>OX276469.1:11870000-14365000 GCA_946251955.1 Acronicta psi | reverse complement strand
ATTACGCACGCACCTGATATTTTTAAATAAAAATTAGATTTGAAGGGAAATACGGATAGAAAGTTTGTACGGGAACCCGTTATTATTGAAGACTAGCTTCCCTCCAGCGGCTTCGCCCGCGTGGTCTTCATAACTTTTTTCCCCCGTTTTTGCAACATTTTTCATTACAACTTCGGTCCTAATAGTCGTAGCGTGATGGTATATAGCCTATAGCCTTCCCCGATAAATGGACTATCTAACACTGAAAGATTTTTTTAAATCGGTCCAGTAGTTTCGGAGCCTATTCAATACAAACAATCAAATCTTTCCCCTTTATAATATTAGTATAGATGAAACAATGAAACTTTGTATTTAAAGCACTTGATAAGCAAGTGGCTTCGGCTTTGGCAGTGGCTTCGCCCGCGTGGTCTTACAAATTATATGCTATGTTACTCGGGAAAGATACATCTTTCTAATGGTGAAAGAATTTTTGTTATCGGTCCAGTAGTTTTTGAGTTTACATACAAACATGCTAAAATACAAATCTTTTCTCCTTATTAAGATTACTATAAATAATAATAATAATAATCATTTTAATTCAGATAAATTGATCAGAAAATGATGCGTGTAGAAGTATAGTTAAACATTTTGTTCAAGTGTTTTTGAAAATTCGATCTACATGGAAAGATTGTATCTTGGGACATTTTTTTACACAGCACCATCTAGTTCCAATCTAAGCAGAGCTTGTACTATAGGCAATAGACAATGGATATAATACATTTTTTCTACGTAAGTACGTGGAATAAGTAGTTATTATGTACGGAACAAAATAATCCACGTAGCCGAAGTTGCAGACAAAAGATAGTTGCAATATCAAAACAAGAAAAGACTACAAAACAATGTATTTTCTTCTAAACGATTTTCATTTATTTTTACAGTCGCGGCAGTAAATGCAATTCTTTCTGATTAATTAGCATCGGCATCCAGCGCAATTAGATAAAGAACTTGATCCGATTGTATCCGAGATGAATCCAGATGAGTAACAATGCTAAAAGCAGTCAGGAAATGAATGTATTGAACTTTATCAAAGTCTCTTTTGCTGGAGTTTTGTTTCAGTTTATTTTTACTAGGTTTTATATTATTTTGCAGAAGAACTTTTGGAAATAAAGCTGGATATTGTTAAGCATTTTAAACAGCCTTGTTAGCCTAGTAGTCCTGAGTACGATTTCCAGATGGGGAAAAGTTAAGTATTGAGTCTTTCTCAAATTCTCAATAGCAGTTCAGTTTGCATCTGTGCCCAGTAAATGGCAATAGACTCGTCTAAACATACCGGTGAAATATGGGTGTACATTATTTACATCTCTGCCTACCTTTCGGGGAACACAGACGTGATGGTATGTCAATCAATCAATACATCATCCACAACACTAATTGTGTTACTATAAATAAAGTCTTTCTCCTAAAGACACGTCAAGGAAATGTCACAAAACTAACGACAGTCCCCTCTGTACAGTACAAATATTGCCAGATATTTCAACAAACCGCGAGATATGGGAAAATAGACCTTATATTGCTACTACAGAAGTTGATTTTGATTTGGAAAAAGAAAACGATAAAGAGTACTTCAAATTCGCTCGTATATCGGGGTAACGTATGGTAGCTTTTTTTGAGAGATCTTCAGCAAATATTACTATGTTGAATGTTTTCTTTGTTGGGAAAATATCTCTAAAAGGTAGAGTAGGCTGTTTAGTTGGCAATACTGGGTCAATTGTTGCTGAATATTACAAAAATTCGACAGTCTGTTTGTTAAGTTGTCACGACTAAACCGATTTGGATAAAATTTGGCATAGAGATAGATTAGACCATTTATGTGATGAACTTAGTTAGGTGTTTGTGTTTGTCTGGGTGTTTCTTATATATTATAAGTATATATTTACAAAAAAAAAGTATATAAGTATTATATCAATTGTCTAGTACCCATAGTACAAGCTCTGCTTAGTTTGGGACCAAATGGTGCTGTGTAAAAAAAATATCCCTAGATCTTGGAATAGGCTTGCAAAAAAGGGCTAAAAGGGTTTGAAATAGGTGGTAAAAGTTTATATGGAAGTATTGAAGAAAAATGAGGAAAAAGTTTGTTCTAAAACTCAGGATTTTTTTTAAGTTAATTTTAAGTATTAATTTACACAACACTAGCACTTTCTCATAGACATGTTCTTTCAACCCATTATTTCAAGCAATTCAAGCATAAATCAAATCAAATCAAAACAAATAATTTTATTTGTGTCAAACATGGGTGATAATACAATGTCAGATACATAGTATTTTTGATGTTGAAGAGCAAGTATAGTCCGACATGTTATACCTATAAAGGTGTACAAATGAGTAATCTCCATTGAAAATTAAAATAATAAAATCATAGAATCATAAAATAATAAAATTATAAAATCACAAAATCATACAATCATTAAATCACAAAAATCATAAGATAGTAAAATCGTAAAAATAATTTCAAGTATTTTAACATTGTCACAATCTTTCGACAAGGGCTGGCAACACCTCCCAACCAAAATTTAAATTGGAATATTTAGATTCCATTTTTGAAATCCTATCAATTTAATAATCCCTTCTGACCTTTACCGAGGTACAAATTGGTTCGCCGACGCTAAAGAGTTTAGTTTGCTTCGCTCAACCGCCTAACTTAATTTACCTACCTCCGCTTCTTACTAAAACGTTTTCAGTGAGGAATACAGCAATCTGTAAGATTGTATTAGTCTTTGAACTGCAGTATATTTGGAAAAGTTATTTTATGAGTTACTAACTAGGTACTAAAGTCTAAGAGTCAGTCTTGGGAGTGGTCAGTTGGTTTTATATATATATCTATTACTAGCTTCCCGCCAGCGGCTTCGCCCGCGTGGTCTTATAATTTTTTCCCCCGTTTTTGCAACATTTTTCATTACTACTCCGCTCCTATTAGTCGTAGCGTGATGATATATAGCCTATGTTACTCGGGGATAATGTAGCTTTCCAAAGGTGAAAGAATTTTTGAAATCGGTCCAGTAGTTTCGGAGCCTATTCATTACAAACAAACAAACAAACAAATCTTTCCTCTTTATAATATTAGTATAGACTAGCTTTCCGCCAGCGGCTTCACCCGCTATCCCACGGGAACCATACATTTTACCGGGATAAAAAGTAGCCTATGTGCTATTCCAGACTATAATCTATCTCTGTGCCAAATTTCATCCAGATCCGATCAGTAGTTTTTACGTGAAAGAGTAACAAACATCCATCCATCCATCCATCCATCCTCACAAACTTTCACATTTATAATATTAGTAGGATAGGATATTTTCAGAAGTGATAAATTCATGGAATGAAATACAAAATATTTCAGTACCATCAATTTAAATTCTAACATGCGCAGCAACCGAATATTAAGCCGAGCTTGATTCGAGGATTATATATGGTTTTGTTCTGATACAATCAATCTCATTGGATCTCCATGGCAATGTTACGTATCAGCTTTGCGCCTGCGCTACTCTGTTGATGATTAATTGTATTACGGAGAATGGATTTCCCTGGATTGATTAAATTACCCTCCAGTGACACACAGCAGGTAGTGAATTTATTTTATATCTGTCCATTCGTCCTATTTATGGTAATGTCTAGCGCAATTTACCCAGAATTAACGTAATTTTTTGATGATGTGTGATACATATCAGCCATTTATGGCTCAAATCTGGAGCAGCCCCAAGGTGGGGAAGTACCTCCACCTTACAGAAAACTGCAGCCAAATAACACACTTTATTGTGTGTTGTGTTCCTGCAATGAGTAAGGTCGCCAGAGCTCCTTCTAAGGAGGCGCTGCGCTGGCAGCAAGACGTATATTCCCTCAAACTCAGTGAATTCTCCATAAACCTCTAAGAGGTTTTTCGGGTCGGCAACGCGCGAGTGATACCTCTGGTGTTGCAAGCGTCCATAGGCTACGGTAACCACTAACCATCAGGCGGGCCGTATGCTTGTTTGCCACCTTAGTGGTATAAAAAACAATACCTATCTGCCAACCCGCATTGGCGAGCGTGGTCTATGGGAACTCGAGAAGAGACCCGTACCTAGCCGTGAGACGGTAAACAGGTTGAATATTAGTACCTAACCTAACCCCAGACAGGACTCAAACCTGCTTCGTTCTGTTTGGGCCGCCGGAGGCTTTAGACATGAAGCTACTCACGACTGAGATTTTCAAATCAAAACACATACTATATCGTTGTTTTTTCATTTAAACTATACATTGGCACTTATGAAATGTCGAGAATCCTAATCAGAAAAATGTGAAATACAGAAAAATGAAGAGTTTAACCATGGTTTTTGACCTGTAGATGTAAACCAAAACCTGCTGCACGGTTTATAAATAGCAAAGTTCATTTCAGGAGTCTCTCCCATCAGCGATCGATACCGCAGCGGGGTGACGGCGCATTTTAATACGTAAACATTAACTGACTCACTTTGATACCCTAAAGTGAATGTTGCTATTGAATTGATATAAATTGTTAATGGATGCTATGGTTTGGCCATGTCGAGAGAATGGGTGAACGGTGACTAACAAAAGACGTTTATATAGCGAATGTCATAACATACTATCACCATCACGCCTGTATTCCCCGAAGGGTTAGGCAAAGGTGTACTAAGGTAGCCGGGGGCCGCATAGGCGGCCCGTCACCGCCGGGGTCGCGGAAGAATGTCCACACGTACCCGTGACCCCGGCCGAATGGTGATGAGGCGAACACCCGTCTGGTTTTAGTGGGTAGACGTCCTTTTCAGGGCGGAGTCCCACACACCGCGCCGCCTTCCCCGGGCGTCGTGACGGTGCATAAAGCATTTCCAGACGATAAAAAAAAAAGAAGTACTAAGGTACACCTACAGTTCGCCGGTATAAGAAATAATAATAAATATCCTGGGACATTTTACACAGCACTATCTTAGTCTTACTAAGCAGAGCTTGTACTATGGGTACTACTAGACAATGGATATAATACTTATTACAGTTCTCTCCAAACTCATTGTCCGGGTTGAAGTTGGCACGAGCTAACTTTAACCCGGCCGTAAAAATCAGAGACAGAAAAATACTTTTTTTGCAAGGTTTGTGTGTATATTTTTATTTAGCAGGATACGTAGGCGAAGTTGCGCACGAGTCGCTAGTAATACATAGGAAACATCCAGACAAACAAACGTTTAAGTCATCACATAAATATTTGTGTCCTGTAGGAATCAAACCCACGACCTCGTGATAAGACCACATGGCAGACATCGTCAAAATACTTTTCTTTTTTTTTACTACTCCAAAATACTTACTATTATATTAGCCTGTTATATTATACTATAATATTATATAACATATTCGTTTCGATTAGTATTTCAGAATATTACGTAAGTTTATTTCAATAAACAAAATAGATGTCTGTGCCGTATCATCCGTGAAATAGCTGATGTCTGGTAAAAGCCGCCAAAGTAAAAGTTTTTAAACGGTAGAAGAAAACTTCGACTATGGTAACGGCGTCTTGAAATCGAACGAGCTTCTACGTACACGTACCTTTATAAAGAGCTATCCTACTAATCTATTTGTTATAAATGAGTTGAAATGAGATAATCTAAATATATAAAACTCAAAGGTGACTGACTGACTGACTGACTGACTGACATAGTGATCTATCAACGCACAGCCCAAACCACTGGAGGGATCCGGCTGAAATTCGGCATGCAGGTAGATTTTATGACGTAGGCATCCGCTAAGAAAGGATTTTGATAAATTCTACCCCCAAGGGGATAAGGTAGGGGATGAAAGTTTGTATGAAACTTTGTCAATTTTAAACCGATCGGGCTGAAACTTTGCATGGAAATAGCTACTATGACGTAGGCATCCCCTAAGAAAGGATTTTGATAAATTCCAGCCCTAAGGGGATAAAATAGGGGATGAAAGTTTGTATAAAACTTCTTAGATTTTCGACTGATTGAACTGAAATTAAAGATTGGAGCTGCTATGATGAAGACGTCCGCTTAAATAGGATTTTGATAAATTCAACCCCCATGGGGATAAAATAAGGGATGATGGAGGATATAAATGTATTAGTTTGTTTGAGTTTTTTTACACACGCTAAACAAAGCTAAAGCCGCAAAAAATATACCTAATTAATAATAATACTTCTTAACGCGAGCGAAGCCGCCGGCAAAATAATTAATCAATTTCGACCTATGTAGTGGTGAAATGGGGGATGAAAGTTCATATGGAACAAAGTAACTATTCCACGCGGACGAAGTCGCGGGCGAAAAGCTAGTAAGAATATAAATACCATAAATAGAATATTTTAATGTATACTTTTTTAATGGGCAATCAATTTGCAAATGATGCTAAACCCTCTTCCTCTCTCCTAATTTTGCTGTGCCCGACAGGGTCCATAATGATCTAAGTTATCTATAGTCCACCTTTATAAAACATTATGGAATGCAATAAAGTATTGAGTATCTAACTGTTGATCAAGCATGAGTCACTGTATTATTCGTTAAACTTGTATTTTAGATATCCCCATTACCGGGAAATTTGTACACCGGGAAGAATTGCCGAATTTTACGCGAGCCCATACGCAAAGACTAGTTGACATGAAAACGATATTCGCTACCGCTGTCGGTAGTTTCGCGGCTATAATTGAACAAGAATACCGTGCCATACCTTTCAAGCAGGCGGTAGCTTTTCGCTTGCTTTGTGACACAGCGGTACAGAAAATACTTTCGGTTCTTTATTTCTTTCATATTCAGTTAAAGATATCCACAGCGGTAGCAAATATTACATCTATACTAATATTATGAAGCTGAAGAGTTTGTTTGTTTGGTTGGACGCGATAATCTCAGGAACTACTGGTCCGATTTGAAAAAATCTTTCAGTGTTAGATAGCCTGTTTAACAACGAAGGCTATAGGCTATATATCATCACGCTACAACCAATAGGATCGGAGTAGCAATTAAAAATGTTGCAGTAACGGGGGAAAGAATTAGGATTAGGATATACGAATAAGTAAAGGTTAGGTTAGGTTATACGAATTAAAAAATATATACGAATATATCGGACCAGACCTTTAAGCTCTTGCGAAGAAAGTGCGTCTTTTAAGGGATGAAAGGCGATTGGATGGGATAATTAATGACTGTAATGTCGTATAAACGTGTAGGGGGACTTTACTGAGAGGGCGCTTAGAATTAAGGCGCACGCTAAGAGAGTTCGAAGAGAGAGAGGATGTTGACATTATGTGGATTATTAAATGTTAATATACATTTGCTGCCTTATATTGACAGCCGCTTCATGTAAAATATAATGTCCCCTACATCTACGGAAAAAGCAAGGAGAGTGATGAAAAATCATCATACCATCACGCCTGTATTCCCCGAAGGGGTAGGCAGAGGTGTACTAATGTTCACCCACATTTCGCCGGTATGTTTTAGGTCCCATGTAATAGGGGGCGAGCTTATTGCCATTAACCGGGCACAAATCTAGGCTCCGAGCTGCTACTGGGAATTTCACAGAAAAACCCAACAGCACTGCTCGACACGGGATTCGAACCCAGGACCTCTAGCGTAGCAGTCGCCTTTGGGACCACTAGACCAACGAGGCAGTAACTCCATTTTTCATGATGAAAAATG
Organism: Acronicta psi; assembly: GCA_946251955.1. Lineage (NCBI taxonomy): Eukaryota > Metazoa > Arthropoda > Insecta > Lepidoptera > Noctuidae > Acronicta > Acronicta psi. Next base: position 14,357,339 of record OX276469.1, on the reverse strand, counting down.
TTAGAATACCTACTTTAATTTTAGAATAGAAGAATTATACGTGTTCTCTTACGTGTATGTATTTATTACTATTATCTAACTCTTCTAAATTGTTTATTGTTTATTTTCAGACAACACGAGTTCATACAATCAATAACAAAAGAACTTAAACACTATGTTAGTAAAAATATAACAATTTTGAAAACCCCCGACACGAAATGTATTTTGCCATTTTGTGGTGGCGGCCATCTTGGCTTTGAAATTTATTATACTGTATAGTATTCTCCTAGTTAAGCCTGGTGCTTTTAAGTGAACTGGGAAACGCAGGCTATACTGCGCTCGGGTCGATAGTAATATAAATAATAATAATAATATAATAATAAATATCCTGGGACATTTTTTACACAGCGCCATCTAGTCCCAAACTAAGCAGAGCTTGTACTATGGGTACTAGACAATGGACATAATACTTATTTAATAATTTTTTTTGTAAATACATACTTATAATATATAAGAAACACCCAGACAAACACAAACACCTAAGTTCATCACATAAATGTTTGTGTCTTGTGGGAATCGAACCCACGACCTCGTGATCAGCAGTCCGGTACTCGAACCACTAGACCACAGACGTCGTCATAAATAATAACTTTACGACAACAAACAAGCAGTTATATAAACACACAAAACTTAATCCATATCGCTGCGTCAACATTATAAACGACAGTTACACATCAAGTTACCTATTTAACATGAGTAAACTGTTAACTTAATAATTTGTAGTTAACTAACACAAACAGAAACAGGAACTTTTGTATACTATTATGTTGTTATAGTATAGGTAACTATCTTCGTTAATACTTTGGAGTTTGCGTACACACGCTGAGAGTTTAAACTATGTAAATTATAAGTACATAACATAAACTACTGCCTCGTTGGCCTAGTGGTTCCAAGCGCGACTACTACGCTAGAGGTCCTGGGTTCAATCCCCGGGTCGAGCAAAATGTTGGGTTTTTCTGTGAAATTCTCAGTAGGTAGCAGATCGGAGTTTGGATTTGTGCCCGGTTGATGGCAATAGGCTCGCCCCCTATTACATGGGACCTAAACATACCGGCGAAATGTGGGAGTACATTAGTACGCCTCTGCCTACCCCTTCGGGGAATACAGGTATGATGGTATGATGGTATGTTACATAACATAAACAAATCCTCACGCTTGTATTCGTCGAAGGGTTAGGCAGAGGAGTACTAATGTATACTCATCCGGTATATTTAGGTAGCTTACTTGGACCGGACCCAAATTCAAACTCCGAATTGCTACTGACAATTTCATAGAAAAACCCAACAACACTTTGCACGACCCGGGAATCAAACCCAGGACCTCTAGCGTAGCAGTCGCACTTACGACTAATAACACCAATAAGGCAATATTATCATTACTTGTTAATTAAATTTAACGCTTGTCATACTCACTTAAATGTTCTGCTGATGGTGGCGTTGTGTGTCGGGTCTTTTTATTCCCTATAACATGGTTGAGTCAAACGGCGCCAATACACACGTCATGCTCGTGAACGGGTGCTGTCTGTCGGGACTGATCAGCTCTTACTGCTATGGCTATTTTCTTTTCTTTTCTATTTTATTAATCCTTACACATCAAACTGCAATAGACTCATATTATTCACAACAAAAAAATGTTACTGTCTCACTATCTTTTTTTAAAAGAGTGACTATGGAGTTTCTTGCCGGCTCTTCTCCATAAGTCCTACTTTTTTGGAACCGAGCAACTAGTTTGACTGTTCAAAAGTGCCTATTTATATGGTCTATTTGAAATAAAATATTTTGAATTGAATTTGAATTGAAAACGGTGTAGGTTCGCTATTCGTAGCGTCTGATTGCGTAGCGCGCTACGAGTGCTACGAGCCTTCTACGAAGCTGCTACGAGCCTGCTACGAGTTAAAAATTCACCTTAGACCTTGGACACATTTGTAAATTTTATTCAATGGCGTTTTTAACGGCGCAAATACCGTAATACTCTGCATAAACCTTCGGTGATACAAGCGTTATGTTATGTTATGTTATTGTTAGGGATTTTATAAAAATAATGTTTAAGACTACCCGCCTATTTTCATAATAACTGTGTCGGAATGTATAAAAGGCTTGCCGGAACGTCACTTCGCTCTCTTCTGCTCGAGATCTCGGATCGTACAGATGGGCTACGTCCGAACCTTCGCCGCTGGTGATTGTGTGAGTGATATCGAATCTCTGTCCGATCATTGTGTATTTTGCTACGTGTGTTAATGCTAATTAGATCCTGACTATGTAAATTATTAACATCCGCCTTACTTATTTTTATGTTACTTTGGCCTAAGGCTCTATTAAATCTTTGTGTTACCAGTGTACTTATATTTTTTATTAATAAATACTACTTCTGTTCTACATAAATTAAAAATTCAGAAAACCCCCGACACGAAATGTAATTTTCCATTTTGTGGTGGCGGCCATCTTGGATTTGAAATTTATCATAGTGTATTTATCGTAGTTTAGTATAGTATTCTCCTAGTTAAGCCCTTTCATTTGATACCCATATTGAGGGAGTTGTGAAAAAATATGTAATCCGCTATTTTGTAGCGGCAGCCATCTTGGACCGATTTTCATCAACCATAGCTAAGAACACTCCCGACTAATCCACCTTTAAAATAAAAAAAACAAATTCAAAATCGCTCCATCCGTTCGAGAGCTACGATGCCACAGACAGACACACACACACACACACACACACACACACACACACAGACATGTCAAACTTATAACACCCCGTCGTTTTTGCGTCGGGGGTTAAAAATTATGTATACAATAATGATTACTAAATACAATTCTTAATACTAGCAGCCCGTCCCGGCTTCTCATGGGAGGCAGTGATTTTTTATAAAAAATCTATACTTCTAGATATATTATAAATATTACAAAAGCTAAAGAGTTTGTTTGTTTGGTTGAACGCGCTAAACTCAGAAACTACTGGTCCGAATTGAAAAATTCTTTCAATGTTAGATAGCCTGTTTATCGAGGAAGGCTATAGGCTATATATAATCACGCTACGACCAATAGAAGCTGAGTATCAGTTAAAAATGTTGCAAACACGGGGGGAAAAAATCAACTTCTACGGGAACAAAATCGCGGGCAAAACCTAGTTTATGATATTATATCTACTTATCAAAAATGAACTTAATTGTATATCTACATATACCTACATAAATTTAACTGTCACTGAAAACGTTTAAATCCATCAACCGCTTTGTTCCACTAAACGTTTAATTAATGTCGTTAACACTTTAATTAAATTAGGACGATTAATTTAATTGATCTCTTTCAGTCCGACATTTCCGCGTTGAACTGCGATTTCCGTAATTAAAGACCTGGGGGGTAAAAGGTCACATTTAGCAGTTCCACAGAAATCAGTCAAATATTATACCAAATATTTCATATTTTTCTCAATCATCATATTTTTTATTTTGGACAATTTTACACAGCACCTATCTAGTCCCAAACTAAGCAGAGCTTGTACTTTGGGTACTAGACAATGGATATAATACGTATATACTTTTTTTTTTGTAAATACATACTTATAATACATACGAAACACCCAGACAGACACAAATACTTAATTCATCACACAAATATTTGTGTCCTGTGGGAATCGAGCCCACGACCTCGTGATCAGCAGTCCGGTACTCGACCACTAGACCACACACGTCGTCAAATATTATTTACTATTCATCAAAAGGCAAGGTAAAGTAGGGTTAGGGTTTCTCAATCATCGTAATTATTATGATTAATTAAAAGTTAAGAGTAAAGTTAGGGTTTGGGTCACCTGCATAACAGAAACGCTTCATTGAAATAAAACTACTTTTTACGGATTTTATCGCGTTATATTGATATTATTTGAATTTTAATCCCGACGTTTCTAAAAAAATTATATCAATATAACGCGATAAAATCCGTAAAAAGTAGTTTTATTTCAACGTCTAGTATTCGCGTAAGTGTCAGAAATCAAAAACGCTTCATTTATATGCAATTCCAAACTCTTAACTATAAATGTAATAAATAAATATTCTCGGACATTTTACACAGCACCATCTAGTCCCAAACTAAGCAGAGCTTGGACTCCAGCCTATGTCCTTTCTCAGCCTTTAGACTATCTGTGTTCCAAAACAGACAGACAGACAGAGTTACTTTCACATTTATGATATTAGTTAGGAAATGATAAGTATATAAGTAAAGAGTAGTATTTTCCGAATAATATGACACACACGTCGGTGAATTAGTTAAGGAAGGTGGTCACCTCGTCTAGTTTTTGGGTGTACATGGCGTTTAATCATCGTCACCATCATATCAGCCGAAAGAGGTCCACTGCTGAACAATAGGCTTCCCTATAGACTTCCACAGGGACACGGTCTAATGCCGCTCGCATCCAACGACTCCCAGCGACATTTACCAGGTCGTCGGGCCAGGCCTTCGGCGGTCTCGTTGAAGACCGTCCCATGCTGCGCTTTACGGTGCGTGGTCTCCATTACAGAACCTTCCTGTCTCAGCGGCCATCAGGTCTATGAGTGTACTATCATGACATACCAGATGCAGTCTTTTTTTAAGAAAGAAAAATAATAACAAACTGTTTTACCAAACAGCCGATATGTTCCTTGCGGAATCCTAAAATGTGTTATGTCAGACGTTTCAAACATCAGGTCAAAGTGTGGGCGAGTTACACGGGTCGTTAGTTTTTGTAACAAGTATTTAACTGCGAGGGGATGGGAGCTCACTATTAGCTATAGCTATCGAAGCTAGAAAAAGCCTCTAACTGGAAATCAAAGGCAAAGTTAACGTCAACGTCAAAGTTAGAGATAAATTAATGAATTCAAGAGTGACTAGACTTTGACTTTCGACTTTACTAAGTGACAATTTTTGGACGTAATTGGTATATTTTAGACAGCCTCCAAATCGCCCGACCTTCACCGCCAATTAGGAACTGGTCAATATATGTTTTATGGTACGAATCGTTTCATCTGTGTATTTAGTGGATACAGATAAAAAAGTAATAGTTTTATATAATTTATTTATTTAAAATTCTACGTATAATAGTGGTACATAAGGCGAACTTAATGCCAGTAAAAAATGGGTACAAACAAAATATAATTATAAAAATACATAGTTTCCTTTCAATATTTGCTAATCCATATTTGAAATGATATTAGAAAAACAAGGAAAACTCCTTACTAATTATTATTAAAAAGTGTTGCTATCGTCGCCTAGTAGTCGTATAATAAGCGCGATTGTTCAGCTTGAGATATCAGGTTCAATTTCCAGATAGAGCAGTGTTATTACGTTTTTCTATTCAATTCTCAGCAGCAGCTCGGAGTCTGTGTCCGCTTAACAGCATGATGGTATGTTATGATAAACCTTTTTCCCTAAAAATCTCTAAAGATCTCTCTCAAGCACAAGAAAACAAACAACAGTTTTACAGCAAAAGCGTAAAATAAAACAATACCCGTTTTACACCCATAATTTAAAACCCAAGTACTTGTTTTATCTCCTGTTCTCTTGCTTCGCGCATCTTTATGTGTAGCGCGAACTTTAACCCGTACTTTGGTGAAACGCTTTTATAATTACGCTTCGCAACCCTCGGCTGTTTAGTTCTACTGAAAGTTACGCAGTAATATAATTTACGTTGTAAATTTAACATGTTTTGCAGAAATATGGAGTTAGGATTAGTTTGTTGGGAAGCGGTAAAGGGAAATCGCTTTTGGAGGCTATCTGATATCCAATATTGACGTTCAATATGTTAGGGACCCAGTGATTAATACCAGTTTTCATAATGCCTGCGCAGTTTTAAATATGGAAAATATGAGAGGGCACTGTGATCACATAACTGTTTATATTTATTTCGTTGTTCATCTTTTCTTTCAGGTATGTCCTATTTTTGCCTTTCCCCTTTGTTATTATTATTTGTCTTCCTTGTTTGTACTCTATTTAATCTTTCTGTGCTATTTTTGTTATTTCTATTCTACATATATCGCTTTAGTAATATGTTTTCTTACCAATGTCTTTATTTATTTACCTCTCATTACTGTTTCTCCATAAGCTATTTTAGGTGTTTTCTTATATTTTGATTTCGCGAGTTGCATACTTCATTCTGGCCTTAGCCGTCGCAGCACTTTCATTTTGGACTTGTTGCGCATTAATGGTGGTGTTGTCTACCTTCTAAGTGTCTGAAGAGGGAGTATGTAGCTATTTTCCCCATGAATTTCGGTGGGTACGGTCTGATGTCTCTCCATCGATTATAATTTGTATCGGTTTGGTTAGGTTAGAACTTGTGACCACACAATTGTACTAGAACGGAATTATGATCAGGGTTCTGGCACTCCCCGTTTCATTATTTCGCCCTAAGTAGTTTGCCATTATTCATAATGCGCGGACATTATGAAAAATGACCCTATTTATCATTTGGTTCATAATAACATACTAACCACCAATATTTTTGACAGTCAGTCAAGCATAAAATAAATATAAGTATTTGTTTTCTTGGTATGGTATTGCGGCGGTGATTGTCCTCAGTTGTTGCTTAGACAATCGCGCTAATTGCTTAGTGACGCGAGAGATAGCTGTGGGAAGTGCTTCCCTAGCCTGCCTGCATTTCTCATGATTCGTCCAGTAGCTGTTGTGTAGATTTCTGGTACGTTGTCTTACCAGAGAGCGTAGCTGACCGAAGGGTAGCGGTACTATGGGTTCGGGGCCTACAGCATCCATGTCCGAAGCCTTCCTGTCGAGCTCATCCGCTGCGTCGTTGCCCCGGGAGCCGCTGTGCCCTTTGATCCATTGAATAGTAATGTTTTCTTTACTTGTATTGTAGAAAAAAATATAACATACAATGCAACTAACCAAAAAATACTACATTCATATGAAAATCAAATGATTATGATAAGCGAGGACGGGTATTGCCTACCGACGCACTCTGCCGCCCTCGCAGACTGACAAACAGGAAATATATAAAGGAACTTCCCCCAAATACACTCCAAATGCAAGATTTATTGTGATAAGAAGTTTTATGAGCACATAACTATGTTTTTAAGAATGTTTTGAAGGGAAAAGGGACTTTATTGATGGGGAAAATTGCATCATATTTTATTAAGATGTTTTTTTTTGTAATTTTCATCATGATGAATGATATTTTGCAGCCATTGATCATCAAGTTTGTTCGTTGGTTGCCGCATACTCACGCTTGATTGGTAACCAGTTTGGGACACATGCTATTATTGTAACCTTGGGGGCTAGACAAGTTGCATTTTGACATTCGAATCGACAAACAAAATGTATGTAAATGACATTAGTGACAGCCCGATTTGTCGAAAGCTTATGTCATTTACATACATTTTGTTTATCGATTCGAATGTCAAAATGCAACTTGTCTAGCCCCCTTTTCTCAACTTCTTCTTTTTCGTGTCGATGGTAAGATTTAAAAATGTTGTGTGCCCAAAACTTCGCCACTTCCACGGCATCGTCAGTGGCAGCGCAGAGGTTGCTTAGATTGCAGGTTGCGGGGCACAAAGGACAGGATAGGAGGTGCACCATTGTTTGCGACTCAGTTCCACAACCATGTATGTTCGACGGAGCCTTGTATTTAGGATGTTGGATACCCACAGAAGAGATCTTACACCCGTACGAATATACACAAACTTTACTATGAGGTCTGACAGTGAAGAATAAACATCACGACTATCAGCCTCGCTTCAATTCGAGGCATCGAGAGCCGTATTCAGTTTTGTTCCGTTACTTATGGAAATATTGTTCGTGAATACGGGTATTAGTCTCTTCTATCGTGGCTGCATGCTAAATAAATATATTATGTTATACCATTTGTGAAGGCTACTCTTTGTGCCGCGTCTGGGTTTGTGAGTGTTGGTACGTGTGTACACGCCCAAGCCTGAGTGTGTGTGTGAGTCTGTTTATGTGAGGGAGTGTGAATGCACAACAAAATAAAATGAAATGCGCAGAGTGCAAAGGACGGAAGGAACGTTAAAAAATAAAATACACTCCTCGCAGTATTAACTCAGCTAAAATGAGTTTTCCGCTGGAAATGAGCCAGCAATCTGTCACTACTCCGCAGTACATTGCTACAAGGTATAAACTCAACTTGTTAGCACGTTGCAGGAGTCAAGATGTTATTACGACGCCATTTCTGTTCCGTACTACTCGAATCTTATAATTTAACCTATTTCTTCTTTTTCTTTTTCCTAGCCTTTTCCCAACCATGTTGGGGTCGGCTTCCAGTCTAACCAGATGCGGCTGAATATCAGTATTTTACACGAAGCGACTGCAGACCTCCGCAACCCAATTTCTGGGCAGTACCGATATTCGAAGGAAAGACTGGTTGTCAGGCTTTTTAGGTTTCTGACTACCACTTACGATTGTCATGTCCGCTCCTTTAGTCGTAGCGTTATGGTATATAGCCTATAGCTTTTCCCGATAAATGGGCTATCTAACACTGAAAGAATTTTTCAAATCGGTCCAATAATTTCGGATCCTATTCAATACAAGCTAACAAACAAACAATCAAATATTTTCTCTTTATAATATTAGTATAGATTTTATTAATATTTACCAAGGCGCGTTGATATTACCTCTAATAATAAACGAATACCAAAAAAATAACTGTTTACAACTGAATAAACACGTAATCCGCCGTTTCCTTGCAGGGTTGGGCCTAGTGCCCCAGTGGCCTATTAATACCCGATGTTAACCCTCCAATGGCCACTGAACGTAGGCTCACGTAATCTTGGGGCCGACCTTGCACGCTGCTCACACTCCACTGACTATTAGTTGCATGGTATTAATATTAGGTACAGTCACGAACACAGCTATATAAACACTTACAAAAGGGCTGAAGCAATTTTTTCATGAATGAAAGATTGCAACTTTGAGATAACACCAATGTCACTATAGTATTGGTTCGTAAATACTGTGTTAGTAATATCACAAAATTTCTATTAGTACTTTAGGAGACAATCGATTTAGCACTTTTGTTATACATGTTTTAGAGTACATATAATTATTATTATATAGTTTTCCTCAGGTCTTTTTCATGTAGGTAGGCTTGCACTTCACGAAAAAATTACACTTTGGTAAGATTGAACCATCGAAACTTTGAGATAACACCAATGTATTGTAGTATTGGTTCGTAATACCACAATTTGTTTTTCAGTTGTTTAGGAGTAAATCACTTTTGAATTTTGTCTAGTGTATACATATTCTTGCTCTTGACTGTACTAGTACTAAGAACTGCGAACGGTCACCCAGCCATAGACTGGGCGCGGCAAGCGTAGCTTATTATAATAGGTAACTACAATAATAATCTTAAAATGTGTAGCAGATGGTTGATAAATCAATAAATCTCAAGAAAACTTTATTAGCTTGCAAATCCTCTAAATCCTAAAAGGAAAATTAAACGGAAATTAGAAAATTAACAAGAAATTATGAATTTCTTAGAAATCTACACAGGCTGCTTAAGACGAAGACCTAAAGCGGCCGTGTTCAAGGAAATGCTACCTAAGACCCACGTAATTGGGTTTATTTATGCATCAAGTGGGTATTGAATCTCTTGGAAGGTAACATTTTCCTTTCAACTGGCTTATAGAGCGACCCGGTCGGCGCTGCTCGGGTTGAATTAATAAGGAAATAGAACCTTCTTTGTATATTATTATGTTTCGTTTTTATGGGTAGTACGTAGTATTTTTTTTTATAACCCTGAGATGGAAAATTTGTTTACAGCCTACCTGATGGTCAGAGTCCTGTTTGATTGTTTTTTATTCGATGTAAATAAAATCCTAGTGCGGGGCCTCGTGGCCAAGTTATAGCAACGCTGATCAACCGATCTGCACGGTGACCATTATTAACACATCGAGACCCTTCCGTGCCTCGGAGAGCACGTAAAACTGTCGGTTCCGTTTGTCAAACATACACCTATGACAATCGTTAGTGGTAGTCAGAAGTCAAAGAAAGATAACCAGTCTATCCTTCGAATATCGGTATTGCCCAGAAATTGGGTTGCGGAGGTCTGATGGCAGTCGCTTCGTGTAAAATACTGATATTCAGCCGCATCTGGTTAGACTGGAAGCCGACCCAAACATGGTTAGGAAAAGGCTAGGAAGATGAAGATGTAAGTAGGTACTTAAATAACATAATAAAAATATTTACATAAAAGAAAAATGATAAATACCTACAGAGAAAAAAAAACCGTTACACTAAGCGTCGAAGAATTCCTAAAAAAAAAAGATGAAAATAGAAAGATGTAAGTATATATAATCCTACTAACATTATAAATGTGAAAGTTTGGATGGATTATAGTCTGGAATACCACATAGGGTACTTTTTATTATCCTGGTAAAATGTATGATTCCCGCGGGATACGAGTAGATTTGTTTAAAGAAGATGCGTAACTTTACACTATTACGTCATCAACATAGCATAGTTTATAAGAAATACGTATACCACGCGAGCGAAGCCGCTGACGGAAAGCTAGTAACATATTATAGTCTACATAAATACATAAATAATAAATACATTTACCGTAAAAGCTCTCGGTCACTTCTAAGTAGGATAATGGAAGACACGTGTAAAAAAGACATTATATCGTCGTAGTTTTATATACCTACATCATATCGATTAAATCTAATTTTAGCAGGGAACACACGGCTTGAAGTGTAATATAACTTGAAAGTTGATAATCACTTGCAGCTGTTAGATTGCATCACATAATTTCATTGCGAAAGCTTAGGCCTATAGACAAGTTGCAATTTGACATTCGAATCAACAACCAAATAGAAACAAAATCGCTTTCTCTGTCCCTATATCCCTATGTATGCTTAAATCTTTAAAACTACGCAACTGATTTTGATACGATATTTTTAATAGATAGAGTGATTGAAGAGGAAAGTTTATATGTATAATACATACATATTATAGTACAGAAAATACAAGAAATTCAAACCCATGCGAAGCCGGGGCGGGTCTCTAGTAAACTATAAAAAAATGCAGTAGCATGTTATATAACACTATGTAATCTAGCATAGGTATATATCCAGCAGTATCGAGTTAAGCCGGGCGGGGACGCAGTCAACCGAGATTATATGCCGTCCAATTAAGAGTGGATGTTGACCTGACCTTGATGGGGGTAACATATCGGTTATTTTGATGCCATAATATTTGTCCGTTTTGAATAACGAAAGGGATTTATAGAGTGAATGTCAGTGGTACGCCCTAAAAAAACACCGACCTTATCGATATTAAAATGTTCAAATTCAGTAGTTCCGACTCAGTATCAGTATATGAATTATATCCTTTCGAATAACAAAAAGAAAACGTCAAATACAAATTTAAAACGATACTTATTCTCGTAAATACGAGAAAAACGTCAAATATTAAACCAACGCTCTTATTCAATCTGTGCCCATTCTGTACTAGATCGGAACAATACTAGTTATTTAGTTTTTTTTAATATATTGGAATCTTGGTTGCAATATCTATACTGCATGCAGATTTTTGCTGAACCGATTTAAAAATAAATAAACTGTTTGCATCAGTTTTAGTTTCAATTTCAAATATAATACCAACGATGCGATGAATGCAGATCTTCATTCAGCTTCGTCCATTACCGTTTGTGTATCGAATCACCCACGCGGCTAAAATACGATACCTAATTATTCAAAAACGCATTGCGTTATAACAAAATTATTGTGTGTTGTGTAATAGAACAGTTTAATACTAGAACATATATACTATTTACAATATAATAGAACAATTATTGTAGATATAAATATCAAGGTGTGTGTACACAAAAACCTACCTAGCAATTTTTGCCCGAATGCTCAAGGAGGAGGGTTATTGTCTCTGTATCACCCTTAGATCGACTAGTAGAAAATTCCTTTGGCTTAAGTCTGCCTCTGTACTTGTGCGTATAGAATAAAATAAAAAAGGTAATACCTAAATAAACACGTAAACCGAAAAAAAGTAAATCGAAAATACGTGTTTTTTTTTCTTTTCGAGCCCTTTAGTTTTATAACACAATAAGTACGAATTGCAACAACAATTTATCATCGGGTAAAACATGAGTAAAAGTAGAAAAACATTGGAAAGCTAACCTAACCTGGAACAGTATTCAGGGACAATATTTATGTAGTTATTAGAAATAAACTAGTAAGGCATAAAATAGTAAGGCAGGATGTAATTTATCTGTAATGATTTTTACATTTCCCGTTTCATCATACTGAACATAACAAGTGCTCTGTTATCTTTATCTTAAAAACGGTAACATAAATAAGTACCGGTATTTCCGCAGCAATCTCCTTATGTTACGTCAAATAATTCTTCATTTGAGTTCACTGTTCCGCCATTTTTCTTTTGTTGTCATCCCCGAGTGGCGCACACGTGGGGTTTCGCGTTCACGGGTATTTTACGGAAAATCACTGCTGAAATCTCAGTTGAAATAGAAAACTTTTTTAAGTGTTTTGCTTCGTGTTTTGGTACAAAAGTGGTTTGGAAAAAGAAACTTTATTTTTAGTTTTAATAGAACTGGGAGCTTAGTTACGACTAGCAGACCATTATTGAGGCTAAAGGCTCGTACAGACTATATAACATAACATGTTATACAACATTGCTATATAACATGTTTCAGATAATGTGGACACTGAATGTTATAAAACGTGTATAATAACATGTTATTGATATGCACAACAATAGCACTGAAGAACGACAAACGAAAAATATGGTTACATAACATTGTTATTCTAATGTGTACAGTATTGTTTTATGTTGCAATGTTGAATAACAAGGTTACATAATGTAGACGTGTTATAAAACACAAGTTATATAATATGTTACACGACATTATATAATATGTTGACGACATAAGATTCATAAAAGGCTATTAGGACTATAATTAGACCATTTTAAGGCAAAAGCAATCGATATATTAATCAAAATGCCGTAAGACGCCTTTTTACAAATAAATATAAAAACCGATAAACAAATGACAAACGTTCGAATTCGTGCCGTTCTTTTTTCAAAACGAACTGCAAATATTTGGACGTTTTTTTTTGTTATGTTGAACATGCAGTCCTTACCTACAAAATATAAAACCATTTCCATTTTAGTCAGACTCGAATGAAAATGTAAAGTTAAACAAACTGCGCAATGATTCGTGAAACTAGTTTCATCTCGTTTTCAGCGATATATTGCTGTTTCCTTTGTTTCGAGTAGTTCCTCTGTTTTGTATAATTAATTCGGTACTGTATTAAAAGTTTAGGGTTTTGATGAGATTACAAATTAAACAGATTGGGTCAGCGTATTATAACTTATCTACTACTGATAGACATTCTACGGAAACTATAAATGAAAATTTATACACGTGGATGGTAGGTAAATGTGTGCGTAAATAGGTTGCATTTGTGGGCAATTAGAACATACCGGTGAACTTCGTCAAATAAGGCGTCATGGTTCATTTTTCATACAGTTCTCGCCAAACTTAATGTCCGGGTTGAAGTTGGCACGAGCTAACTTTAACCCGGCCGTAAAAATCGGAGAAAGAAAAATATTGGATTAGAATGGTTTCGACTCATATCGGAATACCGTGAGTTCAGTACATGATTCTGTTTTGAAATTTTCTGTAACTTCGAACGTCGATTTTTAAAATTTTTTCTGCAGTTATTTTTACTTGAACGTAATTAAGAAAATAAAATATTTCTGTATAGATGGGTATGGGTAGGTATGTATGGGATATGGGTTAGGATGGATTAATCATAAATTGATTACAATAAACTTGAAAAACATTATTTCTATCTACCCAAATTAAATTAATATAACGGATGGCACGCGCGATAACATTCACTGCGGAGTGTTAAGATCGCGTTTTTAGCAATACACCGCGCGCTCCAAAATGTCAATATCTGCATAAACCGAACATTTTCTACGTGAATGACCTAAGTCATTTTATTTTTGACCTTGAATGAAACCTTGTCACGACGTTTGTGCGTCGATGTCCCTTCCACCTTGTATATACCAATATTATAGGTATTATAATATCGAAAGATCAACATTGGGATAGATTTCAAAAGACTTACAAGTATTGATGGGTAACAGTTTGTGTACCTATCTGAGAATTAAAAGTTTCCGTTACTTGGAAGATAATTTCATACAAATTCTGTTCCATTTTTTAATTCATCCGGCGGTTGGCGTCTATCCAGAGGTTGTGTAACAGGCCCTTAGTGTTGTTAACACATACACATCGTCTAAGGAGTTTTACAAAAAGATATCGAGACGAATCGAGTTTTTTCAACTAAGGTCAAACATATTCAACCAACATTAGAAAAAATGTCATTAATTATACCCAGAGCATCACAGCTGACAGTTAAGAATACTCAATCTCAATTATTTCGCAAACAAAACAGCGTGAATTTAGTAAAAAGATCCTTATTAATTATGATTTCGCACCCCATAACGATGCGGGTAGAATGCCCGGCGCAGTGCGGCGGAATGCCCGCCGGGGCATCCACCGGGCATGTCTGCCTATTGCGGTTGAGCGCCGACCCTGCTTAGCTTTCGATTCCACCAATTAACGCACCATGACATCTTGAATTTAACAGAGCATAATTTTTGGCATATCATCACACCTGTATTCCCCGAAGGGTAAGCAGAAGTGTACTAATGTACACCCACAGTTCGTCACGATGTAATAGGGGGCGAGTCTATTGCCAACCGGGCACAAATTCAGACTCCGAGCTGTCTGGGAATTTTACAGAAAACACTCCTCAATCCGGGGATCGGACCCAGGATCTCTAGTGTAGTACTCGCTCTTACGACAACTAGGCTAACGGCAGTCTTTAGAAAACCTATTTACAGAAACAACTAGCTGGAGGCTGAAGAATTTTTTCTAAACATTACCTTATTACCTTCAAACATTTTTTAAACAAAACAATTTTTTAACAAAGTCGTTTGTTTAACAGTCCAAACAAAATTCTTACACAAACTCCCAACTTCATAAACAAAAGTTGTCGAGAAATTTCGAAACATTGGCAAAAATAAACACGAAGTAAAAATCTTCTGGCTAGTCCCCCCATAGACATTTATATAAGTTAGTTTAGCTCCTAAGGGTAGGGACGCCGCCGCGGTCGATAACCACCCCTTCAAATATAAGGGTAACTTTCGCTTGCCGATTTTCGCAGGCCTTCAACATCCATCGAAGGTTTTGTGAGGACATTTTAATCGGCTTAAGTACTAATACAGCAATGAATGGTGTAGTGGGGGTGTGTTGAAGCGTAATGTTATAAATTTGTAAGGAGATCGTGTCTCTGCATGCCAGATGTTTTTGATTTACGTTTGGAGGGCAATTAAAACGAGTAAAAGTCTGAAAGTTGATGAAAAATTATGTTTTGTTTACTGTTAGCTTAGTGTTTGGGAAATGTGTCTCTGATTTATATAAATATTATCTTTCCGCTAGCGGCTTCGCGTGGTCTGGGTAGACCTTCCTTTTAATTTGATTATTTTTCTGAATGCAGATATGCAATTATTTCTGCTTCCATTTATAATATATGAATTACTAACTTTCCGCCAGCGGCTTCGCCCGCTATCCCACGGGAACCATACATTTTACCGGGATAAAAATTAGCCTATGTGCTATTCCAGACTATAATCTATCTCTGTGCCAAATTTCATCCAGATCCGTTCAGTAGTTTTTGCGTGAAAGAGTAACAAACATCCATCCATCCATCCTTACAAACTTCACATTTATAATATTAGTACGAAGTAGGATTAATGTCATAAAAATCGATAACCTGAAACACAGGATTAACCAGTTCAGGCAGGCTTATGTATTGTGCCTTGACATCTCATTTAAAAAAAACAATTTATTTTTATAATAAGCATTATTTTATAAGTTATTTAAGGATCTCTTTTGTGACCATTGTAAAAGTTTAATATATTATATTAAAACAAAATCCACAGGAACCATACATTGTACATTAGTCTAGTCCGATTTCCTTGTTTTATTGGTATTTTAATAATGGTGTACAATAAAGAGTTAATAAATAAATAAATAATACATTTTACCGGGATAAAAAGCCTATGTGCTATTCCAGAGTATAACCTATCTCTGTCCTTTCATCCAGAACCGTTCGTGCGTTCTGGCGTGATTGAGAGCGAAACATCCATTAATCCATCTCCATCTAATCATCTCTAGGGGGTAGCCTATTCCTTGGTGCTTAGTCCAACTACGACTAGACGCCTGTCAATCCCTGCCAATGCAGCAGAGGATACTTTTAGGGTCGCGCGTGTCTTTTATAATTTAAGATACCCGTATCCCGGGACGAGGGCAGTACAGCAAACTGCAATTTAGTGTCGTGCCAAAGGCAAAGCACAGAAGGGGCACCGGTGCGTTCACCAGAGACCCCGGAGCCCCTCCACAGTGTGTTAGAGACGGCCGTGTGTTTTTAATCGGTAAGAGTCCGACATAACTCTCTGACTTTCTTTCTGAAGATCGGAGGGTATCCATGAGGATTTTCACACGAAAAAAAGGGGGTAGCCTATTACCATTAACCAGCCACACATCCAGACTCCCGAGTTGCTACAGAGAATTTCATAGAAAAACTTTGGCAACGCGAACGCGTCGTTGCAAGCGCCCATAGGCCACGGTAACCATTACCATCAAGGTCCGTATGTTTTTTTGCCACCTTAGTGGTATAAACAGTATAAAGAAAAACCAGCACCGCTTTTCTCAATCCTGGAATCGAATCAGCGTGGCTAGCAAGCGATAAATACAGTTCACGCCAAACTTATTGTCCGGGTTGAAGTTGGCACGAGTTAACTTTAACCCGACTATAAAATCGGAGAAAGAAAGATATTGCATAAAAATTATATAAAGCAACAGCCTACAACTTGAGCTTTAGTTTTTGTTTATTATAATCCTATATTCTTGCTTCTCCGATTTTTACGGCCGGGTTAAAGTTAGCTCGTGTCAACTTCAACCCGGACAATAAGTTTGGCGTGAACTGTACACAACTTTTCAGTTACCGATGCCACTTTCAAATTACTACCAGTATTACTAGGAAAAGTGACCATTCTTTGATTTTTATGAAAGCTATAAACACGATAGTTCTCTGTCCACCCTTCAGACACCCCCATACACACGTAGGTATACGATAAGACAAAGTTTTTTATGACATTACTACTGTGACTTCTCAAATAAAGTAAGCGGAGACTTCGATTTTATGGAAATACCGTCAACTCGAGGAAAGACATAAATCTTTTTACGAAATTGATAGCTTTTGTGTCACGGGTAGATTAGGAAATACGGAAGTCAAGATTTATGTATATGATTACAGAAAGGTATATAATATACACTTTATTTTACTTTACACTTATTATTAACCCCCGACGCAAAAACGACGAGGTGTTATAAGTTTGACGTTTCTGTGTGTGTGTGTGTGTGTGTCTGTCTGTAGCATCGTAGCTCCCGAACGGATGAACCGATTTTGATTTTGTTTTTTTATTTGAAAGGTGAATTAGTCGGGAGTGTTCTTAGCTATGTTTAATGAAAATCGATCCAAGATGGCCGCCGCCACAAAATAGCGAATTATATATTTTTTCACAATTCCCTCAATATGGGTATCAAATGAAAGGGCTTAAGTAGGAGAATACTATAAACTATGATAAATTTCAAATCCAAGATGGCCGCCACCACAAAATGGCGAAATACATTTCGTGTCGCGGGATTTCTAAATTTTTAATTTATAGTCTTAAATAGAACATCTTATACTACTTAATATTATAAACCTGAAGGGTTTAGTTCGAGGGGCTCGTGGCCAAGTTGTACCAACGCTGATCAACCGATCTGCAAGGTTAAGCACTTGCCGCGGTCAGTCTGTGGATGGGTGACCATTCTTAACATATCGAGACCCCTCCGTGCCTCGGAGAGCACGTAAAGCCATCGGTCCCGGTTGTCATACGAACACCTATGATAATCATTAATGGTAGTCAGAAGCCCAAAAAGCCTGACAACCAGTCTCTCCTTCGAATATCGGTATTGCCCAAAAATTGGGTTACGGAGGTCTGATGGCAGTCGCTCCGTGTAAAATACTGATATTCAGCCGCATCTAGTTAGACTGGAAGCCAACCCCAACATGGTTGGGAAAAAGGCTAAGAGGATGACATGAAACTTGACGCCTGTGCTTAGGGATCTAATATCTCACAATTAATCACACATTCTCTGGTTCATTCTACTTTCATTATGTCACAGACCGTTTACATCACACGTAATAGCCCCACGTTTGCAGAGAACTCAAGATTCCTCGCTGTAATATTTTAGGCTTATCGCACAAAGAAACGTGTGTTGGGCTACAAAGGACACGGAATTGGTGATAAACGATGATATATTTCTAGAACAGAGGTCTATATAACCGCGCTAGGGCAAAACAATTCAGTAGTTATGGGTCGTTGCGTGATTTCCGAATAACGTAACGCAACGTTGTTGACATAACGCAAACGTTTGCCACAACCATATATTTTTACAACCATCAATTCTTTATAACGGAGTGTTTTCAGCGTTTAGATGTTGCTTTGTGCAAGACATTACAAAACACTCAACAAAAGACAAGAAGTCACAAAATGTAAATGCAAAACCATCCAAGTCTTGATTTCTTAGATCTAAGATGCATTGTCATGACCAATTATTCATTCTTACATATAAAAACGTTATGATGTATTTAACTCTGCAAATGCGTATGCGCTGTGTGATCACGCGAGCTGAACCAATCACAGCGATTGAGTAGATGGTTTCGTAATGTTGCCATAACGTTGTCGTTATGCAAATTAGATCACCGTTTTGACAACGATATGTTTAATAACGCCCGCTCCTACCATTTAGGGCACAGCAATTTATCGCTCAAATCTAGAAGTTCAGCCCGTCTGGGGAAGTACCTCCACCTTACAGAAAACTGCAGCCAAATAAACACCCTCTATTGTGTGTCTTGTGTTCCTGCAGTGAGTAAGGTTGCCAGATATCCTTATAAGGATGCGTTGCGCTGGCAGCAAGAGGGACATTCTCTTAAACTATCGGTGCAGTAAATCCTCCATAAACCTGTAAGAGGTTCTTGCAGGGTCGGCAACGCGTGAGTGACGCTTCGGTGTTGTAAATGTCCATAGGCTGCGGTAACCGTCTACTATCAAACAGGACGCATGTTTGAATGCCACCCTTGTGGTATAAAAAATCACTGGATAAACATAAAACTAAAAAACTTGTCGATGAACAAAAACAATTTTATACCAACACACACTGAATTTGAACGTGTGCGGCTGACTGATTGATTGACTTCTGTATAGTAGGTTCCAGGTGAAAACCAGCGTCTAGTGCATATTTGTGCCTGACATCCAGCCGACCTGGAAACTTTTGAAACACGTAAGTACCTACTCAATAAAGTTTCGTTGTCAGCGTTTTAGTGTTTCTTATTAGAATGGTCTAGAATAAGTTATAGGGTTAAGAGATTCGGGTAAGCTAGGTCTCTTGGTATTTTCATCTTTTCAGCCTTTTCAGAAGGGTTGAGGAAACCTGCATATCTAAGAGATTCTATCAACGTCGTATTACGTCGTCGACTATTATATTTATCTTATTCTTAGAGAAGACCTGTGCTTTGCGTGCTGGCTTTATTTATAAAATAATGTTTTCGTGAATTAAAATTACAGTGACTCAATATTATGTTCCTGATAGGCAAAAAACAGTGATGCTTGTTAGTCACAATAAATAAATTAATAACATTCAATCGATACTTGGAACAGCCTGATAATAAACAAGCTTTTCCATCTAAATCATCGCCAATACATCATTTCATCAATCGTTTTACTATCGGTTTTAAAAGCCGCCTCGTATAAACATTCGAACGGATATTCCTGGCTACTCTCCTATTGAAACTATGCAGACGGACAAACAGACACAAAGTAAACAATGTGTCGCTTGTGGACGCCGCTATTTTCCAGGCCATACACTAGAGAATAGAATTACTGTTAATAATGTTAAAATTTGTTTTGTTAAAAAATCACCGATATGATTGACTTGTGATAAGTGAAAGGTATCAGTCTTTGTCTGGACTGGCTTTATTAAAAAACATATCATTACGCCTATATTCCCCAAAAGGTTAGGCAGAGGTGTACTAACACAGTTCGCCAATATGTCAAGGTTCCATGTAATAGGGAAGAGCCTATTGCTATTGACTAAGCGGCTACTTACGGAGAATTTCATAGAAAACCCCAATAACAATTTGGTCGACGTTGGAATGGAGCCTAGGAGGAGCCCATACGTCCACTAGGCCAATAAGGCACTTATTATATTCTTAAATTTATAATTAAAAGCCGTAATGTAACAAACACTCGCAACCCTTCACAAATCGTATTAACTTACTTCAAGTTTATAGGTCTAACAAAGTCTCATTTTCCACTACAACATTAAGGAACAATTTGCACGACCTACCCAGTCTGGACTATAGAGCGACCTTAAATTACTAGCGGAAAATTCATTACAGAGAAAACTACGAGGGGCATTTTATCAAGAAATATTAAAGAAAAACAAACAATACCCCGTCAAGAACAAGCCTTAGAGCATTATTATTTTTATCTAGTTTTTATCTAGAATGATATTTTCTTATCATTATAAATTAATCTTACAATTTTATCTATAGGACTACTTAAATAACATAATTATTTATTCAATTAAATCTAAATCCAAGCCTAAGACTGCAAGACCGAAGGATACGGTGAGCTCGCTCTGCGTGAATCGGATTACTAACAATTAACAAAAATGTAGGGTAGCTGTTAGTAATTAAAACGTCAAGACGCCTACCACCTTAGTCACCCGTGACCATGGACGCTGTAAAGGGTCCAAAACGTCGGGATAAAATAATATCAATATAACGCGATAAAATCCGTAAAAAGTAGTTTTATTTTATAACATATAAATAAAACAAAATTATATACACGCACAGAGAAAAAAAAACCGTTACACTAAGCGTCGAAGAATTCCTCCGCATCACTGTCGTCTGGGATCTAGAATACATAGTGCTTGCGGCTGTAGTCTTTTTACGAAAGATTTTATTAATTTTACACGTCATTTTTTACACATCATTTATAAAGTAAGTATTGCTGGTAATTTGTTAAGCTACGTATCCACTGTACATATTCTGTCATTGGTCATGACTTATAGGGCAAGTACAGTTTTTAGTCGGTATTATCGCTGCCACCTGGAGAGGTGGTGGTGGGGATTCAAGAGGAGTTTCAGCGCCAAAAAAGATATGTACATTTGTGTCGCAAAGCATGGCATGATTTTGAGCATCACGCGATTATCTCGCGGTAAATCCACCTATGAGCTACGAATATTTCTACGGGGAACGATATTTTCGACACAACTGTGCCCCCGAGACCAATTAAGTTGGGCTCGCACCGCGTCAAATTTGACCGCGGCGGTGTTCAACTATTCTCGCGGCAAAACCCTCATACATAGCTCCCCAGTGTTGGGTAAACACGGAAAAACTAAGTTTGTGTCATTAAAAGCTAGTACCTATCTTTTAATACAAGGTATATTAAAGCAGATGAAAGTTAATACGTATTTTATAACTTGTTACTAGGCAGAATCGAATTCATTAAATATCTTTTAATTTTGTCTTATATTTTTTTCCCGTTTTTGCAACATTTTTCATTACTACTCCGCTCCTATTAGCGTGATGATATATATAGCCTATAGCCATCCCCGATAAATGGGCTATCTAACATTGAAAGAATTTTTCAAATCGGTCCAGTAGTTTCGGAGCCTATTCAATACAAACAAACAATCAAATCTTTCCTCTTTATAATATTAGTATAGATATAGATTATCCTTAACAAATCTGTAGATTCTGTCTACGCCTGTGAGAAAAAGGCGTGAATGCGTGTATATATAAATATATCCTTTTGTCACGCTTGCGAATCCCTCGTGCATGGCTATTCTTTATGTAAATGTGTTGCAGACACAATATGTCGCGACAAATCTTTTGTCTGTCGTGAAACGTGACTATTTTAGTGGGCGACGTATTGGGGCAGTGACAGAGTGATGTGGCGTGACAGTTTGAATACGTCATGTGCTGTATGTAAAGAAATGAAAAAGATTTGTGTACCCTCGTTTTCATTAGCATTTTTATTAAAATTGGATTATTGTCTTTTGTTGTCTGACTCTATTGACAGGGAAATACAGCTGTATGTGCATAAAAATATTGATGTATAACATAATTATAGAAAGAAGGCTATAAGGCTAATATTCAGAAACGACACTAATTGTAAACTCGGAAGTTTTAGTTTACACTTAGTGTCGTTTTTAACCCCCGACGCGAAAACAACGGGGTGTTATAAGTTTGACGTGTCTGTCTGTGTGTGTGTGTGTGTGTGTGTCTGTCTGTGGCATCGAAACTCTTGAACGGATGAACTGATTTTGATTTTATTTTATATTTGAAAGATGAATTAGTCGGGAGTGTTCTTAGCTATGTTTGATGAAAATCGGTCCAAGATGGCGGCCGCCACAAAATAGCAAATTACATATTTTTTCACAACTCCCTCAATATGGGTAATGGGTATCAAATGAGAGGGCTTAACTAGGAAAATACTATACACTATGATAAATTTCAAATCCAAGGTGGCTGCCACCACAAAATGGCAAATAACATTTCGTGTCGGGGGTTTTCTAAATTTTTAATTTAGGTTAGGTTAGGTTATTATTCAATAACCTAATTATTGAATAATAGTCTCAAAATATGTCTAAAAATACACAGCACGTGTGCCAATCTTAACAATCGACTATCTGAATCCACACAATCACTAAAAGTAAATAATGATAACACCACTTTCCCAACAAAAAATAACCTCATTCCGTCGGGACTTGGCATATTTATAGCCTGCTACATGCCCACACAATGATTGGCTCATTAAACTCGATTACATACGCGATAAACTGATACGTTGGCTATCAAGTTACAACCCTGTGTCGTAAACAAAGTCATATTTTTAGATTCGACCGTTACAAAAGCTATTTTCGTCACACATTTAAATTCGGAACCCTGTTTGAATATCATACATTCGTTTTTCGAATTGTAAATATTTTATTTTTTGACCCCACTGTGTTGGTAAGAGTATAATTTAGTGTAATATTTAATCTTATGTGGACTATATACTTACTTTTTTGGGTCTCGAACTTGAAATTAAAAAAATATAAGTAATTTGGATAAACAGTAATAATTGACTTTCAGTATATAAAGACAGCAATAAAATAAAATAATTTTGTACATATAACACACTGTCAGCAGAATAATTATGGTTGATAACAAATATATATATTTTTTTTTTATATTTTATATTTTTTATGACAAATTTTATTTTCTTTGAACAAATATTTTAATTGAATAAATTTAAATCTCTCAATTGCACACACAAACATAATCCTTGTTACGCGTCAAATTTAATCACGCGGCGGGTTACATCGTTAGGGCTGTCACTTTAAAAAAAAGGGTGCATAAACATGACACAGGTATTTTAAATCAGATTTATCAATTTTTTTTTTAAATAATCAGCGGGTTGTCCAGTGAATAATGTCGGTCACATTTTTACTTGGTGTTCTAATCCTCAATTCATTTGTATTAGGTCCCATGTAATAAGAGATACGAGAACTTTTTCCTCCGTTTTTGCAACATTTTGCATTGCTACTCCGCTCCTATTAGTCGTAGCGTGATGGTATATAGCCTATAGCCTTCCCCGATAAATGGGCTATCTAACACTGAAAGATTTTTTCAAACCGCTCCAGTAGTTTCAGAGCCTCTTTAATACAAACAAACAATCAAATCTTCCTCTTTATAATATTAGTATAGATTGACATAAAACGGATTTTTACGGATTTAATCGGATAAATCAATAATAAAAAATCCCCGTTGCCGTTTCGGGTGCATGTATTATGTAGAAAAGGTAGAATTCAACTACCTATTGAGTTCGGTCTGGGATAAGTACCACTGTATTGTCAAATATTCCGCCGCTAAGCCGGCTATGTCGGTCACTTTGGTTTTTCTAAGGATCTCATTTATGATTTGATAGCGTAGAGAAACACCAAGCATTGCTAGCTCCATAGCTCGCTGAGTGACCTTGAGCTTTCTTATGAGGTCCATTGTGAGTGACCACGTCTCTGTGCCATATGTAATTTTATTGGTAATTTATATTTATGCACTTTCAAAAGAAAATTTCGTACCTGATCCGGAAGACTTAACAAACTGGTCTACTTGGTACATTTAATATTGCACCGTCCGATTCCGGGGAACAATTACGAAAGCGCATTGTTACTTCACTCGGAGCTCCAGTTACTTGTTGTTCCGCGTCAGTCGTCCGCACAACTTTGAACAGTTTCTGATGGCCGGAGGTAAGGCGGATTTAATAGTAAATACAACAATTATATTGTGAAGCCTGCAGTCATTGTAGGTATTATTTTTAAACTGGTGTCTAAAGCTGATATTCAGAGACGAGACTTAGCATGCATGAACTTACGCTTTCGTATGTCAATTTGTAATACAAATTTAACATACGGAAGCGTTACTTTACGCTTAGCTTCGTCTCTGAATATTAGCATAACACTTGCGAATACTAGAAATTAAGTAATAAATCTATTTTTTACGGATTTTATTTATAATTAAATCCATGGTCAGGGGCAGAGAGCATTTAAATTATAATAAACGCGATAAAATCTGCAAAAAGTAGTTTTATTACAAAAAAAAATATTCTTATTTATTCCGATACATGTTTTTCCCGGTACGGTAATGATAATTCAGGAATGTACATATTTATTTGTTGTGCGATGTAAAGTTGTGCGCATGTGCTGTGCTGTGTAAATCATTTTTATTTACAATCGTGCAAACATTGCGAGTGGGTATTGTGTAAACTGAGCTATCCAAACATTTGGGCTTACTGTTCATCAAACATTTTGATTTATGGCTTTCGGAAAATGTAGGGTGAGTGATGTATATATTAATTATAAAAATGTGTTGATGGGTCATTTTAAAAACATATAATTAAGAGACACAAAGTCTTTAGACCCAGACTTACTCTACTCAAAATGAAATGAAAATAGTTTTATTTTTATATAAACCTTATAAACTATACAGGGTCTTATGAAATGTCGAATCTAGATACAACTAAGTCTTGGGTGTAATAATGTAAATATTTTACTTACTTATTTAAAACTAGCTTCCCGCCAGCGGCTTCGCCCGCGTGGTCTTATAATTTTTTCCCCGTTTTTGCTACATTTTTCATTACTACTCCGCTCCTATTAGTCGTAGCATGATGATATATAGCCTATGTTACTCGGGGATAATGTAGCTTTCCAAAGGTGAAAGAATTTTTGAAATCGGTCCAGTAGTTTCGGAGCCTATTCATTACAAACAAACAAACAAACAAACAAATCTTTCCTCTTTATAATATTAGTATAGATTCATCATCATAATCAACCCATTGACTGTCCCACTGCTGGGCATGGATCTCCTCTCAGTACGAGAGGGATTAGGCCGTTTACTATTATATAATTTTATTTATTACAATTAAAATTGATTTTAATAACATGTGACAAGGATAACATTTTCAATACAAATAAGAAATAAATAAAACAAAAATAATTGGGATCGGCTTGAAGCGATTGAATACCTACTTCATCTGTGCACAATATTTTTTGTGTGGGTAGTACAAAGACAACCTACTCAAAAAGTACCAAAGTAAACAATGAAACATACCTACTCATAAATGTGTCTGTGTGTGTGAATCTAACACACACAATCTCAAAATAGCTTAGTCTCCAGTCGTAGCCTAAACAACAGCCGTCTGATTCGCGACCTCTTAACTACAAAGGTGGCCCTCGATGGTGAGCGGAGGGTTAGGAGAGCCCTCCTGCCACTTAGACAAGGCTTGCAAGTACTTGCAACTATGCACGGTTTTGTTTTCACACGCAAGCAAGTTTTATTTAAGTCAGTGTGTGTGATCTGCAAGTGGTAATGATAAGTCATTACCAATTTGTTCATAGGGCTAGGTATTTTTTCTGGACTTGGCATTGACTTTTCTGATTGATGCATGATTTTTCTAACAGAAAACCTAACCTAAGTGTAATTTATGTGGATCTCATTTCGGTTACTTTCACTAGTTAAGAGATCAATGACGTAATTCATCTACTTGCCTTTATGTTTTGTATTTTTCCCTATACCTAATTAATAGTTTTAGATGACTTCACTTTACTTTAAAAGTTATGGTTAAGTTATTAGTATCTACTTTACTAATTTAATTTAACCAAATGGACGTTAATATACGTTTTTAAAAAATCAAAATATCTGAATATGAAGTACCTATATTCCTTAAAGTTATCATTTTGTAGATCTTTTTACTTTGCACCCGTCGATTTGTGGGTAAGCGTGCTGCGTTTGCGTGCGTGTGACAGGATCTTAAAAACACCCTGTTTTTAAGATCCTGTCTCTTATAGTACAATGAATAATACTCTTAGGTACTTTGATAAAGTACTCTTACAAAAATCACCCCTATAATCCGCTATGGGGTACTTTTAGGCGGTAATTCCAGATAGGTGGGCACTCGAAACAATTGACGACAGAATTGGTCCAAGAGTTTGACTATGTATTGAATCAGACATTTTTCTAATATCTTAATAGACGTCAACAATAAAAATTATCGTAATTCAAGTACCTTCATCACAGAACTTAAAGTATTCTCGATAAAAATAAATGTGAATTTACTTAAAAATTTGCAACTTAATCTTTTTTTTACGATTATGGCGTCATTATATTCCGCTTAAGATTAACCGCAAGGCATCCCAAAGATCCAAGTTTTGAAGTCTTCAAACTTTAGCTATATAAAGTCGCCTACGGGGTCATAATTTTCAGTTGAACGTTACCGATTACGTATCGAGCTTAAACTTACTTACTACTTACTTTAAACTGAAATATGAGACAACGCATTTATCGACGCCGACTTTAAAAAAAACCGTCCACTGCGCACGGGACGCCAATATAGAAAAATGCATTTTTTACCAACCTTGTCCTGACAGTCATTAACACAACATAAAAAAACAGCCAAATCGGTTGAGCAGTTCTCTAGTGATGATCGTTCATAAATGCGGCAATTTATTTAGAAATCTCTTAAAGGGGTGATAGACGGTCGACTGAGCGCGCGTACTTATGGCTCGACGAGCTTTATTGCCCGCTTGTTATCATAAAGTACGTATTCTTTACAACCGCTGCACCAGTAGGTACGTCAATGATCAAACTGGCTTGAAGATAACGATCTTAAAATCCGCGTACTTAAGTTCTTGCATCTATCTAGCACTTTAGCTTAAACGGAAAAAAAATAGTATGTACTATGTTACACTTCCTCTGACCATGAACCAAATCTTAGACCTCGAGTAGAAATCCAAGGAGAATCTTTGTATTTTCGAACTGAACAATTATCACAAGTGTAGGGAAACTTGCATGCATGCTGCCAACCTGCACTATACCAGCCTGGTGCCTGGTCCACTATAGTCCAGCAGCTTAACCCTTCTTATTTAGATAGCTGTAAATGGTGATGATAGAGACAAATGATCCAAAATATTATGTCATCTGGATTGATACCATACTAAAATATCCTGGGACATTTTTACACAGCACCATCTAGTCCCAAACTAAGCAGAGCTTGTACTATGGGTACTATAAACACCCAGACAAACACAAACAGCTAAGTTCAACACATAAATGTTTGTGTCTCGTGGGAATCGAACCCACGACCTCGTGATCAGCAGTCCGGTACCCGAACCACTAGACCACAGACGTCGTCAAAAAAAACACTAAAACCGACAAAAAAATTATCATATTGCTGATTACAACGAGGTTTTTTCGGCTTTAAAGCAAAAATTTCACAAAACAACCTAACAGGTGTGCCTTATTCAAGCGACTTTCATGGCGTCTAATTCTTTTTTATTTGTCAGTTTTGCATTTGCGTGTACACAAGATGAATGTAAAACTGTGTAATTGTCGTTGTGTAAATCTTTGAAGCAGTTTCAACGATTTTATGACGCTATATCTGTTGCTGCTTGGTTTTCTGTTTACCGTGAGCTTCGTTAAAATTATGAATATAATTAAAGCAACACATATAGTATTTGCTATAGAAATTAAACTGCCTTGGGGATTAAAATAATATCCGTAAAAAGTAGTTTTATTTCAATGTCTAGTACTCGCGTAAGTTTCAGAAATCAGTATGCCTTGGCTTAAGTTAATGACAAACTTTACTCACTATTTATTACATGGAACCTAAACATGGTGGTACGGCAGACTGTGGGTTACATTAGTACACCTCTCTGCCTTACCCTTCGGAGAATACATGCGTGATTGTATGTTATAGGAGATTCATCATCCTTCACCCTTATTCCAAATCACCTGGGGTTGGCGCAGTATGTCTATGCATGTATCTCTAGGAACCGTGATCTCGTCATTTAATTACTTTGTGGATATAATATCATTTCTCAAACAGTACATACATCTTTTCTTTGGTCTTCCTCTTCCTTTATATTCATCCACATTCATGATCATAACCTTTTTAGTAACATGCTCTTCAAATCTACGAATCGCATGTCCATACTTACCATGATATTAGGTTACTGTACAACTATTTCATTAACCGGTGCCACTTTCAAACTACCTCTTATTACTCATCCGCACATTCCCCGTAGCCTTATCATCTCAGCTGCATGCTATTGCCTTTCATGCATCCCTTTTGTAGCCCAATATTTAGACCCATACTAACCTTATTGCTATCTAAAACAAGGCAACATACAGCACTATAGCATCGAGCAAAATAATTGGCGCGCACCCTTGGGCACTGGGCGCGTATAAAAAACAATGTGCTCACACAATGGCCCACAGCAGCTCGCTTTGTGTTCACTGGCTATTTTAATAAATACCTACAGCCATTGCCCCAATTTTTCACGAAACTAAATTGGTATAAAGCCGTTATGGAATAACTGAATAACATTGTTGAAATAACTAAAAGTACTCGTAGTTAGACTGTTAACAGTATTTTTCGTTGTTTTATTGATATAATTTTAAGCCCGACGTTATAGGCCCTTTACAGCTTGCATGGTCTTGGATAAACTTGCATGTGTTGTAGTTACTAATGGCTATTTTTGTTTAAGCATTATCATTCCGAAAAACTGTCTAAAACGTCAGAAAAAAATTAACTAAGTAATTTCAAAAATCCGTAAACGGACTTATCATTCATTATAAGTAAGGATTCGAATACTTAAAACAGTTTTATTCGAAATTCAAATATACGCATAAGTATCAGAATAACGTTGTTTACTATTACTTAATTGTAAGTTTTTGTCTGAAAATTGTTTGACTTGATAAAATCAAAGGAACAATGACGTCTGACCCAGTAGCCTGACTTATTCACAAGCGGTCGGTGAACCGCCCGGTAGCCTAGGTTATTATTTTACAAAGGCAAGTCCCACAAGGCAAACAAGCCCGTCGAAGACGTTACAAACATATAAATAACGAACACAAAGTATACCCAATCTGGAAAAAAATAGATTACATACATACAGATTTGTCTTCAATTCGAATCAAACCTCATTTCCACAACAACAAACTTACATAGTGATACAATACACCCGATTTGAGTTAATCCAGATAATTTTACTTATCTAGTAAGATTCCAGACCTAGCTAGATCGATTTTTCGGCCCCGTAAGCCGTTATATTGAAATTTTTATAAAAGTTATTTGAACCGTTTTTGAGAACGCGATTACAAATATAGTACAGGAGAAAAATATCTTGTCCTTGGCACACATGATAATAATATTTAACAGCTCAAAACAATAATGAACCGTTCACATAAACAGCGCACTCTAACAGACAATTCGTCATTACCCTCCCGACGATCATTACCCTCCATAAAAAACACATCACTTTTAACTGCCTTCGGAATGAGATGTAAAATATCATTGTTCAAGAAAACGATTAATCTCTTCACAAAAGAACAGCCATTTTACCGGCTATAAAATAGTTAAACTTATACAAAAGTCCAGAAAATTTGATAAAAATCTAGGCAGTCTGATTTTTTTTTAATACACAGTTACAAATCTGTTATTACATAGACAGTTTTTTTTTTGGAATTACATCAAAAACATTTTGTAACAATCGTAAAACAATGATTCTGTTTTTAATACTAAGATTTGTCTGTATTGTTTACAGTATGACGAAGTTGTTCTTCCGTATTCTTTGTCTTTTGAAAAGTGAAATTAATTCTTTAGATGGATAGTGTACATTAATGTTTTAAAAGTTATAATTTATAATGCAAATAATCATGGTAGCTCATTTGTACAATCCTGTTTTTTTATTTACTTATTGAAATAATTTTAATAAATTATCAGTCCAGTCTAGTCCTCTCGCCAGACCCTCTTTCTCTTTTTCTTCGCGGTATAAGGCCTTTTCAGCCCAATATCTGTAATAGGAATCCATTTCCACCCGCCGTCTCCCTCTGAACTGTCGCGTTACGCTCTAGGAGGTCCTGGGTTCGATTAACAGATTGAGCAAAGTGTTTTTCTTATTCTCAGTAGCAGCTCACAGTTTGGAGTTGTGCCCGGTAAATGGAAATAGGCTCGCTCCCTATTACATGGGACCAAAAAACATGTCGTTTAACTGTGTGTGGGTTAACACCTCTACCAAAACTTTCGGGGAATACACGCGTGATTATGTCTCGTCTGAATACTGAATAGCCCTTAAAAGAAGGTACAATCGCAAATACTGACCGAATATTAATTCATAGGACACACTAGAACAATGACCAATTGACTACTAAAGCTAATGTGAAATCGTTTGTGAAATTACGCAACAACGCAACGCATGAATGAATGACCAAACGAGAATGACATGGACTAGACAAGTTGCATTTTGACATTCGAATCGACAAACAAAATGTATGGAAATGACATTAGTGATAGCCCGATTTGTCGAAAGCTTGTGTCATTTCCATACATTTTGTTTGTCGATTCGAATGTCATAATGCAACTTGTCTAGCCCTCATGTAGTCATTACCGTCAGATTATTGTCTATACCAGCAATATTATAATTTTTTAGTGAAATAACAAAGACAGAAGGCATGATTGTAACTTAGGTACAACTTTGCGAGGAAAATGTACCTTGCAACATTAAGTTCGGAGGATGAGCCTCATGCCATTTATATGTAGGTATATAAAAATGAATCGCCGAAATGTTTGTACGCGTATAACTTCCAAACAACTGCACCAAATTGGATCAATCTTTCTTTGTTGTATTCTTTATTGTCAGGAGGACGGTTGAGTTTATCTCGGTTGCCACTGGGATACGCAGGCGAAGCTGCGCACGGGTCGCTAGTTTAAAAAAAAAACTGTATAGCATAATGTATGATGACGCGGCCATTTTGTTTTACTTTTAGGGGGTCTGTGGATCACGTTGCACGGCACTTGGACTCTAACCTCGAAAAAGGTTGGGAAATCCTGATCTAGTTTTTCTAGTCTTTAATTTTAAAATGAGTTTATAGGTATTTTAAAACGGATAATAGTACAACAAAAAATAAACCCGTCTAAAATAAATCAGTAAAATTAATCATCCAAATAAATATACTCCGTTTAATAGATAAATTGTTTGCAAATCAAGATTTATGATGTTTTATGATTTGAATGAATTAAGGCATGATTCAGTTGTGATGAATGGTGAACGATATTTATTGCAATAATAAAATATTACCTACATAAGTAAACGTAAAAGCTGCCTCATAAGTCTAGTAGTCCTAAGCGTGACAGTTACGCTAGAGGTTTTGGGTTCATCTCAGGTTGAGCAATGTAATTGGGTTTTTCTATAAAATTATGCGGAGTTTTTTATTTGTTCCCGGTAATGGTAATAAGCTTAAACTTATTGAAAAACTGCAAAAACATGTATACACTAACAAAAGTGCTAAAGCGATTTTTTCAGGAATGAACTACTTATTGCAACTTTGAAATAACACCAATGTCACTATAGTATTGGTTCGTAAATACTGTGTTTGTAATATTACAAAAGTTATATTAGTACTTGAGAAGAAAATCGCTTTAGCACCGGCGTGATATAATAAATAAATAATAAATAAATATCCTGGGACATTTTACACAGCACCATCTAGTCCCAAACTAAGCAGAGCTTGTACTATGGGTACTAGACAATGTATATAATACATAGTATAATACCTACTTTTTTTTTGTAAATGCATACTTGTAATATATAAGAAACACCCAGACAAACACAAACACTTAAGTTCAGCACAGAAATGTTTGTGTCCTGTGGGAATCGAACCCACGACCTCGTGATCCGCAGTCCGGTACTCGAACCACTAGACCACAGACGTCGTCATATGAATGTTACTATAATACCTATGACTGAAACATCTTGGTAGAAAAGGTTAGTAACTAACACTTTCTAATCAAACAAAATTGCTATTCCCCAAACCTAGCTAAAGAAAGAAATAACAATTATAATTGACCGTTTTGCAAAAACGTATATAGCCGAATCATTGTTTGTTTATTTTATTCTGTTGTTTTTAACCCTCCGGCATTCGGCTAATGTTTACAAACGTTTGTCAGTCTACAGCTTATACCGCATGGTCCTTTTGTCCAATCAATTTAGGATTGTTTTTGATCGATGTTTTTATTAAATTGTGTTGAAGCTTTAAAACTTTTCCCTAAGGTCAATAACTGTCTGTATTTTTGATATTATAATCTAGTTTCAGATTGTTGGATTTTAGAATTCATGGCTTTAAAAATTATATTAATGCTAGCTTTCCGCCAGCGGCTTCGCGTGGTCTGGGTATTTCTTATAACTTTCATCCCCTGTTTCAACCCCTTACAGTACTTTTTCCGCATTAAAAAGTAGCATATGTCCTTTCTTAGGCTCTAGACTATCTGTGTACCAAATTTCATTTAAATCGGTTCAGTAGTTTTGGCGTGAAAGCGCGACAGACAGACAGAATAATTATTATTATTAAGGATTAGCAACAAACCTAAAACCTTTTTATGTAAATCAGGATAAGGAAATACAGTCTTAATCTTGGTTTGTATTAATTATGTCTTAAATCAACCGTACAGGATAAGGTCTTGCCAGAATTTATAAGGCAATTTGGAAGCCATAACTTTAATTAAAAATTAAAAATAATATCTTCAGTGATTTAATGAAGATAAAAAAAACGGAAAAATATTTTCTGCAATATCTACTGCTGTTATTTTACCTTAGCCCCTACATATTACTTTACCTACAAGGTGGAAGGGACATCGACGCACATCCGAATACCATGAGTTCAGTACATGACCCCCCTGCGTTGAAATTTTCCGTAACTATTTTCATCATTTTTTTTTACTTGAACGTGTAAAAATCATTATTTCTATCTACCCAAATTAGATTTATACTTAAAAAAAAACATTTCGGATCGCGCGCGCGATAACATTCACCGCGGAGAGTTATGATCGCTTTGTTAACAATACACTGCGCGCTCAAAAATATGTAATAACCGATCATTTTATACATTAATGACCTATGTCATTTTATTTTTGACCTTGAATGAACCCTTGTCACGACGTTTGTGCGTCGATGTCCCTTCCACCTTGTATATCAACTTGTAACTATCGACTCCTTGCTGTATTGTTCGTTGTCTTTACCGAAGTAATGTGAAGAGTCCTCTGCCCCCAAGCATATGCTTAAGATTTTTTAGAGGTCCGTGCTAACCTAGCTTTATCCTAAAGGCCCCCAACCTATCCCCAATAGAACGCTTTTTAATTTATATCTTTTCTTTTCAGGAACGAAAACATGGAGCAAATTTTGCGGTCGTATCAATCAAATAAACACAAAATTAAGTGGAAGTGTGTGCATCCGATGTAAATAAACTTTCTAAATTTATGAAATTGGCCCACATTATAAGTTTGGTGATAATTGGTTATAAAAATATTAAGATGATTAAGTGAGGTGCATGTGACTAACTCGGCCTTGTGATGGGGTGCGGCCAGAGTAAAATTAATCTTTACCCGAGGCGGAACAAAAATGGTGGCAAAGGAAACAGTGCCAAAAAGTCAGGTGAGCAAACATAAGAAAGAAAGATGTATTTTGTAGGTTTAAAGAAAGAAAGAAAAGTTTTTATTTTCGTACTCACACAGAACAATACAAAATATAAAGAAATAAAAATATAAAAAGAATGCTTTACTGTGCAAGGCCAAAAATGGGTCCGTAGCTCAGCAGGGACTGTCACTAATGTCATTTCCATACATTTTGTTTGTCGATTCGATTGCCAAAATGCAACTTGTCTAGCCCCCCAGAACGCTGTGACATCAGGATACGGAACATACCCGATGCCACAGCGTTAGCACAGTTTAACTCATAAATAACTCTGCTCGTTGGATTTATGCGATGCAAGTATTTAAGTTTTCAAGTATTTTTTTAAATTGATTGAGTTCTCGTTGACATTACGTTAAAAATTGGTAATATTTCTGGCATGTATGATTCTTTATCATAATTTGTGGAAGATTATCTTAGATTGCGGAAATTTAAAAAACCAAATGTTTACATAGAATAAAAAAAACACTTAATCTCTACTTCCGTAATTAATATTATAAAGAGGAAAGATTTTATTGTTCTTGTAGGCTCTAGGTCTTATTGTAGGCTCCGAAATTACTGGGAACATTCTTTCAGTGTTAGATAAACCATTTGTCGGGGAAGGCGCCATATTATACCATCACGCTACGACTAATATGGGCGGAAACATTTATAAGACCACGCGGGCGAAGCCACTGGCGGAAATAGGGTATAAAACTGTACATATTTTATTTATTCCTACAGCTTTATCATGCATAGATCGAATACCAAAATAGAACCATAAATTCTATCTTATAAAACATGTAAAATAGGGAAAACATTTGTCTTATACAAATGGCGATATTGGGTCAATTTCCTTTGGGAACTGACATCCTTACCTCTTTGAAGGTTTCAAAGGTAAATTTACGTTCTAAAACCGAGCCTTGAAGTTTTTATTCTATATATTTGATAAAGCAAGGTATGCGGGGAGGGAACGCAAAAGGCACCCGTCGACGTGCTCTAAATATTCATGAGAGTTGTAAGAGTTCTAAGGCCACGGCCTGGGATGAAGCGGGAGCGGGGATAGACAGAGGCCTCTGATTATATTAGTGGTAGTGACATCTCAAGCCGAATCCTAAGATCCAATAGTGGATATCGGCACAGTATCGGGTCGTATCTAGAGATCAAACACAAAACAGAGGACCGAGGCAAAGTGGCGATAGGTACAGTCAGGAGCATAGTTATGTAAACACTTACAAAAGTGCTAAAGCGTTTTTTTCATAAATAAACGATGACAACTTTGAGATAATACCAATGCCACTATGTTATTTTGACCTGAAGAAGGACACTGACCTCTAAGATACAGGTTAACACCTAGTTTGGAGGTCAGGGTATAAATAACATTGCATAATATGCCTGTGTAACTACGTCGAATATATATATTTACATTTTTACTGTGTACCTTTGTACTAAACATATAATATGTACCTACTAGGCTAATTTTTCTTTACCTGAATAAACATATTATTATTATTATTTATTATTATTACTACAGTATTAGTTCGTAAATACTGTTTTAATAATTTGAATTTGAATTTGAAATTTGTTCGTAATACCACAACTTTTCTATCAGTACTTTATGAGATAATCGCCTTTAAATTTTGCCTAGTGTATACATATTTTTGCTCGTGCCTGTACACTGATGGTCCCATGTAATAGTAATAGGGGGTGAGCCTTAAAGTATACAAAAGCAAACTTTATGGGCGAGCCTATTGCCAACCGAGCACAAATCTAAACTCTACTGCCGCTGCCACTTAAAGTAACATAAATACCCGATTACACTTTTTCGACCTGGGATTCGAACGTAGGACCTCTAGCGTAGCAGTCACGTTTAGCTAATGATGCAGTAAAACTTCAAATGTAGTCGTTAATAATGCAATAATGATTATAAACATGTTTCAACTATTAAGTGTTAATAACAACACCATAAAATTTACTTATAAATAAGTATTGTTTGTTGAACCACTTGTTGAAACTAATAAGTACTTACTAGGTACATTCGATATTTATGACGTTTTAACACGCGATGTCGGGTTAAGTAGTATAAATGTCCATTAGAAATAATTTGCTTGTTAAACACCATGTTTGGGGTGTTCGGCATTTACAATTTTTTTAACCCCCGACGCAAAAACGACGGGGTGTTATAAGTTCAACGTATCTGTGTGTGTGTGTGTGCTTGTGTGTGTGTGTGTGTGTGGCTGTCTGTGGCATTGTAGCTCCCGAACGGATGAACCGATTTCAAAATACATTTCGTGTCGGGGGTTTTCTAAATTTTTATTAGTTACTAAGTAATATTTGTGGAGGTTCTTTTACTCCGTACAATTCCTTACCGAGATTCAATTTGGTATCGTAAGGGGCGAGAAAAGATACTACTCAGTGTCACCTACGGACGCATGATTCGTTCGGGGCCCGAACTGACAACACAATTTGACTGTTGTACCTTTCATTATCAACCCATTAACTGTCCCACTGCTGGGCTCGTGTCTCCTCTCAGTATGAGAGGGATTAGGCCATAGTCCACCGCGCTGGCCTAATGCGGGTTGGCAGACTTCACATGCCCTCGAAAATATCTCTCAGGTATGCAGGTTTCATCACGATGTTTTCCTTCACCGTTAAAGCGAGTGATAATTACGCACATGATTTCGAAAAGTCAGAGGTGCGTGCCTTGGATTTGAACTCGAGACCTTTGACTTCGCAGTCCAGTGGTCCTTCCCCTAGGCTGTCACTGCTTATGTTGTACCTACTCCCGATGTTTTTACCCATCCGAAAAATTGAAACTGACACTTATTTTAACAGATCGTTGTCACTTACGGACGGGCCCGGTACTTCGTTGACGGGTGTCGGGAGTAGACCCCCTGACTTGCTGGGTAGTAGGACCTCTTGGGGTTTGACTGGCTGGTGATGAGGACTACATCAGAGTTTGTTGTAGAGCACCTTCGTTTGTGTTCCGACTTTTGGCGTAAGAGCCGGTTCCCTCTCTCGAATGCTTTGCAGTCGATGGGCTTAGCATCAGCAACGGGTCTAGTATACAAGTGTTCATGCGCCGCTATGACTGCTTACCGTACCGTCAAAATCCATTAAATAATGGCAATATTAAAAGGTCATATTGGATTATTCAAAAGGGTTGAGAAAACATTGAAAACAAATATTTTATTGCGTTAACAAACTACGCGTGAACACCAGGCCTTATCACTTCAGTATTACTACATAGTATAAAACAAAGTCGCTTTCTCTGTCCCTATATGCCTATGCTTAAATCTTTAAAATTACGCAACGGATTTTGATGCGGTTTATTTAAATAGATAGAGTGATTGAAGAGGAAGGTTTATATGTATAATACATACATATTATAGTACAGAAAAAACAAGAAATTCAAACCCATGCGAAGCCGGGGCGGGTCGCTAGTAATTTCAAAAATAAAAATAAACCGACATTTTTGCTTAAGGTTTTTAAAATCGCCTACCTTGTGACCCCGCTCAAAAGAACGTCGAAAACTCGGCTTGAATACGGGAAGCCATTGTTTGGCGCAATAATTAATTATGAACTCTAATTATATGGGAGTTAAGTACAATGAAATGTAATTGGATAATGCTTTATCTTGCTCCGTTTTAATTTTGTTTTTCTATTCTGTTCCCGTTTGCCTGAGGGGACCACGAACATGTTTTTTCTCGACATCCCCATATTACTTTGCTTCCTTGTTATTGTTGGTTTTTAATATATCCACGTGTATAATGAAACTTATAAGGTAAGGCAACTCTTGTCACTATCAGAATGAGTAGCTTAGTTACCTCTTAATAGATCAGAGTAATATTTGGTTAATCATATAACAATCTTATTTACAAACAGAGAAGAAAATATATGTATGTTCAATCATGAGCTAACAAAAGTTCTATATCGATATTCTCCTAAAGCACTAATAGAATTTTTGTGACATTACGAACAGTATTTACGAATCAATACTATAGTGACATTGGTGTTATCTCAAAGTTGCAATCGTTCATTCATGAAACAAGACATAACCTAAATTAAAAATTTAGAAAGCCCCCGACTCGAAACATAATTTGCCAATTTGTGGTGGCGGCCATCTTGTATTTGAAATTTATCATAGTGTATAGTATTCTCCTAGATAAGTCCTTTCATTTGATACCCATTTTGAGGGAGTTGCAAAAAATATGTTATTCGCTATTTTGTGGCGCGGCCATCTTGTCCGATTTTCATCAAACATAGCTAAAAACTCTCCCGACTAATTCACCTTTCAAATAAAAAAAAACAAAATCAAAATCGGTTCATCCCTTCGGAAGCTAGGATGCCACAGACACACACACACACACACACGCACACAGACACGTCAAACTTATAACTCCCCGTCGTTTTTGCGTCGGGGGTTAAAAATCGCTTTAGCACTTTTGTTAGTGTATACATGTTTTTGCTCCTGACTGTACACCGGTAGGTTTAGGTCCCATTAAATAGGGGAGGGGACTATTGCCATCAATCGCGTACAATTGCAAACTCCGAGCTACTACTGTACGTCAACCATGAGTTCTATCGAATGGCTTTCGAACGGTTTTTTACGCATCGAAACGCTGTAATCTCATAGCAGATTTTAGTTCCTTACGTAACCTCTAGAGGCGCTGCGAGGGTTTTTCATACAAATATTTTACGGCGTCGCTAGCGAGTCTAGTGAGAAAAACTCATGGTCGAGGCACTGTATAGAAAAACACTTTCCTCGTTCCGGGAATTGAACTCAGGCATGAGATTGCCTATTTTTTACTCAAATAGACTTACAGCTGTATTCTCCTAAGGTTTGGGCAGAGTTGTACACGACGACGACGTCTGTGGTCTAGTGGTTCGAGTACCGGACTGCTGATCACGAGGTCGTGGGTTCGATTCCCACCAGACACAAACATTTATTGTGATGAATTTAAGTGTTTGTGTTTGTCTGGGTGTTTCCTATTTATTATATGTATGTATTTACAAAAAAAATATTATAAGTATTATATCCATTGTCTAGTACCTATAGTACAAGCTCTGCTTAGTTTGGGACTAGATGGTGCTGTGTAAAAATATCCCAGGATTTATTTATTAACAGGTCATTATTATTAGTTATTTTTAATAAAGGAAAAAATCGGCGGGCGGGTAGGATTCGAACCTGCGCCTTCTGGTTCGGTACACCAGACGCTCTGACCACTAAGCCACCGCTCGCCCTGCTCGCCAGTCGAAATCTTCCTTCACATTCTAATTTACGTCTTAAAGGTGACGTAGCGACATCTATTGTGAATGCTTCACAACCGACACGACTAACTTTACAGCTAGTTCGATGTCGTATGATACCGCCTTACCTATTAACTATAGTTAGTAGGTCATTATTATGTCAAGGATCGTATTTGCCTGCACGTTACTGCGCGTATACATAAACATAAGTGATTTAAAATTTAATACCACTATCTTAATGCCCCGTCGCGACATCACAGCACTGAATGAACATTACATCGCTCTCTTTCCGACTACATAATTATGAAAGAGTACGATATACGAGATCGTTTATGTATGCAAAATGTTTG
Source organism: Acronicta psi (assembly GCA_946251955.1). Classification (NCBI taxonomy): domain Eukaryota; kingdom Metazoa; phylum Arthropoda; class Insecta; order Lepidoptera; family Noctuidae; genus Acronicta; species Acronicta psi. The sequence goes on along the minus strand of OX276469.1, from coordinate 14,317,506 downwards.
TTATAGAAAAAGGTCGTAAGTGAAACTTGTTTCATGCGATAAACTTATAAAAATGGTAATGGACTTATGACCGCGACTGTACGTCTTTACCTTAAGTTCTCCGGTATGCTTAAGGCCCATGTAATTATGGGCGAGCCTATTGACATCAACGGGACACAAATCCAAACTACAAGCTGTTATTTCGATATTTAAAAAAATCAACAACATCTTGCTCTCTTTACTTTGAAACACCCTTTTACTCTTTCATAAAATAATAAATTTGTTAGTAATAATTTAAAAGTTTAATATTATTAATTGACCTACGTAACTGCAAACTTGTTTAATTACTTTCCCTTTTATTGGAATTTTAATGGGTGGTAAAATACCTATTTGAAAAACTCAAATTAAGTCGAAGTTCTCTTTTGTTCTCTTAAATATTAATGTCTTATAGGTATATTAGTTAGTTAGTTTAATAATTATTACGAGTATGTTATGTATCTATAAGTTTACTGTCGGTTTATGTGTCTCAAAATGTATCAAAATAAATCATTTTTCTTTCTTTCTTTCCATGTTATGTTAGTTTTTCATATATATGATGACATATGTCATAGGTGTTTACTTACATAACCCACATGATATCTGCGACCCGTCCTATCCGCCGCTAATGAATCAATTATGTAATCACAACGAATCCTCTTTATCTATTTACAATATACAAGTGTATATTGCTTGCATAAGCTTCCTAATTAACATCGGATAAGTATGATGTCACTCCCAATCACAAGTCTGAAGTTTGGAGCTAGTGCCTGAACTAATTATATTATGTAAATTGTATGATAATTTCTGCTTTACATAGGTACTTAGTTTACATGGAAAATCAAATCATGGATATTTAATATCTTAGTAAAGACGGAGATTTGAATCCATACTGATAATTAAATGCTAAAGCCTCTGTTTTTTTTATAACACAATAACTAAAAACAAGCTCTGTGATGTTGGAACATGTATTGCAGGCGGGACAAGCAAAGAAACAATTTTGTTTGTTTGTTTATGATCGAACAGCTTGTCCCGCCTGCTACTTTTTACGCAGTCGGGTTTTTTCTTTCATTTAATAATTGATTTTATTTTCTTCTTTTTAGTTTATAAATCATCATAGAATCACTAGATAGATTCAAATGATAATTTAAAATTAAAATTGATACAACTAAAGATCATTTTCAAAATCAGTTTGCACATTAAAGCGTATAAAATCCCCTATTTTGTTTTTTTTTTAATTTCATGTACCCAGTGACACTCGTGCCATCAAGATGAATCTAATGAGGTGTCATGTATCTAAATCGGTTAAGCCGTTAAGTAGTTAGGACAGGACATAGGAACTCCTTCGGCCCTCGGGTAAAACACACAACATACGATCACGCCAGTATTCCCTGAAGGGTTAGGCTGAGGTGTACTGCCATACACCCTTAGGTCAGTTTTTCAGGTAAGTACCTACTAGTTTCGATTCCGAGGTCGATCAAGGTGTTAATGGGACTTTCTGTGACATTCCTATTAGGCTAACCTTCTTTTACTTATATAAGAATAAGAATATTTTATTGTATAAAAAAATACATTTAAGTTCATTGATTCCTGAAACTCACACTAGGATTCCCTGTGTCGTGAGTTCCAGGCACCTTCGTTCCGTTTACATTTTTATTTTACACAGATGTGCCCGTTATAACAAAACAAATATAACAAAGATAATTAAAGAAAACACGTAACTACCTGTGATATGTATTTATGTTTGAATGGGTGTGTGTATATATGTATATATGTATATATGGGTGTATACATACTATGTATATGCCTGCCTAACCCATCGGGGAATAGAGGCGTGATGGTATGTTAGACGACTAGTTTATCTGCAGCCCTGAATGTACACTACATGTAAGTAATTAGCATACACAAGCCATATAGACGGTGAAACGGTTGGTATATGGTAATGAAATACCACTCCAAAGGTTTATGTACCAACCCTGTGATAAGATAACAATTAGTTCTAAGTATTATTTACGGTCACGAGCGAGATTTACGATTATTGTTAAAACTTATTCATTCATAATTAATAACTTGAAATAAAACTACTTTTTTACGGATTTTATCGCGACGTGTCGGACCCTTTACAGCGTCCATGGTCACGGGTGACTAAGTAATTAATCCTACTAATATTATAAATGTAAAAGTTTGTGAGGATGGATGGATGGATGTTTGTTACTCTTTCACGCAAAAACTACTGAACGGATCTGGATAAAATTTGGCACAGAGATAGATTATAGTTTGGAATAGCACATAGGCTACTTTTTATCCCGGTAAAATGTATGGTTCCCGCGGGATAGCGGGCTAAGCCGCTGGCGGAAAGCTAGTCTTATATATAAAACAAAGTCGGGTTTGTTACAACACTTAAAACTCGAAAACTGCTGGACCGATTTTCATGATCTTTGATTTATTGGATTTGTCACCACCTCGAATAACAGAATAACTAAAAAAACTTAGTGTAACGGGGTTCAAACGCGATCGAAGTTGCGGGAATCAGCTAGTCTTATATATAAAACAAAGTCGGGTTTGTTACAACACTTATAACTCGAGAACTGCTGGGCCGATTTTCATGATTTTTGGTTTATTGGATTTGTCACCACCTCGAATAACAGAATAACAAACAGAAAAAAAAACGGAGTTCAATTAATAACTTAATTAATAACTTAAGCCAAAGTAATTCATAACTTATTGCATCGCATCTCGAACATAATTATAAACTTCGTAATTAATATCACTTTGTATAAATTACTCACGCCAGCAAATACAGAACGCCACTTGCCTGACTTGCTACGATTATTATGCATGCATGCATACGATTTTTTTTTGTAATAAAAAGCAAACAAGTAGGCGATCCGTCCACATGATGGTAGGTGGCAACTGCAACCCATGGACACCAGTGCCTCGACCATGAGTTTTTCTCACTAGCCTCGCTAGCGACGCCATAAAATATTTGTATTGAAAACCCTCGCAGCGCCTCTAGCGGTTACGTAAGGAACTAAAATCTGCTATGAGATTACAGCGATTCGATGCGTAAAAAACCTATCGAAAGTCATTCGATAGAACTCATGGTTGAGGGGTAGTAGTATATCTAGCGCGTTGTCATCTTTAAGTTGTGTTAGTGTATCTATTTGAGCGACCTCAGGCCGCGTAGCAGACAGGCAGACTGAGGCTGCCCACCTCGAGGCAGAGGGTCGAGGCAGGTTGCGGATCAAAGTGAGCCGCGGCGTCCAGTTTAGAGCGAAAGCTAGACGGCCCCAGACGCCCACTAAACGCACGGCTCAGACTGAGGCTCCTTTGAGCGCGCCAAAAAGCTGACAAAATATGGCTCGGCCCGTGGCGACGAATTGGCTCTAAACGCGGCGTGCCTCAGGTTGAGGCATTCTGCCTTTTTTAACCCCCGACGAAAAAACGACGGGGTGTTATAAGTTTGACGTGTCTGTGTGTGTGTGTGTGTATGTGTGTGTGTGTGTGTCTGTCTGTGGCATCGCAGCTCCCGAACGGATGAACCGATTTCGATTTTGTTTTTTTTATTTGAAAGGTGAATTAGTCGGGAGTGTTCTTAGCTATGTTTGATGAAAATCGGTCCAAGATGGCCGTCGCCACAAAATGGTGAATTACATATTTTTTCACAACTCCCTCAATATGGGTATCAAATGAAAGGGCTTGACTAGGAGAATACTATACACTATGATAAATTTCAAATCCAAGATGGCCGCCACCACGAAATGGAAAATAACATTTCGTGTCGGGGGTTTTCTAAATTTTTAATTTAGGTTAGGTTATTCCTTCGGTGCGAGGCAGTCCCTCGACCCGAGGCTGCGCAACGGCCTCTAGAGGATGCTTTACTTTGCATAAGACCTCAGTTGTTAACAAAACGTTGCTGACAATTTTTCGGCGAAACATACAATTTATCCTATAGCCTAAGACGATTTATTTAGTCTTAGGCTTTCTCAACTATGTTTGGGGTCCGCAACCAGATCTTATGGCTGAATATCAATATTTGACACGAAGCAACTGCCATATTCTGACCTCCACCCCCAATACCTGGAGACTAAAACATCGTAAGGATATACCGAATGTCAAGATTTTAGGACTTCTAACTACCACTAACGACCGTCATGTTTGTCTAAATTAAATTCTAAATTCTAAATGCAAATTCCAAATTCAAACCTTTAATCCTATTCCGTTGAGCCATTACCGTGGTACTCTAAAACCGGAATAGAACCATACTTGGAGTAAAGTTCAACCAATTAGAATTGCAACGCGGCACGTCCCTATCCATTTACCGTTGACAGGGTTGCCAACAAAATTAAGGATTCGAGGAATGCGGGTCAAAACCAATCAGGGTTTCAACGCTTGATAAGGGTATTAGCCTAAGTAAGTATTGAGAGTGTTTTTTTATAAAAAGTTTGGTAATGTGTAGGGACAAGAATGGGTGACACATTCTGTTGCTGGAAAGCCGTGAAACATTAAAAAAGCAACCTTTAGTTATAATCCTAGATCCGCTAGTAACCGCTTTTCGTGTAATGCAGAATTGCAGATAATACATTCTAACTTTAGTAGCCCGCGGTTTCACTTGGGTCCCAATAGTATTAAATAATTATAATAAAACAACAAAAAAGTGTTTTATCTGACTATTGTTCTGTAAAATTTCTGAAACGGCTGATATGATTTGGCCGGGACTTTCACTAGCAGATAGCTGATGTTATAAGGAGTAACTAATTAGGGTACATATCCCTAGGAAAGAGATATAAAAATACAAAATCCAAAAGTTTTAAATTGTTGGAAAACATTTACAGTATCAAAAAGTTGTTTGGCAACCCTGAATGCCTTGTAGTGCAAAAGTATATTGACGCTGATGTAATTTGCTGATTGGTGCGCGAGATTCCGATATTACAATGTAGCATGAAGCTAATTTTAAAATGTCTGTCTGACTGTTGTTCTAGCTAGTCTCTGAAACGGCTGATGTGATTTGGCCGGGACTTTCACTAGCAGATAGCTGATGTTTTATGGAGTAACTTAGGGTAGTTTTATTTTAGAAAAATAATTAGTGGTCCTTGCAAACCAGATGAACGCGGGTAACACTGCAGGATACAGCTAGATGTATTTTATATATAGACAAGAGATTTATATTTATAGAGAAATAGAAAAATATAAAAGTTTTAAATTGTTGGAAAACATTTACAGTATCACAGAGTTGTTTGGCAACCCTGAATGCACTGTAGTGCAAAAGTATATTGACGCTGATGCAATTTGCTGATTGGTGCGCGAGATTCCGAATGTTGTCGGGCTGACAACGAGTACTCTAATGGTATTGAACTTAACGTCAGACAAATTCTTTTTTCAAAAAAGATTTAAATAAAATCTCTTTTGTTACAAATGTGAAACTTTTTTCTTAGAAACTTTGTTATTTATGGCTAAATACCATGGCTAATACCTAGAAGTCTGGTGACATTTGATAACTTTTTAATATTGACTTGAAATAAAGATTATAAGACTATAAGATCTGCTACTAAGAACATCATTCCCATAGTAAACCTATCTCATTCATTCTCAGTTTCAAATTATAAAAATTTAACTGCATACATGTTCCCCCGGCTTCACTCGCATCCTAAAAGACTTTCTAGGGTAAGCAGAGGCGTACTAAAGTACACCCACATTTCGACGGTATGTTTAGGTCCCATGTGGGAGTGAACCTATTTCCATCAACCAGGCACAAATCCAGACTCCGAGCTGTTACTGGGAATTTCACAGAAAATCCAACAACACTCGACCCAAGGATCGAACCCACGACCTCTACCGTAGCAGTCGCGTTTAAGACCACTAGACCCACGAGGCAGTCTGTTATTTATAGTTGTTATTTATAATATTTACTCGACCTGGGAATCCAACCTAGAACTTTTCACTCAGCACCTACGTCACATTAAATAAGTACCTCGTTTATCTACCTAAATAAACTATTCGTTTAACCGTTTATATAGTAACTAAGTTAAAGTAAGTATTTATTTACTTAGTTAGGCTCTCCGTCGCCGCCGTCACAATTTAGGGGCGTAGAAACAAATTTAGGTCTTTTATAAGACCTAAATTGTGTCTACAACTAGGTTATCTCGACACTTTGCCTTATCTTTATGTGTTTTCTTATTCATAGCTCGTTAGTGGAATTATTTACAAGATTTTCTGACTAGCGAATTATTGAGACGCTTTTTGTATGGTAGGGTGGAGACGGGTATACCTCACTACGTTTTAGATCGGCATCTACTAAGATCTGACTTGCTTGGTGGTAGAATATATACCTATCGTCACCCAGATACGGGAACAAACCCTAGGATCACCAAGATCTGTAGCAAACACACTAAGGAGGCCGGGACACACCTGTGACACTCCGTACAAACTTTCCGATACCGCTGCACACTACAATACCAAATGTCAAACTTGTCAAAATTACGTTTGTACACGTGCAAATGTGTGCGAGACGGTGCGTAGGGTTTGTTGGCAGTCCGGCAAGAACACCGGCAGAATGCGGGGGACCTGAGGTATCTGACGTTAGGGAGGGGCGGAGAGTGGCCATTCTGTTATTATTTATTCTGTGGCTGGGAAGACTGCTTCTGGAAGGAGTTGGGCTGGTTAGAATAAAAGCCCCTCGGCACACGTACAATGGTCCACTGCAGGACTAAGTGCGGAAACCGAACCCACACAGGACTGGGTTCTCTATGATGGTGATGATTGTAGAATACCTTGGGGGCTGACTGGCTGGCCACCTTTACGTCACATTCGTAAAGCATATTTGTGTGTGTTACAACTTATGCGCTAGAAAGCCAGTTCCACTTGTCTGTTGCTTTTCAACGCGTTCTTGCTCACTGCACTTATTGCTGAGATAAGAACCTTTTTTAAGATTAGGATTAAAGATTTTTTAGGATTCTGACGTCGACTAAACAGACGTAGGTACCTAAATAATATTGTTTTTTTAGATTTTTTACGCTACATTTTTTGAAATGATTAAATTCGTTTTGTGTAATATTCACTATTATACGCAGGGACATTGTAAAGTATTTTATACATTCGTATGCATCCTGGGGCCGGTAATTAATTTTTACGTGCTCCCCGAGGCACGGATTTCAATTTGTTACAAACAATCTACCCTTTAACCTCTCCCCTCCGGACCGCGATAGCGACTAGACGTGTGCACCTTACAAAATTTTTATTTAAAAACATCATATTTTTCAACAAAATACTAACAAAATTTTGTTCGTAAAGTACCAGGCGAGCATAACGCCTAAGTGATCGCAAAGTGTGTGTGTGGAAGAGACAACAACTACAGAGACGGAGATAGCTCCGTAGACCCGGTCATTGAAGTTTCGCTCAGATCTGACAGATGTCACATGTCACCCGGTTGTCAACTGTCATCTTGGCATCACGTCGTGTTGACATCAATCAACTGTCACAGCTAAGTGTTGCCACCGTAAAAATAGTTTAGTAGAATAGTAATAATTTGTATCGTTTTGAAGCACTACTACCAGTATTAGATACACTATTTAAACTTTATTTTGCTGGTCCGCTCCATATTGGAAATACTTATATCAAGTTTATAAAGGCATTGTAATGGCCGAGCAGAAAGCTAATATGGATACAAAGAAGTCACCACTCACCTCAAATCTTCATACCACCTTATCTGAACCGGCATTAAATCAGCATACGTCTGTGCAAGAAAATTTAACGAATATTTTTGTAAATGCGAGCCGTAACACTCGCCGCAAACTCGATGATGACATGTATGAATTAACGGACACAGACAGCAATACTATCTTGTCAGAAATTACCAAATTGTTTACTAATTTTGAACAGAAACAAAACATAAAGTTTGACAGTCTAAACTCCAAAATTACTGGTATTATAGAACAGAACTTGAAGATTCAGGACTCCATTACCTTTATCTCAGAAAAATACGACGAAGTTTTGAACCGCCTGCAGTCGTCTGAACGAGAAAACTCCGTTTTTAGGAAACAAATAAATTATTTGGAAGCTAAAATCAATCATTTAGAACGAAATTCTCGCGCTGCCCTGATTGAAGTTGGTAATCTACCCACCAACACTTCTGAAAACAAAGACACCTTAACGGAGACGCTGTGCGAAATTGGTGTGGTAATTAACCAACCTATCCAACGTACCGACGTTAAGAACATTTTCAGAATGAAATCCAAGAAGAATTCCAAGTCTCCCAGTACCGTGGTGGCGGAGCTTAACTCAGTCACGCAAAAGGAACAATTTCTAAAAGCCGTAAGACTTCATAACAAGCAAAATCCAAACTCTAAATTATCCACAGACAGCATTAAGATGTCTTGTCCACTCACGCCTCTATATATTGCTGAATCTCTTACCACATATGACAAACATCTTTTCTATCAGGCTCGAAAACTTCAAAAAGAGGGCAAGTGTGAGAGTTGCTGGACAAATTACGGAAAAATTTATATAAAGAAAACCTCCGACTCAACTCCGCAGTGCATTAATACGGAAAATGATTTACATAACATTTTGGCCTCTATAAAATGACTATATCATCTTTTAGGTTTATATACTTATAAAAATAAAACTTTTAATATACAAACCATGATTAACGGATTCGTAACATACCACACACAATCATATACATTTGAACAAATTAACACATACCATTCAACACACAAAACACCTCCAATCAGCTGCTTTCTTATTAAATCTCTCTCTTCCCCCCTTGCAATTATTAAAGTATCACATTATTATGTAGTCTGTAAAACATTAAAATGCTATAAATGGTTCAATAAACCTGCAATTGCTACGTTAAAGAGGCCGCACTATAGCGACTACATTATCTTGTTAACTTTTATCTTAACGTTAAATAAATATTCATACAATTCGGTAATGTAGATGATCTTCAAAAAGACATTGACCGTGTCTCGGTGGCAGATTCGGCTATTTGCCAGATTGAGGATTGTACTCAAATTTACAAATCTCACAAACAAGCACTCACACTAGTCTGTCAAAATATCAGAAGTATAAATAAAAATTTTGATAACTTAACCACACTGCTTGCACGTAGTGGTACTTCTTGGGATTTAATTATTCTAACCGAGTGCTGGCTGCGTACCTCTTATCACTTACCTACAATTCAAGGCTATACTTCGTCATCTACCACACGGCATAGAACCCAGAATGAAGGCGTAACTGTTTATTGCCGCAGTCATCATGAAATAACCGTAACAGAGCCCCCCATACACGACGCGAACTGTCTACTATTAATTATCAATAAAGAGACAGCTGTGATCGCAATATACCGACCACCTGCCACCCGTGATGTGTCTGGGTTTCTGGACTCCTTAAACGAACTTCTTAAGACAGTGTCGTCCTATAAAAATATTATTCTGACAGGCGATATCAACATTGATATTTCAGATAACAACAGTGACTCGCGCTCAGAAGATTACCTAAACCTAGTTGCCTCTCATGGTATGCTACCAGGACACATACTTCCGACGCGTCAAAACAATTCCTGTATTGACCACGTAGTCTTAAAGACTAAACTACCTGCTTCTTGTTATGTGGCAAACACATCCATTACCGATCACGACACGGTTCTACTATTCCTGGAACGTGCAAACAACTCGTCCAGTGTTGCCAAAAAAACAAAAAACATCTTAGACTACGATAAAATTGAATCTGTACTAGTCCAGACAGATTTTAGTCGAATTTATAGTACTGATGACGTTAACAAAGCCACTAACTTTTTCATTAACACCTTAAACTCAATTATTGTCTCAAATTCTATATTAAAATTAGTACCTTACCGGAAAAGAATTAGGAAACCGTGGATGACACCTGGCCTGCTCAAGTGTCTGCGAAACCGAGACAATCTGCATTTAAAACTTAAAAAATCACCCAATGATGAAATATTAATAATAACCTTTAAAAGATACAGAAATTTCTGTACAATGCTAGTTAAAAAGGCTAAAATAAACTTTGATAAGTCTCAATTAAATAAGGCACAAAATAACAGCAAAAAACTGTGGGAGACCGTAAAAACTATTACATATACGGCTAAGCAAAAAATCCAAGCTTCTGAACTATTATCATCTAATGACCCTGAGCGTTCAGTGAACGAAGCTAACTCATATTTTGTAAATATTGGACGTACCTTAGCTGAAAAGGTAGCCCTTACATCCCTTTCCCGTGATCCAGTAGTAAATATTCCCTCACATCATAAAACTTTTGTCATATATGAGACCGATGAATCTGAAATGGATCATCTAATCATGAACTTAAGAAGCGATTGCGCTGTAGGGTCGGATAATCTACCTGGGTCTTTCCTTAAAAAGTTCAAACATATTTTAATACCCCCGCTTATATATCTGTGTAATCTAGCTTTTTCTACTGGGACCTTCCCAGATGCATTCAAACTGGCGATAGTTCAACCTATTCATAAGGGTGGAGATAGAGATCGTGCGACTAACTACAGACCAATTTCTATTTTGCCAACTTTATCTAAATTACTAGAGAAATTGATAAATAACAGATTAGTAAAATACTTAGAGAAAAATCAACTTCTATCAGCTAGTCAGTATGGTTTTCGATCCGGAATTTCAACAAATAACGCCGTTTTAGATTTGACTAATGAAGTGGTAACAAAATTAGACAAAAAACTAAAAGTACTCGGAATCTTCTTAGATTTGGCAAAGGCCTTCGACACGATTTCTGTCCCCACACTTATAGCAAAGCTCGAAAAAATCGGCATTAGAGGTACCCAGCTCTCCCTTTTTCACAGCTACCTAACTGGTAGACGGCAGTGCCTCAAAATAGGCGAATGGACTAGCGATGAGCTACCCATTTCTTACGGCGTGCCCCAGGGCAGTATTATTGGCCCCACCTTATTCCTCATTTATATAAATGATCTGTGTCAATTAAACCTATTAAATGGGTCTATTTTCACCTATGCTGATGATACTGCCCTCATATTTCACGGGCCGTCTTGGGAATCTGTATTTGATTCTGCTCAAGCAGGTCTAAATATGGTCACCCGTTGGCTTACTGATCATCTGCTCACTCTTAATATCGACAAAACAAAGTATTTGACGTTCTCATTATCAAGCTCTGGTAAGCTTGCCTCAATCCCGTATTCTCTGTCAGTTCACTCTTGCAATATCCCTCTCAGTAATACCTGTAACTGTCCTCTCCTCAGTCGCTGTAACTATATCAAATATCTAGGAGTAGTTATAGATGACTTGCTTTCTTTTCACAATCACATTGACATACTGACCTCTAGATTGCGCAAATTAATATTTATCTTCAAGAGGCTCCGACACGTTGCGGATGTAAAGGTCCTTAGGTTGGTTTACTTAGCTCTTGCCCAATCTCTTATACAGTACTGTATAGTCTCATGGGGTGGATCCACAAAAACGCATCTTATGAAACTGGAACGTGCCCAGAGAGCTGTCTTGAAAGTAGGATGGAAGCTGCCTCGCATGTATCCAACAATAAGACTATACGCAACTTGCAATGTGCTCTCGGTTCGAAAAATATTCCTACTAAACCTGATCCTTGTTACTCATTCCTTAACTCCCTACAATCTCAACAAATTAAAAAATTCACGACAAAAATATAATGCCTGCCCTCCAACGTTGGTAAACTCCAGCTTAGCTCAGCGCAGCTTTTGTTTCCTCAGCGGCTATGTTTATAACAAAATTAATAAAATCTTAAACATATATCCCAATTGCTTGTCAGATTGCAAAAAAATTGTAACAGATTGGCTAATTAAACTAGACTATGAAGAGACCGAAAAAATAATCGCCCCACTACTATAGACCCCACAGCTGATTAATACACACACACACACACACACACACACACACACACACACACTCCCACACGCGCGCGCGCGCGCACGCACATGGACATTGACACACACATGAAACACGTATCTAATGTTAGTATTTTACATCTACCAAACATTTTCCTTTTTTCGTTTGTTGTACAATTTATGTAACACTACCACGTTAGCAGTTTTAAATTTAAATGTTATAAGGAGTAAAGAGAGCCTGGAGATCCGTCATACAGGCTTCGAACCTAGTACGGACTCCAGCTCTCAAAAAGTTAATACTTATGCTAAACTTAATATGATAATTTGTAAAAGTGTACTTTTTGAGAGAAAATAAATAAACTTATTATTATTATTATTATATTATTATTTAAATAACGATTTCCTGCTTAACGCGGAAAGCTTTTATGAAGAAAAATATCTGCCATCCTAAAACAACACTCTTGATTTGTTTCACATTCATATTGTTTTTATAAGACAAATGAAAAAGATTTATAAGATAAGACTTATTTTTATAAGATATCAGATAAACAGATCAGAAGTTATCGCTCTAAATATATTTTGTCGCTCAGTTTTACGTAAAAAGGACTCGTGGGCTGCAGGCCCTATTAAACGTTCCTTTTTTATTTTCGGGGTCCCTTTAAAAGGATATCGATCCTAGGGGAATAGACTGGGAAGTGTAGGATAGAAGGACCCATCATGGTAGCTACCATCAACACATGAAGGGTTTTCTCTGTCTCCTCCACGCTGGAAATTTTTGTCCTGCAGAGTACTGCTCCGCTCTCTCTCTTCCCTGAACCTCCCATCTCCTGCATGGCAGCAGGTGACCACTGTTTCTTTGACACTAAACCAGGTCCTACCTGCATCCTACACAGTGCTCGCTGCAGCTTCAATAGCAGAGCAGTGTTATTGGTTTTTTCTATTAAACGCTCAGTAGCAGCTCTGTATGCATTTATTGCTCTTCAAATGTTGCCAGTAGACGGAAAAAGCCGAAAGGAGACAATTTTTTTTGTTCGAAGAATAGGCCCACCATAAATAATGTGGTGTATAGTAATGAAACATATATTATATTGATATATTCCTTATAATTCTTAAAATACAATGGTATAGTTAGTTAGTCATGGTCTAACCGGAATACTGAGAAATACCGCCAAAATAACCTAAAAATCAAGCCGTAAGAGGCCTGTCAAGAATACCTAATAGGTATAATTATAATTTCAAAGACGTCTCTTAAAATAAGTATAGCTAACATATAAATATTAATCAGATAATGCCTTCTAAGCTGCTTGCATGCATTAAAGGGAGAAAACACATTTTGTTTATGTAGCATTAAACCAGTTGGCCTAAGAAAAACTGTCTCCTTTGCTACGCAAATAACTGCCTAAATGACGTAAATTTCATGAAAGGAGTCGCTTAAACGTTCTCTCAAACAAACAACGTTCAGAGCCAGCCGCAGTCCTAATTACCTTTATCGTATCCAGATTATCACAAAGAACGGCCGCCGCAGGTTTTGTGTGACTTATCGTTTGTATTATGAGCTTCCTCGTCCCTGTCGGCCTTGAAAGGATGTCGTCCAATTTGTGGCATTTGCTTTGATGGATTCATTTGAGGAACATGAATTTAACAGTTTCAAATTAAAGTTAGATTGTTTTACTGTCATATTGATTTGAAAAAGGGCGTTTTTGTGTACGGTGCTCATGAGAGAATTCTTTGAGATGCTATATAGATGAATTTATTTCAGAAATTAAGATGCTAAATGTCACATTTAAACCCTCTGTACTTCGAAAGGAGATGAAATTGAATCGTTTGAATTAACTCATCATCATCTTCTTGCCCTGGTTCCAGTTTATTTGGGGTCGGCGCAGCCTATCCTTTTCTTCCATTTATCCCTGTTAGTCGTCACCTCCTCATTAACTCATGTTTCCATCATATAAACCTTAACATAATCCATCCATTTTTTCTTTGGCCTTCCTTTAGACCACCGTCCTTCAACATTAAACATAACTAAACATTATAATAAAATAATGCTTAACCTATTAATAAAAAGCCAGCAATGATTGGATGAAAAGAGCTCAAGATCGAGCTCTGTGACGTTTACGTAGATAAAGGAGCCTAATTTTAGCAATAAATGATGATGATGATAATACTGCTGGCGGTCAAATCTTTTAACCACGGAATAATTATAAAGACCACATACCATAAATACGCACAAGAGTCTTTTTTTATAGCCTGATGGCAACACCGCAGAGACTGCAAGTGCGTTGGCTGCCTTTATGAAAAGAAAAAGCTCGCTTCTTGAAGGTCGCCATGTCATACCGAAATGGAAATACCTCCGTTGCAATTGTACAGTCTCAATTTATTATAATAAACATTCCTCAACAAATTATGTCTGACAAATCCTCACTACACGTGCAATCCTCATGCGGTTAGTACTTGTAAATTGTATTGCGATACACTTGCACTGCAGTGTAAACTTAGCTAAGTCAATTTGTCAACAAACTTGCACGGGCGGTGCCCAGAGGCAAGTAATACGCTCACGACGCTTCCACTGAATACTCTAGAGTGTACACGTGCATAAAAGGTAAGATTTGCACGTGTCTTAAAAAGTCGGAGTTGGATTTGTGGCCGGATAATATAACTTAACTGCCTCCTTAATCTAATTGTCAAAAGCGCGACTGCTATGCTTCAGGGTTTGCTTCCCAGGTCGGGCACACTGTTATTGATTTTTTCTATGAAATTAACAGTAGCAGCCCGGGTCTTGGAATGATGACACCATGATTGGTTGATGAGTTGGTTTTAACATCTTTTCTCAGAGTTCAGCTAGGAAATGCCAGCGCCATCTAGATGTCTTTAACTGATCTGTCTATTAAAGATAACAGATAGGTATATCTATTTACATAAATAAATATTGTTTATAATTTGCCCGATTGATGGCAATAGGCTCGCTCCTTATAAAATGGAACCTAAATATGCGTGCCAGCGAATTGCAGGTGCAGATAACACCTCTGCCTACCCCTTCGTGGAATGCAGGCGCTATAAGTTGTATAGGCGCTATAATGTTTATATTAAATGTGTCGTACGTTTAATCAAATTCTTTCACACAAAGTCCATTTCGTTATTGTAAAAAACGTCCCCGGACGCTTTTTATTCGTCATAAGATGAGTTGCCACCATAATAAACACGTACTCCCCACTTTAATGGCATCCGAATGGTTTTGAGCGGCGTTTTATGTGCCAACGCAGGTGCGGACTCATTTGTTCATAACCTCTTTTGTAATGACCCCTGTAGGTTTAAAAGGGGCCTTTTTGAATAGGTGGTTCCGTAGTAATGCAAGACTATGTTTTTATTATTGCGTTTTAGTATTTACACCTTTTTTTATGAGTGATGGGAATTGTATAGGTTCAAACGAGATATCATTTAAGAGGGCCCATTAATTTTGACGTTAACTTAATGAAATGTAACTTCCTAACATTAGTTAAAAAAACAGCATGAGAAAATCTACATAAATATGTGATTTTCTCATGAGGTTTTCTTATACCCGTAATCACAAACGTTACCATGAGGTCTCACAGTGAAGAATGTCGAAAGAACATCGCGACCAATCACAGGATTCAATTAGAGGAACCAATCACAGAGCCGTATTCAAAGTGTTGTCCCATTACTTATGGAAGTATTGTTCGTGAATTGAACAGTGAGACAGTAGATAAAGGGGTTGATGGTAAACATTTATTTACTAACTGCGGGATATTACTTGCGCACAGTATCCGTTTTTGGAGTAATTCTTGTCCGTGAGCGTAAATCCGGGTGTTAATCCAGGGTAAGACTATATGTGTTCCAAATTTCAGCCAAATCTCTAGCCGTTACAGGGTAAAGAATTAACAAATATCCAAAAATCTTTCACATCTTTTCTTTTACATCTATATATCTCAATTTTTTTTTAACTTAAAAAACAAAGTAAACTATAAGTTAGACAGTTAGTCATATCTCTATTCATGGTTTTTGATTTGTTTGATCTGTCTCCGCCTCAACAGCAGCAGAAATATCTTTTCAAACATGGGAAAATTTCATTTTTTTACTAAAGGGGTGTAACAGCGGGAGTTTAAACTTAACGAAAGCAAAGTTGCGGGCAATAGCTAGTTCATGATATTAGTAGGATATAAAAATACGCAAAACTATTTTCCAGAGACCTTAGAAAACTTAGACATTCGATTCGATTCCTTTAATATAAAAATTAAGAACACAATAAACACATTAGCTTTTAGTCATACAAATTTATTATTGGTCAATAAATTACATAATCACAGAATAGGTAATAGTCCTACATAATGCAAAAAAAAGCTACAACAAAAAGTCTGCGGCCATCGGACTCTACAAACAGGGTCAGTATTCTGTCCACCCCGGCTCCCCGACTATTGTACGGCCACAAAGGAGGCCAGGCTTCCGGCTCGCCGTATGATGAACGCATTTTCTATTCATGGGACAAATGTGGGACAAATAGCACCCGACGAATGGGGTGTGTCCATTGAAAAGTTTTGAATGGTATTTTGTTAATGTGGACTTTAATGTACCTAATTTTATTTTGTTATGTCATGTAAGTTCTGCCATTTTGTGCCACTGTGCATTCAGAAAGCAGTTTCACAAATTTTCACTCACTGAGAGAACAATTGTGTTTCTAATACCCCCCTAATTAATAAAAGAAGACTTCTTATGCCCAGCATGCGGGGATGCAGAAGAAAATACACTATAGAATATAATAATTGAATAAATTATAAAAGTAAATGTATAAATGTAACACACTATCATCCATCTAATTTTAATTACTTTTCAGAAAAGAAACGCTCCTCCTCTCTTCTACTTCACTAATACAGTTCTCGCCAATTTAATTGTCCGGCTTGAAGTTGGCACGAGCTAACTTTAACCCGGCCGTAAAAATCGGAGAAACAGAATTATAGAAAGAAAAATATTGGATTGTAATAAATAAAATCGAAAGCTCAAGTCATAGGCTGTCGTTTGAAATCATTTTAATCCAATATTTTTGACAATATTATGACAATTAAATTGGCGAGAACTGTATTTTGCAGTGCCAGACAGGGTCCATAATTGACACTTACTGTAACTTACCAACACCTGGATACATTATGGAATGCAATAAAGAATTGAATTGAATTGAAAAGAAGTTTCCATCTAGTAGTAGAATGCAAAATGGATGCACTACTCAGATGGGAAATATTGGGAACAAATACTGGCAAACTGGGATAGGAAATTAGGGATGAACGTAAATGAAGAGCAGCTTGCAGAAATATCCATCAGAGAACTGGTGAGCTTCTGCAAAGCAACAGGAACCTTCTGCATTAGTTACAATATCGCATTAGGTTTAAAAAAAATCCTGTAATGATAGTTGTAAGTGTGTGTGATAAATAAATAAGATACAATAGACCTCGTCCCCGTAGAAGTTGAATTTTTCCCCCCGTTTTTGCAACATTTTTAATTGATACTCCGCTCCTATTGATCGTAGCGTAATGATAAAAGCCTAGCCTTTCTCGATAAACGGGCTATCCAACAGTGAAAGTATTTTTTCAAATCGGACCGGTCGGTACTTCCTGAGATAGCGCGTCTAACCAAACAAACAAACTCTTACTCATTTATAATATTAGTATTAAGTATAATAAAAGCAGTGATAGCCTAGGGAGATGACCACTGGACTGCCAAGTCAAAAGTCTCGAGTTCGAATCCAAGGCACGCACCTCTGACTTTTCGAAATCATGTGCGTAATTATCACTAGCTTTAACGGTGAAGGAAAACATCTTGAGGAAACCTGCATGCCTGAGAGATTTTCTTAATGCCATGTGAAGTCTGCCAACCCGCATTAGGCTAGCGTGGTGGTCGGTGGACTATAGCCTAATCCCTCTCATACTGAGAGGAGACCCGTGGCCAGCAGTGGAACAGTAAATGGGTTGATTATTATTTTAGTTTTTCTTTGTCTTCTAGTTCCTCCGCCCCCCTGAAAACCCGCTGTCCAAAGGGGGCTTATCACTCATTTTGAGAAAGACTGTTTTAAACAAAGTACCTATCTAAGTGATGAAACATAAAACAACTAAGTACTTAACTTGAAAACCCCAATAAAGATTACAGAGGCCTTCAACAAATGTCTCCGAGTTTATCTTCTTAAGCATTATTGGTTTTATAGGCAGTTTAATTTGGTAAAGCCTTTCGGATTTCTACTCTAAATATGATACAATACAGTAGAGTTTGCATTGCGGTTAAAGATATTAAGATGTCAATCTCAGGATAAGCTAAAGCTTTGAATTAAGACTTGGCTTTGAATTGTTTGATGTGATTTTCGGTTTTTAATGATTGCCGAAAGAAACACAGTCGGTCGTCGTAAGTCGTAAGGTCGTAAGCGCGACTGCGTCGCGAGAGTCGGGTTCGATTCCGGGTCGAGCAGTGTTGTTGTTTTTTTTTAACCCCCGACGCAAAAACGACGGGGTGTTATAAGTTTGACGCGTCTGTGTGTGTGTGTGTGTCTGTGAGTGGCATCGTAGCTCCCGAACGGATGAACCGATTCCGATTTTGCTTTTTTTGTTTCAAAGGTGAATAGTAGAATAGAATACTATGCAAGTATGCACTATGATAAATTTCAAATCCAAGATGGCCGCCACAACAAAATGGCAAATTACATTTCGTGTCGGGGGTTTTCTAAATTTTTAATTTTAATTGTTATCTTATACCTATCTTTAAGCAATTTCCATGATAAGATTACCAGTTATTTTAACGAAAGAGAAAATCGACTCTCGGGCAGGACTCGAACCGTATTCTGGTTAGATACATGTTACAATAATGTTATCGTATGATCAAAGAAATTTGCGTCTATCTGCAATTTGTTTTAGAACTGTTATTTTTTGAGGCCTTCGAAACTCTTGGGATTACCTATGTATTCTGCTTCAAAAAGTAAATATAAAGAGTAGGTACTTCCCATAGGAAAACACTTTTGCCGCGAACTCCAGTTGTTTTGTTTTTATTGAAGAGTTTGCCCAAAGGAAATAAAAACTAAAACTCTATACCATTTTGGTAACAAGTTTTTTTTTCCAATAAAAGTTCAATAGGTAACTTGTTTATAGAAATGCAATAGTTTAGGTATTCTATTGTATAGTTGTTTAATGAATTCTTATGGACTTTCTGAGTCAAGCACACAGAAATTATATAGTAATCTTATAAATGTACAATAAATACATGGCTAACATACCAAACAAAAAAACCCAACAAGAAGACTGAACGCCTGCCTGTACCTGCCGGCGTTCCCGAACATAAATAGAATAGAACACCCCCTAATAATATTGTTTACTTACCATTTGTTGTTCAAAAACACGGAGCATAAACCTGGCGGGAGCAAAAAGGAAAGGAAAACCTGGTAGTACATAATTATTTGCAATAGCTGTTTCTGAACAACAAATGGCCCTAGGAAAAAACCGATCAGTGGTTCAAGTCACGGGATTAAGCTATGTTGATAGATCAGTCAGTTAGAGTTTCCTTAATACAAGGAAATCTGTATATATAGACTATTATTAACTGTGGCGAAATTGTAATGCTGACACATATATATAAGAACACAAGAACAGCATTGTTTATTGTTTGTTACAAGATTTGATAAAACTTTATAGATAATTTTTATTAGTTACAATATCGCATTAGGTTTAAAAAAAATCCTGTAATGATAGTTGTAAGTGTGTGTGATAAATAAATAAATAAGATACAATAGACCTCGTCCCCGTAGAAGTTGAATTTTTCCCCCCGTTTTTGCAACATTTTTAATTGATACTCCACTCCTATTGATAGTAGCGTAATGATAAAAGCCTAGCCTTTCTCGATAAACGGGCTATCCAACAGTGAAAGTATTTTTTCAAATCGGACCGGTACTTCCTGAAATAGCGCGTCTAACCAAACCAACTCTTTAGCTTTATAATATTAGTATGAAGTATAATAAAAGCAGTGATAGCCTAGGGGTATGACCACTGGACTGCCAAGTCAAAAGTCTCGACTTCGAATCCAAGGCACGCACCTCTGACTTTCCGAAATCATGTGCGTAATTATCACTCGCTTTAACGGTGAAGGAAAACATCGTGAGGAAACCTGCATGCCTGAGAGAATTTCTTAATGGCATGTGAAGTCTGCCAACCCGCATTAGGCTAGCGTGGTGGACTATAGCCTAATCCCTCTCATACTGAGAGGAGACCCGTGGCCAGCAGTGGGACAGTAAATGGGTTGATTATTATTATAGTTTTTCTTTGTCTTCTAGTTCCTCCGCCCCCCTGAAAACCCGGTGTCCAAAGGGGGCTTATCACTCACTTTGAGAAATACTGTTTTAAACAAAGTACCTATCTAAGTGATGAAACAACTAAGTACTTAACTTGAAAACCCCAATAAAGATTACAGAGGCCTTCAACAAATGTCTCCGAGTTTATCTTCTTAAGCATTATTGGTTTTATAGGCAGTTTAATTTGGTAAAGCCTTTCGGATTTCAACTCTAAATATGATACAATACAGTGGAGTTTGCATTGCGGTTAAAGATATTAAGATGTCAATCTGAGGATAAGCAAAAGCTTTGAATTAAGACTTGGCTTTAAATTATTTGATGTGATTTTCGGTTTTTAATGATTGTCGATAGGAAAGAAACACAGTGGTCTAATGGTCGTAAGCGCGACTGCGTCGCTAGAGTCGGGTTCGATTCCGAATTAAACAGTGTTGTTGTTTTTTTTTTTGCGAGATTTCAATTAGCAGCTAAATTTGTGCCAAGTGATAATCGACTTAGCACCTACATATGGGACCTAAATATACCTGAGAACTATGGGTGTACACATCTGCCACTGCCTAACTCTTCGGGAAATTTAGGCTTGATGGTTTGTTATTATTTATCTTACTTTTAATCCCCGACGCAAAAACGACGGGGTGTTATAAGTTTGACGCGTCTGTGTGTGTGTGTCTGTGTGTGGCAGTGTAGCTCCCGAACGGATGAACCGATTTCGATTTTGCTTTTTTTGTTTCAAAAGTGAATTAGTCGGGAGTGTTCTTAGCTATGTTTGATGAAAATCGGTCCAAGATAGCCGCGGCCACAAAATAGCGAATTACATATTTTTTCACACCTCCCTCAATATTGGTATCAAATGAAAGGGCATAACTAAGACAATACTATACACTATAAAAATTTCAAATCCAAGATGGCCGCCACCACAAAATGGCAAATTACATTTCGTGTCGGGGGTTTTCTAAATTTTTAATTTAGGTTAGGTTATTTAATTGTTATCTTTAAGCATTTTCCATGATAAGATTACCAGTTATTTTAACGAAAGAGAAAATCGACTCTCGGGCAGGACTCGAACCATATTCTGGTTAGATACATGTTACAATAATGTTATCCTATGATTTAAGAAATTTGCGTCTATCTACAATTTGTTTTAAAACTGTTATTTTTTGAGGCCTTTGACACTCTTGGGGATACCTATGTTCCTTCTGCTTAAAAAAAGTAAATATAAAGAGTAGGTACTTCCCATAGGAAAATACTTTTGCCGCGAACTCCAGTTGTTTTTTTTTTATTGAAGAGTTTGCCCAAAGGAAATAAAAACTAAAACTCTTATACCATTTTGGTAACAAGTTTTTTTTTCCAATAAAAGTTCAATAGGTAACATGTTTATGGAAATGCAATAGTTTAGGTATTCTATCGTATAGTTGTTTAATGAATTCTTAAGGACTTTCTGAGTCAAGCACACATAAATTATATATAAATATAGTAATTTTATAAATGTACAATAAATACATGCCTAACATACCAAACAAAAATACCCTCCTCGAGGTCCGCCGCAGTCGTGAGACAATCAATCTACTTATTTAATAGATTTTGAAAACATATAGATGTATAAATATAAATTGTTTACTGTTAAATAATTGATTACAAGTGTACTTGTTTGTTACAAGTGGACGGACAGTCAATCAATTATTATATTATACCTAGTTGTAACATCAATCAGTGCATCGCAATTTTAATCATCTCGCTGTAAATTGAATAGACTGGCAATACTCGCCGTACCTAGGTATCCCTAGGAATAGGGGAGGTAAAGATAAAGAGTATTAAAACCCTAACAAAATTTTGCTCGATTCGGAAATCAAACCCAGGCTCTCTAGCGTCAGCTATAACGCTTACGACTAGGCTAATGAGGCAGTTGCAGCGAATTCTATTCGCAAAACTTTCTGAAACCTAAAACGAGTAAATATACTTCAGAAAGAACAATGTTGCAAACGGCAATACAGTTAAAACATTTCAATGAAAATTCCTATTTCAGAGTATTCTACCTAAATGAAAAGTTTTCAGCAATAAACCGTTTACTGATTTCAGACATTGAAATAAAACTACTACATTGAAATAACGTCCGTTTGTTCAAATATACTACAAAATTCACACTTCTAGTTAATAAAGTCCGAAATGTCATTTTTATTTAGCGATAAAACATTTGAAATATGAATTGAACATTCGGTGTTTTGTTCGGAAGTGGAAAATGTTTTTATAGACCTAGAGACAGACATAGGTACAGTTGCCCCATTATCAAAAACTACCGTTGAGTTCGTATCTAATGTGCTTTTGGTATACGCATTTATGTAAGTACTCGACCCCTAACGAGATGGATAAACGACCTCGTAAAGTCAGTCTCTATTGTTTAAATAGGTACTTTTAAAATCAATCTAGGCGTACGGTTCCAAAAATGGGTCATAGGGAGAACAGAAAAAGGTCGCTGGGAGTCGTTGGATGCAGGCGGCATATGAGCGGTCTTACTGGACTGCTTTTGTACAGCTGTGGACCTGTGGACATGAGTAATGAATGAGTAAAGGAGGTTATCAAAAACCCATACAACTCAGACCAAATTTGTACCCGACGTACATGACAGCTGTCAAGTTGACAATTTTTACCATGAAATCACTATGAAACTTAACAATGTGCCTTAGTGACATACGCTTTTTCAATTTAATAGTTATTTTTTCTCATCCCCTAGAAAGGTTTTTAAATACGTGTACCTTCAGTACGTCATTTGGGTAGATTTTGATGACCTCCTTTTCGAGCAAATCACATGAGAAATTTCCCACAGGCGTCAATGTAGGAACGCCTTAGAACGTTCATGCTTATTTTCAACCAAACGCGCAAATTATAAATAACCCTGATTGTTACACAAATCCAGTTAACAATGAGCCAATGTAGTCAATAAACTTGTTCTGTTTGTGTTCGTGTGGCGGGAGCCAGCCAACTTGATGATCAGCCATCTGTTTCATGTAACTCTACTCAAGGGGCCCAAAATGGCCACTAATATTATAAACTAGCTTTCCGCCAGCGGCTTCGCCCGCTATCCCACGGGAACCATACATTTTACCGGGATAAAAAGTAGCCTATGTGTTATTCCAGAATAAAATCTATCTCTGTACCAAATTTCAACCAGATCCGTTCAGTAGTTTTTGCGTGAAAGGGTAACAAACATCCACCCAAACTTTCACATCTTATCTTACTAATATTATAAATGTGAAAGTTTGTGAGGATGTATGGATGTTTGTTACTCTTTCACGCGAAAACTACTGAACGGATCTGGTTGAAATTTGGTACAGAGATAGATTTTATTCTGGAATAACACATAGGCTACTTTTTATTCCGGTAAAATTTATCATTCCTGTGATATTTGTTTAAAGAAGATGAGTATAGACAACTACGTCATCAATATAGAATAAGTTATAAGAAATAATCAGACCAAGCGGGTGAAGCCGCGCAGCGTTAGGCAAATGTATATCAATGAGCACCAACAGTTCACCGGTATGTTTAGACCCCATGTAATAGGGGGCCTATTGCCATTATCCGGGCACAAATCCAAACTTCAAACAGCTATTGGGAATTTCCCAGAAAAACCGCACAACACTGCTCCCTTTCAGACTATTTCCCATACTTTGTCAGAGTCATACTCTAATGGTAGACTACAAAAAGTTTCATTGATAAATACAATTCAGATTGTTGGCTTCAATTGCGAAGTTCAAGCAACAGTAGCTAGCTTCGCGTGAAACTATTATTGGCTCGCAACCCGTTCATACTTTGAGTCCATTCATGATTTCTCGACGAAACATGAAAGGTGTACACAAACACGGAATGGTACGATAAAAACGTCACCAGTTGTTACTCGATAAAGAATAGTTACGTCATAGTACATACTCCATGTTGGAATTGGCTTCAAGTCTAACCAGATGGGGTTGAATATGACTGTATTTCTGAACTTCGAAGTTCAAAATGTCGATGTACGGTATTCATAAAGTTCATAAGTGCGAATACGTGAGTTAGAAAGTACGTTATGCCGAATTACTGAATGACGAATGTTCACAATCTCGATGTACGTTACTTCGAAAGTTTACTACTCTGAATTACTTTATTATTAGTATTTTACACAAAGCGACGGCTATATTATTTGACATCATTACATTTGTACACAAAATCAATGACGTTCTCAGAAACGGCTTTAACAATTTCGATGAGGTGCGTTATAGGGGTTTACGGGAGTGAAAAATTCACGAAGCTAGATCTGATATGTGGGAAAATTCGTTTTCACTATCGTTACATCATTCGCCCAGGTTTATATCTCATAATATACAAAATGATTAAAGAATCAGCCAAAACAATTTATGTATTCTTACGATTATTATGTTAGTAGTAAAGTATCAGACTTCAGACATAATTACTAAAATAATGTTCTTCTACATGAGAGTATGTAATCCCAATTTATTTTTGCAACAAATTTATTATACCATTATAATAAATTGTAGTTAAAATAAATTGGATTTACCAGAAACTCACCACATCGCCCACAATCCGTTCAGAAATTATGTTTGTAACATATTATTGCATTTGTGTATAATATTTTTCAAATAGAGAACCCATTTCCACAAAGGAACAAAATCCTTGCAACACTTTTTATTATTAACAATAGTTGAACTGCTAGCAACACCCACAAGGATTTTTATAAAGATTCCTTTGCCACAATATATCTAATGTAAACTTCAGAACGAGATTGCTTATTTTCTCCAAGATCTTAGTAGATATAGGTCAAGGAATGTGTGAACACCAACGCTTCCAGCATTAAGTAAGTGTTGCTTTGTGATTGTTACTTTGTTGTTGGTTCAGTTTTCTTTGAGGTTTCGTGTTACTGGCAACTCTGGTAGCTTAGCTAGACAAGTTGCAAACTGATGCTTTAAAACTTTTGGGAAATACATTTATAGTCCACGCGAAACTAGTTGGCCGCGCCTTAGATAGAAACGGAGGTGAGGCGGGTTACTGTGAACTAAAGCAAGTGCCCCAGCCCCTCCGTCCTACCGCGCGCAGGCGACCCGCTGCTCCATCCCGCCGCTCACATACCTAAGGCGCGGCCAACTAGTTCCACGCAGACTATAGTACTGCTGGGGGGCTAGACAAGTTGCATTTTGACATTCGAATCGACAAACAAAATGTATGGAAATGACACATGTTCTCGACAAATCGGGCTGTCACTAATGTCATTTATATACATTTTGTTTGACCCCCCCTGACGTTGTTGCCGCTGTCTGTCTATAGGCGGTTGCCGCTTCACGCCTGCTTCCCATAGGGGTAGGCAGAGACTATAGATTTCCACTTGCTACGATCCTGGCACACCACTTTCGCTGCATCTATGCTCATACGCTCATCAACATCCCCATGCATGTTCGTCAGTTTAGGGCGGTCTTAACTTTGCCTATTTTTTGTTTTGTGATAAAAGTTGGTGTTTTTTATGAAATTATCAATAGCAGCTCGGATTTTGAATTTGTTTGACCTCTCTCTCTCTGCCTATCTCTTCGGGTAATACAAGCGTGATGGTATATTATGTCATTTTAAATACAGTAACTTTTATGAACAAAAAAACTGAATAAAAGATGTAAAAAATTACTACAAAAACATCATCATTCCTTTCCAAACATCCATCAGCCCTTTCTTTTCAAACATTCATAAAAACAAACAAAAAGCAGATGTTACTAAAAAGGGGAAATATCTCTCAGCAATGTGAAACATTTCTAACAAGTTATACATTATTTACTTGGCGGAGACGGCTCAAAGGCTTCCTCTCATCAAGTTCCATCCTTTGGTTTCAACTTCTGAATTCCTCTGACGCAACAAATTATCTATGTAAGTAATATAAAAGCTATATGATGTGGAATAGACTTTCCTCTGAGATTTTCTCAATGCGCTCTGACTTGAGGTTCGTCAAACGGCACGTACGCAATGCTCTTAAGGTCAAGGGCAGATCCAGAATTCGACTGAGGTGAGACTGAGACACGTCTATGTCCAGACAGGACAGGCTCCAAAATTAGACTGTAAAATCAATTTATTAAGGCTTTTGAGTCAGCACCTCCCTGACTCACAATACAGGTTCAAGGTCCAGCTAGCATGGGCTGACAACTTTGGCTCAAAATTCACTTTTCAATTAATGGTCGCTCTAGCTAGCTCGTTACTGAAGTTTATCTAGTGGTAACACTGCATTGGCAAGCAATAATGTGCTAACATTGTTCAGGTTTGAAAGGCACACCGGAATAATAACTGGCAAATGAGAATTGACAACTGAGGTCCAAAGATGACAACGCGCAGGTGATACTCCTGGTGTTGCTGATGTCTGTCTGGTGGCCCGTATGCCTTTGGTTCATCATCAACCAATTAACTGTCCCACTGCTGGACCCGGGTCTTCTCTGAGCATGACAGGAACGCTGGCCTAATCTGGGTTGGCAGACTTTACATACCGTTGAGAAAATCTCTCAGGCATGCAGGTTCCCTCACGATGTTTTCTTTCAGCGTAAAGCGAGTGATATTTACGCACATGATTTTGAAAATTCAGAGGTGCGTGCCTTGGATTCGATTTCGAGACTTTTTGACTTGGCAGTCCAGTGGTCATACTCCCAGGATATCACTGCTCTTGTTATGACATTAAAAAAACATTAAAAATTTCTACAAAATTGCCAAAAACGAGATCAATACAAGTAGCACTGCGGGACAAAGTCAGTTTTGTGTAAACCCCGGATAATTCTACTTGAGGTTATCAAACTCGAACTTTTGTCTTAAACCAATATTGATTAGGAGTTTGGAGTTACCACAATGTCTATTGAGGCAATCAAATGTTTTACGAAATAGCTCGACGCGGCGAAGCGTTGCGAAAATCGAAACAAAGCTTCTGATCGAATCGACGCATTCTTCCTCTCCGATGAGACACTTTGCAGTGTGGTCGAAGACGTCAATTAGTCTGCCGCTATTCCATAACTAAGATGGAGGTAGGACTAGAATATAGTTCAGTACAGTTTGTAAAGGGGGTCATCAAAACCAGCCCAAATGATGTACCGAAGGTACACTTATTGGAAAAAATACCCTATATTACGTTGGTTAAAACTAGTCGTACTTTTTTTTAATGTTGACTGGGGGATGAGAAGAAAATCTTTTAATTTGAGAAAAATCGTGACTTTATTTCTTCAAGTTAGTAATGATTTTATAGTAAAAACTGCCAGTGTCAGTTTCGGAATGTCAAACGCACGTCATTACGACATTATTATCAGTTTCATAGTGATTTGATGGTAAAAACTATCACCTTGACAGCTGTCATGTACCTCCGGTACAAAGGGCTGAGTGGTGGCTTTTGATGACCTCCTTTTCGGTGAATATAAAATAGTTAAAACTATTGAAAATCTGTTCAATGTGGAATGTAAAACTTAAGACACAAACGTTATTTAACCTACAGAACACATTGTTAAT
Organism: Acronicta psi; assembly: GCA_946251955.1. Lineage (NCBI taxonomy): Eukaryota > Metazoa > Arthropoda > Insecta > Lepidoptera > Noctuidae > Acronicta > Acronicta psi. The sequence continues at coordinate 14,289,802 of OX276469.1, read as the reverse complement.
AATAAATTCTCTGATTTAACGCTATAAATAGTTCAAAGAACCTTAATTATTCTGGAAGCATTCCACACTATGGAGTACCGCAATCATACTCCCATTGACTCACCAGATGAAATATGCAAACCAAGACCTGTATTACAGCGATAGCACCATAAGTGTGTGAGACAGAGATAGCGCTGTATAAGGCGTATAATGCTTTCCCTATCTAATCTAGTTTCACGTATCTATGTCGCTCCAGGGGTGTGAATTTGCAAGTTCTGCGTGTTTAAAATCTTCCTGGGAAGCGGACGTGCGTGTTAGTCAAATTATCTCACTGAGTTATGAATGACACGTCGTTAAGGCTGTGTTAAGTGGGAGTAATATTTGTAGCAATAGCGCCTAATTGATGTATAAGTCATATGTGATAGATTTATAAATATATTTTATATCAGGTTAAAGAATACAAAGTATAAGGTGGTTCATTGTTTTGTAAAAGAGCGCCTCTCGCCATCAAACCTAAAAGTTTGGCGAGTTTAGAATTAAGTAACACCTTTGTTGTTCCACAATTTCAGAAAAAAAAAGAAAAAAAAAAGAGATATTTAATAAATGTGTTAGTCGTGGACACAAATATTTATGTGACGATAAGTATTTGTGTTTGTCTAGGTGTTTCCTATGTTCCCAAGTATTATATCTATTGTCTAGTACCCATAGTACAAGCTCTGCTTAGTTTGGGACTAGATGGTGCTGTGTAAAAATGTCCCAAAAAAAAGAAAGAAAAGAAAATAAAAAAGCCGTGACATCTATTCATGACACATTGCTGTATCTTTACTTTGTTTTTGCACGAAATAATATGACCTGATTTCAAAGGCACACAGCGATACATTTTCGTGGTAACAAAGTTCCTCATTGAATGGGTTCAGTCGAATGCACTACACAGGGTTTTCCAATAAAATGGTTCACGGAATATGGAAGCGTATCGGAACAGCCTCTCCATAATCCGGGAACCATTTCATTGCTGATTGAGAGGTAACATTCAAAATGTATTGACACAAATTGGTGCATTTTCAGAAAATAAATTTTATACTTATTGGATGAGGTACTACAAAATAGTGTAATTATATTCAATTATTATTTAACACTAGCTTCCCGCCAGCGCCTTCGCCCGCGTGGTCTTGATAACTTTTTCCCCCCGTTTTTGCAACATTTTTCATTGCTACTTCGCTCCTATTAGTCGTAGCATGATGGTATATAGCATAAAGCCTTACCGGATAAATGGGCTATCTAACACTAAACGAATTTTTCAAATCAGTCCAGTAGTTTCGGAGCCTATTCAATACAAACAAACAATCAAATCTTTCCTCTTTATAATATTAGTATATAGATAACATATCATAACATAGACTGCCTCGTTGTTCGAGTGGCCACAGACACGGCTACTACTCTAGTGGTCCAAGTTTCGACTCCCGGGTCGAGCAGTGTTGTTGGTTTTTTTGTGAAATTATCAATATCAGCTCGGTGTTTAGATTTTTGCCCGAAATTTGATGTAGATTGTAAGAGGTACTCAACCGAATAGGCACAGGTTCAAAACCTACAACACGGGTCTTTTTAAGGCCAGAGTGAATGAGGTCTATCTTAGACCACATCTACACTTACAATCAAGTAAGATTGTGGTCAACCGCAACCCCATCAACGATAAAAAAAACCTGCCTGAGATCAAAATAATCGATATTATTTTTAACTTTAATTCAAACAATAAAAACTCGAAGAAACATACTCGGTATCGCTGAAACTCCATTTTGCTTCAAGTAGAAATTCCTACATTTTTATTCCTTCCATTCCTACAATCGCGCACAAAATTGTTCGAATAAATATTAATCGCTCTTGAATTTATATTTCACGTCACTCAGCATCTCATATCTAGGCTTAATGGACGTTTTTATGACATTTTCGCTAACTTGCTACTGCTTTAGAATTTCGTAATTTATTCTGAATAATATAACGATGTATAAATATTTAATGGTTACAATTTTACGGCTCCTTAAGTACCATTCTGTGTTATTGTGTTAAAAAGATGGCAAATGAAGTCCGAATGTGTTTTTTAGGGTTCCCGAATGATGCTATATTAATTAAACTATTATTCCGTTTCCACTACCTTACCCCCACAAAATTATTATACAAGAAAACTAAATTATTAAATCTTAAACAATTGTATATATATAACACTTGCATCCTAATCAAAAAAATTACATCTAATTATGTTTTAACTGACCTACAACTACCTACAAAAACAAGTACACATAATTTAAGAAAGAAAAATAAACTACAACTAATCTTAGTTCGGACTAATTACGGGAAGAAAACGATATTATTTGAAGGACCACAGCTGTACAATAACTTGCCTAAGGATGTCAAAGATTGTAATATTAAATATATTTAAAAAACAACTTTGGAAATATGTATGCACACTCTAATCTACTCTAAAAAATGTATTATATAACTGGAGGTGTAATAGATTAATTGAATAGTTAGTACTTTGTATCTCATTATAAGTGAACTGCATGTAAGTTCATATGAGAAATAAAAAAAAAATATCTTTAAACCGATGCTTACGGGACACTATTACTAAACCTCCGCTGCCCGTCCGTTAGTCTGTCAGCGGGCTATATCTCATGAATCATAATCTCTACGAGTTGAAATTTTCACACAGTTTCAATTTCTAGTGCCACTACAATGACAAATATTATTTTTTTCAGTAGGTACTTATTAAAAATGGTACAGAAATCTTTATGTGCGGGTTCGACTCGCACTTGACCCGTTTTTTAATCATTTTTACAGTCTCAATCTACTCAAGGTAAAAGATATAAGCTGTTTAATATTGGCTAAGCTGTGTTTGATACACAGCAAACAAAAGTAATACAAATATTAATTTTTCTTCTTATGGACCTCCAACGTTTTATTAAAATGTGCTACAGAAGTCTTTAGACTAGTTACCGTGAAGGTGATTGCTATGCTTGAGGTCCTGGGTTCGTATCCCAGGTCAGTAGGTACCTCAACCATGAGTTCTTGCGAATGGCTATCGATAGGTTTTTACCCATCGAAACGCTGTAATCTCATAGCAGATTGAAATAAAACTACTTTTTACGGATTTTATCGCGTTATATTGATATTATTTTAATCCCGACGTTTCGGACCCTTTACAGCGTCCATGGTCATGGTTGACTAAGGTGGTAGGCGTCTTGACGTTTCAATTTGTCAGAAATCAGTATCTCATTGCAGATTTTAGTTGCTTACGTAACCGCTAGAGGCGCTGCGAAGGATTTCATACAAATATTTTACGGCGTCGCTAGCGAGTAGTGAGAAAATCTCATGGTCGAGGCACTGTACAAAGTCTTATTGGGTTATTTCTGTGAAATTATCAGTAGCAGCTAATGTCATAGTTCGCCCATTATTTCATGGGACCTAAACATACCAGCGAATTGTGTGAGTACATTAGGACAACTCTGTCTAACACTTCGGAGAATACAGGCGTGATGGTATGTTTTATTACGTGTAACAGAATACATGACATCATCATACATCTGAGCCTCTTTCTACCCACCTACGTCCCTGAAATCGTTAATCTTAGCGTCTCAAATACGTCCCAAGGACACACAGTTATCTGAACAAGCGCTCAAGATTTATGTTTCACTTGAATTCTACATAGTCAGACGGTGTAAAATTAGCTTTATTCTGTTTTCTTAAGAAGTTAAGTTTTCGGATAGGTACTGAGAAAGTTTTCTTTTCTAATAAGATAATCTTCGAGTTACATTACCTACCGTTTGAAAAATATAACAACTGTTATTTTTAAGAGTGTCTATGGAGTTTCTTCCGGATTCGTCTCCATAGGATCAACGTTTGAAACCATGCAATTCGTTTTATAAATACCTGTAAAAGCTTTTTTGAAAAAAAAATTGAACTTTGAAGAAGAAATCAGTGATGTAATGACATGCAAGTCATAGGTCTATGGCTAAAGTTTAAAGGTAAAATCAATCAAGTCAAAAGCAGTGATAGCCTAGGGTATGACCACTGGACTGCCAAGTCAAAGGTCTCGAGTTCGAATACAAGGCCCGCACCTCTGACTTTTCGAAATCATGTGCGTAATGTATTACTCGCTTTAGCGGTGAAGGAAAACATCGTGAGGAAACCTGCATGCCTGAGAGATTCGACTGCGTGTGAAGTCTGGCAACCCGCACCAGGCTAGCGTGGTGTACTATAGCATAATCCCTTTCATACTGAGAGGAGACCCGTGCCCAGCAGTGGGACAGTATATGGGTTGATTTATAAAGGTAAAATCAAACCACGCTGCCGACTGCAACTGCAGATTGCACGTGTAGCGAGTATTGTCTCCGTACCAAATTCTTACATCGCTAACAACTATCTGTAGGCCACTATTTGTTCCGTGTGGAGGTCAAACCAAAAATCTGTGGCAAAAAACTCGATCGCTTAGTCGCAAACGTGCTTTCAAAAAAAACAGTTTACCCAAAAATAGCCTATAATAAAATACAATTATTTCGTTGTAAGAAATTCGAAAAATTCAACCCTTGATGAGTTCATTAACTCAAAGAATAAAAGGAGCAGTAATTTGATTGAAACCCTATTCCGGTGGAAATAAGGAAAAAAGTGAGATAATAATTACATTACTTAGCTTGTTAATTAGATACTGCCGTCATTTCATGATAATGGCCTGTATTTAATTCATTCTGTTCTAACGGAAAGGAAAATTTGGCGAATCATCATGCTTGGTACCTTTTGATATAGGTATACAAGGTGGAAGGGACATCGACCCACATCCGAATACCATGAGTTCAGTACATGATTCTGGACCCCCCTGCGTTGAAATTTTCCGTAACTTTTTTCATATTTTTTTTTGCAGTTTTTTTACTTGTACGTCTAAAAAACATTATTTCTATCTACTCTAATTAGATTTATAATTAAAAAATAATTATTTCATTGAATTCGGATCGCGCGCGCGATAACATTCACCGCGGAGCGTTTAGCAATACACTGCGCGCTCAAAAATTTCAATATCTGTAATACGCATGATTTTCTACATGAATAACCTGACATTTTATTTTTGACATTGAGTGAAACCTTGTCACGACGTTTGTGCGTCGATGTTCCTTCCACCTTGTATAAGGTACCAACAATTGGTCAGTATATTTAGGTGTTCATGTAATACCCAGGGGCAAGCCTATTGCACAAATATAAACTCCGAGAAGCTAAGCTGGATTGAAGAATTTCACACAGGATTCTACTCGACCCGACTCTAGTATCGGATCCAGGACTTACAGCTCTAGCAGTCACGTTTACTAATTTATATAATTTTAAAAGCTTTTAAATTAATATCCAACTACATAATTACTAACTAATATTCTATGTATAAGCGAAAGTTTTTAAGTTTGGATGTTTGTTGCTCTTTCACGACAAAACGGCTGAACCGATTTGGCTGAAAGTTGAAATGGTGATGGCTTAAACCTTGAATTAGGACATTTTAATCCCGAAAAAAACAAAGTTCCTACGTGAAACGGTTTCAAAGTTCCTAACTCCACACGGGCGTTTCCCGCTCGTAATAACAAAAATTGTTACAAATTTATTTTAGGTTTCATCTCTACTTCGCTAGTGTTGCGCCCATTTAGGTTTCACATTCACCTCGCGAGTGTTGCGCCTACGCCCCACGAAATGCCGCACGTAATATCGAGCATCGATTAATGCCGCGTAAGCGTCACACCTTTGCCCCCCTTTGATGACTCACGCTAATCTTTAATGTTGAGTGACACGCCGAACTGACGGCATTATTGATGCCGTTAATAATTTAGCGGCATTGTATGGTAGTGCACCAGTAACGGTATACCGTGAACCTTAACCTAACCTTATAACCTAAGTACTTAGTTACAGTTGGATAATTTCTTGTGAGATTCAGGATATACAAGGTGGAAGGGACATCGACGCACATCCGAATACCATGAGTTTGGTACATGATTCTGGACCCCCTGCATTGAAGTTTTTCGTAACTTTTTTGATCAATTTCTCCGCAATTTTTTTTTACTTGAACGTGTAAAAATACATTATTTCTATCTACCCCAATTAGATTTATAATGCAAAAATTATTATTCCATTTATTTAAGATCGTGGGTGCAATAATATTCACCGCGGAGCGTTATAATCGCGTTTTTAGCTATACGACGGGGTGTTATAAGTTTGACGTGTCTGTGTGTGTGTGTGTGTGTGTGTGTGTGTGTGTGTGTGTGTGTGTGTGTGTGTGTGTCTGTCTGTGGCATCGTAGCTCCTGAACGGATGACCGATTTCGTTTTTGTTGTTTTTATTTGAGAGGTGAGGTAAATGAAAATCGGTTCAAGATGGCGGCCGCCACAAAATAGCGAATTACATATTTTTTCACAACTCCCGTAATATGGGTATCAAATGAAAGGGCTTAAATAGCAGAATAAATTGCAATTCCAAGATGGCCGCCACCACAAAATGGCAAAGAACATTTCGTGTCGGGGGTTTTCTAAATTTTTTATTTAGGTTATAGTTACATTTGTATCGATTCTACAGCTATTCTTTTTCATGTTGCGCAGGCGCAGCGGATAAGGAGGCAGATGAGGAGGAGGGCCCGGCAGGTGGTGCCGCGCCCCCCGACGATAACGAAGAAGAAGCCGAGCAAGGCAAGCACATCCTGCCGCTCACGGGCCATCAGCCAGTCGTGTAAGTACTTATATAAGGTGTCGATTTTTTGTACCCGTGTCATGTTAGGTGTGCCTTAAAGGGCAGAACTGCTAAAAATATGCATAAACATATAAATGAATTTAAAAAAATCTACAATTATATCATAAAATTCAAATTTAATCAAATCACATCAAATTAAATCAAATCATTTATTAATTCGATACATTTTGGGTATGTTACGATAACAGATGTTAAAAATAGGTTACTACAAACAGCCTGTATAGATATTTTAAAGCTTTCAGAGCTTAGCTTTCTTTGCAAAGATATGTATTTTAGCGCAAGATCATTCAACTCGATCTAAGGCAGGATCCGAGCCTAATTCTCTCCGATTAAATACGCCGGTCGCAATGACGTTAGTAATGTCATCATCTTCTGTAAGCGTGGCGACCTGTATACACTTGACTAGACACGGTCTCCACTCGAGTAGGTACTAATTTTCTTCAGAGGTTGCAAGTTCTCTGAGAAATGTGACACAACACACGTTGCCTCTTTAACTTGTTAATCCTTTGAGCTACGTCGGTAAGTTTGGTCCTAAGACGGACATAACTTAAACAACTTAAGTAGGTGACATATACCCCACCCTAGATCTTATATACGTAGGCTTTTACATATATGGACCTTCCATTCTAAATATATAGGTACACATCTATCTTAGGTTATGTATTAAAGTTTATGTCATATGACTTATGCTAAAAGCTCTAGTTCTCATAATAGCATTTTAAATAAGATCATCTAAATAAATTACTTACATTTCTGTTGCAGCGAAGTGTCAGCTAGCCAGCAAGATTTCTTCAAAATGTTGGACGAAAAAATTGAGAAGGTAACTTTCCCCGACTTCGAAGATAAATAACAACGCTCATAAATTAAATTACAATTATTAATACGTCTACTTTGTCACCAGGGAAAAGACTACGACTCCTCGAGCGAAACGGAAATCCAACTGGAGCACGAACGACGAAAGATACTCATAGGACAGTGGCGCTCAGCGTCACTATCGACACATTCCTCACAATCGCAGCCAAGCCCACCCACTCCGGCCAGGAGACGAGTCCCGAGGCCGATACCACCTCCCCCAGAGCGCCAGAACAGTCCTGGGACAGGCAGGCGGTGTTACAGACAGCAACATATCCCCGATGGCATGTCGCCACCGCCAAGAAGGTCTCACAGCGCTCAGTCCAACCACCCACCGGATCCACGGCAAGTCAACGGTGACAACTGGCATGATCCCACGAAATCTCCAGTCAAAAGACCGCAGAGTGCCGGAGCTAACTGGAAGAATAATCCGAAAGTAGCTCCCTATAACCAAAAGACTAGGAAGAACGAAGCGAATGAATATAGAGGTAACCACAACAACCCAGATAGCCACGGATCCGGCCAAGATATATCGCAAATAACATTCAACCCAACATTCCAAACCCACAGTCCAGCACATTCAGCTAAATCTCAGCAACCGTATATTGCCCAGATCATAAGTTACCCGATGTCACAACAAGTGACTCCGCCATCACCGCCAAAGTATATAGCACCGCCTGAAGAGTACCAGGATCCTCAGAACAATGTTGTCGACAGCAACAAGCATAGCTCACAGAGACAATCGCCAGTTACTCAAGTGAACCCTCAGCCACATATTTACTACATACACGGGAATTCCACGTCAGCTATGGCCCAGGATATAGTGCAGCAAAGGCAGCAGACTGCAATGCATCTGCAGCAGTACGTCGCCATGAAACAGGCTCAACAGCAGATGTTTACATACCTACAGAGAAGCCCGCACACTGTGTTTCCAAATGTGCCTGATTACTCGCAAGGTCAACCTCCGAGTAGGATGTATGAGGGGGAGGAGTTTGTGGGGCAGTATGGACATCCAGCTATGAGACCCCATAGCGCCCCAACGCCTGTAGGCGTCGTTCGGCCCATGCCGGTCCCTCCGGGCTTCAGTCCAATAGCAGATGGAACCCACATGGTGCAGATCCCCGTGTGGAGTCATATGCCTCCTGTTGTCTCCACGATGGGCCCGTGGGTCCAAGGTCAAACGCCCACAGAAATGCAGTACTACTCGCAGACACAGTTCATGCCGATGTACCGACCCACGTCCGCGGGATCCGCTGGTACTTTAACGAGATACCACAAGAGGGAGCCGAGTGATAGTGAAGTGAAGAGTAACGTGTGCCAAAGCATAAATCTAGTCAGGCAGAAGCCGATAGGTCAGATCGTGTCCATTCCTGGGCAAGAATTGACGGTGTGTAACAACGTTAGTGAAAGCCCCAGTCCTTCGGTCAGTACAGACAGTGGTGTGTCGCCAGGAAACAGTGTGCCTAGCTCCAAGAACTCTGTCTTTAATACGCCATCTACCGGTGACGCGTTCAATGTAGAAAATAAGAATAAAAAGAATAAAACTGTACAACAACCTAGATCTCTGAAAAATTCAAAAAGCCTAGATTCTTAGTGAAAACGTTTGTAATTATGTAGATTTTCTAAGTGTATGTAGATTAGTAGATAATATGTAAATTATTATATTAATTAGATTCCAAAGTGCTTATTATTAAGGTGTGACTCGAGTTAAATCCTGCTATTGAACGAAAATTAGGTGAATTTCTGTATAATTTTGCAACAAGCGTAATTATTAGATAACTTTGGCGTATAGCAAGTCAGTGATTAAATACACAGTTAAGCTGTAAGTATGGAGAGAAATTATTCACATATTATAAACATTTTGCTTGAGAACTTAATACTAACAGCCTACATTAGACAATGACGTCTATTAAGAATTTAGGACCTTTATACCGTGTGCCACCCACAGGAAAAGAAGTAAGGGAATTTTCCCAGTCTAGGGAAACCGAGATATAACATTCAAATACTGTTAACACCGCTGGGAATTTATCGACACTGACTGACATTTATGCACTGCTTCGGTTTAAAATTGGCAAAAGGGCATGGCGGTATAGCCAGTAAAAGGTAAATAGGTATGTAAATTAAAATATATTTACGGGCCTTAATTTGGAGACAGAATAATCCCGTTCAAGTAGAATCTAACTCGATTAGCATAAAACTAAATTATTGTATTTATTGTGATTTTAATTAATACGTTTTTTTAAGATCGATGTTAAAATAATAATGTAGGTCATGATAAAGTAAAATCATTCACTGCTTTCCTCTAGCTGTGACTGTTATTCAATAACCAGTATAACTTGGCCGGTGGCAAAATACGGAACTAAAGCTAAATGTACTGAATTGGACATATTTTTGACACTTGCCACAAACAGCGCCACCATGAAGTACCAAGACATACTGGATACTCTGTTTTCTACCTGTTGTTATTAACTACTGCAAGAAATTTGTGGAAAGAACCTAATTTACACAGTAGTACATAATGATACAATGAATACAACAATATAAAAAAAACAGTATTCTTACAAAAGATACCTTTTCAACCTTACAAAATACATATACACTGTCGCTGATGACCTTAAACACCGTTTCTGTACATTTTTCTATACGGTAACGTAATATTTATTGCAGATTTGCAGCTGAACAAAACAGCAGGGATTACCTATTGTGTAACACTTTCTTTAGAGCGTGGTGTACAAATAAAAGTTACTTAAGTATATAATTTATTGAAACCTCGTTTCAAAGACAATTATCTTTTTGTATTTTTTTAAGCATTTTCCATGCTAAGATTACAAGATATTTTTAATGAAAGAATAAATCGGCTGGCGGGCAGGATTCGTCACCTTTAAGACGTAAATTAGAATGTGAAGGAAGATTTCGACTGGCGAGCGGGGCTCGCGGAAGCTTAGCGGTCATAGCGTCTGGTGTACCGAACCAGAAGACGCAGGTTCGAATCCTGCCCGCCAGCCGATTTTTTCCTTCATTAAAAATAAGTTAATCAATTCTTACAAAATACCTATAAGTAAGTCCCGCAAGTTTCTAATTATGGGCTGGATGGAACCTTATGTCTAATTAACCTCCACGTGACGTCATCCGCCGTACAGTTCTCGCCAAACTTATTGTCCGGGTTGAAGTTGGCACGGGCTAACTTTAACCCGGCCGTAAAAATCGGAGACATAAAAATATTGGATAAAAACTATATGAAGCGACAGCCTACGACTTGAGCTTTCGTTTTTATTTATTACAATTCTATTATATTGATTCTCCGATTTTTACGAACGGGTTAAAGTTAGCTCGTGCCAACTTCAACCTGGACAATAAGTTTAGCGAGACCTGTACTTGCCGGCTCGTGGTGCTGACGCGTACTGTGCGGTTACGTCATTTTTACGTCATCAATATGGCCGCTCGGCACATTCTCAATTTACGGGACATTTAACTTAATTCTTTTGTTGCCTTTTTAAAACAAAAATAGAAAAGAGCTTGAATCTCTTGTAATAATAAATTGTGAAATGAACCAAACTTATAAATTTCATTTAAAACTAGGAAAAATATAATTTAAGTTTAAATGAACAATTTTATTTATCTTGAAAATGGTACATTAAAATAAAATTAAAATTGGAAATAATTATATTTATTTACTCCATATTTTTGTAACTTACTCTAATTTTTTACTTGTAAATTGTACAATTTCTTTTTATTTACAAAATGGGTATAATTTAAATGAAATTTATCGAATCTAAATGTACCTATGTTTAGATAAAGACATGTAAATGGTACCTTTAAGTGCCGTAATGCATTTTAAATTATCCAATAATAACGGTAACGAACGTAACATTTTGTTTTATTTTATATCGATATTAAAAAACTGCCTCTGCGACTGCTACACCTCAGGTCCTGGGTTCAATACCAAGGTCGGGCGGTGTTGTTGGGTTTTTGTGTGAAATACCCAGAAGCAGCTCGGAGTCTGGATTTGTACTCGGTAATGGTCATAGACTCGCCCCTTATTACATATATGGGACCTAAACTACTGGCGAACTGTTAATAACATCTGCCTAACCCTTCGGGTAATACAGGCGTGATGGTATGATAAAAAACATCATCGTTACCCTAAAAGTACTACACTGTAGTAAGTAAGTATCAATAATGCAGAGTCATTCGACGTTTTACATGTCGTCCAAAGATCAATAAGACAGTCCTATCACAGAGTAACGGAACAGAGTATAAGCTTCATATAACTGTGCTGCGATAGGCACACTACTACAAATGTAAGGCGCGTGTGTGCGTGAGCACGCGCGGTCCGTCACGAAACCGGTTTAGACTGGCTCGGCGCGTGCGCGTTATAACGACTTGATTATTAAATGTATTATTTTAATGAGGTAGTAACCTAAGATAGATAGATATGTTATGCCTCGAAACAAATACAACTCCGTACAAATATCGGCACGGATATGACATGCGTTTTCCATTAGATTATTTAAAAAAACTTTATGTGAGATTATAACCTTTCAAATAAAAGGCACAACAAATTACCTACTGAAAAACAAAAAATCTAAAAAAAATGAGGTAAATAATTTATAAAAAAAATATTCTGCCATTATGGTTTAATGAAAAGCTTATTTTAGAACGCTTTGTTTATTCAATCAAAAGCAGATTTCAAAAAGGTTTGTTTAAATAATTTTATTCTACTGTGCCAACCCTAACAGAATAGGTATATATTTTGGCCGCTTCTTAGAAGCTTATACTCTGTTTCTTGCCTACTCGTGTGGTCGTATGGCGCGATGGCGCTATGAAATACATAAACCAAGCATTTATGAATATTACATGGCTTTGGTAGAAACTAGTAGAAAGGACTCGACACTTGAATAGCCCAAATCGATATTTAATATAGGGTGGGGTCTAAGTGGCCTGGCTTAGAATGCAACCTCAGATATAACAAGGACGGCCTCAAGCTATGTAATGCTAAGGGCCTGTTTCATCACCAAATAAGTTTCCGTTAAATTACTTGGCAGATAATTTCATAGTTTTGTTCAATTTTTTAATTTACCCGATAGTTAGCGTCTATCTAGATGTGGTGAATCAGGCCCTTATTGTCTAGGTAGGTATACAATAATAATTAATAGCTAAGTCATCATCATCCTCCTGCCCTTATCCCAATTTACTTGGGGTCGGCGCAGTATGTCTTTCTTCCATACATCTCTATTAACCGTCATCTCATCATTCACTTCCTTTGTGGTCATATCCTTTCTCACACAGTCCATCCATATTTTCTTTGGTCTTCCTCTTCCCTTATATCCATCCACATTCATGCTTATAACCTTTTTGGTATCATGCTCTTCACTACGTTTCTACGTACGTATCACTTCTTTTCTACGTATCACATTGACACATGTCCATACCACGCTAGGCGGTTACTGCAAAACTTTTCAGTAACCGGTAGTCAGGTAGTAATAATAATTAATAGGTAAGTAAGTATTATAAATATTTAATACATTTTACACAGCTGTCTTAGTTAGCATCCACCTGGTTGGTCTTGTGGTGCCAAGCGCGACTGTTACGCTAGATATCCTGGGTTCGATTTCCGTATCGAGCAGTGTTATTTGGTTTTTCTATGAAATTGCCAGTTTGATGGATCAGCGTAGTTACAACTTGGCCACAAGCCCCAAATAAATAAAATAAAAGTAAATTTTATAAATAACAACTATATACTATAAATATTAGACTGCCTCGTGGGTCTAGTGGTCTTAAGCGCGACTGCTACGCTAGAGGTCGTGGGTTCGATCCCCGGGTCGAGCAAAGTGTTGTTGGATTTTTCTGTGAAATTTCCAGTAGCAGCTCGGAGTCTGGATTTGTTGCCAGTTAATGGCAATAAGCTCGCCCCTATTACATGGGATCTCAAACATACTGGCGAACTGTGATTATACGTTATAGTACTGCTCTGCCTAACCCTATTATAGCGGGGATTATAGGCGTAATGGTGATAATGAATTTTATATAACCGCGGGCAAAAGCCATACATAAACGTAGAACTCTATTTAGGTTCACTTAACACATTATTTCAATCAAAGTTGAAACTTCTGTGAACGTAATAAAAGTTCCATTTTGAACATTGTTGAGAGCATCTAAAAATACTGCTTCGTCGGAATAAACCTTCAAAGTTGCAGGCCAATTTTGCATACAAAAGTCATTGTAAAAACTTTTACTAAAGGCTATTTTGATATGGCAGTTCAAGAGCTTCATAAAAACGAGTTTCTTAGAAAAATACTTAGCACAACACCAATAATAACACAGTAACATCACTAGCACGTTGTTTAGATTACTTTAGCTATGAGCTTTTCCACACTTAGCCTCTTGATTGGGCCTTCTAGTTTTTGTCTACTCCGACCAACCCAGGCTTTCCTAGAAGGCAGCCTATTTACACTACTACAGGCTTCCGGGAGCGATGCTGGAGATAGAAGTATTTGTGCCCGTTCCTGCATTCCATGAGCACGTACTGTGCCGTTTCCTCAGCCTCCATGCACGCTGCCAGTTGTTATCTTGGGACCTGATTCACCGCCTCTGCTGTGCATAGCCGCTAATCACCGGATAAATAAAAAAAATAACAAAAAGTTTTATGAAATTATCTGGCAAGTAGATAAATATAATTTGACCGGAACTTACTGGTAGTTGGTAAAAGGCCCTAAGTCTCATATGCCCAATAATTTCCCTGGCTCCATTACCCTTCAACTCGCAACGATGATGATGCACATTAATATTCAATTACACCAGAATATCATAATACAGAAGCAGTAATATCCTAGAGAAATGACCACTGGACTGCCAAGTCAAAGGTCTCGAACGATTTCTGCACCCTTACAGGGTTTCATAAACTTTTATAACAACTTATGTACATATTAATGCAATAAAGATTTGAATTTGAGTTCGAATCCAAGGCCCGCACCTCTGCCTTTCGAAATCATGCGCGTGATTATCAATTTAACAGTGAAAGAAAACATTGTGAGGAATCCTACGTGCCTGAGAGATTTTCTCGACGGCATGTGAAGTCTGACAACCCGCATTAGGCCAGCGTGGTGGACTATGGCCTAACCTCTCTCGTACTGAGAGGAGACCCGTGCCCACGAGTGGGACAGTTAATGGGTTGATGATGATGACACCAGAATATTTGACAGTGCGAATCAATCCACAGATGATCTTAATAGCAGAGTTTTCCAACTTCCATTTTCTTAATAACTATTGTCCATGCGGAACTAGTTGGCCGTGCCTTAGGTAGGGACGGGGGTGAGGCGGCGGGTTATTGTAAACAAAAGCAAGCGCCCCCGCCCCTCCGTCCCAGCGCGCGCAGGCGACCCCGCCCCTCCGTCCCGCCGCTCACATACCTAAGGCGCGGCCAACTAGTTCCGCGCAGACTATACCTAACAAATGTTATAACAAATGAATAACATGTAAATCACAAAACTATTGAATTCTCATATACCGCCTGTAAGGCCGACCCAAATTTGTAAATCTAACAATTATAAGTAACTGTACAATCTAAGCCTCAGGTAGACATTTAATACATAGATCCTTCCCTCGTCCCGCCTCCCACCGTTTATATCGAGATGTATTTGAATGGTTGCTATAACAACCGACATATTGATAGCGGTATACGCATTGACTTTTAAATTACTTCGTAAGGACTGGAGGACTAGACAAGTTGCATTTTGACATTCGAATCGACAAACAAAATGTATGTAAATGACATTAGTGACAGCCCGATTTGTCGAAAGCTTGTGTCATTTCCATACATTTTGTTTGTCGATTCGAATGTCAAAATGCATCTTGTCTAGCGCCCCTGGGTGGACCGCATGTAGCAATGATACCCCCGGACTTGGTCCCAAAATGTTCTTCTCTAAACCGAAGTGAACTAGTCCGCGATCGGCTAAAAAACAAATGCCATGCGATACTAATTAAGAAGTTGAACAAGTCTGTCAAATGTTCGGACGGCCCTATCTCTTAGGCTAATATTCAGAGACGATGCTCAGCGTAAAGTAAGCCGTAAGTTCATGCTGAGTCTCATTTCTGAATATCAGCCTTAGGGCGGTTTCACATTACGTTCGATCCGAATCCGATCTGTATCCGTGAAAATACGGTACGGAGTAGTCGGAGAACTATTTGTACAGATGACAGAAATCAGATATATAGTCCGCGGGGAACTAGTTGGCCGCGCCTTAGGTAAAGACGGGGGTGGGTCCTATCGCGCGCGGCTCACATACCTAAGGCGCGGCCAACTAGTTCCGCGCGGACTATAGTGTGATATGTATTTAAAAAGAGGATCATTGACCAAACACAATAAAAAAATAACAATCTTTTCATCCCACCATCTCGGAAAGTGTATTTTTACTCTTCGATATCTGAGTGCAAAAGTCGTTTTTATCCTCTAGAGAGACAAAGTAAATTGAATTTAGAACATCGTGCTTTTACCCCCCTGGCGCCGAATTTCTCATACAACTTTTTTTTAATTTGTTAAAAACTTAGACTTGGAACCTTCCCTAGGTTCCGAGTCTAAACGCAACAAAGTATCGATATATGTCGAATCGATATTTTTTGAAATTATCAGTATCGATATTGATATTTTTATTTAAAAATATCGATATATGGGCGATATATCTTAAAAACCAAATTATAAAACAACTAATCAAGTCGACCAAAAACAAAAAATACATTAAATATAATTTGTTAAAAAGGTGTTAGTATAAAAAAAGTATTCCTTTTTGGGATTTTATAATCTTAAAACTTATAAATGTTTATTGGTACAAAAGATACTTTTATTTCATTTTAGGTATTAAATACTATATGATAGGTGTTTTACAGAATAGAACTCAATTGAGTATTGAGTTCTATTCTGTAAAACACTCAATACTCAATACTCAATACTCAATACTCAATACTCAATACTCAATACTCAATACTCAATACTCAATACTCAATACTCAATACTCAATACTCAATACTCAATACTCAATACTCAATACTCAATACTCAATACTCAATACTCAATACTCAATACTCAATACTCAATACTCAATACTCAATACTCAATACTCAATACTCAATACTCAATACTCAATACTCAATACTCAATACTCAATACTCAATACTCAATACTCAATACTCAATACTCAATACTCAATACTCAATACTCAATACTCAATACTCAATACTCAATACTCAATACTCAATACTCAATACTCAATACTCAATACTCAATACTCAATACTCAATACTCAATACTCAATACTCAATACTCAATACTCAATACTCAATACTCAATACTCAATACTCAATACTCAATACTCAATACTCAATACTCAATACTCAATACTCAATACTCAATACTCAATACTCAATACTCAATACTCAATACTCAATACTCAATACTCAATACTCAATACTCAATACTCAATACTCAATACTCAATACTCAATACTCAATACTTTATTGCATTCCATAATGTGTACATTAGTTGGTAGGTAACTAGGTATGTAATACTAGAGAAATTGAAAGTAACGTTGCTACAATTACTTGAGTGTAATATTTTTGTTAGGTATTGTAATGTTGGTGTTAGTGACTTAAAAAAGTACACCAAGAAAGTTCCGGTATGCTTGTTGAAAAAATATCGATACATCGATATGTCGATATTTTTTTTTTAATGTATCGATATTTTTGAGCGATATTTAATATTTCGATATAAACTTCAAAGTATCGAAAAGGTATAAAAATCTATATTTTTTACAGACCAATAAACATTTTTATAAGTTTTAAGATTATAAAATCCCAAAAAGGTATACTTTTTTTATACTAACATCTTCTTAAGAAATTATATTTAATGTATTTTTTGTTTTTGGTCGACTTGATTTGTTTTTTTATAATTTCGTTTTTAAGATATATCGCCCATATATCGATATTTTTAAATAAAAATATCGATTCGACATATATCGATACTTTGTTGCGTTTAGACTCGGAACCTAGGGAAGGTTCCAAGTCTGAGTTTTTAACAAATTAAAAAAAAGTTGTATGATAAATTCGGCGCCAGGGGGGTAAAAGCACGATGTTCTAAATTCAATTTACTTTGTCTCTCTAGAGGATAAAAACGACTTTTGCACTCAGATATCGAAGAGTAAAAATAGTCTTTCCGAGATGGTGGGATGAAAATGTTATTTTTTGTCATTTCCTCGCTGAGGTGGGATGAAAAGTTACGTGTTGCACTCGAGTGCAAAGATTTTTCACCTTGTGCTCTTTTAATTCCCTCGCTGACGCTCAGGATTCTAATTTTTGAATCACTCGCTCCGCTCGTGATTCAATTTTAGAATCCTTCGCTTGCTCGGTCATCAAAATTGAGCACGCGGTTAAAAAGCAACTTTGCACTCTTGTATAACAAATAACTATTGTCAAACAGATGTCAATTTCTTATTACTTTCATTAGTTGCCTGTATATCTGAATCTTTTGCCGACTGTACAGAAAAGATCACATAAACAGGATGTTACATATATCACGGATTCACAGCGGACATAAACGAGGTCAGACGGACGGACAAACGGATATCTTGTACTTATTAATTCTTTTGATACCATTCTCAAAGGTGCTTCATTAAGAAATAACGAGTAATGGCCTCTAAAAATAAGTATTACTTGTAACCATTTCATTGTATGTTTCTTTTATGTCTGGTCTGAATATATCATCATTCTGTAGGTACTAATCTGTACAAATCTATACATACAAGGTGGATGGGACATCGACGCCCAAACATCGTGAGAAGGTTTTACTCAAGGTCAAAAATAAAATGACCTAGGTCATTCATGTAGAAAATGATCGGTTATTACAGATATTTACATTTTTGAGCGCGCAGTGTATTGCTAAAAACGCGATTATAAGGCTCCGCGGTGAATATTATCTCGCGTGCCATAAATTAAATAATGATTTTTGAATTATATGTAAATCTAATTTGGGTAGATAGAAATAATGTTTCTTTACACGTTCAAGTAAACAAAACTGCAGAAAAAAATGAAATAGTTAAATAAAAAAATAATGAAAATAGTTACGGAAAATTTCAACGCAGGGGGGTCCAGGATCATGTACTGAACTCATAGTATTCGGATGTGCGTCGATGTCCCTTCCACCTTGTATATAAAGTACTATATAAGTCAATGCATCTATACAAAGAAATATTTAAGTATGTGTCTGTTTGTAATTTCAAATTAACAGCTTTTCACTAAAGGCACATTAAAGAAAGTATATACGGTAACTACATTATTTTTTATTTTTGTTGTCTGTCTGTCTTTCTGTCTGTTTGTTCCGGCTAATCTCTGAAACGGCTGGACTGATTTTTACGGGACTCACTCGCTTATGTAATAAGCAGTAACTGGGGAATTTTAATGCAATTGGCTCGTCCCTTATTACATAGGATTCAAATTTACTGGTGAACTGGTAGGTGATGGTATTTTATGTTATAAACTTCTAAAATATCATGTACTTACTACTTACATAACGAAAAAAAATGTTATTACACTATGAAACGGGACTGGTCAGCTCTTACTGCTATGGCTATTTTCCTTTCTTTTCTATTTTTAATCCTGACACATCAAACTGCAATGGACTCATATTATTCACAACAAAAAAAAAATTACAGTCTTACTGTTTTTTTTTAAAGAGTTTAATGCCGGCTCTTCTCCATAAGTCCGAGTTTTTTTTTTAAAGTGCCTATATCTAAGGTCTATTTAAAATAAAATATTTTAAATAAATAATAAATAAATAAATATTCTGGGACATTTTACACCGGACCATCTAGTCCCAAACTAAGCAGAGCTTGTACTATGGGTACTAGACAATGGATAATAATACTTATATATTTATTTTATTATTTGTAATTTCTTGGTGTCTCTCGGCATTGGCCAAATAAAAGTTGTTTCTTTCTTTCTTCTTTCTTATTTATTTTGAAATTTTAAAGTCCAATTTTCTTTTAATTTCCATCTTAGAGGATAGAATTCTTGATAACACTTTTCAAACATCGCAACATTGTTACATTGTAACAATATTTTCAATTGTAAAAACACAAATAGAATCTATCAGATTAGAGTTTAATCAAATCAAGACCGAGTTCATCCAATACTCTGAAGTCGACAGCAAAAATAGGCAGACTGGATGTGATCGAAGCGCCCCTGATATCTCCCAGTTAGACTAGACGGTTCATTGGACATTTTATATTATCCTTGTTTGGGTTCCGTACCGAAAAGGGTAAAGGAACCCTTACAACGGAACTGTCTGCTACAAATTTCGTTGTGAAGTGAAATCTCGATCAAAAGTTATCAAGTACCTATACTTAAAAGGACTTTATTGGCACATTAGAAAACATTTTTTTTAAATAAAATGTCTAACAAGTCTATGTAAATATTTATAAACTAGCTTTCCGCCAGCGGCTGTGCCCGCTATCTTACGGGAACCATACATTTTACCGGGATAAAAAGTAGCCAATGTGCTGTGTCAAATTTCATCCAGATCCGTTCAGTAGTTTTTACGTGAAAGAGTAACAAACATCCATCCATCCATGTATACAAAATTTCACATTTATAATATTAGTAGGATAGGTAACTATATGCTAAATAGAACGACGCCTAACTTGTCCACTTACATCGATATTTTGAACTTCGAAGTGCAGTAGGACATGTCTCTATTGATTTCTGACACTTACGCGAATACTAGACATTGAAATAAAACTACTTTTTACGGATTTTATCGCGTTATATTGACGTCGGGATTAAAATAATATCAATATAACGCGATAAAATCCGTAAAAAGGACATGTCCCTTTTCACACGTTAAAAAATCCTTAAATAAACAGTTATAAATAATATTATGCAAATAAGACACGGAACCCTCAGTACGCGAGCCCGACTCGCACTTTATCGTTTTTTTTTATTCTATCCGTTTCAATTTTTATAGCTGGAGATTTTGCTTTCAATCATTTTTACCGTACATACCTAGTTCAATCTGAATTGACTCGTTTGCTAGTATGCGTGTTCGTCTGTCCGGTAGTCTAAAAGGTTTATTGATTACAAAAGGATTACAAGCACATGTCTTAACTGTCCTAAGATCGATATCCATTTCGAAAAAGGTACCTAAGTATCACTAAGTTTGCCAACTTAAAAAAATATTAACATAGGACATCCACAGAAGTTTCTTGAAGAGCTCGTTTGGGTTTGTAATAATGAGTATTTATTACTGTCTTGTACCGTCGTACAAGCCCTGCGGACCTAACCAAGTCGCAATCTAACGTTTGGATTGACGAACGAATAGACAAAAAAAATGTATGGCCATTTTGGTGACGTAAGAATGACGTAACCGCTCTCAGTACGCGTTATCACCACTAGCCGCCAAGTTCGGTGGATGATGTTACTTTGGGGTTAATTAGACAAGTCAAGGTTCCAGCCCATTATCAACTTGCGGGACATAAAAATATTGGAAAACAATTCATAAAATAATAAAATTAACTTCAAAACACAGACAAACCAGCGACATTCAGTTGGTATGAGATTCATTAATGAACTATCATTCAATTAACTTCAACAGTTCACCGGGCAGGTCGTGACCGATGACGTCACATCTATTTTTATCACGAATTTATTGAAAGTTTAAAAATATATCATACCACATGTAACTTATTTTAAAATTATTTCTGACTTTTTAATTGTATTTTGTATATTTGAAAGCGCTTCACTTATTAATTTTACATCGTAGCTCCCGAACGGATAAACCGATTTTGATTTTATTTATTTTTTATTTGAAAAGTGAATTAGTCGGGAGTGTTCTTAGCTATGTTTGATGAAAATCGGTCCAAGATGGCCGCCGCCACAAAATAGCCAATTATATATTTTTCACAACTCCCTCAATATGGGTATCAAATGAAAGGGCTTAACTAGGAGAATACTATACACTATGATAAATTTCAAATCCAAGATGGCCACCACCACAAAATGGTAAAATACATTTTGTGTCGGGGTTTTTTTACCTAAATAATAATTAAGAAATTAATTTCATCTTAGAATTTCTGACTTCCTAGATCGATGTCATCTTGTAAGTTTCCGTATAATATTTCAAGTCAAAATTATTATTAAAATTAAGTAATAACAGTTACATAGAAGTAAAACCTTTAAAAATAGTATTGAAGGCAAGAAAGAGGGAAGGGAGGTCTTTTCCCAGCAGTGGGACAAAGTAGCCTAGTAATCACCTTTCAAATAAAAAAATCAAAATCAAAATCAGTTCATCCGTTGGGGAGCTACGATGCCACACACACACACACACACACACAGAGAGAGAGACACGTCAACCTTATAACACCCCATCGTTTTTGCGTCGGGGGTTAAAACAGCGAGTAAGTATCGATGGTTACCCATCCAGTAATCGACCGCAGTAAACATCGCTTAACGTTACAGATCTACTATTTCAGATGAAATTGCCATTAGGCTCAAGCGTCTACAGGTGATGCAGTTATTATTGGCGCAAAAATAGATCCCATTCTACATCCCCTTGATAATTACACCCCCCCCCAAAAGGGGGGTAGCAGGCTATTCTTAGGTGGGGAGCACACGACAATGATACATTAATACCCCTCGTCCTTTGTTCATTTGATACTTGATTTACGACTAGGTAGATAAGCAACTATTTAGGTGCAGGGGGGCTAGACAAGTTGCATTTTGACATTCGAATCGACAAACAAAATGTATGGAAATGACACAAGCTTTCGATAAATCGGCCTGTCACTAATGTCATTTACATACATTTTGTTTGTCGATTCGAATGTCAAAATGCAACTTGTCTAGCCTTCCAGATTGTAATTAATGAGAGTAATTCCGATTACCCTTGATTAGAAGTATCTTTGACGACGTTTGTGGTCTAGTGGTTCGAGTAATCGGATTGCTGATCACAATGTCGGGTTCGATTCCCACAGAAGACAAACATTTATGTGATGAACTGAAGTGTTTGTGTTTGTCTGGGTGTTTCGTATATATTATAAGTATGTATTTACAAAAGAAGTATATATAAGTATTATATCTATTGTCTAGTACCCATAGTACAAGCTCTGTCCCAAGAAATGTCCCAGGATATATTTATTTATCTTTGAGCGTCACTTCTCCGGCCACCCTGTATACTTTGTTTGTTTCAATTTAAAAGTCTCCGAAACTATTGGACCGATTTGAAAAATTCTTTCACCGTTGGGAAGCTACACTATCCCGGGTGACATAGGGATCTAGATATTTGTGATAAATACCACGCGAGCGAAGCCACCGACGGAACGCTAGTTATACACCTAAATATTAAGATAAGCCAATGGCTACTTGCTTAAAATGTCAAATAAGGTTCCGCTTATATATAGGTTTATTTTGAAAGAAACGTTAAAGTATTTTAAAGTTATTGTTACGTTACTTGGTAAAGTTACGTGATCGTACGTATCGTTTCGTTTCCGGGTTGTCCGACGAATTTTCAACTTGAATTTGAATTTCTACCGTCAAATCAAGAGCTTGTGGAAAGTTGGAGAGGAAGAGCCTTTGAAAATCTTACCTGCAACAAAACAAACAAGCATATCATTAGTTTATATCATATACCAAAGGTACTGATTTCTGACACTTACGCGAATACTAGACATTGAAATAAAACTACTTTTTACGGAGTTTATCGCGTTATATTGAAATTATTTTAATCCCGACGTTTCGGACTCTTTACAGCCTTTAAACGTCAGGATTAAAAAATTATCAATATAACGCGAAAAAATTCGTAAAATGTGGTTTTATTTCAATATACCAAAGAGTTATCTTAAAACTTCATCTGACATTCTGACGACGTCACCAAAATTTGGAAGCAAAATTCGACATCAATGCCCATGGTCTAGGTAGCTTAGTTGGCTAAAGCGTTCGGTGTATTTAACCGAAGGGACGCAGGTTCGAACCCTAACTGAGATCGTACATTTCTTTCACTAAAATTAAATCTTCATAACTTCAATTTGTTTGTTACTAGCTGATTCCCGCAACTTCGCTCGCGTTTGAACCCCGTTACACCAATTTTTTTTAGTTATTCTGTTATTCGGGGCGGAGATAAATCCAACAAATCAAACCCATGAACATCGGTCCAGCATTTCTCGAGTTATAAGTGTTGTTTTATATATTAGATTTTTAATTAAGGAAAATGTATTTATTATTTATCAGATCAAATTGGAAAATTTCAACAAAGTGGTCGTTGGTTGAAGTTTAATAAGAACGACTATAAACAAGTTAAGTAGAAGTTATTGCATGTACTGTGTTACGTTTTCCATTATGTTTGCTTGAGCTCTCGCGAGCCGGGGTCGTTGAACTTCCACCCTCTGTCTCACGCGGCTGGGGCGCGTTTGATCTAGGCAGCTACTGGAACGAGTTGATTTGTTTGTTTTTGATAGTTGAAAAAATCGTAATGGCCTAGAGGGTTATGACCACAGGACTGCCAAGTCATTGGTCTCGAGTTCGAATCAGAGGCCTCATTTAACTAGTCAGGCGCCTTTGATTTTTCATCTTGTATTAATATACAGTTCTCGCCAAACTTATAGTCCGGGTTGAAGTTGTCACGAGCTAACTTTAACCCGGCCGTAAAAATCGGTCTAACAGTCCTAGCAATCACGCTGTGATGCTAGAAGTCCTGGGTTCGATTCTCAGGTCGAGCAGTATTATTATTGGGACTGGATTCCAGCCTGGTTAATGGCAATGAACCTAAACATACCGGAGAACTGTGGGTGTACATTAGTACACCTCTGCCCATCCCTTACGGGAATACAGGCGTGATGGTATGTTACGTAATAAGATACAAAGGATATTTTTGAAAACTTTCAAGCAGACATTAATTACACTTTGGAAAGTAACTATCAACACCAAACTTAGGCTCACAGGAAGTTAACAAAATCTTTCTTCACTATCACAAACTTAAAAACTGTGGTAAGTGCAAACTATAAGGGCACATTAACTCTACTATGGACAAGATAAATGCATTAACACCCACTTCGAGCAGAAGTTATTTATACACACACATACATACAAGGTGGAAGGGACATCAACGCACAAACGTCGTGACAAGGTTTCACTCAAGGTCAAAAATAAAATGACCTAGGTCATTCATGTAACAAATGATCGGTTATTACAGATATTGACATTTTTGAGCGCGCAGTGTATTGCTAAAAACGCGATCATAACGCTCCGCGGTGAATATTATCGCGCGCGATCCGAAATAAATGAAATAATGATTTTTTAATTTTAAATCTAATTTGGTTAGATAAAAATGATGATTTTTTACACGTTCAAGTAAAAAAAACTGCAGAACAAAAATTAAAATTTGATGAAAAAAGTTACGGAAAATTTCAACATAGGGGGGTCCAGAATAGTGTACTGAACTCATGGTATTCGGATGTGCGTCGATGTCCCTTCCACCTTGTATATGTGTACATATAAACACATACATAAGAGCAGTAAACACAAATAGAAATGGTAGGACTCACAAACACAAATGCTCAACTCAATTCAAAAGTTTGTCGAAGTTGCAAGGTCGGGTCGTCCCTAGGCGATGTCTGCCCATGACCATATTATTGTAGACATTAAGACAATTTACGGCTAGCACTTGAAAGGGATAGTCTGGGTTTGAAAAGTATCGGATGTATTATCTTATCTTATTGCTATAGGGGCTGGGGGGGCAACACTTCCACCCAATGGGATCTTTTGTGTTGTCCCCATTACCGTATATTCCTTACTCTTTGAAGACGTGGTTCATGAAGGCGGCTAACCCACTGCGAGAAGGAACCTAAATTCTGCCGGCTTCGGGTACCCGTTGCCGAGAAGACGTTTCGTTTTCATCCGTTTCGTCGCCAGGACGTCACAATCGCACAGGATGTGCTGCACAGTTTCTTTGAATTCACCACAGGCTCTACAGTCGTCGGATGTATTAAGATAGGCCCATCCATTTGTTTAACTTATGTCATCTTTATGTTATCCTTAGATAGAGGTGTACTAATTAACACTCACAGTTCGCCGGTATGTTTAGGTCCCATGTAATAGGGGGCGAGCCTATTGCCATCAACCGGGCACAGAAGTTAAAAGCAGAAACAATGCACTGTTTCCTCTTAAAAGATCATACGAGAGCCCCCCTGTGCGACCCTTGCTAAGGCACATCCCTGGGACGTGTACCAGTCCTAACTACATTTTTTTTATACAACTAAGGTGGCAAACAAGCATACGGCCCGCCTGATGGTAAACGGTTACCATAGCCTATGGATGCTTGCAATACCAGGGGTATACGGGTTTTATGGAGGATTAACTGCGCCGACAGTTTAAGGGAATATTCCTCTTGCTGCCAGCGCAGTGCATCCTTAGAAGGAGCTTTGGCAACCTTACTCACTGCAGGAACATCACACGATAAAGTGTGTTATTTGGCTGCCGTTTTCTGTAAGGTGGAGGTACTTCCCTAGATGAGCTGCTCCAGATTTAAGCCATAAATGGCTGTGCCTTACCTCTCAGGCTTATACCTCTCTAGATACTCGCTGCCTGCAAAAGGCTATCCACTGAATACTATTTGAGCACTACTTGGCCAGTTTCATCCCTACCCAAGGTCACAGGACCTCAAGGGACGCCCTCCACAAGCAGTTTATGACCAAACAGTCGTATTGTGACCCACATAGCTTAATGTTTGTCCCAGTTGCGACACCCGACACTATGATATGTTAGTTCATAGGTTTTTAAGGAGAGTTTGTTCGCTAAGTGTAGTTGCTTGTTACTTTATAGGACTATGTTACTGGAAAAATCCGATGTCAGGAACTTTTACTAGTTCCTAGACTCCCAACTGGTGACTTTTAAAATATCTGTCTCTACAATAATTCTAGAATCACAAAAATAGCTACATGTAGTCTTGTTGAGTAAGTACCCACAGACAAACGGTTTTGTGGGACTTTGCTTATCTATGTAATTTTGAAAGTTTTAATAAAGATACATACCTACATACTAACTCATTGTTCTTTCTTCTTTTTAGCAGCTGTTAGCCATTAATATTAGATAGATACGAATGGTAAATGCTTTTCAAAACACCTTCAAAGAACAGTCCGACAACAAGCTATAGAAAAACTATAGAAATAAGAAAATTGTTCCTTCGATAAAACATAAAATTTCTCACACATATTTATGTAGTTACATCCTCATTACCCTAGTGGTTGTAAGAGCAACTGCTATCCTTGAAGTCCAAAGATCCCAGGCCAAAAGGTGTTACTGAGTTTTTCTAAGAAATTCTCAGAAGCAGCTTATAGTTTGGATCCCCTTACATTTACAACACCTCTGCTTACCCTGAAGGCTTTGCCCGTTATTTTGATACAACGTAATACGTATACAATGAACATCATTCATAGTTTCGTGTATCATTAGAAGTTTTCCAATAAGCTCCTTCTAAGGATGCGCTGCGCTGGCAGTAAGAGGAATATTCCCTCAAACTGTCGGCGCAGTGAATCCCCCATAAACCTCTAAGAGGTTTTTCAGGTCGGCAACGCGCGAGTGATACCCCTGGTGTTGCAAGCGTCCATAGGCTATGGTAACCGCTTACCATCAGGCGGGCCGTATGCTCGTTTGCCACCTGAGTTGTATAAAAAAAACCCGTCAGCCCAATTTAACCGCGACACAAAGTCTATTTACTAGATGCTGTGTTATAGACTATAACAAACTAAGTGGCTGGTCAGTATAGCACTAAGATCTCGTTGTTACTAAGAGGCCACAGAGATTATTATCTAAATACTTACTGGATTACGAGCACCTATCCATAAAAATGGCTTCCAACGAGATAGACAGACAACTGGCTTCTCTGACATACACGCTACGAAATAATTTTATCGACCGTAATCGCGTGCTAAATGTATATTTATGTATTTATTTATTTGTACCAGAAACTTCACAGCTTACAGTTTTTATAAAGAAACAGTAAAATAATAATACTTAACAATACGCCCACACCTCTAAATCCGGCCCTGTTTATAATGCCATCCTTCGAATCTAAACAGTCACGGTGTATATGCAAAAAAACATGCACGTCATTAAAACACTCACATGTATACAAACTTACATAATTATACTATAAAACTATTCCCTAAACTTAAACTTAGTTTAAATCTAGTAATCAAGAGCCTAAAAGACTTTTCCATTAATGAAAATCTCATTACATACAAAAACTTTGACAGCACGACTCAACAAAATTATGACAATTAATCCTGATAAATAAATATACTTATATAATATCAGAGGCCACGCCGCTCGGAGGCAATTTCTCAAAGTCTTAAAACGAACTGAAGCCATTACGAATTCTTCACTACTAACAAATTTATGGCCCTTTGTGCTAAACAGGACTTAACTTGGGACTCAAATATTCCAAGAATCAGGGTAAAACAATTACTAGGACTTTCTAAGTGCAGCTTTTAGTAAAATCAACATTAATATCATACAGAGAAAGGTGTATTTTTGACTAATTCACCTATGGAATAAAAAAAAAAAAAAAAAAAATCGGTTCATCCGTTGGGAAGCTACGATGCCACAGACAGACACACATGCACACACACACACACACACACCCAAACACACACACACACACACCCACACACCCACACACACACACACACACACACACACACACACACACACACACACACACACACACACACACCACATCTACACACACACACACACACACACACACACGCGCGCGCACACACACACACACACGCACACGCACACACGCACACACGTCAAACTACTTATAACATCCCGTCGTTTTTGCGTCGGGGGTTAAAAACTAACTACTACATGCTACTACCATGAAGCCTATATTGAAGAGTTAGGCAGATGTCTATTAATTTACACCACAATTTACCAGTATTTTTAGGGCCCATGCAATAGGGGTCGAGCCTGTTGCCATCAAATCTAGGCTCCAAACCGCTACTCGGAATTTCAAAGAAAAACGGCTGTTTAAATAAAAGCCCTGGATTTTTGGCAACTTCGTTTATTGTAAAATACTCAACCGCATCTAGTTAGACTGGGTTGGGTCCCAATATACATAGTTGGCAAGTATAGAATCGTAGTTCATTCTGAAATAATTTTAATTTCAACATTTCACGAAAGTCGCCGACTCGACGCCGAGTTTGTAAACGAACGTCTCGCATTTCAAATGAAAATGTAATTTATATTACTCTACATTTTATTCACTTGCGTCTACTGATTTTTAGCTTAATTAATTGTGAATGTTTAGTATTAAATCAAAGTTACCGACATTGCTCAAAGAATTAGCAAGAGTGGCAACAGGGCCAGTCACATCTCTCGGAGAACCGTCCAGCATTGAAGCAAACGAAGAACTTTAGTGCACTCTAGAACTCGTTGGCTTTAATGCTGGTAACCAGGTCTAGGCAAGCGTAGTGCAGGACGCCCGCCGGCCAGGTGGGCGGGCAGGCAGCTGGCATCCACTGGATGAGGCAAGCCGAAGATCGGGCTCTGAGGCGTTCATTAGGAGAGGCCTACGTCCAGCAGTGGTCGAATACAGGCCGATGATAAATATGCATCAATATTAATTAATTTTTAGGTCATTTAAGATATATAGAACGTAATAAATGTATCCTCACTGACTGCCTCATAAGGGTTGGACCTCATCTGGCAGCACGGAATCGCCTTTTTCCGTCGCCCTTTCTCTTTCTGTCGCTTAGAACTGCCATTTGTTAGACCGAGACAGAAAGCATAATGCGATAGCACGCGGCGGAATCCTCGAGGCGATCGGCATCACGGACAAAATTGCTTTCTGTCTCGGTCTAGCAAATGGCAGTTCTAAGCGACAGAAAGAGAAAGGGCGACGGAAAAGGGCGATTCCGTGCTGCCAGATGTGGATGTGTCCAACCCTAAGTGGCCCTAAGCGCCAAGCTACGCTGGAAGGCCCAGGTTCTATTCCCAGGTCAAGCAAAGTAGCAGCATTAATTTGCATTTGTGCCCGGTTAATTGCATAAACTCGACAAGAATTGCAGGAAACCATGGTTCCCAGTTCGAGCTAGTGGTGCTAGCCTCTATAAGCTACAGTCTGTATGCTTATATTTTTAACGTTTATAGTGTTTTAAGCTTGACGTGTCTGTGTGTGTGTGTGTGAGTGTGTGTGTATGGCAGTGTGTGGTGTGGTAGCTCCCAAACGGATGAACTGATTTAGATTTTTGTTACATCATTATAATATAGTTAAAAAATGGCAAACGGGCGCAACCATCGGTTAATGGCTAGTTAGTAGCAGAAATTCAATTTCATCGCAAGCGTATTAGCAGACCCACCCTCGTATTACGGCGCAGGGACTAGGTCCAGCTAAGTAATTGGATCTGGATAGCAATCTGTGGTTATTGCTGAGTTGCTAACTTTTAAACTGGGTATTTGGGTAATCAATAGTTTTTGTTGTTGGAAATTGTTGTGGAGACGGCACAAGAGAGACAGTATGCTCTTGAGAAATTTGGAGAAGCTCAGAAATTACCAAAAATTATGTTGGAAGGCGCATAACTCAAGAATGGCTGGACCAATTCGGCTAATTATTTTTTTTGTATGTTTCTTAAGGTCTACGGAAGGTTTTAATACTAAAACAAGACAGTAGTAAAAAAGGGGACCACGCGGGCCAATCCGCTGGCGGAAAGCTAGTTTTGAAATAAAATAACTTTATACGAATATCATCACGAATAACGAAAAAATTCTTAAAAACTAGTTTTATTTCAATGTTTGATATTTGTGTCAGTGTAAGCAATATATTCACAAAGGACACAGTAGTTAAGTTAAAAACTTCAGAATAAGAAATTTAAGATAAACATGCAGACACACTTACACACAGTAAATTCCAATCATTTCTCTCAAAAAAAAAAAACATTATTGTCAAAAAGACGCAAATCTTGCTCAATCGCACAAAATCCTACACAATTCAAATTCACTCAAAAAGGCCTAGGATTTGTTTTACAGCACACTTAAATATTTACGATCGTACCGATGTATCGATTATTCATAATACGTACTTTTACTAGCATTGTTATTCACGATATTGAAAGTGCTACCATCTGGCGCCATTTAGCGGCGATTATGTAAGGAAATCGGCTGGTTAAAAGGTCAAGCAGGGATCTACACACTTTTGTCATCTTCATTTTCAATTTATTTAAATGATCTTTCAAAGCGGCTAAAACAACTACTTTTTTATATCATCATACCTGGGCCTGAAGTCTGTAATTTTACTTACAGTTCAATAGTGTGTCGATGGAATACTTTTGCACATTGTAGTTTGCTCAATAAGGCGTTTTGGTGACTTTCCATTGAAAAGCATTCAACTGTCATTGAGGTAACATTAGACGGTTAGACACAACTTTTGTTAGCCCTTTCGTCAAATCAAAATACTAAATAATACATGAAATAAGAATACAGAAGACTTTATAGTGACACTCCACCGACACACTAGGCTATTGAATATTTAGCAGTATAGAAAATGTGTCAAAATGAAATGGTGGTATGGTAATCTTAATCGAAATAGCTGAATTGGAGCCCTGTACTCCCCGAAGTTCGGCAGATTAATACCTACTAATGGAATGGTTACAATCAAAGACTATATACTCCATGGTTACAATGGTCTAAAAAAGTTGTTTACATGTTTTAATATACTTCACCCACAGACAGTTGACTGGTATGTTTAGGTCCTTTGACCAATGTTATCAATTTCCGCCAGCGGCTTCGCCCGCGTGATCGGGATATTTCTTATAAATTTATACCCTATGTGACTTGGGGATAGCGTAGCTTCCCAACTGTGAAAGAATTTTTCAAATCGCTTCTGTAGTTTCGGAGCCTATTTAATTCAAACAAACAATCAAATCTTTTCTCTTTATAATTTTAGTATAGATAGAGCCGTTGAGCAAGTCGTTGCTAGCAGTCATGGGAACGGACATGCATAGATACATACATACATACAGGTCAAACACATAACCCCAGTTATTAGGCTCCGCCGCAGTCGGATAAAAATTATTATGACTTTAATATCTCCGAAACTGTTATTGTGGTTCCCAAGTATGGTTTATAGTGAAAAAACTGTGACAATGATGGGAAGATTATGAAGTTTTCGTTTTCATTAAGTGTCAAAAGGCACGCGATATATTTTTCTATAGGTAGATAATTATACATAGTGTCCCGAAATCCAGATATAGAACACCCAAAGACGGACCTATGTATGTTCTAAGATTTTTTGTAGCTTTCAAGGTATATTTTTTAAAAGTTAATGTTAACAACTTCTGATAATCCTTCTGATATGCTATCGACA
Source organism: Acronicta psi (assembly GCA_946251955.1). Classification (NCBI taxonomy): domain Eukaryota; kingdom Metazoa; phylum Arthropoda; class Insecta; order Lepidoptera; family Noctuidae; genus Acronicta; species Acronicta psi. Next base: position 14,257,806 of record OX276469.1, on the reverse strand, counting down.
TCACTGATCTACACAAAAAAATTGAAGGTAAGAAGTAGGTAGTCAAAAAAGAACATAAAAATAAAATCATAACTCGAAAACCACGAAAATTTTTAGGTCTAGGATGTTCTCTCCGAGAGCTTCAGCTTTACCTACACAATTTTTTGGAATATTTGAAACCACCTGTATATTGGTATTAAGAACCACACGGTCACAGTGTAATAAATCTCTAACAGTGGAACGACTCGGCCGTCTAGACAGGTCAACGATGAGGTGGGTTGCGGGGCAGAGCGGCGTCCCCCCACCGCTTTTTCGCAGGCGGCCCGTCCGCCCGACATACACTGCGCGTCGGTACGGAGTTTCAAGTGCATCGCCATCGCGCTGTCGTTAATATTATTAAATTTATTTCGAATATTGCCGATGCGACATTTTTTCAATAATAATGCGTTCTACTTGTGCAGTTTACGGTTGTTTACGTTGTTTAATCTATGTGTTAGTTGTAGTAGACAACTAACACATAGATTAATTTGAACTTAAAATATATCGCCTGTAAGAACGTAAGTACTTGCAAACTGTTTTTTGTTACAACCCTGAGCTCTTTTCAGTGTCTAGACGATTGTCGGCATTTAGCGTCCACACAAAGGAGTTGGATCACTATCCGTTGTTACATTATGGTACGGTTAGCAACCCTGGTTTAACCTAACGTGATAAATTTTGGTCTAAATCAACAAATACGGTAGGTGTTTAATATATTGATAACATCAGTATTGGTGGTACTGACCGCTCGACACGCGATGTTTAGCGTTGAAGTGTCAACGCCTTGGCACCTAGCAATAAGGTTTATTGAGTATGGTCATTACTTTGTCTTTGATTCCATACAAAATACTTTACTAATGAAATTTTCTTACAGCATTTGAAAATAGAGTCGAAGTGACGGAAAACAACAGTTCAGAACTTAAATAAAATATAAATGAAAAAGGTATAATTTAATTTCGACTAAAACCTAAAAAAACACAATTAGGCCAATGACATTTTATAGGGGTAGTTAAAAAGAATTAGACCATATCAATAGGTACATTAGAAAAGTCAAATTAGTCTCACGGTTTCAAAAAAGTTAAACTTGTGGAGAAGAACCGGCAACACACTCTTTAAAAATAAATACATATAGTTAAGTATATAATATAGATTGGAATAAAAATGTGACTCATCAAAATCGCTTCACAGATAAAGTATAAGATTTTTCGTTCATGAAAAACATTCTGTTTGGAACGCAGTAGTCACCCAGACGAACATAAAGATATTGGCACAATATGACCTTGACATAGGTAAATACTGCCGTGTTAGCCTAGTGGTTAACGCCGTGACTGCGACTACTAAGTTTGAGGTCCTGGGTTCCATTCCCAGGTCAAGCAGTGACGAAATTGTCAGCAGCTCAGAGCTCCGATTTGTGTCCGGTTAATGGCAATAGGCTCACCACCAAATGGGACCTAAATATAAACATACCTATCGGCGAACGGTGGATGTACATTGAGTATCTACTCCTCTGCCGAACTCTTCGGAGAATACAGACAGGCCAAAAGTACTTCTACAAAGTTAACACGCAAAACGTGGGACTTCTAAAAAAACCCACTTCAGCTTTTTATAAGCTTCAACTAATATTGCGCTGACGCCACACAATAATGGACTGACAATAACTATGTCACTTATTATAATAACGACCTCGACCTTCGGACCCAAGGATGAAGGGACGGGACAAAGGAACAAAGCATTTTATTTGTTCAAGGAAACATTTTTGCGAAATAGTGGGACATAATCATTCTATGGTCAATCAAAACGCGTTGTCGGAAATGTCAGCAGTTTCCGGACAGCCTGCATCACCAGAAGCGTTCATCATCATCATTATTATCACAATCATCATTAGTTAGTACTTTTCACGCAGTCGCGTCTTTTGTTTCATTTAATAATTGATTTTATTTCCTACTTTTTAGTTTGTAAATCATCATAAAATCACTCTATACCTAGATCCTAAATGATCAATTCAAATGAAAAATGATACACCTAAAGATTATTTTTAAAATCAGCCCGCACATTAATTTTTTATTTCATGCACCCAGTGACACATGTGCCATCAAGACGAATCTAATGATGTATCATTTATCTAAATCGGTTGACCCGTTGAGTAGTTACGAGCGGACATAGGGACGGACATACATAGGTACATAAATACACGTCAAACACAACCCTCCTTCGGCAGTCGGGTAAAAAACATAAAGGGCGTGTTTCAATATCTCCTAGTAAGTTCCCGTTAACTTACCTGGCAGGTAATTTCATAAAAATTTTGTTCCATTTTATAATTTATCCGGCAGTTACCAGCTATCCAGAGGTGAGACAGGCCCTAAGTATAGCATTTTGCTTAACCTGGGAATCCTCTAGTGTAGCTATTAACTACTATTAAAATTTTATACAAATAATAGCTACTTATTGCTGCTATTACTTATTAAGATTAAATTTTAATAGAATATTTGTACCGTATTTGTTGACTTCCATCAAAATTGATCACGTTAGTGTTAAACTAGGGTTGCTAACCGTACTTTCGGTTCTTAATATGAATATACAGGTGGTTTCAAATATTCCAAAAAATATTGTAGGTAAAGCAGAAGCCCTCGGAGAGAATAGAGTTATGATTTGACCTGGCATTAATCCTCTAGTGTAGCTATTAACTCTATTAAAATTCAAATTGAATAATAGCTGTTATTATTAAGATTGAATTTTAATCTATGGTCATAGTATAAAAATGAAATCAATTTATTCAATCAAATAAAAAGCTATCAATTACATTTAGCCAGTTACGATTCGTTCCGGCTTCAATTCATAATGAAAACGTAAAATATTGATTCCTGCTACTCTAATGTTTGTTTGTGGGTACAATAGGTGGACGGACTAATAAAATTAGTCTATGTAGGTTCAAAAAAACTTAGAAAACTCCCGACACGAAATGTAAATTGCCATTTTGTGGTAGCAGCCATCTTGGATTTGAAATTTATCATAGTGTATAGGTACTCCTAGTTAAGCCCTTTCATTTGATACCCATATTGAGGGAGTTGTGAAAAAATATGTAATGCGCTATTTTGTGGCGGCGGCCATCTTTGACTGATTTTAGTAAAACATAGCTAAAAACACTCCCGACTAATTCACCTTTCAAATAAAAAAATCAAAATCGGTTCATCCGTTAGGGAGCTACGATGCCACAGACAGACAGACACATCAAACTTATAACACCCCGTGAATCGTTTGACCTAGCCCACCATATTAAAATTTTAAATTGTTCGTCAATAACATCTATTTGACGAAGAATGTACATAATAAAAGCGAAATTCGATAGCGCAGGCGGTGACCTCGGTAGCTTAGGAGGCTAAAGCGTGGAAGCAAGTCGAACTCCACCTGTACGTCAACCATGAGTTCTATCGAATGGCTTTCGATAGGTTTTTTACGCATCGAAACGCTCTGATCTCATAGCAGATTTTAGATCCTTACGTAAGCGCTAGAGGCGCTGCGAGGGTTTTCCATACAAATATTTTACGGCATCGCTAGCGAATCTAGTGAGAAAAACTCATGGTCGAGGCACTGAACAGTTTGTTTTGGCGTGAAAGCGCGACAGACAGAATTACTTTCGCATTTGTAAGTAAGGACTAAGGATTAGGCATGAAACTATAATACACTGTTTACTAATCTAATCTAAATTAGTACTAAAGCTAGGTTTTCAATAAAATATTTACACACTGCAAAAAAAACAAGTAAAGACAAATAGTAATAATAAAAAAGGAACTATAATTGTTTGACGACGTCTGTGGTTTAATGGTTCGAGTACCGGACTGCTGATCACAGGGTCGTGGGTTCGATTCCCACAAGACACAAACATTTATGTGATGATGAATATAAGTATTTGTGTTTCCTATGTATAATAAGTATATATTTACAAAAAAATAAGTATATAAGTATTATATCCATTGTCTAGTACCCATAGTACAAGCTCTGCTTAGTTTGGGACTAGATGGTGCTGTGTAAAAATGTCCCCAAAATATTTATTTATTTATTTATTATTATTATTTATTGATTAAAATGAACCCAATTCATTTATTTGCCTAAATATGGGCACAGTTACAGATGTTGTAGTTAATTTGGGTATTTTAGTTCTCCATATTTTTCCGTCAAATTATTATAATTAGTGCAATTAGAGTTAGTGCATGAAATTATTAAAATTAAGTACAAAACTGTTACTTTATCTCTGTATGTTGACAAATGGTGTGCCAGGTTAGTAATAACAACAAACAGAATAATAACAGAATGGCCACTCTCTGCCCCTCCCTAACATCAAATACCTCAGGTCCCCTGCATTCTGCCGGTGTTCTTGCTGGACTGCCAACAAACCCTACGCACCGTCACGCACACATTTGCACGTATACAAACGTAATTTTGACAAGTCAGACATTTGGTATTGTAGTGTGCAGCGGTATCGGAAAGATTGTATGGAGTGTCACTGGTAGCAAGTGGAAATCTATAGTCGCTGCCTACCGCTAAAAGTTTGTATGTACTTTGACGTCATCAAGTACCAATAAACATATCACGATTATATTGTCTACAAACAGCCTATTTGGACGGTCCAATGTATATTAATGTAATGGAATATTTGGTCATAGCGACGACCGCATTAACTGAAAGTAATGTTAATGGTCGAGCCCCGAGGCTATTTGAGTGCCTTATGAGCCCGTGACGACCGTCATAATATCTATAATGAAATGATATTCATTAATTTGGTTAGTTTACGCATTTTGTACACGCTATCTTATAGGTAGGTTATGAAGGTTTTTGAGGTCACACAACCCTGCATTACCGAATATTTTGATGCTAAACAACAACAATGATCCGGTTTGAATGTTCAATGTGGCCAGTGAAAACTGGGTATGTAAAACCTAACAACTGAAGTCCTAAGATGACAACGCGCGTGTTATAGTCCCCGCGGAACTAGTTGGCCGCGCCTTAGATAGGGACGGGGTGACGCGGCGGGTTACTGTGAACAAAAACAAGCACCCCCGCCCTACCGTCCCAACGCGCGCAGGCGCCCCCGCCGCTCACATACCTAAGGCGCGGCCAACTGGTTCCAGACTACAACAGTATGTTGCTGTTACGGTCGCTGCTTATCATAACGCAGGTTTTATGCTTGCTGTTTGCTTGTTTTTCAAATGATATTAAGGAGCTGCGACTGAACTGAACTAATAAATTACATCTGTTATTTTTATTAGAAAACCTCCAGAAATATTTTTTTTAAATAAAAGTTTACCTAAAGGCTGCTTCTAGATAGCTGCTAACCACTAGACAAATTCAAAAATCTATAAAGCTGAAGAGTTTTATTTGTTTGTTTGGTGGAAAGCGCTAATACTTATCAGGAACTATTGGTCCGATTTATAAAATTCTTTCAGTGTCAGATAGCCTCTTTAACGAGGAAGGCTATAGGCTATATATCATCACGCTACGACCAATAGGAGCTGAGTATAAATTAAAAATGTTGCAAAAACGGGGAAAAAATTTAGCTTCTACGAGAACGAAGTCGCGGGCTAGTGTAACATAATTTGTATGAAATTATGTGCCAAGTAATTTTCCCTAAATTTTTTTGATTACTTATCTCGAGGAAGGAGAAACAGGCCATCTCTGAATTCTAATAATATATAGGAAATAATATCTAAATTTGTTCCGTAGTGTAGAAGAACTGTAAAGCGTAGGTACAAAGTTGTAGACGCAGTAATATTCTACTTTTATAGGTACTATATACTGATAGATAGTGATCAAATAAACACACAATCTCCGCAACACAGCCTCCATACGCAAACCAAAATAAAATTGTTATTTTGGTTATTCAAACACATACAGACATAATAACGCGGCGTCGCCTGCAAATATCAAGCGGAAGCAGCGCATACGACGGGCGCCGTTGACGAAGCGGATTACTTCCGGCGCTCCGGCGCTTCGACAATTAGATCATCAACAGACGATAATGTAAATAAAGTACCGTTCTCGCCAAACTTATTGTCCGGCTTGAAGTTGGCACGAGCTGACTTTAACCCGTAGGCTGTCGTGCCAACTTCAACCCGGACAATAAGTTTGGCGAGGACGACGTATTATTTTTAACGTTTTTTTATGATTTTTGGTTTGTGACGGAGCAGAGGGTTAAAAAAATGTACGGGATAGACACCAAGCTTTTGACAAATCGGGCTGTCACTAATGTCATTTCCGTATTTAATTAAAAAACTATTCGTTTGTCGAGGCGAACTATAGATTGCAACTTATGTTGACCCCCGGACGAACCACCTGACGTATTAACGTCAGGTGTCCACCACCAGTGCCTCGACCATGAGTTTTTCTCACTAGACTCGCTAGCGACGCCGTAAAATATTTGTATGGAAAACCCTCGCAGCGCCTCTAGCGATTACGTAAGGAACTAAAATCTGCTATGATATTACAGCGTTTCGATGTGAAAAAAACCTATCGAGAGCCATTCGATAGAACTTATGGTTGACGTACAGAGCAGAGGCATTGCTGCGGGCCTATCAAGTTGCAATTTATAGTTCGATAGTGTCGGATCGACAAACGAATAGGAAGAAATGATATTACAGACAGCCCGATTTGTAAACGACGAAACGAAACCCTAAAATCACGCCGCAAATCACGCAGAGGCTGTCTTGGATTCGATTCCCGGGTCGAGCAGTGTTGATGGGTATTTCAGTGGCTCGCACATTACTGGGACATAAACATACCGACGAACAGGTACCTATAGCAGTACACCTCTGCTTAACCTTTCGAGGAATATGGGCGTGATGATACATAATTATGTACCTATATCCTCCTTCTAGCCTTTTTCACAACCATGTTGGGGTCGGCTTCAGTCTAACCAGATGCGGCTGAATATCAGTATTTTACACGAAGCGACCGCCATCAGACCTCCGCAACCCAATTGCTGGGCAATACCGATATTCGAAGGATAGACGTCGTTTGTTTCGGCGTTTCTTCTCAGAGGTCGTCAGTTAGGAAATGCCGGCGACATCTAGCATTTAAAAATAAATAAATATAATGACTTGTAAAAGGATCTGCTTACAGAAATAAATATCATTTCATTTCATTTCATTTCATTTCAGACTAGCTGTCAGGCTTTTTGGGCTTCTAACTACCACTAACGATTGTCATAAGTGTTCGTACGACAACCGGGACCGACGGCTTTACGTGCTCTCCGTGGCACGGAGGGGTCTCGATGTGTTAATAATGGTCACCCATCCACATACTGACCTTGGCAAGCGTAGCTTAACCTTGCTGATCGGTTGATCAGCGTAGTTATAGCTTAGCCATGAGCCCCTCATACGCCATACATAATGTATATTATATATTCTACTCAAATAAATAGCTGTAGGTATTGTCATGATATTGCTATTTACCAATACTCCGATCAAGCATAATACCTTTGTCGGCGGAGTTTCCACTCAGACGCGGATGCCTTCGAATGGATAACCAGACAATAGTGGGCAGTGGGCACAGATGGTCAGACACATAGAATCGTCCAGATTCCAATGCTTACTATATTCGTACACGTGCGAAGTAATCTGTGCCTACCCCTATGGGAAAAAGGCGTTATGGTTATATGTTCATAACATAACCTAACCTAAATTAAAAGTTTAGAAATCCCCCGACATGAAATGTAATTTGCCATTTTGTTGTGGTGGCTATCTTGGATTTGGAATTTATTATAGTGTATAGTATTCTCCTAGTTAAGCCCTTTCATTTGATAACCATATTGTGGGAGGTGTGAAAAAATATGTAATCCACTATTTTGTGGCGGCGGCCATCTTGGACCGATTTTCATCAAACATAGCTAAGAACACTCCCAACAACACAAAAAACAAAATCAAAACCGATTTACCCGTTTGGGAGTTACGATGCCACAGACACACACACACACACACAAACACACAGACACGTCAAACTTATAACACCCCGTCGTTTTTGCGGTGGGGGTTAAATATACCTTCGCACAGTAAAAATAGAAAGAAATGTACAATCAGAGATAACATGCTTTATTTCAAGAATATATATGTGTGTGTGCTTTCATGGATATTTTAGCACTCACCCCCCAGACCATTGTAGACTTCAGCTAGACCCAACATGGCGTCTCTCAACGTCTCCTGCCCGAAGACGACAAATTGTACCGCATTCAGAATGTTCGATGTGTACTTGTATAGCTCGGCTTGTTTGTTAATTACCCTCGCAGCATTACCGACGCCTTGCAAAATATAGACTTGATTTACAAAATCAAAATTTTCCTTGTTTTTTAACTATCTCATCGGTTCTCGTGTTGCAGTCATCTATAGGTCCTGAGCAGCCGTTTATGATCTGAGTAAACTGAAAATGCATAGGCATACACATTGTAAACTGAGTTCTTGAGTAAAATAAATAAATTATTATTAAATTATTATATGTATGAGTAATAAGCTCAGCGGCGACGCTAACAAAATTCTTAGGTGGTGCACGATCTGAAAACAGCGCCTTTCTAGATTACAGCTTTTTTGTTACTTTGAATTATTGCGTCATTTCGGTGCACCAAAAGACTTCACAAAAATCCCACCGGTTTTGTAAATAGTTAACTAGAGGAACGCCGGAAGCACCTCGGGGCGCAGACATTGCCATTATAGTAAATACGAAAAAAAACCCGACTGCGTAAAAACTACTAACTAATAATCTAAAAACAAGCTCTGTGATGTTGGAAAATGTATTGCAGGCGGGACAAGCAAAGAAACAATTTTGCTTTTTAGATTTTTAGTTAGTAGTTTTTACGCAGTCGGGTTTTTTGTTTCTTTTAATAATTGATTTTATTTCTTTCTTTTTAGTTTATAAATCATCATAGAATCACTAGATAGATCCTAAATGATGATTTAAAATATAAATTGATACAACTCAAGATCATTTTCAAAATCAGTTCGCACATTAAAGCGTATAAAATCCGCCATATTGATTTATTTAAAATTAAAATTAAATAATAATAAATATCCTGGGACATTCTACAGCACCATCTAGTCCCAAACTAAGCAGAGCTTGTACTATGGGTACTAGACAATGGATATAATACTTATATACTTTTTTTTTGTAAATACATACTTATAATACATAGAAAACACCCAGACAAACACAAACATTTATATTCATCACATAAATATTTGTATCTTGTGGGAATTGAACCCACGACCTCGTGATCAGCAGTCCGGTACTCGAACCACTAGACCACAGACGTCGTCAAAAATTTCAAAATTTCATGTACCCAGTGACAGTCGTGCCATCAAGACGAATCTAATGCGGTGTCATTTATCTAAATCGGTTGAGCCGTTGAGTAGTTACGACCGGACATAGGAACGGACATACATACATACATACATACATACATACATACGCGTCAAACACATAACCCTCCTCCTTCGGCAGTCGGGTAAAAAAAGACTAAATGTGCTCCCTGATCGGTAGCAATTGCCTGTAATGTAACGTTACAAAGTCAAGCATTCATCAGTGAGTGAGGTATACATAGGGATACTACTAAAATTCAAGCATTACATTAAAAAGGGCGGTATCACCTGTAAAAGTGATAATTTTTCCCTTGGTGAGAGGGAGCGTACCCAGGTCGTTAATATACATCAAAAAAAGAGTCGGGCCAAGGACGCTGCCCTGTGGTATGCCGTAGGTGACAGTGCGCTCATCACTAACAACGTTATCAATCTTAACGCGCTGGGTACGCTCACTCAGATAATCTTCAAAGAGTTTGAGTAACTTCCTCCTAATTCACATATATTTCATCTTCCGGATTAGTATGGGTACCAAAAGCGTGTCAAAGGCTTTGGCAAGATCTACAAAAATGCCCAAGATCTTTTGCCCGCTATCTAAGTTTGTTACAATATAGTCCGCAGATCATGAACAGTATCGGTCGTAGATTTTCCAGACTTGAAGCCATAGTGCGAGGGAGACAAAATGTTTGTTTTCAGGTAGCCCACAAGCCTACTGTTCATGATTCGCTCCAGGATCTTGGATAAAGCAGGGATTACAGCAATAGGTCTATAGTTGTTGACACGGTTTCCATCCCCATTCTTAAAGATAGAGTGTATTATGGATGTTTTAAATACTTCAGGGAACTGACCTGACGCGAGAGCGATATAACAGATATATGTAAGAGATGGCACGACATTGTCCATATGTTTTTTAGTAAGTAATTGTAACGTAATACTCAACAATGAATCTGTAACGTTACATTACTGCGAATGTCCCAGATAAGGGAGCACCTTATAATGCACAAAACATAGTTACATTATTCGTAGACTCATCGATCGAATCCAAAAGTGTACCAATTGCAGCTGCGACTTTTTTCGGGTCACTTATTGCCTCGGCTACTGATTTGAGAAGTTTGGTTTGGTACAAGTATTCTGCGTTATATTCATTGCTGCTAAAATATTAAAACTAAACAGAGCTCTACTAATCAATGAACCCTTGTAATAGGGAAGGAGCCTATTGCTATCAACTGGGCACAAATCCAGACTATGAGCTGCTACAGGGAATTTTACAGAAAAAACCAACAACAATTTGCTCGATTCGGGATCCTCTGTCTCTCTACCTCTCTCAGGCAGTCAATGTATTGAGTATTAAACATCCTGTAATGATAGTCCTCAAAAAATAAACAATGACATAAAACAAAGTCAAGTTTGTTACAATTACAATTTATGACTCGAGAACGGTTGGACCGAATTTCATGTTTTTTTTTTGTTGGATTGTCTCCACCCCGTATAACAGAATAACTACTAAAACATCAGAAAATTGGGCTGTAACGGGGTTCAAACCTTAAGCGAGCGAATACGACAAAAAGCTAGAAAGCAATAAAAAAAATTAAAATTGTGCAGTGAGCTTTGCACCCAGTGGAACTTTAGACTATATGGACTAAAAATAACGTTTTTTCTATCAAACAATTAACAATGAGAACAACAAAAACATTTGAAGTATTAACTAACCTAACCTAAATTAAAAATCTAGAAAACCCACGACACGATATGTAATTTGCCATTTTGTGGTGGTGGCCATATTGTGTTTGAAATTTATCATAGTGTATTTTCCTAGTTAAGCCCTTTCATTCGATACCCATATGACGGGAGTTGTGAAAAATATGTAATTCGCTATTTTGTGGCGACCGCCATCTTGGACCGATTTTCATCAAACATAGCTAAGAACACTCCCGACTAATTCACCTTTCAAATAAAAAAATCAATATCGAAATCGGATCATCCGTCCAGGCGCTACGATGCCACAGACAGACACGTCAAACTTATAACACCCCGTCGTTTTTGCGTCGGGGGCTTAAAAATAAAAATAAAAACTTACGGCACTGTGTAACTTGGAGCGATAGCTTCTTGAATAATGACATTCATAATGACAATATATTGAAGTTTGCTATCGGCCAGAACTAAGTCTTCGTCAATGCTAAGGGAAAAATAAATAGTTTTTTAAATGAGTATATATATCAGCCTATTGCCGTCCACTGCTGAACGTAGGCCTTTTTTTGTGGCGAAGAAAATGCCTTACCCATACAACACCGTCCGGGAAGATGTTGTGATTATGTGGGGCCTGCACCCACTAAAAACTCCGCCGTGAGCCTTCTCTCGCTTGGTGGATGGGACACGAGAACTGCTACGCATGACTTTCGCGACCCATCCAGCGCAGCCTATTGCCGGGCTCCAAACTCTTTTGGTGGCCTCCTGGGCATCACCACAACTCACGAGGGCCGACGGGACTCACACGATCCATTCCATCCCGGGCAACGTAGGCCTCCCCCAAAGAGCGCCAATCATCCCGGTCTTGGCAGCTCGCATCCGTACGCTGCCAGCCACCATCTTTAAATCGTCGGTCCGGTAAATTATATGATATACCAAATATACAAAATATAATTATAGTTATACTCAAGCGATTGTGATGAAATTATGCATTCACGTTTAGTTTAGGTTGAAAATGGCAACGGTAGTTCACCTGTTCTAGCGCCTCCCCAAGCCACCGATAGAGTGACGCGAGGGCTCTCACTTCGAGATCCCAGGCCGCGGATCTGACAACAGACCAGAAGACCCCTACTAGAGCACCCGGAAGGAGGCGTTGGGTCCCCTTAAATTGGGCAGTAGCCGCGAAAGAACGGATGCGGCGCCCAACTCAACTTGTAGCCCTGCTTACCTACTGCGCCTCTCAGTGATCAAAGTTGTCAAACTTAGGTTGATGATGAGTTAAGTATTTCCCCAGGGCCGTGGACCCCGTGCTGACTCCCGGGGCTGTGCCTGACTATAACTCGAGCTATAACATTCATCATCAGCTGAGCTCTCAAGGTACGGAAACTTTATGCAATGTCAGGTCAGTTTATCCTAAGAATGTCTCAGGAGACTTAATGTGTAAGTGTAGCCGTGGGTACAAAAGAACCTCTGTTTTTGGATTTTTCTTTAACCTTTTTTTTGGTCCAGTCCAATCCCCGTGGATTATCTGCCACAAGGAGGCTGCTGTATGTTGGAGTCACGCCGACCAAAAACCGCACTTGCAATAGGAAGCCTATGATAGTCAGGCCGTAGGCTATCCGAAACAGACCTACGCCTCCGTGTCCAAAAACACTTTTGTTTTTGTGTAAAAAATATTTGTAAGTGTAATGCATAATAAAACGCATCTTTCTTTACACCAGCCGGGCTAACATGCGCGCTAGCCCGGCTGGTGTTCAGAAAGATGCGTTTTATTTTATGCCTGGTGTAAAAATATAAAATACTCTATTTTCTTCCCTTACATAGGTATATTGTTTCTCTGTTAGCCTGGCAGGTGTAAAATAAAATACTTTTCTTTCTTACGTAGTGAGGGGCCTTAGAATTTTAACGAATTCTTGGTAGTCCTCCAATGCTTTTATGTATTGTGGGATATTGGGTAAACCGATGTCGCCAGGGCCTCCGCCCAGTGCGCAGGCGCAGCCGCACAGCAACAATAGCACATGCGCGAACATTGTTGTCTAAAACATGTCAAAGTCAAAATAACTTATTCATATTTACATATTCAAAATTGTCATTTTTTTAATTCCTGATAGTTTTATGCAGTTATACCGGATGATAATTATACAGAATTATAGTTATACAGTTACACGATGCAGTGAAAATATGTGACGAAGCGAAATGGGAGAATCAATAAGAATTACTTATGCATACAATTACATAAATGAAATTTCCGAAAGCTTTAATCGAGATGAGTGGAAGGAAGGAAGGGCGGTCTTGTCCATGCAGCGGGACGATAATGGGTGAACCAATAAAAACCGACGAAAAAGTAACTAAAAAATATAAAAAATAATATATGTATAATGTACCTATAATATGATCTTCGTCGATTGTTTGGCCCCGACTCAAAGTTTGATAGAAAAACTAAAAAAGGTTCATTTTTCGCTTTTTAGTTACTTTTTCGTCGATTTTTCGTCGTCATTTTTCGCATTAAACAGCCTAAAGACAATCGACGAAAGTCATATTTAAATTAAATTAGTAGTTTGGCACCGCCTCCAAATTAGTTAGAAATCATAATGTAAATATGTACCCTGTTATTTTTTGCTTTTTAGTTTGTAAGTGTTTTTGGAGGCGATTTGTTTTTTTGTTTAAAACTAAATAATTTAAAAAGTTTTAGTGGAATAGAAGTAGCACTTTATTTTGTAACAGATCAATATTATAAACTGAAGAGTTTGTTTGGTTGAACGCACTAATCTTAGGAACTACGGATCCGATTTGAAAAATTCTTTCAGTGTTAGATAGTTCATTTATCGAGGAAGGCTATAGGCTATGTATCATCACGCTACGACCAAAAGGAGCGGAGTATAAATTAAAATGTTGCAAAAACGGGAGAAAAAATCTACTTCTACGCGAAGGAATTCGCGGGCTAAGGCTAGTTATAATTTATATGGGGAAGCCATCTAAACGCACTGACCTAACAAGACAGCGAGGTTTTGGAGAACAGCATAATATCATCTATATTTATATATACATTTTTTCAAGCTCCTCGACTGATTTCGATAGAATTTAAATGGTGGTCCCATTTAAATTTTACCGAAATCGGCCTCTCGTCCCTCGGGGATACTTATACTCTTTCAAATAAAAAAGAAATTTTAAAATCGCTCGACAATTGACTGAGAAATCACGTAACATACATACAAAAAAAGTAACATATCATAGTCGAATTGAGAACCTCCTCCTTTTTTAAGTTGGTTAAAAATGCTTGCGAAGGTTTCAATTTACGAAATTTATTTTTCTAACATATTATTAATCTTTAGCTTTTAACAATTAAAATTGGTTGTTATTTTCTCCATAGTATAATTAATCATTATAAACCCTTATCCTAAGCCTTATTATACTAGATTCAAATAAATTTATGAAAACTTACCGATGTTCTTAGTATGATTCAATACGAAAAAATCTAGATATTTGTATTGCTATCAGGTTCTTTACGAGACATTATTTCAAAACAATGGCTAGGTACCTATTTACTTTAATATGTCATACATAATTACTTTAATGTGTCATACTTGATTACTTTAATTTGTCATACCTAATTATTTTAATTTTTCATACCTAATTATGATAACGTACAAGTTTTAGGTATAAACAAAGTTTTTTTTAAATCATTTTTCAATTTATTATCATGACAGTAGTCTATGAGTCGCCGAATGGTACGTGGAAACCGTAGCCTATACTTAGACGCTAGCAACACCAGTGCCATGAGTTTTTCTCATTAAACTCGCTAACGGCAACGTAAAATAAATGTATGGAAAACCCTTGCAGCGCCTCTAGGGGTTACGATACGATACGATTCTAAAATCAGCTATGAGATTACAGCGTTTCGATCCGTACAAAACCTATCGAAAGCCATTCGATAGAACTCATAGTTGACGTACAGTAGTAGGTTAAGTTTAGCAGTTGCTAAGCAGTTGTTAAGTTTTGTTCTATAGTATTACGGGTTACATCAAACCCCTTTCGACCCTGTCCTATAGAATGTCCTAGTTCAGGGGGTCGAGTTCGCATTTTCGTAATGTTCTATTGAAGCTTAAAGCTCCAATAAATTTATTAATATCATTAAAAAATACGGAACTCAAAATTGTTAGCGGCTGAATATTTGGCAATGTGCTGGCACACCTGTGTCACTCCATATACACTTTCCGATACCGCTGCACACTACACTACCTAATGTCAAACTTGTCAAAATTACATTTGTACACGTGCAAATGTGTGCGTGAAGGTGCGTAGGGTTGGCGGCGCGCGAACTTGTAGAACGGCGATGCACCTCGCGCCGCCGTTACATACAGTACATTTATTTGAAATACATATGGGTAGGTACTATTAGTGATTCTGCACTGAAAAATCTACCGTACCCGCCTGGTGCCGCGACTCCTTATTATTTAACAAAAAATACTGATACAGACTCGTTTCGTATAAAAAACAATGTTTTTAAAAGAGAACAGTCAAAATCGGTTCACCCAGTCAAAAGTTCTGAGGTAACAAACATAAGAGAAAAACATACAGTCGAATTGAGAACCTCCTCCTTTTTTTGTTGTCGGTTGAAAAGTAGAAAAAAAAGATGTACAATCAGAGATAATTTGCTTTATTTGAATAACATATATGTATGTGTGTTTTGACACCACTATATTTTAGCACACACCCCCGCCATAATAATGCTCATGAAGAAGTCTGTAGACGTCGGATAGACCCAACACGGCGTTTTTCAACGTCTCCTGCCCCACGACGACAAATTGTACCGCATCCAGAGTATCTGCTGTGTACTTGTATAGCTCGGCTTGTTTGATAATTACCTTTGCAGCGTTACTGACGGCAAAGAAAACCTCTACTGCATATCCATATGTTGCCTCGTCTTTTTTAACTATGCTATCGGTTCTCGCGTTGCAACCGTCTTTAGGTCCTAAGCAGATCATAATATCAGTAAGCTGAAAAAGCATACATGTATGAGTAATGAGCTCAGCGGCGACGCTAGCAAAATTCTTAGATGGTGCTCGATCTAAAAACCGCACCTTCCTAGATTACAGATTTTTTCTTGCTTTGAATTATTGCGTCATTTTGGCACCCCAAAAGATTTCACATGAATCCCACTGGGTTTGGAAATAGTTGACTGTAGGAACGCCGAGAGCACCTCGGGGCGCAGACAGTACCATTAGTAAATATTGTCTTCGTAAAATTTACTTTGTTTAACTTAGTTTTTTACACTCAAACATATTGCATTGTTCTCTCGAACTTAGGTTAGTTTAGTTTGCCCTTACCCACTTTATTGTTCAGTGTCCGTTCGCATCTTTGTTACTTATCTCAGCTATACAGGGAAATCTATTATTAGCCATACCATATTGTAACACACAATTTATGTATTATGTTATATGTATCGCTGTTGGTTTTCTAAATAAATAAAATATGATAAAAAGGTTAAATATGCTCCCAGATCGGGAGCAGTTGCCTGTAATGTAACGTTACAAAGTCAAGCATACAACAGTGAGTGAGGTATGCATATGGACTGATACAGTTCAAGCATTACATCAGTGAAGAAGGGCAACCGAGCATTACAGTGCAGAATGTCTGGAACATCCTGCTCGAAATCAAATCTGAAATGTTACATTACATTACACGCATTTAATTTGTAACGTTACATTGTAGCAAATATTCCCGGTAAGGGAGCACCTTATACTGCTCAAAACATAGTTACATTTTTGGTAGATTCATTGATCGAATTCAGAAGTGTGGTAATTGCATCTGCGACTTTTTTCGGGTGAGTAATTGCCTCGGGTACTGATTCCAGAAGATTGGTTTGGTATTCTGCTTCATATTGATTGCGGCTAAAATATTAAAACCAAATTATAAGTAAGCTTTTCACCCGCGTGGTCAAGGTATTTCTTATAACTTACATCCCCTATTTTAACCCCTTACAGCCCTTTTTTCGCATAAAAAAGTAGTCTATGTCCTTTCTCAGGCTCTAGACAATATGTGTACCATCGGTTCTGTAGTTTTCGCGTGAAAGTGCGACAGACAGTATTAGTAAGGATTCAGCTAGGTCATAGGTTTTCAGCCAGCTATTCGTCGCCCGCTCTCGAGACGTCATTCTAGATAACTTAGGGATATTACATACAAATATAATCGTCTGTATTCTTCGAAAGGTTAGACAAAGCTGTACTTAACCACCCACGGTATGTTTTGGCCCCATGTAATATGGAAGGAGCCTGTCAATGAACTGGGCACAAATTCAGACTCCGAGCTGCTTCAGGGAATTTCACATAAAAAAACCAACAACAGTTTGATCACAACAACAGATCCTATAGCGTAGCAGTTGCGCTTGCGACCACTAGACTAACGAAGCAGTTAATCAATGTAGTATGTATCCACTAATCCTTTAATGATGTCCTCAAAAAATGAACAATGAAAAACTCCTTTAAAATAGTGCAGTCAACTTTGCACCCTTTGGTTGCGTGTTCAGATCACGTCGGGTCACCACTGTGGAGGGACGAAGTGTGTTGTTCCTTGCACCAAAGGGATCCTCCAACCAGGCGGGTGTTATGCCTGGCCTGCCTATGGCCACTGCCCGACGGTTGATGTCGGGCGGTTGTATATATGCAAGTTGCACGGTAAACTTCACTTGCGCGATTCAGGATTTTAGCTTCGTAGAAGTTCTTATGTAGCACGTTAGATGTCGCTACAGAACTTTGGACTTTATGGACCAAGAATAATGTATTTTTATTATAAATTGGAATATTGATTAATTAAAAAATAAAAATAAGAACTTACGCGCAACCACTTTGAGCGATAGCTTCTTGAATAATGACATTTAATATGACAATAAATTGATGTTTGCTATCGACCAGAACCGAATCTTCTTTAATGCTAAGGGAAAAATACATAGTTTTGTAAATGAGTATACCGATTAAATAAAATATAATTGTAGTAATAGGTAACAAAGTAATTGTTAAAAATTAAAAATAGTAATATTCCACTGTAGTGTGCGGGTCATTGGAATTTGAACCTTACACCAATGTGGTTAGTGATGATATTATGCGTACGCACAACTATAACTCGAGCTTACATTAACACACATTCATTATCAGCTGAGCTCTCATGGCACGAAAACTTTATACAATGTCAGGTCAGTTTATTCTAAGAATGTAAAGCCTTAATGTGTAGCCGCGTGCACAAAAAACCTCTCTAAATTTAGACTTTCCTTTAACCTTTTTTCGAGTCCAATCTCTGTGGATTATCTGCCACCTAAGGAGGCTGCAAGTATGTTGGAGTCACACCGACCAAAAGGCTTTGTGAACTTGGCACCCGACTTTTAAAAAAAAAATTTTTTTTCGTTTAGTTTGCAAGAGTTCGGTTTGTAGTAGATAGTAGTAAAGACAATTTCGTTTGTAGTTGCGCCGAAAAAAAAATATGGACATTGAAAAAATGTTCAGCACCCGAGTTAAAAAAAAGTGACTTTTTCCGATTGTATCTTGTAGAGTGACGTTAGTAGTGGATTGTAGTGCATTTTTTTTCGTTTGTAGTAACGTAGAAAAAATATAAAAAAATATTTAAAAAAAATCAAAAATTTTTTTTTCATTTAAGTTCAATTTGTAGGCTTATAAGATTACTACAAACGCTGAAATGTATTTAAATACATTTGTAGGTGTCAGCAGAGGTTTGTAGTGCAATTATTTTTGTTTGTAGTAACATAGAATAATTATTAAAAAAATGTAGACTTTTACCAAAATAATATTTTTCACATAAGTTCAATTTGTAGGTTTATAAGATTACTACAAACGCTAAAAATTATTGGGAGACGTCCGTAGAGGTCAGCAGAGGATTGTAGTGCAATTATTTTCGTTTGTAGTAACGTAGAATAATTATAAAAAATTCTAGACTTTTACAAAAATAATATTTTTCACATAAGTTCAATTTGTAGGTTTATAAGATTACTACAAACGCTAAAAATTATTGGGAGACGTCCGTAGAGGTCAGCAGAGGATTGTAGTGCAATTATTTTCGTTTGTAGTAACGTAGAATAATTACAAAAAATTCTAGACTTTTACAAAAATAATATTTTTCACATAAGTTCAATTTGTAGATTTATAAGGTTACTACAAACGCTAAAAATTATTGGGAGACGTCTGTAGAAGTCAGCAGAGGATTGTAGTGCAATTATTTTCGTTTGTAGTAACGTAGAATAATTATAAAAAATCTAGACTTTTACAAAAATAATATTTTTCACATAAGTTCAATTTGTAGGTTTATAAGATTACTACAAACGCTGAAAATTATTGGGAGACGTCCGTAGAGGTCAGCAGAGGATTGTAGTGCAATTATTTTCGTTTGTAGTAACGTAGAATAATTATAAAAAATTCTAGACTTTTACAAAAATAATCTTTTCACATAAGTTTAATTTGTAGGTTTATAAGATTACTACAAACGCTAAAAATTATTGGGAGACGTCCGTAGAGGTCAGCAGAGGATTGAAGTGCAATTATTTTCGTTTGTAGTAACGTAGAATAATTACAAAAAATTCTAGACTTTTCAAAAATAATATATTTCACATAAGTTCAATTTGTAGGTTTATAAGATTACTACAAACGCTAAAAATTATTAGAAGACGTCCGTAGAGGTCAGCAGAGGACTGTAGTGCAATTATTTTCGTTTGTAGTAACGTAGAATAATTATAAAAAATTCTAGACTTTTACAAAAATAATCTTTTCACATAAGTTCAATTTGTAGGTTTATAAGATTACTACAAACGCTAAAAATTATTGGGAGACGTCCGTAGAGGTCAGCAGAGGATTGTAGTGCAATTATTTTCGTTTGTAGTAACGTAGAATAATTACAAAAAATTCTAGACTTTTACAAAAATAATATTTTTCACATAAGTTCAATTTGTAGATTTATAAGATTACTACAAACGCTAAAAATTATTGCGAGACGTCCGTAAAAGTCAGCAGAGGATTGTAGTGCAATTATTTTCGTTTGTAGTAACGTAGAATAATTATAAAAAATCTAGACTTTTACAAAAATAATATTTTTCACATAAGTTCAATTTGTAGGTTTATAAGATTACTACAAACGCTGAAAATTATTGGGAGACGTCCGTAGAGGTCAGCAGAGGATTGTAGTGCAATTATTTTCGTTTGTAGTAACGTAGAATAATTACAAAAAATTCTAGACTTTTACAAAAATAATATTTTTCACATAAGTTCAATTTGTAGATTTATAAGATTACTACAAACGCTAAAAATTATTGGGAGACGTCCGTAGAGGTCAGCAGAGGATTGTAGTGCAATTATTTTCGTTTGTAGTAACGTAGAATAATTACAAAAAATTCTAGACTTTTACAAAAATAATATTTTTCACATAAGTTCAATTTGTAGATTTATAAGATTACTACAAACGCTAAAAATTATTGGGAGACGTCCGTAAAAGTCAGCAGAGGATTGTAGTGCAATTATTTTCGTTTGTAGTAACGTAGAATAATTATAAAAAATCTAGACTTTTACAAAAATAATATTTTTCACATAAGTTCAATTTGTAGGTTTATAAGATTACTACAAACGCTAAAAATTATTAGAAGACGTCCGTAGAGGTCAGCAGAGGACTGTAGTGCAATTATTTTCGTTTGTAGTAACGTAGAATAATTATAAAAAATTCTAGACTTTTACAAAAATAATCTTTTCACATAAGTTCAATTTGTAGGTTTATAAGATTACTAGAAACGCTAAAAATTATTGGGAGACGTCCGTAGAGGTCAGCAGAGGATTGTAGTGCAATTATTTTCGTTTGTAGTAACGTAGAATAATTACAAAAAATTCTAGACTTTTACAAAAATAATATTTTTCACATAAGTTCAATTTGTAGATTTATAAGATTACTACAAACGCTAAAAATTATTGCGAGACGTCCGTAAAAGTCAGCAGAGGATTGTAGTGCAATTATTTTCGTTTGTAGTAACGTAGAATAATTATAAAAAATCTAGACTTTTACAAAAAATATATTTTTCACATAAGTTCAATTTGTAGGTTTATAAGATTACTACAAACGCTGAAAATTATTGGGAGACGTCCGTAGAGGTCAGCAGAGGATTGTAGTGCAATTATTTTCGTTTGTAGTAACGTAGAATAATTATAAAAAATTCTAGACTTTTACAAAAATAATATTTTTCACATAAGTTCAATTTGTAGGTTTATAAGATTACTACAAACGCTAAAAATTATTGGGAGACGTCCGTAGAGGTCAGCAGAGGATTGTAGTGCAATTATTTTCGTTTGTAGTAACGTAGAATAATTACAAAAAATTCTAGACTTTTACAAAAATAATATTTTTCACATAAGTTCAATTTGTAGATTTATAAGATTACTACAAACGCTAAAAATTATTGGGAGACGTCCGTAGAGGTCAGCAGAGGATTGTAGTGCAATTATTTTCGTTTGTAGTAACGTAGAATAATTATAAAAAATTCTAGACTTTTACAAAAATAATATTTTTCACATAAGTTCAATTTGTAGGTTTATAAGATTACTACAAACGCTAAAAATTATTGGGAGACGTCCGTAGAGGTCAGCAGAGGATTGTAGTGCAATTATTTTCGTTTGTAGTAACGTAGAATAATTACAAAAAATTCTAGACTTTTACAAAAATAATATTTTTTCACATAAGTTCAATTTGTAGATTTATAAGATTACTACAAACGCTAAAAATTATTGGGAGACGTCCGTAAAAGTCAGCAGAGGATTGTAGTGCAATTATTTTCGTTTGTAGTAACGTAGAATAATTATAAAAAATCTAGACTTTTACAAAAATTATATTTTTCACATAAGTTCAATTTGTAGGTTTATAAGATTACTACAAACGCTAAAAATTATTGGGAGACGTCCGTAGAGGTCAGCAGAGGATTGTAGTGCAATTATTTTCGTTTGTAGTAACGTAGAATAATTACAAAAAATTCTAGACTTTTACAAAAATAATATTTTTCACATAAGTTCAATTTGTAGGTTTATAAGATTACTACAAACGCTAAAAATTATTGGGAGACGTCCGTAGAGGTCAGCAGAGGATTGTAGTGCAATTATTTTCGTTTGTAGTAACGTAGAATAATTATAAAAAATTCTAGACTTTTACAAAAATAATATTTTTCACATAAGTTCAATTTGTAGGTTTATAAGATTACTACAAACGCTAAAAATTATTGGGAGACGTCCGTAGAGGTCAGCAGAGGATTGTAGTGCAATTATTTTCGTTTGTAGTAACGTAGAATAATTACAAAAAATTCTAGACTTTTACAAAAATAATATTTTTCACATAAGTTCAATTTGTAGATTTATAAGATTACTACAAACGCCAAAAATTATTGGGAGACGTCCGTAGAAGTCAGCAGAGGATTGTAGTGCAATTATTTTCGTTTGTAGTAACGTAGAATAATTATAAAAAATCTAGACATTTACAAAAATAATATTTTTCACATAAGTTCAATTTGTAGGTTTATAAGATTACTACAAACGCTGAAAATTATTGGGAGACGTCCGTAGAGGTCAGCAGAGGATTGTAGTGCAATTATTTTCGTTTGTAGTAACGTAGAATAATTATAAAAAATTCTAGACTTTTACAAAAATAATCTTTTCACATAAGTTTAATTTGTAGGTTTATAAGATTACTACAAACGCTAAAAATTATTGGGAGACGTCCGTAGAGGTCAGCAGAGGACTGTAGTGCAATTATTTTCGTTTGTAGTAACGTAGAATAATTATAAAAAATTCTAGACTTTTACAAAAATAATCTTTTCACATAAGTTCAATTTGTAGGTTTATAAGATTACTACAAACGCTAAAAATTATTGGGAGACGTCCGTAGAGGTCAGCAGAGGATTGTAGTGCAATTATTTTCGTTTGTAGTAACGTAGAATAATTATAAAAAATTCTAGACTTTTACAAAAATAATATTTTTCACATAAGTTCAATTTGTAGGTTTATAAGATTACTACAAACGCTAAAAATTATTGGGAGACGTCCGTAGAGGTCAGCAGAGGATTGTAGTGCAATTATTTTCGTTTGTAGTAACGTAGAATAATTACAAAAAATTCTAGACTTTTACAAAAATAATATTTTTTCACATAAGTTCAATTTGTAGATTTATAAGATTACTACAAACGCTAAAAATTATTGGGAGACGTCCGTAAAAGTCAGCAGAGGATTGTAGTGCAATTATTTTCGTTTGTAGTAACGTAGAATAATTATAAAAAATCTAGACTTTTACAAAAATTATATTTTTCACATAAGTTCAATTTGTAGGTTTATAAGATTACTACAAACGCTAAAAATTATTGGGAGACGTCCGTAGAGGTCAGCAGAGGATTGTAGTGCAATTATTTTCGTTTGTAGTAACGTAGAATAATTACAAAAAATTCTAGACTTTTACAAAAATAATATTTTTCACATAAGTTCAATTTGTAGGTTTATAAGATTACTACAAACGCTAAAAATTATTGGGAGACGTCCGTAGAGGTCAGCAGAGGATTGTAGTGCAATTATTTTCGTTTGTAGTAACGTAGAATAATTACAAAAAATTCTAGACTTTTACAAAAATAATATTTTTCACATAAGTTCAATTTGTAGGTTTATAAGATTACTACAAACGCTAAAAATTATTGGGAGACGTCCGTAGAGGTCAGCAGAGGATTGTAGTGCAATTATTTTCGTTTGTAGTAACGTAGAATAATTACAAAAAATTCTAGACTTTTACAAAAATAATATTTTTCACATAAGTTCAATTTGTAGATTTATAAGATTACTACAAACGCCAAAAATTATTGGGAGACGTCCGTAGAAGTCAGCAGAGGATTGTAGTGCAATTATTTTCGTTTGTAGTAACGTAGAATAATTATAAAAAATCTAGACATTTACAAAAATAATATTTTTCACATAAGTTCAATTTGTAGGTTTATAAGATTACTACAAACGCTGAAAATTATTGGGAGACGTCCGTAGAGGTCAGCAGAGGATTGTAGTGCAATTATTTTCGTTTGTAGTAACGTAGAATAATTATAAAAAATTCTAGACTTTTACAAAAATAATCTTTTCACATAAGTTTAATTTGTAGGTTTATAAGATTACTACAAACGCTAAAAATTATTGGGAGACGTCCGTAGAGGTCAGCAGAGGACTGTAGTGCAATTATTTTCGTTTGTAGTAACGTAGAATAATTATAAAAAATTCTAGACTTTTACAAAAATAATCTTTTCACATAAGTTCAATTTGTAGGTTTATAAGATTACTACAAACGCTAAAAATTATTGGGAGACGTCCGTAGAGGTCAGCAGAGGATTGTAGTGCAATTATTTTCGTTTGTAGTAACGTAGAATAATTATAAAAAATTCTAGACTTTTACAAAAATAATATTTTTCACATAAGTTCAATTTGTAGGTTTATAAGATTACTACAAACGCTAAAAATTATTGGGAGACGTCCGTAGAGGTCAGCAGAGGATTGTAGTGCAATTATTTTCGTTTGTAGTAACGTAGAATAATTACAAAAAATTCTAGACTTTTACAAAAATAATATTTTTCACATAAGTTCAATTTGTAGATTTATGAGATTACTACAAACGCTAAAAATTATTGAAAAACGTCCGTAGAAGTCAGCAGAGGATTGTAGTGCAATTATTTTCGTTTGTAGTAACGTAGAATAATTATAAAAAATCTAGACTTTTACAAAAATAATATTTTTCACATAAGTTCAATTTGTAGGTTTATAAGATTACTACAAACGCTGAAAATTATTGGGAGACGTCCGTAAAGGTCAGCAGAGGATTGTAGTGCAATTATTTTCGTTTGTAGTAACGTAGAATAATTATAAAAAATTCTAGACTTTTACAAAAATAATATTTTTCACATAAGTTCAATTTGTAGGTTTATAAGATTACTACAAACGCTGAAAATTATTGGGAGACGTCCGTAGAGGTCAGCAGAGGATGGTAGTGCAATTATTTTCGTTTGTAGTAACGTAGAATAATTATAAAAAATTCTAGACTTTTACAAAAATAATCTTTTCACATAAGTTCAATTTGTAGGTTTATAAGATTACTACAAACGCTAAAAATTATTGGGAGACGTCCGTAGAGGTCAGCAGAGGATTGTAGTGCAATTATTTTCGTTTGTAGTAACGTAGAATAATTACAAAAAATTCTAGACTTTTACAAAAATAATATTTTTCACATAAGTTCAATTTGTAGGTTTATAAGATTACTACAAACGCTGAAAATTATTGGGAGACGTCCGTAGAGGTCAGCAGAGGATGGTAGTGCAATTATTTTCGTTTGTAGTAACGTAGAATAATTATAAAAAATTCTAGACTTTTACAAAAATAATCTTTTCACATAAGTTCAATTTGTAGGTTTATAAGATTACTACAAACGCTAAAAATTATTGGGAGACGTCCGTAGAAGTCAGCAGAGGATTGTAGTGCAATTGTTTTCGTTTGTAGTAACATAGAATAATTATAAAAAATCTATAGTCTGTTTTTTAATCTCAGGGACTAAAATGACATTACATGGGATACCAGTTTTGTGCATTTCTCAAATAGTAATGTGCCACTATCGAAAATTATCGCAAATAAATTGAAGTGTTGGTTTTATTCCCATAATTACTGTGTATAAAAGGCTCACCGGAACGTCTTTTCGCTTTCTTCTGCTCGAGATCTCGGATAGTACAGACGTGCTCTGTCCGAACCTTTGCCGCTGGTAATTGTGTGAGTGATATCGAAGCTCTGTCGGATCGTTGTGTATTTTGCTATGTGTGTTAATGCTAATTAGATCCTGACTATGTAAATTGTTAATTTGGCCTATGGCCCTATTAAATCTTTGTGTAACTAGTGTACTTATACTTTTGTGAAAAATTCGACTTCTGATCTACAAAAATGTTATTACCTTATAATTATAAATATTTAACCGAATTTATTTTCGATTCCTGTAGGCCCTTCATAGCTTCTCTAAAAATGGTATCGGGATTAAGATCGAGGACTGGGATACTGCTTGTTTTTTGAAATTTGCAGTCACTGCAATTAATTACAATTTTAAGGGACGGAGTATTCTTTAATATAAATGTGATTCTATCAACGTAGCGACGTTGATTTCACAGTCCAAAACTCCATTTTTAATTCCATTACTGTTTTATTTCAGCTCTTTGATTGTATATTTTACCGCATACACCAGACTTGGACAACATATCTACAAAATGTTGTACACCAGTCTTCGACTGTGTTATGTACTCAAAGTATGAAGCGTAGTCGGTGTATGCGGCTAGCATACTCTGCACCGTGGAATCGAATGCACACGTGTTCCGCACAGCAATAATTTGATTCCTAATTTTTATCGGATTCAAACTATTGCCGTTCACGAGTAGCGGCAAAGTCAAATTGAATTTTGAGTGCTGGCGTATTATTTCAATATCAGGACACGGTGTTAGATATTTCCCAACGAAAATAACTGCACTACAATCCTCTGCTGACTTCTACGGACGTCTTCCAATAATTTTTAGCGTTTGTAGTAATCTTATAAACCTACAAATTGAACTTATGTGAAAAATATTATTTTTGTAAGTCTAGATTTTTTATAATTATTCTACGTTACTACAAACGAAAACAATTGCACTACAATCCTCTGCTGACTTTTACGGACGTCTTCCAATAATTTTTAGCGTTTGTAGTAATCTTATAAATCTACAAATTGAACTTATGTGAAAAATATTATTTTTGTAAAAGTCTAGAATTTTTTATAATTATTCTACGTTACTACAAACGAAAATAATTGCACTACAATCCTCTGCTGACCTCTACGGACGTCTCCTAATAATTTTCAGCGTTTGTAGTAATCTTATAAATCTACAAATTGAACTTATGTGAAAAATATTATTTTTGTAAAAGTCTAGAATTTTTTATAATTATTCTACGTTACTACAAACGAAAATAATTGCACTACAGTCCTCTGTTGACCTCTACGGACGTCTCCCAATAATTTTTAGCGTTTGTAGTAATCTTATAAACCTACAAATTAAACTTATGTGAAAAGATTATTTTTGTAAAAGTCTAGAATTTTTTATAATTATTCTACGTTACTACAAACGAAAATAATTGCACTACAATCCTCTGCTGACTTCTACGGACGTCTCCCAATAATTTTTAGCGTTTGTAGTAATCTTATAAATCTACAAATTGAACTTATGTGAAAAATATTATTTTTGTAAAAGTCTAGAATTTTTTGTAATTATTCTACGTTACTACAAACGAAAATAATTGCACTACAATCCTCTGCTGACCT
Source organism: Acronicta psi (assembly GCA_946251955.1). Lineage (NCBI taxonomy): Eukaryota > Metazoa > Arthropoda > Insecta > Lepidoptera > Noctuidae > Acronicta > Acronicta psi. Next base: position 14,230,402 of record OX276469.1, on the reverse strand, counting down.
CTACGGACGTCTCCCAATAATTTTTAGCGTTTGTAGTAATCTTATAAACCTACAAATTGAACTTATGTGAAAAATATATTTTTGTAAAAGTCTAGAATTTTTTATAATTATTCTACGTTACTACAAACGAAAATAATTGCACTACAATCCTCTGCTGACCTCTACGGACGTCTCCCAATAATTTTTAGCGTTTGTAGTAATCTTATAAATCTACAAATTGAACTTATGTGAAAAATTTTATTTTTGTAAAAGTCTAGATTTTTTATAATTATTCTACGTTACTACAAACGAAAATAATTGCACTACAATCCTCTGCTGACTTCTACGGACGTTTTTCAATAATTTTTAGCGTTTGTAGTAATCTCATAAATCTACAAATTGAACTTATGTGAAAAATATTATTTTTGTAAAAGTCTAGAATTTTTTGTAATTATTCTACGTTACTACAAACGAAAATAATTGCACTACAATCCTCTGCTGACCTCTACGGACGTCTCCCAATAATTTTTTGCGTTTGTAGTAATCTTATAAACCTACAAATTGAACTTATGTGAAAAATATTATTTTTGTAAAAGTCTAGAATTTTTTATAATTATTCTACGTTACTACAAACGAAAATAATTGCACTACAGTCCTCTGTTGACCTCTACGGACGTCTCCCAATAATTTTTAGCGTTTGTAGTAATCTTATAAACCTACAAATTAAACTTATGTGAAAAGATTATTTTTGTAAAAGTCTAGAATTTTTTATAATTATTCTACGTTACTACAAACGAAAATAATTGCACTACAATCCTCTGCTGACCTCTACGGACGTCTCCCAATAATTTTCAGCGTTTGTAGTAATCTTATAAACCTACAAATTGAACTTATGTGAAAAATATTATTTTTGTAAATGTCTAGATTTTTTATAATTATTCTACGTTACTACAAACGAAAATAATTGCACTACAATCCTCTGCTGACTTCTACGGACGTCTCCCAATAATTTTTAGCGTTTGTAGTAATCTTATAAATCTACAAATTGAACTTATGTGAAAAATATTATTTTTGTAAAAGTCTAGAATTTTTTGTAATTATTCTACGTTACTACAAACGAAAATAATTGCACTACAATCCTCTGCTGACATCTACGGACGTCTCCCAATAATTTTTAGCGTTTGTAGTAATCTTATAAACCTACAAATTGAACTTATGTGAAAAATATTATTTTTGTAAAAGTCTAGAATTTTTTATAATTATTCTACGTTACTACAAACGAAAATAATTGCACTACAATCCTCTGCTGACCTCTACGGACGTCTCCCAATAATTTTTAGCGTTTGTAGTAATCTTATAAACCTACAAATTGAACTTATGTGAAAAATATTATTTTTGTAAAAGTCTAGAATTTTTTATAATTATTCTACGTTACTACAAACGAAAATAATTGCACTACAATCCTCTGCTGACCTCTACGGACGTCTCCCAATAATTTTCAGCGTTTGTAGTAATCTTATAAACCTACAAATTGAACTTATGTGAAAAATATTATTTTTGTAAAAGTCTAGATTTTTTATAATTATTCTACGTTACTACAAACGAAAATAATTGCACTACAATCCTCTGCTGACTTTTACGGACGTCTCCCAATAATTTTTAGCGTTTGTAGTAATCTTATAAATCTACAAATTGAACTTATGTGAAAAATATTATTTTTGTAAAAGTCTAGAATTTTTTGTAATTATTCTACGTTACTACAAACGAAAATAATTGCACTACAATCCTCTGCTGACTTTTACGGACGTCTCCCAATAATTTTTAGCGTTTGTAGTAATCTTATAAATCTACAAATTGAACGTATGTGAAAAATATTATTTTTGTAAAAGTCTAGAATTTTTTGTAATTATTCTACGTTACTACAAACGAAAATAATTGCACTTCAATCCTCTGCTGACCTCTACGGACGTCTCCCAATAATTTTCAGCGTTTGTAGTAATCTTATAAACCTACAAATTGAACTTATGTGAAAAATATTATTTTGGTAAAAGTCTACATTTTTTTAATAATTATTCTATGTTACTACAAACAAAAATAATTGCACTACAAACCTCTGCTGACACCTACAAATGTATTTAAATACATTTCAGCGTTTGTAGTAAACTTATAAGCCTACAAATTGAACTTAAATGAAAAAAAAAATTTTGTATTTTTTTTAAGATTTTTTTATATTTTTTATACGTTACTACAAACGAAAAAAAATGCACTACAATCCACTACTAACGTCACTCTACAAGATACAATCGGAAAAAGTCACTTTTTTTTAACTCGGGTGCTGAACATTTTTTCAATGTCCATATTTTTTTTTCGGCGCAACTACAAACGAAATTGTCTTTACTACTATCTACTACAAACCGAACTCTTGCAAACTAAACGAAAAAAAAAAATTTTTTTTTAAAGTCGGGTGCCAAGTTCACAAAGCCCGACCAAAACTGCACTTGCAATAGGAAGCCTATTATAGTCAGGGTCGTAGGCCATCCCAATGCAGATAGACCTACGCCTCTGTGTCTAAAAACAGTTTTATGTTTTTTGCAAAAAATATTACAAGTACAAAAGGTATAAAATAAAATACTTTTCTTTCTTTCTTACTTACTCAGTGGAGGGTTTTAGAATTTTAACGAGTTCTTGGTAATCATCAAATGCATCTATGTACGGTGGGATATTAGGCAGACCGATGTCGTCAGGGCCTCCGCCCAGTGCGCAAGCGCAGCCGCATAGCAACAATATCACATGCGCGAACATTGTTGTCTAAAACATTAATTAGGCTTTATGTTATTGCAGTTTCCACAAAATAACTTATTCGTATCTACACGTACTGATTTCTGACAAACGAAGCATAGGGACCCGCGTAAAAGAACACATCGCTGATGTCAAACACCGCCGTTCTGGAAAGTCTGCAATTTGTGAACACACCCTTGACAAGGCCCGCCATTACATCAGATTCGATCAACCACAAGTACTCGCAAAAGAAAACCGATTCCTACGCAGGATGATTCGTGAGGCCATTGAAATTAAAAAACATCCAAATTTCAATAGAGAAGATGGCTTACCACCTGCTTAACCCTAATATAGATTCGATTAAATCTAAATCCAAGCCTAAAACTGCAAGACCGAAGGATACTCGGTATAGATATAGGTGAGCTCGTTCTGCGTGAATCGGATTGCCAACAATTAACAGAAATGTAGGGTAGCTGTTAGTAATTAAAACGTCAAGACGCCTACCACCTTAGTCACCCGTGACCATGGACGCTGTAAAGGGTCCGAAACGTCAGGATTAAAATAATATCAATATAACACGATAAAATCCGTAAAATGTAGTTTTATTCCATATCTACACGTTCAAAATTGTAATTTTTTTTGATTCCTGATATTCATAAACTGCATGCAGTGAAATTATGTGACGAAGCGAAATGGGAGGATCAGTAAGAATTACTCACATATGCATGCAATTACATAAATATAATTTCAGAAAGCTTTAATCAAAGATGAGTGAAGGAGAGGAGGGCCTTGTCCATGCAGCGGGACGATAATGGGTGAAAAAATAAAAACCGACGAAAAACTAACAAAAGCGAAAAATATATGTAATATATTATGATCTTCTTTGACTGTTTGGCAAAGTTTGTTAGAAAAACTAAAATGTTTATTTTTCACTTTTTAGTTACTTTTTTATTGGTTAGTGTTAAAAAGTTGTTATTCTTAAGTTTCTTGTGGTTAATAAAAAGTAAAAGTCAATAGCCTTTTATAGTTAACTTACTTTAATTGAGTCAGGTCTTAAGTTCTCATGAAGTTAAATTAAATAAGCCCAAACACGAGATAACTGCTGTAGCCGTTACTATAACCACTGAGGATATCCTTCGTTCTTTCTTTTTATATTGTAGGAACATCAGAATTGCTTTCAGAATTTCATTACAATCGCTTTAAATTCAGTACAAAAAATTCGTCATCCTCTATTTTTCTACCCTTAGGGTTTGAATTTTTCTTTCAAATTTAAATGGGACCATTTCGGGTGAATTCAAATAAATCAAGAAAATTCTCAGAGAAATCAGCGAACACATTAAATAACATCCGAATTAATAAGATTTTTTCATCTAAGATGGTCCAAACTTATTTAATGGACGTTTTAATTAAAAAAAAAACAAATAAGATGTACTTGATAATTCGAAGAGGACTGAAGCAGTATTGCTTTTTCTTTTTAAAAACTAGGACTTACATACAGAAAGGCCGATCTCGGTTCAGGCAAGTTGGTAAATTCATCCCCTGCTAATAGTCATCGTTATTAGGGGCGAAAATTCATCCCCTACTAACACTTGTGGATAATAGGGGGCGAACATTAATTTCCTACTAAATATTACTCATTGATAAATAGGGGGCGATATAATATAATTAGTGTTAGTCACCCGTGACCATGGACGCTGTAAAGGGTCCGAAACGTCGGGATTAAAATAATATCAATATAACGCGATAAAATCCGTAAAAAGTAGTTTTATTTCAAAATATGTTATATGAAAACTTACCAATGTCTAAAAGTATGATATATATTATAAGAAAAAATCGAGATATTTATATTGCTACCGATTTTTTACGAGACATTAAATTTTTCAATCTATATCTAATTAATTATTATAATAAGCCGTATCTAATTATTATAATTACCTCCATATCCTAGTGGTAGCCACGACTGCTTCACTCCAAATCTTGGGTTCGGTTCCCGAGTAACTGTATTTAAAACAATTTTATTATATTTCCAATGAAGAGAACATTGATTTTATTTTTGGATTATTGTCATGCAAAAAACAATACAATTTTATTATATTTCTAAAATAAAGAATTTTTTTTTTATTTGTCGTGCAAATACTACATACTTACATACTATTACAGTGATGTTATAAATAAAATTCGATACATTTAACTGGAAGAACGCAGGTTCAATTGTTTCTTGTTAATAACTCTAAGGGACCTATGCGCAGCTTCGCTCCGAGTACCTTTATTATAATTCGAAAGCTCTAGCAAAACATTGGCGAAAACTCTACAGCAGTTTTTGCATGACGCGAGTACAAACGTACAAACAGACAGACATCCGAAAATCTGAATTGAAAAACATATTATACATAATATGATAAGTGTTAAAAAAATAAAAAAAGCATTGTTTTTTCTCCGTTGCCACCGTCAAGTAGGACAAAGGGCCGGTTCTAATTAAATATTTTTTTATATTTAGGAAAACGGAAAAACTTCTTCATTATTTCTGATAATTCATAACAAAATATTAGAGTATAAAACTGACTTTAATTTTATCTGTGGTATAAATTATAAATTATACCTACAAAACTATGTAGAGGTAACGATATCTGAAAAACCCAATTATAATTTAGGCGTGGTTTAATTAATTTAAATAATGAACATTTAAAACCATTGTGTTCATATTTCGTAACTAATCGGGGCCTGTATAAATGTACTTTGCAAGTACTACATAGTTATTTTTGTTCTTTTGCTACCAAGCAAAGAAAATTAGCAGCTCTGTAGCTCCTTTCAACATTGACCCTAATAAGACATTACTAGTTTCTAGTTATTTATTTATTAGGATTTCTAACGAAAAATACACATTACATTCAAAATAAATACAATATGGCCTTATGTTTTTTCACTTACAGGAAATCACAGCATGCTTAAGTTACTCTTAGGCTGAGATTCAGAGAAGAGACTCAGCATGAACTTACGCTTCCGTATGTCAAATTGTAATACAAATTTGACATACGGCCTTACTTTACGCTGAGCCTTAGAGAATTCAAATAACTTTATGTTGTTTTCTAACTTAAGTTACGTTACTATTCTTAAGTTTCTGCTTGTTAAGTTAATGTCCTACTGCTAAATAAGAGGACCTGGTCCTCAAGAAAGAAAGAAAGAAGCGAAAGTGGTGTGCCAGGATCGTAGCAAGTGGAAATCTATAGTCTCTGCCTACCCCTATGGGAAACAGGCGTGAAGCTATGTATGTATGTATGTATGGTCCTCAAGACTGCTATTTGAAAACATTTCAATAGTGTCTCAATAGTGTGTCGATGGAATAGTGTTACACATTTTAGTGGCGTTCCAGTGACTTTCCATTGAACTACCATTCAACTGTCATAAACGGAAAGACACAGCTTTTGTTAACCCGATTGTCAATAGTTTGTCTGTAATGAGTTATTATAAATCAAAATATTAAATAATAAAGGAAATAAGAATACAGAAGCCATTTTACTAGGCTCGACCGAGATGGGTTTTTCGTTCTCGGCCGAGACCGAGGCCGAGAATAAAATAATATTTCGGCCGAGACCGAGAAACGACAAAGCATGAAAAAAATCATTTAAATTCTGTTATTTTTTAATACAGTACTGTTTAACAAAATTAACTGTTTTAATGATCAAAGTTAAATAACATATTATAACATAAAAATATTATAAATAACAATATTTGTATGGAAAACCCTCGCAGCGCTTCTAGCATTTATATAAGGAACTAAAATCTGCTATGAGATTACAGCGTTTCGATGCATATCTATGCCTATCGAACGCCATTCGATAGAATTCATCGTTGAGGTAAAGATAACAGTTTCACGATATTTTAACTTTACTATCCATCAAAAACGAAGTCATGCTATCGTTTTTCATACAAGTCTTTATCTAACTACTTGAATACTTAACTATAACTATTCGAATACTTAACTTCGAAAACATATTCTAGCAATTTTTTAGTTCCCTTGACATCCGCCGCAGCGCTTATCAGTGTTTCATACAATATAATTCGAACTCGATACGATTACGTTAACTACTCTATTACTACGACTCGTGCTTGACCTACAGATGGCGTGACGACTTGCGGAACGTATAGTCTGCGTGGAACTAATTGGCCGCGCCTTAGGTATGTGAGCGGCGGGACGGAGGAGCGGGGTCGCCTGCGCGCGGTGATACGGAGGGTCGGGGGCGCTTGCTTTCACAGTAACCCGCCGCCTCACCCCCGTCCCTACCTAAGGCGCGGCCAACTAGTTCCGCGTGGACTATAGCCGGCAGCAACTGGATGAAAAGAACTGAAGATCGCGCTCTGTAGCGTTCAATGAAAGAAGCGAATCATTATAAAACATCCTTACTTCCTTGCTGATATTATAAATGCGAAAGTAACTCTGTCTGTCTGTCGCGCTTTCACGCCAAAATTACTGAACCGATTTAAATGAAATTTGAAATTTGAAATGAAAGTTATAAGAAATACACAGACCGCGAGCTAAGCCGCTGACGGAAAGCTAACATTGTCAATTATTATGTACATAACGGTTACCAAGTGGCAACGGGATTTTTAATTTAAATAAGTACTTATTGGCGATAGGTACATACTTACAGCATATTAATTTGTAGAAAATTATTATACGCGCGTCTAATTGTACACACGCTTTGCAAATTAGCGAAATAATTATGTATTGGCATCCGCTTAGTAATTTTCTATTAAGAAATAAATTAATAACCTTTTTTATGAGTGTCAAAGTTTTTTTTTTTCAATAAAATATATAAAAAAAATATTGTTGGCGTTTGGCCCTTTATATCGTATCGAGCCTTCAAGTTCAGGAGTCACAAAGTCTAGGTTTTACTAGGACAGCCTGTTGTTCCTAAGCCCAGTTCGAAGGGGGGGAAGCCCGTGACAACCACCATGGACCCACCCCTGGTCGTGCCTGAAGGAAGATGGCACACACAACAGAGTAGACATTAGTGGAATTTCCTCTCCTGAAGCGCGACTGTTAAGCTCGTAGGTTTGATTCCCAGGTCAAACAAAAGTGTTATCGGAGTTTGGATGTGTGCCCGGTTACATTACCTTTGTCTAACCCAGGAATAGAGAAATTATGGTATGTTTTAGTTATGCTTAACTCATCCCTTTACCACTAAGGCTGACATTCAGAGATATTCATGTAAGACGGGCTTAGATCAGTCTAAGACAAGAATCGGCTTACCGCATCTTAAAAAGTGGTATTCAGAAACATAGTACGTCTCAAACTTCGTCCGTCTTAACTTAGCCTACGCTCTGTTATAAATAAAGGATAGCAATATATGTAATGTCATAAGAGTGAGCGAAACAACAATATCTGAGATAGAAATTGTTTTTGTTGCAACATTGTCACAGTAAACAGCGCTAACATCTATTATTTTCGCCAAGAAATATCTTTTTTATAATAATGATAATATTTTTAAGTAGATTTGGTTTCACAATAAAAGCACCACATACACATTTAATGTAAAGTTATATGGTAAGATAAAAAGTTTTTATTGACAAACAATATTTACTTACATCGACATATTATCTATTCTATAAAAAAACTAAATAAAATGATATGAAACAGCTATTTAATAAATCTAAGTAAATAAAAATATATCAAACTACCAAAAATAACTACAGCTTTGTCCGCCGGGTGGCGCTAGATCCACTGCTTAGACAGCTAAAGTAACCGATATTGACTACTTAGGCTTAGCATAGTTCACGCGAAGTTTAAGCAGTGTTCCGAACATCTCTGAATACAAATTTGAACGTAAGCACTCGATTTTGACATACGGAAGCATAAGTTCATGCTGAGTCTCGTTTCTGAATATCAGCCTAAGACTAATATTAGGGACGATGCTAAGCATAAACTTAGGCTTCCGTATGTCAAATTGTCATACAAATTTGACATACGGAAGCCTTACAGCATCGTCTCTGAATGACCTAATGAATAATGAATAATGAAGGACCGAATGGCCTAAGACCAACCTCAACCTCTTTGGAAAAATAGAGACTTTTGAAAGGACCCAAGAAGGATTAAAAAAAAAGGTTGTAAACACGTAGTATTTGCGAAAACATTGTTTCCAAACATTCGATAAGGTTTGTTTCATGATCAGCGTCATATAATCGCTGTACCAGCGTAGTGGTGACCTAATGGCATTTGGTGTAGTTACGAGTGAAATCTTTAGAGAACCTAAGGTGTATACGAATGATAATCTATAGAAGACATCTTAGATGTTGTATTATTAAATAAGGAACTGGAAAAATAATTTAAATTAACACTTCGGTAAGTTTTTTTTTATACCACTAAGCTTGCAAATAAGCATACGGCCCGCCTGATGGTAAGCGGTTACCGTAGCCTACGGATGCTTGGAACACCAGAGGTATCACTCGCGCGTTGCCTACCCTAAAAGGTAGGAGGAAAACTTCTTATGGAGGATTCACTGCCCCGACAATTTGAGGGAATATGCCTTTAGCTACCAGCGCAACGCATTCTTAGAAGGAGCTCTGGCAACCTTACTCACTGCAGGAACACAACACACAATAAAGTGTATTATTTTTCTGTAAGGTGGAGATGGGCTGCTCCAAATTTGAGCCATAAATGGCTGTGCCCTACCTCACTTGACACTTCAAGTGAGGTAGGGCACAGCCATTTATGGCTAACATACAATTACATTAATTACAACGACATAAATTAACAACCACTTTTATAAAAATAAATAAAAGCTAATTTAAATATTGCCTGTTTAGAGCCGCTGGTTAAATAAATTACCATGAATAAGAACAAGCTAACTGTAATAGTTAATTAGTATATAAGTACGGTGGAATTTCAATTGAATTAGGTACCGATCAGAGCCTGCAACAATAGGTAAGCGTTTAAATATTTAGTTTTTACTATATTATTAGTATTTTATGTTCCGTCTTTTCCATAAGGGGTACAAGCCTAGAGCCCCCGGTATAGGGGGCCTACTTTTATTATTACTTACTTTTTTATCTACTAATAATATTATAAAGAGGAAAGATTTGATTGTTCGTTTGTTTGTATTGAATAGGCTCCGAAACTACTGGACCGATTTGAAAAATTCTTTCAGTGTTAGATAGCCCATTTATCGGGGAAGGCTATAGACTATATATCATCACGCTACGCTTAATAGGAGCGGAGTAGTAATGAAAAATATTGCAAAAACGGGGGAAAAAATTATAAGACCACGCGGGCGAAGCCGCTGGCGGGAAGCTAGTATATTTTAAGTGTCAATTTCCCTGGTGCCCCTTAGTATCTTATGCGTCTTATACCAAAAGGCTCCAAACTGTCTTAGCCATAGGATGGTCATAGATGGTTGTGGGTGTTTTATTTATTGATATTTTTGCTAATTAGGAACTTAAAATGTAATTGCAATCTTAAAATTAAAACAATACAATTCAAATTCAGTAAACAGGCTTTAAAAAGATAGATTTACTTACACTTGTACACTACAAATACTTATTAGGTATGTCAATCCGATTGAAAAGAACTTCCAATAATGTTGCCGATGCCATTATTAATTTATTATCAATCTTCCTATTATGTATTTGTATCCCTAATAAAGTATTAAGGTACGAGGATCGCGTGAGATTTCCAGTGGATTATAAAAAAAAAGCTTTTACACAACACAACCTGACACAAAAACGCAGATCATAGAAAACACAGGTGAGATCGATTTTCTTTTCTTCGCTTGTATCTTATTTTTTATTGCGACGAGCAGGTGGCCCACCTGAAAATCTTAAAAAACCTGTATCTATTCAAAATATCTGCTAAATTGGTCGAGCCTTTCTCAAGTCATGATCTGTCATAGGCATAAATTCAAAATTCTAAATATTTTATTTCAATTAGACCATATAAATAGGCACTTTTGAATTGTCAAACTAGTTGCACGGTTCCAAAAAGTGGAACTTATGGAGAAGAGACGGCAAGAAACTCCATAGTCACTCTTTTAAAAAAATATATGTATTTATGGCAAGTGACAATAAAATTTTGTGGTGAATTGCAGTATGATGTGTATGACTAAAAAAACAAAAAACAAACAAAAGAAAATAGCCATTGCAGTAAGAGCTGAACAGTCCCGACAGACAGCACCCGTTCACGAGCATGACGTGTGTATCAACGCCGTTTGACTCAACCATGTTGTAGGGAATAAAAAGTCCCGACACACAACGCCACTATCAGCAGGACATTTAAGTGAGCATGACAAGCTCTACCTCGGGCTGGTTATATGCTGCTGTTTATTGATTAGTGTCGAGTAGATATTGTCATAATTCGCCGCTCACTTGTTACACATTCAAGGACACAACATCTACGCCCTGTAAAATTGTCCTACAAGACGATAAAATTATATTCTTTGTTGTATTACAATCAATCGTAACTAAATTGTTTCTCTTTCTCAGTAATTAAATTCGAACTGTAAGTACTTACTTATACATAATTTGCAAATTCTATTTATCAAACATACATTCATAATACAAAGGACTTTCACAAGGACGAAGTCGCGGCTAGTATCTTTTCTGTGGTCGCAGACACAAGTTAGTACGAAGGAAAACATCGTGAGGAAACCTACATGCCTGAGAGATTTTCTCGACGGCGTGTGACGTCTGCCAGCCCGTACTTGGCTAGGTGGACTATAGTACATCCCATTATATATCTCATTCCCAGAGGAGACTTGTGCCCAGCCATGGTTTAGCCTATAAGTTGATAATAATGATACACGACCTACTTATAATTTGCTTCACTAGTCTAGCGGTCGTAAACTTGGTTACGGAACGGGAAGTTCTAAACTCCTGGCTTCCGTTCTCAAGTCGAGTAACGTATTATTGGGTTTGCAACAGAAAATTCTCAATAGCAGTTCGGAGTTATCATTTGTGCCTGATTATGGACAAAAAGCTCGCCCCCTATTACGCACTAAACCTCTGCTTATCTCCTCGGAGATACAGGCTTGATGGTATGTTTTTTTATAACACATATAAGGTGTTAAATAATCTTATACAGCCCATCTGATGGTAAGTGGTTACTATAGCCTATAGGCGCTTGCAACAGTATTGGTATCACTCGCGCGATGCCAATCCTGTGGAGACTGTACTAAGTACTATTGTTTTTTGCAGGCAAAATGTGGCACTTGTTATCCATAGTACTTTGGTTCACCTATGTTCAATCATACTATCAGCGTCCTGCGAATAACCCATACGTGTCATACAGCGACCGATCTGCACAAGCCTCAGCAAATCCACAAGGATATCCCGCAATTCCAAATGAATACCGTCGCCCCAGCTACCCGACAGGGGGCAGTAATCAGAGGCCTGAATACCCAATGCTGTCTCCGTACCAAAGTTCAGGTATGGGTTATAATAAAGCCAGCTACAACTACCTATATAGCGGCCCGGCTTCAGGATATTACTTAAGATCCAAAAGCTTACGAGAATCGCCTTCGCAAAAATCTGACTTTTACCCGACCGATATATTTGATATAGATTACGGATCATTGAATGACGGAGCGGATAATGGATACTCGGACCCGGTGCCAGTAGTAGATAACAGGAGCCCTGTGGAAACACCGTCCTATTACGAAGAGCTTGAGCTGACAGAGAAGTTCGGGAATTATTTGAAGAGGCGAACGTAAGTAGACGTTATTGGAGAAGAACATTATAAAGGAGGCCATCAAAAGCCCATACAATTAAGCCCAAATTTGTACCGGAGGTACATGACAGCTGTCAAGTTGATAGTTTTTACCATGAAATCACTATGAAACTGATAAAAATCTCCAGTAATGGCGTGCGTTTGTCATTTCGAAACTAACACTGACAGTTTTTACTATGAAATCATTACGAAACTGAGAATAGTGTGCCAAAATGGCGTGATTTTTCTCAAAATAAAAGTTCTTTTTTCTCATCCCCCAGTCAACATTTAAAAAAAGTACGATTAGAGTTTTAACCAGCGTAATACAGGGTATTCTTTCCAATAAGTGTACCTTCAGTACATCACTTGGGCCGATTTCGATGACCTCCTTTCGTAAATTAACATCATCATTTTTCATCAGATTTTGTTCCAGGCCAGGTATCTGCCAAGTAGGTTGAAAGGCAAAATTAACAATATTTTGTTTCTATACTGATCCACAATCAGTTTTGTAACTATGAATGAATGCGTTGGGGTATCGGCGTGATGGGTGTACTACGCACTTTATTGAGGTTGAGGACACTACCCTCGTAGTAAAACAGCTACACTCCCGATCAGCTCCAGATATCATTCGGGGTAATATTGGAACCTGATTAGGTCTGCCAAATCATTTAGATGGGGACGGCGCTGTTGGTATGGTTGAGGTGTATCGTATTTCCTCCATTGCAGTTTTCGTGGATCTCATTGTCATTTACGAACCGTTTATGTTTACGTTTTTTATACCACTAGGTATAAAAAAACGTAAACATAAACGGTTCGTGGGTGGCAAAAAGCTGGCCCGCCTGAATCATTGCTACACGAGCAGTATCACTCGCGCATTGTACCTAATATACCGATATTTGAGTTGCTGGCACTTGGCTTAATATCTTGGCTTAACCTGGAATTTTTCAGGCGATTAGACCCATCTTCTGGTCCAGTCAACGACGCTGCACATCAGTATAATGCACTTTTAGCAGTAATCATTGCCTTGGCAAAGGTCATCAGGAACTCGTGCACAGAGTAAGTAACCACTTTTGATCAGACATAATTTAAATCGCTTACACGCGCCTGCACAATATACCGATATTGTCTGACCTCGTATTGTATAGGCTTATTGTACAGTGGGAGGTCTGCTTGTGCTGGAAATGTATAGCACGGTGTGAAAGCTCATGTACCTACGCGCAATTCATAGTGTGATTCACCTAGTTGGCGTTATAGCCTCCTGGTATCAAAAGCAGTAGTAGCCTAGGGATATGAACGCTGGACTGCCTTATCTACGAGAATTCTTACATAAATTCTATAATATAATTCTTATATAAATAAATTATTCAGTAAAAGATTAATAGTAAAGTCCCTATCCCATATATCCAAAAAACCTATATACCAATAAGTAATTTTTAAGATTCGATATTTTTATTTTGATAAGTATAGCATATAATAATTATTTTTTGTATAATTAGTTATCATCAAGGAGTAAGTAATTATGAAGCTAAGTAACTGTAGACACGCAGTGCTTCCTCTCTCCTACATTGCTGTGCCCGACGGGGTCCATAATGAACAAAATTATTGTACTGTTTACCGCCCAACTAATTACATTGTGGAATGCAATAAATATTGAGTATTGAGTAGGTACCTACCCAAGTATTTACAAAAAAAGTATATAAGTATTATATCTAATGTCTAGTACCTATAGGACAAGTGATGCTTAGTTTGAAACTAGTTGGTGCTGTGTAAAATGGCTCAAAATATTTATTTTATTTATTTAGGTATTTAAAAAAAGTCGTAGGTGAGTCGAGTTCCGAGTCCCAAAACCAATTTCCTAAGTCTCGAGTTCCGAGTCCTAAGCACCTAATTGTTTTTCGTAATCATGTGCGTAATAATACAATGAACTTATCATTCACTTACAACGGTGAAGAAAAACATCGTAGGAAAAGACAATCAAGCCTGCGCGATTTTCACAACGGTGTGTGAAGTCTGCCAACCCGTGTAGAGGACGCATTTTGATTGGTAATAGTAACATTTATTCAACAGCTTCGACCAAATCTACGACCAGATATACTTGCCAACCGTTGAAACCTACTATAAATTTGGACTGACCAATGCGGATAAGGTTGGCGCAATGATCGAAGATTACATTCGTAAAGGAAACTCACACATGCCCAAGGTAAGTAAAAGTAAAGTTAAAGTTAGGAGCACGTACGCCACTGTGATGAGTGGGTAGGTAACGGAAAGCATTCTTCTCAACTGCATATGTAGGTAGATATACGCACTGCATATTTCATAATACCGCGACGTTCTTTAAGTAATTAAAAATAATTTGCTAAATATATCACTGGCTCACGAAATTTTAGGTAAAATATTCTCGGTAATACCGAACTTACCTGCTAGAACCTTATTATTTCTTTTTTTTTAATGGGATGACGCGCACAAATTATATTTTCGATTTTGAAGTTTTTTTAAATTAATGGCTTTTCTTTGTTATTGCGTTTTTCAAAAAAAGAACACTGAACCGATTGACTTGATTACGAGATTTGTAACGTAGGTACTTACCTCATACACCATCACCAGAAACGTCCCGTAATATTTGCAGCTCGAACGATCTACAAAAACAATAATTCAGGCTTATAAACATTACATGAAAATAGATTGAATTCAGTAAAAAAATGTTTACCTGGAGAAAATAGCAGCGGTTTTTTAATATCTACCTACAACACTTAGCACCATTGGAATCACTTAAAACAAAATGTATGCACTAACACTATTTACACAAACACACTTAAGTTAAGTTATAGTTAAACCAGTCCAACGTTATTAATAACTTCTATTTCGACCCAAATCCCACTTTAAATCAAACAATCAAGAAATCCGTTCCCGCGCAGCGCGGGCTGCGCGTGCGTTTTCGCACTTTTCTTTAGCTAATGTCAGTCATCTCAGTAGTTTTTCATAGACTATTTTTTCTGGTAAAGGCATTTTTTGGGTAGGTATAAGTATCAATAATTGTGTTTCTGTCTTTTCAACCGACTTCAAAAAAAGGAGGAGGTTCTCAATTCGACCGTTTTTTTTTTCGTGATTAGGTACTAATTGTACCTAATTAATGTAAAAAATAATGTAAAAATAGTATTAGACCATTTTTTTTTTAATCCTCCGTCTTTTTAATCATATCAAGATAAATGCAATGATGTTTAGACGCTCTGGAGGGTCACGTTAATTTTTTAATTTAATTTTTTTTTTATAGTAACATTCCTCACGGCTCCTTGAGACCTAGGGAGGCTGAAGAATATTTATCAGACTCGTAGACTAAAAATCGCACTTGCTTTTCTCTTGCCCTGTGGTCTAATCGCCATGGAATTCGTGTCATTCGCCACGATTATGACAGGTTGTAAAGTGTAATCCAGTATTCACTGGAAATGCGAGGCAGGCCTCACCCTTTGACTCCTTTAAAGGTTGAGATTGTCTCACATTCTACTCGAAGGCAAGTTTGGCAAACACGTGCGCAGTCTACTGCGGCCAATGTCTGGTCAGGAGTCCCATTAACTAGGCACTTGTTTAGGAAAATCTCGAAAATTTTGATGATATGATGCCTATGTTATAATTTTACCGTAAAAACAATTTTAACTTCACCGAAACTGACCCATACATATTAAAACCCCATCTAATCCTAATAATTT
This sequence comes from Acronicta psi, assembly GCA_946251955.1. Classification (NCBI taxonomy): domain Eukaryota; kingdom Metazoa; phylum Arthropoda; class Insecta; order Lepidoptera; family Noctuidae; genus Acronicta; species Acronicta psi. Next base: position 14,214,244 of record OX276469.1, on the reverse strand, counting down.
GTTCCAGATAAGAAAACTGAAGGACGATATCTGCGAAAACGAATTATTCTGTGCGGCGTCCTTTGACAGCCACATCAACAATTCTCCATTAGTGTACGTCAAGGAGTTGGAAACCCTGGAAGCACTAGCCCACCTGGCCCGCAGCTTCTACCCTTACATCGAGGACTTCAACGCAGCCTCCCAGAAGGGAGCTGTGCTGCAATACTTGCAGAAGAGCAAGGATAAGATGAAGACTTACATCATGCATGTAGTGAACAGTGTTGAACACTTAACTGACAAGGCAGTCAGGTGCTCGTAAGTTACCGAGAATCGGTCAGTAAATAACAATAAACTATAAATGTAGTTGTTTTATTGTTTCCACGGCGTTACCTATGTTACAAGTTCGTAAAAATCGGAGAAACCAAAATATTGGATTAGAATGATTTAAAAGGACAGCCTACGACTTGAGCTTTCGTTTTTTTTTATTACAATCTAATATTTTTCTTTCTCCGATTTTTACGGCCGCGTTAAAGTTAGCTCGTGGCAACTTCAACCCGGACAGTAAGTTTGGCGAGAAATGTACTAGGTTTCATTTTTTAATATATCCGCAGCTTTTTGACACCAACAACACCAGTTGGTGGGCATCTCGCGAGGCCCCATAGTTGTTAGCATAGAATATGAAACCTCTTTCCAGAATATGAGGTCGATTTTGGTTTCAGTTGAAATTTTTTGCCGAATATTTGCAGAATATTTTTGTTGCTGAAAAAGTATCTACTATATTAAAAGAAAACTCCTTTGTACAGCACACAACCAAACATTTAATTCTAAAATACATATTAAAAATTAACAAATGAATACGTCAGTCTATACAAGTTTTAATATATTATTCACTCTATTTTTATATAAATAACTCTGTTTTTATAAATAGCAGACACCTACAAATTCTTAAGATACTATTATAAATATACAGGAATTTTACAAGAATGTTCAGAAATTAGTATCGTTAGAAAGAAAAGGATTTATGACGACAGATTTTTTTTTAATGACCTCTGAATGTGTGTTGTATTAATAATATGTATTTTTTTAATATAGTCTGAGAGATAAGAACGTTTTCTTCAGTTTATATTTTTCAAATATTCTAAGATATAACTTCACTATTGAATATAAAAGGAATGTTTTTTTATCGTAATATTGTTATAAATAATAATATTATCATGTGTTATAACGTTATTGCCTCTTAAACTACTGATTAGAAATTAATATTGTCAGTTATCTACATCACAATATACTAAATATTTTAACCCGAATACAAAAATGTGGATTCTATCGTAATCATCGACATCAACCCATTAAGTGTTCCACTGTTGGGCAAGGATCTCTGTTTGTCGGCCATGCTGGCCTGCCAGGTTAACATGCGCGCCACGACAAAATTTTGTCTACTCTTTTGTCTCGCTCTTCCTCGTACGAAAACGAGACAAAGGCACGAAATAAGCGTCGACAAAATGTTCTCGCGGCGTGCATGTTAGCCCGGCTGGTGTGGGTTGGCAGACTTCACATGCCGTCGAAAGTCTCTCAGACGTGTCAGTGATAATTAATTAAATTTAACTATCGCTCGATTCGATCAAATTCAATAAAAAATAAACTGAGAATTAATTGGAAAGTAAACAATCAAATTAATACAATCAATAATACAATTACTACTCAGTTTAAAATTCATTCTAGTTGATAGAAAATATTTAGTACTGTGATAGACAACTAACACAATTATCGCAGCACATAATTCACAAAAACAGAACAAAATACACACTTAGACGGATTATTGATACACACAATAACATTTTGTTTAGTAAAACACACAATTTTGAATACATACAACAAAAAATTTAATTTTTGGTTCCGAATCCCTTTTGGAACATAATTCATTTCTAAGCAATATTCTACGAAGGCGAGACTATATAACCAAATTATTTTTACTAAACATTTTACACTAGACAACGAACTCTCATACACACCGCTGTCTTACTCAGATGTTACTGACAGGGAGCTTTACACGACCATCCAAAAACAGTGGCCGCAGCGACCAGACTAACTTTAGAAATATAGACAAATTACCAAATCTGACTTTTTTTGACGGGTATTAAATCTGGTAGCTGCGACCAAACTTTGTAGTTCTGACTTGGCTGCGTCAGCTTGTCTCCCATGCCCTATAAATAATCCGCTAGTTCATAAGTATCAAATATCGCCTTCTAAGAACACTGCAATAATCGATCAATCTATAGTCACACTTATTATATACACGATAGAATTTATTAAACTACATTGCACGCGTCAAATACATCTTATATTATGTTAAATTACACACCTAATAAGTCATTGAACATATTTATAATATAGTTATTAATCAATACCTTGGTTCTGATTGGAAATAAATGGAAGTTTGAAATATATGCTGTCTCAAATCCAAGGTAAAGAAGTAAAGGAACTGCCATGGATACCTCAGGGAAATAATTTTGTAACTTTTAGTGTTTGTCTGTACATTGAAAGAATTTTTGCTCTCTCTATGTTTCTCTACGTTGAAATAAATACGGCAGAATTCTTTCAAATAAAAAGCTAGCATAAAGTAATATATTTTTTGATTTCTATGAGATTTTTTAAATACACATAAGTTAAGGTTAGCAACAGGAACGAACACTATAAGTTACTATAACATAAATAAAACAAAATCTGAAGAAAAAATAAATAACAGAAGTTATAAAGTTATAAAAAAGCGTTGCCGTGATCAAGATCGTAGTTTGTTAATGAGATCATAACTGAGGCAAATCCAATTAATTACTACATAAACTACAATTTTACATTTAATAAATGCGATTCCATTTATTTATACATTTAGAAACTAACATAATATAAATTTAGCTGTATTTATAAACCTTGCACTATTGAAACTTTCTCGTTCTAAATATACCTCCCTTTTCTCCGCCTAATACCTTGCACTACCCTCAACTTCAAACTCACTTGAGAGAAAGATATATCCCTATATCTCTCTCAACTGATAAAAGTTGATACATAAAAAAGCTGGAACAGAAAATAAAAACGTAATTATTAGTTAATACAAACGAAAAATGCTTTACCAAATCAATTTATATGCAAACGTTATTTTCATAAGAAATAATTGTCTCAAAATACATATAAAGTTTTCAAAAAATTATTTCTCATTTCATATCTGTATATCGGTTAAGTCAAAATATAAATAGGCGATAGAGAGACGGGATTGTTTCCCTTGTTAGAACTGGTAAAAACCGGTTATTTCCAGGAAAACTCCGGACTTGCGTACGGATACTCGAATTTTACGGTTGTAGCCAGAGTATAAATTCTAAACGATAAATTATCTAAAGGTTATTGACATATATAGATGATAGCATTCTTACTTCATGAGATTTAACTCTAAGCATTCCTGTAAATTATCTATGTCTTATCGACGTCGACAATAATGACGATTCTCGATTATTCATCCGATTATCGAATACAAGTTTACAGACGCAGATTCTCGACGGAGAGTCATGGAATTGTCGTCTAAATCAACGTTGATATTTGAAAAATAGAAAAAATTACTCGTCTCTCTAACGTCTAGTTATTGGAAACAGAATGCAGACAAAAGATGGCCGCTACCTGCCCAGCAGTCTGGTTTCATCGCCTTTCATTGGACAAATAAAGAAACTTAAAAATATTACTAGTAATTTCCATGTTTGCCTTTGTAACCATAGTTGTTTACATTAAAAATGAAAATATTTACATATGATGTGTTTACTATTTAGATATTGATATTTCTCTCGTAACTCTATCTCCAGTCTGCACACTGTTTCAGTAAATACATAGAAATATATGAGCGACGCAAAACAATTCTATCAAAGAATCATAAATAGTCGCCATAATCTGTACAGGAAACTATGTACAACATAAGTTTAAACAAATATACATTGTTATTGTATATGTATAATTTATACACAAATTAGTGTACATGATGTATAAAATAAAGATTTGGTGGAGATCGGTGATTTATTTGTAGCAGTTGTAAGTAAGAGATGGCGCTACCGTTTATAGCTCCGTCTCCCTCGCACAAGGTGTTGCCACTAGATAAAATTGTATGGCAACAAACAAACCACCCAGATCCAAACACGAATCACAAACGACCTAAGTCCAGCATATTTTATCACCCAAGAAAATACTTCGAAACTCCGTATGGGTTAAACATCTATAAATAAATAAATCTAGTATATACAAAATATCTAGGAGATATAAGTTTATCTAAGTGCCGTGTATAGGTTTAGGACGCTCTTGTTTTCTTTGTGTGAAGGTGTTTTAGAGAAGACGTTCCAGAAGCGGAGCGTTTCGTCGCCGGCGCCGGTGACTATCGCCTCGCCGTCGGGCGACAGGGCTAGGTAGAGGACGCGGTATGAATGTCCCGTTAGTTTCGCAACCTGAAAAGAGAAAACAAAATTATCAAACCACGTTATTATTTCCCTGTCCTTCTTGTTAACATTAGGATTTTCTCCTGTATCCTGGGCAGAAGAAAATCAACGGAGGAGCAAACCCAAAGGAGGTCATCAAAAGGCCATAGAACCCAGCCCAAATTTGTACCGGAGGTACATGACAGCTGTCAAGTTTTACAATAAAATCAATAAGAAACTGTTAATAATCTGCCGTAATTGGCCTTAACGGCGTGCTTTTGACATTCGGAAACTGACACTGAGAGTTTTTACTATGAAATCATTACGAAACAGATAATAGTGTGCCAAAATTGCGTGATTTTTCTCAAAATAAAAGTTCTTTAAGTTAAGTTCTTTTCAATAAGTGTACCTTCGGTACATCATTTGAGCCGATTTCGATGACCTCCTTTACAATACATAAACACAAGTCCGGTCATCGAAGTCACCACACATGACGTAGAAGGCGATCCCTCTGCATGCTAGATAGACCAGTTACAGTTTTCTTTAAAGTTGAAGGAAATCTCAATCTGGGAGTTGGCCGATATCCAGCAGTAAAACAGGTGTAAATTATGATAATTTTTAAATAATTTGCAGACCAACTGCCCTAAACAGTATGGGCACAATAAAAACCGGGTAAATTGTCCACACTTCCTGTTAGTTTTTTATTTATACTAGCTGATTCCCGCAACTTCGCTCGCGTTTGAACCCCATTACACCATTTTTTTTAGTTATTCTGTTATTCGAGGTGGTGACAAATCCAACAAATCAAAAACCGTGAAAATCGGTCCAGCAGTTCTCGAGTTATAAGTGTTGTAACAAACCCGACTTTGTTTTATATATTAGATTAAGATATTTACAAACCTGCGTCAGCGAAGGATATTTCCACACGAGGATCTGGTTTTGTGAGTACCCGTGCGTGGACACCAACTCGCTCGAGTGCTTCGACCACGCCAGATTGCACACTTGTGACCCTGTGAGCAAATAAGCCAGGTTATAATATCTTCTGGCGAAGTTTCGGGCACACCAAATTTAATTTTAAAATTTCGTACCATAGACATGACACACACAGACACATTCTCGTGGATGTAAGTCTATATGAAAAATACTGTTGCTTATATAAATGAATTTCTATAAACAACATTTCATCATCAAAACAAAACACAACAACAAAACACGAGAAAATAACAGATAGCTGCATAAAAAACATTAACAAAATTATCTAATATTTTTATTACAGAGCCATGTTTCACCTTCACCACAAATTTATTTAAACTTCTATGCACAAAAATGGTACATAAGGCGGACTTAATGCCATATGGCATTTTCTACCAGTCAACCTTTGGGTCAAAAAGAGTCCTGTAACAAAAACAAATACAAATGTTTCATATTTTTTTTTGTTATTTTTTTTTTTCGACGGTTTGCGAATTATAGGTGGTATAACTTATGTATTAACAATAATACTGTACAGTTTCATCAAAATCCGTTCAGTAGTTTTTGCGTGTAGTAGGATAACATACCTGTATCAACGCACTGCATCGGCTGCGAGGTGAGCGTGTTCCAGAATCGTATGCAGCGGTCGGCGGTGCCGCCGCCGGACGCCAGCAGGCCGTGCTGGTGCGGCGACCACGCGATCGCCTTCACGGCCGCCACGTGCGCCGAGTACGTCTGCACCGGCGACGTTGAGTGCTGCAAATGACAAACATTTTGTTAAATTATTACATACAAACCTTGTCGTGACAAGGTTAATGAACACAACAAAAAAAGAATTATTCAATTTGGTGCAGATATTCGGAACTTATGCGCGTACAATTCGGAGATTCATTTTTATATATATAGATAGATTTGTTGTTGTTTGTAGTGCAATGGCACTACAAACAAATATTGAAACGAACACTTTGCCACTGAACAATTTAAACATTTTCTACTTTACATGCATTCTGTTCATTGTATATTTTTTAAATTAAATATTTGAATTTTTCCTTTTACACAAAAATACCTAAATCTGAAATCGTATTAATGTATGATTAAATTCCTAAGTTCCTTATCCAGGCGGAAACGTGTAACTAGGTAAGTTTAATTTTGCGTGTTACCACAAACCTTATCATACAATCATTCCCACCAAACATTATTCCCACGAAAGACAAAGGTTTAAAATTATGATAACGGGTAAAAAAATAACTATGCGAAATGGCAAAAATAATGATTATTTACAAAATATGATTAACTAAGGTTGGTTAGGGTAAAGTACCAGCAGGTTTAGCAAAGTTTAAAAATTTTAGTACCGGTATCGAGGAATTTTGGTTACCTTATCGGCTATGGGTTACCTATATATAGGTATCCAAGAAGAGGAAACATATTACCTCTAACTAGGTTACCGTTTTAATACCGGTTACCTAAAATGTCCTTGAGTTTGTTGGCATTAGAAAAAACCTAGCGCCGTGATTGGTCAGCATTAAGTCACCCGATACGCGTCCCTTGACTAATGCTCACGGCACGTGAAGAATAGAGGTACTTATTGTTTATTTGGATTACCGGTATTAATACTGGTTGCATTTAATTAAGGTAACCTTTAAAAATACATGTAAAAATATACGTTGTAACCGAAAAATACCGGTAATGTTCATACCGCTTTCGGTCCCCGCTGACAAAATTTTTGGTCCCATGTAATAGAAAACGATCCTTTTACTATTATTTGGATTACCGGTATTAATACTGGTTGCATTTAATTAAGGTAACCTTTAAAAATACATGTAAAAATATACGTTGTAACCGAAAAATACCGGTATTGTTCATACCGCTTTCGGTCCCCGCTGACAAAATTTTTGGTCCCATGTAATAGAAAACGATCCTTTTACTATTAACTGAGCACAAGTCTAAATCTGAGTTGCTAGTGATGATTTCATAACCCTATTTATTCCTCCGACAATGGACTGGGATAAAGAAAGTAAAGATCTGTTCATACTGGCACCGAACAAGGAAGAATTTAAAAGGATGACTGCCGACCTTCAGTAGTGGAGAGGCACCTAAAGAAGAAGAAGTTTATTCCTGACATCGTCTGCAGGCAGGGTATGTTGGACTTCTACCGAATAAAAACCACTCTTGCCAACCCTTGTCCTTTGCGTCATGGCTATGGTATCAGGAACAGTACAAATTACACCTTTTAGTACCAATTGTAGTAAATAGGTGGAATTTAAATTATACCAGATCATTTTAAACTTTACAGCTACGGTTATAGAGTGCATTGTTAGTTGATTTTAAGTTTGACTCATCGACCCGCTAACAAACGCATTACGCCAATCGCTTCATTGTTAAGTTCTTGACCTACCTTTTAAATGCATACAACAAACGGTTGCAATTCTCATGTTTCATATACAAAATTATTGCTAGAGTACGAAATAATTCATCTGGCGTAATATTAAAAATAATAATAAATATCGGAACGAACGTAACTACTGTTAATTATCTAAACTACCAAAGAAATTAAACATATACTCCAGGATCAATTACGCAGCAAAGATATAAAAAAAAATTAAGTGCAGACCCTCATTAAATTCAATTACTTAAAGATGTTTGTCACGGTCATTAGATTTTTACGGAAGATCACAGACTAGATACTGAGACATATACCTAATTTAGTAACATTTATAGTTCAAAATCAGCAAAAAATAAGACTGCAAAAAATCTTCTAATTATATTTCAACACCGACAAAACATTTCCTGACAATAAAGCTGCATATCCTTAAAGCATTTAATAGACAAATTTATTTTTTGTGACACTTACCATAGACCAAACGAAGAGTTTGTTGTCGTTGCCTCCGGACGCCAACGACTGGCCATCCGGAGACCATTTGAGACCGCACACTTCCTGCCGGTGGCCTTGGAGAACGCGGGCTGATTGCACCGCTGGGAATTAAAAAAAATGCACATTAGTTAACTATTATCATAATTAAAAAAAACGCCTGCTGTCTAGGATTTTTTCGCATGCTCAGTCCAATTATACTTCATTTACTATACAAAATTAGATAAGTAGCGATATTATGTTGTAGATTTCGTATATTGTTAAAATCATTATATTTTAGAATTTAAATGTATGTGTAAGTACATTCCTTTGCATATATCTAATATATAAAACAAAGTCGGGTTTGTTACAACACTTATAACTCGAGAACTGCTGGACCGATTTTCACGGTTTTTGATTTGTTGGATTTGTCACCACCTCGAGCTCGAATAACCGAATAACTAAAAAAAATTGGTTTAACGGGGTTCAAACGCGAGCGAAGTTGCGGGAATCAGCTAGTTCGGAAATAAATAAAATATTAGTCGATTGAATAGAAATAACTATTCGGTTATATTATAACGTTAATTTATAATAATATTAGTCTATCGTTTATAATAAATAGAATAGCTATACAAAATTGTACTTATATGGAGAAAATGTAATCTAAGCTTCGCAACCCAATTATTGGCTAAAATTTTTATTATAAGGTTAGAACGAATGCTTTCTTCCGATTTAATCAGATCATGTGATGAATTCATTCATTCATTTGTTTGGTGAATTAATTTGTCACTGTTCTACGATTATGACTGACGTAGAATCCAAAGCATTTGCTGTGGTCTGCTCGTGGATCCATCCACGAGCAGACCACAGCAAATGCTGCTTAACCTTACATATTTGACTTATATAACAAGACACTAAACAAGAAATAATGCGATCAAGATCTTCGTGCATTTAATCACATTATATTTACTAACAAGAACGTGTTACATACACAACACGGCCAGTTATCTCGATGCACCGTAAGACGATGCATTGCATAGTACCTAAGTGCAGCACTATGTATAACACAGGCGCATGATTGCATTGTCGTTGAACTTTCAAAGTCGTGCGCCTTTGAGATGCAACGGTGCTTTAGAATGTGCATCTCAAACTTTAGAGAACTGTGCTTTGTAAACAAATATTGGTTCTGATTTAATTAGCTTAAGTTCTGTGATTATTAAAAAAAGAACCCAAGGTCCAGGTGGCCTAGCCAAGCTGCAGTCTAACGTTCGGATCGTCGAACCTAATAGAACAAGAACAAAATGTATGGGAATGACATTAGCTTTCGACAAACTGACGTTTACAAATGTCAAATTCAAATTCAAACCATTTATTGCAGACTAAGTGTGTATGTCATTCCCATACATTTTGTTTCTATTCGTTTCTAACGTTAGATTGCATCTTAGCTAGGCCCGCTGATTTCGATTCACAGTACGAGGTTGTTTAGTTCTGATGTATTTAGAGGCCGAGACTGTTGTCAAACTCCGAGCTGCTACTGAATATTTTATAGAAAGCCCTAATAGCATTGCTCGAACTGGGTATCTAGCAGGCCCTAAAGCGTAGCAGTCGCTTACGACCACTGGGCTAATGATATAGTTAAAATAAGGGTCTAATGGCAAAATATTCAAACGTTACACAATTCAAGATGTCGTTAAGTCTTATAGTCTTGTAGATACTGTCAGTCTCTTTAAAAATCAAAATAGTTTTATTTTCACATAGACCTTATGCAGGCACTTATGAAATGTCGAAACTAGGTGCAAGGTTCCAAATTAGTCGTTTCCTATGGAGAAGAACCGGCAAGAAACTCCATGGTTACTCTTGTTACTCTTTGGCATAAAGTGTTAGAGACAGCGCGAGATTTAATGGTATCTTGAAATTGAGTAGAATTTCGGTTATAAGAGTTATAGAAATTCAAGTGTTGAAAAAATGTACCTAGGTACTAACATCCTAAACTTTGACAGTCGCTTGCCTAATCGCTTATAGCTCTCTAACCGGCTGCGGTAGGTACTCACTGGCAATTCTAGACTCCCTTTGTCTGTTCTAAGAGCTTGTTTAGAGGGCACTGCAGTAAAATTTAGAGCTTGTTCCTCGTGCACAAATTATGTACCTGCATGCGAATATCTTAACACCTTTTACTGGTTTAAGCTAATGCGACCATTAAACCTAAGTGTATATTTTACTAATTTATATTCTAGCCTTAATCCTAACTATGTAATAGCTTATACAAACTTTTAACTACAAAAAAAAGCAGCAGCCTAGGAATATGACCACTGTACTACCAAGTCAAAGGTCTCGAGTTCGAATACAAGGCGCGCACCTCTGACTTTTCGAAATCATGTGCTAAGTGTAATTATCACTCGCTTTAACAGTGAAGGAAAATATCATGAGGAAAGATGCCTGAGAGATTTTTTCGACGGTATGTGAAGTCTGCCAACCCACACTAGGCCAGCGTGGTGGACTACAGCCTAATCCCTCTCATACTGAGAGGAGACCCGTGCCCAGCAGTGGGACAGTATATGGGTTGATGATGATAAATCCTAACTATATTGGAACCGGTCTGCGACTGTATATATCAGTATTTAACACGAAGCGACTGCCATCTGACCTCCACAACACAAATTCTGAGCAATGATTACTGACTACCACTAATGATTTACTAGGCTTTCTGACTACCACTAATGATTTTCATAGGTGTTCTTAAGACAACCGGGACCGATGGCGTAACATGCTCTCACACATATTTTTAATTTAAATTTTTGTTAAACTGGTTTACCATCCGTACGACATTATAGGTCTGGTTGAAAACCAGCGCCAGGCATTCCGCCTAGCTTATGCTGAACCAGCGCCATTTCAGCGCATATTAGAGTATAATTATATATAGTAAGTAGTATTTAAGTCAAAATTGTGCTGAATAAACCATTTTTCTTTCTTCTTTCTTTCTCTACCATGGAGTTAAGAATGTTCACCCATCTAAAGACTTACCGCGTCTCGCTTGACGCGGTAAGTCTTTAGATGGGTGACCATTCTTAACTTTCTTGACTTGACCTTGGAAATTAACTAATCAAGGTAGAAATTATTGCGAATGACGTTTAAGTTTATTGACCTCGCAAGCTGATTAAACATGTTCTGATTAAGCTAGCAGCTTCGTAGGTATAGAAAGCTGGTTTCTAGTCTCCGAACTAACGACCTATAGGGATATTATACAGCTACTTCTAAACAGGTTTTGCTGAGGCAAAAGCTTGGCTCCCTATCACATGAAATCTAATACAGCCTTCGTTGAACAGAAGTTGTGTTGACATGTGGGTAGTTTGTATTAATTCTCTATAATTATAATTTGAGTTAGCCATCAGTTCAGAAATTTAAATGCTTATTCGTTGGTTAGCGAAACTCTTGATAAAAGTTACGACTGTTTTAGTTATTAAAAAAAACGTAATTTTTCAAATAAGGTAGGGACGAGTGTTTTTTTTTCTGTTTAAAAAAGCTGAAGCATTTGTAGAAATGCTCCGAAATTTTGGAAAAATCTGTGTTTATTCCTCTCTCTGTAGCGGTGATTTTTGTGTAGTTCTTTATAACTTCACGTGGTGTGTGTTATATTTATTGCATTACCTACATATCAAGTTACACGATTTCAATATAAGCTGACCTCTCAGTGTACGAAAAGCCTAAACAATGGGAGGTCAGCTTAAACTGATGTATATACATACAAGACCAAATAAATAATATACTCACGTGGTGTCCTGGTATCTCTCTGTCGTATATGTCTATCTCTTGAGCCAGAGCTGAGAATGTCTCCGTTCCACGCCAAAGCGCCTACTCGGGCAATATGCCCCTGAAGTTTGGTCACCTGAGGAAAAAAAATATATTTATTACTTAAAACCCTGCGTAGTACTCGTAACCAGCGCATATTTAATTGTGTATGACAACAATGGCCGAAACAAAAGAAGTCTGCAAGAATGGCAACATATGGCAATCTCTAGTTCCTGCCAATCCCTATAAAAAGGCATGAATGTATGTCTTTATTACAATCTAAGTGAGGTAGCACAGCCATTTATGGCTCAAATCTGGAGCAGCCCATCTGGGGAAGTACCTCCACCTTACAGAAAACTGCAGCCAAATAACACACTTTATTGTGTTGTGTTCCTGCAGTGAGTAAGGTCGCCAGAGCTCCTTCTAAGGATGCGCTGCGCTGGCAGTAAGAAGAATATTCACTCAAACTGTCGGCGCAGTGAATCCTCCATAAACCTCTAAGAGGTTTTTCGGGTCGGCAACGCGCGAGTGATACCCCTGGTGTTGCAAGCGTCCATAGGCTATGGTAACCGCTTACCATCAGGCGGGCCGTATGCTTGTTTGCCACCTTAGTGGTATAAAAAAACCTGCTTCGTTCACGAGGTAATTAGGGAAAAAGAAACCTTATGACCATGTCAAGATCAGATCGAAATTTCACCAGAAAGATTTTGTAACTGATTGATGATGAGTTTTTAATAAAAAGTAGTACTAAGAATTAATGGCAATAGGCTCAACCCTTTTAATATGGGACCTAAACACATACCGGTGGAGTGAGTGTACATACGAACACCTCTGACTCACCTACGGAGAATATAAGCGTGATGTATGATAAGGTATTACTTTGGAATTTGTTTCGCTCGCAAGAATGCGGGATGTTCGATGGATGGAAAGACAAGCAGCTGAAAACATGTTTTTTTTTTGGAAATAGGAATTTTAATCAATGTAATTTATAATAAAAAAGTAGCCAACATTGTCAGTGAAAAGCTATCATTTAACTAGTGTCTAGTGGTTCGAGTACCGGACTGCTGATCACGAGGTCGTGGGTTCGATTCCCACAGGACACAAATATTTATGTGATGAATATAAGTATTTGTGTTTGTCTGGGTATTTCCTATGCATAATAAGTATGTGTTTACAAAAAAAAAGTATACAAGTATTATATCCATTGTCTAGTACTCACAGTAAAAGCTCTTAGCATTGAAAGCAAAAAAAGTTTGGGACTAGATGGTGCTGTGTAAAAATGTCCCAAAACCTATATACTGTCATTGCGTATCACTCATTAAATAAAAAAAAAACTAAATTCCTTAACGGGAAAACTTTCCCACGGGGGGAGGCAGAACCTAGAGACAGCCAATTACAACGATTCTTTCATAATTCTTTTGTTTGTTGTGTATAATAACTGTATAGACAAAACATTGATAAACCAAATTGAAAACCAATAACTTTCTGGTACCATCTGACCATCTGACCTAACCTAACCAATGATTTTCTCGACGGCGTGTGAAGTCTGCCAACCCGCATTAGGCTAGCGTGGTGGACTATAGCCTAATCCCTCTCATACTGAGAGGAGACAGTGGGACAGTATATGGATTGATTTATTTAACTTGGTACTTACATTCCACAAAATAGATTTTTCAAGAAAATTATATACTCAACAGTATCCCAGAAATAAATCGACACATAAAGCTAGCACGCCTGGAGCGTAGGCAGTATTCTAATAAAACTTACGCATCCGCATTTGAAATGTCTGTGGATGCGGATGCATAATTTATTGAACCTGCGCAAACTGGTTGATATCGCTGATTGCTGATTAGTCAGTGAGCTATTAAAGACTATAATTTTATCTATACCCAGGCTAAAGGTAGAACTAGCGACCTGGCTATTATAAACTCATTTCGTGTTTATAGTAACTACCTCGTTAGCTCGTGGTTCTAAGCACGACTGATACGATCGGGTTGGGCAGTGTTTTTCTATGAAGTTCTTAGTAGCAGCTCGGGAGTTTGCATTAGTGTCCGATCAATGGCAATAGGCTCGCCCCCTGTCACATAAGGGCGAACTGTGGGTGTTTATTAGTACACTGCCAAACCCTTCGGTGAACACAGGCGCGATAGTTACTCCTTGTAAATTTTTTAATTTAACTTTTTTTTATAGAGACCCAGCTTGAACTGATACCAACCGGTTAGTAGGAGAGCACTAAAGCATTTAATAAAACTTTAAAAAGGCTTTTTTTTAAAATAGGTAAATTGAACTGAAAAAAGAAATTGTTAGCTCCCGTAAATTGTCCGTTAAATCCCAAGAGCGACTACTATTCTAGAAATCCTGGGTTTTTTCTGTGAAATTCCCAGTAGCAGCCGAAGTTTGGCTTTTTGCCGGTTGATGGCAATAGGCTCGCCCCGTCATGGGACCTAAACATACCAGCAAACGAGAAAGGCGTGATGGTATGTTTATGTAAATGAAATGAAATTATATTCATCTCTGTAAATAGATCCTCTAAAGACACTTTTAGAAGTCATTATTATATTTCTTTTTAAATACAAGATGGCGCCAGCATTTCCTAATTGACGACCTCTGAAAAGAAACGCCGAAACAAACTCAGAGAATCATAGGCTCTTTTAAAGTTCAGACATCGTAGTATATATCGGATAGCTATGCGAGTTAAAAAATGTGGGGCAAAATCCGAAATGGCCTTTGGAAGAAAGAGCAACAGTTTTGAGTTGACCAGTCCTGTAATAATTTATAGTTGTCCCGGCAGACCTTGTTCTGCCTCGTTAGAATTATCTTTGGTATGCCTTCAAGTTGATTAGAGGTTGCATATCATTTCTATTTCTTCCTAAAGATGATTTGTTTTGATTGACGTCAAATGTTTGACAGCTGGGGCCAGACTGGTTTTTATGGGAAAAGAAAATTTTTGTTTTTACTTTGTTCCTCGTATTTTTTTACGTTTTGTCTCTCCATAACAACCTTCCTCAGACTTCATCAAGTACAACAAAAAATAAATTAACCAAATCGGTTCAGTCGTTGTCGAGTTTTGCGCTTAGCAACACATTTAGCAATATATTTGCGTGCGTTAATTGATACCTACTTAAGTGTAATAATTATGTGTTTCTCATGTAAGTGAATATTTTATTCTTATAAAGAATCTTAAACCGTATTTTTTTGTTAATATAGATATAATCTCACCTCTTTATTAACAGCAACGTCCCATACGCTGATGTGTCCCTTCTGTGTGCCAACGGCGACCAGATGTCCCCTCTCGCTCCACGCGACTGACGTCACAGCGTTGCCTTCAGACGACAGATCACACAGCCGCGTCACCTGACAAACAAACACAGATAGTTGATGATACCGCGAGAAATGGACGGCTAATATTTGTACACTTTACAGGTTAATGCCTTGATGAGTTCAGGAGTTGTCAACATTGGAGTGCTTATGATAATTGAGTGCACAATTTATTATGATTTTGTTCTTCAGTTAGCAAATAACTTGAAATATGTTTGCCTCGGGGGATAAAAAAGACAATGACGCAAATCACTTTCCTTTTTTCAAAATCCTCAGTAGTTTGTCAATGGCTATAGGCTCGCACCTTATTACAGGGACCTATACATACCGGTGAACTATGGGTGTACATAGGACACCTCTGCGTACAATCATCGGGAATACGAGCGTGATGATATGGTAAAAAACATCTCCCACATTAACGAACACCAAACAAGCCTCGTGTCATAGAGAATTTCACAAACATACTCGAAACAAATATCTATCCCTTGTGGGTTTGATTCCCACTATCTCAATTCTTTTTTAATCCTCACCTGACTAGTACAAGCACTCCACAGATACACACAGCTGCCGAGCCCCACACTGAGGACATTCTGCGCGGACCAGTCCACCAGGTTCAGGTAGAAGTCGTCCTGCAACTCAGGCGCATCCAACACCTTGAATGGAATCCGGGATATTTTCCTCGTCGCCTTCCTGGGCGACCGCAGCAGCTTTTCGGACTTGGCTGATATCGGTGATAAGCTGTACGGCGAAGGGTCTATGTTCTCCTGAAAAAGAAATGTGCTTTTAGTAAAGCTGGAAAGATGAGTCCAAGTGTGACCTAAAGATTTTCAGCCTAGATCATTAAATACGAAAAGCGCAGCGTTCCAACGAGATGGACCGATAATGTGTACCTCAACCATGAGTTCTATCGAATGGCTTTCTATAGGTTTTTCACGCATCGAAACGCTGTAATCTCTAACAGATTTTAGTTCCTTACGTAACCGCTAGAGGCGCTGCGAGGGTTTTCCATACAAATATTTTACGGCGTCGCTAGCGAGTCTAGTGAGAAAAACTCATTGTCGAGGCACTGGTAAAGGTCTCTGGGAGTCGTTCGATGCAGTCGGCATACGACCGGTCCCTGTGGAAGTCAATGGGGAAGGCCTTTGTTCAACAGTGGACCTCTTTTGGCTGATATGATGATGATACTTAAATACACAACACTATAGTCGATTTTCCAGCTTGAAGTAAAAAAGATAATTTATCTTTTATCTTTTAAAGCACTTCATCGTCATCTACAGGTTGACTCATCCACTGCTGGAATTAGGCCCCCCTCAATTTGTGACATCCATCACGGACGTGCCATTTTCGGCCACATTAAAACAGCTCAAGACAAATATTCGCAAGATAAGCTTTCTTAATTAGGAAAAGATGTAAGATAACGTTGAAAACGACTGTAGAGACACTAAGGAAATTCTCGGAATACCCAACAATAAAATACATTTGCAAGTACTTGCAACTTTTAATATTCAAATAAATGAGCACTTCTATGAAACATAACCTGTTCGCCACAAACTGCGCGATAATGTTACAAACATATTATTATAAAAAATCACAGCACTTATCATAAAAACTGACAAAAACTAAGAAAATTTGACGAAAAAGATGCAACATCCGACGTAGTTAATAATTATGATAATCGTTTTCTAATAACTAGTTTGTCCATTCTAGGCAATAATAACTAAATATAGATGGGTTTTTTGACGGTATCAATAATACAATGTACGGTAGTCAATAAACAGCTATTACGAGGAACTGTCTATCTTGACAATCTTATTACAAAACTAATAAAAAAACTCATTACAGATCGGACCATGACAACAATAGATAAAGATTTCTGTTCAAACCATAAAAAAACGAATCATTCGCAGTTAAATAATAATTAAACTGCCAGCTAATTGTGGTCAAAGAACATTAAGTAAAAATAGCATATTTGTCAAAAGACCAGAAATATTAGACGGTGTTAAAGTTATAAATGTTGCAGCAGTCATTAGCTGTACAGTGGTAATAAAACATAAACATCGTGCCAGCACTATAGATGATGATGATTATACAAAAACTATTGACAAATTGAATCTGCTAATTTCAACACTACATACTACACACAATATATTTTGATGAATCCTAATCTACACTAAAAAACATAATAAAATACGAAACGCATGCACACGGAACAATCGCCACGAGAGGTAAAAGATCTGTAAATTAAGCATGACGAAACATAACAAAAAAGCTTATGACCTGACAATAAAAAACTTACCTACACTTTATTACGACTTTTTTAAAGTCTCTGTAAATCTAGACTTGAATGCAAAAATATTCAAATTGGTTTATGCAAAACCGCTTTTGGGCCGTCTTGATATGGAGATAAACGAGCCGATTAGAATAGAGTTTTAGAAAATGCTCAAGGCATACAAGGAAGCCCATTGAAACCTCCTGAAGCATATACAGGCCTTGAAAAGTTCGCCCACCTAAAGCCTTTTGTCAGAAACGGGCGAATATAAAAAGGCACTGAAAAAAACGCAATAAACTTAACGTGTATCTGTCTGATAGCGTCTCGATTTGTCAGCGATTTTTTTACGCTTTCAATTAATCATTAGAATCATTCCTATACAGCGCATTTTGATTGGACTTATTGACGATCGGAATTAAAAACTACCTGATGATATATATGCCACTGCTACCATTCGTCTGTCGAATGAGCAACATAACGAATGCTATACAAGATTAATATCGCTTCGTATCTACGCTTCAAACACAGTAATTCGTCAAGATGGTTTGTTTGAGAGGAACAATTATTTACAGAGATATAAACTTGCATTTATTTTATTTATTACCGTCCAAAATGACATGAATGTTGACATTTTTAATGTGAATTTTCGCACCGACAAACGTCGTGTGAAATTCTAAGTATTTCAATGCAAAAAAGTGCAGAATTTGGTTAAATTCGCAGCAGTTCAGTGTCCGTGAACCCGCTTTTATTACGGAGTCCTAAGTAATCTAGATGAATAACACCTTCATAAAGAGACTCAAGTTTCCTGAGACATAACGTGGGTCGCCATTACCATATGCGTATTTTTGGGGCTGATAATAATCCTTTTATTGTTGCAGCATAGAATTCGGCAGTGTGGGTGGAACATATTGGTAGTTTCTCGGGCGCGAACGGAGCCATATTTAAGTTAAAGGAAACAACAACAAAAGGATGTGTCGCGTTCACTTCGGACACATTTTACTGTAATGTAATTCAGATGGGAACACAACTGGGCTGTGACGCCTACGTCAACGAAAAACATAAGGTGGTACAAACTCACAGGGACAATAAACATGAATGTTTAAAGTCAAGCGCACCCAATAAATCGCTGATAAAGGGAAGATTTACATTGTAATACTACGAGATAACACATACGACACCGTTGCTTCGCCCAGATTTTTTTCAATCAATGATATACTGAGCGGGTATGGCAACACAATCATCTAAAATAAACATTTCACTGCAAAAGAACCATGAATGAATCAAAATACTAACGGAACAGTTGTAGTAAGAATGAAAGTGCATCGAGACATGCACGATGATTAATTCGCAAGTGCCACTTATGGAGATATTGACTTAATAGATGCCCCGCCCCCGAATGGTCATCGACATGATGACCTTGATGTTCCAAATTAGATGCATATAATCTTATTATGTAAGATACGGATCGCTTGCAACAAGTTGCAACTGGTTTTTGTTGATAAAAAAACAGGCGTGTCAGCTGTGATTTAAGACGATAATGCTAAAAGAAGCGATGCTAGTTGATATGTAAAAGCTTCGCACGAGAAAAAACGCGTATATTTAGAATTTCTGCGTTGACATCACGTTTGGTCTAGACTGCATGTTAGATAGAAATCGTGTATCAACGACCTCGCTACCGACGCATCAGCTTCTAACGCATTTACCAGATGTTGGACTGCACTGTGGAATAAATTTAATTAAAAAAAAAACATCTTTGTGCTACATAAACTTACAGCCAAATTCATTAGTGCCTCATCAAAACTGACGAAGGGAAAATCAATGCTTTCAAAGTACGGTATAATGTCTTTCAATCAATTGTGCTTGGATTGGGTTAATAGAACTTTCATATGGAGATCGAGTAACGGCGATTACTACGTTCACGGTTTAAATAGTGCGTGACCAACCAACGAAACATGAGTAAACTATTACAGCAAACACCAAAACGATATTTAACAACTAAAGCTTTACTAATGCTGTTTTGATTACGTGAATTACAGATATTATTTACGCAATCACACGCGAAATTGTCGGCAACACCACTGGTCACGTCATACCGTAATAAATTGACGTTTACTTAACTACCTAACCTACACGTTTTGTAAGTCAACAACACCTCAAGAGGCTACTTAATGTGATATAAAAAATATTTAAAGTGTACTTAAAATCCTTCACGCACCAGCGGCCAAGTAACTATGGAACGTTAAGTAATTATTAAACCGAGAACATTTTAGGTAGCGTGTGTAGTTGTAAGCAACTTAAAAGGTCTCAAATCATCCACTTCCTTGATCTACAATTGGCTTATTCAAAGCAAACACACAAAAACCTCGTAACAATGGATTGTACAATTGTCCACAATAGACGTCTGTCTGGTCTAGCCCGAGATCATAAAAGACGTAACATCGTCGTATCTAACCGAATTGAAACTGCAAAAAGCGCAGCGGCCAATCAAAGATCTAAAAAACTAGATAAATGAACACTAATCTAGGCGAGCGAAACTAAATTGTATTAGATACTAATGATACAGGAGCCGCGTATACAGGTAAATGAAAAATTTCAATCTATCCCAAACCACAATGATGTAAGATGAATGAGCAATCAGAAACGCAAGTTTGTTAACCTCAGAAATCAGACGCATAAAAAGCTAGAAATCCAGCAGTGACTAGATCGCAGATAGCAGATTGATTGGTTCTATAAATGAAGTACAATTGTGACCTGTGGCAGTTCCGTAAGCGGGTCACGTCGTAACCGATGCAATAAAACCAAATGAAGCACTGCAAAAGCAAGACGAATGTGAAGATTTTCAGCGAACACTAAATAATACGAGAAGAATACAAATTAAAAACATTAAAACACGGAACTACATAACTTAGATGCAGAACTCATAAACCGAACGTAACTTGACGTATTTTTCCAGCAAATTCTAACGTGACTTTCTGATTTTTTCCAGACAAACTTAAAAAGAAATAACATAAAAGAGCGATTAACTCTTTATTTCCCGATATTACGTAATCTAAGCTTAGTTCGTCAAGTGCACCAGGAATGCGAATAAAAAACCGCCAAAGCTGCGGTGCGGTTACGACACCGACCGCCAGTATTTCTTATTTTCACGGTTGCAACGACGACGGTTCAAAGCCCACCTTGTTCAATCATTGAACATGGAAGAATCTATTTTAGTAACAGATTAAAACTAAGGAACCTATCAGGTTAATGTAACGTTCGGATGTGATTTCCAGGTGGTAATAAACATTTAGGAATTTGTCTGCAGCAAATCTCGGTAGCTTCATAAATAGAATCATTTAACGATAGCAAGATACCATGGATCTTTGGAAACTCATCATTGGATCGATTGATTTAGCACTGTCAACACGAGTAACCCTACCGGGCCTCGATCGCAAAAAGCCTCTGTTTACTCAAGTCCTTATGTCAATATGTAGTTTGGAAAAAATTAAGGCCAAGTAGAGGCCTCACGCGAAATTCCCTCGCGTAGGTACCAGTAGACTTTGTTGTTTCTGTAAATAAACCACTGAGCGAACACGGATGGCCACTTCTGGTGACCGGTTCAATGGCTGATGATGGCACGGGAGCCGCTTTGCGCACCATTAGCCAGACAACAGACTGGTCCTTTTAGAATAATGCAAAACGTGTTTGAAAAACATAAAGACTGTTTTTTGCAGTTTTATAACTCTCGAATTGAGGCAGTTATTAAATTTTATTTTCTGCTGCAATTTAATCTTTAATCTAAAGGATATGTTGTTATTTTTTCTGATGGTTGCTTAACAATAGCAGCAAACGAACATTGTACCTAAAATATCAAAGGCCAAACTTAGGCATAGACCGTACATAATACAATACCTAGCAAGCTAATAATGGCATCGCATTCTATTGTAATGATACATCGTCCGCGTCGTGTGATGTGTCAGTCACCAGCGCCATCGCATTTGGAAACTAAACTAGTCCCGTATCAGATAACTATTTGGACATCTGCATTATGATTAGCATGTTGTTAGTGTCAATCAGTGCTTTCGTATCAATGCTCGATGACAAAAAAATGGGCACGTAGGTGCCGGCAACAAACTCAGATTCAAGGTTGCCAGTATCTATATCTATCTCCGCGTTGATCATAAAAAATAATTCTGATATAATTAACGAGAAATTCATATCGAGATGTCTCGGAAATTAAAAGAGCACCCACACAATGATCCCGAAACGTGACTGTGCAGCAATTCGGGAGGACAATCTAAGACATGATCTAGATTGTAACAACACTACGGCAGCCGGCCGACGTGTGTCCAAAAACAACTACAAAGAAATCGATTTCATGCAGTTGGATAAAAAATTAAAAGAAAAAAATGCATTCATAAAGACTTACGTACCTAGCAAAACTTACCGAATCATCCCCTGCCAATGAACTCAAGTCTAGACTAAAGTTTGTATCTAATCTAAGACTTGTCTCTGTTGAAAAAACATTATAATAACAATTTGATGAGCAAAATGCGCAATCTTCGTGGTGGGTTACTTACAAATGTTTTTGTTGGCGGCCATTTTAAACTATTACTTTGCAAATGCTTACTCTAATGTATCTGAGTGTTTTAAAGTAATTACCGGCGTGCAGTGATCATGCGGCACCAGCTAATTGATTTTACATTAGTTTTTATTACTGTATAATAGTGACGAATGGACGAGTAATTAAAAAACATCATTTTATACGAGTTTCATAGGTGTTTTATTAGGATCTTCCGTGACCGTGTGTAATCCAAACTAATCATTTAGAAATGAGATAGAATCGATGATAGAATCTTTCGTAAGGATCAGTCAAATCCATTATTTAAAGCGATAACAGATAGTATTAATAACATTTCAAGATTTTATTAATGTGATACAAATAAATTAGCATCATAAGCCCATTTGGGACGCAACTAGTTTTTGCAGCGCTGCAAAATGACGTCACAAAGTGGGCCTAAGCCCATGCGTTGAAAATTTTGATCACGGACGTAGCCTAGGACAATTCGATGATGGAAAAAAAGTTGTCGTGTGTCATGATACCATCAGATCGACGAACCTTAGGCATCACACGAATCATTGAAATGCGCAAGCGCAAAATCTGTAAATCGCAAAGTGTCTAGACTTATATCTATCTGTTCAAGGACTAAGCAACAAAAACCATGAGATGTGGCTATGAGGTTGCGATTTGTCGCGCCTGTGAATCATCTAACATTTCGATTGTTTGAATATAGTTGCAGTCGCCTTTGAAACAGGCGCGTAGACATCAAAATAAATGTGGTTAATAATGTTAGACTTCTGCTGACTAATCTTAATTTAAATAATAATTGTGTAGACTTCTTTTTTGCAGGCATTTGTGGTGTAATTTCCACAAAGTACACCACTTAAAAGTATGACAATAGTTCATACATTGCGGTAACTATGCGTCATCATTACTTGGCAAGGTATTGTTGATTGTTTGCTGGCAGTTCAGCTTTTTATACACGTACTTTCTTTAAAAAAATTGTGATATATTAATAACTGCGTCGTTAGCCTAGTAGCCGTAAGCGTTGCTGCTGCTCGATGTCTTGAGTTCGACAAAGCATTTTTTAAGAAATTCTCAGTAGCACTTTGGAAGCAATAAGCTCGCCCCGTATTACATGGGACCTAAACATTGCGAACAGTGGGTGTACATTGGTACGCCCTTCTAGGAATACAGTACTTATACTACAATACTTAAGTAAAATATTTTCGAAAAGCAAAAAGAAAACCTTCAATTCTTTGTTCTGTAAACACTAACATAAAATTTTATTTATCATCGCGATTAGAAACAGGTACTTTTTATCTTACTGAAGTCGTGACTCCGCGACAGGTTAAGCATATACGAACGTAATGAAGAACATCATCTTCCGTTTTTTTTTCTTTAGAAATGATGGATGCAGTTTTTTTTTATTGTTATGGACTATACAACATTTAATTTTCTCAGATTTTAGGGCAATCTATTTAGCGATGATATGCATACGTGAAACAAATCGATTTAGCATCGCTACAGAAACAATCGATTGCTATTTTTATTGTGTATCCTCGTTTTTACACCTGGGAACATCTGATAGTTGAATTAGGCGCAATAAAATTACATACCGAAACGCAATAACGACACATTCGAATGTAGTTTAAAAGCTTTGGCACATTGTTGCAAAATATTGGTCGCAGGAGTCAAAAATCGCGTGTAGAAATACCATTCGTGATCTTGCATATGGACAAGTGTGAAATTTTTAGCTCCATAAAAAATTGACTTCTCATGTAACGAAACAAGGCATGAAAATTTGGGACTAGATTTCTGGTATGTGAGACTTTTTAGGCTCATCAATGTATGCCTATACTAGCTGTTGCACGCGGCTTGGCTTGTACACTATAAGACTTTTTTAATCCGTGACTAGCTTTCCGCTAGCGGCTTCACCCGCAAACTTTCATCCCTATTTCAACCCCTCACAGCCCTTTTTTCGGATTAAAAAGCCTATCTAGACTATCTGTGTACCAAATTTCATTTAAGTCCGGTTTAGTAGTTTTGGCGTGACAGCTCGCCAGACAGACAGAGTTACTTTCCCATTTATAATATTAGTAAGGACGTCCCCCCGGGGATAGTGTAGCTTAATTAGCATCTAAGAAGTTCCCCTTCAATGGTTTGGCATATTATTGTTCCATTTTTTAATATATTCGGCGGCTATCCAAAGATGGTGAAATAGACTTGGACAAATGAACAGTAATAAACACTAAACAAAAGCCAGGAAAAGATCTTTGCCCACATTTTCCCACATTGTTTTGTGATGACAATCAAAATTGCAAATAGGCATTAGCTAAGACAGACTAGTTTGAATGTTTAAACAGCTTATTTGTTATTCGTCGTCTTACCCAAAACACAACATGTGCAGAGCGACAAAAATTTATATGGGGACGCATCAAGAATTGAATCAAAATAACAATGCATTTTTTTACGTACGAAATTTGTATTCATTGCATAATGCAAGGATAATACTGTGGGTGGGTACCAGCAGACAGATTTAGAATTTCATGCGAGGTTTTAATGTGCTTTTCTGTTATCTATGGTCTGCATATACAAACTTTTTTGACGATTAACTTGTTGCTATTTTGTCCACGTGCCAATTTTTTAGAACGCCGAATTTCACTAATCATATGCACAAATCTACATGTGGCTACCTGTCCACCTATACAAGTTAAGCTTGATGAATATTTAATTCAGCTGCTCTATTAATTGATAAAAAAAAATGGATTATTTTATCACCACGACTTAAGAATCTGCAACAAATATATCTATTTTATTGATTAACATAAATTAGATAACATTATAACGAAAATTTTTAGTGACTTTTTTTAAATTCCGACCTGTTGACAGCGGGGTTGCGCGTGCGCAGCAACCGGGTCGTGCATGACCATCATCACTCCGTACGAACTGACAAGCGGCTAATGCATGAGGATAAAAACTGTTTACACGATTACGTTTTTTTTCGCCGGATTAAAATGGCTTAGAAACTTAGTTGGTTTAGTGCAATGTTAAATGTAACTTTTTTTACTAATGTTAAAAGACTAGCTGTTGCTATTGGCGTTACTCGCATCTCAAAGGTTTTTTTTTAAATTTAATTTGAGACAAAAGGTAGCATATTTCAGCTCAGAATGCAATCGTAACTCCTTGCCATATTGAAATTTGTTCAGCAGTTTAGGCATAGCTAACAGATAGGCAAGTTACTTTCGCATTAATAATATTAGTATAAATAGCATATGTCGCGTCATCGGTAACAAAACAAGCCGACAGCGCCACGTAATGCAATTAAAATCCAAGTTATCACCTTGTTATTATCGCAAAACTGCAATAATAGCACATGATAATAATTATTAGGTATTCAATATCTTTACATAGTATAAAACGAAGCCGCTCCAGCTGTTTGTGCGCTTATATCTTTTAAACTACTCAATGGATTTTAATGGAGTTTACAGGAATAGATAGAGTGATTCAAGAGGAAGGTTTAGGTGTATCATTTGTTGTGGTTTTGTGTAAATTGGCTGAAATATGACAGTTAATGTGGAACAGCGCCCCGTTCGAAGCCGTGGGTCGGTCCGCTAGTTATAAAATAAATCATAATAAGAAGAACTTTGAGAACTCAGTGTATAGTCAGCTCGGAGTTAGAAGGATTTGTTTGAATAACGAATTATGGGTTACATTAGTACACCTCTGTGGATTCGGGGAACACAGGCGTGATGGTATATTTGTGTTATAACTTTCATCCCCTATTTCAACCCCTTACAACCATATTTCCACATTAAAAAGTAGCCTATGTCCTTTCTCAGACTCTAGACTATCTGTGTACCAAATTTCATTTAAATCGGTTCAGTAGTTTTGGCGTGAAAGCGAGACAAACAGACAAGAGTTACTTTCGCATTTATAATATTATTAAGTAAAGATGTGTCTCGCGTAAGTGTCAGAAACAAACGTCACATATATCAATCAAATCTTTAAAATATTTAGCTGTAAATAATTATTAGTCGCTTAATATTTTTGGTCGTCATCGCAGAGTGATGTCAGTCAGTCAAACCAATGATTGGACAAAACAAAAATAACTGCACAGGTAGAAAAAAACAATGGCATCGTATCTATAATGTGTCAGAAAAAACTATGCAGAAGGATAAATGTTGAATAAAGTCACTAAATAACATTTGCATGGCAGAGAGAGTACAAAAAATGTGCAAAAAGTCGGACTGCTGTGCTGATTAGCATATCCTCGTTGTCACTCATACGCTAAACTGTCCAGCCCGTGATAATTGACACACAAAGCGTTTGACACCAACTCTTGCGCACTTTAATTTTTGTAACATTTGGCAGAGCACTTTCGGCATGAAATTACATACAGTTCTCGCCATACTTATTGTCCGGGTTGAAGTTGGCACGTGCTAACTTTAACCCCGCCGTGAAAATCGAAGATAGAAAAATATTGGATTAGAATGATTTTAACCGACAACCTACGACTTGAGCTTTCATTTAAATGTAATATATTTCTTTCTCCGATTTTTACGGCCGGGTTAAAGTTAACTCGTGCCAACTTCAACCCGGACCACAAGTTTGGCGAGAACTGTACATAATCAACAAGAAAGCTTTAATTTATCGTTAACCTGTTCATGTCTATCCGTAC
This sequence comes from Acronicta psi, assembly GCA_946251955.1. Classification (NCBI taxonomy): domain Eukaryota; kingdom Metazoa; phylum Arthropoda; class Insecta; order Lepidoptera; family Noctuidae; genus Acronicta; species Acronicta psi. The sequence goes on along the minus strand of OX276469.1, from coordinate 14,187,409 downwards.
TTAACTGTAACGTGTAAAATACTGATATTCAGCTGCATCTGGTTAGACTGGAAACCGACCCTGACATGTTTGGGAAAAAGGCTAGGAGGATGTTATGTCTATCCGTACTTAACAATAGAAATGCAAAAGTAATTCTGTCTGTTATCTTTTAACACCTAAACCACTAAACAGATTTCGATAAAACATTTCAAGTAGTTAGATTCCATCCTCCATCCTAAGAAGGACATACGCTACCTTTTGCCTCAAAACGTTCTTTGGTGTGCAAGTGAGTACAACATACTCATACATACATACTCTCACAGTGAGGCAGGTAGAATTTACACACGTGCCAAAATACGTGCATACTTTTTGCTTCGTCTACTTTCATAGAATTGGTAATACTGACATATTGTCAATATGTCAGTATTACCAAGTTAGTACCAAGTGTCGTTGCATGTTTATTTTTTAAGAACAATGTGTATAAAAAATATAGACAAATGGTAAAGTATTCTAAATTAATAGCAGCAACACGGCAAGTAAAAATCTAAAACAACTTGAAATGTATTCGTGGGTAGGTGAATAAAACTAATTAATATTGCCAGCAGCAAAAAACAGACAACACTTGTCGAGTCAAAGATTAAAGTGCAGTACTTTTTATACATTCTTCGAATTCAATAACTATTCGTGTAGCATTGAAAATATATAGCTATCATATAACACGAGTGGTGAGTACATATTGACACAAACTTTACAAGAATAGCGTGACATTCGATACGGGAATCTTGTTACAATAAGACCGCACTTACTCAGCGATTTACTGGTCTCCGTAAGTACATTCGAACACACAGTAGCCAACAATAATTGTTTTTTTATGACATCAATTGAAGGTTAATCGCAACAAATTATAAATTTTCAATCGATATCCATAGACGGACATGATAAGAGTTATTTTTTATTGTCAGCATCAACAAAACGCTTAACTTTTTTTTTAAACGGTTTATTATTTCACAAAAATGTGGACAGTGTTGAAGTGTCGGACATTATGGGTTTCCAAGAGTCCGTCATCACTTCATCAAACACGTCAATCACTCATCGATCGATCAATAGTTACAAAATGTAATGAGTTTGCATATTGAAGAAGTGTTCAAACTTTATACGAGGAATTTTATTTTCTGTTGTTTTTAATGCTAAGCAAGTACTTTACTGTAAATGTCACGTAGAAATACAAGACATTACTAAACATTAAAATTAAAAGTAACCTTTATCCTAACTGTAAAAGTTATATTTTGCCCCCGTTTTTGTAACATTTTTAATTTATACACAGCTCCTATTGGTCGTAGCATGATGATATATAGCTTATAGCCTTCCTCGTTAAACAGGCTATCTAACATTGAAAGAATTTTTCAAATCGGACCAGTAGTTTTTAAGATTAGCGCGTTCAACCAACCAAATAAACAAACAAAAAAACAAACTTTGCTTTATAATATTAGTATAGATTAGTTGGCTGTACGTGTAAGTAAGTACTCGTAATATTCTTTTACGATAAAATAAATATTACTACGAATATTTTTCTAAATAAAACAAGTTTTTTTTCTAAAAAATTCTGGTAATACTATTCAGATTTCTTCACCGCTTTCAAAATATGTATCTGATTTGACCAAATAACTATATGTAGTGACCATAAAATTGAGGATACATAGGTATACTGTTCTTCAGTTCTAAATATTCTTCAATTCACGGAATCAAAGTTCAGAATCTCTTTAAATAAAATTGCAACGAATTTAAGTCAGTAAAGTGCTTTTAACTTATTGTTATTATATGAAATTCGAGCAAATATCGATAAAAAACAAGAAAAACACATTCCAAAAAGTATCGATTCGTACTTTTTCGAAACATAACACGAACTCCATTTGACCGCGCGTCGATGCAACGTCACTTAACCCTATAATAAAAATCGATGTCCGCCAAATTTTAATAAGTTTTATATTTAAAATCGGTACTTACGACCGGGGATTCTGTCACAACAGTGTTTGCCTCACATTAGATGGTTTACTTTACGTGGCATTATGTGATGATATTAGCAAATTCAATTCGGCGCTGGCGGGGGTTAAATGCTTGGGTCGGAGCAATTATGTTTATTTCCTAAGTGTAATTTTTCCGGGTGGTATGGGGTTTTTAATTCTGCAGAACGGTAATAAACGTTCTAAAGCTTGTGATATGAGGGTTTTAATGTGATATCGATAATGTTTGCATAATTTTTGTCGCCATTTACAAGAAATACGACAAGTTTGTCGTCCAGTTTATGTGCTTCCTTTAAAAAGTGATCTTATAATGATCCTAATGATGACTCTTAGTTACAAGATTTATCCCCAATTAATGTCATTAACACATCGAAAAATATACCCAAATGACGCTTGTAAAAAAGCCAATAAATACAAAATCAAATTAAAGCTCACATTTATTGCACAATAAACCAAATGCATTTTGACAATACGCCAATCGCCGTCTAAATAACTCATCGAATCCCGAAATGTCCAAATACATCACTGTGACGTGTCCATAAATTTTGTCAGGGCATAAAAGGGTTAATTTAGGTACAGAGACTTTAAAATATTTCTTTTTAAACAATAATCGCGCTAATTTTATAAAGAGAAAAGGTTATTATTCTTTGCGTCAGAAAAAACTTATTCCATTCGAAAGCATTGTTGCATGTCAGTACGTTCGCTGTTTGGTCATGGATTGATTTCTGCCTGGGAAATATCTAGATGGGTAGCCAGACAAACAAAGGATAACCAAAAACTGCACAAAAAACAAAACGAATTACCAATTACGCTTACTTATACAAAAACGCGTTTTATTAGCGAATAAAAATTTCTGGTGCAATTAGACACAGGCGATACATGCAGACATATCGCATATCGATTCATTTTACACACTGGGATAAAATATACTAATTAGACATGCATATTTTTTATGCTGTAACGCATTTGATGTGTGATTCGAGTTTAGTGCACGAAGATTTTATTGTTATTCGCCTTTTTATAAAGGCAATGACAGGAGTTACACGAAACGATATTAGTGTTGCGATTCGTTAAATAAATATTAGGAATTTGAAGTTGGAACGACGATTTTCACTTTATAGTTTCTGGCAACATTTGACATATGTCATCGCAAAACAAAAAGAAGTAACAAAAGACCTAAATTAGGAACATAAACTTTCTAAAACAGTTTCAATTATGGAAGAATATTGCTTGCATCACAAAATTGACCCATTTCCCACGGGAGATGCACTAGACGAGTTCCTTTTCCTTTACGTAAATAAATTGCATCTTCATAGATTGGAAATCATCGTGACGCAGCATTTGTCCACGTCCATTTTGTTACGTTACGCAGTGAATAAACTCACGCTTGATCGGATAATTGTACCAATCACTAATTTGAAAATGAAGCTTGAAGACGCTGCCTACTAAAGATAAACTAAATAGACCTTTACGAAAAATGGGACCGCAAACCAAGTAATTGGAGATTAGCTATTTATAACCCGCATTTTCATTTTAATCATAAACGACTTTAAGGCTAACATTCAGAGACGATGCTCAGCGTAAATTAAGGCTTCCGTATGTCAAATTTTTATTACAATTTGACATACGGAAGCGTAAGTTCATGCTGAGTCTCTTCTCTAAATCTCAGCCTAAGACAATAGGACCCTACATCCTTTCTCGGGATGCAGTCTATTACCTTGGCTTGCCTAGGCTTGCAGACAGACAGACAGTCTTTTATCTGTCATAACAATAGTTTCCCTATTGTTTCGACCTTTAAAAGGTTAATATTAAGTATAGATATTTCACCTTACACTAGTATGATGAAGATGAGTCGGAGAGAAGGAAATAAATACTACACGAGTACAATTGGCAATAGTTAAAGAATTCGAGGCATATAGCCCCAACTTTACTCTATGGATATAGCATACAGATAACTAGATATTTAGTTCAGTCAATAACCTGTTACATGCTTTCTGGCATAAAGCCAATTCGAATAAAGGCATTTTATAGAAGGTTAAAGATTTATTCAAAAATGACACCTTTTCTATTTACAGAAGAAGCGGTATCCCCTTGCAACGCCTAAACAGCTGTGAGGCAAATTCCTCGTATTGAACCGAGCTTAGAATGCACTGGAATCGGCATTTAAAATACGTCAACACACTCTATTTGGCACAAGGCAAGCGCTAGTACTAACATAGACAGATACGATTTTATACCTCACTCGTTTCCGACTGTTATCGTGTTTAAAACAAACACATTACCATTTTGAAGGATGGACCTTAAATGAGTCGCCCTAAAATGACATGACGACATAATGAGTAAACCCCCATAAAGATATGACCTGTAATCTAGTTTTATCCTGCTAAAACCAAATGCATATTTGGTTTGTTACAACACTTCTGGTAAAGTTTTATAGTTTAGTGGTGTGTGTATAATTACAGTTCGCACGGTATAACCTGGCCGGTCTGAAGTTAGCCGTTTCAATGCGCAATGGATTGTTTAGGTTAAAAATTGTATACTGCGCAGCGAAACAGCCAACTTTAGTCCGGCCACGTATACCGCGCGTACTGTAGGTGGAAACTAAACACAATTTTCGAATCTACGACTTCACAAACAACCAGAACCACAAGCGCAACCTTCACCAGAACTCAAAAACAAAATAATTCAAGAATCAAAAGACAAAAACTTACCACAGCATTATGACTCTGCGCATTAAATCTATAAACTGGCAGATAAGCTTGTGAGGACTTTGGAGTCTGTGCAGTCCCCAAGCTGGCCTTGTTGCCTTCCGCACAGGACGCCGAAGGTCCCCGGACCTCCTCTATCTGGGCACCGAGGAGCTCATTCTGCAGGAGGCAGTTGTACGCATGCTGGTCGCGTGCCCCGGTGCCGTTGTCGCCACTGCCATCTCCTCGAGCCTTCTTGATCGGTTGATTCTCTGAACCTCTGTGTATTGCTGAAAGAGAGAAAAAAATCTGTTAAATGTGGACGATGCCTATCGGCGTGAATTGATAACTTAGGTTATCCTCGATTTTTAAAACCGTCTGAAATTGGGTAGTGGCGGTCTGATGGCAGTCGCTTCGTGTTTAATACTAATAATCTGGTAGACTAGACTGGAACCGACCCCAACATTATTAGGAAAAGCCTAGGAAGAAGAGTGTTATTTTTGATAACATAATTATATATTTTATTTGTAAACAATATCGTAATATAGGTATATTTGGTTGGTTTTTACTCCTACCTAATGTAAATACAAAACGCATTGTCCAAAAATAAACATATATTGATAGCTGGCGCACAATTTATAGGGAAAATAATCAGTTCAATTCTGCTTTTGTAGGCTACCATAATATTTTGCACCTAAGCCCTCAATATTGGCAATCAATAGCTTTTTAAACAACTCAAAAAAAAAGTTTATTCATTCGAAATTATATTTTAGAGTATTTTAGGCGATGTCTTCGCTTGTGCGCAGTTTTTTTTATCGCATTGAGTATTTAAGCTCCGAGTTGGGACATACTTGGTTGGTCTCCGATTATCGGTTCTTAGGACACTCCACAAAATGCTTGCAGTTTGTTTTTTCTAAGCATATAAAAAATACATTCATTAGCACTTACATTAGCAATTTTATTATTACTATAGTTGATTGACATTGACAGATTGATAGTGATACCTGCACTGAATATCTCTCTCCATTGAATACGTTTCATTTAATGAAATTACTTAGTGGATTGTGGAGTGCAATCTCTCAGTGATAGTACGAAAGTTGCTATCTATATTAATCTTACTAATGTTTAGAGATTTATAAACAATCACTTCTACCACTAATGAAATAAAAATAAAACAAAATGGATACCTATATCATTAGTAGAAAGAATAACTTCACTAAATGGGTCATTGTCATTTCTGTAAGTAATTATAGGGACCATAAAATGGGAAAAAGCTTATTTAATATTGCTTTGTAGTAGTCATTAGTGTTTCGTTTAGTAATCAAACTGAATAATTATTGAGGATAACACAGGTAGAGTTTTATTTCATTACTAGCTTTCCGCCAGCGGCTTCGCCTGCGAGGTCTTATAGTGTTTACCCCCGTTTTTGCAACATTTTTCATTACTACTCCGCTCCTATTAGTCGTAGCGTGATGATATATAGCCTATAGCCTTCCCCGATAAATGGGCTATCTTACACTGAAAGATTTTTTCAAATCGGTCCAATAGTTTCGGAGTCTATTCAATACAAACAAACAATCAAATCTTTCCTATTTATTATTAGTATAGATAAAATTGAATAGACTATCTTTTTGTGTTTTTTAAGCATTTTCCATGCTAAGATTCCATGTGAAGCATCTTCACAATAGATGGCGCTACGTCACCGTAAGACGTAAATTAGAATGTGGAGGCATTTTCGACTGGCGAGCAGGGCGAGCGGTGGCTTATTAGTGGTCAGAGCGTCTGGTGTACCGAACCAGAAGGCGCAAGTTCGAACCCGGCCCGCCCGCCGATTTTTTCCTTCATTAAAAATAAATTGAATAGAGCTGAAAACAGAGTGAATATACCTACCTACGTCACGTAAGAAAGGCTATGGTATCTAGGTGGAAATGTGATGATGCAATGATTAGGCACCACCTCCATGGACAGGAGAATCGCGATGATGGACCAATCGCGAGTTACGAAATAGTGATAGAGAGATTGTATGAGTGATAGTATGTCTCGGATTTGGTGGCACGGCGAGAGGGCTAACCTGAGGGAAACACACGTGGGGGGAAATAAGTTTTTCTAATCCAATATTTTATTGTTTAAATAAATCAGGTTTCCTAAAAGGTCACGAGGGTAAGGAAAGGGTAGGAACCACTGGTCTAATTAAACTTTTCTGCTTAATTTCTGTGTCATTTTAAATGGAAAAGTTACGACGTTTTTGTTAAGGTAACTTGGTATTACCAAAAACCTTTCCTAAACTAACCAAAATCTTATAATAATGACGATCGTTAGACTGTAGGGGTTATAAAAATCTTTTAATGTAAAACTAAAACCTCAAGAGTTAATAAATCATTCGGTTCTCTAACCTAATAATAAAAGCAGGTGACTATTTATATTGTGTCGCCACTGCCAGCGCTTGAGCCGGTATCCTGTCGTGTCAGAACCATATGCGCCGGCGCACGTGCCACGTGACTCACGAGCATAAAAAATATGTTTCTCTAATATGTTAGTTTATAATTTGACAATATTTTAAATACACAACGCATCGCGCATATTAATTACACCGGTATATCGACGAGTAAGATTTTGATTAATTATACAGAAATCGAACAAGCTTGTTCTGCTGCTTGTTTCAAATTAAAAATAATATCCAATATTTTATTTACGTCTGGTGTTAGAAATGTCTAGACTTTCAACAGATTTAATCTCAGAATAAATTAGGCAAGGAAATGGGCCCGCCAAGATACAATGTACCTAGATATTTGTGTTGAATTATGAAAATACTGTTCCAAAGAAAAAATGACAAATAAATCAACGATCGAATAATATTAGTGCTGTCACCATCATTATCAAAAACACTTATTCATTTGAATTATTAAGTAGCGTAGCAATAAATCTTTTATTTATAGAAATGGAACTTTTTTTTCTTATTTGCGCTAATGACCGAAGCACCTTTAATTATACCATCAAAAACACATGGCGTGGTTTGACTGACAATTTACCAACGACCTGGGAGATATCGCCAAAAATACAATTTGCACTCAGTACCAAACTACTAACCAGTCTTTTGTATGGAATTATGGATGAATCACATCATACAAATACAATGCACTTGACTACCATGATTCACGGCGTCCTAAGAACCACTAAATAACCACAATTAAATAATATGACTTAAGACAAGTTGAAAAAACACATTGGGAATGTTACTAGATAAAAACTGCATAATATTACCATAAATTGCTGTATTGCCAGTATTGTGTAACTTTATATCGATGGAAAAATAAATAAAAAGGTAAATAAACTATTTATGAATCATTTTATTGAAAAATATAATTTTATTACTACTTATTGATCACTTTAGCTATAATTACGGTCGCGAGCGACACGTCTGGCTTAGTTTTTTATTATATTTATAAATGCTTAAGTAACTCTGTCTGTGATCTTTTTATTCCTAAATCGCTAAACACTTATCGATACAATTTTGCAAGGATCTAGATTGATTGAAGAAGGACGGTGAAACCGAGGGTAACAACAAGTCTTTTTGAAATCTAAATACAATACCGAATTTAAAGATATTGAATAAATCATTGACGATACATTATAATGTATTAACAATAAAATCGATATTCATAAAACTCTTTAGAAGGGTATTGACGTCGATGGAATATTTGCAAAGCCTGGTCGATGCACTTCCCAAATAACAAACCCGCATCGGAAGCACGTCTCCAAATTGCATTTCAATCGTAACGTATTGAATAAAAACATCAATTGTTCCCATGTAGCTAACTCACGCGCGGGTTCACTCACACCTCTTCCTTCCTGGGGCACCACCATACAAGGTGGGAGACGTTATACATGCAACTATATTTGGTTACCTACGTGACAGACCATTGGCGCAGACATAATTAATTCGGAACATCGCCAAATTTGTCAACATCCGTCCAGGACGCGAATCCGTGCTGAATTATTAAAGGTATAGAGTCCATTTTTCCGAGGTGAGAATAGAACTAATTGTCTAAGCGTAACAGTCTTTTGCAAGGCCTCCACCTACGTGGTGTCTGCCCACATCCAATTGCCCTGGACACGGAGTACGGCCACAAATTGGCCCCAATTTCTGTTAGTAACCACGACTCAATAGAATTGTGCTAGTCAATATTATCTGTAAGTAAATTGTTGGGAATTCTGTGTTTTGTACACACACACAAGATAAAGCGATAAGTTATTAGACGACTAGTAAATGAACCAATGGACGAACAGGTGATAACGATAATGCTCGAAGCATTTCTTTAAAAGCGAAAAGCAAAATAGAAAACGGAGGTGCCTTTCTCAGATATCGAAATACACAAAGTGTGTCATGCACTCCAGAATGTGTGTTATCAGGGGACGGTAGCAGGTTGAAAGAAATCCTGATATAAAAATCTTGTAAAATCTTATCTAGGTATGCGACAGTGGGTTATGACGCGCCTACACTTAGTCAACTTATAGAAATCGATATAATATGGTCAGTAGAATGTATTATTGGAACAGGCACAGCTTATTGGAACAGGTATGGCTGACACTAGATAAAAAAATCTGATACCGTGAAAAGTAATTATTCTATTAGATGTTCTCCCCTCATAAACACGTGGTCACGCAACATTTTGATTTCGCTTCACACGTCGCGCACAGAGCTCATTATGCCTGGTTACTGACACTCCAAACCCATTCAGTTAACAAATGATGGAGATTCGTTCCACCTACGTTTACAGCGCGTAACTAACGACTAATTACGCCACTGGTATAGTCAAATGGTAGCACTCGCAGGTGGCAACCGGCATCCGAAGTCGATAACGTGGCCTAGATCCCGCGATAGCCCAGTGCACACACTTATTGCCTTACGTTGCCCCCACTTAGATTGTGAAGGACGGCTAATAGAAGGGAAAGCAAACTATTTCAAATAATAAAGTCCTACAGACAATATACTTACTGTATGAAAGTTTTGCCTTACTGGAGAAAAACGTCAAATAAAAAAATGTGGGAAATTCTATTAGGAATTTTGTATAGTAAGATCTGGAATAAATACAAAAAGTTTTTGTATTTATCCCAAAAAGTGCAAGTCAAAATAATGAAATAGTTTTTTCTTCAAAGAAAAGGTTTCTGATTTACAAAAAAACCTATAACCAAGATATAAGTGCGGAATAACCGCATTGCACGTTTCCTATGAATAATAATGCTTAAGTGTTTACGTCATTATAAGAACATTGCGTAACCAGTAACTCCGACAAAACCATACCTGTTCAAATGTACATAGGAAAATAGTTTACAGTTTGAGCAAGTATGCTACAATTTCTATGCTATAAACAGTTCTAATTCTAACGGAACAATCAATAATTATGCAATGCAACATCCTATTACCTAGAAGGATGCCGTTTTGCTAATGCAATGGCTTCACCTTGAGAACGCTGCTACATGTACTAGGAGAATTCTAGACTCGTAGCGTACAAGTACCTGGCTCTAGTACCTAGTAAAGTCAGGTCAATAACGGGATCCAACGCAGCGAGCGCATCGCAAGCAGTTCTAATGCATCTGCGCCCGCGCCGCTGCGCTTTCACAACCAGATAGAGACAAGTTCCTTAACCTTAGTAACTTTATCAGCCATTAGGGCCACAAACAACGCAGTTCTATTGAAAACTTATCGTACAGTAGCGGTGTTGTACTTTCATAATGCACCGGTTATCGGCTCTTTCTACATTATCGGGTGACCCGGCCAACAATTGTTTTACTATATTATGCCAGAAGCACGTAACTCCTTTAAAAATGATACTGAGAAGGTTGAGTCACTTAAAAGTTTGTGACCAATGAGTTAATAATAGTGATAGTTTTCAGGATATCCAAGTCATTTGCAAAAAAAGTGTGGCGGATGACATTAATTAACAACTCAATAATAACTATTTTAAAATTCAGCACGATCGAGACAAATTAATTCCAAGTTTAAATTATGCGTAATTTTACCACTTCAACAAAAATGACTTCATAGAATTAAATATCAGAAGTTTCCTTAAAATAAATACAGTCATGTTCGGACTTGCATACAGAAACGGTGCCGACGACCGGGCTCTCACAACTATGTCCGTGATGCTAAGTCGACCGGTAGCTGTCTGAAGCACCTGACGCAACGTGGAACAGTGGAAAACGGAAAATTAGTTGTGAACCCAAATGCGGTGCGTTGAACTGCACGCAATTGTCTGCCCTCTAACCAATGAAATGACTCAGATATTATAGAGGAGCACCCACCCACGTGTACTGTTTCAAATTGTATGTGGGATACAACATATTAATGAATAGGATCCTGCATTCTGTAATGCATTAGGCCCCAACGATAAAATTATAGAGTCAATCGCACAGATACATATTTAGTCCAAGGAAATCGTGCACACGATGCAAATAATCACTTTAAATACAAATGAATTGATAATCATGGCATTAGATATTCAGTAAAATAAAGATTCGTGAGTGCATTGAACCAAAAACGTGGTTCATTACTTAACACATAGCTGGGGTCGTGAGCGATTCTGCTTTTTGCATGCAAAACATTTTTTGTTAAATTTTTACCTAATACCAATAGAATATGTTGACGTTTTTGCCGAGCATTTCATTACCAACGCGATTATAATGATCTCGAAAGATCAATATTTTGAACTGACAAAAAATATACCACCGCATTGGGAGATATTAAATTCTCATATATCTTCGTATAATCTAGACGTGATCGAGCTCAAACATGCCAAAGATCATCTGACTTTAGCTACGGATGATGATGTCAGACAGACACATCTTGAAGACGTCAATTGATCACCTAGCATTGTACATTGTATGCCATCGGCCTAAATTCAACACTTTGACAACTGATTTATGCTCCATCTCAGGTGTCAAGAGCGGAGACAATACAAAAAACTGTAGCAATTACATTTAGAGAAACAACAATGCATGCTAATGTCTAGGACATTAATCATCCGGTTTTAAGCTTTAAATAATTCCATGTGACAATGTTAGAAAATAGATGCGACATCAACTGGATCTATAACGATAGCATTGGTACGTACGTGTGTAGAATGTTGCAATAATAATTCAACGAAGAATAAAACAGAAAAAATACTGACTGCTGACATTATTTGTACAGTGAGCCATTAGTTATTAGTTGCCATGTGTCATTATTACGATCGATTTTTGTTACCATGGCCGATTATCCAGTCATCACACCTCAAACGTTGTCTACTTATTGGAGCTACTGTTCAATACATTTTTTGTAGCACGCAATGTATTCCTCGACGCAATATAAGTACGACTGGTAGCAGGCACCTCAATGAGGCCATAACTATTGGCATAAGTGGGCAAACAATGTAACAGGCAGTGTTTACTTTTGTAACTGCTTGCAGACGGTGGAACAGCGCGGGATTTAGAATGTCGTCAGGAACTGAACCTTCATTAGAGTACCGTTGAACTAAACGCCGTGTATATTGTGCTCTCACTATTTCACGTTTGCTTTTCGTTTTCTTTGTGAATTATGGCCTTTTGAGTAATACAACGTGCTGTAACAGCGGTGTGCCGCATACACGCTTCAGTGGTTTTCCTAAGCGGCGTCGTTTCTCCAACCTACTTTCAAACTGTACTTGTCGAAGTAGTACCTATAGAAATCTCCGGACGAACAGTTACTCGGCACTAACTAGCAGGCTTTGCTGCTTTGAAAACATTAAACGCACTAAAGAGAAGCTTAACATGACTCTAAACAAGTAGGTATAGATAATAACTTAATCCGACAAGTCTGTTGCTAGCCGATTATTTTATTGTGCAAAATCATATAATATGAGCAATTATCTTGCATAAATTAATAATACATTGACATTAGAAATCAAAACATGCATCAATCAGCATTTTATTGAATCATCGTCTAAAAACTTGCATCGAATTCCGTGATAGGGTTAGGCACCGACAGACGAGTCTATAAAAATATAGCCCAAAAAAACTTGACTAAATCCTCGTGTTGATGACGTGAATGATGAATGTTGAACAATGTGTATTTGTCGTCTTAGTAGATACCTAACACAGCTGATCTCTGACAGGGGGGAGGGCACTAAACATGTCTAGACTTGTCAGATTAGACAAAAAAAGGATATTTTTAATACTGTCGTCAATACATGAAATCAGAAAATCGACAGAGGTGCAAACAGATGATATCATTCACACATGCCACGAAATCAAGAAAGGAGATGCACGAACGAAAATTTGGAACGACAATCAATTTATCGATTTAGAAGAAATAAAATTTGTATCAGCATAAAAATAAAACAAGAACATTGAATATTTTAACAAAACTACCACCGATTTCGTCCTTTACGTGATTTCAAAAATTAAAATAAAAAAATATTGGACGCTTTACCAACTGTGTCGCAATATTATTGTCCTTAACATGCAAAGGGAAAAAAAATCAAAAGGTAGTTGACTCAGCTGATCGGTACAATGAACTTCTGAGAACAACTAATACATTTGGAATACTGAAAGTCCAACTATAGCGTACGATCACGAAGTCTGAATCACAGTCAGCTGATACGAATACATTCTTCAATGAAAAAACTGGGTATTTGACGTCATTAAGATAGATTTTCAAGCATATTATCACATGGTCATAGTAAAATCACGTCAAATCGCGAAATTTATGCAACAAAACAAATATTAAATAATAGCAATTCAAAATGACATCATCAATTCAGCTGATCGTAACTTCGTAAGTTGAAGGCTGGTCATTACTAAATTATTGATGGAAGTGTACAAGATCTTGCGCATAGCATACACCTTGCCTATGGACCTGTCGTAAAATGTCAATCTCCTAAAAAAACTAGACGGAATTATTGGACATAAAAATAAATTCTGCAGTCAAAATATTAGAAAAAAGAAGAAATTATTTTACAGACTTACCTACACGACAATGCAATAAAAATGACATTTCATTAGTCTGGAATCGTTCATAAATCATTACTAAACATTAAAGATAAGCTAAAAGCATAGCAATATCAAAACACGAAATGATGAATCAAGATTTATACATTCATTTCAATGCAGGCGACGAAGATTTACGATAAATATGGAGCCGTATGTTGCTTGATGTGGCCGAAAGTGCTAATTTGTTAGTTACAAAATTTGCAAATATGCACTCGCCCACCCAAAAGTGTCAGGATTGTGTAAACTTTACACAGGTGCAAGAATGATCTCCATCGCGTCATGTGCAATTATTTGCTATTAACTTTTTTGGATCTGGCGCTCGATAACATTTGCGAGAAAACTAAAAATCTGTGGTATTTGATTATCTCGATTAGACTTTTTAATTTCAAAGACGGCACGTCCTTTTAAAGGCGTAACATATTTTCGGAATGACAGTAAGCTTCTTGTACCTACTGCTGCAAGTAACAATGAAGTATTTAGCATAAGTTTTGTTGGAAATTTGAATAATCCGAATAAAATATACTTGTGATTCATCATTATGTAGTGTTTCGGCAACCTTTAACTTTGAGGTCTGAACAAGCAAGAAGAAAAGACACTTCGACGGGACTTCGATTTAACAACAAAATAATGTTAACATATAAACGATAAAATTTTGAGAGCTTTCAAGGAACATGGAGTTAAGTTTGCAATGATTAATTAAAAGAATGGCAACAGAATCGACGATTATAATAATAATCTCACTTTGAAGGCTGATACGCAATTTCATGCACATATAGATAAGCACTTATCAGAAGACAAGCAATTAGTTCCCAATGTATCTGGGACAATTGTGTAAGGGAGTGCATACACGTGCGTTTTGTCGCATGATACACGGTCGATTGTGTTTTAACATCCCCTTGTAGCATAATATACTGTTTGTGTAAACGGATATCTTATTTTTCTATGGATTTGGAAAAAGCCTTTTACCAATTTACAATATAAACTTACCTAGCAGACATTTAGTTCCGGAGAACAAAATGAGTGAAATATTACCAGAATTATAACAAAATTATGTGTATTAGTTCTCATATACGTGACATTCATCTATGAGAAGCCTTTGAATATGTCGCCAATGTTCAAAGAGACAAACTGTCGGACAAACCGATGGAGCACATGTGTGTGCATTTAAAGTAGTTTATTGCCAATTTATCGCCAGTTCAAGTTGCAAAAGCTATCGCTAGTTGCATTTTATTACAGGTTTGGACCCTGATAACGATACTTACACTATCAGTGGTGCTGATAAGTTAATTTCGGCAAAAAATATTTAATATTTAGCGTAACAACATAGTAGCAGAGGTCAGACAATGTATGCTTCTGAGTTATCTCTTCGGAATAAAGTGAGAATTTATTAAAAATGAAATAATGAGTAAACACAAGTGCATATTTCAACTCACCTTGGATAAGAAAATTTAATTTTAGAGATAATACGTGATAATAATGAAGAACAGCCTTACAGTTATCTAGCGTTCACACTGAGAGACGATGTAGCAAAGCCACATGTCTTTGTGAAAGCAACCATTTAATCAACACGTTACAACTAAAACCTACCTTACAATAACAGTGTTAAAGCATAAATTCATACAACAATAACCAAAGTAAATGTGAAGTTACAGTCAGTAGATAAACCGTGTGATTATTCTAAAGAATCATTAAACAATACAATACCAGAAAATGTGCTAACATGTTCCACTAATTTCCTCAGCAACTACTGAGCTTGCGACGAAAATTAACTGCCTATAATTGACTCCAATGACTTTTGACCCAGGGTTCCTGTGATTGGTATAATGGTCCTTAATTACTATGCTAATGGGGGGATATTGTCGCTACATCCGTCTGACCAACTGCTAACTTGGATTTAAAAGACTGAAATGAGGTAATGTAAATAAATAAGCTAGTGGAAGCCTGGAACCATAAATTAACATAACGAGCACTTAGGCCGTGCCTTAGCCGAAAATAGCGATTAAAGACATAAAACGGCCTTATTGATTCTATCTTAGCTATCTATTAGGAATTTTCAGCAGTAAGCATCCTTTAAATGAGGTTATTTGAAGGTAAGATAAAAGAAGGTAAGGTTTTCTGGACGCAAAGATCCAAATCTAGCTATTGCGTTTGCATCACGACCCATCGCATAAACATTTCACGCACGATAACTCCTCACTAATTAACCTGCCTTACAAGGCAAGCAATTTCAACCAAATCAAAACTTTACTGAGCTATCCAATGATACACAATCATACGATTAGTTTCCAAGCGTGACGGAGCTGGCGCTGATTAAAAGCGCTCAAATGACCCAAACGAAGCCATCGTTACGGTTGAGACCTCACGCTATTCGCAACAGTAGGCAAAAATAAGCCCGCCGACATAATCCGTTCCGGATGAGAAGCCATCAGGAACTAGACTTATTTATAGAGAAGGGCATCGTCCTTTATCATAGGTCTTGGTGCTTCACGCTTCAACGGTGGTATGGAAAATCTGTGCAGAATTTGCAAGCATTTGCCCCAATCCTAAGGATTTAAAACTTATCGGGTGTAAATATCACTGACGTTTTTATAATATTCAATTAAAACAAAAAGCTACTTGAAAGATTCTCCAAACGTATCCATTTCACTGCCTCCAAACAATTAATACGGGTCAAAGGCCAAATTAAAATAATATTAAGTACATGAAAAGCTCAAAATATGCTTTTCTTCAAAATTAAAAAATTCTCAGGTGTTAATCTCGGCGTTTGGTTGAACAAGAATTGCGTAATGGTCTTGCCCGAGTGATTTTAATGCCCTTACTAAGGCATGTTAATGAACTATCATACGCCTGGGTGTGAACGCCCTGGACCTCTCATTGCTGAGGCACGCGATAAGGTTAGGGCTGCAAACTTTAGTTCTCAATACCACATGTCTACTACGTACATACAGATAATTTTATCTCCTCACTCAAGTGCCGTTAGTGACGCTTGTAAGAGATTGTACGAAGTGGGTGCGCATTAGGTTGCTATTTCTAGAACTTAAACCCCAGATGTATGACCGGTTGCTGAGATCTACCGCAAAAGGTAATGTCCTGTAGTGACCGCTAAAAATTATATTTTCAAACATGACGGGCATGATCTAAGAACAATATGAAATGCGTGGGTATTAAAACTTACCTAGACGCATAAATCTGCTTAAATGCAAAGTTTAAAGACCGCTATTGCAATAAATGACTCATCTATGACTTTATCCTAGTTCCTTCAATAGATTACAAAGAAACACACCTTTATGTTACTTACTTGTAGAGTAAATGGGGCATCGCTATCTTTGGCATTGTCATCGTTTAAGATAGAAACACAAAGCATACGTCAACAATAAAAATATACAGCTCTTTTAACAAGGATTTGATTCAATGCTGCAGTCAGATTTACACCGGTATAAGTAATTTTCTTCTTTTTTTTTCTTCCTTTCTACTAGAGAACTCAGAGGCAGCCCTAACTAGGACCAGTCCTCACACGCATACTTCACGCCTCATGTACCAAACCTTAGACTCATTTATTCCATAATCATATCATATAGCACATTGCTATAAAACTTGGAAAAGCAACTCCTTAATTAGGTAAAATGAAAACGATGTTACTGGAATTTATTATGCTCTTTACTTTTTATACCGGGAGTGGAATTATTATTCGTGATTTAATTAATTGTTTGTTTTACCAGAGATGAATATTATATAATATCCATTTCTGATTGGTCAAACAATCGCCATTAGAGTAGATAACAGTGTTAATTAAGATAATGCAGTTTAAACTTATTCTCCCGTCCATATTATTTTCTTTCAAGTTAGAAAACAAATATACTTATCGATCTGATTTTCTTCAAGCCTATAAAGTCTCAAAAACATCATACAAAAACCGAGATGAAATCTAAGTTCAGCAATACACGTGCGTCGTGGTCATATGTTTTGTATCCCGTAAGTGGCACGTGCAGGATACGCATGAGTGACCAAACTCGTCCTTAGGAAGGACGAACCGTAACGAAGTGGAATATTACACGACTGACGAACGACTTCACTCAGCAGTCGACACGTGCCTATCCTATATCATACCTCTTTACTGTATCTATGAAATTATTCCAAATTAGACGATAATTAAAAACTTCTATAGCCACAATTTACATTTGTCTAGGCTTATTTAAACAATGAATTGTTAACTTTCTCCCCATCACACTTACAATAGCGTCCAGGTAGCCAAGCGCGAAGCATTATGAATTTAAAATAAACCACCATTGTTCATGGTTCCATGATTTAGTCGCATTTTTAATTTTGCTAGGAAACAAAAAGAGTTTTAATTACGTGAGAAGTAACTAAGGGCCGTTAACCTTGGATACTAATTAGCTCACAGGAGCTGATAAATTAGCCGGCACAGTAGCCGTCGAGGTTATAGACAAGTAATAAAACCTTTATGGTATCACGGACGATGATGGTACTCATAGGTGATTCATATGGAAATTAATTAAAGTCCAAGCAAAAGAATCTAATGACTCCGACGCGGTTGATGGTAATTCACTGTCAGGTTTCCTTAAAGCTCCCAATTTTGGTAAAATTTCAGACAACACGGATACGGCTAATGGATTCAAAGTGATCAAGAGTCTAGACTAGAATAGTATAACTGTTGTGCTATCTCTTTCATTTACTGGCACATTCATTTAGTGCGAGATAGACAGCGAAGATTTTATCGTAACTATGGATCTAACAGTGCAGGCTTAATTGAATTGCAAAAAAGTTAGCCTAACACCGACACTGCGTCCTTTTACTGATACTTTGACAAGTGCAGAAGGATGGTTAGGAAGATAATAGTTAGATTTTTAGAAGCTAGGTGGCACCGTTAAGTGCAGTTTCAATTATTACTGTTCGGAAGAAAATAATAGAAATAAAGTGGCTGTGTCAGCTCAACAGACAACCTATCATTACGGTCAGATACGAAATTTTGACCGAATCATTATCATTACAGTCGATTAGGTGGTAGCTAGCAAAAAGACAATAAGCTCATAGTGTTGACTTTTGATTGGTACAGCACTTAATAGCTATTTTTTGTGCTTCTGAGCATTTATTATTAGTTACATTTGGCTAACGTAAGCCAAAATGTGTCTAACTTTTGCAAGACATAAACGCCAACTTGATATATAGGAAAACTTTCAACAATTCTACTTCATGAGAGCCAAGCCCGCAAAGAGACGATGGTTAATCGATTAAAAGGCATCTAATGACAAAATGTCTTTGTTGTACCTACAATAGCGTATATTCTATGCAGTTTTATTAAGCAATGCGATTCTATCACCAGCGTTCCTTACCTTATTCCATTAATACGGAAGAAAATTGTCTAACGAGTAACGACTATCATAAATAGGCACAGAGTCGTAATCTACAGACTAAATTGCAGCCTCTAGAATGTACGTCGAGTAATAAACGCGAGGAACTAAATGAAATTATAATCTAGCATCATTATCTTGATTCCCGTAGATCTGTTAAAAGTGGCACTGCGCTTAGGTTGAACTGAAATGAGTTCTGCCCAACAAAAAAGAGAAAAAAGATATTTAATTTTATGGTATTTTCTTCTACTCATTTTTTTAAACACGACTGACACGAAAGGAACTATACCTATGGAGCAAATTTTTGATGCAACATTTTCTCCCTTAAATTGGACAGTGTTTGGACAAAATTTAAGATTCTGTATCAGGTAACCAGAATAACATATCATAATTTTATTGTATCGTAACTAACCGCAAAATGGTGTTCCTTGATCGAAAAAAAATGGAGAAAAATACAATTGAAATAAATTGCAGACAATATGATGTCACTTAGTAATAATTTGTAACTAAATTAATATACCAATATGCGGTTGATATAGAACGGCTGCCATGTGGTCGTAACCTTATATGTGTGTCGGTGTAGTGTTCCAACAACCCACACCTTTACCGTATTTTGCAAGCCATATGGGGCTCTATCTAAATTATCATTAAGTTTGATACTACCTTACTCCCAGAAACAATTACCCTAAACATGAATACAAGAAAACTGCCGTAGAAACAAATTCAGTACCTTACGTCAGGTAATAAAGCTGATTTCAGCGTAAACGTCTATTTTACTGCTTAGTTTACCTCGTAAAGAATCCCAGAAACAAAATCTAGAAATTTGTCGTGATTAACGTTATATTACAAGATTTTTACAAGCTTTTTTTTTACTTGTACCGTTCCTCTGTTGGACAAAGGTCTTCTCCATATACTTCCACGTAATTCCTATTTATGGCTCCCTCGTTTATCCAAACTTAATAAGTCTTTAATAACGTAAGAACTCCATGTTTGCCCACTGCAATTCAACATCCTAAACCTCGCATGATTAGACCTTGAAAAATCTGTGAAGTTTGTTCACATCACCTATCCCTGAAGCGTGACCAAATTGAGCTACGTGCAGATTTTTTGCCTAGACCGAAAGTAATAGGCATTGTTATTACTAGATGTAAGAAGACAAGCATAGTAAATCAAAATTATTACGTTATTTAATGTTTACCAGCAGCACTGGGAATATGTTTTTGATAGGCTACTTTCCTAAACTACCGTCACAGTACGTTAATTTTTTGTTATCGGTTAATGTGTGAAAGTTTTGAGTCGTTGTTTGAACAATATGACTTAAACTGTGCATGCCCGACTTACGCGGCGCAATTATTTTCTGAAACTTGCTGCCTTTTGACGATATCTTCATAAAGAGGTAGAAATGAATAACAAGGGCTAGGTTAGTAATAATTTGATACACCAGCAGGCCATTACCGACTTGAAAAGTGTAGATAACCCTACCTTCCTCTTTAATCTAAGCTAACCTAACCTACCCTAGTCGTGCCACGCCTGCTTGCACTACGGGAAGCTGAGGTCACCATGGCAGTTCTTTAGCTCCGCAACATACTCACGACCAAGTAAATACTTTGATTAAAAAAAAACCTTTTTTTTATACTTACCTAAAGTTGTAAGTTGCACTAAAATTGTATAAGAGATATAATACGTATTTCAGGTTCATTATGCAAAAAAATATATTTTTCATCTATTTAGAAATTTAGACATTTTGTCAAAGAGTACCTTTAGGGTACCTGCGAGTACTTACAATTTTAGATATGCGATTCCATGAGGTTCAATGCCTTTTAGGAACTTACTCTTAAAACACATGAGATTCGTGTGAGGTTTCATGTTTTTTTTTTCATATTATTAATGTAAACTCCTGGTAGCTGCCATTCTTATACTTAATTATGATAAAATAAAAATGATTTACAGGGAAAAACTCTATTACAAGATAATATTTGCATGGAAATAATCACTGCGATTATAAGGTAACGGTTTGCGCCGACGGGCTGATGGAAAATAACGTTGTTGCAGTTATGTAAATCGTGATGTACAATGTGATGTCATGTACCAATACCTACCTAGATACCATGTAAATTTTATACAATGTCTAGGCACCATGTTATATTTTAGTTGTAACTATAGTCTGCGCGGAACTAGTTGGCCGCGCCTTAGGTATGTGAGCGGCGGAACGGAGGGGCGGAGTCGCCTGCGCGCGGTGGGGCGGAGCGGCGGGGGCGCTTGTTTTTGTTCACAGTAATGAGTAACCCGCCGCTTCACCCCCGTCCCAACCTAAGGCGCGGCCAACTAGTTCCGCGCGGACTATAGCTGTTCCCCGCAGTATTATCGAGTTCATCCAATTAAAAAAAAAACTGAAATTAGTAGCCTAAGTTACTCCTTATAACATTAGCTATCTGCGTGTGTAAGTCCCGCCAAAATCGATTCTGTCGTTTCAGAGATTAGCCAGAACAAACAGACAGAGCCAAATAAGTTTTTTTTTTATGAAATGTCAATATTTCCTTCATATTGTATTGAAACAATACAGTTTGTCTTTTCAGGAAAACCTTATTGCTATTGTTTAATAGTCTTTTAGGTAATTTTGATGTTAGTTCAAGCCACTGTTTTCAACTTGGCATTACATGATTTTTTTTAACTCATCCTTAATGTTTGGTATGTTTAGGTACCTATTTAAATTATCCTGTACTTACATAAACATATACAAGCAGCAAAATTATTATAATTTGTTTGTAATTAAGTTCTCAAAGTATGATGTTGATGAAACTTAAAATATGGGAACTTACGGAAATAGGACTTACTACTATTAGTTAATTTCTCCACATTTTTATGTGCAAACTTGGCTTGCATACTAAATCTAACAGAGCTAGGTGGCAGGTACATAATCTGGGTTTAATTGGCTAGTGCGCTAAATAGATCAGAGCACAGTAGAGTGGGTACTGTGAATTAAAATGATTATTTTATTGCCTTTTCTTCAATGATTTTTTTTAAATAGAAAAAAATCTACGGTGTAGCTAAATGATTGTGCCTCACAGCTGTGGCAAAATAGCTTCATATTAACTTGATGCCCCACTAAACTTGTTATTTATAATTATGATGATTGAATGTGCCAATCAATATTTATATTTGTTTTAATTCTGTGAAATTACAAAGTAGATGTTGCAAATAAGGATAATTAATTACTTAATAATGACTCTTGATATATTTTAATGCAAAATTTGCAAAAAGCAACAATTAAATCTGTTTTAGTGAATATAACCTGAGCAGAACCACAGAAGACTTACTTCAGAGCCATTTTCAGTACCTTGCCTTAGTACCTTTAAATATTATACTGAAATCATTGTTGATTAAATATTTTTACTATTAATCTATCTTGTCAGATTAATGCATTAACAAAGTATATTTATATTCATTATCGCCTACCATAAAGTGAGCCGCATGTTTGCTTGTTTGCCTTGTGGTATCACCATAATCATCATAAGACCATACACTGTCCCACTGCTGGGCACAGGTCTCCTCTCAATATGAAAGGAATTAATTTAACCAATATTCATTTTTAAGCACAATATTGTTGGCTATTTCTATTTACACATATATATTTTGACTATTTGGTATACTTGTCACTCATTAAATGAAGTTAAAGCTAACTACTTAGGATTAACCATTTAACTAATTTGGTTGACGAATAACTAACAAATGACATCATAAGGATGTAAATTATTAAATTAGGTATTTACTTCTAATTTGGTAATTACCTCTTTAAATTTGATGTGATTTAAGTTGAATAATAACTACAAACTACAATACAGTACAAAATTAAAAGATAACCCTCCTTCTGGCGCAGTCGGGTAAACACTTAATAAATTAAACTTATTAAAGATGTACCTATAATTTTTTTTGTATATTTTAGGTAAATATTTTACTATTATAATTTATACTGATTTACTATAATTTATTCCAGAATTAAAGTAACTATAACTATTATATTCATACGTAATAAATAACAATCAGTTCAGAACAAAGTGTGTTCACATTTTGATTACTATTTACTCAATGCTAACAAGCGAGAAGCATTAGTATCATAGTAATCCTTTACTGGTAATAAAGGGATCAATTTCATGAACTTATTATCCTTTAATTATTTATAATAATAAATTTATACAAAATGAGCTATATGGTTGGTGTCTATTGATAAAAAGATTAATTTATTATTGAACAACAAATATCTATAACGAGAAACAGATAAATTATATTTTTATGTTCTTTGATATATATCTAATCAGTTTCTGTGCCCTAAATGAACATCATCTATTGTGTAATTACATTTTAATATAAAACAACAAAGTGTTGTAACCTTAACCTTAGACATGTTCCAATTATGAAATACAAAGACTTGATTTTTTATTAATTTCAGTGTCTTGATTATTCAGCCATAAATTGAATTTAGAAATACATACCTTGAAATGCTGTCTGCCAGTTGTTCCCAGCCCGACACGGCGTGAACCTGTCTCCATTTGTGTGTTCTGCTGGGAACCTGATGCACTGCTTCTTGCTCAAGGGACTGCATTGCTGCAGCAGCCTCGTCTCGTAATGCTTACTGAACATTTTTCACGTTATCAGTCCAAGTCCACACACTAACTGACCAAAATTCAAATAGTCAAAAACACAAAAACTTGAGGGTATATGGAAGAATGTAGACTAGAATAATTAGAGGAAGCAAGTGTATCCTCAATCGAGCATCGTCCGTCTATGACACGTCTCTTCCACACTGTTTACTTCAGTGCCCGGAGTCAAAACAAACAACATCGGACGCAGGAGCGCTCTCAGTGAGTGCTTTGAACCATTTGACTACATTCGACATGCTCCATAGCGCAACTGAACACATCGTCCGCTGTTACTGAAAGATAATGCCACTTATCAGAATTGTCTCACAAAACTGAATACTGATGTTCTATAGTTCCACAAACACAATTTTAAGATTCCTGTTGATATTTTACGTAATATATGATACAATTCTGTAAAAAATGATAAAATCCCTAATTCTTTCGCGGACTATAACACAGCATAAATAAAAAATATGTTGCAAGACTAAAAAAAGCTTGGAGTTTAAATCCAACGGTTCTTTGAAATGTCATAAATATTGAAAGAATGGACGGCGCTAGTATATTTTAAGCTTTAATAGACATTTTAATTTATTTTAAATTGATTGTTTAAAAAAGTTGTTACCAACTAAAAATATATACAGATTTATTCTATTTTAACATAGTTATTTTAAAGTATTAAATAAGTAATGTGTCAGGATAATGATTTTAAACAATAATAATTAAATTAATTACAGTTCTCGCCAAACTTATTGTCCGGGTTGAAGTTGGCGCCAGCGAACTTTAATCCGGCCGTAAAAATCAGAGGAAGAAAAATGTTAGATTGTTATAAATTAAAACGAAAGCTCAAGTCGTAATCTGTCGTATTAAATTATTATATTCCAATATTTTTCTTTCCTGATTTTTACGGCCGGGTTAAAGTTAGCTCGTGCCAACTTCAACCCGGACAATAAGTTTGGCGCAAACTGTATCAGATTAAACTGAAGGCCTGAAGCTTAAGAATAAAAAAAATATTTAAATGTTACCTGAGTAATAACTTCTATTGTAAATGAAAAGCTGTAGATCATATTTTTTAACCATGCAGTTTTTTTGTTGATTATTCTCCATAGGAAACGATATTTGAAACCGTGCATCTAGACTCGATATTTCATAGTAGGAATATGTGCCTGTGCACCTGTTTGTACGTATGAGTTATAATAAAATAAAACTTTTCCGATTTTTATTGTGTAACCAGCTTTGCGAAGAAAACATGTTCGACCTTATAATGTAAGCAAATGTACATGGAAATGTAATAATTTTGGTAAATCATACAGTATTCTTTGGCATCTTAGGCCGTCCTTTCGTTAGTCGATGGAATACGTTAGTCATTGAACTGAATACTGTAGTCTGTGGCTGAAGCTGAACTGACACTGACATTGTCATTAAAGACTGACGTAAACGTAAACCTGATTGACGGTCTTGTTTTGGGTGTGTTTAGCTTGGCCGAAATAAGTGCTTGTAAGCTTGTGCCTGCTAGCGCTGACTGATACAGTCGGTCGAAAACTGTCTATAGTTTGTCAGCGCTTTTAAGCGCATAGTCGCATACTGACTGTCATGCACACAATGACAGATAGCTGTCATTTGTCAGTGTCAAATGAACTATTTTTTGTCAATCGATTTTCATTTCATTTTCTCTGTAGTGTTATTTTCATTGTTGATTTGAGTTGTGCTTGTTGCTTACGATTTGAAAAGACTTCACTTTAGAATTGTAGCCAATAAGCGCCAAGCTATAATCTAAGGTACGTGTTTCTTCTCTGTTGAAATCTTTCAAAATGAGTAACAGACCTAGGCGAAATGAGGAGAATTCGGAAGATTCGCCCCCTCACTCGAGGCTTTTTATTGTTTGTGAAAAACGATATACTGAGGAGGATATCGAGAATGCTTTCTCAAAATTCGGCACTATCGAGGACATAAAAATGCCACGCAACCATCACACGGGTGAACTGAGAGGAGTTGCGTACATAAAATTTTCAAAAACATCAGATGCGGCTGTCGCTTTGGAAGCAATGCATCATAAATCACTCACACCCGACGGTCGTAAGATAAAAGCTATGGTGGCGTCTAATCGCTCTGACATCCATACGGAAGACAACAGTGACGAAAAATTCAAAAGGCTTTTCATAACTATTCCTTACATAACCACTGAGAAAGACATCAATGATGCTTTTGGTGCATATGGCAAAGTCGAGACAGTTGTCATACAAAGAAATCGTAATACAGGTGAATCTAAAGGTTTTGCATATGTCACATTCAGGAAGTTTTCTGAAGCAGCTCTTGCTTTTGAAGAATGTGACAAAAAATATCGTGCAATATTCGCCATGCCAAGAGCAACTATGAACAGGCGTCCTGAAACTGCTTTTGAGTCTAGAATTAATGATTTGGCCAACATTCCCCCTAGTAGTAGTAACTCCCTTGTGTCCTTGATGAATGTTCCTCCGCGAGGTTTCACTCGAGTCAACTTCATGTGTTGTCCAAATCTAACTCAAATGCATGTTGAAACATTGTTTGATCTTATACCTGGGCTTGTTGACTGTCGCTACTTTGTAGATTTAGTTCGCCGTTGTGGCAAAGGCACAGCGTCATATTCTAATCCAGTCTCTGCTGCATATGCAGTTGACAAGTTAAATGAGTTTGAATATCCACCTGGCATGAAAATATTTGTTAAACCAGATAAGTCTAAGTTTGATGTAAACATACCATCTTTTAATACTTTGTCAAATGTTACACGTAATTTGAAGAATGCTATTACGTCTGCAAATACATCTACACCAGACTTAGCCCAGTTAACTGAAGCCATAGCTGAAGCATCTAAGCTAATTAAGATGGCTACAACGGGAGTATCAGATGACTGTGCCCCCAACAGCAATGACTTGAACTACTGCAGTGTGAAACTGCCGCCTCCACAACCATTAGCTGACATTGACAGTGAAGTTGCCAAGCGGTGCTTCTTGGTTTGCAAGCCCCAGCCTCCTCCACTGACTGTTTTACGTGACATATTTTGTAGATTTGGGGACCTTATTAATGTTTACACCTTGCCCAATAAGACAGTAGGGTATGCCCGTTATGCTTCTGTGAAAGCCGCAGATAATGCTATAAGCACATTGCACGGAGCTGAAGTTTGTGGTGTCCGTATGAAAGTTTTAGAGGCAGAGGATGAAGCTCCTGCTAAGAAAAGGCGAATTGGATGGAACAATGACGAACAGTTTGACTGACGGACAGTCTAATTTCATCGGGGACATTTTTAGGACAACTACAGACTACCATCATTATGACAATGTAGCTTGGACAAATAAATGTTTACATACATAATATACTGACATTATTCTTAGGCTGGGATTTATGATTTGACCTAGTTTTCATTTGAAAGCTCAAATGAAAAGCCTGTCATTTTATAAATAATAGCTCATTCCCCTTAATTGGAAACCACCATATTACATACACGGGCCCTTAATGACAATAATAACATCATTCTGTTTTCTTGAAAAGTTATGGTAAACTATAACAAAAAACCTCATTGTGCAGACTTAATTTATTTATTTTTAAAAGGCATTTCTACATTATAAACTAAACCCAATTTATTGCACACACAGCCTTGTGACTTATAAAAATAATTGACAATCATCATGTTAAGGTCACTTTAATATCTAATCTGACATTTCACTTTCTGTGTGTAGCAGAGAAATGTAAATAATGGACATCACTAAGACATTGGGTTTTCAAGGTGACTGACATTGATAACTTACATTACTAGTTTTTTTCTACTATTTCGCCTGTTTCACCTCCTAGTAAGTTACCCCCAAATTACTTGACCGATAACTTCATAAACATTTTGTTTCGTTTTTGGATGTATCCAGCACTTAGCAGCTACACAAAGGTGGTAAAACAGGCCTTTAATCTCTTTTAATATACGTCTCTCACACTGCACATTGGTACTAGAATATACAATAATATCTTTACAATAGAAAAAAAACATTTCTGACATTTTAAACATTTGGTTGCAGTTTGTAATATTTACTCACTATCAACACATTGATTTCTGATAAGTATATTGCAATCACAGGTTAACAAACATTGCTCAATACTTCATACCATTTCCAGTTTGACCTACATGCTACATGGAAACCTTCATTGAAAAAAGGAAGTTTATTTTAAATTATTATTTATATCTTATTCGCCTTGACGCTGTATTATCAATTTTAAAACTATTATTGCTGTTATCGGGCACATTAAATACTAAAATGACCCTATCTCTATAGGCACTAACATATAAATTCACGATTCCATTATTGCTTGTTGTAGTAAAGGCAGTAATTGTTCTTTGTACAGTGGGTGTCTCTCTCCGTGTGTCATCTTTATTATCTTTTCAGCACATTTCAGTTGCGCTAACGCCTTCTGGACGTCCATTTTGTAAAGTAATATTTTCCCATACTTTAAATGAAGAAGACCTAGTAATGGATTTCTGTCGCCATAGTAAAACCTGGAAGAAAAATTTTGAATTAAGAAGTTGTTTAGAAGAAACTAATATTATGGTATTGTACCTCAAGTTTAACAGGACACATTCATTGAAAGATTATTGAAGAATCTACCGCTACCGGATTTTCATGCGGTTTTCAGGAATAGACAGTGTTTTATTAGGAAGGTTTAGATGCAGGTATAATTTGTTAAGGTTTTGTGTAAATTAGCTGACAATGAAGGTGGAAAATGTCGCTCCGTGCGGCCGCTAAGGGCCGCTAATAATTACCTAAAGCAAGGAATGAGTTCCTCGGCGTAGACGCAGGCTTTTTCCCACAGTTGCACCTGTATGAGTGCGTCGAACGCGTGGTCCAACGTCTGCGCATGCATCACGTTTAGGGGGTGCAACACGCCTTGTCGGCCCAGACAGTACTGGCACACATCCACATCTGGGACTGGGTTAAGGAATTATAAGCTAAAAGGGTGGGTTAAAACTAAAACTGTTTAAATAGGTACCTTAAAAATTCAAATAAAGCTATTTTTGAAAAATCTGCCTTGGGAATAACTATTTTGAAGTCGAATAAAAAGCCTCCTAAGTCTTGGGCTGAGTATTAACATTCACAAAAA
The DNA here is from genome assembly GCA_946251955.1 of Acronicta psi. Lineage (NCBI taxonomy): Eukaryota > Metazoa > Arthropoda > Insecta > Lepidoptera > Noctuidae > Acronicta > Acronicta psi. The sequence goes on along the minus strand of OX276469.1, from coordinate 14,158,595 downwards.
ATGTGATCTTAATTTGTGTGTGGTTACCCACCATTATATTCGACTTCAAAATAGTTATTCCCAAGGCAGATTTTTCAAAATTGCGCTCTGCCCTCGGTCAATCGTCATAATGTGTAAGCTAGTGTTTTATTAGCACCAAAACCCTCGATACCATTCTAGATGCCACTCACACACATGACACAAGTGACCGAGTCCAGAGACATACATATATAAAAAGGATACACGCCACTGACGCCCGTTCCATATTCTGTAAATGCACATGCGTAAACTCCATAGTCTTCACGAAAACATCAACATCTTTCTCCGTATATTTAGTACCGCACGCTTTGCAATGTAATGTATCCTCTTTGCTTTCATTACCATTTTCTGACGTCACTGTTTGAATTTCCGAACTATCTTTATTATCTGTGGTCGTCTCGACAGTTTCTTTTGTTGTCTCTGGTTTCCTGACCAATAGACAATCGTCTTTCCATGGTACGTTGACTGGTTCGTCACATTGCTTGTTGAGACACGCCGCGCCGTGTGCGTATTTTATTTGTGTTTCATCTGTAAATTATTATGAGTTATTTTGTAAATTATAGGTAAGATTAATTTAGCATGTCTTGCGATGCGGAAGAGAAAGATAGATGCTAATAGTTAAATCATAGGATCTTGGGAGTTTCGTTACGGCAATAATCGATTAAATTGATGTCTCGAATAATAAAAAAAACGTTAGCAACAAAGCTAAAACTACAAACACCACAGAAGAATACTGTACGCTTAGTTTTAACAAATCACCAGGGTTGCGTGCTTAATAACTATACAATAGTCGACCTACATGATAATAAAGTACATATTTGAGCAATGGCAAATATAATGTGAAGCAGGGATAGCCTAGGGGTATGACCACTGGACTGCCAAGTCAAAGGTCTAAAGTTCGAATCCAAGGCACGCACCTGACTTTTCGAAATCGTGTGCGTAATTATCACTCGCTTTAACGGTAAAGGAAAACATCGTGAAGAAACCTGCATGCCTGAGAGATTGTCTCGACGGCATGTGAAGTCTGCCAACCCGCATTAGGCTAGCGTGGTGGACTATAGCCTAATCCCTCTCATACTGAGAGGAGACCCGTGCCCAGCAGTGAGACAGTATATGGGTTGATTATTTTATTTTAATATATTGTAGGTATACAAATATCTTGAGATGTCGATATAAATATATAAGCGACCATAAATCTATTCCTCAAATCCAATTTGCAACTGTATGTGTGTGCAATGTCCATATATCTGTACATTTGAGGACTTAATGAACGCAAATGGGCTCAAATTCTATAAATGAAATAGTTCTACCATTGATACGAAAAGAAGAATTTGCAACTGTTAGGTTCGAGTTCCTGGGCTCGATTCCTGGGTCGAGCAGTGTTTTTGACTCGGAGTTTGTATTTGTGCCTGGTAAATGGCAATAGGCTCGCCCCCTATTAGATAAATCCTGTGGGTGTAAATTACTACGCCTCTGCCTACCCTTCGTAGAAGACAGGCTTGATGTAATGTTAATAGTTTTGAGACCTGTTAATGAAGAGGTAAGATCACGTAGTGTTCGATATTTTCTGCCTACCCCAATATATGAAAAAGGCGTGTGTATTTGATTTGCGTCTGCATTTCTACCCTTCACCCTTCGAGCCGAGCGCTTTCTGAAATCTTCTGTACCTCAACCAAGAGTTCTATCGAATTGCTTTCCATATGTTTTTTACGCATCGTAACGCTGTCTCATAGCAAATTTTAGTTCCTTACGTAGAGGCGCTGTGAGGGTTATCCATACAAATATTTTACGGCGTCGCTAGCGAGTCTAGGGAGAAAAACTCATGGGCGAGGCACTGAGGTCTATACGACTTATCAAAAAAATCAGTACTTCCCTGGTGACTTGCAAACATTGGGAGAAAGAGCATGCCGAAGTATAAATTAGTAGGCACATCTAAAGCATTTACCCATGCACCTGTCACATTGGCACAAGAAGTAGTAGTTCTGCAGTAGCTCCGTCTGCCTGTCGTAGGGGGTCTTCATCAGGTCGATGTAGGAAATGCGCATCTGAAATTTAAAAAAAAAATCTATACTAATATTATACAGGCTACTATCAGTTGTCTCAACTGCGTGTCTGTTAACAATAATAATAATAAATAAATAAAGAGGAAAGATTTGATTGTTTGTTTGTATTGAATAGGCTCCGAAACTATTGGACCGCTTTGAAAAATTATTTCAGTGTTAGATAGGCTACATACCATCACGCTACGACTAATAGGAGCGGAGAAGCAATGAAAAATGTTGCAAAAACAGGGGGGGGGGGGGGTTATAAACCACGCGTGCGAAGCCGCTGGCTATTATACAAAAGTGCATAGCTGCTGCCGTTGTTGGCAAATAACTTAAACCAAAATGGCGGGTGCGCAGTAATCGATTTTTAGTACATTTTACACGCAAATGCACTGCGCAACCGTATCCCCCTCTCTGTGAGTTAATTAGTTTTTATCAATTTACATGCCGCGAACTAATATCCAGCAGACGTCCAGCACGAACTCGATCACAGCGCCACCTACCGGGTCCAATTGTAAGTCGAAAACCATCCAGGGACCGACTGAGCAGCTCACGAAAAATTACCAAAATTGGTTCAGTTCTTTAGGAGTTTAGTGGCATACACACGTACAGACGAATTAAGTATACATCATTGGTATATAAAATTAGGATATAAGTAAATTTTAATATTTACATCATCCACAAAATAAAAAGATTAATTAGAAATGGTTTATTATTATTAAATCAAAGAGTGCGGGAACCTACTACCACTAGGTACAAAGTCATAAACAACTATAATTTATTAAAAACAACTATTATACTATTTATAAGTAGGTAATTTATAGGTATTTCTAATATTATAAAACATTTGTTGACAATATAAGATAAATAAGGGCGGGTCCGGACAAATGCCATGTTATACCAGAGTAACTAACTTCGAATTATTTAACTCTTTGGTTTTAGATAGTAAAATTAAAGCCAACTTAAATGGAAATAGAAATGTTCTTATAGCGGAACTCAAGATTATATGCTTGTCTAATTTTGCCGGATTATAGTGAAACGAGAAACGAGTTGTCAGTGTCAGTGACTGACAAGTGAGTAATGACAGTGAGTTCAGTGAGTGTCAGATTGTCAGGGGTTACATGAAGGTTTACATTTACATCTCGTTATTGGGGATTTGTTGTGGTAATTTAAAATAAATAAAATGTCATACGAAAAAAGGAAGCGTAGGCAGAATTGGTTACCTTCAGAGAAAAACTTACTGATGGAACTAGTGGAAAAACATCTCAGTATCATAGAAATTAAGAAAATTGACGCTGTTACGTTAAAGCAAAAATTTGACGAATGGGAAATTATATCCAAGGAATACAATAGTCAAACCACAAATGAGTTGCGTTCAGGGAACGATCTAAAGCGTCATTGGGAATCTATGAAAAAAAATGCCAGAAAGGAAGAGAATGACAGGAGGATTAAAATTCAAGCAGGCTAGTTTTTATCTTACTTTCACTATACCTATGTTTATTTAGTTTTTATAGGCAAGTAATAGTTTTATTCTTAGTATACAATGGAAATGAGGGACAGCAGCAGACTGAGACTTGCCTCCATGCTTTTATCTAAGTATTACCAAAGATTTGCCCTCGCTTTTCAAGGGTTATTAAATGGTAAATTAATGACAATTATAAAATGATCTTCTAACTAGTTCTTCAACACAAATATAGGGAGACTGGAAACATGTGTATCTCATTATCACAGAGTTTTTACATACTTTTATTTACTAACAATTTGTACTTTTTTAGGTGGCAGACCAGATTATCCCAAAAGAGAAGACCCTATACATTTAAAAATCTTATCTTTGATTAAAAAAAGTGCTGCTCTGTTTAACAACCATATTGACAGAGATAGTGTTGCCGCAGAAAGCACAGAAAAGTATTTTTTTGAAGTTATTTTGCCTGAGGACTCAGCATTAAGTAGTAAAGGTTAGATTGTTTTACAATTAATTAAACAAATTAGAGATCTGAAATGAAATATGATTTATGTTAAAGATGGATAATGTGTAAGATAAATTTGACATCGCTGACTGACCAAAACCTGAACTAGAGAATGCAGGTTCATATCGTGCTTGTGGTCGAATTTTGCTTAAATTTCTTTATTAAACCTATATTATTTGTTTACAGATATTGAGACTGATGTTGATATTTTAGAGAGTGGTGTTGACTCAAATGAAGCAGTAATACAGGTAAATTTAGAACATATTCATAATATCTGATGCCTACGACCTACTACTTACCTGGATCATCTCAAGGCACCTTTCGGATCCTTTATTTGTTTAAAAGATGCAGCAGTTTTAGATGTTTTTATTTTATATAAAATAATTTATTGTTAGATAATATATGACTCGCGCAGATTGTACTGTTTATTTATGTTATTTATTGCTTTATTTTTTAGGATTGGAGTGATTATACCCCGAAACTGTTGAAAACTCCTGTTTCTACACCCTTTAAGTCCAACAATAAAGGACAAGAGAGAAACTTTAAAACATCTCGTATTTCAAGAAGTCCGTCTACATCAACATCTGCTTCATCGTCGTCATTCGAAAAATTACATGAAAACAAAAATAAAGCAAATGGCTACCAGAAGAGAGGCGCTGACAAAGAAACACTTTATTTAAATGAAGCCCACAAAATAGACTTACAAATAAAAAGGGAACAATTGAAACAAGAGAAAATAAGGACCCGAATTTTATTATTAGATTATTATAGATTGAAGAAAAAATTGATGGATACAAAATAAAAGTATTAAAATTTATAAGTACTATATTTTATACCACCTCTTTATGCAGTTCGATCAATCACTGCGGTTAACAAGCTATGTTTTATAAAGATTAGCTTACTTTTAAATATTGCAAAATGGTTAGTAGATTTCTGTGTTAAATCTAAGCTAACCAAGTTATCTGGGAGTAAAACCAACGAGTAAAATTATTCTCAGATTAGTTACTCTGGTATAAAATGACATTTGGTCGAATGGGTGGCTCATAACTCTAACGCGGCTGCTTATTCCGGTTCTTTGTTCTGTGATACACTCGTCTTAATAAAGGGTAAATACAGACCGCTGATGGATTTAATCACGTTATAGTAAGTAACATAAATCCTTACAAATTATATTGACTTTTTTGTGTCAATACAGAAAAAATACAACATAGTATCACGCTTGTATTGCCCGAAGGGTTAGGCAGAGAACTATTCATGTACCATTACTGCACCTTTGCCTAACCCTTAACCCTAACCTACAGGTTTCCGGTATGTTATTTATGTTACTCCGAGCTGCTATGGGACGTTCATATTGCCATCAATCGACTCCGAACTGCTACTGGGAATTTCAACATTGCCCAACCTGAGAATCGAACCTAGGACCTGGAGCCTAGCATTCGCAGCAGCAGGCTGTCAAAGATAAAATAAATAAATTACCTGATTCCAGTCCAAACAAGGCATGTCTTGAATGGCTCTGATGTTGATTGTCTTCCCGTCGAACGTGGCAACCGCGTTGGGGTTACAGCTGTGGTCCAATATGGAAGACGCCAAGTAAATGCCGGTGCCGATCGAGTTCATGTCAATGTCCAGTATCATGAAACTGTTTATTACCATCTGAAAGTAATATTACAGATCAATACAATACACCATCAAGCCCGTATTCCTCGACGGGTGAGGTAGAGGTGTCCTGCTGATGCTGGCGTTGTGTCGGGTGATCGGGTCGTTTTATTCCCTGCAATATGGGTGAGTCAAACGGCACCGATACACACGTCATGCTCGTCAGCTATCGTGCGTTCCGTGCGGTGAAGTTTGAGAGCCGCACCAGAGCCCATGACGTCTTTTCAATAAGCAACGTCTATTGAATAAAACTCACCCTTCCATACAGGCCCATAAGTTCTACGGTGTTTGGCAGTGATATGTCTTTCAGAAACTCGTACAGTACAACGCACAGTGACGTGAAATGATCCATCCTTTTCTTATCCGCCTTCAGGTCTGAATAATCTGCCAATATTAAGACCTAATTGAGTATCTGCTTGGTATTTCTTATTTGTTTTTATCGCTCGGCACTAAGGTTTTCGACTTTCGGAGACGACGCTCTTCGTAAAGTAACGCTTCGATGTGTCAAATTCGTATTACAATTTGACATACGGAAGCGTTACGAAGAGCGTCGTCTCTGAATATTAGCTTAAAAGAGGTTGTTATAAGTTTAATCTGTGTATCTGTCTGTGGCATCGTGGCTCGCAAACTGATGAACCGATTCTGATTTGTTTGAAAGGATTTTAATACGGAGTGGTTCATGAGGAAAGTTTAGGTTTCTGTGTAACACATTAGTTGAAATATTATGATGATGATTGTAGAAAATGATTGTCGAAAATCTTCATGTCGATTTGGAGCTCGGAGCGAAGTCGGGACGGGTTGCTATTAACTTAAAAAAAAACTATTTATTGTTCACCATTATTCAAGTGTGGAAACAAATAAATTAAGAACCTTAAAAAATTCAACAAATAAATTGAAAAAACGTTTCCTGCAGGAACGAGTATTGATATTAACAAAAAAAAACACCGTTTGCACTGTTATTCAAGTGTGGAAGCCGATTTATTTGCACAAATTGCAACGATAAATTAAGAACTGTTTCCTGCAATAAGCATAAGAACGAGTAGCAATAACAGCACAGATAAATCAAGATCAGTAAATAGGATGTTTGTTTCAATTTGTTTTATTTCGCCCAATGACGCAGAACCAGGTGAACGGAATAAATTAAGACTTGGCGCGGATCTTCGTCTTAAATCATTTGTTATTTCTTCTAATGATTAATTGTGGCTCAAATGTGTCACACAAATGTTTGATTTACATGATGTACGATTCAAACTTAATGGCCGCTCGGAAGTTAGCTACTCGCTGCGCAGTTCCCCACCTCTCATCGCCGCTGTGACATAAATTCGTTACTGCGCAGCGACTCGCCTCATGTTCCGAGCCGCCGTTAAGTTTGAATCGTACCGTAGAAATGCAACGATATGTCACCCATGGGTTGCAGCTGAAAATCAGCGTCTGGTAGTCTCTATCACTGCTGACATTATGCTGAGCTGTAGCCCTTTTGGCACAATGACTAGGTAGTCATATTGTTAGTTTTATTAAATTTATGTTATTTTAAGTGACCTTCTCGTTTTTGTGCCAATAAATACATTTTCTTTCTTTTCTTTCTTTCTTTGTTACTTTTTTAGGCTTTTATTTAAAGCTTATCAAATGATGTTAATTCGTTGCCAAAAGTTCGAAAGCTTTTGTCTGAAATATTCAGGCTATCAAATTAGACTAATCAGGGTCCCAGATACTTTCTATATATGAAAGTAAACCCACGTTACCAGAAGGTCAGATAGGGGAATTTGGAGACCAAAGAATCTTTTCTTTGATGGACTGTAATACACAATCCATATTTAAGGACATGGCCATAAAGGAATCGAATGACGAGATGAAGGCTAATAGATATGTATGGAAGAAAAAGACACTGCGATCCAGGGTAAATTGGGACAAAGGCAGGAGGATGATGGATGATGATGAAAGAAAACTCACGTGACATTAGGTCTTTCCACATCCTGAACGAGGTGCCGGAGTAGAAGGACCTGAAGGAATGCCCGTCGCCCCGGTACAGCCGGTTGATGATCTTGGCCAGCATGCGCGCCCCATCTGGCAGGACCTTCGGAGCCACCCTTTTGAAGTTCGCGCATTCCCACTGAAGACAAGGAGTTACGTAAATAAAAATAAACACTTATGGTTTTTATCGCGTTATATCATATTTCGCCGGTAGGTTTAGGTCCCATGTAATGCACATATCCAAACTCCAAGAGAGAGATTTCCATAGAAAAACCCATTACACATCTCGATTCGTTCTCGTCGACAGTCTTCTGGGCACGCAGGTTTTTTTGTGCATCATTAGACCATAGAACTTATTATTATTTTAATCTTTCCTTTTTAGATCTCATTGCATGCCTCCCGTGAGGAAGATATCCGATCCTTAGCAACTGGAACGATTTATCCTAGTTTCCAATGCGAGTAAGCCAATTGGAGCTTTGATTTAATACGTAAGGGATGAATGCTTTTAGCGAATACCATCACGGCTGCATTCCCCAAATGGTAATAATTAAGACCTACGCCTTGACAGTCAATAACTGCGTATAGATGCTGGATGAAAATGAAAGAGATAAATTGACAAAAATAGATGGAATAACCATCAGGCGTGTTCTTTAAGATTTTATTACCGGTGTTTTTCTACTAGGCTAAAATATATCAATCTTTTTCTAGCGAAGTATTACGACCCAGGATATTGTGCTAGTAAAAATAGCTCACAGACGCAATATATCAATTCATTCATCTCTCCGTTTTTATGGTTTGAATTATGATCCATTTGCTTTTTCAAAACACATTTATTTTACTCGTACGCACATATAAAAGCTTCATTTGAAGGAGAAATAGAGTTAGGTAGTTGAAAACTGTGTGAAAAGTAATGTAAAGAAGCCATTAATGTGTCTGGTTCGTATCAAAAGCGTGTGTAAGTCTTTTGACAGTTGAAGATTAAAGAAACAAACCTTCACGCGTATACCCCTAAGGTAGAGGTCGACCAATATACAGCTACAGTTTTCTGGTGTTTAGGTCCCATAAAAACGGAGTCTATAGCCACTAAGTGGTCACAAATCCTAAACACAATAACATGATCTCAAGCGTAGCAGTCGCGCTTATAACCACTAGGCTATTGAGGCAGTTAAATGAAAATAAAATTATATGCGTGGTCTGGGTATTTCTCATAACTTTCACACCTTACAGCCCTTTTTCGCATTAAAAAGTAGCCTATATCCTTTCTCAGGCTCTAGACTATCTGTGTACCAAATTTCATTTAAATAGGTTCAGTAGTTTGGCGTGAAAGCGCGAGAGACAGACAGAGTTACTTTCGCATTTATAATATTACTAGCTTCCCGCCAGCGGCTTCGCCCGCGTGGTATGTTATTATACATATAAACCTTCCTTAAGAATCACTCTTTCTATTAAAAAAACCGCATTAAAATCCTTTGCGTAGTTTTAAAGATCTAACCATACATAGGGACAGACAGACGCGACGGAGGACTTTGTTTTATAATATGTAGTGAAGTAAGGAGTAAGGATGGTAGGATTGGTAGATAACCTAAGCTATCGAACATTGTGTGCGAAATATAATGTATCATAACTTAATATGGCTTTTACGTAACTTTAAGATCAAATTAATGCTAAGACCGATATCTAGTTACTGTCTGAGATCTAATATCTACCAACTCATCATTCAATTATTATTAGGCAAACAATTCAGGTGCTTATTGAAATTTGCAACTTCATGAATCCACACTTTTAGCGTAGATGTATAGCTAACTTGCAACCATACGCCTACGCCAAAGTGTACTAAAATAAAAGAAATATGCAGCAAGTATTTCTAAAAAATACGCAAATATTTTTTTTTTTTTTTCATAAAAAAGCAAGTTACACAACGCCTTCTTACGTCAAGCGTAATTTGACGTCGGCGGCTATTCCGGATATATCAACTGTTCGTATCGCGTCGACATTTATCGAAGATTTAGCGCGCGAAAATAAAAAATACAAAACGTTCGGCAACGTTGCCAACTCCCGTATTACGTGTTAACCATGTCATAATGTTTGTATATCGCATAGAATAACGAGGGGCGTTGCATAAATATTTATTCACAGTATTTTTGCGTTTGGAATAACATGTTTGATGATAACGTTGCAACATTTGGCAGTCAGGGTTGCCGTTATTCAGAGTAATTTGTTGCGATTTTAATTTGCGAAATGGAATCATCTACGCCTTCTGTTCATGTTCAGTCCGATTTTTCCAAGGGGGTAAGCAGAGATTGGCATGTCAGGAAGGGTGATGTGCGTGATTTTCTTTTCATTTTAAGTAAAAAGAAATCGTTTTATTTTGTAACTGAAAAAATTAAAGGGGCATGAAAATATTATTATTGATTTATAACAGGGATAAGAAATATGCATTGACTAGTCCTATTGCAGGGAAAATGGATACCATTAACTAGATAAGGCGAGGCGAGTTATGTATGTTGGTCACTTACTGACCAAAAGATCCTTCAAGCGATGGCCCAGCTACTGTTTAAAATAGAAGCTGCCCACAACATTATTATTATTATTGCCCAGTTGGTTCCACTGCAGGTCAAAGGTCCACCCTAACATGAAAAAAGGTTAGGAGAATAAGATTATTCTGTAAGGCTGAGTGCCTGTTTCAGTAAATTATTTCTGTTCCAGTAAATAACAATAAATTCTTGTAAATTTAAAATTGGAACAATATTTGTAAGAAATGATCTGGCAATTAATTTAAAAGGAACTTTAAACTGTAAAACAGGGCAGGTGAAGGCATGAATTAATGATCCTACTCAGAGCAGCAATAAAAAGTTCAAAGAAATAGTATGTATTTATGTTACAGAATGAAACTATTGCATTCAAATAAAAACTGAGGAGGCTCTTATTTCCATTGTATGTTTTTTTAAAGTATGATATCTCCATTGTTTAGAAATCAATTAGCAAAATTGTTTTATATTTTTTTATATAAAAATTATTAAATTACATCAATTTAATACTTAGATAATTATTTGATGAGCTATGTGTGGAGAAAGCAACATACATAAATAAATCATACATACTTTGTGATCACCCCAGGCATCTCTCTGGCACGATCGGCCACAGTAGTAGACAAACTGGCATCCCGAACATTTCAGCACTTTGCCCCTGAAATGCAACATGACACAGTCATTGTGTGACACATTCTACTGATCTACATTTATAAATAGGGGTGCAACACCTGTGCATTGATTTTCAATGTCAAAAGTAGTAAAAGTAAGTAGTCTATTTTTGTTTTACTCTAAATATAGACAACATTTATCTTTTTTTATTAATATTATGGTTACAATTGAAAATAATTATTAAGTACTTAGTAAGTACTTAAATAACTTAAAACCTAGTTTCAGTAATTGGATAAAATATTTGGCAACAATTATTACTAATACATAATTAAAAAATAATGTTAATAATTTATGTATTAAAAGTATGAGGTATATGCTGCATTTTATATGTCTACTGAATTTAGTTTTAGGACTAAAAGGGTTTCTTTGATAACACAGATAACTGTTACATTGTTTTTAGTCTTGAATACCATGACAAATTTGTTTTAATTCTACAAAACTTAAAGGTTTGATACTTACTTTTCAAGACAACTATCGCACCGACTCCCTTGTTCTTTAGAAGACAAAACAAAAGCAAAAGGTTGCTCAGTCAGGATCAAATCACCAGCTTTTATTGAAGAATCCGTATTTCTGTACTTATTCCTCATAATTAAAATTTAATTTGCAACTTAAGACTAATGCGTACGCGATAGAGAATGTATTAGGAATGTCTACGTTCTTTACTCTACGAGTTACGACGAGGTGTACAAGCGAATGACGAAAATATGATTTGGCCCCGCTACCTGCCGGTCCAAATTTAACACTACTCAATAGCGGTTACATTATTTTTAGTGAAGACGCGACCGCAGCCGGCACATCAAAACGAAAAACAAACAAAAAGGCACACTAATAATAGAATAACATTTCGTCATGAAGGAAGAGTAAAATCAGAAAGTAGGAATTAAGGAAAGTCAAACTTCAATCAAAGCAAAGCGAGCCAGGCGAGAGGTCTTCAGGTCTTGCTTTTTCCACGAGCCTTTGTTTCTCTTAAACCGACAGCAGGATAGCAATATCGGAGAATTGCTTTGCCAGAAAAAGACAACAAAAAATTTTTACTAATTAGTTTCGTGTATCACAGGACGTTTTATGACATTTGTTTAATTTGTTAGCATTTTGACAGTAGTGAGTAGTTGTTGTTTGTCAGTCGGTCGGTTCATTTATTAGGGATGTCGGAAGTAAAAACAACTATCGATCTTTTTCAACAAGGCTATTGTATTCGGTTGTATGTATTATCTAATAATATTCTCGTTCTATCTAGCGCCTATTATATACAAAGTACTCTGTGATCTAGACTGATCTAGATAATAAATTGGGACAAGGACAGGAAGATGATGATTACTCTGTAATCTTGCTAGTAGGCAGAGAGAGGTACAGTTCTCGCCAATCTTTTTGTCCGGCTTGATGTTGGCACAAGCTAACAGCCGCAAAAATCGAAGAAAAATATTTGATTAAAATGAATCAAAATGATAGCTACGACTATATTTATATTAAACGGTCAACTAGCGGTCAAGCGTTTTATTTTGAATAAAAAAATAAAAAATAATGTACAAATGTAAATAGTAATAATGTTCCCCAACTTCAACCTGGAGACTTCAACTTCTTCCATTAAAACCGGAGAAAGAAAAATAATAATAGATTAAAATAAAACAAAAGCTCTAGTCGTACGCTGTCGTTTTGATTCATTCCCTTCAAGGCTCGAAAAACCACTCGGAAGTTTTTTAAATATTGTAAGTATTCAGAGGAGAGAGACGAGACACGAGAAGGACCGTAGGTTAAGTGTACTTTAAGTTACTAATGAGCGAGAGCATAGACACAGGAAGCATAAGATAAAAAAAAGAAATAGCATCTTAGCAACATCATCAATCGTTGTCAAAGATGATAGGATTCAGCGTAACCTGACATAATTATGATGAGTTGTTTTTATTTAATTTCTTTTATTTATATAATTTTATATCCAGTCTGGTTCACTTCTTTGGTCCCGAACTCTCCCTGATCCAAGACGCCCATTTTGTACGCAAGAGATCATCGGACGGAAGAAGTTTATATTATAAATGGACATGTAATATTACGTTATACGTTAAATATTATTTAAAAGTAAATATTCTTTGTTGGTCTAGTGGTCTCAAGCGCAACTGCTACGCTCAAGTCCATGCGTGGCGTGAATATCACAAGATCCCTTTCATATATAATATTTTTATTTATAATATTATACCTTTAGTAGTTGCGTTAATTTTCCAATAAAGGTAATACAAATACTGTAATTCAGTACACTTCTCGCCAAACTTATTGTCCGGCTTGAAGTTGGCAAACTTCAACCCGGCTAGAATAATCCATAGACATAGGGTAAAGAACCCTATTGCTGACACCCCCCCAATTTATTGACATCCTTTTGTTATTTTTAAAATATAAGGAAACTTGGCAACCCAAGAGTGATATTTATTAAAATTACTTTAGGTAGTTCATTTTTTTATGCCATTGTTAACACCAATCAGTCAAAAGAACTAAAATGCCGCCAAAACAGCAGATACAAACAGTGCAATCGGTGTGTCAGGGAGAGAAAGTTGGTTTTCTTAGAGTTTCGATAAGGGAAGCGTTCATTTTAATCATGTTAAAATATAAAAAAAATCGAATACCTTTCTTTGAATGTTGTGTTAAACTAATATTGAAGGTTAAAATAACAGATTTCAATGGTTATTTCTCCATTAACTGTGTTCTATGAATTTTTACAAGGTGTCGATTTTTGGTATCTCGAAAATAGTGTAATTCCAATTTATTGACATCCATGTCAATAATTGGAATTTTTAAATTAGTTTTTGAGGAGGTTCATTCAATGATCAGTACTTAGTTTATGACTTAGTATAAAATTACTAATTAGATTTAAGTCAAAATACACCTTTATTCCAAATTCTGACATGGGTGTCAAATTAATATAACTACTTATAAACATCATGTTGGTAATTGGGCAAGGCTATGTCAATAATTGGAATAAAATGAAGACATTCTACTACTACTAATCAGAGTATTTTGTCGACGGCTGTGGTCTAGTGGTTCGAGTACCGGACTGCTGATCACGAGGTTGTGGGTTTGATTCCCACAGGACACATGAATTAAAAAAATACAAAATGACGACTTTCATACGCTTTAATGTGCGAACTAATTTTCAAAATGACCTTTAGTTGTATCAATTTTCATTTTAAATTATCATTTAGGATCTATCTAGTGATTCTATGATGATTTATAAACTAAAAAGTAGGAAATAAAATCAATTATTAAATGAAACAAAAAACCCAACTGCGTAAAAAGTACTAACTAAAAATCTAATAAAAAACAAGCTCTGTGATGTTGGAAAATGTATTGTAGGCGGGACAAGCTGCTCGTTCATAAACAAAATTGTTTCTTTGCTTGTTCCGCCTGCAATACATTTTCCAACATCACAGAGCTTGTTTTTAGATTTTTAGTTAGTACTTTTTACGCAGTTGGGTTTTTTGTTTCATTTAATAATTTAATAGGTACTAAGAAAATTGCTATAATAAAAAGGTGTCAATAAATTGGCACAACGCCTGACGATAATAGGGAAAAATGTGTCAATTTTTGGGTAAATCATACTAAATCAATAAAACTTGAAAAAATAACACCAAATATCATTTATATGAAAATTTTGTTTATTGGCAAGAAACTACATTAATTGCTCTATTATTTTGAAACTGATATCCAACGGGCAATACCGTAAAATGTCAGATATCAAACCATTTTGATACGACAGCCCTTAAAGTGTCAATAATTGGGTATCTTACCCTATATAAAAATAAAAGAAAAATATTTGACACATATTTGACATTGCCAAAATTTGTCATTTGACTGACGTGACAATGACATGTCTGACATAATAGAAAAAAATAAACAAACGTGGTTCTCCCCCGGAATTAATATTAAATGATGTCGCTTATAATGACAAAGGCTGCGCTCGCGTTGAAAAACGCTGATAGTAATTTTCAATTCGTTAAATTTGAAGCACACAAACCTAAAAAGAAGTCAGCCGAAGAAAGAACTGAAAAATCCGAGTTAAAACAAGAAACTCGCAATAAGAGCAAAGATTTAGAACTTAAAAAGATTCGACATGAAATTGTGAAGTTTGGAATGTCTGGTTTTGACCCTTCGAAGAAAGAAGAAGCAAGAATTGCGCTAGCAGTGAGTTTAGGTTGGTTTAAACCCTGTATCTATGGTTTTCATTTGTGGCAAAAGTAATGCCCATCTTCAGTCTCTTGTATCTCGTCTTTCCTATTATCATAAACGATATGAACTTCCTGAAACCTACTTTAAGTATATGTATAAATATGTATACTCCTCTCCAAAATTTCATGCTCCATAACCTACAAGTTGTCTGTCAATCAACGATTTTTATTAGGTATCTAGATACTAGATATTATCTTGGTTTTAGTAGACAGAACTCTTTGGTCTTATCCCAAAATACTGGTAGCCTGTAGAAAACAAAATTTAAAGCCGGTAAACAAAAAAAATGTCTTCACAGTCATAATTACAGCAGAATAAGGTCCAAATAAGAGAACTGCATAGTTAAAAAAAACTCATAGGTCCTAAACCCAAAATAGATCTTAAGTATTATTTAATGGCCATTCACAAAAACTTCTATCTTTCCTTAAAAATAGAGTTTAATTATTGTTAATTATTCACAGGTGCCAAGCCTCCAAAGAGAGAGTATGTAAACTACAAAGAACTAATGCAAAAGAGAAAACAAGAGAAGTTGAAAGAATCGGATGAGAGACAGAAGATGAGGTCCAAGAGTATAATGCAGACAGGTGGCAAGAAGAAGAAGAAAGGAGTTAACAATGATGTGGGACATTTACTCAGTAGCTATGGAAAGGTAAATAGTAATCTTCTTCTTTCTAGCCTTTTCACAACCATTGGGATCGGTCTAACACTTCCAGTCTAACCCGATGTGGCTGAATATCAATATTTTACATGAAACAATTGTCATCAGACTTCAGCAACCCAATAGCTGGGCAATACTGATATTCGAAGGATAGACTCGGTATAGTCCGCACGGAACGGAACACACGGAACGAAAGGGGTGAGGCAGCAGTTTACTGTTAACAAAAACCTAAGCCATGTGTCCATGAGTCCATGCCACCTTTATTTTTTTTAACCTTTTTGAAGGTTTATGTTTATTTTTATTTTACAGGTTAAGAAGAATGATTTGAAGAAAAAGGATGACAAAGGTGCAAAGAAGAAAAAAAAAAGTAAACTTATATAGGTAAATAAGAAATTAGATATTTAAAAAATGCAGTTTTTTTATTTTTTTATACATAACATAATGTCACCAATCTTTTGCCATCAACTGGTCACAAACTCAGACTCCGAACTGCTACTGTGAATTTCACAAAGAACCTAACAACACTGCTCGACCCGGGAATGAAACCCATGACTTCTAGTGTAACAGTTGTGTTACTGCGTCACATCAAGCCGTGCCGAGGAGCCAATGGGGATCGACTCCATCCTACAGCAGCGGCCCCCACCTTTGGGCAACTCCGCCGGCGACACTCACTCGCCGTTACCGAACCGCGCACACACATCGGTCAATCGGTCGTCTTCCTATATTACTTGCGCCTATCGATAATTATACAGTCTATTTACCGAAGTTAGCAGTTTTATTGAATAGTCGAGACCCCCAGCACACAACTGGAGCTTGACTCTTGACAAGTTGTGCTTGGGACCGCTAGAAAAACAAGGCAGTTATAATCTATTAAAACATTAAAAGAAACTGATATACAGTATTTTTGGTAATGAATAAAAAAGGTAATGTTAATTTATTTTCAATATAATTTAATACTTAAATATAATATGTACAATTTATTACATTGTCATGTAACATAAAAATATATCTTCCACCACTGGTTAAGACTGGAAGCTAACTCCGCCAAGCTTTAGGCTATAGGTACTTCTAGGCATTATATTAAACACTTTTTACTCTTGCACTTTGCAATATACAATTTAGCAGTAACTTTCAACTGTCTAAATATATTATGTCCTTTACTTCTTCCTAATCCTGAGTCCAGTGTCTCCGTGGAACCTCCTTTATTTTCATAATCATTTAAATATTCCTCTACACACCAATCAGATGAAAAGTCAGTCGATATTGAGCGAGAACTTCCACCAAAACTTGATAATTCTTCAAGATCAGATACAGAAGGTATTCTTGCAGATGATATATCGCAAAAGGAATCGTTTACTTTGATATTTTCCTTTCTCTTCCTTTCTTGGTGTCGGGAGTAGGGCTTCGGTCTCCTCCTTGTCTTCAAGTATTCTTCTGAAGAGAATGTAGCCGTAGGTCTGTCTATAACAGCAGGTAGACACGTTCTGAGGTCTTCTGGAGTCTTCAAGTCCACAGGCGTCCCCCATTTCCGATCCAAAGCGCGGAAAGCAACAGACAAATGCAGATGCAGTTCCATTTTGATTTGATGTGTCACGATTGCAAGTTGCTGGTGTAATGCCGGAATAAATAATTTATAAACCTTTTTATATGAATTGGTATGTGATGAATTAATTGATTGTAATGAGGACTTCATTAATAATTGAGTGCTAATCAATTATACCTGGTAGTAATATCGGTTAATAACCCATAAAATAGTTGGAGAAGTAGGTAGGTACCTAATTAATAAATGGCAGGTCTGCTAGCACTAAAATTAATTTAATAAGCGGAACTAATTTGAACCTCATGATTAATTAATCGATTTTAGCTCGGACCTAATTTGTAATTAGGTGTTAATTACACATGAGAATTGTTGACTGTGTGCACAGGTGCTATCCTAAGATAACGTAGTTTATTTAATTAGTACATATTTATTTCGCACAGTAGGAAACGGAAGTGTGTACTAGAAAGTACCTAGATACAAAAAGGAAGGCTAGTTTTTACTTATACCTATGCAACAGGTGGCTGTAATTTTTCTATTAGGTACACCTTAAAAGTAGGTACCTACCCACAGCCTACCAATTACTTACGTAGGTATGTGATATGTCTTACGTACTTACGCAATATTGAGCAATAAAGTGTTTTGAGGAAGTAAGCTTAATATCGTGTTAGCGCCTTTGATTGATGATTTGGTAAATATTATTAAAAACTATAAGGCGCCTTAGCCTTGTAGATTTAGACAGGGAAGAGAAGCCGAATAATCTGAACTTAATTTTTACAGAGATATGTGATGGCGGATGCCAAAAAGTAATGTTGTTCCGATTTGAAGCCTTTTTTATTGTATGCGGAAAATCCTCATAGATCCCCGGCATCTTGTGAGGCGGCAGGGTATGTCGATGTCGGACTCATTTATTATACAAATAATCTATATAAATATAAAATTAATCACCTTTGTTGCTACGCGCAAAACTCGAGAACGGCTAAACCAATTTTGACAATTTCTTTTTTGTTGTGTTTGATGGTCTAATGAAGATTTTTATGGCGAGACAAAACGTAAAAATACGAGGGAATAAGTAAAACAGGGAAACGCAAGTGAAGCTGCGCACGGTCGCTAATACCGACTAAAAAGCGCACTTGCAATTACTTGTCCATTGCCTCATGGCTATGGGGAACCATTCACCACGACTATGATGGGTCCGATTTGAACCCTAATATCCAGTGAAATTGCTGGGCGACGAAAAATAACGATGACAACAACGTGCGTCTAGGTATAATACCTACTCGTACGGTCGTACCTACTATATTGACGACGTTTGTGGTCTAGTGTTTCGAGTACCGGACTGCTGATCACGAGGTCGTGGGTTCGATTCCCACAGGACACAAATATTTATGTGATTAATTAAGTATTTGTGTCTGTCTGGGTGTTTCTTATGTATTATAAGTATGTAGGTATTTACAAAAAAAAGTATATAAGTATTATATCCATTGTCTAGTACCTACACTACCTACCCATAGTACAAGTTCTGCTTAGTTTGGGACTAGATGGTGATGTGTAAAAATGTCCCAGGATATTTATTTATTTGGTGCTGCTGGGCCTGGCGTTCTAAAGGCTGCGTTGAGGTTGTGGTTTAGGTACCTACCGCTTACCAGGACGTAGGTAGGTTAGTTTGTGTAGGTACACTGTATTGTAGACCTAATATGGCTTACTCATGTCAATATTGTAATGTAGTTACAATATTTAAAGATGACACAGTATTTAATTATGCTAAGTGATAGCTGTTGCTCTATGTATGTACCTAAGTATATATATTAAAACTACTTACTTAGTCCATAAGCTGTTAATTCTACTACTCTATGATACAGCTCTATCTGATAAGATTGGATAGAAGATTGAAACATGCTTGGAAAATCATAAGTCATCATCCTCCTAGCCTTTTTCCCAAACATGTTGGGGTCGGCTTCCAGTATAACCAGATGCGGCTGAATATTTTAGCTGCGTATTTTAGCGACTGCCATCAGACCTCCGCAACCCAATTTCTGGGCAATACCTACCGATATTCGAAGGATGGACTGGTTGTCATTGCAGACTTTTTGACGTCTAACTAACACAACGATTGTCATAGGTGTTCGAATGACAACCGGGACCGACGGCTTTACGTGCTCTCCGAGGCACGGAGGGAAATCATAAGTATAGTAGGTATTCAAATGGTGCGCGTAGTGTGATTTCTAGAAATACTTACCTACACAAGGTTTACATTCAAATTATTGAAGTATGCAACAAATTCTCACGCTACAATTAATATAATTTAGTACCTACTGTAACAGGTACCTAATTGATAAAGCAATTAATAAATTACTGTTAGCCGTAACTGCTACTGGACATTACAAGTTCTTAATCACTTGTAACCACTTCTGCCTGTCACATTTAATGAGTATCTGTACCTATTCAATACCTAGCTTATTAACACCTAATTATTAATTAACAGTGTTAATTAATTAGCACCCAATTATTAATGAAGTTCTCATTACAATCGATTAAATTCATCACAAGGTAGGGATACCAATTCGTATAAAAGGGTCTACAAAATTAATATTCCGGCATTAAACCATCAACTTGCGATCGAGACACATCAAATCAAAATGGAACTGCATCTGCATTTGTCTGTTGCTTTCCGCGCTTTGGATCGGAAATGGGGGACGCCTGTGGACTTGGAGACTCCAGAAGACCTTAAAACGTGTCTACCTGCTGTTATCGAAAGACCTACAGCTACATTCTCTTCGGAAGAATACTTGAAGACAAGGAGGAGACCGAAGCCCTACTCCCGACACCAAGAAAGGAAGAGGAAGGAAAATATCAAAATGAACGATTCCTTTTGCGATATATCATCTGCAAGAATACCTTCTGTATCTGATCTTGAAGAGTTATTAAGTTTCAGTGGAAGTACGAATTCGGATAAAACTGATCTGGACAGGCGTATCGAAGAATATTTAGATAATTATGAAAGAAAATACAAAGGAGGTTCCACGGTGACTTTGGATTCAGGATTGGGAAGAAGTCAAGGAAAAACCACTGTATTTAGACAGTTGAAAGAAACTGCAAAATTGTAATAAGAAGATTAAGAAAATCAATTGTTAAAAGAGCAATACGTTGGGAAAGTTGGCACATACGGCTAAAAATTACTTATAGATATATTATCAACTGTTGCAAAATTTAAATGTTTTATGTAACCTAGATTTAAGTCTTCATTATAATATAAACCAGTTTATTAATTTAAATAAATTATTTTTCTAACTATAATATTTTTTATTTTATGCCTGACATCAAAATAAAACAATTTCGTAAATGTTAAATATTTTATAATTGTAAAATAACTAGGTATAATTATTATAATATTTACAATAACATAAATACATTAGTACATAGTATTACGCGGGCAAGTTCATTTTTTACAATAAATAGTTTAAGCATTTCATTAAAAATAATACACTGTAACTAAAAATTAGTTTAGACATAGGGCTCGAAATATTTAATAGCAGTCGTCATAGGTTTTTCGTTGATTTTGTTCGTTGTAAGGGTGTTTTTCACACGCATTTTGATATCTCGAGGTTTCAGCACGCTCTTGTGGTTCGCGCTAGGAGGCCTCATGCCGAGATAATGTTTGCTAGGTGTGAATATAGACTTAGAACTAAGACCAGACGTCTCTAAGAAGAAATCGAAAGAACCCTTTGTTTTAGGCGCGTTTACCTCAGGATTGTTGTTCACTACCATTCTCGGCTCGCACTTCACAGTGTTGTAAGAGCCACTGTTGCTTCCTGACGAATTACTGGACTCAATGTCTGAGTTTCTTACAGATTCAGTCTCTAAATTCTCTATATTTGAAAGGAGATCAGGCTTATTAGACAACTTGGCGTTTTTCGACGAGCCCTTGTTCAAGGTGCTCTCGTTATTTTCAAGAAAATTAACAGCTTTTCCATTGTCATCCTTGTTAGTATTATTATGCTGTTTATCTTTATCAGGTACATTGGTAAGATGTTCGGTTACAACATCGGACATGGAACCGTCACTGCTGCCGGAGCTGATGCGGTATTCCTCTGCAACTATGCTGCCGAGTTCATCGTCTATCTTAAATTCTTCAAAATTCTGCGACAAATCGAATTTGTCTATGTCATCGAAGTATTCAGCTTTATGCAATTCTGCATTGGTTGATTGATTTCTCTCGGGTCCATGGTTGAACTGATTATCCAGTTCAGTCAAATTGATTTGCTTATTTCCTCCCTTACCGCCTTTGTTAATCTCAGATAGTATAGAAGACACTGTGTTGCCCATTTGAATAGAAGCACGAGGGTCCAATTTCGGTTGCAGAGGATGCATGGCAAAGTTAGTCAAGTAACTGTCAGTGGTTTGTTGGAAGGAGCGGCTTTGTTCATCGTTCGTCTTGTCATCTTCATCCGGAATGATGATCTCAGTGACGTGAGGAAGTTTAGGAATGTCTTTATCACTGATCTTGTTCTGGATCCTTGGCAACGATACCACTTTAGCGACGCAGTTTCTTGGACTGACGGCGTGCACTGGGTACTGTTCGTTGTGGATCTCAACCGTTGGCTGTGTGAGTAGCAACTCCCTCTTACCATTGCTGACTACTGGAACATTTATCTCTGAAATGGAGCAGTAGTCCGGCTCTATACTATTGACAGTTGCTACTTGTCCCACTTTTCTCGTCTTAACATCTGCAACCCGTTGGTTAGCCGCAACGGCTTCAGAGTCTAACTGCTCTGTCATTTGTTTGACAGTGTTTTCAGCTTTCCATTTAGCCGAAAGGTTCTTTGGCTTTGGCGGCAGGGCGGGAGGAGTTCTTGGCACTTTTCTCTTATTGAATATCTTCATGGACCCGAGATCGTTATCAATTTTTCTTTCAACAACATTGTTAAGATTACGATTTTCTAAATTAGCGGCCATGTTCTTTACTATGGAGCCTCTTATTTTTGGGACCGCTGGTTTATCGTTGGTTTGTACGGTGCGTGGTAGTGGCGCGGGCTTAGTATCATTACCCTTAGTTATGATAGGTTCATATTCATTGCTGTACAGGCTTTGTATCTCGTACTGGAAGCCTTGAGCGGTGTTCGGCACTTCATAACTGTGCTCTGATGCCGTTTCCAAGCTAAATTTAACGATTTTATTAGCTCTCTTATCTGATCTAGGTAGTGTATTACTATTGTTGTTTGTTCTTACTTTTTCGTCATAAGAAATGCTGTTAAGAGTAGAGAACTGTACACGCTTAGTTGATGATTTAGGGCTAGGTGCTTCGCTGGACTTTGAATTGTCATTGCTGCTATCGTCCAAAGAATTTTGCAGCAAAATTTGGTTTACGCACTCTAGTACCGGATTATTTTTATAAATCTCGTTAGTTGGATTCTCATCTGCATCACTAGTGCTAGCATACCAATTTTCATTGACTTCAGCATTAGCTGCTTGTTTGTTTAAGTTTGATTCAATATTATTATTCTTATCGTCAAACATTGCACTGAATCTCTCATTGTTGTTCATAATATTATTACACAATGCTTCGTTTTTAGCGGATACTACTTCAGCATTTAAACCAACTCCCAATAGATCATCTGCTGAATTTGATTTAGTGTTTAATGGTCTTGGATCCATGCAGTCTCCTTCTTGTTCGGGATCACTAACGTTACAATACCAGGGTTTTTCATTGCCGTCTTCGCTGAGTACGTTATTCAAAAATAGTTGTCTGTTAGCTTTGATTTCATCAGATGCTTGCCTTTTAACCCCGTGTAATCGCTCCATTTTGGTGGAGTAAGTTTTGTCGGATTCGCTGGCGGTGTTTTCTTGTTCTTTTTTGGCAGCTTCACCAATAAGCTGGTCAATTTTCATAGAGGCTCTTCTGATATCGCTAGCGATTTGGCTCGCAGTGATTTCATTGTCATCGTGGTTTACTTGGTAGCTCATACCTATGCACTCTTCAGCACTACTGCTGTTGTTTGCTTGGTTATTATAACCCTTCTGTATGTTGTCTACATACTTATTGTTCTTTCTTCCCGAGTATTTTCTCGACCTTCTGAAGACGTCTCGTCTTACGAATGCTTGTTTATTTTTAATAAAAGTGCCCTTACTGCCGGTACTGGCAGTGTTCCCTTCTTCACTGGAACTCGTGTTACCGTAAACAATTTCACTTTTCGGCAACTGATATTGGAAGCTCTTACTTAACCTAGTATTTTTTTGGAATACCGGTGGAGAATTTCTTTCACGATAACTACAAC
The DNA here is from genome assembly GCA_946251955.1 of Acronicta psi. Lineage (NCBI taxonomy): Eukaryota > Metazoa > Arthropoda > Insecta > Lepidoptera > Noctuidae > Acronicta > Acronicta psi. The sequence goes on along the minus strand of OX276469.1, from coordinate 14,135,059 downwards.
TTCTAACGAACGTATTCTGGAATCTAGAATCAGTGCTCTCTAAGCTCTGAAATTCAGGGTCTGTTTCGATGTTGGTCTGTTCGCTTGTAAACCCGAGCAGTTGTTGGCAATTGCTGCAGTAAGATTTCCGGGCTTTAAGCTTTGCTATTTCTTCTTGCTGGGATTTGATGATTTTCTCTTTTTGATGAAGTGCAACATGTATTTGTTTCTGCTCCCTGGTCAGGCGAGATTCTAGAAGAACTAGTGATCGCAGTACCAGTGCTAGTTGGTCTTGCCTAAGCCGTCTTTCTTGTGCTGCCTTCTTGTCTCGGGCAGCGAGGGCGTTCCCAGCCTCCACCAGCTGGTGCCGCTGCTTGAGGACCGACTCTGATTGCTGCTGCAGCGCGTTGCGCACCGCGTCCAACTCCCGCCTCAACTCCATCGCTTCTGAGCTGCTATCCATCTGGAAAGAGAAAGAAACATTCGTCAATAAACACAGCCGTAATACTTGTAACTAATATTGCAATAATAGTAATATCGGCGACATTTAACTTCATAAAAGGTTCGTGCAGTCTATTTAGAAGATCAATACGATAGCGGTGAAATGTCAAGTACGATTGGTGCACGATTCCATATACGTCTGGAAGAAATTAATGTCATCTAATGACGGTGCGTCTTTGATCAAGTTATAAACAATGTTTGAGATTGTTATCTCGGGTGTAACGCACTGCATAGCTGGGTCCACAGTCTACCACGCAATACCAAGCTAACGAGGTCACCGGTCAAGAAATAACTGTTGTGTATAAAAATTATTGAAAGCGGAATATTTTATAATTTGTATGTTAATTAAAACTCAGTGTTTACTCGGACTTGGTTTGATATTGAACTTTATCGTGTCACAATACGGTTGGTTTTCCTCGCAGTTATAAACCATGCGGTTAGTTGCGGCGTTTAGTGTTTGATAAGAAGAAAATCAGAGCATATCTGAGCTTATCATGTGCGCAGGGGCAGATAAGGCTTTTAACAGCGGTAGAATAATATTGTTAATGTTGTTATCTTAACCTTAATCTCAAACTTCCTTGTTATTTTTTTGAAGCCTGATATTTGTGCCAAAATTTACATATTACGCATTATGACTCATAATCAGGGACAACACAATAAATTACATTACTTAACCGTGTATTTTAAACGCTAGTTACCTACAAGCATTTAATTAAAAGTAATAAATAAAACGCCAGCCTTCTAAAAGACAGAATTTTATTAGACATAAAGGTTTATCAGAATGGTCTTCGTGACTAGCTAGCCAGCAAACCTATCATAATATACACTTATATCATATAAGTACTATTATTGATCAAGCATATAGTCGATTCACTTGCACCTACATTTCCGTTTAAGTAACTTTAACGGGATAGACAGTTTAAAGCCACAAATTTATAGCAGAATTGGCCTGAAAACTTCACAATATAATCAAATCATATATTAAAGTAAGTGTTCGCATATTCATATGACCGGCTTTTCTCCTCACAATGCCATTGATATTCGAAGGTAAGAATGCGGTATTATAAAACTTTAATCTCGTTAGAGGCAAGGTAAAAGTAGTCAAAGACTAGACGACCGAGTGTACTTAACCTCTATGAAAGTATGTTATAAATAACATTGAGGAAAGTTTGTGCCTTAGGCTTTTAATAATACTAGTGATGTGAGTTTACCCTGTCGTAGCTAGCAGTCTGACGTCTCCTAATTTTTACCCGATTGCCGAAGGAAGGTTATGTGTTTGACGCGTATGTATGTATGTATGTATGTATGTGAGCTCCCATGTCCGGTCGTAACTACTCAAAGGCTCAACCTCATTAGATAAATGACACCTCATTAGATTCGTCTTGATGGCACGAGTGTCACTAATGTTGGAAAATGTATTGCAGGCGGGACAAGCTGTTCGTTCATAAACAAAATTGTTTCTTTGCTTGTCCCGTTTTTAGATTTTTAGTTGGTACTTTTTATGCAGTCGGGTTTTTTGTGTCATTTAATAATTAATTGGTTTATTATTATCTACGAGTACTACACTAATGAAACTGTATTCCATTCCCGGGAAGTGTAGTTGAGTTTTTCTGTGAAATTCTCAGTGGAACTGCAAGGCAGGTTAAATATACACATCATTATTATCACACTATCATATCATCATCATCATCAACATCCTAATGTCAGTGTACACGGGTCTCCTCTCAGAATGAGGGGTTACGCTATAGTCCACCCCCGGCCTAGTGCAGGTTGGCACACTTCACACACCACTCCAGAAAACCTCTCAGACATGGAAGTTTTCTGACGATGCTTCCTTCACCGTTATAAGTAATTGATAATTAATTATTACGAGAATTTTCGTAATTCGAATTCGAGTCCTAGCTGGCAGTCCCTAGACTAGTGATAGGTTAGGCTAGGGATAATGACTACTTCAATTACATAATTTTATTACTTTTTTACTCACATGCATTTTTCATTCCCGATTGCAATTTCCCGACAATTCCGACTCATGTCATACGGAGCCCTTGACCATGGGCTGTTAACGCGGCGACGTCGCAAGCGCACTAGTATGGCGATCCAAAACGTGCGCGTGAGTTGTAAATAAACTATAAACAATACCTACTATATTAAATTTTACCTATAAATTCAAAGGTCGTTCAGATCCGATGCAACGGACTTTGATCCCTTTATTTGTTATTGATTGTAACTTTTAATTAATCTGTTGACGTTAGCAATGTCAACAAATATTTAATTTCCATGATAGTCACCGTAAAATGTGTTCTATGGTCACAAACGTGGAGTCGAAAATAGTTATGTAACATTAATTATGTCTAATTTAATGATATACTGATTACCCTTTCCTTGGTAACTAATTAAATAATTTCATTTTCATCCCACCATCTCGGAAAGACTATTTTTACTCTTCGATATCTGAGTGCAAAAGTCGTTTTTATCCTTTAAAGAGACAAAGTAAATTGAATTTAGAACATCGTGCTTTTACCCCCCTGGCGCCGAATTTATCATACAACTTTTTTTTAATTTGTTAAAAACTCAGACTTGGAACCTTCCCTAGGTTCCAAGTCTAAACGCAACAAAGTATCGATAATGTCGAATCGATATTTTTTGAAAATATCAGTATCGATACTGATATTTTTATTTAAAAATATCGATATATGGGCGATATATCTTAAAAACCAAATTATAAAACAACAAATCAAGTCGACCAAAAACAAAAAATACATTAAATATAATTTGTTAAAAAGATGTTAGTAAAAAAAAAGCATTCCTTTTTGGGATTTTATAATCTTAAAACTTATAGATGTTTATTAGATTTTTATACCTTTTTGATATTTTGAATTTTATATCGAAATATTAAATATCGCTCAAAAATGTCGATACATTAAAAAAATAATATCGATATATCGATGTATCGATATTTTTTCAACAAGCCTACCGGAACTTTCTTGGTGTACTTTTTTAAGTCACTAACACCAACATTACAATATCTAACAAAAATATTACACTCAAGTAATTGTAGCAACGTTACTTTCAATTTCTCTTAATTATACCTAGTATTATTTGTTATAATTTAAAGAATAGGTATTCTGTAAAACTTACCTATCATATAGTATTTAATACCTAAAATGAAATAAAAGTATCTTGTGGTTGTAAATGTTTTTTTTAGTCATTTCCTCGCTGAGGTGGGATGAAAAGTTACGTGTTGCACTCGAGTGCAAAGATTTTTCACCTTGTGCTCTTTTAATTCCCTCGCTGACGCTCAGGATTCTAATTTTTTGAATTTTAGAATCAATTTTAGAATCCTTCGCTTGCTCGGTCATCAAAATTGAGCACGCGGTTAAAAAGCAACTTTGCACTCTTGTATAACAAATAACTATTATTTATCCTGCGCAAGTTATGTTTGCAACCACAGCTTTTAAGATTTTTGTTCGTTTCCCATTCCGAAGAGTGTTTTGCTATGAAATGCAAGGTTGCAATAGGGTCGCCCCCTATTACATGGGACCATAATATAAAATTTTATTAAACTGTGGTGTTTGTCAGAAATTCAGGACACCTCTGCCTTCGGGAAAATATGCGTGATGGACTATGTAAGTCTAATGTTTTATTTGCAGCATTGATTTGCGAAACCCCACTGTATAATAATACGACGCCTCCGGTCCTTATTGATTGCTCAACTTGACGGGGCCACTACTGTACCCCACGATTGAGTTACAAACATCTTTATTTGTTAACAATTTCAAGGTCTCCAGACAGATATCAACTTTATATGTCACTTAATTACATAATTACGTCTAATTAATGCAAACATATTCCGTGAAACAATGATTTCAGTTGGAATTTATGTGTAAGTAATCCGGTATTAATTTACACCTAATTCGTTTTATCATAAGTACAATGGTTCGGCTTGTGGCTTCGTCGTCATTCATTAACGTAAAAGGAGTCCTAAGTATCCAATTGCTGATAATAGGCGTGAATTCATTGATGATTCAGTGGGAACGAATAAAGAAATAGAATCTTTAGCTGTTGCTTGCTATTGTTCGTCGGCGTTTTTTTTAAACTGGTGCTTACTGCATATACGTGGGACACTCAGAAAGTTTTGAGAAACTAAAAAACTAACTTCTATGAAAAAAATATTTTTTAAAATCTTTTCAAAGGACTCTCCACCAGCCTCTATACAAAGTTTCATGTGTCTGAACCAGTTTTCAAAACATTTTTTCCAGTCCTCCGCAGACACCTCTTCCACAGCCTTCTCAAACGCTGCTAGCGCGTCTTCCGGCGATGAAAACTGTATACCTTTGAGCTGATTTTTAATTTTACGGAGTAAAATGAAGTCACTCGGAGCCAAATCAGGACTGTAAGGAGGGTGTCCCAAGACTCTGACCGGTGTGGAGTCCAGGAACATATTGGAAATGGCTTATTACTACATATTTTAAAACAAAGTCCCCGGCCGCATGTGTTCTGTTTGTCTGTTCGCAGTAAACTGAAAGAGTACCGAACGGATTTTCATGCAATTTTCACCAATAGACAGTGATTTATAATTTATGGTTTAGTTGCATAATTTGTTTAGGTTCTGTGTAAATTGGATGAAATAGGACGATGAAGATGTTGCGAAGCCAGCGAACGAGCCACTATATAAAAAAAATGACACTCAAATTGAGAACACTTATTTTTTTAATAAACTGAAATAAATAGAAATTATTGTTGATCTGGGATACCTAAGTATTACGGAAATTACTTAATGTTATGAATGAAATTTGTGAATGAAACAAAACTCCTGCAGTTATACGGAACATCCGCTGACATAATAGTAATAGTAATAGCCTGTAGCAGGAAACGCCTCGTTATGCGCACTGTTGGTATGCAAACCCATAGGTTATCGCCACAGGAAAACCTATAGCGGTTACCTATTTGCTTAATTACTGCATAAATCTTAATTTGAATTCATTCTATCATTGAATTGCGATGTACCTACACGTTTCACTCTGTACTTAAGGCTAAGTGATTAAGGATGATCAATCTTCTTAATAATAATAATTTATTCACATAAAGCATACTACAATAGAAGAGATAGAGCTGTAAACAGGTGTTCTTAGAAGGTATGGCATGGATCATCTAACTAGAAACAGATGCTCAATTTATTTGAGTTCCTTGCACCTGAACTAGGGTATTTCCTGTATCTCAGGTGTTAGTGTTTATCCTTAGTAGGTCACAGATCAAGCCTATCTTATATATTTTTTCTTTGGTGAATTGAGGTTTTTTTATTGGCAAATTCGGCCTTAAAAGTTAGTGTAGCTCGTAGTTGATAAAGTCATTAAATATCTTCTTAGATCAAAGTGTCAATGAACAAAAGAATCACATTTAGTCTTTGGGAAGTCATGATGGTAAGTGATGTTTACCCTCCATCTGCATTGGTGGCTACCTAGTACCAGGGTTTTTTAAGTGGGTAAGAATCCCATACTTTTGAAGGTTCCCCCACAATGTATAGTACAATAATACAATGTATAGTATACCCTTCGAATTGGTAATCCCATTTCTAATGACCCTAAATTTACCTATATTAGCAAATATTATCCAATAGTTATATATTCAACATCAAGCAGCGATGTAAGTATGTACAATTACATAGAGCATGGATGCGCCTGCGCATCTATCTAATTGTACATTCAAAAGTAAAACTAGGTTAATTTTTTACAGTAAAAAGTAGTTCTCGCTGGTTTGCCAGTCAAAAGTAGCTTCGACCAGGAAATACCTCCAACTCTATCACATCATGCATAACAAGATGTTGCGACATGACATCCGGATACAGCGGATGTCGCCTAAGAATATTAACAAGTAATTACTAATTAATATTAGTGTTAATTATTACGGCTTACTTTCTGTCTGCATTCTATTGTGGTATGTCTTTCCTTCTTGCAGGGAGTTGCCCTCAATTCCTCCTAATTGCGGAACTTACATATACTTTATGTATTTACTAGCTTTCCGCCAGCGGCTTCGCATGGTGTGGGTATTTCTTATAACTTTCATCCCCTATTTCAACCCCTTATAGCCCTTTTTTCTTCCTCAGGCTCTAGGCTATCTGTGTACCAAATTTCATTTAAATCGGTTCAGTGGTTTTAGTGTGAAAGCGAGACAGACAGACAGAGTTACTTTCGCATTTATAATATTAGTAAAGATAGTGCGTTAAATGGGTATACCGGACTTATCTTTCCTAACTTCCTTCCTTTGCCTATGTTTTTATATCTAGTCTCTGGTTTAGACTATGCGTCAATATGCCCGTCTAACAAACTTTCTTCGAATAGACGGTACAATCAGATGTTAAAAGTAAAAATGGATTATGAAAACTTATGAAGCGATGTGCCTTTTTGGATCGCACTTGCCCTTCCTTGCCATAATAGCCATTGGATCCGAATTTCAAAGCCAAAGCTAGCCTTAGTTTTGAAGTAGATTTTACCTGACGGCACAGACAGCGAGGTTTCGGGGTAAACCATAATATCATCTATGTATACAATTTTTGTCTTCAGATTATGTGATCGGCTGTTAATACGAAATTATTAATAGCCGATGTATGTACAGTCAATTGTCAATACTTGTGTCATTAAGGGCCGCACTCAGAGATATCACTTTACGTAATGAATCATTAGCTAATAGAGACCCAGTATATCTTAGTACACTGACAACAAACTCAAATATGGAAAAATAGGCCAAGATATAGTAGCCACTGTTTGTTAACGATTCATTAGCGTTAAGTGACGTCTCTGAGTTCGACAATTAGACAAGTATACAGGCAATCTATGTTTTTACAAAGTTCGCGATATACCTAAACACATTTTTATCTACCAGAGGGTTTGGTATGTAGACAGCTAACAACACTTGCGTTTTCACACATTTAGCGTAATACATTATCACACAATCTTTGTCATGTTTCAAAACCTTAGAAAATGTCTACCTGATCCAATTAGATACAAAAGCGTTTTCACAACACGTTATTTTATTATAAATATAAATAAGAAAATCCTTCACACGAGGGTCGTCAGCGTCACCTGTTTTTCTTCAGATCACAAACAAATAACAAAAGGGATTTAATATTTATTTTATATGCTATTGAAACCTGAATACATTGAAGTGTTTGATCAAGCCTTGCTTCAATGTAGTTTGCACACGTGCCACAGACAGTGAAGACAGAAGTTGGGTTTGATAGCTACTGTGACGGCGAGTGACGATAAGTATTCTATTAGTAATGCCACGTTATCAAGTGTTTGGGTAACGCACACATGTGTTGTTATCGCTGTTGGGTACACAGAACCACTGCGGTCATATAATTTTCTGCGACTGTGCTCTGAATATTTAATAAGAAATAGCTTTCCGCCAGGGGCTTTGCTCGCGTGGTCCGGGTATTTCTTTCTATTAAATTATAGCCTATGTTTCTAATGGTGAAAGAATTTTTCAAATCGGTCCAGTAGTTTCGGAGCCTATTGCATTTAAACAAACAATCAAATATTTCCTCTTAATAATATTAGTATAGAAAATTGTGTCGCTGTGCCTTAGCAGTTGCTTATCGGAGTGTTTAGTTAAGTCGCAGCTATAATTAAGGCGATAGAAACTACTTCCTCGGATAGTCTTTCTTAAACTACGTTAATCCCGTAACACGCAGGATATCTTTCAATTGGTAAAACGTGACACCCTTGATATTTAAATTAAATTAAAATTAAAAATTAAATTAAAAAACAAAAGGTGTAGGTACCTAAGTAGTTAAATAACGTACTTATACTACGTAGTGATTAGCATTCCATAGTTAAAATTAGTGACATATGTGACCCTAATTTTCAAGGTTGTCTCTCAGTAATTTCGCGGCATACCAAATCTAAACATTGCATACACATTAAATTAATTATGAAACATGCCCAACGGTTATTAATTACTAATTAAATATGGAACAGTCGCCTTGAATGGTCGGAAGTCACGGTCGTTGACTCGCGATATATACGAACGGAGATATGTAAGAACATAGTAGTCGTAGTACATAATTATTAAATCTTAACTGCGATTTTTGTTCACATAAAACATTTGAGCTGCCAAGAAATGGAAGAAACTTGACACCAATAATATTAACACACGTGCCAAATTTTTAGTGTACGATTTGATAAAAGTACTTCATCATTTACCGATTTACCGTCCTCACCGCTGATTAAGAGATTTTCGGCTAATAGTCTAACATGCCGCGGCCTAGTGCGGTTTATAATAGCAAACTTGACATTGAAAGGCTGTTGAGAAAAAATCTCAAGTTATTTCAAGTTTTCTAAAAAAAAAATGAAATGTCGTTTCGAGAGATTTGAGACCTGTGAGTTAATATTCCATATGAAGATCCAATCCATCAAGAAGAAGAAAACGAAGATATAAGTGTCTATACATCAGCCGTTAAGGGATCAAATAAACTCTAAAGTCTTTGATAATTTGGTAAAAGTGGATCAATAAAAGCTTGTCGTGTCGCGTAAAATTATTCGTTATGCTCAAGTAACGGCTATTTTACTGTTAGGCGCAAAAGAAATAAATATGGGTGTGCTAAATACTGAACAATTTGCGTGTTAAACAACGAACGTCATGGGAAAGAATTTGTTTTAAGCTTCGATCAATGCCAGGTGTTCAGTGGATATGATGGGAACCTAGGCCAGTTCGCGAAAGTTCAGCGTCAAAACTGTGGAAGGTATGTGACGTCCATTAAAGATCGTTCCGAATATCAATCATTTGAATTGAACGTTTGTAGGAGCTGATCAATATATTTTTCTAACCATGTTGGGGTCGGCTTCCAATCTAAGGAGATGCAGCTGTGTAACAGTAGCGACTGCTATTAGAGCTCTGCAACCCAATTTTTGGATCATATCGATATCTTTTGGATAGATTATTATGCATTTGGGGTTCTGATTGCCTGTAGCGATTCTCTCAGGTGGTCGTATAAATCGAAGTCGAAGCGTCGAGCTAAAACTTTGGGTCCCCGTGACATAGGCTAACGGGGAAGCATGAAAAGTTTAAAAAATACTTGATTCTCAGTCAGTAGAAAAAATTTAGCCAGAAATGAGCCGATAAATATTTAAGTGATAGTTTACATAACAAAGACCCAACACGAGAAAGCTAAATTTCCTTGAATATATAATCTTAATCGGTTACAATATTTATTTAAACTCCGACATAATTCTCAAAGCACCCAAACGAAATTAAAAAAGTAAAAATCTCACGAAAACCATCTAATTTAAAAACAAAACAAAACGACACAGTCAAACATTCTAAAAAGCAATTACACATGCGCCCACGCATCGAAGTCGTGAAACTTGGGAAATCGAAAGTGGCCGAGGAATGACGATCCATTGTCTGTTATGATAAGTTCAGAGAATGTATTAACTCGTAATTTCTGGTTGTGGGACTGACTAAACTATTTACTTACTTACCTACATTCAGTAGTTGTTTTACATAATAGAAGTAGAAAAGTTGTAAACTCGTAAGGGAGGTAAGTCCTTTAAATTATAGCAGCAGCATTAACATCGGATGTTTAATGGAAGGATACTGTGTCAATGATATTAGTTACGTGGACTATATGGTTTGCTCTGCCCATCGATCTGTTCCCTTAGAAGGCTTCTCCGTATCTGCGGACTATGTCGTGGCCAACGGTCTCAAATACAGATCTCACCAATCTTTTTGTCCGGCCTGAAGTTGGGAAGAGCCAACGACAGTCTACTTTTTACGGCCGGGTTGAAGTTAACCGAAGATTAGAGAGAACTGTTTACGATACAGTCCCCTTGGTCACCTTAAGGGAGACCTGATAACCGGTCATACGTTTTAAGTACCTGGGACACTGGGTGACCAATAGTTTAGACTCCCAGATTATGTAAAACTTTACTTGGGGTTTCCTGATGGATGAGCCTCATCCATATCTGCCTAACCCTTAAGAATACGGGTGTGAGGATATTATTATATTCAGTATCAAAACCTTAGTGGCAGTTCAGCATTGACTACAAAATACAATTCTAATTTAGGTGCTTAGTTTTTTTAGTCAATTTTACAATAGATCCAATCGAAACCAGTTGCAAGCTGCAAGCGACATTTTATCTACGTTTGTTTATGTACCTAGACCTAAATCTAGCCCGAACTATGTCAACAGGTCTAGAATAGCGAGCGGAGTCTAGTTTTTCATGAATCTCATATAAAATACAGTTCCGCGGCGCAAATAACGGTGCTAAAGGGCTTAGGTAGCCCAAAGATTCTACCATAAACTAAAATAGAGCCTTATAAGGATAAAATTAGGGTCGATATTTAAATAATCCGTTTTAAATATACGGGATTTTAGTTTTAAATAGTTAGAAACATAACCTTATGAACAGTTGTTAAGGTGTAATTTTAAGTGATTGAGGTCAAGTGTTCTTAGCAGTTGATTCTCGTCGTTAAGCTGTTAATTTAAGTGTTATGGTAATCATTTAGCGTGTAAAAGTGCGACCGTCTCACGGCACTGTCGTGTCGGATCGGTGACCGAGATAGTGTTAAAAGGGGTAATATCGGTTAAACGAGCATTTTGTTCTTATTCTTCCTGTTCAGTGCCTCGACCATGAGTTTTTCTCACTAGACTCGCTAGCGACGTCGTAAAATATTTGTATGGAAAACCCTTGCAGCGCCTCTAGCGGTTACGTAAGGAACTAAAATCTGCTATGAGATAACAGCGTTTCGATGCGTAAAAAACCTATCGACAGCCATTCGATAGAACTCATGGTTGACGTACTGGGGGGGGGGGGGGGGGGGGGGGGGTAATTCTTGTAACCTTCGATATCAGTTCCTATGAAATTGATCGAAAAGCTGAAGGATACGTGATCAAGTCGGCTACTTCGATAATAGGTACTGTTTTTTTTGTCAATCTATAGTTACTAGTATTATAAAGCTGAAGAGTTTGATTGAACGGGCTAATCTCAGGAAGTACTGGCTCGATTTAAAAAATCCTTTCATTTTTATATAGCCCATTTGTCGAGGAAGGCTATAGAGTATACCGTACGATCAATAAGAGCGATGTTTCAATGAAAAACGTTGCAAAAACGTTTTTTTTTTCTTTTTAAGCCCCCCAAGTTTACTTGAGTAGTGCAATGTGCAGCTGTGTTACTACCAAGTAGTAGGATATTAATTAGAGTACCTTTAATAAATCCGTCTGTACTGTAGGGATTCTTTCAAAGTGCTACCAAAAATCATCATGCAAGCCGAAAACTTCAACCACGAATTCTTAACCGTCTCTCTCAGTCTTCACTTAAAAAATTTAGAGGACAACTATGATTTTTATAGACATTGTTAAATTTAATACCATCGGTTAAAAGCAAAGGTTAAACAATAAAACATTTAAAAACCCCCCAGAAGTGAAGCAACAGGCAAGAAACTAATAAAAAACTTAATAAACTACATAAAAATAAATGCCGTAACATGTTTTTCTTAGTGTTATTACCGTGAAATCGGATAATGCATCCGCGTTCGTCATTCATTACAACAAACAATACAGTATGTCTTTGATATAAAGTCATAAATATCGTCTTAACGGTTTCAAGGACCTATGCGGTTGGTTTCCCTTACAAGGTAACATTAGCCGTATTTTCCGCAGAAAAAGAAAAATAATCAATTCTTACGAGCAAGGTATTTAGTGTTTGTAAACGCGATTGCTACGCTAGGTTCTCGCCAAATTTATTGTCTGGGTTGAAGTTGACACGAGCTAATATAACCCGGTCGTAAAAATCAGAGAAAGAAAAATATTGGATTGTAATAAATAAAAACGAAAGTTCAAGTCGTGTTAAATCATTTAAATCCAATATGTATCTTTCTCTTAGAATTAGGTCGTGCCAACTTCAACCCGGACAATAAGTTTGGCGAGAACTGTACGTTCAAATCCCGGGTAGCAGTGTTTGTGAGATTTCTGAAAGTGAGATTGGTTTATAGGCTCGCCCCTATTATTATGTACTTATGTAGGTAGACCTACATTAGTACACCTCTCCTAACCCTAACATGATGGTATGTTTATTGTTAGTTGGAAGACAACCCCAACGTGTATTTTCTGATAGTGGTATCGGACATATCAGAATCAATAGTACCTACCTAAATAGGGTTACTGTGTCCACCATTCAGGTTAGAAACCTGTATGTTTATGCATCATCATTTCAAAAGCTAGCCCCAGCATGTGGTTTGAAGAATGGCATTGTTCTTGTGAGTTTTGAAATCGACCTAATATTGAATCCGGTTTGAGTTTTCCTTTAGCAAAAAGCCGATACTCAATATTCAGAATAATGTTTTGAAGGGCATAAAATATGGAATGGACATGATCTTTATGTGCCGCCCATCACACCTATTACCCTTAAGGTTGGGCAGACAGAGGCGTGCCTACTGTTTGCTGTACAGTGTACTGTACACTACACACGAGCACAAACAAACACTAACAAAAACGCTAAAGCGATTTTTACATGAATGAACGATTGCAACTTTCAAATAACGTCAACGTCATATTCAAGTAATATCACAAAAGTTCTATTAGTACTTTAGGAGAAAAACGCTTTAGCACTTTTGTTAATGTATACATGTTTTTGCTCGTGACTGTACACCCACAGTTTACGGATTTTTTTTGATCGAACGTAATAAGGAAAGAAAGAAAGAAGAAAGGAATAAACATTTATTTGGACTCAGCACGAAAGACACACTACAAAGCTGCTAGTATAATAACATATTATAAGGAAAAAAAAGAAACATAATTATAACGAACAACAAATCAACAATATCAGCATGTCTCACGGCCGGACCAAATAGGTGCCCAGATCAGCTTCATGTCAAGCAGGAGGACCACCTACCTGACGCTGGTTTTCATCTGAGACCATGCCAATAAGGGTTGCCCTCATAATGCTTCTTGCCACTAACCGGGCACAAATCGAAATTTTAAGCGGCTCTCTACCTAACCCTAACCTTACACTCAGCTGTCGCGGTTGCGACCACTAGATGAATATGCCAGTTTCTTTCAAACGATATGAAACAATAAATAATAATAGATGAATCTACGTCGAAAATGAATCTTTTGTTTCATTTTTATATGACTAGCTTGGTTATGCAAGTGTGATTATATAGTATTAAATTTTTATTCGTGTTTAGATACATGCATCAATATAAAGATTTATTGGATCGTCAAATTAAATTGTTTGATTTCTCTTTTTTGCCCGGGTTAATTGCGATAGACTCACAACCTATTGAGAACCACTTATGTCTGCAAACTTTTTGGGGAATACTAGCGTGATGGTATTATAAATATGTTTATCTATTCATATTTCACCAACTCTTCCCCCAATTTCTTAATCGCGCAAAAGGACATTTTTTTATGCAATCTGTTCTTGTGATTATTTCGAAATTATTGCAGCGTGAAAAGGTAACAGATAATTTGTATATGAATATGTTTTTAAAAGAAAAAAGTACATACCTAAGTATTATATCCATTGTCTAGTACCCATAGTACAAGCTTTGCTTAGTTTTGGAACAAGATGGTGCTGTGAAATATTTATTATATAGTCTAATAGTCTAATTATTAATTACGCTATATATCATGCTGTGCGGTTACGTTAAAGGGATTCAGTGCGATACCTACTGTCATTTTATTACTTATGCCTATGCTAAGACTGATACCTGTTTTTTTTATACCACTAAGGTGGCAACCAAGCATACGGCCCGCCTGATGGTAAGCGGTTACCATAGCCTTTGGACGCTTGCAACACCAGGGGTATCACTCGCGCGTTGCCGACGCGAAAAACCTGTTAGATGTTTATGGAGGATTCACTGCGCCGACAGTTTGAGGGAATACCTATTCCTCTTACTGCCAGCGCAGCGCGTCCTTAGAAGGAGTGGTGAAATAGGCCGATAAGATTCCTCATATAGCCTTAGCACATAAAGACAAAAGACTAACAATAGCTAACAACAGTGGAAATAATTGAGCAATATAAATGAAGTCCAATTAAAAAGGGCCAGGCAGGTAGGTGCTTAGTACTTGCCAAGGTGAACCAGTTCGGTTAAACAATACCTTCGACTTACGCCATAAAACGGTTCATTACTCCGGATGTATAGGATGACGTCATAGCTAGACCGTAGCTACAGTTCGCGCCGAACTTATTGTCCGGGTTGAAGTTGGCACGAGCTAACTTTAACCCGGTCGTAAAAAAATTATTAGATTGTAATAAAAAAAACGAAAGCTCAAGTTGTAGGCTGTCGTTATAAATTTATATCCACTACATTTCTTTCTCCGATTTTTACGGCTGGGTTAAAGTTAGCTCGTGCCAACTTCAACCCGGACAATAAGTTTGGCGAGAAATGTAATTTGAAACGATGAAGCTATCCATTGCTATAGTTAAATTAACAACACAATTGTCTAAGTTAATGTCTAACGGTTATAGCCAGTCATAACGCATAATAAACTTAATTGGCTAAAACGAACTGCGCATCAATAAAGGGCTATTGTGCGCATTGACGTAGGGCCGACGTTAGTGGGTCGGTAGAAAGCGAAGGATAGACAGACAGACAATCATGTGTTCAGATAACGTTTAATGGAAAATGTTACGACTTTCCAATTGAATAAAAAAAATAGCCACGATTTATATTACAGAATGACAAGTGTATTGGCAGATTGGGGAATTGGGAATTACATCTAAAGGTATGGCGTTAAAAGCTCCTGATAAGTTCGCGGTAAATTACCTAGCAGATAATTTCATACAAATTATGTTCCATTTCATATTTTATCCGGCGGTTATCGGCTAGAACACCTATAGAACATACACACACACACACACAATATAGTTGAATTAAGAATCTTTTCCATTTTGAAGTCGTTAAAAGTATACATAAATACCTAGAAGTGCTTTTACTAAAAAGCATTACTAATACATCCCTATTTCTGACAGTGTCTACAACTCTCAAAAGTTCTTATGCAACAAGTCACGCTGATTTGGCAGGTATAAAAGATTGCAATTGTGTAAATAAAGATCGCATTAACACTGTCAACAAACAAAAAAAGTAAGATATTGACCGATTATATAAATCTAAAACATCAATAAAATTGTTGACAAATTACTTCTCAACAGTTTACACAATGCGCACAAAGTCGTGATTCGAGTGACGTTGCCTTTGATAATGCACTTCAAGTTCTTGTCTTATTTTATTTATTGTCATTCTTGTAATAAGCCCAGAACTAAATTGACGCAAACAAACAAATTCTTCAGCCTTTTTTATAGCTTCATGGCTTTTTAATGGCTTTAATTAAAACTACAGTTCTGGTCAATCTTATTGTTACTTATCTTGAAGTTAGCTCGTGCCAACTTCAAGCCGGTCAATAAGATTGGCGAGAACACCTTTGCTAAGCTATCTCTGAAACTACCAATGAGATTTGAAACATTCTGTCTGCATTTGATACTGGTGATAGTTTATTTAACATCTCGCTACGACTCTTTAAAAGCCGAGTAAAAGTAAAAAAAATCCGCGAGCGAAACCGCGGATATCAGCTAGTAAATTTTAATATACAAGGTGGAAGGGACATAACGCACATCCGAATACCATGAGTTCAGTACATGATTCTGGACTCTATGGAACATTTCAACGCAGGGGGGTTTCATTTTCAATTTTCCATAACATTTTCCTTAAATTTTTCAATTTATTATTATTTTCTTGAACGTGTAAAAAAACAATATTTCTATCTACCCAAATTAGATTTATAATTAAAAAAAACATTACTTCATTTATTTCGGATCGCACGCGCGATAACATTCACTGCGGAGCGTTATAATCGCGTTTTTAGCAATACACTACGCACTCAAAAATTACATCTGTAATAACTGATAATTTTCTACATGAATGACCTAGGTCATTTTATTTTTGACCTTGAGTGAAACCTTGTCACGACGTTTGTGCGTCGATGTCCCTTTCACATTGTAGATTGTACTTCAAATAGCTAATAACTAGGAAACATTAGCATCATTACAAATTCAAAGACTAAGGACATTCAGCTTTCACACGATGTATGAAATCATCAAATCATAATCACTGAGTCATCACTGAGCCTGCCGGGCTAACATGCACGCCGCGACAAAATTTTGTCTACTCTTTTGTCTCGCTCTTTCTTGTGCGAAAACGAAACAAAAGCACGACATAAGCGTCGACAAAATGTTCTCGCGGCGTGCATGTTAGCCCGGCTGGTCACGGTCACTGTCACCTCATCGATCTTGCACTTGATATATCCAAGGTCATCGATACGGACTAGGTATCAGGAAGGATTTTTGTGATAAGGAAAATAGCCTTATTTGGATAGGAAGTGGAATAAGTAAACATGGCCTAGGCTTGGTTTGAGGCTGACGACATCCATTGTTTGCAAATCAAAATCAGCAACGTTTTAGAGTGAGACGAACATAGTGCCTCTCTTTCCTTCATAGCAACAACAGCAGATAAGTACTTTATTCATAACGAATCCAAGTAAATGTAGTAGATATGCTTCCACTTCTTATCTAAGAATAAAAGTAGACGGTACAGGTTGTACTATATTGTTATACTTAGACGATTGAAGAAAGCTCCAATCAACCTTGAACGTAACTTTCGCAACTCCCACGGAGAGACCGGTTCAAATAAGGAACTTAAAAAGCGGCGCGTGCGCACTGTCCGAACACCGCGCAGGCGGTTGACATGCCAACATTCCTCGGTAAACCAATCAGTTTAATAAATAAAACTATTCCGGAAGTTGATACAGTATTTCAACCCGTTACACACAAGCCCGGCTAGCTCAGTCGGTAGAGCATGAGACTCTTAATCTCAGGGTCGTGGGTTCGAGCCCCACGTTGGGCGAATCTTTTTGCGTTTTCTACGTATTTTATAAACCAGATAAAACACGTGACAATCTCTAGATTAACCGCAGAAACGTGTATTTTGTAATAAGAGACTTGCGAGTGTTCTTCATTTTATCGATCTTTCGCGAAATCCAAGGTTTCAAAGATAAGATAAAAAAAATACATACTAATAACGTCCAAGAGAAGTTTAAATAAAAAAAATTTCGTCATAAAACTAACAACATTGACCCAGATTTTGTAAAATAACTTTCTTTCACGAACCAAGATTATCATAATATGTGTAGCAATTTTAATAATGACGCACAAATCAAGCAATAATGGAAAGTGCTCAATAATCGCCTAATGATATCGACCTGGTTCCGCCCGAGATTAATGAATATGATTCCTATCAAATGACAGATGTTAAGCTTATTATTATCGATGTTGACATTGAGAATTATCGATAATTTCTTAAATACTTTCTACAGCTCCAAATGTCAACCTTTCTCCGGCGTTTAGTGTGCAAAATATTTCTTACAAGGAAAATAAATTATAGTTACGATAACGTTTCAATTTTAAAGCTATAAATTTTGTATGATAGGTTAATAATACTTTAAAAAATAATGTTTTGCGTGTGGAGAAATGCTCATAAATGTCGTTGATGCTAATCGTTTTCTAAAAGTTTCTTTTATTATACTTATTTATTATTATTGATCTACACTTCGGTTATAAAGATCCGACCTTCCCTTCGGGTACTATTATTATAATTTTATGTAAGAATAAGTCTATAGCACTCATTTATAATGTACCTACCTTTCTAACAGTGAAAAATTTTTCATAATTGTTTCAGTAGATCCAGAGATACAACCTCATAAACTTTACCTCTTTATATAGTATAGATCGAACATGTTTGAATTTACCTACAGCCTGATTTAATCAATATAAGAAATTATCCATTTCATTTTAATTTAGCAGCCATCTTTGTCCTTTTCGTTTAAATAAAGTGAGAAGGCAAGATACATAAACTAGTTAGTAATCGTTTACAGAAAATTAGGCGTTCTCGTATAGTGTGGCGGTTGACGCAATCTTGCTGGCGCCTAGTCTAAAAGGTTAACAATCACAAAGGTCCATTCCCTAACGACCGTAATACAGTAAAACTATTGAATAGCACATTATATAACCCCAATTATGTAACAGTACTACAACTGGGTGATATAGTTGGCATTTCGTACTGAAATTACCCCAGCGGGGAGCTAAACGATGCACACTGAATAGAACAAACTGTCTTGGAACCATTTTGATTTTACATAATACACAGTGACTTAGGGATCTCTCGTTATTAGATAATACCGTCATTTTTCATCATTAAGTTGTTGTCTCTTAACTAATGTTTGTAGACAAAAGGTTTTATGGATGAAAGATGCTATAGGTTTAAGTGTCGTAGTTCTTTAATGCGGATTTGGAGCAAGCCGGATTAGATTACGGTTGTTTTGCAGTTAAATAAGACAGTTAAATAAGACATTACTTAACACGTGCAGTAATATTGCTAGTGTTATTTATATTACGACATAAGTAGAACTTAGTTTGCGAGAATGCGCTTAGTTGCAATATGATAGGTTAGTTAAGACGCATAATTACCTAAGACCTTGCTAAACTTACTGTAATTGTTTAATTTAAAATAAAATGTGAGGGAAATGGCCTTTTTACAGTAATAAATCCGCGAAATATGATTCACATAGCCGAATATTCAGAATCTGAAAGAAGGACACAGTCGTATCTTTCTACCCGACTGCGTCGAAGCTCCAAAGGAGAGTTATATTATATAGAGAACATGGTTCCAGCAACAGGAACATCACTCATTAAAAGTATGATTGAAAAAACAAATTAGAACCTACTTTTCAGGCTCTCCACCATCACAACAAATCTAAGTAATCATCAATAAAAAAACTAACCTAACAAGTAGAATCTGTCATCAGCGCCATCTTTACGAACGCGGGAATATTAGAAAATGGCGGCTGCAAGTTCTTGCGACGTATAGACAGTGTAGGCCTTCAACATGGCTGCAGTATTCCGTTTGGCGCCGCTGAGTCCATCGGAATGTTAATTAAATCCACCATGCTTGTATTGCTTGTATCGATGCAAAAAATAAAAGGTCGAGGAGGCACGCGCTCCGCAACGGACGAACTCGTCAAAGGGCTGTGTTTTTCTAGCAAAGAAAAACAGTTGGAACTAGTCCTACAGATTAAGTTGAATAATCTTTCTAGGTTTTTTTGCCGTCTGTTCTGGCTAACGACTGGATTGCTCGCGACCGTGACCGATGCAGCGGTTGAAATGGCGGGAAATGTAGACGATTTATAAGTCGTTAAGTAATTTGGATTACTGCTTCTATTTCAATTCAAATGTAAGCCAATTAATGTCGTAAAAGCAGCGTGTCTCTCCTTAGAACGACTTGACAGTGAGTGACAGCATCTTCAAGGAAACCTGATGAGAGGTTTTACAACTCTTCAGGTTTCCTTTACAAGAAGTATATATCAATAATAAACTACTTATAACGATCTTAATAACAATAGTTTTGCACCCACGTCAGACACTCTAGACAATCTATCTGCTGGTGTATTCTCTTCGTTTGGTATCCTAATATGGAACAAAATTGATAATGAAGAATAAGGCTAGATGCTTTTCTACTGGTTGGACCTGTATTCTCTCATAAGCCTTCCAGTAGATTGGTTTCATCATTATTTAAGATAAACTTTTTACTATAATATGAAGTACTTATTAAAAAAAAATGGGGTATCATCATGATCTTCCCAAACATTTTCTACATACTTCTAGACCTGGGATATAAACAGCTACTGAATATAAAACAACATTTAGTTACTTATGTAATAATTTTACGCTGCTTGAAAAGTTAGTAAATCACAGTCATAATCAGTAGGTATTTAAGGCGTCATTTGCAAAGATTTGCATACATTATCAAGACGTCATCAGTTTTATTCGCGTCTCATTTACTTAATGACAACTATCTATCAATACTACCTGTTTTAGCTAGTTTAACATTAAAATGACATTTATTGTCACTGATGGGTTTAATTTTAATGATATATAACTATTTAATAAAGCAAATAAGGACTCTGAACTATGTACATATTTCAATTCAAATTATTATTAATAGTAGGCACAATAAAATTGACTTATATGCCCATGTGCTTTTTTAATGATGGGAGATCATCTCATGCGAAAAGACATCAATTCAACTTAATACAAACAAAGACAACGAGATCAAACTTTAATATTGAGCTAGAAAAAATTAGGTAATTTTTTTTCATTGGTACTGACCATTGACTAACCTGTAATGGTTTAACAAAATAAGAGGGTTAATAATTAAGCCGAAATAAGTATCAATGATCCTAATAAAATCAAGTAACTAGCTTTACCTACTACAGATATTTTCAATACATCTAAATATGCTCTATTTGTATCACTATAAAAACATGAATGTATTGCCGATTGTTGAAATTAAATTAAAGATATCGTGTCGTTAAGCCATAAATTCTTTTAAAACATTATTGTATACTAAATCCTAGTCCCTCAAGTAATTAATTAAAAAAGAATCGTAGTAATAGCCAGATAAGGTAAAAAATCGATAGTTGCTAAGTAACCCCCCCATCACAACATTAACGGATGGCAAGTCCATTATTGCAATTTTAAATGTATTTATGAGTGTGACTCATACATTATATTTAGGTGCTCATATTTAATAGGACACCGGGAAAACTCATTATCATATTGTGAATAAGGGACCTATCACGCCTGTAACGGAAAAGTAAGCCAGAGGTGTAATAATGTACACCAGCAGTTCGTTTACATGTTTAGGTTCCATGTAATAGGGGACGGGCCTATTGCCATTAAATGAACCCAATAACACTGCCCTATCTGAGAATTACCCAGGAACTCAATTGTAGCAGTCACGATGCTAATTAGGAGGTTGAATATGGATAAATTGTCTCTTCAAGAAAACTAAATAATAACTGCGTTATATTTAGTTCTGATTGCAGTTCAAAACAGGAACGCAGTTAAGGTGATACACATCGTTCTTACACCATAGAGAAGGCAGCCGGTGCGATATTTACGGTGTTGAACACGCCAACTTTGCGCAAGCGCAGCCGACCAGACATACACAGATACGTTGCAGGAAATTACAACGACAACACGCGAACAAAATGATAATCAAGTGAATTGATTTTAAAATGGAAACTTTGGACATTTAGTAATGTTCAATGAATATTGATATTTGGAAGTGGAAATATCTAGAGGTTGTCGCAATTTACATGCTAGTTTAGATGACTTGAATATCAAAGACCGAAGTCCTTCCTAGGCTAGGGAAAGGGGCTAACAAAGAACAAGCGTATAGTAAATTGATAAGTAAGTCTGCCAGACAAATGGAAATTTTGATTACAAAACTACTTACTCGTGTTAGTATTGTACCTGAATGTGGTACACATTACATGGACATACATAGCAATTAATGACTGTTCAAATTTGATCAAGAAGAAAGGTAAGCCAATAGCCATAATTTTAGCTGAAATATTAGACTTGTTGACAATTTTACTATTGGAGTTCTTAAGGAACATCTTGCAACAAGCTGTGATGTCATTGAATTTGTCTCGTAGCCTGAATTTAATAGACTCCATGAGGAGGTTGGTCTCCAGTAATGGGAGATAATGATGACGAAGTTGAAAGGAAAATCATAACGATGTAGATTTAAAGAAAACATTAGTCAACGTCACAACAACTTTAGGTTGCAGTTATGAACTGCAATGATAAATTGCAACAAGTGACCATTTAGTTAAGAAACATTTAACTAAAGAGCGGAGCGATTAACAAAATGACGGTACAGATTAACTTCGAAACGGATGTTGGGCTTTACGTAAGTGAAACTGAAAACACAGACGAACATGCGATTATAATCTTAAGGATTATTGTAAGCATAAGACCTGTTAAGTATTTCAATCACTTGAAAAGTTGAAATGTTTAAAGAGTAGATTGTGCGATACAAAAAGGACCAATAAACCTTTAAAATTAAACTGGCATTTTTAGATGGTATCTTAATCAATTTGCAGATTAAAATAAGAAAGTGATTTTTTGTCTTTGTTGCAGATTTTGCAGTAGATACGAAAATGTCGCAAGAGAGAATCAAAATACACTGATTAGTACTATACTGAACTTGAGTTTCCAATCAAAACATCACCACAAGTTGTAGTAAACATCTTCTAAACACTATTAGATCTGTGACGTCTAAACATTACGTCAGTATCAAACCCTCAATAAATCAACGTTATCTTTGTCAGCAGGAAGGCGAAGTTCTATTGCCCTCAGTGCGTGATATCTACTAACAAAGGAACCTAATACAAATACCTAGTAAGTATAAATATGTACGTGAAATTTTTAATCTG
Organism: Acronicta psi; assembly: GCA_946251955.1. NCBI lineage: Eukaryota > Metazoa > Arthropoda > Insecta > Lepidoptera > Noctuidae > Acronicta > Acronicta psi. The sequence goes on along the minus strand of OX276469.1, from coordinate 14,112,243 downwards.
TTATTTTAATACTGCTGTCAAAGCTTTAAGAATAAATCCGATTCGTCATTAACATAAAAGATGTGTCTAATGTGATGAACTGTACAACTATTAACGACGAGAACAAAACGTTTTTAACATGACAAATTCTAATACATTGACTGATTATATTATGTGTAAGACGATAGAAGCGTTCCATTAGTTACGGAGCAAGTACCACAATTAACTATATTCAAAATTAGATATGGACTGTGTTTAACTGGAGAAATTTATAATTTGACAGGAATTTTATTACAAAAACTTTAATATCTATGTTCCTTACAGGGTTTAAGTTGGTACTATGTTGGTGTATAGGTCAAACGATAACAAAGACAGTGTTTAATTTATTAAAACAAATAAAGAATAATTGTTTTTTTTTTAAAAACGTTTCCACCGTTACAGATTTTTTTTCTAGCGCACATTTCGAAATTTCGTTTCGCGTGGGCTGCTTTAGTACATAAAGCTCCAAGTTCTTTTTATAAAGTATAACTAATTCTCTATGGTATAACTTTAGAAGCTGAACGGACAAGCTGTCACTGTCAAATACTCCATTAATCTTGCACGAGTTTCTTTAACCTGTTTCTTGGAGTAACGTATGTGGATTGTGGTTTGGAAAGGCATAAACAATTTTCACGCTATTAACAAGTGCAGGAAATATTATCAGGGCCTGATGAATTTACGTAGTTTTAACCTAAACCATGGCCAGTATTTACAAACTTATACAAACTCTTTCGGTTTTTTATACCATTCCTACAAGTACGACCAACAGAGGTAATCAAAAAAGAAATAATATTTTGTTTATTGCGTCGTTTACTTTTAAACCGACAGAGCATCCAGTTCTGATTTCACTGTTTTTAATAATTATAACACCAGCAGACTAATTAATTGCTTATTTCAATATTAGATCACCTCGGATGACAGGTGTTTCCGTGATTTATATGTATGAAGTTGTTAAAACATAATTTTTCAAACATAAATCACGTATTAAACATATTATTCAATCTTCTTTTATTTTTTATTATGAAACCCGAAAATGTTAATTTAATTCTTATTTTATAGTCCTGTTTATCACTCAACTTTAGTGTTAACGAGCTGAATCTGCCTATTAAGTCTAGATAACAGCCAGGAAATGTTTAGTTATATTGAATCAGATTTCACTTTTGAGAAATTTACCGATTTTATTCATTACCTAGATGAACCGATTGAATGAATAGTTATCTTTTACAAAGTAATGCAGAAAAAGGACAATGATAAGCAAATATCGTACTTTATAAATTGGAATTGAAGGTGAACCACATACAATATTGACAGAATGCTATTTGCCTTGATATGATACTACACATATGTGGGTATACCTAGACACTTTTCTTAATTGAAAAGTTTAACTAAAATCAAAACTATTCATATACCTATCAAGAAGACATAACGATCTATAACTTAATTGTTATTACAAAATCGATTAACTAAATCAAATCTAACATAACACCTAGAGAAATTTTGGAAATCTGGATCAATAAATCTCTTTCTATCTCTATTAGGTGCAATATTAATGATTTTGAGAACGACGTAACAGTCTTAATTAATTACGTTCGCGACGGTAACGATCTGATTATGTCACGAACTTGACATGGGAATTTGGAAATTAAGAAAGCAGAAGAATATGTCTTTAAAACGAGTTTTAAAACTATTCAGAAACATACTGTCAACACTTATCTATTTGAATCTTAAAACCAGTAAGTTCGTTACTTGCTACACATGTTTTCAAGTGGATCCATCTATGGGCTTCTGAATTCATTTTAAAACGTTTTTAAGAGTTTTAACTACTCTAAAGAAAAAGTTTGTATTAACTTGAGAGTTTTTGAGTCAAGTAGTCTTTTTTTCTAGCCCGGTACGGCCCATTGCTTGGTCTTGGCATTCCTTTCTACGTAGCTAGGGCTAGAGGTGCTAAGTTTCTGGCTGATCAGGAAAATATAAGTGTTACACTTTGAAATGATATCATACCTGATAACCTGACTCATTAAACAATTTAAAGCTATATGCTTCAATTACTATTTCAACATGTGTACTATCGAGCGCATTTACATATAGTTTTACGATCAAGGTTGTATCAACCTTAACATTAGGTTGTCCTACATTATAAGACAGAGAATTTTCTATATTGTTCCGTTTCTCCGCGTCAAACATACAAAACTTAACTTTCACAGAAACCATTATGTTATCAAGAAAGGTGTCATACACGTGTTTTGACGCCAACATTATGTTTATTGGTGAATCTTACTTAGTAGATAATGAGGTTAATGTTGGTAGAATGTTAAGCCATTGTGACAGAGATAATTATTTATGTTTTATGGCCGGATCAGTATTGGCCTTGATTTTCTATAGGTCTGCGCTCGTTTTCTCTCAGCTGTACCAATGTTGTATAAATTAATCCTACTATTCCCATTTTATCTGACACAAGGCCACTTGGTATAAGACATATTTTAAAATTCAGCTTGCTAGGAAATAAATGCTGTTATCTTCAAACTGCAACGGTATATCTCATCACCATCATCCTTCTGTCCTTATCCCAATTAAATGAGGATCGGTGCAGTGTGTCTTTACTTAAATATACCATCCCTAGCCGTCCTATCATCATTTCCTTTGTAACCATAATCTTTCACACAGTCCACCCTTTCTTTTGTCTTCCAGACATAAATTCTTTCTACGTAATATACTTTTCACTCCATCCTTTCAGACCACTACGAGGTCTGCATATGCCATTTGTTACCATTTCAACATCTATTGCTTCTTAAACCCACTGTCCAAATTTTTGGCAAATGCCTTTAGTTTTATTTAACTAGGTAAGCACTGATCGAGTCGAAATTAAATCGATTTCTCAGAAAATCGCTTGATTTGTGCACAGAGTAATACAATTGAATGATTGTTAGGTAGCCAACAAAAATTAACACCATTCAGATTGCACCGTACCTGCCATTGACACAGTTTATAATTTCTTATATAATATTTACAATGAAATTGTTACGATTTTGCAAGATTTGTAGCGATAAAAATGCTAAAATATTATTCATTGGACCGTTTGCAAATCTGTTGACAAAATGCGCGTCTTCTACACAGGAAATTCATCGTGTGAATCTTAAATTGTCATAAATGGTAGCATTGTTTTAGTTTTAATGTAATGTGCCATTTAGACAATTTATACTGTAATACCAACATTAAATGTACTTCTTAATATCCAACTCCACATCGTAAACAAAAGGACTGGTTTAGTTTTTTCAACCCCTAAAAGATGGAACACGCAAGTATGCGGATTGGGGGGAAAACCGAAACGTTTTGAAAATTCTTAGTAATATTGTACTTGTTTGTTATTCTGTTTTTAACTTGAATATAGTAAAGACATGACAGGGTTTTGCCCCTCATTGTCCTTTGTGACTTTATTGTTGAAGTTTCTTTTGTGTTTATGAGTTATATTGTCATTTTGAGCTTCTTGCAAGTAAAGTTTTGTCTATAACATAACAATTACATTTATTGATTATATACTATGAATCAATAAATTGATTTATTTTCAGTAGCTGTTTTTATATATGTTTATTATGTTTTGCAAACATTGATCATCAAATTAAAGTATAAAAGCGACATACAAAAGTAAATACATCAACAAATCAGAACTACATAATTATATTTTCTGCAAATTCATTTGTAATTTCAATTTGCAAAAGCAAAGTTTTATCATCACACGTCTTATGTGAATAGCCTTTGAAAAGAATGGTTAATTTATTTTAAATTGTAACATTACAGGAATGGAACATTGTAGGCTCAAATTGAATTAGATTTTGAACGTGTTTCTAAACAGCATTACGAGTCCATTTCCATTGATTTAATTATAGCCGCTTCACTTGTTCCTTAGAAATCAATTCTACGAAAAAATTTAACCGGTAATGGCTAGCATAAAAAGCTTATACAATGCATATGTAGATAATGTAGAGCTGGCTAGTAGTTGTAAGGCTTCAAGTAAGCGGATCCGTTTAAAACTATCGATCGATTCTTTCAGAGTTATTTTGGATGTAACACAATATCATTCTGTTACTTTCTTTGCCCTTTAATATTGAAATTTGCGTTTGAAAAACTTTATTGTTTATTTATATACTAGGTACTTACTTCTTATATTTTGTATTTTCAATCTTGGTTAGCTGAGTAGCTATTATCCACATTATTTTCATAAATCACCTAAATTACATTCATCAGTGCTAAAAATAATTTTAAACTTGTTACATACGTTTAGTCTTGTCCTGTTAAACATAAAACGCGAACAAGAATAAGCAATTTGTAATTCTAATTTAATGATGGCAATCACTTATAAACATGTTTCTACCGTAACAGTACCCAGGTTTAGAATAAAGGATGCACCGAGTATAAAGACAATGGAGTGATGATAATAGACAACTTACAATTGCAATCGGATGGTCAAATCGTTAAATGTATGGAAATGACATAAGCTTTCGACAAATTTGGCTTTACGTTGCAACTTGTCTACATCGCTAGCCCTGAATAACAAGCGAAGTACGTAGTCATCTCGCGAATGGCAACCGACCAATGGTAGACGATGCTTTCTACATTACATTTCAAGAGAATTATCCATATGAGCACTTCATTGATGTGTTTCTCCGTGGTACTGCGGTTTTCTCGCGTGGAAAATGAGAAACGATACAATCTATTTTATTAGGTCACACGACGATCTGTGCGTATGCAAATCTGCGTGAAATTGCAATAAGAACGAACGTTGAGCTGGAATGATTGAGAGTTGCACTGTCATTTGTTGTATACTTGTATAGATTTGTTCTACATTTGGAGATTCAGTGTTGTGTTTGTGAGATGGTTCTTTGTTGGCGATAAATAGTCATACTTATATTTGACCATAAAATTATTTCAGCCTTTTTTAATTTCAAAGGTTATTTTGGTTTATTTTGTCGTTTAGGCGGAACCTTAAGAGTCGTTTACATCATCCACGAACTATCCAGTTTTTATTTTTCATTTAGCTGTAAGTTACGCAGCCTAATCTTAAGCCGTTTCCTCACTAGACCATTGTTACGGTATGTTGTGAAATGTACCAGAAGAAAATGTTGAAAGATCTTACCGTCACTATAGTCTGCGTGAAGATGGGAGATAGTGAACCATCTTGTACCTACATCGATTTAGAAAAAAATATGATCAGGAATATGAAAACTGACACTAGAAGGGAAGAGTTAGATAGTGAATTTAACTATGATACAAATGTTGGAAACTTGGAACTATATTTAGTCTATCGGAATAATAAAAACAGAAGAGAATAGTTGTTAGACGGACACTGTGGAAGAGAATTTCGACATCATGGCCAGAGATATCGGTAACTTAGTTGGCTAAAGCGTCTGGTGTACCAAACAAGAGGACGCAAGTCAGAGTACCTCGTTTGAGTATTGTTACAAAGATACCTTTAGCCTATTAACTGTTTGCACAAATAGTTAAACATAAACATAACCGCAGTAGAATATATTTGTATTACAGTATTGATGACATAGGACTGTTTTCGAAGTCATACGAATAGCGTGTCTGTACCCTTCCAGTACCTAATATAGTAACAGAAACATAAAAATACAAAACATTGCTCCAAATGTTCGTTTATTTGTACCTCAATACGTTTCCGTGAACATCTGCAGTGTACCGGAAAGGCCCACATTTGCAAATGAATGTCTTACAATAGGGGTACAAGCGTAACGAAACACCGTAATATACGGGCTCTTCCTAATATGTGATTGATACCAAGATGTATTGTAGCTCAAAGTACAATATCATGTAGCAATTGATCCGAAATGACAAGACTAGGGGATCGGCCTATCTAGAGGGCCTTTGAATGGGGAAATTGTATCTATAAATGTCATTTGCACTATGAACTTTTAGATTATGTTATTAGAGGCATTGTTCAGCTTCCTCCGAAGTACTTTGACGATGTTATTAGCAATAGGGACCTAATGAATGAATACGAAACTATAAAAAACGAGATTATTTTATATAAAAGCTGTTATGTTTTGGACCTGTGTCATTAACTGATGATGAACTGATGAGAAATGATATTTCGACAATCTTTTGAGCTACCAAATATTGCTTTGTTATCAGCATTAGATAATGTTCCAAAGCACAGAAATCTCTCAATTATTCATAGTTATTTCATTTTAAATTGTTTGAAATACAGCAAACCGTTTATATGTTACAGGTACCTATCGAATCTTCCTGTGTGCGGTGTCCCAATTTTTTTCTTCTTCGGGATCTTTGTATCTTTTTCTTCCACTTACCCATGAATAGCAGTCACCTCCTCAATCATTCCTTTTTATATTTAACATCGGCCTTAACACAATCCATTCATCTTTTACTTCTTTAACTTTCCTCTACTCCTCTATTCAGATGTTAAAGGTATAATGCATATTGATGCAGTGTAAGAAATAACAGTTTTACCATTTAATAAAGACGTGTCTACTGCGTTTATATCAATAGCAACTTTACAAAATTACACAGATGTTGACATCGTACATTGCGTGAGCTCTACGTATAACTTAACATTCTTGTTAAAGACATTCACATGTAAAGTGGTCGTACCTCACCTACTTCGTATCGTATTCCGAAATGGTTCATGTGTTTGATAGTAGTTATAAGTAAGAATGACGTCAATTTCAGGACTTCTGGTACATCAAAATACATGATTGCTCTAATTTTTTTTACCACAAGGGTGGCAAACTAGCATACGGTCCCTTTGATGGTAGGCGGTTACCGCAGCCTATAGGCATTTATTAGATTTTCAAGATTATGCTTACTTAGTAAAATTGACGTTGCGTTGATATAAAAATAACGTGACTAATATGGTAGGTTTTGAACAAAGACATTTATTATACGTTTCGAAACTAAAAACTTGTGGTAGGTAAACCTATCAATAAAAGGAACATAATTATACCTCATCATCCTCCTGCCCTTATCCCTATTCACTTAGGGTCGGCGCAGTATGTCTTTTTCTTCCATACATCTCTATTAGCCGTCATCTCATCATTCACTTCCTTTGTGGTCATATCCTTTCTCACACAGTCCATCCATCTTTTCTTTGGTCTTCCTCTTCCCTTATATCCATCCACATTCATGCTTAAAACCTTTTTGGTAACATGCTCTTCACTTCTACGCATCACATGTCCATACCACGCTAAGCGGTTACTGCACAACTTTTCAGTAACCGGTGCTACTTTCAAACTACCTCTTATATACTCATTCCTGACCCTGTCCATTCTTGTAACTCCACACATTCCGCGTAGCATTCTCATCTCAGCTGCATGCAATTGCCTTTCATGCATCCCTTTTGTAGCCCAACATTCCGACCCATACAAGACGGCAGGTCTTATCATGCTTTTGTATATTTTCCCCTTTAGTTTAAGGGGAATTCGGGGGTCGCACACAGTTCCCGTAACCTGCCGCCATTTCATCCACCCTGCGTTAATTGATCTATTTCCCCATTGTTTTGTACCACTGAACCAAGGTATCGAAAATCAGAGCAGACTGGCAGTGGTACACCATCCATAATTATACCTATCGTTAGTAAATTAATTAAAAAGCGACTTTTAGGTCTATTATCCGCAAACGGTTGTCAATCATTTTATAAAACTACATTAATCTTTGACTAACCATTTAAACGTGTTGGTATTAGTATGCTAATAAAGTTTCGTTAGCAGTGATCGTGAAATTACTGTTACCTACTGTGCAAGATTTATTTAAGCTAATGTTAATAGTCATGACACGCTTATCGTTAAGCGGAAAATTACTATATTAACATTAATAGAAAGTTTTATGTCAAGCATGAGCTATTAATCATTTATTAAAACATATTTAGTGAAAATTTAGGTTGTAGTCATAGCTGCGGGTTTGCGATTTATCTAATTACTTGTGTTTTGTAAATTATATAACATACGTAAATAACAAGAAGTCATCCATCACTCATCAGGTCACCTTAATTTGCTATGTGTAGAGGTTTTGATTGTCCTGTAAAGAAGAATAGTGTAAACGACATAGAAAAATCTCCCTAAATGTAACAATATATGGAAAAGGATGAATGATATTCAAACAACATGTTACGAATTAATGAATGTAGAGCAAAACAATGCCAGTGGGCTAGGACTTGCATACAGAACACGTGTTTAGCATTTATTCAAATACATGGAATTTCTTTTTCAGAGAAAGCATGTACCAATGTAAATGTTGACGACACACACCACACAATCGTGCTAAGATAAACTCATAACATGCGCGATGAACAACAGAACAAGGCAAACAGTATAATGAGCTCTCGTGAGGTCACACTAGATGAAAGTATTGATAGTAAAGTTTAACAAGCCGTGAAAATAGCAGACATGGGCACCACAATAGACAACAAACAAAATAATCTAGTTTCACAAAATAATCGTGAACCTACTGAACTTGTTGATGTAATCTAGAAATTTGGAACAGAATTAAAAAAGAGACGTAACGTGCTATACATATTAGTAGTAAGTTGATTTGGACAAAATAGCGTTATTTTTTTAAATAGCGTTTTTAAGAATATCGCTTTTCTCACATGAGACAATAACAGAAAATTCTTTCACCAGATCTATTTCTCAGTATTTCCAATACGTTATGGTAACGATCTCACAAGTTGATGTAACTAGCGACTGTTAGAAAAAGAATCGTGCGATTGTGCACGCTTCACTCAAGGATGATCACGCGACGCCACGCCACTGTTATTACACCACTGAAAAGCTTATTAAAATAATGGCCCGATAGCTATGGAATTAGAGATTACAATGAGGAATGCGAACATTCCTGTTCTTGTTGCCAGGTGCGAGCGGATTCCGATGCGAATGGAAGTCGATCGTTTAAGGAAATTATGTGCTCCTGTGAGAGTAAAATTTCTTGTTATCCTCAAGCAGGATTCTAGAGCGATATTTACTGCATTATAAAATAGTATAAAAACATGAATGCACTTCGTATAATACAAAAACTCGATCACATTTTTGTGTTATCGGATATAATCACAATGGAAGATAAGAAAACTGATATCAATAAATCGATAGGTATTGTTTAGTGGCGTGTAGAACGCGTACCGCAGACAATAGTCAACAATACGCTGTACAATGATGTAGAGCCGACTATGGTTTACGAATTCATATCAGATTACTATGAAATAAAAGGAGCGTAAATATACAGTCCGATAAACAAGCAGAACGGAGCTAAGGTCGCAAGATGAAAGCTGTTGGAAATACTCGTACTTAAATTCGGTTTTCATTATAAGTTAATTGAGTATATTTTCCAGTTGCTTTCATTTATGGAATGCGTGGAATTTTAGATACGACATTGAAAACGAGAGAGTATCAACAAAAGCCCTTACTAGCGAAGAAGTTATTGAAGTCCAATTTTACAAATAGCTAAAGACAAAATAAGACACTTTTATCGTTAATACTTCCATCAGTGGAGATTAATAAATAATAAATATCTTGGGACAATAATCATGTTTTACTTGGTTCGATGACATCGAATAGCTTTAGGTTGGTGACCGCAGTTCACTTTTTATAGCTACACTTATGTTTGCGTCATCATTTTCTTTAGCATGTTGATGATAAAATGACGTCACACAACAGCTGTTGTTGCAATTCGTAATGGGTCGTGTTTTAAGCATTAGGTACATACTCTTGTTCTAAGGCCGAGAATGGAATAACCAAGGCTGAGCTATATCGGCTAACCAGCAAGAAATCAATTTTGTGTCTGCGTTGCATTATTTAATTTTGAGGAAAATCTTTCAAGCTTAATTTACCATCTGAAATATAATAGGATTTTGCTGCCGGAAGAAAGTTTCTTGAGGGGTTTCAATATTCTGGTGTTTATCGAACATCGAGAAGTTGTGATACCTGTCGGCGATTTCACCAACACTATCAAAAAACTCATAACGTCATAAGAACATGCAACCAAGCAATAAACAATACAAGCAAACGGACCATCAATAAACATCAAGTTGATGACAACGATAACGTCCATTACAAGCGATCACTTTTCTAAACTCACTCATTAAAAGTTACTTTCTTATTTCATAGAGTATCAGTTCATTAGCCGCCGAGAGAACAATAGGCGAATGAATAAATACCCGATAATAGTTCTGATACGATGATTGAACACCCACGCGCCGACGGCGAAAGTGATGACTGGGTGTCGTATGAGGTAATTGAAATCTCGACCACTGTATTACGTAGAAGATAATCTTTTATTAGAAAAAGAATGCAGCGTAAGATTAGTTTGTTTAAGCGGTATTATCGCCATAAATGGATAAGGAAATGATATTGAATCTACCGTTGATATGTTTCGAGATTAGATCGAAGTGTAAGCTACGGTAGATAATAATTTCGAAAGTTGATTGAATGACTATTACCATGCAAGAAATAACTGTGAAGATTGTGAAGTATATTGACCTAATAGAAGCGTGGAAACAAAGTGTAATAACGTTTCGTATGTGGTATTAAAGACAATAGGGACCTTGAGACGATGCCATGAATACATTTCAATCGTCCGGACCTCGATAGCGAAATAAGCAACAACAATAACAAGATATTGGCCAATATACATCCATTTAGAGATGAACAAGTCATTAAATCAAAGGTTTATTGTAAATCTTCTTACTTAATGTCAAATTTCAAGAACATGATTCAATAAGTTTTTCTGTACAAGAAGGTGAATCACTTTGAAATTAAGCTCGGATTTGTTCAAGGTTATACGTAATATATGAAGAAATAACAGTTCAATTTCGATAATAACAATATTATGTTAGCGACGTTGGTAATTGTCGCGTAAACAATGATGTTTACACATGTCACTTGCTAGCTGCAAATCATACGTCTTGTTTACATGATCGATTTGCGTTTACAGAAAATGTTACCTAGTAGAAATTGCAGACAACAAATTTTGTCAGAATTCAAGTTCGGATTAATTCTGAATTAAAAACTGTTTTAAAATTTAAATGAGTATTTATTGATGCGCATCCATAAAAGAGCTCAGACTATTAGGGTAGGACCATGAGAAAAACAATAAAAAATTCAAGGTATTGCAAAATAACATGGAGCCAGTGGCCAGGTGGCTCGCCATGCCAGAGATGACATGATACTTTCTCTCGCGTGGACCAAACACACCGAACTCTCCAACCCGGACACGCGGCTTTTTGCATTGTTTTTGTTAATGCGATATTATTATTATGGTTGTCTGAAATTGAAAGTTTTAATGTACTTGGTTGTGGAAAATCGAAAGCAAATCGCCCTGACTCGTGTCTCCCATAACACTAAGATAACATTACCTTAAGACCGCTTTCGTTTTTTGATGTTACAGCCAATTATATCAACAATTTTAACGCCAATTATTGTAAACGGTTTCATTTTATAGTGCCACCTATAGTGACTTTACTTAAATGTATTGTAACAAAGGTGTGGAAGTCTTTAAGAGTAGCTGTACTCACCCTTTCGCAAGGCGGGGGTATAGTTGGCGCATCCACCTCTGTGTAGATGCATAGAGTTGATTTTCTCGACAGCGAATCGCTGGCAAGACTGCTCGAGCTGGAGCCAGTTGAGAACTTCATGGTTCGGCCTCATCCAGGAGTGGTGGTGTATCAGGTGACGTCTACCTGCACATCAATGTGATGTTGCCGGCACATCACACAGGTGCGCGTCACCCAGTGTTCACCGTCCTTGTCGTTTCTCAGAGCAGGCTCAACTTTCGTATCAGGTCGTAGGTGAGCTTGCGCAAGTGACAGCTACTATTCTGCGTTCAAAGTCAGTTGTGGACTACCAAGGTCGTTTCCGTTGTCAAGATGCGGACGGAATTTTCGATGACTGTTAGCCTGCAACAAAAAATAAAAGTATGAATCAGCGGCATTGAGGTTATATGCGCGCAAAAAAGATAGGTAATCTGCATGCATGATACGCATGGACGATACGAAGCAAGTTGTTCTAAAAATACAATTACGTACTGACTGTAAAAACAAACAAAAAAATAAAGATTCAGTGTGACTTTTCAACAACAGTCGGGAACTTTTGTTTGACTGCTTTGATATTTAATTAATTTAAAATTATAATGAGTTTTGGATCATACATGCATATATAAGATGCTATAGGTAGCCCCAATGTCGTTTAGTATACAGGATCATTATCCGCAACATTAGAGAGCAATAACATCCGTAATGTCAGTTCGGTTGTTGGTATCGATCGTTATACAATGATAATCGTGATAACTAATGATCTTATACATGTTAAGTCAATTTGAAATTGATGCGCAAATCATATAATTTCCATTGCTTCAATATTTAGAAACTATAATCTTACATAAGTTTCTATTTATTTTTTTATAGTTACAATGATCCTATTGACTTATTTTGCGTTGATCTACTTTTAAATAATGTTGAAATTGTGCAAGGACACGATAATTGAGATAAGTTAAATCGATACATAGATGGACGGTATCGAATCAATTAAGTGTAGATTGTATGATCGATATCAATGGCATTGTGTGCAATAGTTGCACCGCTCGTAAAGGTGAAGTATGTTGATGATTACATTGTGCTGTGTATTTTAATATAGTTCGATTAGAATCAAGATAAAGTTTATTAAAGCCGTTCTATTTAAACGTCCTTGTCTATGGTCTATTGAAACTGCTTTTGCAGTTGTTTTGGTTGGAGATACCGAACAAAATGCTTCACCAAGTTTTATTGTGATGTTGGTTCTGAAACTTATGTAGAAATCGTCGCGTTAACTTTTATATCAGCGCATGATAAAGAATCTTAGATAACTATTATCACCGACAATGGTTTTGAAACACCCTCAATAAGTATTACAACGTTTCAATCAATTCTATAACTTCAATAAGATGATAAGCTAAATTCTTCTCGATTTCTATATCAAAGATAACGTGTAGAATGTAGTATTTCGTCAATATATTGATTGCATAACATACACAGAGATTACTTGTCGAATTTATTAAATTAGGCCAACATATAGAATAATCTGTGGGTAGGTACAAATATTAATACTTTATTAACAAGACTTTTCCTTCCTGGATCACAATATAAACGAAATTCTCATAAATCTTCTCAGTAAGATTTTTAAAAAGATATAGGTTCATACGTTAAAATTCATGCTATATGTCCTCAGAGAAATCTACAAGACAAAATGTCAATAACCTGAAGTTTACAAATCCATAACACTGATTAAGTTTAAACGTAGCTAAGCAACGGAGTAATCTTGATCATAACTACATTCGGAATAATCCACACCATATTTGGAAAGTTAACACGAGCAAAGTGGAGCATTGTAAAGATATTTTCCGTCATGTCATTGTGTGAAACCACTGAGTTGAACTATAGCCCCGTTATACTGAGAACTGTTGAAGGTACAATGTTCTCAGACTGCAATTGAGTCATTTTCTAAAGAATTGTCGTACTTATCTATATTTGGAAGCTGAACTATTCTTGGTTTGTCATAGGTATAATCGTGAACGGGTGCTGTCTGTCGGGACTGGTCGGCTCTTACTGCTATGGCAGTAATTTCAATTGTAATACTTACCTACTCTTTAATCTCTGCAACTACACATCAAGCTGCATCATCCTCATTACTATTCACAACAATTGTTACTGTTACTACACATATTTTTTTAAAAGAGTATCTATGGAGTTTCTTGCCGGCTCTTCTCCATAAGACCCACTTTTTTTGGAACAAAAGTACCTATTTATATGGTCTAATTGAAATAAAATATTTAGAATTTTGAATTTGAATATATAGCCAAGGCACTATTCTATTGCTGGGTATGGACCTCCATCCACGTTGAGGGTTTGATTAGGCCGCTCACGAGCTAGCCTATCTCACACACCTTCAAGATCGTAAAATCAACTCCTCTTCATATAAATTAATACTTTAATTTCCCTTTTACTTTTTTCGTGGATGTTTAGCTCTGTTTGGCAATACTTATTCATCTCAATTTTAACCGTTTTCTGTCATTGTTGCATTGTCAATGTATTCATAAGCTTAGTAGTTTTGCTGTGTAGTTTATCTAAAAACCTTAGGAAAATTTTAGTTCTTACAACAAAAACATGTAGAATCTACCAAGTTTACTAATGACAACATTACTTAGTAAAGACAAGGAAGATTCTAAGTAGCTGAACATTAAGATGTTGAGGGCATCCATAGAATGCATACAAGAATGCGTCAGCGCACGAGCGCCATATAAAATAGTCTTTACCGTAAATACGCCAGTTTCGATTTTCGAACGGTTTAAGGAATTTTAAATAGTGCTTACGACTGGATGGTATGATTCACATCTTTCGATCAATCATATATTGTTACACGATTTTCAACCTTATTTCTATACAGATTAGGTTGCTGAGAATCTTATGCTGGTATTACTAAGTTTGTGTTTACGAATAAAAACAGTTATGTAATAGGCTTTAACTCGAGCCTGATGAATCAAAGCTACCGGGCGATGACCATGGTTACCTAATGGATATTGAATAAAAAGTGGTGAAGTCAGTTTAATCTACGCGTAAGGTTCCGTAGAGTAATTTACTGATATCAATATTTATTTGGTCAAACAATATAAGTTTTAAAATGACTTAACTGGTTGCATATCTACAAAAACGACATAATTTCATAAACCATCATGTCAGCCAAAAGAGATGTTAAATATAAAGGAGGCCTAAGTCCAATAGTAACACAATAATAACCATAATTGGCTGACATTAGCGCAAGTCTAATTAAATTTCCTGCTTGCAGAAGAACTTCATAAGTTTAGAATCTTACCTACTGAAAAATGTTGAAAAATTATAAGTACCTATAGATTTTTTAAATTCGAGGACCCCTAAAAAGCCTCATTGTTATGATGAGAATTCATTAGATAGTGAATCGCGTTTGCTATCACTCAACAAAACTCGTTGTAAATCTCAATCGTAGTACACCTTTCTAATTTAAATTCTCTGATTGCTTTCCTTGCACCCAGACAGCATATCTTTGCATAATAATCTTATCTTTAATACTAGTTGCCTACACGCATATAAAGTAACATCAGAATAATGTTACTTCACTGCTATAGTGATCACAAGCATAACTGCTAGTAAGTCCACGGTTAGATTTTCAGGTACTGCAGTGTTGTTGACTGTTTATGCTAGAAAATTTTCGGAGTTGAGATTTGAGCTCGGTAAAAGACAGTAGACTTTCCCAAAAGCAAGAATCTCTAAAGAGCACTTCAAGAATGCCCTTCTGACTACAACTTTAATAGAAAATAGGCGTGAAGTTATACATGCTAACACAACAGTGGAAATTGAAAAAATAAATCTAAACGCAATATGCTAATCTAGAACGGGTCGTAAATGCCACATGAATGAAATGGAATGTAAATTAGTGGTGATAAGTATTGCCAGTGATTTCTTGTATAATAACCAAGTATTCGCTTTGATAAAATTTTTGAAAACAAATGTGATCACCTAAATTAAAGCTAATTAGGTAAAAGCACAGAATATTGAATCAGTACCTTTTTATAACAAATTAGTTAACGTAAACAAATTAGTAAAAAATACAAGCGATACAATGATATACCGTCACTCAATGTCAATACAAAATAGGATAGATTAAAAAATGTGTTGAGTAGGTAATTGAGTTGAGATAATATGCAATGAGGTGCAAGGAGTAACACGCACTGTAGAAAGAGTGCAATATTAAATAAATAGCCAACAACGATATGAAAATCTTATAAACTTCTACGGAAACTGCGGTAAATCTTATTGAAGAAAATAAAGAAAAAGATAACTTACGTCAAGAAAATGTATGTTAAATTCCTAAGTGCTGAAGTAGCGTTAACAAAACTTCAATAGAATCATAAAACCTAACCGCTAATCTTTCCGTCCTTCACATAGTAAAGAAACCCGTGCGTTGAACAATGGCCCGCGTATCGTATGAGAACGTTGCGCTTGCGACGGCAATTAAACGAACCATATTGAAGGCATATTGTGCTGCGTGGGATTTGTAGGCAAATGGGTTAGCGTGGCCATTTGTGTTTGTACACAGTGGCTCAAGATATGATAAAGTTTCACGCAACGATATTATTGCAGGAAATTATTATGTAAATTGTAAATGCAACTCATTTGTTTAGTCTGAACATTGATTCCGATATTAATTGTTATTCGTATAACGTTTTTCGTGTATTTTTCCAGCAAAATTTTGATGTGATTACCTCGGTATTTATTTGTAAAAAAGATTTTGACAACGATAAAATTTTAAATTTAGGATTAAAGGAAATTGTTTCTGTAAAAATTTCATCAACATGTGATGAAATGTTTACTATTGAATTAAGGATTGAAGGACTGGAATCCAATATCGCATAATACATAGTTAATTGGATTGCCAGGGACAACCACAAAAATCATGGATCACACGCACAGTACGTGGATTCCTTTCTGACTTATAACTGATACCGAAGTCAAGAGTTATTGGTATATTTTTGTTACTAAACACAAGGTTTACTAGAAGGCTAAGTGGGTGTATTACAGCTCGACAATCGGTACGTTATCACAGAATGCAACCGTAAGTGCTTAGTTCCACATACCTCGAGCTAGTACCGTTTATACGGATTATACAATAAGGCAAGAAATTCTTAACAACACACAATAAACCTACATTCAGGATGGAAATGATTAAACACTTGATTGATTGTATGCTGAAGTCGTTCATATAACAAATACAATTCATGATTCAGGACATCTATACGACTGTAGAGCAAAATTGACAGCAATATGGAATTAATATTGTACGAGATATAAATAAAAAAGCTACAGTATTTTTTAAAAGGAAATACAAACGATAAAATAAGACTTATCTCACTAAATCTCTTCTTATCAGCCAATTATAACGGATCAGAGATGACAATTTCCTCTCTTTCTATTACATACCTTGCACTACAGGGACAAAGCTTATGATGTATTAGGTCCCATTGGGACAGATAACTACTTAAAATTCCTAAGGCTGCTGATACACCAAATTTTTTTTTCTAATCCAAGTATCACTGACACTTCCTTTTCAATTCCACATTCCACCTTTTACAGTATCCGGAAACTTCATACACACGGTCACGAACCGAACTGATTCGCAATCACTGAACACTTTATATAAATATGATAATGTCCCACTTTTTCAGGAAACTAATGCGCACACGCAAACGCGTAAAATGCATACTGAATCAATGATTAGTGATTAGCAATGCGAAGCGACAGGAAACGTGCCTACTCGCTGTGTTTCTTTACTATACTGTATCGAGGATGTCGATTTGCATGGCTCT
The DNA here is from genome assembly GCA_946251955.1 of Acronicta psi. Lineage (NCBI taxonomy): Eukaryota > Metazoa > Arthropoda > Insecta > Lepidoptera > Noctuidae > Acronicta > Acronicta psi. Next base: position 14,094,837 of record OX276469.1, on the reverse strand, counting down.
TTAGGCGAGAAATTGAGGGAAATGATTCAATCTACAATAAATGCAGCTTCTTCTAAGTATACTGTGGGAACTATGAACTAGCAAACAAATATAATTTATATTTCAGAAGGTAGATATAAAATTTCGGGAACAACAGCGTCATTCTAAAATCGTTCGTAAGCTTTGACATGATAATAAATTGAGAAATGACGCAAAAAGCAAGACAGTAGCTAATTCAGACGCAAATTAGCTGACAAAAGAAAGTCCAAACGTCCCAAATACCGACGCATCTACCGTAAACATTAACTGGATATGTAGATGAGCGTAGGTATTTCCTTCTGAGGCTGCAGGTCCACGGGGCAGCCGAGCGAGCGGCGAGCGTAGCCAATGGGCTGGAACAGCACGCAACGACAACAAATTAATGCTGGCGAAACACGCAAACCACGCAAGAGAATCAAAATTTGTAGCTTAAGTGTCTCTGTATACACGCTTCCATAAAACACTCAAAACTTTTGGACAATTGTCAAGCTTTCGGTGATCACCCAATTCGTCGACAAGTTTAAGTTCATAATCCAATTTCAACATCGTCGTATCAATCGGAAAGAATGTATACAGAAAAGATAATTGTAATTACTTGAGGTGTTATGGTCTTGCGACGATAATTATTAGCGAGTGGCGACTAAAAATAAAACCACGTCAGTACTGATAAGCGATCGCTTATTATAAAGGCTATAAAGTCCGCGTTACGTAAAGAGAGAAATGAAATCATGGCCGAATGCATACTTGAAAAAAAAAGCAGCAAAGCAACAAGTTCTGCTACCGACTATTATTGAGCAGCATTTTGACAAAGCCCTTTAAAATTCACAAGATGGCTGAACATGCAATGTCGGAGAATTTATTGGGAGCAATGTTCGGGTATCCATTTCCCAATGTTTTAAAGTGATTGACTTGGTCATTTTCTGTAACACGCGGTCGCGCGTGACGTGGCGCCGTTTGGTCTACGTGATATTTTCGTCAAGCCTAAAGCTTCAAGTTCAACGACCACTGAGGTCAGGTGCGTGATAAAAAAATATCCAGTAGTTTCCGCAATATCTAATTTTCGGTCGTAAACATTAATTGCGCTTGTACGAGTAAGTGCCCCTGTTCGGCTCTGTTTGCGTCTGGATACAAGTGCTTATGATATTTTCGAACTTATTGCGCGTAATGCTGTTAAAAGGCGCTCAAAATTAATGAGTCCGGCCGAATTCCTTATGTAATGTAACATGTACTCGTTTTATCTGATTATCTGTTCCGTTCGTATGTTTCCGTTATGTTTGACATGTCAACACAACATCTCATTATCGCTGCTCTCATAACAGCCTTACTCCTAGTTCCGCAACGAGATCCGTCTCTACGGACAACAACTGCATAACTTGACAGCAAAAAACGTCACCCACGCATTTTGATACGCCTGAATGCTTCAAGTAATCTCGAAAGGGACTGCATTCCTCCGCTGTTGTATTTCAAATTTTACACCTACATTCATTTTCGCAAGGTCCACTGGTAACCACACCCGCACCGTTATCACAATGTTTAGACCTTTATCATACCCGTATAGCTTTAAGCTTACACTAAGTTTTATTAATGTCGCCCGTATCTTTCTATGGACACGGGGTACATTACGCATAATAACGTTCCATTCTCTGCGTCGTGTGCGGTCTGCCGTCTATGTAGATAAAGATCTGGCGAAAAAACCCATGACATAAAAGATAGACCACATTTCACTAGTGATTTATGTTGTCTGGAGCAAAAACTTGGCCTGGCGACAGATATATTTGACCTGTCTGATCGACTTGATGCCGTTCACGTCTGCATTACTAGCGATTGAAAAGCAAATGCCTAGGTCACGATCGGCACGTCTAAAAGAAACTTTACTGCATGCGTGTTGTTACCCTTGAAGATTTTTAAGTCCAGGACGTTGTCAAAAACGGCTGTCCATTCGTTTTCGTTCATACCTTGAACACAAATAGGCCAGTCACGACTTTTGCCTTATTAAGATTAATCGGGCAGTTTGTTACTTGATTTGTTGTTTTATTGTGGCAACAACCATACATATTTAATCCGGATTCGGTTTGAATTAAACGACTGCCTATTCAATTTGGACCCATTTGTTTTTGACAAGTGGTCTGTTGCAAAACAGATCTTTTATATTTATATTTATAATCTTACAAACTGAAGTGGTAATTAAAAACAATCATAACGGTGTGACATTTTAAGGATTAATTTTGAATAAGCGCAAGCAACTATCTTTAGAACTATAACAACAATATGTTACCTATTAACACAAATTAAGATCGATGAATTGAAAGGGAAACGCGTACGCAATACGCAAGGGTGTTAATAACCTGTCAATAATTCACCCCAAACAAGATAACAACATCACACATGTTGACAATTTTACCCTCAATTAAACGCCAAAATGGCTCTTAAAAGACACCATAACTTTAATAGCAGTGTAACTAATAAATTAGGTGGTATACCCATAAAAAAAGTTTAAAGCGAAACCAGTTTGATGGGGCATGGTCTTCCCGGTTACCTGTGCCATGACTCGGGCATTCCACACATATTTCCGATGGCCCTTTGTATGGAATGACTCCGGTATATATGTATAATATTGCGTTTTGTCGCGCAAAATTGTATACAGGGTGTTTGGTAGAACGTTGAACATATGAAAATGGTGGTTAGTTGGGGTCATCTGCTACCCACTGGGCCCAAATTATTTAACCTTGGCCGCACTGTTTTTTTTTTACTTTTTTTTAATTTCACAGAAAATTATCAGTTTTTTATCAATTTAAATTCGAATATCTTTACTTGTGATGGGTAAAACAGGCAGGATGTTGTTTTGTATTAATGTCTAATTATATTCGAATTTTAAGTAAAAAAAACTGGTAATTTTCTGTGAAATTAAAAAAAGTAAAAATGAAAACGGTGCGGCCAAGGTCAAATAATTTGGGCCAAGTGGGTAGCAGATGACCCCAACTAACCACCATTTTCGTATGTTCAACGTTCTACCAAACACCCTGTATAAAAGGTTAAGAAAAAAATAAAGGAAGGTAGATACTTTTGGCAAGGGTGTAAATATTGCTACCTGTTAAGACTGATGGACACTTTACAACTTGGGCATCTTCTATTATTGCCACGTTGTGGGGAGTAAATCACTTTATTACTACTACCTATACAAAAACTGATTTTGGAGCTCGTCCCGTCTTGAAAGGTAAGTAAAATTTACAAGAGTTTGACTTTGGACAACGTGTTAAGAAATGATCAAAACCGACTGAAACTGTCGTTTCGGTTGTCAGTAAAAGCCATCAAAACTTAAGTACCTACCTACCTGTTCAATTGAAACTATATCACGAAAGTTTATTATTGTCTCGGTTGAAACAGTTTTTACAGGGTAAGCAAGCATGCACCGTCGTTGACCGCACTGTTGCTTACCAACAGGCAAAGTAGCGGTAAAACGTAAGCCCATACTTACATTACTAATGAAGATAATTCACACGCAGACATCATAGAGCGACATAATGCTTAAAAACAAATAAATACTAAATAATAAACATCGACTTCACTAAATCCCAAAAAGAAGTAGCAATATTGACAGTTACCTAATTAAAGTAATAATAAAGACTTCACAAACTACCAAAGTAACAAAAAACTAGAACACTTAACACAAATACAGACAGGAGACAATAAAGACACGGCGTTAACAATTCCATAACAAGCTGTTCTAGTTGAGAATGACACATTTTTTCAGACTTCCCGAAAGGATTTGTTATTCCAATTAGTTGGCAGTTATTTCGGACAGGTTATCGACAATGCTTATCACTTTGTTACCAAGAGAACGACAAATGAAACATATATTTGGTAGGTAAGGTAATCGGTAAGTGTTAAAGTATTGAAAACAGTTTTCTTATTTTTGTAATTTATCTGGTCCATCAAACAAGTTTTTAGTTTCTTAAAAAAACAGCCAATTTCTTGCTGTGAAAGTTGCAAGCACTAGTACACTTAAGTACCGTTAAATTAAAAGAACATTAATGTATTTGTAACTAATTTTAAAATAGCTACGTCACAAAAACTGAATTTAGATGTTAATGCTGTTATAGTTTCAAGTTTAAAGAAACAAGTTTCCATAAATGTCTCTGTGACAGCTGATAAGAATCTCGAAGGGGCTATTAACAGGTTATTAATACATAATGTCGCTTTCAATTCGTTCTGATTCCATAAACGACCATTTATTTATTTTTAGTTAACACTTAGGTAACTTAAAGTTTAACAAGGTTTTGCATTTATAACCATCGATAAATTCTTTACAACGCTCTACAACAAGTTACTCCTATTTAATGTACACAAACATATTTCTGATCGTAAAAACACTCGTTTTAGTTTGTTCAACAATAAAATTCAGCAAAACATGAAATTTAAATCAGTATACCTAGTCAAAACCGTTTAGTTTGTAGGTGATATTGTCTCGGTTACAGTTACCCGCGACAAATTGTAGAATATCTAACTTGGTTCTCTAAATCACGAAGCACTTTTTCATTTGGAAGATCATTGTCTAGTTACAAAAGAATGTGCTCAGTACTCCTTTCCTATTTATCACTAAAATGCACCCATTATTCTTGGCCATAAGCTAACCGGATATCCATACATGTGAAAACAGGTCATGCGTTGTTGCCTTTATGGTGGGCTATGCTGGCATTCGACTCTCGAACACCATTACGGATTCTATGAGCATTGGACATCGCCTAGTTTCCAAAGTACGATTAGTTAGCAGTACTTCTACGTTCGGAAAAGGGCTACGGCCATTTCTGTTTAGGTATTAGAATCGTTAGGCGTCTGAGTAATGTTAACTTGAAATACGTAATTGAACCGTTCCTTGGAATCATTTTTGCTGTAATTATTTTTATTGTATTATTTATTGTCTTTGCAATATATTATGTTGATTCGGATCACGTCATTGAATGAGAATTGTGAATCGTTTGTTTTTGTGTTCCGCTTCTTTTTATCAAAAACTTGAAAAGAACTTTATGTTAACAAAGACATCAAAGTAAATCTTTACATTTTAGACACCAACATTTACCTTTATGCAGCACACTGTATCTGCGCAAAACCACAATTTGTACAGCTGCAGTGACGTCACGAACCAGAAAAATCGACTGGCCTTTATTATTCCAAGTCAGTTTTAATAGCTTGAATAAATAATCTTTTAAAATAGTAAGGGTGACGCAAAATAAAATGACCCGGACAATTAGGCAAATATTTTGATGTTACGTCATATCGCATAAAGTTTTATTCAAATATACGTCTACTTACGTAGTCAAGACATCACGATGTTATGTTGAAGAATAAAGAATGGGAAGTAAACAAAACACGAGCTGTCATATGTGTAAATTTTCGAAATTCTAACAATGCATTTGCAAAGCTTCACCGGTCGGACACAAATTAGATTTGTGTTCCAGTTTCTCCAGTAGTCCAAGGCCTCTTTAGCTACTTATGCTTGTTTTGTAAGCTGAAGCCAACAAAGATGGAAAGTGGCCACATTTGCCACAATGTTACACCTTGGGTAAAAGAATAGGCAATTCAGAATCGTCCGTATTGGGTACACTATGACTCATTTCTTTGTCTACACGTGTGTGCTTTGAGACAAAAGATAACATCTGAATCCCCGCTTTTAATAAAGTTTTTAATCTTTTGAAAGATCAGATAGTTAATGAGTAAGCTTTAACGTTTATCTTAATTGCAAATTGTTACTTGAAAATTGTTATTACAGTGTATACACCATTTCTTTTTTCGTACATATTCTTGGAAGCGTGAAACCCAGTTTACATATTGTACATTAGTTAGAAAATTGGTGTTACAAGCAAGTGGGCGATTGCGATCACAAATTGAAACAAGTGCTGTATTAAGTAATCAACTGCTTTCACGTAATCTTAATTTTCGATTAATAATCGTTTGTTATGTAACAGTTACAGTAAACAAGTCATACCCACATTACATCGTAACGCCAAAATTCAAATGACCTTTGATTTTCGTCGTGCTGTGGTTATTGCCGCGATATTGATACCTAAATGTTCCAAGAACACTGTGTGTTGTGTCTGTGAGAGACAAGAAGATGATCACAAGACCCCACGATGAAAAAGGTAGAATAAAATTACAAACGTAACAAGAGTATTTTCGTAGTGTTACTGAAATAGTAATTAAATTATTTGAATATTATTCATAACTGTTAATTTGCAATCATAAATAATTTCATTTCATATGAAATTAACGCGTTGTCGTTTTTGCCTATCATCTACCATAATTACATCCATGGTTTCATCCCGAGACTCCCGTGGGAACTTAATCCATAACACATTACTTTCGTAGAATCACCTGCAGCAATATTTAGCTCCTGATTGTTTCTGGGCCGTCCTAATTTTCTCAGACACACAATAGCTTTGACGCAAATCCACCAAACCAAAATTCCGCCGAATACCAGGAAAAATCTGCCATTTCCTAAATTCTCAGAATTAACGCCACCGTCCAGTGTAATAAGCAGTTAAGATCTCAAATAGTTTGTGGTCAAAGACCTTTGTAATCAAACAAAAATAGTGTTATCTAATAATAACGATCGACATCAAATTAACACTGATGTCTTTATATTGAATATAGCGAATGAACAATCAGAAGACGTGGTTTGATCGTAAGATAGTTTTAATGAGAGAATCAATAATTATGTTAATGGAACAAACGTTGATTGAGACGTGAATAAAGTTTGGCAAATCAAAAGATGTTTAATTTTATGGCCGAAGTTGACCCCATTATGGATGATTAATGGTTAATTGTAATTAAGATGGGTAGTTAAAATGCAGTTATTTTAATTGCAGTGTATGAGTAATATGTCATCAATTCTATTTTTATTGAACCACGACCACTGCTCTTTTGTGTCATTTTAATGTACTTAAGTGGTTTTCTCTATTTTAATTTACAGTACTTCAATTATACTTAGGTGTTTAAGGCGGCGACGTACGTGGATTGCGCGTTTTGGGGGTACATTAAAACGTTTTTTCTCCCTAATCTTTATCGGAAAAAATCCAAAAAAAATATATGTTAATCTACACGATACAGAGCAAGTGCGTCTCGGGCCAGATATTTTAAAAAAATATTTGAAGTATTAAAAATAAATGACCAAAGTAGCCTCCGTTTTCTTCGTTACAACCTTTTTTCTTTTAAACTATGAACTGTAGGATTTTTTTTAATCCATCAGAATATTAAATAGTACAATGCCGAGAGTACTCTCGGCTCACTTTTTTGAAAAACTTTTTTAATTATTTTATATGATTTTTTTACGTAATCGATACTCGCAAGTTCCCTGAGCAGCCCCTCTGTCGCCCAATACTTTAGTGCGGGACGAGGCGCCGTGCTGAACGGACCTGTGCCACTTTTTTCCGCAAAATGGAGCTACATACTCGATACTTTTGTGTATTAGTAGTAGTATAAAGGGTTTATCAGTGTGTGTAAATCTTACAATGTTTTGATAGGGTGAGCACGGTGCTAGCTACAAAACAAAATTTTAGCAGCTCGGGATACTATTTTAATTTTTAACTAAGTTCAAGTACAATGTTACCTTGCGTGTTAATATGCAATTATTTTTTAAATTATAGGTACCTATTGATTTTAACTTTATAGGTAATATAAAATAATTGTTAAATTAAATTCAAGATGGCGAACCTACTTATTTTTTTCATTAAATGATATGGGTATCAATTTCGAGGTTTTTTGGGGTGTTGATTACGAAATTGCCATTTGTTTTGAAATCCAAGATGGTGGACATCATTTTTTTTGTCATAATTGACATGGGTATCAATTTCGAGGTTTCTTGAGGTGTTGATTACGAAATTGACATTTATTTTGAAATCCAAGATGGCGGACATTTTTTTTCCAAAACTGTGACATGGGTATCAATTTCGAGGTTTCTTGGTGTGTTGATTACGAAATTGCCATTTATTTTGAAATCCAAGATGGCGGACATTATTATTTTTTCATTAATATGACATGGGTATCAATTTCGAGGTTTCTTGGGGTGTTGATTATGAAATTGCCATTTATTTTGAAATTCAAGATGGCGGACATTATTATTTTTCTATTAATATGACATGGGTATCAATTTCGAGGTTTCTTGGGGTGTTGCATATGAAATTGCCATTTATTTTGAAATCCAAGATGGCGGACATTTTTTTTTCATAAATGTGACATGGGTATCAATTTCGAGGTTTCTTGGGGTGTTGATTATGAAATTGCCATTTATTTTGAAATCCAAGATGGCGGACATTTTTTTTCATAAATGTGACATGGGTATCAATTTCGAGGTTTCTTGGTGTGCTAATTACAAAATTGCCCTTTATTTTGAAATCCAAGATGGCGAACATTCTTTTTTCATAACTGTGACATGGGTATCAATTTCGAGGTTTCTTGGCGTGTTGATTACAAAATTGCCATTTATTTTGAAATCCAAGATGGCGGATATTATAATTTTTTCATTAATATGACATGGGTATCAATTTCGAGGTTTCTAGGGGTGTTGATTATGAAATTGATATTTATTTTGAAAAAAATTGCGCCGTGTATAAAAAATATCCTTTATACATTATAATATACCTCCACGGGGCACGCGATGCCAGCGGTACCTACGGCCTCCGGCAATATTGACAGATAGCTAGGTAAATTAGATTTACTGTAACTATAGGCAAGTGTATAAATTTAAGAAGTATGGTCTACGCGCACTATATGAGTAAGCCATTTGGGTTATGCCTATTGTTATCAAATCTTAAAAATATATAGATTAGAAACGTACCCATTTACCATTTTACCCTTTGTATTGTCCTCTTGAGTCTTTAATTTCGAATTATGTTTTTTACATTTTCTTTTGTCATCCATTTTGATAATATAAATAATCATAATTATAACGCACAGAATTACTTTATTACAATTACAATAACGACTAAGTATATTTAAATAATTTATGTACACCAATACACGCTAATATGAAATATTATAATGTACACAGACACACAAAAATAACCCCATTATATGATTACAAAAATCGATGCAAGTATTACGAAACTACGAGTATGTAAGTACTTCGATTTACAAAGAAAAGTGTCGCAGGTCCATTCAGCTTAGTGTCTCGTCCCGCACTGAACTGAAGTTTTAGGCAAGACTCGACAAGAGGGGTAGGTCTCGCGATTTGCGAGTTAAACGTAAAAAATAATTTTAAGTAAATAATTAAGAATGTTATTATTACAAAATCTGTTAATAGTTGGTACTTGCTTGTTTTTTGCCTACACATTTTGTTTTTTCTAATTAGTTAGAAAAAACAAAATATATCTATAAGCAAAAACTTGTTATCGGCTATCAGCTGACCAAGTTGCTGCTACTTAGCTTTTAATTAACTGTAAGTTTTCCGTGCAGTAAATAAATAATAAGCAAAAGGTTCCTTCAGTATCATATCTAAATTTCTTATAGAAAAAATATTATTCAACGAAAACATTTCTATCAGTAGAGGTATTATAAATTCAATACAAGTGTTTTTTTAAAGAACTCCAAAACATTTTATGCTATGCCTTTAAACTGTCAATTGATATCATATATTATCTGAAAGTCTAACACTGATAATAATAACAAGCAAACAAACCTTTTTATTATTCCGTATAAAAAACTATAATATTTAAAATTATTTATTCAATCGGCCGAAAAATGTAGACAACCCTAGTCTAAACGGCAGTCGGGCGCCCAGTTAATGTGTGAGTGCAACGCGTAGTCAGTGCCAGGGGGTGCGGCAGCGCGCGCGGTGTTATTCATCGGGAACGCCCACTCGAGCAAGGTCAACGGCGTATATCGCAGTCTTAATGGTACGAAAGTAAAATAGAAGAAAACTGATAACAACTGATTTCAGTCAAAGCACCACCCAATTTTTCAAAATTGTTGTTACAATGGATTACACCATAGTTACGAGTTATAAACATAAAGCATACTATAATAGCTATTCTTGTATAATCTTACGACAGTGAGCTTGTCATATTATGCACGATTTTCTTTGTAACAACCAACACGACAAAAATTCTTACATGTCAGCTTGTCTGCTCAATTTGCCAAGATTGTAAGCTTTACAGTTGTGTGCACTGTACTACAGATAACAATAAGATGTGGATGTGATAACTGTGAGATAAAACTGTTTAGACTATAATTTGCTTGAAATTTCTGTTGCACCACTTCTTTGTCATGCCATGGACTTATTTTGATGACGTTGGTGATTATAAAAGTGATAACTTGTAGTCATAGCTAAAAATTGCATTTTTGTCACGTCAATATCATTTTTCTTATAGAAGATTATAATTATTTTGAAAAATGTTTAATTGATTACAGACTATAATCATTTTTAACTACGTGAGAATTAAGTCAAGTGTGTATTATTAGAAAGATCTGCATATAGATAATGTTTGGTTCATGAATACGATCGGTTTCGCAATCGATCGTGATCGATCAGACCATGAGATGTATTTGCTACACGTGTCGGATTTTAACAAGACACAATATATTCGACAGACCTTTATCCAAACTAATGTAGGGTTGAATTGGTCCAAATAGTTCTTAGTCCATGAACAATAAAAAGTAGTTATAAAGTTTGAAAGGAAAAGTATTGCAATCTAATTCATGATTAGGGATACCAAAGGAGCCATTGATTTGAAACAGATAATTAATAAGCATTTAAGGTCATATTGAAAGCGAATACGTAAGCAATGCGTATCTCAAATACAACGTGTCTATATATTTGGAGGAATTAGATCTTCTACTTTCTCATGTTACAACTTACAAGGTGTGCATGATGGATAGCTATGTTGAAAAGTCAGAGTATGACGTAGGTAACATGAAAAAGGCCTATGGTATCACAAGATTGATCGGTGTTGTTATAATGATCAGTTGATCGAACAAGAAAGAGTCAAGTGCAGGTATTATGACACTAATGGTCATGAATTTAAAATTACCGTTACCACATCTTATGAAATGCATTGTTATGCAACATAACAAGATTGTAAGCGATACTTTGAAGAATCGTAAAAATGTAATAAAACTGTGGAATTCCTGAAAGTATCAAAACTTATCGCTTTAGTTTACACCTTAAATTATCTTGCGTAACTATTTTATTTTCAAGCTCACGTTTTCTCCGATCTAATGACTTTTTGGAGATGTCGATAACCCTAATCTTTTACATTGAACAAAATGTTCTTCGCATAAATTCCAATGTAGCAGCGACCGGCCTTGCTTTTGTTATTATTGATACTTTAGTTGCACAAGTGTTATGAACGATGTTCTCTTGTATTTTGTGCTAAGTACGCTCAGAAGCGTGATGTGGAATGCGTGGGAGTGCGTTCGGTTATCTGTCACTTCGTGCGTTAATCTTCAACGACCGTGATTTTTGTTAAGAATTCTTTAGATAAAGAAAATTTTATATCATCACATATTTATCTTGCAAATTTCTTTTTGATTCAACCCACACGAAAGTTTAAGAAAAATAAGGCAATCCCATGTTTTCAGATGAATCAGAATTTATATCATGGGCTTTTGTGGCAGACACACTATTTTTTACCCACATGTCGAAGCTCACATAATCATCACTACATATTATAAGACAAAGTCCTCCGTCGCGTCTGTCTGTCGCTATGTATGCTTAGATCTTTAAAACTACGCAACGGATTTTGATGCGGTTTTTTTTTATAGATAGAGTGATTCTTAAGAAAGGTTTATATGTATAATAACATACCACGCGGGCGATGCCGGTGGCGGGAAGCTAGTGTATAACAAAACATAGAATTATAATGTAAATTGCCATAATGCTTAGACTTGCAACATTCTCTTGTCCCTAATTATAAACCGTAATTATACATACACACACCAACTCGTATAATAAGTTAGAAATACGTAGTATGAATGAAACACTTTGAAACATTGCTAAATATCTGGTTCTAAATATCGAGTTGCCCATGCGCATCAAAGAATGAAATTAAAGCATGAATAGTGTGAATCAGCTGATAATCTGGCTTTAATTGGAAGTCATCAGAGAAATCGCGATGAAGACGCAAGTTGACACCTTATGTAAACGATTTGAAGCCCGGATAAAGATGCCAGGTTTCTTTGCACTTAATTTTGCTTTAACTTATCGAGTGGTTAATATTCCTATCTATAAAACGGTTGTCAAATAAGTTAATTACAGAATCCGAAGAATTAAGAACAAAGCCACCTGGTGGAATGTAGGTACTGCCGCAACATGTGTGGAACACAAGAGGACTGCAATCTCGGGGACAAGGTTGAGATCACATGTGTCCTCAATTTCACTAGCCCCTATGCCCTTCAAACCGGAGTAAACCAATGTCACTTGGTATGACTGATAAACCATTGCAGTACTGCGGTTTCTATGAGTGCCATCTGATCCTCTATCTCTGAATTCCCACCAGCTTATAACCTTTGGACACGTACGAACCGGATGTAATTATCTAAATAAATATTTCTATTATCACCAGTAGATAAGTAGTCGAGAAATTTTACACGCTTAATCTGTTAGTTTTGTGAAATTCAAAGAAAGCGAGATAAGGCTTGTATTGTGAGGGCAAGATGTAACTTGTTTGAAACAAGACAATTGACTCGTTTCCTGTATCTTCGACGCTTAGCCATTCAACATCCTATTGATAAGTTCTTGTTTAGCAAATTGATTTTTGACACCTTTATCGGAACAAATGGCACTATTTCTGTGAAATGTTTAGTTTTTGTTTTAATTTAAACATTTCAAACAGTAATTATTTTCACATTATCATAAAAGCATTCGTTTTAGAGATAATGAATTGCCTTAAAATATTTCGAGAAATGGTAGAGCTGGCCGTACGTCAAATTATGGAAGAAAGACTTATGGTATTAAAATTCTGCCAGCTTAATTGCTGGAATGTGTTATTAGTCTTTTTTGATCATAAAATACAGCTGAAAGACTTGAGGCATGACCGAAGAAAATCTGCATAATAATATCGGAGTCACGGTTGGAAACAAACTTTACACAGCTAAGTAATCCATCCAATGTTCACTATGAAATGATTGAGTGCTGAGGTAACCGTTATTGTTTTTTTGAATTCCATACTAATAATATTTCTTTTGGTTATTTTAAAAGTGATGTCAGAAGCTCGTCACCATGTCGATAATTGTTTGTTAACGAGTCGTAACGAATTTAAATAACGATTTCTGTTGGAGAACATAATTGATTAGCCAAATCACTGTTGGAATATTTTGCGGTTATAGCCATTCGTGTTAACACATCGTTTTTATGGATGAAAGTACGAACAAATGGTTACGTATCCAATTGTTTCTCGCTAGCTAAACTAGTTTTTATAAGATTCTCATCATTAACGTCTCTAATGATCGCAGGATGTGTAAAAACGCAACCACGTGTTTTATTTTGAATCGTAATGTTAATTCTTTCCTGTGAAGAAGCATGTTGGAATCTTAGGTGTTGAGGGTCAATGGTATTTAAAATTTGTCATCTTTTGATAGGTATCCGACGCACCGTCTTGTGGTCTAGAATGTCGTTCTCAAAACCCACTTAATATTAAAAGCATACTGTCTCTTTCATCTCAGACAAACGTTGACACCAGTGACATATTTGGAAACATTGTTTCCAAATATCACTTGTGCGCGACTTTTACAGCATGGTAATTAGTATAAATGTTTCGTCTGATTTTTAGCGCCCCGTTTTCTTTGGAGAAAGTGTAACTTTAGCGAATCATTAAATGAATCGCAAATCATAAATTCGCATGTTTACCACCAGTGGCCGTGCACCTGCAGACGGTCTTCGGTGAAATGTCTGGCTGGGCGCGTCACGCACGGGAGAAAGTGTACTACAAAAGCGTACCTGCGACTGGTCCCCAATTGGGTTGCGACCTCGAATATCAACCGACACGGGTCTTCTTTTAAGCGTTCTGTACCCAATAATTTATCAAGCTATTGATTATTGCGATTAGTATATAGTGATCGGCCAAAATTTTACTAATAAGTCAGTACTCTGAACGACAAAATCATTATATTCGTCACTAACTGTTGGCCTCCGTTTCTCTCACATCCCAAACTACCTTTTCTCTTTTCTTGCCAAATTCCATCGAAATCAATACAGTGGTTTAGGTGTGAAGAGAAGGTAAACAGACAGACGGCCAGATGGAGTTACTCGCGATTTCAATTATTAGTATGGATTCATCCTTGAAATATTCTGTTACCATTTCGTCAAGAAGACTGAGCCCCCTAAAAGGCAGAAATTCGAACTTAGCCAGTTTTTTCTAGTGTTGCCCAAATTCAGTCTTGGTCTTGCAGTCTTGGTCTTGTTCTTGCGTTTTTGCAAGACCAAGACCAAGAACAAGACCGCGTATTTTTAGCAAGACCAAGACCAAGACTGACCGTGCAAGACTTGAGCAAGAACAAGACTAAGCCTGCAAGACTCTTGCGTCTTGCAGCTAGGACTTAGCGCTATTTCACGGAGTAGTTAGGTGTAATAGTTCGGTGTATAGGTACGCTTAGGAATTCTATGAGACGCAAAAAACTGTATCAAAGAATATGAAAAACTGGACCTATGCGCATTACCACTAATACCATAAACATACCTACATAGCGAATAAAAAAATATCCATTAAAATCAAACTGAGTGCATGCATAGTTATGTTTTAACCATCGGCACTTTGATAATGCGGCATCAAAGGTTTTGTACTTACTTCTCAAATAAATTTGCCGCTTTTCGGAAGTACATGGTTATGATACACGCGCCGGCGGCTTCTTTTGAAATCATATACAACAATCGTTGCCTCCGCGCCGAAATCACAACATTTGACACTATTTGATTGCCGCCACAGGGCGTAGGTATACTCATGCAAAATAATTTCGAATTTTAAGAGTACCTACAGGTGTTCCAAAGAATAAATAAGTTTCAGAGTGCTTAGAATGAAAATGAATACATTATACTGATCACGCAAGTAGTATTATGATAGGAAAAAATGTTAAGGACAGGTAGTAGATGTCATAATAATTTATTCTAGTAAGTATATATTATAATATTGATTATATGGTTTTAAACTAATTACTTAGGTACTATTATTGTACATTTAGTCATTATATTTTTTAAGTTTTTACAAGAAAAAATAGCAAAAAAGTGTTCAAATATCACCCGTTTGATAAATATTGTAGCCACTTTTAAATATACTTGAAACGTGTAAAAAAATTCTACAAAACTAATAAAATAATATAAAAAGCCTGCGATAAGAGTTTTGTATTGCTTACCAGCCCGAATATCTCTGAGAGAGATGATGAGAGTAAGTATTTACTAGCAGTGCCCGCGACTTCGTCCACGAGGAATAGTAACTTTGGAGGTATAGTGACGTTCAGGATTTATTAATTTATTTTAAAACTTCTGTCATCAAACATACAAACAAACTCTTCAGCTTTATAATATTAGTATAGATAAGTATAGATGTACGCCAAAACATTCACTTATATGTAAAGAATAGTGATAGTGATAGTAATAGACTAGTAGGTAATTGCAAGACTTGCAAGACTCTTGCTGCAAGACCAAGACCAAGACCAAGACTGGGAGCGCAAGACCAAGACCAAGACCAAGACCAGGTGTATTGGCGCAAGACCAAGACCAAGACTGGCTAAGTCTCGTCTTGTTCTTGCATTTGGGCAACACTAGTTTTTTCACATCGCAAACCGCCGTTCCGAGTTCTCATCTAAACCGGTCTGCTCCGAAACTTGCTGGGGACGCGGAAAACTATTTCTGAACGATTCTGTACTCTATACTTTGAACAAAAACGTGACCTATGTTAATTCAGATATCAACATCAGTAATTGAGTTCCATTATTAAGTTAATTTGAATTAAACGGCTCGAATACTTTCCGTTTTATCTTAAAGTAATCTATTTTGAAGATAACACCTCACTTTTTAAATGCAGTCGAAAGCGAAGCGGTTTGGACTGCCATTCAGTAGTTATTTACGGCGCTTAAAAAAGTAAAAAAAAAAACAAAGAAACATCTAGATTCTAGATTTGTAGAAATTTTATTCCATTCCATCAATCACAAGTTGTACTTTATATATAGGGTGGTAAGGTTTAGATATGTCTGTATAGTCATTGTCGCCCATGTTTGAACGACGTCGCAGGGTTTTGTTTCTCTCGGCCACCAAACAGGATTCCTTTGAAACGTTTTACTTGAGACTGAATGGGTGCACGTTTCATTGTTTGGTGACGTACTTATATCTTTTATTGGGTGGGTAACGGGGATTTTATGTAAGAGAAGACTTAAAATACTTAAAGAGTCATAAAATTGTAATCAAATTATCATCCTTTTATTGACGAGTATTTATTATCTGCACAATTTCTCTAGAATTTCTGCTTTAAAACAATTAACCCATAGCAGAACATAACCAAATCAATTTTACACTTGATTTGTTTGACGAATTGATTATTAGCTCCAAAAAAGAATATTTAGGCCGATTTCATGGAAATAATAGGAGCAATGTAACAGGAGGCAGTCTTGTTTTGTTTATTTATTTTGCACAAAAATGATACTAAAGAAAGTCGACATAAAAAAAACTGACGTTTAAAAGAAATTCAAAATAAAATGTGAACGAGAATATGAACGCGTGTCTCATATAATTAACTTTTTACTAAAAGGAAATCGACTTTAATAATTTTACTCTGTTAGATGCACGATCTCTAAAATTACCCGAAAGCATCTAAATTTATATGGGAACAACTATATAGGAAGCATGTATATTCTATCAGATCAAAATCGCCGCAGTCAAGCTAAACAATTTGGTATTGACCAAAATCCCTTCTTGAATCTTTAAAATGTCACAATCGCGCATGCCAGCATAATTGTACAACATCATCTGTTATGATGAAACTGATAGGCAACTTAGATAACGCCTTGAACTGAAGTGGCTTGTAAGATCTTTATCTTGGTGATGCTTGCACAAATTCATAATCTTGTAACTTTTCAGGTTTTAGGATGTATTTTTGCAGCATTTTCCACTTCTGGTTGTAATTGTAGGTCATGCACCTTCCGTATCGTAATGACTGAGACCATTTATTGAAGGGGTTTGTTATCTTTTTATGTGAAATTTTTGTTTGTAGTGTGACAATTTCATTTCGCGATGTGTTTTCATCATCAAGCATCTCTCAGAATGAGAAGGGTAAGGTTATACCCACTCTGGCATCACGATTATTCAAGATGGCTTAGTAGGAGTTGTTATATTTCAAACGTCGTTGAGAAAATCTCAGAGGAATGCAGGTTTCCTCACGATGGATTTTCGCTACCATTTGAGCGAATGTTAAATTAATTTGGCAGTCCATGGCCATGTCACCATATATCACCAGCGTATCATCATTTAACGTGTTCGTCATTTATGATTATGTATAATCCAATCACTATCCTGTGACCTTTTGTATCATTTTAAGCTGTAAGTAGGTCTGTGTCAATATCTATAAGATCGAGAAATGTGTTCCTAATTTCTCTAAATATTTTCCTTTTATGAATTAAGAATGATTGCAATCAAGCTGATTTGAATAAAAATCGAGGTTTTTTGGTGTCCGATAAAAACAGGTAGTGATTTATTTTTGAGAGGTATAAAGATGCAACGGTTATCGTTATAAAGTTGAAGTTGTTCCATGGATATTTATTGCTATGTGGTCTCAAGTAATTAGGTAAGTAAACAAATATCAAGTCAAAGATGGACAAAATAATAATATTATGTTAGGTAAGTGGGTCACAGTTGGGGGTTCAAAAGAACACACTCTTAAAATATCACAGTATTTGAATAAAAAAATATGATTTGCGCACAATTATAATGACTATCTTCTGTAAGGTTTCCGTTGTAGGTATAATTAAAATATTTTCGGTTATATATATTTTTCCGCCTTATGTAGCTACAAACACAATTTTCTTTCAATCTAAAGTCGTTAAATGCTTTATTATAAAATGAATAATTTTCTTACCTTGAATGTTTCGGCAATCCCTAATCAGCTTTCATTGCTAACTTTGATAACACAGTCTAATCAACACAACACTATAAATAATATGCAATATTGATTAAATATAGTCTTTATATGCATTTGGAACCATAGTTCACGGAGGATAACTTAAAAAAATACTTGATAAGAATCAAAATGTACACCGAACAAAAAAAATAAAAGTTCAACAGTCTCAATGGAATGCATGCATTTCAAGTCGCTGGTTCAGTTATAAAATAACGAAACTATATGGTTTAAAGGTAAATACATATTAACACTTCACAGTTTATTGTAATTATTATGACAAAAGTATCACATCGTAGCACAAAGTTTTTGAAAGTTATGATTTCATCGTTAACTGACTGTCACTGCGCGGAGCAACACCAAACACACCCGACCGCTTCGGCGGTTATTTTCAATATGGCCGATGTATAAACGAACTAAAGAACGACGTCCAAGCGAGCGAGTTGCGAAAGAGCACGAACGATGACCGACCAAGTCCGAAGCCTGCGCAGGCACCGTTTCAAACGATTGTTGTTTTGTTTTGTAGTTGTCGTTAATTTGGTAGTACAATACTCGTAGTTTCAGTAAACTATCAGTATTTGGAATTATTTAATAAACATTTTCTCTATCTGCTATTGTTTCTGATGATAATATAGCTAACGGTCTGTTATCGAAAATACCTCATCATTGGTATTG
Source organism: Acronicta psi (assembly GCA_946251955.1). Lineage (NCBI taxonomy): Eukaryota > Metazoa > Arthropoda > Insecta > Lepidoptera > Noctuidae > Acronicta > Acronicta psi. Next base: position 14,076,055 of record OX276469.1, on the reverse strand, counting down.
TGAAATCCTTTTCACAAAGCATCATTAATCTCGCATGGGATTCGACTTTAAAATATTAAATTGTTCCAAAAACATGGCACTATAAAATAACTTAAGTCCCTGTTCTGAATTCCCAAGCGACACAGCGCGAATGCTACGCTTGAGATCCTGGGGTCGATTCCGGGTCGAGTAGTGTTGTTTTTGCGTAAAATTCCCAGTAGCAGCTCGGAGTCTGGATTTGTGCCCGGTTGATGGTACCTAAGCGTACCGGCGAACTGTGGTGCCCCTCTACCTAGTCCTTCGAGAAATACTGGCGTGACGGTACGTATTTCTTGAGAATTAATTAGGACTCTTTGGTTCTTAGATAGTGAAACTTAGTTTCAACGCTTAACGAACTGGCCTCTTAGACCGGTAAGTCAAGATAATTAAAACAACAAAGACAATCGTGTCAAAATTTCACGTCAAACCTAATCAAAATCAACAAATGTGTGGTGTTAATTAAATTTGTGCGTCAGTAACAATTATCCGGTTTTTATACGTAAATTATGAGTTAATCCTTTTCCGGCGAATCAAGAAATAGTTCGAAATGGCGTTGGACTTAGTCAGTATAGCGCAGCCACATTACATACCTGGGTTAGTGTACACTTGAGAGTATCCACTGTATAGACGTCACTAATTTTGAATGCCCTACCACAAGTATATGTGGGTTTATTTATCAAAAAAAATACAGATAGGTGCTGTCAGGGGTAATTTACGCGCAAATACAATTAAGGACTAATTTACAAATAGGTTAGAATTACCTATCGATTACTTTCCGGTACGGGTAAGACCCACTAAGTTCTTGACGTTGCCAGTATATGCCAGACTAGTGGCCAGAGAAGAGGCAAATAACTGTCGCACTTAAATTGATTATTATAATGTTGTACATAGGTATATAATTATCCTTTAGTAGTAGATATAGGTAGTGTAGTCACTAGTCAGATATACACACTGCTAAAATGCTGCTTAAAGTCGTTTGTTATTGTCTGCTCCATTTGACGAATGTTATGTGGGCAACTGCTGCGCTATACCTTCTGGGTTAGATTTCTGGGTTGAGTAGTTTTGTTGGATTTTTCTGTGAAATTCTTCCGAGTCAAGATTTGTGCCCTGTTACAGACAATTTTGATAGATGAATTATTGGCCTACAGGTCTGTATGTTATGCTTGACAACGGTTGGTTTAAAAATATCAACAATAAATTATTCAACATCGCCCATGTCGCTTATGCCCATATTAACATAAATTTATTTACTGATTTGCACTGCATGACTGTTTAAGATTAAAAGGTCCCAAAAAAGGGCTGCTTGCCAAAAATAAAATGCATTGCGTTTGCGCGTGACGAAATTGTACTTACTGATACCGTGTCTGGCAGTTTTTCATCATTTAAAGTTACGATTATTGTTACAAAATTGGCGCCAATGATGTAACGACACTGGTTTACTTTTGATGCCACATATTTCATGTCAAGAGCGTAACAAATATATTTTGTTGATGAACGGAACGTCCATTTGTACGAATATACTTTTAAGGATTGTTAGGTAATTCATGTTTTGTGGCATGTTGACAATGCATTAAAGGTATTGCGTTGACCGAGTAGCGTGTCAAAATATGATAAATTATCTCGTTGATTATGTATATCTGGCGTGTTTGTAAATTATCGTTATATCGTGTCAAGCTATTACTTTTTAAATGTAGGGATATGGGCAAAGGTAACGCTCGATTCAGCCAACTGATTTTTATAATAATAGGGGACCTACAAACCTCATTAAGAAATATTGAAGACGTGCTTTCTGTGTTTCAAAAATTTTAAGTAAGGGTTGACTTATTACCCATAAGTCAACCCTTAACTTTGCCAAACTAGGGTGAGTAATACATATAGTGCCCTTTTTACAATTGCACAAGTCTTAACTTATTAGACAGACCTTTCAGAGAGTTAACAAAAGAGTCAGTTCTAATTCACACACGAATTCGAGAAATCTCAACATAAACAATTGGATACATGAATTAGGTACTCGAATGATTTTTTAAGCAATTTCTCTCCTTTACAGATACACAGGCCACTGTCCAGAATACAAGTACAGAATAGGCGACACTTATGGGTCGACCACTCACAAAATCCTTTTGGATCCCAGCGTCCAGCACTCAGAAAGACTTGTGTTGTCCGATAGAACTGCTGATGACTTCCAGGTCGGTCCCACTTGCAAATGACTTAACATAAGTACTTAGTTCATTATTAAAATATCAGCCAAGGGGTCCACTGCTAAACGAAAGCTTCCCCCATATACTTCCACAAAGACCTGTTATATGAAACGACTGCCAGCTGCCTTTATCAGGTCGTCTGTCCATCTTGTTGGAGGCATCTCACAAGCTGCGCTTTCGGGCACAGTATACATAGTGGGAATTATATTTGGACTGTGTTTCGGGTGCGTGTCCTGTCCAGTCAAAAACCTTTTTGCCCCAGCAGCCATCGGCTCTACGAGTTATGTACCCAGCTCAATCGTTCCCGTACCCCAAATTTAACAGAGGCGTGCATATATTAATAGTAGATATTTCCTCATTTAACCAACACACGTGCTCACGTGTCGTTTCAATTAACCCTGTTAAGTCTTATCAATAAACGTTGCAGAATTATAGTGGGTGTATCTAATCTGTTTATTTATTAGCCTGAGATAAAGGTTTGCCATCATAAATTTTCCATATGATTTCACGGCGAAATCTGGAATGCTTCAAAATATTTGCATAATCTACTAACTACTTAGTTACTTCATTTAGTTGTAACTCAGTAGTAGTATAAGGATGTGGCTCAACCCTTTGAAGTGGTCAAATGATCGTCCTGGAAAAAGCCTATTCGGGGTCCTGTTGAATGTGACTACAAGTCCGACTTGTGAATACTTTCTATAACTGCTTTAGTCGGTTTGAGTCCTACACACATAACATACCCCATCGTCTCCTCTGGCATCGGACATTTCATTAGGATCGTCTTAGAACATCCAGAAAACCTTGGACATAACAGATTGGGGCCGTTTCAGAATGTAAATAAATTTTAATGGTTACAAAAGTAGGCTCCTACAAACGGGCCCTAGGCCCTTATGGAAATGACAGAGCTGGATTTTCGCACAAAAGAAAACTTATAAGTATAATAATTATCTCTAATCCGGCCGTAACCATTATTGTATTTTTGACGCTATTTGAAACGTATTTACATCGCACAGATCTATCGGCCGCCACAAACCGACATTGACGTAGTCAACGCAAGATTTCGCAATGGAGATCCAGTGTACAAGCATCCTATGATACCAGGATACGAAGGTATGGTGCTTTTCATAGTCCTCTTACTGTTTCTTCGGAATTTGGCTAGGCCACATTTATATAAAATGATATTTTATTTTTAATGAAGGAAAAAATCGGCGGGCGGGCAGGGTTCGAACCTGCGCCTTCTGGTTCGGTACACCAGACGCTCTGACCACTAAGCCACCGCTCGCCCTACTCGCCAGTCGAAATCTTCCTCCACATTCTAATTTACGTCTTACGGTGACGTGGCGCCATCTATTGTGAAGATGCTTCACAACCGACACGACTAACTTTACAGCTAGTTCAATGTCGTATGATACCGCCTTACCTATCAACTATCTTTTTGTATTTTTTTTAAGCATTTTCCATGCTAAGATTACAAGTTATTTTTAATGAAGGAAAAAATCGGCGGGCGGGCAGGGTTCGAACCTGCGCCTTCTGGTTCGGTACACCAGACGCTCTGACCACTAAGCCACCGCTCGCCCTACTCGCCAGTCGAAATCTTCTTTAAAATGATATTGTTTCCATTTCTTATTAAAGTAATACATCTATAGTCAGCCCATATTCGTCCACTGTTGGTCGTAGGCCCGTGAACACCACAGGGATCTTCGGTTCATCCAATCACTGCCAGCTTCTTTCCAATAGAGTCTGGTGAACAATTACTTGATTCTATGAATCAGCGACGCTCAGTTTATGAATTCTAACTATTACTTTTCGATGGCTTTAAACGTGGAAACACCCGTCTTAAACCAAAACAAAGCATGGTAGGTACTTACCTAATAAACGCGGTTTATTTCATATAAACAAAGTAAAACCTCAAATAATTTGTCGAGAATTAACTTGATATCGATGAATCAGTTTACTATGAGTCACTGGCGACCGGTCCGAAGCTCGGAGGCATGCCACCGTTTCCTGAGAACCTAAGGTCTCCAAATGTTTACATTTTACCATTACTGTTAGGACACGTACATTTTAAATTAAAGCTTGAAAAACTTGAGTAGCTGGCGAGATTATTACGGGAAATAAATTAAAGTGAGGTTCGCGGCAAAACAAAAAATAAATGAAAATGTACGTTGCATTTGAAATGCGGTCACTGTTTTAATAAAAGGATTTGAATGGCTCGTGTTGTTGTTCTTTGTTTGTTGGTCTACTTTGGTATGCAAATAGATCAGCAGCTAATAAGTTGGCCTTAGTGGCTTAGACACGGTTCAGGTATATGGAACAAGACAGTTTATGACTAACGACTGACACAGAAATGACTAAGAGGGTACCTTGGTCTTGATTTTGCAAGATGTTTGCGGTTTTTCGAGAGGTGAGCTTCTGCCACATTCGCGATCCCGGGCCATTATCGAATAACAGTCATTAATCTTCATATGACTGATTCTCCTTTTACTGGCAACTATTCCTCTTACAATGGTAAGAGAGTAAAGCCCATAATTTATTTTGATTTCATCGCACGTGTACCAGATGCAAATTTTCTTTGCTTGACGCTTTGTTTTTTGTATTGACAGAAAGAAATGGAAAAATCCGGCCAAACTAAGGGAGCTGGCCACTTGCTTTGCAGGCTTATTGCTCTTAGTCTTGCAACGTTCAAGCCGCTTGACCGCTGCATATTATGTAGGTGTGAAGTGAATAATTGTTTAAAGCGTACAGTTCATTGCCTTCACTTTATATCTACGTAGGCAGCGGTTATTGCTTATTAATTCGAGAAGGATTTGCATACACAATGCCGGACAGACAATATTTATTGCTACAACCACAGCTGTTAGATTGTTTTCGCCCTGATTGGAGAGAATACCTAAGTTATTTTTGCATTACTAATCTATCCAAAAATATCCTGACAAATCTTAATAATTATTTATTGACAGAAACTTCAATTACTTATTCATGGCTGATTTCTGTCTCTGGTGGGGCAGAAAGACATGGGCATAGACCTGCCTAAATTCGTGATATTACTAGGTTTATTTTTGTTTATCCAAGAGCAGATGCAGCTAAGCGAAGCAAAACTTTAAGCAGTTAAATTCCAATCTGGGTAGATTCTGATAAAGAGTTAATCACTGATCTCAGATCCAGAGACAGCCTTCTTTATCAGTGAACAGATGTTCATTGTCCAAGACTATAAGTAAATTATAGACTAGAAGCGACATACTGACGTTACCTAGACATTTTTCATATCGTCCTGTATTGAGGGTCGGGGTGATCACGAGAAGCTCATAACGAAGTCACGCACACATTGAAATAATTTAGTGTTGCTACAGCAAAAGTTGAATCACACAAATGTCACTTATTTTTGTATAAGAGGACATGTTGGGACATTTTCTTGAGAAGGAAAATGTTATGAGTGTTGTCTCCTGTATATCATATTACAAAGTCTAAGGCCTACAAAATATGCGCATAATCACAGACTAAAACGGTACACGTTCTTTATCAATCATTGCTCTAGTTATGTCATGGTATCAGATGGCGTCTACTTGTTTTGTGTCTAGTATTCGCAAAACTAACGGGTAGTGTTCTATTTAGCGTTTGTTCTATATTTATGTGGTCAGTTGTATCTGTTATAAAAAGGTCTGAAGTTTGTTTTCGCGCAGATACTTATTTAACTTTAAAGAAGGAGACTATTTGGTGTTCCATGGCGGGGTATTTTTTTATTTATCAATGTAACTTTATACGGGAGGGCTCTGTGTTTTCTGGGTGATTTCCTGGGTACAAGGAGAATGGCTGATTCTTTGATTTTTTGTTGTTTATGGGAACCCTGCACTTATGGAACAGTTATGAATTATACTAATTAAAGTGAAATAAATGGATGAATACAGGGTTCCTCCCTCGATTGAACAACCACTTTGGTCAGCGATATACCGTTGCTGCCACCGAAGCCTTGTCCGAGTTTCAAAAACTGCAACTCAACCAACGGGCGGCAAGAAATCAGTTAGAAAGAGTGGTTGACTTACAAGCCGGAAAAGGACAACCCTGGGATCTAGTTGACAGATTCGTAAGTCTTACGAAATATTTTGGAAACGCACATGAAATTATATTTTTTGTTTATTTTTGAAGAAAAATGCGAGAATGGTTTCCGTTGCATATTTTTTTTACATCAAGAATAGAATCAGTAAGAATGGAGATGGATGAAGAAAGAAGAAAGGAAGGAGTTGATAAAGAACAATAAACCAGACTGAATAAAATTTGCACAAGAGCAAATATTTCTGATAAGGGGTAAAAAAATGAGTTTTTGAAATTCGCAGTCCGCGACAGCCGAGTTCAAGCTACCATTGGTCATGGTACGACCAGAATGTGCAGGAATTTTGCGAGACGTTCCCATGGATGAACCAAAGCTATCACCAGCATCGCATTCTGTTAGTCCGTTCTTCATGGAAAACAGTCATCCTGACAAATATATCAAGAAAGGTGAGGATAACTTTGCAAGAATAGATAAAATATACAACCTCTTCTGTATCTAAACCTTTTTCCATTTTGAAATATTGCATGACGGTTGTTTGTGTCACATTGCGTAATAATTTTGACGTTTATTTTAAAATCTAGGTATATTTTCGTCGTGATATTTTATTTAAATCCATGTCCTACGCAAAAATACACTCGTCTTTTGTCCGTAATCAAATATGGGGGTTTAATCCGTCGCAATCAGTCCGTGAGTTCAATTAAACTCATTTACATAGGTAAATCCGTACCTTGTAATAGTGTTCTCAATCGATGTTTTTGCTTATATTTTTACAGGTTTTGCGGGTCATGTACCTTACGGTTTCCAAAGGTTTGGTGAGTCATCCAAGAAACTCACAAATTCGGCGCTCTGTGACTTTTCATCTAACTACAGGAGAAGACAAAGTACAGAGTGGGCACCAGTGAATGTAGTCAAGTAAGTTGTGAATAAGTCCCACAGTATTTACATACTGTAATGGAGTATTTTAAATGTAATGTAAATAATGACATAACTATAAGAAGTATGTGAGTGAATTAATATAAGATTTCATTAAAGTATAAGTTTAATAAAGTAAAAATTGAATTTTCTATGTTGTTTACAACAATTTCTAAACGAAATATAAATATTGATGACAGCTATGACATGACATTAAGATAATGCTGTCACTGTCAAACTGGTACATAAACAGGTTACACGCGCAATATTAATAATTTTATACATTTAATCGAAAAAGATATTAAAATTCTACACAATGGCTAAGAAAAAACCTATGCCGAATCTTTCTAAAGAGGAGAAAATGGTGATGGTGATATCTGAGATAATACAAGAGTTATTGGTGGCACATCGCCAGGGCAAGGATGTTAACCTCAATAAGATGAAAACTCGGATTTCGTCGAAGTACGGACTTGGGACATCACCGAGGCTGGTGGATATCATCGCGGCAGTTCCTGCAGATGCTAAAAAGATACTTCTACCTAAGTTGAAGGCTAAACCTATTCGTACAGCTTCGGGTATTGCCGTGGTAGCGGTGATGTGCAAACCACACAGATGTCCGCATATAAACTTTACTGGTAACATTTGTGTGTACTGCCCTGGAGGTCCTGACTCGGACTTTGAGTACTCCACGCAGAGTTACACGGGGTATGAGCCGACCTCCATGAGGGCGATCAGAGCGAGATATAACCCGTATCTACAAACGCGCCACAGAGTAGAACAGTTGAAGCAACTTGGTCACAGTGTAGATAAAGTCGAGTTTATTGTGATGGGTGGCACTTTTATGAGTCTCCCTGAAGATTACAGAGATTATTTTATAAGGTAAGTTGTATTTTTCTAGCTTGGTCAAATATCATAAATGTTTTTAAGCCACTTTTAAGACACAGTAATGTTATATTCTTATTTCAGGAATCTCCATGATGCACTGTCAGGACACACATCTACTTGTGTAGCAGAAGCGGTGAAGTACTCGGAGAAAGCCAAGACCAAGTGTATTGGTATCACAATAGAAACCAGACCTGACTACTGCCTGCAGAGGCACATGAGTGACATGCTTAACTATGGATGCACAAGGTTAGTTTTAGATGTAGATCATCTTGAATAGGATGCCTTGTATTTTAGTTTAGAGAAAAGTGTTTTCAAGAAACTACTGAATATTACTATTAGGGTTTCTGCTCGAGAATTCTCGAGTCGGGAATTCTCGAGAAATTTGTCTTTAGTCGAGACGGGAAAATAATCTTAACGACTCGGGAATTCCCGAGTCGTTAGGAGGCAAATGTTTTGTTTAATTAACCTACTGAAAATCGAATATTATCATTTCGAAGGTTTATCTAGAGGCATTGGCAGCAAAAGGTTTAGTTTAATTAACCGATGAAAAATGGAAGGTTATCATTTCGGAGGTTTATATATAGTTTTTTACGTAATTATATTCCCCGATATTTCAGTCAAATGTGGACCGATTTAAAAAATTATACCAAAAAATTCCAAAGTGGTGGTCCCATTTAAAATTATCCCTGATGGTAGAAAAATAGGGTATGATTGATTTTTATCTACTGAATTTTCACATGTGAATCGATTGTACTGAAACTTGGCACATACTTATATATAGTTTTGATGATCCTAGGAAGACAGTCGAAGGAAACTCTCAACGGTCTACAGCGACTATCTCGTGTTTGGGTTTATTTTATTTAACTTTATGAGAACTAAGCAACAACTTAGATATTAGCTACAAAAGTAGAGAATAAATAACTTCTTGACATGAAATAAAAACCGTCGAAAAATGTAACTGACAAGCGAGAACTAAAATTAAATGAAAGTTTAATGCAATGTTATATGTTTTTATTCTTAGTTATCTAATGATAGAAATTTTGTTAAAATAATTTTACTAATTATTTTTGTTTGATTAAAGACTATTTGCACATTTGGGAACTGGTAGGGACCTAATTATTACGAAAAAGTAAATTAACACCCTACTTACCACTACTACTTTTTACGAGAATATCAACCAGATGGTTATAATTTGTATAATTTATGTTAGGTGCCTACTTGTTAATTAATAAGTGCTAATTAAAGTAACCAAAAATTTACCATTTCGTTTAATTGATCTCATCTATCAGTAAATAACATCGTGTTTTATAATAAAATACAAAATTTCTCGAGAGACTCGAGAAACTCGAGAAATCCTTGTCGAGAATTCTCGTGCCTCGGGAAATAAAAAAGGTCGAGAAATCAGAAACCCTAATTACTATACATGGGGGAGATATAAGCATATCAAAAATGTATTAATTACCTGGTTTGCAGTATGTAAGACAATATTTATCATTGTGTAAGCGACTTTGTATCAACATCATAGTAAAGCCCAGCTCAGTGTATATGATTGTGTAGAAATCCATATAAGTATTATCTAATTAATGCATTTTACAATTTCAGGCTAGAGATTGGTGTGCAGTCTGTATATGAAGACATTGCCCGAGACACAAACAGAGGCCACACAGTGAAAGCTGTTTGTGAGAATTTCAATTTAGCTAAGGATGCTGGTTATAAGGTAGCTATAATAACTAATTCTGGCAGATATATCTTTATTAACCCCCGACGCAAAAACGACGGGGTGTTATAAGTTTGACGTGTCTGTGTGTGTGTGTGTGTGTGTGTGTGTGTGTGTGTGTGTGTGTGTGTGTGTGTGTGTGTCTGTCTGTGGCATCGTAGCTCCCGAACGGATGAACCGATTTTAATTTTGATTTTTTTATTTGAAAGGTGAATTAGTCGGGAGTGTTCTTAGCTATGTTTGATGAAAATCGGTCCAAGATGGCCGCCGCCACAAAATAGCGAATTACATATTTTTTCACAACTCCCTCAATATGGGTATCAAATGAAAGGGCTTGACTAGTAGAATACTATGCAGTATGATAAATTTCAAATCCAAGATGGCCGCCATCACAAAATAGCAAATTACATTTCGTGTCGGGGGTATTCTAAATTTTTAATTTAGGTTAGGTTAGGTTATTATACAAAGTTTATTCTTTGGACTGGGAAATATACTCATAATTATGCCTTTTCTAGCTGATTTTATTGTTATTTACTGTATGTACTGTACTTCTATAAATAGTGTGACACTAGATAAAGATACATTTAGATAAAGTGCATCAAGGATATTATGTTATGATTCATTTCAGTATATCTATATTATAAATTGATTTTATTCATTTATATGTAGGACGAATGCCATATTACTTATGCATTGATTGATCAATTACAAAAGTTACTTCTAATGCTTTCAGATTGTTGCTCACATGATGCCAGATCTACCAAATGTGGACTTTGAAAGAGATGTAGAACAGTTCATAGAGTTCTTTGAGAACCCAGCATTCAGAGCTGATGGCCTGAAGATATACCCCACATTGGTGATCAGAGGGACTGGCTTGTATGAGCTATGGAAGACGGGGAGATACAGGAGTTATCCACCGTCAACTTTGGTTGACCTGATTGCCAAGATTTTGGCGTTAATTCCTCCTTGGACTAGAGTTTACAGGTGAGCTGTTGTTATTTTATTTGATATTTTTAAATATAATTATTTCAACCCGCTCGTAAATGTAGTTGTGTGCAAGAATCAGTCAAGATTTTTTATGTTACAATTTTGTTTCTATTTTTATGTTAAACTCCAGACCGAGTAAATAAATCGTAAATATAATTATTAGTCATCAAACTAATTTATATGATGTAACCTTTAGATAGATTTTTTTTTTGTTTTTTCAGAGTGCAAAGAGACATTCCAATGCCTTTAGTCTCGTCAGGAGTAGAACATGGCAACTTGAGGGAACTGGCACTAGCTCGCATGGCTGACCTGGGGACTGACTGCAGGGATGTCAGGACTAGGGAGGTTGGCATCCAGGAGATACACAACAGGGTCAGGCCTTATGAGGTAGGTAACATTTTATGTTGTGACCTCTAAGGGATTATATGTAAGGACTTTATTTTAAAAATGGTCTAAGGAAATCAATTTTTGCGATACTTGAGAAATAGATGGATATATTTCTCAAGTCTGTGTTAAGTTTAACTTTGATGATAGACAAAGGCTGAGATCAGTGTGAATATGGTGGAGACATGGGTCCTAAAAGCATCCAAAGCCACAAGTGAAGAAAGGAATTATCAAAATAACATTCTTACATTGTAATGTTTCAAAATATTATCAAATTTGTATATTTTTTTTTTATAATAATTACCTTTGATCGAAAAGCTTTAAGAATTATGGTACAGTTCACGCCAAACTTATTGTCCGGACTAAGTTTGGCGCGAACTGTACTGGTATCAAGGAATTATTTTTATTTCAGGTAGAACTAGTGAGACGCGACTATACAGCCAATGGTGGCTGGGAGACATTCTTAGCATATGAAGACCCTGACCAGGACATACTAGTAGGCCTGCTGCGGCTCAGAAAATGTGCCTCAGACACATACAGGCCGGAGCTGAAACCTGGGCCCAATGATAACTTCAAACAGTGCAGCATTGTCAGAGAGCTGCATGTCTATGGATCTGTTGTACCGGTAAGTTGTCCTTACTTCTCTTCCTCACATCTATTTTGGAAACAACTTATTTTTTTACTGCAAATACAAAAGAGAGTATCTTATGGACCCTAGAAACAGCTCTATAGTCTGTTTTTTAATCTCAGAGACTAAAGTGACATTAGGTGGGATACCAGTTTTTTGCATTTCTTAAATAGTAATGTGCCTCTATCGAAAATTATCGCAAATAAATTGGAAGTGTCGGTTTTTTACATTAAGTTATCCTGAAAAAAATAGTAGGTCTTATTTAAAAAGTAATAATCATGAGTCGGATTAGGTAGAGTTTTGAAGGACTAAATAACGACAGCGAAATCAACATAGTTTTCTAAAACTTTTTTACAGCGATTGATCTAATTTTACTAATACTTTTTTACATCGTTGGAACATAAGACTAAAATTATTAAAGTTCTTTCTTAGTTTTTTTTTGTAGGTAATTTTACGTCATTTGGTACTTAAAACTCTACGATGACTTACCTTTCATAGACTTTATTGTGCATTCGGACAATTTTAATTAATTTGGGCTTTAATTATACGATTTGGAATAGAAAATTTTTAAGCTAATCGTTTAAAAGTTACGATTCAACAAACCGGTATCGTAGGTACAACCCTATACAAAAAAGCTGGTATCATTATTTGTAATTTTGACATTTGCATGTGTCAATCTAGTCTCTGAGATTAAAAAACGGACTATAATAAAATATAACCCAAAGCTAATAATGCAGATGAAATTTATGAATTTAAATCAGTTTCTAAGTCGTAATTTTGGCCTCTAACAGAAGCAAATAACTAGTTTGGGGGTCCACAGTCCATAAGATTTTATTGTTATAAATGAGGTGCTTACTGTTGACACTATGGCTAATATTCTGAGACGATGCTAAGCGTAAAGTAACGCTTGACACTATGGCTAATATTCTGAGACGATGCTAAGCGTAAAGTAACGCTTCCGTATGTCAAATTTTTATGACAATTTGACATATGAAAGCCTCAGTTTATGCTTAGCATCGTCTCTGAATATTAGCCTAAGTTAATATTGTTCATATAAATTTTATGATTTCAGGTGAATGCCCGGGACCCAACAAAATTCCAGCACCAAGGTTTTGGTATGCTTCTCATGGAGGAAGCCGAGAGGATAGCCAAGGAGGAGCATGGCTCCGACAAGATGGCTGTTATATCTGGAGTTGGCACCAGGAATTATTATGCAAAGATCGGATACCATCTAGAAGGGCCATATATGGTCAAGATGCTTGTGTGATAATATAGTTATTAAGTTTTAAATGTGTTGTTTTATTCTCATTTGGTTCATGGGCTGCAACCCTCAATCATAGATTCTTATCATAGAGAATAGTCTAGTCTAGTCATATTTAATTATAGAGAAACTAAAACTTAAACTTTGTGAAATAAGGAAATGGTTTGGTTGTCAACAACAGCCCTTAGGTTTTAAACAATTAGGGACTGTTTCATTATTTCTGGATAGCCGCTAACTGTAGGATAAATGAAAAAATGGAACAAAATGAGATAATTTCATGAAATTATCTGATTATTAATTTAACGGGAACTTATCAGTAAGCTATGAAACTGACCCTTAGTATCATAAACTGTATTTATTTGTTTTATACTATGTCTCACAAACTATTACCTACCTTTCCTCTACTTACCTTTCTTGCAATCCCACCCATCCTCTTCCTCACCTTGCAGGCCGGACCCTCCACTGTCGATCAATCCAACGGAGATCTATCACAAGCACGTCGGTATGCTGCCCAACTACGCTGGTCACGTTCCTGGATGCATGTTCAGGTAAAACAGTCTGATATTTTACAATGATAACCATTGGGGTCGGAATCGGAACCAGCCTTCACGTACCTACAAGTACGCCATAGCTAAACAAACGGGGAACTTCACTCACTTTTATAGTGTATATTGAACTAATAATGTATCCAATATAACATATTAATCTATGCTAATAATGTACTGTACAAAAACAAAAGCAGTAGGTAACAATAAAAAAATATTTCGTAAAATTCGCGCCGAAATTATAAAACGTCATTGTCAATGTCAAGGCCGTCAGCGGTCAGCCAGTCAGCCATAAAGCCACAGTAAATGGTTTGGGGTTGAGGTCTTTTTAGAAAGTAAAAAAGCGTCTCGTGCGAAGACGGATCCGGTCCATCATTTCATTGTACCAGCACTGCAACGTAAAGTTTATTTTACCATATCACTGAAATAGTTACTACACAGAAATAGAACTTACATTGAAATGTGCATTTTATTACTTATATGACAGACCTGTTTGATTATTTAGTTACCTATAAGGTTATTATTTCTTTTAGTGTTTTGAGTTCAGTAGTAATTTTTATTTATAGGTGTAATGTGTATCAGGTTAATCACGTCAAAATCGTACCGCTTGCGAAGGTACGCTCACACCAATATTACCTATTTAATATTTCAGGATCTGAAAACGTGTGCGTTCGCGCAGCGGAATGTTGTTGAATTTAAAGATTTTAATTATGCAGATATTTAGTGTATGACGTCGTATAATTGTGAATGGTAAAAAAAAATTTGTGCACGCAGCCATTGTTGAGAAATTCACCAAAAACTGATTCCGCTGGGCGAACGTTGTCCTGGCGGAACTCTTTTTAATCCATAGACTTTAGAAGAAAAAAGATGTGTCCAAAAATTAGTGTGTATTTGTGTGTAATTGTGTATGTATGAATAAAATTTGTGCATGCATAAACTTCGGAGAAATTCAAGTTTCCGCTACGCGAACGTTTGGCTATTAGCTAGTTTTCATATAAAGCGCTTACATAGAGAGCTGTAGATTTTTACATACATTGTTTTGAATTTGTGTATATTTGTCTAAAAAACAGATTTAGAAAAAAACGTAGGGCTTAAAAGATAAAAATATAAACGTAAAATACGCTGATTAGGTCTTAGTTCTTAAAGTATGCACTTTGGGGTCTAGATTTTCACGTTTATACAAACCTTGTAAGTGTCTGCAACATGTTGCCAAGTATCAATGATGTTCCGTTAGTAATTAAAGAGTTAAAGGACAATTTACCATGAATAGATCACTGTTTACAAAGCAGTCAAATATCACGACGTTCTAAGGGAATTGCATGATAAAATGTATGCCAATAATTAGTGTATTCATTCAACTATTCACATGCAAAATTTCATGTAATTAAATTCAGTAATTAAAGAAAAACAATTATAATACTGACGAAGCATCGAAAACCTACATAACCCGACCAAGTTCAGATGGCTACAAAAAAGCGGCCGTGCAATATATTTAGGTAACATCCCAAAATTTACAGTATAATACCGGTATTGAATTGGTACAGGTGATAACACAATTGTTGTTTCGATATAATTTATAGGTCATTTATTTTTGTACACCTACTTTTTTAAATGTATTTGACTATGACAGAAAGTAGGTACTATTTACGTAGGTACTTTATTTAAGTAGGTATGCGCTTGAGACACATGCAAAATTTCATGTAATTAAATTCAGTAATTAAAGAAAAACAATTATAATACTGACGAAGCATCGAAAACCTACATAACCCGACCAAGTTCAGATGGCTACAAAAAAGCGGCCGTGCCATATATCTAAGAAACGTTCTTAACCTTCCAGTATAGTATTTATTAATATGGTACAGTTGCGTACACAAGCGTTAGGAAAAAGAAAACAATTGCATTTCTTGAATGAAAAATATTTTTTTAATAATAACTACGATAAAAATAGTGTAATAAGCTACAATATGATAAATATTTACCTAAACAGTAGTACTTACATGTGGTAATTATTTAATTTCCCTAAGGGTCTATAGTTAGAATCCTGATCCGTGAAATCTTTAATAGAAATTAGCTGTATGAATTTTATTTGTCTTAAATAATACAGTAGAATCCGTTTATTATGACATCGAAAGGAATTGACAAACACGTCATAATAAGCGGATATGTATATCTAGATTATATCTCAAGTCTCAAGCGCATACCTACTTAAATAAAGTACCTACGTAAATAGTACCTACTTTCTGTCATAGTCAAATACATTTAAAAAAGTAGGTGTACAAAAATAAATGACCTATAAATTATATCGAAACAACAATTGTGTTATCACCTGTACCAATTCAATACCGGTATTATACTGTAAATTTTGGGATGTTACCTAAATATATTGCACGGCCGCTTTTTTGTAGCCATCTGAACTTGGTCGGGTTATGTAGGTTTTCGATGCTTCGTCAGTATTATAATTGTTTTTCTTTAATTACTGAATTTAATTACATGAAATTTTGCATGTGAATAGTTGAATGAATACACTAATTATTGGCATACATTTTACCATGCAATTCCCTTAGAACGTCGTGATATTTGACTGCTTTGTAAACAGTGATCTATTCATGGTAAATTGTCCTATAACTCTTTAATTACTAACGGAACATCATTGATACTTGGCAACATGTTGCAGACACTTACAAGGTTTGTATAAACGTGAAAATCTAGACCCCAAAGTGCATACTTTAAGAACTAAGACCTAATCAGCGTATTTTACGTTTATATATTTATCTTTTAAGCCCTACGTTTTTTTCTAAATCTGTTTTTTAAACAAATATACACAAATTCAAAACAATGTATGTAAAAATCTACAGCTCTCTATGTAAGCGCTTTATATGAAAACTAGCTAATGGCCAAACGTTCGCGTAGCGGAAACTTGAATTTCTCCGAAGTTTATGCATGCACAAATTTTATTCATACATACACAATTACACACAAATACACACAAATTTTTGGACACATCTTTTTTCTTCTAAAGTCTATGGATTAAAAAGAGTTCCGCCAGGACAACGTTCGCCCAGCGGAATCAGTTTTTGGTGAATTTCTCAACAATGGCTGCGTGCACAAATTTTTTTTTACCATACACAATTATACGACGTCATACACTAAATATCTGCATAATTAAAATCTTTAAATTCAACAACATTCCGCTGCGCGAACGCACACATCCTTTTTATTTGAAGTCAGGAGGAAGGAGGGTTATTTATTTATCTAATATTTTATATTTTATAAAATAGGTACTCTAGTCTCTTTCAGGATATAAAGTTGTTTGTGCCTTGATTTGCTGCCATAACAACTTTAATTGTTATTTATTGCAGATTTGGGAAAACCTACGGGAATGACACAAGAGACGCAAAACGATGGCTTCGCGGAGACTTTACGTCATAAAACCATTTGTGATTGTAACATTGAACAAGCAATATTGAACCTTACAGTAAGTTTAATACGGTATCATACGAAATCAGCAGTGATATTTTTTTGAGACGAGAAAATTTTACCGTTTTGATTTGGTATTGATAAATACGAAATAAAATAAAAAAACTTAATTTTCAGTTTTATTTATATAACGTAACAAAAATCACAAATAACTTACACAAAATAAATGACATCTCCAAAATCTTATAAATTAGTTTGGTACACTTGGGAGCAAATAAATTGAGCTACATCTTTTTTTAACATAATAATATAATAGTTCTGGTAATATCACGTATGTATTCGAGAAATATAATGCACATAAAAGTTTATTGAATAACCTTTACAATGAGGGTAGATTATTAAATAATAAAAAGACTACAATGAGAGTCATTGTGGTCTATGTAATAACATTTTATGTTTCGAATCGATGCGTTCCATAATAATAAAAAAAATAATGATATGCATATGCATATAATGCATGGCTCGATTTAGTTGCTCCCTATTTGAATAGTATCATAATTTGATTATTTCGGTTTATTTAAATTGGGAAAGATCTAGCAAATAAGCAATGTGTAAAAATACAAAAGAATACAAAATATATTGCATGGGCAGATTAAATGCATAAGGCTCGCAAATATATTTATTTCTTTAGAAAATACGTAAAACGCCACTTCTGATATTAACCTTAACACTATAACCATATAGTTGAATTTCTATCGCAACAATCTTTTCAACATAATCAAACATCAATCTTGTCATTCTGAATTCGGCTTAAGTTTACATATTATTAGAGTTGATATTTGCAACAATGCCTATAAATGATGATGATTTTATACACCTACATTGTGAGGTATAGGGTAAATATTTTACATTGTTTACAAAATCCCTTGAATATACACGTATAAAAAATATATATACCACAATTTTTATTTATATAATTTATCCTATAGTTTTCTGTTTCTTCGCGTTCCAATCCTTCATGAGTTTTGCAGCCAGTGCTAAGTTGTCATCTTTCTGTAAACATACAAGAAATATTATCGTTTTCCTAAAGATATTTATTGTATCTTTTTGTATTTTTTTCAAGCATTTTCCATGGTAAGATTACAAGTTATTTTTAACTAGCTTCCCGCCAGCGGCTCCGCCTGCGGTGTATGTGTATATACATATAAACCTTCCTCATCAATCACTCTATCTATTAAAAAAAACCGCATCAAAATCCGTTGCGTAGTTTTAAAGATTTAAGCATACATAGGGATATAGGGATGGAGAAAGCGACTTTGTTTTATACTATGTAGTGATGGAGGAAAAATTCGGCTGGGATTAGGGCTATCTTAAAAAAATACAATAAATATCTTTAGGAAATCGAGACGGATATTAGCTGTAATGACGTCAATTACAATGATATTATTTTTTAAAGTTAGCAGTATAATTATACCGTCACGCGTGTATTCCCCGATAAATAAATAAATATCTTTGGACATTTTACACAGCACCATCTAGTCCCAAACTAAGCAGAGCTTGTACTATGGGTACTAGACAATGGATATAATACTTATATACTTTTTTTTTTTGTAAATACATACTTATTATACATAGGAAACACCCAGACAAACACAAATACTTATATTCATCACATAAATATTTGTGTCCTGTGGGAATCGAACCCACGACCTCGTGATCAGCAGTCCGGTTCTCGAACCGCTAGACCACAGACGTCGTCGTCGTCGATGGGTTAGGCAGCTGTATAAATGTACGTACATCCACAGTTCGCCAGTATATTCAGGTCCCATGTAGTAGGCGGGTCTAAAGGGCGAGCCTATTCCCATCAACCGGGCACAAATCCAGACTCCGAGCTGAACAACACTGCTTGACCTGGACCGAAAATCGAACCCAGGACCTCGATCTAGTAGTCGCGCTTACGACCACTAGGCTAACGAGTAACTTTAAAGAAATTTGATCAAATATTGGACCAAGATATTGGAAAGTTGGGAACTTACTAGGAGGTGGTGAAACAGGCCTAAGTTTAATAAATTTCAAATCCAAGATGGTCGCCACCACAAAATGGCGGTTGATTTTTTTTTAATTTTTTGTCGGGGGTTTTTAACATTATTAGATTAAGGCTGGGATTCAGAGATATTCATGTAAGACGGGCTTAAATCAGTCTAAGCCAAGGATCGGCTTATCGCATCTTAAAAAGTCGTATTCAGAAACATAGTACGTCTTAAACTTCGTCCGTCTTAACTTAGCCTACGCTCTGTTATAAATAAAGGATAGCAATATATGTAATATCATAAGAGAATAATATATATTATAATTATAATAGTATATGATATATAATAATAATATATATATATATTTAATTGGTCAGAGAATCAGCATTGCCATACAACGTGGCAATGCAGCCAGCCTTCTGGGTACCCTTCCAGCTGATGGCGATGCGGAGGAGTTTTTTGATGCCTTATTGTAAATAGTTATTTTATTATTATTTTATTTTAGTTATATTTAGGAATAGATTTTTAATTTAGTACTTAGATACTTTGTAATATATAGTTTTAGTAAATATTTTTATACTTACTGTAGTAATTTTATTATTTTGTGTATGTGTAATTGTGTGTATTAAATCATAAGAGTGAGCGAAACAACAATATCTGAAATAGAAACTGTTTTTGTTGCAACATTGTCATAGTAAACGTGTATACAGCGCTAACATTGTATTATATTCGCCAAGAAATATCTTTTTTATAATAGTAATAAAATTATAAAGTAGGTGTGGTTTGTGGTTTCACAATAAAATCACCACATACGCATTTAATGTAAAGTTAAATGGTAATATAAAATGATTTATTGACAAAAAAATATTTATCGGTATACGCATTTAATGTAAAGTTAAATGGTAATATAAAATGATTTATTGACAAAAAAATATTTATCGGTATATTATCTATGCTATAAAAAACAAAACAAAATGATAAGAAACAGTTACTTCATAAAATTAGATAAATAAATAAAAAAGTATCAAACTACCAAAAATTAATTAAAAATGCATTTATTTTCTCATCACTCAATGATTGGTGTGTAATGGTTGGAAACAATAACTACAGCTTTGTCTGCCGGGTGGTGCTTAGACAGCTAAAGTAACATAGTTTACGCAAAGTTCCGAATATCTCTGAATACAAATTTGAACGTAAGCACTGGATTTTAACATACGGAAGCATAAGTTTATGTTAAGTCTTATTTCTGAATATCAGCCTTAGTGTTGTATTTATTTACCTTGATAAAGCAGAATCTGGCGAAGTTCTCGCCAAGTGACTTGTGAGGTTCTGAGTAGAAAGCGGTGGGCGGTATGGTCAGTAATCCAGCCTCTTTGGCGAACTTCTTAGTAAAGCGATAATCACAGTATTTGTCCGTCTCCGTTGACAGATCGATCTTGTCAGCTGTAAAATAAAAATATTGCGTTTTTGTAGACAGAGTTGGGCTGCTATGCTTGCTTAGTGCATGAAAATGAAATTTAATTTGAAAAGAGTATACTATCACGCCTGTATTCCCCGAAGGGTTGGGCAGAAGTGTACTAATGAATACAGCACAGTTCCCCTTATTCCATGTAATATTTGGTGGGCCTATAACAAATTCTGGATTACATAGCACACTATGTCAATCTATGAAGATCTTCTCAACCAAAACGGGAGTAGGGGAAACAGACCCTGTACTCAGCCGTGACAAAACTCACCCAATTAGCACCAGTCGGCTATTATAAACTCCCTCCAAATCTACTACCAAGGTACTAGTCGACGAATTAGGGCCAGGGAACTATAAGAAACTCACCCAATTGTGACCAGTCGGCTATAATGAAGTAGCCCGCTTCCGGCACGGTGGGGTTGAACCCGTTGTCTCTAAGCGCCTTCACCAGGAAGTCACGCTTGGGCAGCAGCTCCCGGGCCAAGGCTTTGAAGTAGCAGTCGGGGGAGTCGCGGCGAGCCAACTCGTACTCAAATGAGCGAGCTATCGCCTCCTGTTTACAAAAAGGTTAGTACTAATTCGTTTTGATTGCAAAAGTACAAGTTATTAACGTTTATATCAGCATTAAATTTGCCCATTTCTGGACGTAGGCTTCTTTTAAATCTACTTTCTCTATTACCATTTACTTTTATTAAAAAGTTCAAGGCCTTCATGTGCCATATCTTATGTTTTAATAGTTATTCTATTAATCGGGGTGGAGATAAATCAAACCAATCAAAGATTATGAAAATCGGTCCAGCAAGTTTCGAGTTATGTGTTGTAAAAACCCGACTTTGTGTTATATATTAAAAAGACTAGCTGTCCCGGTAGACCTTGTTCTGCCCTATTTCTCTAAAACAAAGTTTTTACTTAAAAAAAAACCAGCCAAATCGGTTCAGCCGTTCTAGAGTTGTGCGCGCTTAGCAACACATTTAGCGATTCATTTTTACTTATGTACATAGATATCACTTGTAATCTTTACAATTTTACGGTGACATCGATCGATTATAGTCCACGCGGAACTTGTTGGCGAACGGAGGTGAGGCGGCGGGTTACTGTGAACAAAAGCAAGCGCCACGCCCCTCCGCCCCACCGCGCGCAGTCGACCTCGCCCCTCCGTCCCACCGCTCACATACCTAAGGCGCAGCCAACTAGTTCCGCGCAGAATATAGTTATTACCTATCCATCTACCTCACCTGGATAGGTGTACAGCAGGTGTAGACACAGTTCTGGTGCACCACCTGCAGGTTGGTCATGAGTGCGGCGGGCCCGTACGCCCAGCCCGTCTTCCAGCCGGTCACTGAGAACGTCTTGCCCGCTGAGCCCACCGTGATCGTGCGCTCCCACATGCCAGGCAAAGTCGCTGTGGGCAAACCGTCATTTTCTTAAAATATATACCACAAAGAGAAATAAAGATTATTATCTACTATATAAAAATAAGTCGGGTTTTCCTTCCTGACGCTATAACTCCAGAACGCACGAACCGATTTCCACGGTTTTGCAATCGTTGGAAAGGTCTCGGGCTCCGTGAGGTTTATAGCAAAGAAAATTCAGGAAACATTTCAACAGAAAAGCGGGTTAAAAAGGTTATCAAGACCACGCGGGCGAAGCCGCTGGCGGAAAGCTAGTTATTATTATTATTATTAAAGGTGGCAAAAATGCAGCCCGTTTGATGGTAGACGGTTACCGCAGCCTATGGACGTTTACAACACCGAAGCGTCAGTCTAAAAACCTCTTAAAGGTTTAAAGAGGATTCACTGCCCCTTAGTTGCTGTGCTGGCAACAAGAGAAACATTCCCTATGTTTCTCTTGCGGCCAGCGTATCCTTAGTAGGAGCTCTAAGGATATTTAACATAAAGCCATCAATGGTTGTGGAATGAAACCTTTGTTGCCTTGGAAACTACAACAGCATGGAGTTCTTCGAAAAAGGATTTTGCAGGGTCGGCAATGTGTGAGTGATGCTTCGGTATTGTAAACGTCCTGATGCTGCGGTAACGGCCTATCATTAAGCAGACCACATGATTGTTTGCCGCCCGTGTGGTATAAAAAAATAAATATATTTGTCCAATTTTATTTTTTGTAAATAGATGACATGTTTTTTATGTCAATGTTTTACATTTTTTAAACAACATGTCGCTGGCTTCAGTGTTCCTGTGTATGGCAAATACATCTGTCAAATTTTCGGACGGGACTATCTTTAGTATTGATAAATACTTACCAATCCTGATATGCTGGTTAGGTTCAAACACCATCCACTCATACACCTCATCGGACAAGCACAGCACATTGTGCTTCTTGCACAAGTCTGCGATCAGCTGCAACTCCTGCTTGGTGAAAGCCTTGCCCAGCGGGTTGTGGGGTGTGTTGACGATGATCATCTTCGTGCGAGGGTTGAAGAGGGACTCTAGCTCCTTTTCATCTAGCACCCAGTCTGCTGAAGTAACCGTGCCGGTTGTGGTTTTCTGGTACGGAAATTGTGTTGGGTTATTAAGGATATTAGAATGTGTACCCTAATTTGGTCCGCCAGCCCGGAAATGCTAAGCAGAGGTATTGTACACTAATAGGTTCGTCCACATGTTTAGAACACCTGTCTGAACACGTAGAAAACTAATATTTTTATAAAATGCAACAGAAAAACTATTCCTAAACAAAGCATAGCTTAAAGAATGTGGATAGCTGCTCTAGTTTATGAGAGTTATTGAGAGACCATGATTCGCCGAGTTGGTTTCGGCGTTTCTTCTCAGAGCTCGTCAGCTAGGAAATGCCGACGCCATCTTGGTACAATAAAATAGTGTAAAACATTGACTTGTAAAAGTGTCTATAAAAGATTTATTTACAGAAATGAATAAAATTTATGATGTAGGTTTTATGAGCATTTTAGTGAGCGCAGGCAATCGCACGCCGCTATTGCGTGAACAGCTATTTCGCAACCAGCTAGTGGTTTTTTTTCACGGTTGAAATCTACCTGATCAATACGTTAATTTTCGAAATTCAAAATTTATTTGTGTCTTCTAATTGTTTCCAAGGTAATAATAGTTTCCAAGAGGTAAAGCTATTGGTATTAATCAGGCCAAATAAAAAATTCTAACTGCAGTACACTGATCGAACTGAGAAGAGAATCTTAAGAACACACACTCGGCAGTCCCCATTAGGACCTCTAGATAAAATGGGGCGTAACACAAAAGAGGTACACTTACCGGATTCAACGCGATAAATCTAGGCACTCCGCCCGCTGACTTGATCATGAAATCATAACAGTCGAAAAACGGTTCAATTACAATCACCTCATCTCCTACGTCCACATGACCTGAAATTGAAACAGTGCATTTGACAACAATTATTATGCCAACAGCTACCATGAGCTCCGCGATAACATTTTGTCGACGCTTATTTTGTGCTTCTGTCTAGTTTTCGCATGAGGAAGAGCGAGACAAAAGAGTACACAAAATTTTGTCGCGGCACGCATGTTAGCCTAGCTAGTTAGAATACAATTTCTCACTGCAGAGCATCAATTCGTATGAGGAGAGCCTTTTAAGGGTCGTCTGCTCGTTTGCAGCTAATAGCTTTTACTTTTAATTGGACGTTTCTTACACTTACGCCCTTAACATTTTTTTTGTGAGTTTTTCCTATGTTTTAATAGTAATTCTGTTATTCAGGGCGGTAACAAATCCAACAAATCAAACATCGGTCCCACCGTTCTTGAATTATAAAATGATGTAACTAACCCGACTTTGTTATGCAACTCAAACATCGCTTTAATTAAATTCGGTTCATCCGTTTAGGAGTTACGATGTCACACAGTTGGACATCACACTTTAAAGTTATCTCTAGATTAAAAACAAGTAAGAGATGATTAGAAATTAGAATAATTGCCTATCACCCTGAATAAAACATGCGAGTCTATCAATTGTTTGCGTGAGACGCTGTTAATTCATTAACCTAGCCAGAAGCGCATGCCATTTGGCATAATTACAAGATTGAATTGTGATTATTGTAATTATTATTATGAATGGCCTCTAGATCATTATAATATTGAGGTTGTATAAATTATAAGAATTATTTGCTGTTGGCGTTTTTATGATAGTTCAAAGAGATAAGTAACTCAATGTTATCAGTCACAGTCGCGAACACGCGAACTCGTCACATGCCGAACACTATGGAAACAAACAAATACGCGAAATATGCAGAATCACGTTTGTGACAAGACCATAACTACACAGGCATCTATCGATATCGGTGTTTTACTAAATTCATCACCAACCCATTAATTGTCCCACTGCTGGGCGTGGTGGACTATGGCCTAATCATTAGGCCATAGTCCACCACGCAGGCCTAATGCGGGTTGGCAGACTACATGCCGTCGAGAAAATTTCTCAGGCATGCAAGTTTCCTCACGATGTTTTCCTTCAAAGCGAGGGATAAATTACGCACATGATTTTGACAAATTCAATTTTTTTTTTTCAATTAGACCATATAAATAGCTACTTTTGAAAAGTGAAACTAGGTGCATGGTTCCAAAAAGTGACTCATGGAGAAGAGTCGGCAAGAAACTCATAGTCACTCTTTATATTGGTGGTCTCTTGTTGGCCCCTGGGGCCCATTTAGTGCACCCAATTCTTTCCAATAAAGAGTGTAAGCTTGTTTTTTTAAATGAAGGAAATGCATGCATGGAAAATGCAAAAAAAAAATACAAAAACAAGTGTAAGCTTACCTAAAATAGCTGAATAGAGAGCTTCGTAAGCACCATATGTGACTAAAATCTCAGTCTGTGGGTTTATCTCTCTGCCTACTAGTGGAGAGTACACTTGCGTTAGACACTGCACTAATTTAGGGTGGCCCTGTAAATAAAATAACCAATATTGAAATTATTGTCCACTTTCAGTTTTTGCAGTAAGTCTTCCTGTTGGGACTCGATTTGTGGGATGGATAAGAAGTATGTTTGTGTATGTATGTTTGTAATAAGTGAACTCCAAAGCTACTGGAGCGATTTCAAATTTCCCGAGCAACCTAGGCTATAAAACAAGACCACGCGGGCGAAGCTAGTTTAAATTATTAGCTTTCCGCCAGCGGCTTTGCCCGAGTGGTCTGGATGTTTTTGATAAATTATAGCCAATGTATGTTACTCAGTAAAGATGTAGTGTGTGTGTCTAAGAATTTTTTAAATCGGTCAAGTAGTTATTTTTAATGAAGGAAAAAATCGGCTGGCGGGCAGGATTCGAACCTGCGTCTTCTGGTTCGGTACACCAGTCGCTTTGACCGCTAAGCTACCGCGAGCCCAGTCGAAATCTTCCTTTACATTCTAATTTTTATTCATTCACATTCTAATTCTAACGTCTTAAAGGTGACGTAGCAACATCTATTGTGAATGCTTCACAACCGACGGCTTCATTAAAAATAACTTGTAATCTTAACATGGCAAATGCTTAAAAAATACATAAAGATGGTCGAGTAGTTTTTGACAAACAGACAAAAAAATAAAATCTTTCCTCTTTATAATTATTAGTTAATTAGTTTAGACTAGCTGATGCTATCGATTTCACTCGCGTCTTTTTTTCTATTTGCTCGGCTCCTAAGATTCTTAGCGTGATATTAAATAGCCTATAACCCTTCTCAAGAAATGGGCTATCAAATGCAAAAAGATTTTTCAACTCCCATTGTGCTAAGTTTTATGTACCTAGCCTATATTGCAATGCTTGTAAAAGACCGCTAAGTCATAAGTACACTATTATAAAATGTAACACCATAAAGACACTTGGTATGCAATAAATAATTTGAATTTATTTAGAGAGATTAGTGTTCAAACAAACTAACCCTTCAGCTTTATTAAATTAGTATAGATAGGTTAAAAACCCCTTCCTTTGAGAGCTGATTCTAGACAATAAGTTTTTAATCATCTTATTATCTCTTTTTGATGTCCTATCAAAGAACAATAAAAATGGTTTTTCGTGTAATATAAAAATAATTGTTAAAGCTTTCGTATTAAAAGTCTGGCTAACAAGGATTTCGCATTTTTTTGGGCTGATGTGGACTAGGCCACTTTAATTTAGAGAAGACCGTTTTGGGACCAAGTTCGGAGTGTCATTGTGGTCAAATGCGGTCTGTCCAGTCCTTACGCAGTAATATATAAGTTAAAGCTAACAAGATACTTATAAGTCTTGTTATACTTACAAATCCCCTTGTGTACTGGTTCAGTAGAGGATTCTCACTGATTGCGATTTCTCCTAGTGCCTTTGTGACATGTTTTGGAGCATGGTAGTCAGGGAAACCCTGGCCAAGGTTCACTGCAGGCTTGTATTCTGCCGCCAGCTGTATGTATTCAACCCTACAATAGAAATAACAGTACATTAGATATTAACATTTTATCAGTATTACAATTGACCCAGTTACTTGGGAATTATAATTAACTCACCAATTTACTTATTACAGAAACAATACAATTCTACAAGCAAATTATGGCTCAGGTTTGTATTATAATTATTTATTGTATTGTAAATATTGTAATCTTCTTTATCTTGTCAAATAATAAATTATAGAGATTAAGCAAAAAACTATTGCTATTGTGTCCTAGTACAAAGATATGGATAATGAAATGAAATGAAAATGTTTTTATGAAATGAAAAAAGGTAATAAAGGCTTTCTTTACGGCTAGCTTTGCGGTCTTGGGTTGTTTTTATTTCCTGCAACATAGTGGAGTCAAGCGCTGCCGATACACACGTCATGCTCATGAATAGTTGCTCTCTGTTAGTGCTGGTCAGCTCTTACTGCCTATAGCTATCTTTTTTATCTTATTACTATTAATCTTACACATCAAACTGCACTTTCCTCAAAACCTTCATATATATTGTAACTGTTACTTAGATTTTTTAAAAAGAGTGACTACAGAGTTTCTTGTCGGCTCTTCTCCATAAGTTCCACTACTTGGAACACCATGCTTCAAACTGGGACATATGACAACCGTAATTTATATGTTCTAATTGAAATACAATATTTAAAGGAGGCCATCGAAATCGGCCTAAATGATGTACCGAAGGTTGTACCAAATGATGTACCGATTGGAAAAAATACCCTGTATTACGCTGGTTAAAACTATAGTCGTACTTTTTTTTGGCACACTATTATCTGTTTTGTAATGATTTCTTTTACATAATTATAATTACCTGCTTGGTAGCTCTCTATAAGGTTTAAAGGTTGAATTGTATAGAATTGCATATGGCATGTATTTACTTTGACTTAAATAATAACAGTATTATTTAATAAGATGACTTGTTGGTCAAATAAAAAAGTACTTAGGGTTGAAGAGTAGGCATTAAGTACATAGGTACTAGGAAGATGCATTATGATCAGTTAAGAAAACAAAAAAATATTTTGTACTTACAGAGTTCTTTTTTATTATAATAAAATTTGTTTGCAGCATAGGTTTAATTTTGAACATAGAAACCATAACCATAAGTTCACAGAACCATATTAAATTCACTGTGGTTATAATTTGATTTCTAGGAAAGTAATGTTATTTATTTATCGGCATGTTATTGGTTACTCTATGAATTTATCTGTATACAGTACATAATTAACTAAATGAACTATAGGTGTACTCACAATACCTCTATGCTTTTTGGGAGTGCAGGTTTGCAAGATGGTCATTACATTACAAACAGTTACCTAGATGAGTTAAAAGACCATTCTAATATTGATTATGTAACAAACAAAATCATGTCATCTATGCCAGACTAAGTACTTCACCACTTGCTAATAGAAAACGCGTAAATTATACCTATATATCACTCACCAAACACTTTTTTCGCCGGCTCCATACCGCGCAGGTAACTTGAATTTGTTAGCCATTGAGCTAAGTCCACAACACTGATTTTTAACCACGTTACTTGATGTTATCCGCTCTGAAATACTAGTCCGGCTTCGCACAGTGGTGCACAACGATTGTCCCCACCTAAACATCATACTGATAATTTTAATAACGGCAAACAAGGAACAGTAAAGTTAACCTAAATGACATGACAAAAACTGGTCTCAACTCTCAACTGTCAGTCTGTAAGATAAGAAATTACGTACTCACTGTATTTTACTTAATTAAAATTAGTTCACACAGAAGCTTATCAGCATAAAATGGTAAACAAAACCAATATTATAATCAGATGTTTCCTTAGATATTTATTATAATATTGACATGATAGGAAGTTATCTGTTTAAGTTTATTTTATTGGACGTCTACTATCATTATAAACTGGTCGAATTATACATCAAAATCAAATACGTCAGACGTCAGGGACGTCACCAACATTTTGGCAGACGCTGTCATTTTTTGAATTGTCATTGTGGAGTTGCACATAAAGCAACGAAACGCATAATAAAAATAATGGATGTCATTAGTATTATAATAAGCGAATGCTGGACATTGATCTAGAAATTATACGACCACTTTAATCTTTTCTACTCGACTATGTTATTCTATAAATTTATTGTTACAGAGGGAAACCTACACAATAAAGATATTGAAAAAAATCTGAGGGTCAGTGGAATACGAAACGGGGCACTGTGAAAAGAAAGACCATCATAGTCAAGGCTTTGGACCCGGTGGGATGTGAGAGTAGTAGGGTGGGGGAACACAATGGGACACCCCAGGGTCATTGGCTCTGTGATCAAGGTCATCAATTCACAAATTCGCTATCATCAGGTGCTGTAAAAGGTGAATGTTCATGGTCAGTAGGTAACCTTGAGGTCCAGGTCAAGTTACCTTTGGGTTAAAGACAAGTATAAGCAAAAGTAATAATAAAAGGCGTAGTTGACGTAGGAGGAGTAGAGTAGAGAGTAGGCTTGGATAATTTCAGCATCTTTTGCCGTGGCACGTGTAGGTACATAATCTTTAGATATTTATAGAAATGGTAACGTAGGTGCTATTAATTAATATTTCATATAAACTTGTATAAATAAACGACCGAGATCCCACTGCAATCGTAGGCACCTACGTCGTGGGTTATAATCAGAAATACGCCGAGTTCGTTCCATGAACACGGAACACATTTGTAGGTAGGTATGTAACAAACATTAGTACCTAGTGCCTAACATAATTAAATAATAGTTTGGTAGTCTAGAGTCTAGACCCTGAAAAGCCAGTAAGTTTATCCTTAAGGTCGGTTTCGTCAACAAATGGTCGGGATTATAGGACAAGGGAAGGCAAGGGTGGTTTTAGTTGGTACGAGTGCTACTTACAGTTCTCGCCAAACTTATTGACCGGGTTGAAGTTGGCACGTGCTTTACTCAACTTTAACCCAGCCGTAAAAATCGGAGAAAGAAAAATATTAGATTTTAATAAATATAAACGAAAGCTCAAGTCGTAGGCTGTCGTTTTAAATCATTCTAATACAATAAATTTCTATCTCCGATTTTTCAGGCCGAGTTGAAGTTAGCTCGTGCAAACTTCAACCCGGACAATAAGTTTGGCGAGAACTGTATAACTGGTAACTGGTAGGATCCAGGATTTTCAGGAGTAAAAAGAAAGTAATAAAAATGTATTAGTATAGGTAATATCATCCAGGAATTGCGTTGCGAAACTTTTGCAAACGCTTCGTGTTAAATATTAATGTTCTGTGGAATCTTTCTAGTTAGGCTGAATGTGAACCCAACCTATGAAAAAGACTATATCGCTGATAACGCATAACCATTATAAATAAATAACTCACATTTACATATTATGTACAATGAAACCTCATTTCTTTTCAAACCTGTAAACAAAAGCGGTTTTTTAAATTACCGAAACAGTAGCGCCTACCGCGCGCGGGAGTATGTTTACGTCGCATGATCGCTAAATTAGATTTTTGCGTACGAAACCTACTGTAAACGAAGCACAGTAGAAACTAACTACCAGAATTTATCAGAGCTTAGAGGGTGTTTAGCGCTCACGACCCCAATCGCTCCTCGGCACTTTTTAGAAAAAGACTTGGGTACTTACTTGACCGACTTCTTTTTACTTTTATGACTTTTGTTTTACCGAAAAACTTATTCTGAAATCTTACATAGCGAATCGGTCTAGTCCATTTTTATACTACCTAATATTATAAAGAGCTTGAAAGATTTGATTGTTTGTTTTTTTGTTAGCGTTGAATAGGCTCCAAAACTACGGAACCGATTTGACGAGGCGCTACGCAGGACGTGAGGACTACGCAGGCGAAGTTGCTGGCTGAAACCTCGTTTAAAATAAAAACATTAATTTTCCTTCATTAAAAATAACTTGTAATCTTAGCATGGAAAATGCTTAAAAAATACAAAAAGATAGTTAATAGGTAAGGCGGTATCATACGACATCGAACTAGCTGTAAAGTTAGTCGTGTCGGTTGTGAAGCATTCACAATAGATGTCGCTACGTCACGTTTAAGACGTAAATTAGAATGTGAAGGAAGATTTCGACTGGCGAGCAGGGCGAGCGGTGGCTTAGGGGTCAGAGCGTCTGGTGTACCGAACCAGAAGGCGCAGGTTAGAATCCTGCCCGCCCGCCGATTTTTTCCTTCATTAAAAATAACTTGTAATCTTAGCATGGAAAATGCTTAATAAATACAAAGAGAAAAAAAAAAAAAACTTAAAAACATTATGTTATAAACTTGAACTTACATCTGAAATTTTCAATCTTTTGCGAAAGCATGCCAGTATGCACGGCTGTCAAGGTATCAAGCTATAATAAGGGTATATTGGTATAAGCTGACCTCTCATTTTACGAATCTATACTAGATAATATTATAAAGCTCAAGAGTTTGTTTGTTTGTTTGGTTGTACGCGCTAATCTCAGGAACTACTGGTCCGATTTGAAAAAATCTTTCAGTGTTAGATAGCCTGTTTACCGATGAAGCCTATAGGCTATAACATCATCGATTCGACCAACGATTAATAGGAGCTGAGTATCAATTAAAAATTTTGGGGAAAAAGTTTCAACTTCTACAGGAACGAAGTCGCGGGCATAGGGTAGTAGTCGTAGTAGTCGTAATAGTAGTAGTAGTACATTGGTGTTTATCCATTTGTACATACTTAATCATGAAACATACTTTTAATAAACCTGCCAACCATCATTGTTTTGAACTTACCTACATAAATAAACTGGATAATAATGTCCTACCCACAAGTCAACTTTTGAAACTATTTTAGGACATGCGAAATAGTTTTGTTTCACAATACCTGATGTCGTGTACTGTAAATGTATTTTCGGTTTGAGTGACGTTTCACCGACCCTCTTTTAACAGGAGGGTGAATTAGGTGTACCCTTCGCTAAGCAATGAATATTCATAGAAATGAAATTACGACATCTAACCCTTTTTACACAGGTAAATACTAGCCGTTTACTTACTTACCTTTTCTTGTTCATTAATACCCACTGCTGGGTACGGGTCGTCTCTCAGAATGATAGGTTAGGCTATAGTCAGGCACACGTTAGCTTAGTGTGGGACTATGGGTTGGCAGATTTCACACGCTGTTCCGAAAATCTTGAGGCATGTTGCATGCAGGTTTCCTCATGATATTTCCCATTCATCGTTGTAAGGGAGTGATCATATTACTTACATATGGGCTATACTTGCTTATACAAGGTGGAAGGGACATCGACGCACATCCGAATACCATGAGTTCAATACATGATTCTGGACCCCCCTGCGTTGAAACTTTCCGTAACTTTTTTCATCAATTTTTAAATTTTTCTGCAGTGTTTTTTACTTGAACGTGTAAAATATCATTATTTTTTTGTACCCAAATTAGATTTATAATTAAAAAATCATTATTTCATTTATTTCTGATCGCGCGCACGATAACATTCACCGCGGAGCGATAATCGCGATTTTAGCAATACATTGCGCGCTCAAAGGTCATTTCATATTTGACCCTGAGTGAAACCTTGTCACGACGGCGACGTTTGTGCGTCGATGTCCCTTCCACATTTGTATATTACTAAGGGTGTGTGCTGCGTGCCTTGGATTTGAAAGAAACCTACGACTAGGCAGTCCAGTGGACATATAAATCACTGCTTACATACACAAGGCTACATAATAAATGTTTGCTCATTCCATTAAAGACTATCGAACCAGTGTATGTACATTTTCGTTGGAGCAAGCGAGGTACTTATTAATTATTCTGTGTCGGAGCCAAAGGACTTGAAGTGCAGGCTACTGAATAAATAATTGGTTACCGATCACCATTGCAGTACTTTCTCGAGGCGAACTCGTCTTTTCTCCTAAAGTTTACAGAACGTTGATAAGGTCCGTTTTGTCGAGTAAGCCTGGTCACTGGGTTACGGTGTCCAGCTGTTTTGTTTTGTTCTTCACCAAGCGCCTCGGATCTCGGCGGCAACTGGCCTTTTCCTCCCATTTCTGGGGATCAATATTGCACTTTTTCATGTGCCTCTGCTTAGCATCCCTGAACCGCAAGAACAGGCCACCTTGTTTCCGCTTGCCATTTTGGAGTTCAGAGAAGTAGATGCGTTTTGCTACCCTTATATCAGGCATTCGTGAAACCTGTCCACATCACACTATTAACTAAGTAAGTAAAAGTATACTTCACCTGTCATTTATTTTTATTTAAAAACTTTATGCACGATTGGTACACAGGTAGTCTTCATGCCATTAGGCATTTTCTACCAGACAAACTTAGGGCGATGCAGAGATGATAACACAGTACTTAGATGCACTTTAAGGAACTTTAAAAGATGATAATATAATACTATAAGTACTTAAACTACATATAATATATAATATAAATACTACTAATATATAATATATAATAATAAATACCAGATGACAGCGATGAGGAGTACTTTGACGCCTAGGTGCGGAAATTTTGGTTTTTATTTATTATTTTGTTAATATAAATACTTATATATACTTAGAAAGGTCAAAGTCGAGACGATGAACCTATCCTGGAGATGTTTCCGTCACTTAAATTACCATTGTCACTTAAACGAAAGCCTAGTGTTAGCCATCCTGATCTCCGAAGGGAGAGCATTCCATAATAAGATCGCCTGGTCGAAGAATTAGTAGAAAGTATTAAATTTTCCCACTGTCCTTTTCTTTTAAATGTCGTTTCCTAAGTTAACAGATACCTATACAGACAGACGTCAGTAGCTCTGTGCGCCGCCCACGTCCCATTTATCATAAAACATCTGACTCACATATCACACGGTACCTTCGTAATAAGCTGTTGCATAAAGTACGTAAAGGCTACATATCAAGCTTTATTCCGGTATATCCTGACCTCGTATTGTACAGCCTTCTCGTATAATAAGAGGTCTTGTATACGTGGTCTTGCGTACAGACGTCACGCCATGTTGCGTCAAGTTCTATAAACAGTTTCTTCTTACCCGAGGGAGGCTGCCACTCCCGGTGTATTTCCCTAGTAAATAATAAATACACAAGAACATAGTATGACGCACGAATGCTTGCCTGATAAGTGTATTTTTTTATATTATTATTACCTACTTATTGGTGAGGTAGCTACTTCAAAAAGGTCAGGTCCGTAGTCGCGTAGAGTCACGAGCAAATAAATGTACCTATACACTAACAAAAGTGCTAAATAAATTTTCTCCTAAAGTAATAATAGAACTTTTGTGATATTACGAATACAGTATTTACGAACCAATACGCCAATACCAATAAGCTTGTGATAACACTAGTCATTGATAAAAAAATCGCTTTAGCCCTTTTGTAAGTGTATACTATGTTTTTGCTCGTGACTACTAATCGCACCGTATGTAAATAAATAAATAAATGTCTTGGGACATTTTCCCAAACTAAGCAGAACTTGTACTATGGGTACTAGACAATGGATATAATACTTATATACATTTTTTTTTGTAAATACATACTTATAATACATAAGAAACACCCAGACAAACACAAGTACTTATATTCATCACAGAAATATTTGTGTCGACATACTTCGAAAAAGTCACGTATCTGCGACCTACACGAAGTTACGAGCTTACGATCTAACGACCAAAGACTTGGGAGCACTTAAGCCCAAATTAAATTCCTGCGACCGTCCCCCTCTATTACTTTGGAGTAGATTTGACTCCCAGGTACTTAATTTGTTCGCTATTTTTAGGCATAGGCATAGGGAACTTAATGTGTGTCACGTGACGCGTATGCTTGAGACGTATGTTGAAGCTTTCTGTAAGTTTATTTGGAATTCGACTCATGGGATTTTGAATCGCAATAGTAAAATTACAAATTAATGTAATCTACTTGAATTTTGATGTTTTAACAGGCTATGTAGCAGCTGCAATACATATTTCTAACCCAATCTAAGACATAACTCCATAGATGTCTTCAACCATGTGATGGACGCTGTAAAGGGTACGCAACATGAGACTAGAATTCACATATCGCCATAAATTACAGTAATTTCTATGATAATGAATTACAAAATGTGAACCATGAACACATTTAATTGAACATCCAGACCACATGAGATCCATATTTTTTAAATTTATTTGTGGCTTTAGTATTCTACGATTAGGCAGTGAATCCCAAACCTCTGTAATCATATTATAATTTATAAACCTAAACTTGTTATTAGTTTATTGGTATAAGTAGCTTCTTTATAATCTCTTCTAGGTGTCTATGAAAAATCTTCAAAAGGCACAACTTATATTTTGAGCTTAAACTTTATTTTTAACCCCCGACGCAAAAACGACGGCTGTGTGTGTGTTTATGTGTGTGTGTGTGTGTGTGTCTGTCTGTGGCATCCTAGCTCCCGAACGGATGAACCGATTTTGATTTTGATTTATTTATTTGAAAGGTAAATTAGTCAGGAGTGTTCTTAGCTATGTTTGATGAAAATCGGTCCAAGATGGTCGCCGCTACAAAATAGCGAATAACATATTTTTTCACAACTCCCTCAATATGGGTATCAAATAAAAGGGCTTAACTAGGAGAATACTATATACTATGATAAATTTCAAATCCAAAATGGCCGCCACCACAAAATGGCAAATTACATTTCGTGTCGGGGATTTTCTAAATTTTTATTTTAGGTTAGGTTATTATCCTAATCTTTGGAATAAAAAATTACCAGGAAGGAAATAAAGAAGGACTTTTCATAACACAACTCCTACGCGTGTCCAAAAATATGGCCGGCGGTTGACAAACAAAGTCCCAAATAGTTTCCTAAATTTAATTAATTTTCGTACCGTAATCACGGAGTATTTCGGTCCCTAGAGGACTTATAATGGGGGAAATTTCGGGGTTGTAAGCAGAAAGAAATTCGGTAAAGTACAGGTATTGCGAAATCCCCACGGATGTCTTTAATTTGATGGGTTTTATCGGTATACTGTCGATACATTAGACCCCAGAGTGATGTTCTGATTTACCCTAATTCATATTTGGGGTCAACTATTTTTATAAATTTTCGTCGATTTGTTCATTTTGTGTAAGAAAGCCTAGCGTGATAGGTTAGTTCGGAATTTCGGACGTAAACCGTTATGGTCTGAGTGTGACGTATAGTTTCTTGTTATTAATTAATTAGATAGAAGATAGAATTCTTGAATAAGGTCCTCATTAGTTATAGATTTTTTATGTTTTTTTTTCTACTTATTTGGGAAAACCAACAATTGTACAATGAGTTTTACAGTTATATTTAAAAGTCACATAGATTATTGAACAATCCACGACGTTTCCACAGATTAAAATAAAAAATTATAAAATACAGTGAAGTTAGGTATGTACAAAACCAAATATTCTTATATAAAAGTATTTAAAGTGTTTGCTATTTTAAGCTATCAATAATTACATTTCAAAATTTTTCTTTTGTTAATGCAAAGATATTGTTATTGAATATTCTTTATGTTGCTTGTAGTTTTTTTTCCCCTTTGTAATACGTAGATTAGTAGGTAGGTAGGTTTCACTTATATTATATTTGTAACCATATAAAATGTCATTGATTGATTGTAAAGCAAAATCACATAGGACCTAAAATATACTTGCAAAATGTGGTCTGTCATAGACATCACAATATAAACCTCTGTCTCAACCCTATAGGAAATAATAGGCCAAACGTATTCTTAAAAAAAGATCTATAAAAATAAATCATTACCACATTTATTTATTTATTCTTTTATGTTCAATAGTAGCACATATGCACATTGGAGTGTAGAAAAACATTGTGGAAAAAAAATGCTATGCATGTTCGGAACATTCTCGTTCTCGCACATCGGTGGCGGGGGCGGAACTGCGGGACGCGGGGGACGAGGCGCCCGCGCCGGCCAGCGACGAGTGATGAGGAGAGCTGGAACCACCAGCGAGCGACACACACGCGACCGCTTATTTACTGTACGCGCGCCGCCTTACAGTTCTAGAATCCTTTGTACTGTTTTATTTTATACGACAATATAAGTATTTTGAACCAGTCTAAAAATCTCATTCAAGACTCCCAACTACAGTCCTCAACAGCATGCCTGACAGGTTTTACGTAGCGTAGGAACAGGAACCGGGTCCCATTTAACTTACGCGCACATGTGTCCGTGGCCAGTGGAAACGCAGCCTTATAGCCGGAACTTCTACAGTGTACACAGTACAATTTTCATGCTCTTAATCGGCTGGTTCCTGCAAAGTATTACAAAGCCGGTCTTAAAACACTGGCTTTTGTAATAGCACAGCGTCAAAGTATCGGTTTGCACATTGAATTGAAAGTTCGAAGTTGGGAGTTTAGGACACAGAATATTTATTTATTCGCAGATGCGATATTCATGCTACCACACGATTACGAAGAATTCCATGGAATCAAAACGTCAAACGTCAATCATGAAATTGATACTTATAATTTGAGATTTAAACATTATAGGTAGGTACTACTTGCGATAAGTCCGTAGATGGGTAACTTTGTTAGGCCTATCTCTGAAAACATTGGGTTGGGCATCAATTTTAATTGTGTACCTAAGTAATAAAATAAAAAGCACGGATAGGTAGTTCCTATGACAACGTACCTACGAATAATTTGACATCCTGTCATAATGTAAAATTTTTACTGATTGACACTATCAAACAATGCACAGCTTAGGCTGGTGGATCTAGAGGTATGACATATTTGCATATTTGTAGTTCTTTATGTATATTTGTACGTCAACCATGAGTTATATCGAATGGCTTTCGATAGGTTTCTTACGCATCGAAACGCTGTAATCTCATAGCAGAGTTTAGTTCCTTACGTAACCGCTAGAGGCGCTGTGAGTGATTTTACGGCGTCGCTAGCGAGTCTAGTGAGAAAAGCTCATGGTCGAGGCACAGCGCCAAGAAGGAATAGTTTATAAGGAAATTCTCATTAAACACTTAAACCTTCTTCAGATGCATCATCTAATCTTTGACTGTAAAGTTCGCCAATCTCGAATTACTGTTGTAAGACGACCAACAAATTGCCCCTGCTGCCTCACCCCTTACCTTTTACACCTGATGCCGATCGATGATCCGGTTACCGAAGAGTAATTAGGCTCTTTCTCCATAACCACGCCCAAAAGGACCGTTTTCAATTAACCATAACAGATTCTTGATATTATACATACTGGAAATCATAAAATGGTGAACTTTTTGACGATTAATTTTGTGGAAAATTCGTCTTTGGCAGGATTCGAACCTGCTTCCGTTGTGGACGCAACAAAGTGGTCATATTGATTTGCAATTAATAGTGATGATAATAATAAACTTATGAACCACAGACAATACATATTTCTTGACTTTGATTATAAGAAATTAATTGCAGTTAATATACATTGACATTATTGTAAATTCAAATGAAAACGAAAAAATAGTAAATAATATTTTTATTGACTATTATTAAGAACAATATGAACTTACGAGTATAAATATTGACTAATTATAAGACATTAATACAGTCGAGATAGAACACCGTGACATTAATAACCTACCAGCTCCTGCTCCTGTGGCAACACTACAGCTAACAGCTGATTTTGAATTGTCTCCGTATATTTCTTAGAACTTTATTCAAATACATTAAATAATGTAATACTTCATCGGAATTAAAATATACCTTATCGAACGATTGCACATGACATAGCTAACATTATTTTTGTCAAAAACCTGTAAAAATACGTACCTCTATAACTTCCACAGATAGTTTGCAGAGAAAAGGGGGAATTTAGTATTCTTCAACATATTTTTTTGTTCCACTACTTTTTACCTATTGGCACAATTCACGAGCCATTTTCCTGAATACTATTGTCAAGCCATTGGTCCAAAGTGTTTAAAATACGCTGACCATTTTGTGTCGTTTAAATATTCTACAAACCTGAAGTCTAGATAAAACATATAAGTATATATTAAAGACAAGTTAATCTTCTATCATTGTTGTTTAATGTTTGGCTCCTAAACATTCACAGTCCTTTAAAACTCTTTAAGAAGGATTTATGTCTGGGATTCGGATTAAATCATGCTATTCTAAGTACTTTATCGTTGTAATCAGCGATCATAAAATTAATTGCCATTTATTTATAAAAGTGTATTAAAATCGCGGAATATGTTTTCGCGCTCAACTTACTGTCACTTTGTTGAAAAAGTTTTGATTCCATGTCAAAAACGTCATTAGCAGCATCTCAAAACCTTTCGGCTTGTTTAAAAATCCTGGGTTGAATGTTTATGTATTTTTTTGGCTCAGAGTTCTGTGTTAGTTTTGTACCATTTTGCATGACCAACATGTTCCAATAAAAAACAAAATGGCGTCACGATATTCCAATCCGAATTAGATTTCGCCAGATTCACTTACTTGAGTATTTTTTTAGTTTCACGGCAGTATTTTTACACTTACAAAATAATAACTTAAAATAATTACAAGACTAACGTACAAAATAATTAAGTGTTTTACTTCTAATGGAGTTTGAAGAAAATACAATGGTGGGAAAGACTTTCAAGACGAAGAAGAGTTTGGAATGAGGAAGGTGTTCTAGAAGGTTCTAGATGGGAGTGACTTAATTTCTAGATTGTTGTTGTCTTTGGCGACCCTGCTCTTGGTATTCTCCGTTTGGCCGCTTGTGCTGTTGACCCTGAAACAAAAATAAATAGGATTACTTGAATAATTCTAGAAAATTAATCTAAACTGGATTAAAAACAAGAAGATTTTGAGCATCAATTCGGATGAACTAAATTTCATCAGCTGGGTTGTCAACGTTTCAAATAAACGAAGATTTTCTTCGCACTTTGACCAGAGGAAAAAATGAATTTAAGAAAAAAATAATGATAATGTATTTTGGCACTGACACAATTAACTTAATTATTCTATTCGTTTTTTATTTTGTACATTATGGGATCTTTCAATTAAGACCGAAGATTAAGACGTTTGGTGTCGGCCTACAACAGCGCCGGCGCGCGGCGTGGCGTTTATGAGCATCAGTTTCTTTATTCATTATTATAGAATAGTATTATAGAAGATAGATACCTTCCAAAGTAAATGTTAATTTACTTTAGTGACCGACATCAGAACCTTCTATTATAAATGTCTCAATATAATTATGCCGAGTAAATTGACCAAGACGAAAATACACATCGGTACCAAAAGTTACACTCAGCCTTCACGTCGCGTCGGACCTTCTTGCTATTAGAGAACCGATCAGTGTGTTTTTAATATACAAGAGGCACGCGAAAACGTTACCTTGCTTGTTGTTGAACCTGTCAGGAGTCCACCACAAGAGCCAAAAAAATATCTCTAAGATAGGCCAACGAGCCTTTTTAAAAAAAATATAACTTTAAGAAGATTAACTATAAAGTATTTACATTGGCAAGTCTCAGATTCTATTACAAGAAGAAGTGGACCTTCTGCAGATATGCGGAGCCGTTTCGGTCATCGGGCCATCGAGCACCAATCGGCAATTCGATTTGCCACTTGATTTAATTAAGATTCTAGATCTCAGTCCTCCGAAGGTCTATTTGAATTGGTTTTGAATGTTACCTTTAGTTAAGATTAGTGTCCGTAATTGGTGTGCAAACTACGGAAAGGCTAAACCTTGAACTTTATGACGATTAGGTATTTTTTCACGCGGTTTTACTTGCAGATTTTGTAGTTATTTGTTAGTGTGTTGTTATACGAACCCTTATTACAATCGTCAGCGGCAGTCGGAATACCAAAAACTCTGACAGCCAGTCTATCCATAAAATATCGGTAGGTGTTGGCCTAAAATTGGGTTACGAAGTCTAACAAATGACATTCGCAGAATTGAAGCGAAGAAGTCCCATGTCAAATCTAAAGGTGTGAGGTTTTTAGTTCTTTAGATGACCGCGGATGAACTGTGGGCTTCTATTGCACAGAATTGGAGCCCTAAGATAGTTAGCCGGAAACGCGGCAGACCACGAGACGACTTGGATGCCTTCCAGGATAACTGGACACAAATAGCCCAACAAAGAGATAAATGGAAGAAATGGGGGCTGGCCTTTGCGCAAAGTTGGGACAATACGAGCTGATTAAAAAAAAAAAGATGACCGCTAGAGAGGGATTTCCATAGATAAATAAGGCTACAGACGCTAGTATCTATCGCCAGAATCCTGGTTATGTTACTGAACACCTTTAGAATTATCCTGCCACTGTTTCCCCCTGCGGAAATTACCACACGTGATTCGACAGTGATGCGGTACACATTCCTGCCGTAGCGACGAATTTCCTTTCAGGCGATATACCGCGTGATATGTGAATACATTCTCCCATTATTAGGGATTCTTCTCATTATTATGTCATACATTTTGGTGCCGCAGGATATTTCTCTTCTCTACACATAGAAAAGCTTAACCAACCTGCTTAAGCTTAACCTGCTTACTTAACTCACAGACGTTGATCTAATCTAGGTACGTCTGTGTGC
Organism: Acronicta psi; assembly: GCA_946251955.1. NCBI lineage: Eukaryota > Metazoa > Arthropoda > Insecta > Lepidoptera > Noctuidae > Acronicta > Acronicta psi. The sequence continues at coordinate 14,034,685 of OX276469.1, read as the reverse complement.
TTACTAGTGCTTTGGTGGCGAAAACGCGATAACAAAAGATAGAAACATTTAGGTAGGTACTTGTACTTACAGGTACTCATTGGAAATATAATTAAGAAGCTGCACATTTTATTTACATCTTTTATCGTTTAACTAAGCGCCGCTTTACGAGATCGAGTATCGAATCTACGACACTACGATTTTTTGCTGAGTAAGGTCTGTAAACTTCTATAACCAAATAATCGGATTCAAATCATATCGGCTCGTTAAACGCCTCCTCGAATTCTGCCAAAATAACGTGATGCAAATCCAAATTGTGCGTCATACACGTTCAGGTTGCATTTCAGACCAAGTATTCATAAACTGTCAAGTTGTATTTCACGGCGAAAATTCGATATTTAAACGAGCTCAAAATATATACTGCGATGGTATAGTTTGATATACAGTTCCATGAGGTGCAATGGCCATTGACCTTTTATGCAACTTGTCTTATTTAGACTGGACAAGCGGGATGAGTTTCTTTTGTTTTAAATAATTTTAAATAATATTTAAAATACATTACAATATTTAAATAGTAATTTACAAATTATTATTGCATAATTGTTATAATACCTATATAGTTCCCAAAATTCAATTAAACTAGTAAAATAGCATGGAATACTTACATATAATAATAATAAATAAATTACATACATAATAAATAAAAATATTTTATTTAATTACATACATAATATATAAAAAAAAAATTACATACATAATAAATAAATTACATACATAAATTACATATAATAATAAATAAATAGTAAATAATAATACAAAATATATTATGAAGTTTCAAAGTTCCTCCTCTCTCCTACATTTGCCGTGCCTGAAAAGCCCACACATGTTTCTTATACCTACTATTGTAACATCTATTTAACTTGTGGAGTGCAATAAATGATTGAGTATTTGTCATTTGGACCCGGCAATACAAATCACTATACATAAATATGTCAGGTTCTAGTTGCCGATTTTAGGTCGAGTGGACTGGCCGGTCCCGCCAGCGTCGGTCCATTTGGGGCCAAAATTGTTTTGTATTAATTGAGTTACTATTTAGAAATGTAAAATACCTTAAATGTAATTTGGATATTATTATTCTGTAGACTATCCTTCTAACATGGATGGATGTTTGTTACTCTTTCACGCAAAAACTACTGAACGGATCTAAATGAAATTTGGCACAGAGATAGAACACAGTCTGGAATAGTACATAGGCTACTTTTTATCCCGTTAAAATTCATGGATCCCATGAGATAGCGGGCGAAGGCGCTGGCGGGATGCTAGTAAAAATATGAATAATGTAACTATGTTCCCCTTACCTGTCTTGAATCTTGCTGGTTTTCCTCCTCCGGCGGAGGTGCTGTTGTAGTGGGCACATCGCAGTCCTCAGTGGGGGGCACCACGCACCTCAGCGACCTTCTGTCGAACACCAGCATAGCAGGACATCTCTGCAGCCGCGGGTACCCACCCTGGCATTGCCAGTAGCGGTTGCAGGACTTGCCTAGGGGCACGTTGCCGTTGGGGTCTTCATTGCAGAGAGCTGGAAGGAAAAAATGGAGATAAGTATTTTGTTTAGGTGAAGGATTTTGGGGATTATTGCCTGTGCCTGCTTGTCATCTACTTAAAAATGTCAACTTGGATATTTCCGAACGCACTGCCGCTACTGTGGGCGCGCGTCGGCCGCCGCGGAAACGGTGCTTTTACCGCGCGAAAATTTCTTAATTTTGATTAAATTTGTGTTATTGTACAGTTATTGCGAAAAGTGCAGTTCTCAACATAATCTGTCCCAGGCGATAAACATTCTTGCGGCGCAGTTTTATGGTAAGTCATCAAAGGCACAAATTACTTCTTTATTTAAATTTCGAATTCAACATTGCTATTCAAAAGTGTGTACTATGCATTGACTTATATAGTAGTATTTATATCAATGGTACTATGTAAGCCTGTTTATACCTCTAAATACCCGGTTTTTATTTCCGTTTACAACATGAAAACAAACGATTCTCGTGACAGTTTGTGAGATACCTAGCTGAATTAATTGTTCTAAAATTATTTATAACGTTCAAATTCGTATAAAATTTACTTAACCCATCACTTTTGTTCTAAATGCGTAAACAATGTTTTGATTCTTTCAATTTAAGACCGTACAAAAACAAAAAAGAATCACGTTTTCAAATATAGAACGTCGAACCCTATCAGTATATAGGAATTAAATTGTATGTGTGCGGTGTGTGAGAAAATCAGGGTTGGCAACATACAAATAAATAAGAAAATACATACTTGTATACCTCTATTGAAACTCACTGGGAATTCGTTTATCTAATTAGGGTTGTTCGAAGTTCTCAAAGCAATAAGCAGTAAGAATATAAGTCTACGGCAGTTTCTTGTTTTGTTCTTAGATATATATGTCGAAGTTACTTATGATTTTATTTGAGTCTCCATTAATTTGTGAATTATAAATAAATAAAATAAATAAATAAAATAAATAATGAAACTTAGGTAAGTATATTTTTGCTACTGGATTAAATAACCGTATCTTTTTTCTAGATTGACAAATAATTAAAAAACACTTAATGCGAATTTATTATTTTCATATTTATCGCCTTTTTTTAACGCCAAATGTCTAAATGTGTGTGTATGTGTGCCAAACTCTTGTATACAGTTCTCGCCAAACTTTTTGTCCGGCTTGAAGTTGGCACGAGCTAATTTCAACGCGTAAAAATCGGAGAAAGAAAAATATTGGATTAAAATGAATCAAAACGACAACCTATGACTTGAGTTTTCATTTTTAGCTAGGTTAGGTTAGGTTTTTTTCCGATTTTTACGGCCGGGTTGATGATGGCTCGCGCCAAGTTAAGTCCGGATAAGATTGAAGAGACTTGTGCTTTTAGTGAAAATATCAGGGTTACGTTGTTTTAAGTAGCTTTTTCAACTTTTTGATGCATGGTGATTCTCAAAGAAAAAAAAATATTATAGGTAGATTGATATCAACTTTAAATGCACAGAATAGACAAAATAAAACGTTAAATAATTATATTATAGGCAGATTGATACTTTAAGTGCATATAATAGACAAACTATTTCTACATTAAAAGTTTCAAGTCTACTGATTCCAAGAATAAACACTAGGTAATCGATAGTCGTGTGATGGCGTCCTACAATGACCATTGAATCGATACGTTGTCTTGAATTAGTTATAAACACAATACCTACGGCTCTACCACTCGTGATCAAGAAACGTGAAATGTTTTTCTTATAAACCTCTTTGGACCGTGTTTAGGTTTTTTTATATGTTTTCCAAGGAAAAGGGAAGCAAAATTAAATAACAATATACACGTGGAGAGGTCCACGTCATGAATGATTGTTCTTTTGTTATTTCTTTTTATGTAAAACCACTTATGAAGCTTAGTCTCTATTCCGTACTTTGTGGTAAAACTCTGCTTTTTGGAGTTTTTTTATAAATACTCTGAGTGGAGTGGATACGACACTACGAGAGAATAAAATAATTTGGTAGGTACAACAGTATAGATGTATGTGTTAATGTGTAATATATACAAGGTTCACTCAAGGTCAAATTAAAATGACCTAGGTAGACCACGTAGAAAATGATCAGTTATTACAGATATTGTCATTTTTGAGCGCGCAGTGTATTGCTAAAAACGCGATTAAAACGCTCCGCGGTGAATGTTAACGCGCGCGCGATCCGAAATAAATGAAATAATGTTTTTTTAATTATAAATCTAATTTGGGTAGATAGAAATAATGTTTTTACACGTTCAAGTAAAATAAACTGCAGAAAAAGTTGAAAAATTGATGAAAAAAGTTACGGAAAATTTCAACGGGTCTAGAATCATGTACTGAAGAAGTCATGGTATTCGGATGTGCGTCGATGTCCCTTCCACCTTGTATATCTTAAACATACATTAGTAGCTATATATGATTGCCCAGATGTTGGTGCTGTACCAATGGCTAAAAAGACAAGCTCCATTTGCTTGACACTTACAACAATAAAAAAAACACGCGATAATAAAACGCGCGTTTTGATTGATTCTATTTTTGAATTCAGTAAAACCTTTTTTGGCTGTATTTACCCACACATATGAAATCCTTACATTCATCAAAGAGGTATTTATTTAAACAAAAGTACAAATAAAAATCTACTAAATATTTCGTTCGAAATACAAATTTAACATTTTCTGCTATAGATAATAGGTACTTATACTTACCTAATTTATAACCATTAAAAAACGATTTTAATCATAAAATTTATTCACCGAGGGCTGAACTTAACCTACCTTCATTGAAAGTAGTGATGAGTAATGAAATAAAACCTAGGTAGGTACTTTTAATTTTTTTTTTGTACATTCTTCTCTTGTTTTTACATACGTTCTCTTTAAACGGGACCTGTATCTCACGCCTTCATTCCTTATTCAGTTTACAATCGTGAACGTTATAAGGAATACTTTTAAGGTTCCGTATGCCTATTTAGTGTCAATTATACGGTAGATATTACATTAAAGGGCCAGGGCTGATTCCGTTTTTTTAATCACAACTTAGCCTCGCACTATTTGAATTTATTTTGTATCGTAGGTGCATACAAATGTGAACTCCCACATATAAAAATACCAATTGTTCCGAGCGGACATCGAACCCGTATGAGACGATAAATCAGCTGCCGTGCCACTTCTGCCAGCTGCCAGCCTATTGCCATCAACCGGGTCCAAATCCAGGCTCCGAGCTGCTACTGGGAATTCCACAGAAAAACCAAACAACTCTTCGCTTGACCCAGGAATTCAATCCAGGACCTATCGCATAGCAGTCGCGCAACAAGGCAAACAATAAACATTACAGATACAAATTTCAAACAATAAAACCTGTATACCATACTGAACTGAATGAAGCGGCCTACTCGCACTTGACCGGTTTTTAATTATCAGATCGCCTGAGAAATAAGATCCGTCTATAGGCCACTTCTATCCCACGCCTAAGTTCACGACTGTACCAACGTCAGTAACTAGGGGTCAAGACAAGTTGCATTTTGATATTCGAATCGACAAACGAATAGAAACAAAATGTATGGCAATGACATAAGCTTTTGACAGATCGGGCTGTCACTAATGTCATTTCCATTTTTCTGTCTATTCGTTTGTCGATTCGAAAGTCAAATTACAACTTCTCTAGCCTATTATTGCACGATATTTCTCACAGATGGACTCAGAATTATGAAGTGACTGACGTTCCTCAGTCCATTGTACAATGTCATTAATCAATGTCATAATAAGACGGCAAAAAATGGTTTCTAAGGATTACAAGGTGTGGATGACAGTTTCCTTATTATTATGGGTGAAATAGGCAGGCAAAGACGCTCGGAAAAGGTCACTAGGTCAACACATTGTGTTTTTTTATACCACAAGGGTGAAAAACAAGCTTGCAGCCCGTTTGATGGTAGACGGTCACTGCAGCCTTTGGACGTTTACAACATTGTAGCGTCACTCACGCGTTGTCGACGTTACCAAAACCTCTTATAGGTTTTACGAGGATTCACTGCAGCGACAGTTTAAGGGAATATTCCTCTTGCTGCCCGCGCAGCGCATCCTTAAAGGAGAGAGAGTGAAAAACAGGAATTCAATAACCACTAAGTACATTTCCTCTAAAAATCCTAATTTAATCGTATGCTACAACACACCATTATTCCTGTATTTTCCAAAGGGTGAGGCAGAGGTGTACAAATGTACACCCCCAATTCACCTATGTTTAGTTCCCATGTTCAGGGGGCGAGCCTATTGCAATCAACCGGGCGCATGCGCATGCTACATAAAATAAAACCGTGTGAAAGCACCTAAAAAATCGTTTCGCGTCCTTCGTCAAGCATATTATTGGCCTATTCTTACAGTAGTTTATGGCATTTCGGGGTTCATACTCAAACACGATTTTTTATAAAGTAGATTTTGTCAAACGAATTTTATCATGATTACGAAGACATTTTTTTGCATTTTCCTTATAAGTAAAACGGTTACAAATTTTTATATGTTGCTAAATACAGTAAACATCGAATGAAGTTTGATAATTTAATTCATCGCTTTGCATTCAGAATACCACAGTTCGACTAAGGTATGTCCCCTTCTCTATTTAATATGATTTACTTTGTGGATTGGCGTTCATTTCCGTGCCAATCAAAATTATAAAATCAATACGGTTTTGTCATCCCACGTAAATACCTGTTGGTACCTATTTATTTACACTGATTTAATGAATTATACATACTCAAAAGTCAATATACATAAATTATTGACAAGTCAATGTTTATGGATACTTTTCACAATTTTTTCTAAGTTTTTCTACGCACCCTCAACACAGCTAATTTACCCATACTGGGAGTCTGGGTAAATTAGCTGTGTCCATATATATCCTATCCAGTAGTAATTAGTACTAGTTTATTTGTTCGTTATCGCGTTCTCAAAAACGGCTGTAAAAAACCCGATGTTATACCGAAAACCAGAAATTAGTATGGCTAAACAGATACAACTCACACAAATAAATTAAATGCGTTGGTATCTATGTACGTAAGTGAGTTCAACTACTAAACACTACTAAACCTGTCATCTCTATATAAATTAATCAAAGTCTTCACTTTCGTTTTCAACCGAGTCGATGGCCCGATAATCACGAGTAATGTCGAACCAACGATTATTAGATTACATAAGGAAACTGACGCACCTATTATGCTATTATACGCTTTATTAAACGGAGCAATTAGTGTGAAAGTTGCGTGATGATTGATCGGTGAAACGATTGCCGTTCATTCACTAGTCTTTGCAGTACAGTAACGCACATCAGTTTTATTTGACACTATTTTCAGTAAATGTGAAATGTATGTACAGGAGTACAGTACCTCAACCATGAGTTCTATCGAATAGCTTTCGATGGTTTTTTTGCGCATGGAAACGCTTTAATCTCATAGTCGATTTTAGTTACTTACGTAACCGCTAGAGGCGTAAAGGGTTTTCCATACAAATATTTTACGGCGTCGCTAGCGAATTAAGTAAGAAAAACTCATGGTCGAGGCACTGGACATTTAAAAAAAGCGAATTGGGTGATAAACTTTCGAGATACAATATATACGATACGACACACTTTAGGATAGAATCCTAAAGTAATTGTATCTCGTCAGAAGATTTTTGCCGACCTTCATTAGTGGAGAGGCACCTAAAGAAGAAGAAGAAGAAGATTTTTGCAGAATTATTTTCGGTTAGGTACTCTTCAAGTTTTTAAGACAAGGCGAGATGTTTTGAACCCTTGATATTAGGTCACGGGCATTGAGGTAATTCTTAAATTGATAATTTTAAATAATTTTTTTATTAGGTATATTCTATAACATCATTAATGCGATAATTTACGGTTACTTTTGTCTTTAAATCCACAGAAGGAATTTTGTGAAACTTTTCCTTAATAAAAATTCTGGAAAAAATACCCAACGACGAAATATTTGTTATTTGTATAATCTGAAATGAATGTAAACAAGAGGACGATCTTTCAATTCTGAAAATACGTAACACCATTTTACAATAGAGGTCTCTGATTATTGCTTTTGGTATTAAGAATGAATTCTTTATACTCTATGAATTCTAAAGGAGAGTTTATTTGGTTTTCCTTATTGTGAACGTAAGATTTGACATTTAAAATGTAATAACGTTTTTTTATTGGCGCCATTTTAGAAGTACCGTATCAAGGTACAATAAGAACACAGATGATTGAATAGTTATTTCTCCGAAATCAAAATGTGTTTTACGATTTTACAGAAGGCATTATTATATAATTATAAGCGGCCATTTATATCTACTAAAAGAACATGTAGGAATTTAGATGGCTCAAATTATCCCATTTCTACAACGAGAAAACTCTATGCGAATTAGTTTCGGTGAAATATAGTACCTAAACTATGGTATTACTTGTCCCGGTAATTATCCCAATCACGTGGGAATTTCTCAAAATCTTTGTACTCACATACGTTGTAACGAACTCTCCTGTGCAATATATCAATTGCAAGTAATCAATGTGAAAGTAGATGTATAACTCACAAAAACCTGTGTGTTAACTTACAGCATTGACATAAAGTTCAAATTTAAATAATTTTACGTACAGAAAAAGTAATGATGGAAAATTGTGTTCTATAAAATAATAATACTCGCAAACCATTAACTTACTCTTAATTTAGGTCATACATAGATTTGCACTTAATATACTGTGACTAAATACTAAGAGTGCTTGTGTTCGCGACTGTACAGCGTTGCGTATGTTGTTTATGAATAGCGAACATTATTTATATGGGCTTTTCATGTCGCCGTTGTAAGTCGCATTATTGTATATGAGTGTACATGATGACAAATTACTGTAGTATGTATGAATTTATGTGCGTGTGGGTTGTGAGATTTGAATGTTAGGATATATTTTTTTATACCACTAAGGTGGCAAACAAGCATGCGGCCCGCCTGATGGTAAGCGGTTACCGTAGCCTATGGACGCTTACAACACCAGGGGTATCACTAGCGCGTTGCCGACCCGAAAAACCTCTTAGAGGTTTATGGAGGATTCACTGCGCCGAAAGTTTGAGGGAATATTCCTCTTGTTGCCAGCGCACCGTATCCTTCGAAGGAGTTCTGGCGACCTCACTCATTGCAGGAACACAACACACAATAAACTTGAAGAGTAACCGAAAATAATTCTGCAAAAATCTTCTGACTTCTATCCTAAAGTAATTTTATCTCGAAAGTTTATCACCCAATTCACTTTTTTTAAATGTCCAGTGCCTCGACCATGAGTTTTTCTCACTAATTCGCTAGCGACGCGGTAAAATATTTGTATGGAAAACCCTTTATGGCTCTAGCGGTTCCGTAAGGAACTAAAATCGACTATGAGATTACAGCGTTTCGATGCGTAAAAAACCTATCCAAAGTCATTCGATAGAACTCATGGTTGAGGGGCAGTTCTCGCCAAACGTATAGTCCGAGTTGAAGTTGGCACGAGCTAACTTTAACCCGGCCGTAAAAATGGGAGAATGAAAAATATTCGTAATATCGTAGGCTGTCGCTTTAAATGTCATTTTAATTCAATATTTTTCTCTCTCCGATTTTTAGGGCTGGTTAAAGTTAACTCGTGCCTACTTCAACCCGGACAATAAGTTTGGCGAGAACTGTAAGTACCTAATAAATGTACATCTACAGTTAGCCGGTATGTTTAGGTCTCATGTCCCAGTGGACGAGGTCATTGCCCCCGTGGACCCTTGGATCCAAAACACCCCTAATTATACTCTGTTATAAACTAATCAAGGGAATACATGTGAATGCGTCTTTCATAGAAATGAACAAATTAATTTTCACGGCTTCTCATTTGGGAGTCGGGTTATTTAGTTCATTATGTATGTATGTTATTTTGGTTTGGTTAAAACGGGGTTAACACCCTGTAAGTAGTGTCGGGGTTAGTGACCTCTGTGTAGATTGAATTACTTTCGGTTAGTATGCTAGGAACTCGTACACACAAATGGTTTAGGAAAAATATGGCCTACGGAAACGTGACGATGGCTTTACGTTCAGACTGACTGTACTGATCTATCAACAAAATTAGTATTTGTCGTTATAGTGGTACTAGAAATAGAAACTGAAAATTTCAACTCCTGTTACGGTTCATTAGATAGTAAATACAGCCGGACAGACAGACAGCGGAGGCCTAGTAATAGGGCCGTTGGTACGCTTTGGGTACAGTACCTGCCCAAAAATTATTTTAATATAAAAGCAAGTAACCGGTCTCTGTAGAAGTCTATGCGGAGGCCTTTGTTCAGTGCCTCGACCATGAGTTTTTCTCACTAGACTCGTTAGCGACGCCGTAAAATATTTGTATGTAAAACCCTCACAGCGCCTCTAGCGGTTACGTAAGGAACTAAAATCAGCTATGAGATTACAGCGTTTCGATGCGTAAAAAACCTATCGAAAGCCATTCGATAGAACTCATGGTTGAGGTACAACAGTAGACCTCTTTTCCCTGATATAATGTTGATGGATGGTAAACCTTATTCCTGAGATGACTGCTAGAGACGAACGCAGAACTACTGGTTATATTCTAGTTAAAATAATAGTTTTATTGTGGAAAAAGAAACATCTACCAACAAAATTAGTTAAAAGGAACGATAATAATAACAACAGTATTAAAACTGTGGCGCTGTTATCAACACCCCTCTCCAAGTTGGAAGGAATGTTGTTCCAGATACAATAAATACAGGCAATTTAAAAGAATAAAATACCATACTTAAATTTTGTGCGCACGTGTGTGTGTGTGTGTGTGTGTGTGTGTGTGTGTGTGTGTGTGTGTGTGTGTGTGTGTGTGTGTGTGTGTGTGTGTGTGTGTGTGTGTGTGTGAGTGTGAGTGTGAGTGAATGTGTGTGCGTGTGTGAGAGAGCGAGAGAGAGTGGGCATGTCAGCGTGTGTGTATGTCTCTGCACGTGAGGGATGTAAGGTCTGTGTGGATGTATGCGATTGATATGCGATGAATGTATCTATGTGGGGGTGTCCGCTTGTGTACAAGGGTTGAACTCACGATGTTTCTGACAGCCGTCGACGTTCTCGGGCCAGTCGCAGGAGTGCGCGTTTTCATTGTACAGCAAACCGCCGATGCAGAGCTGCTCAGTCGCGGTGCCGTTCCAGCACGTCCAGTACCTCGTGCACGAGGTCTCGTGCCCGAAGATACCGTACAGCCAGTCGCAGTGCTCCGTGCCGATTGGAGGATCTGTAGGAACGAGGGTGTAAAGTTACTTTGAGAGACAATTGAATGGCGTGTTTGCTAGATAGAAGGCGTATTATTAGCTATTCCCTCGGTGTCACTCCACCGACACACTACTGAGATTCTATTGAGTATTGACAGATTGGGTATTCTGCTAAATATTCAATATCCTATCAATAGTGTGTCGGTGGAGTGTCGCTAAAATGGCTTCTGTATTCTTATTTCATTCATTATTTATTATTTTGATGTATAATAATTGATTGCAGACGTAAATTATTGACGAAAGGCTAACAAAAGCTGTGTTTGTGTGTGTATGTATATCTAATGGTCCCTCAATGACAGTTGAATGGTAATCATAAATAAAGAGCAGACTACCAAATGTGTAAAACTACTTTACCGACACACTATTGTGTCAGTAGTGTTACAAAATGTTATAAAATAGCAAACTTGAGGCTCTGCTATTACGAAAGAGTAACAAACATTCAGACATATAAACAACCAAACAAACTTTCAGATTTAGGTACAAGGTTTGTCAAAATAAAACAGATTTTTTTTCTGGTCATCTTATACTAATATTATAAAGAGAAAAGATTTGTATGTTTGTAATGACTAAACACAAAACAAAAACTATTGAACCAATTAAAAAAAATCCATTAATATATCTTTTCTTTATTTTATTAAATTTATATACTTAGTATTTTTGGAGGCACTGGGACAAAATTTTTGTAGGCATGGGATAGACCCGTCTAAATATAACTTTACATTTTGCATTGTAATTTTTTTATAGATATTTAAAGTTAAAATTATCTCCATGGAAACGAGAGTAAGGTACTATCATAGTAAACCTAGTTATTCCTCTTTGAAAATTATGCCATTCATTTTCATTCAATCATATTACGAACTCATTTAATTTGGGAAAAGGACACAAAAAATATATGAATAGGTTTGAGGCACAATAATAAATATGAAAGCATTTTTTTAGAAGTCTGGTATTTCCAGTCTCTATGTAACATATTATTAGAGTACATATTCCCAAATGTGGCAACCTTTATGAAGTAGAATATGTGATTACGATTCCATTCCTCTGAGATCACGGACCTCGTTTATTACAGATGATTTTATTCTGTTTTTTTTGTACATCTAGGTTTGAATCAATAATAGTACTATTTAGGCGATGTTTTTTCTTTATTTTTTTTGCACAACTGCCTTATAGCGCAAACAAGAGCGCGGGTACTAAATGTGAGGTCCCGGGTTCAATTTCCAAGTAGATCATCGTTATCGAATTCAAACTACGATCTGCTTCTGAGATTTTCGTAGAAAAACTCAATAACACTTTGTTCGACCTGGGAATCAAATCTTGGACTTCACACTTAGCAGACGAGCCATGAGGCAGTTTCTTAACTTGACTTTTTTCAGCTGTGGAATATCCTTATGGGGATGAATGAGGGTTTTCCGCGGCAGGGTATGTCGGACCCATACCGTCCGTATCCATAACTTGTACCTAAAATACTGGTTTCTACTCACTTATCTGAACTTTAGGATATTCGCAGTAGTTCGACCGCCATGGGTAGTCACAGCCCTCCGTGACTCCTCGATGCTTCCCCGCGAAGACCAGCCCGTTGGGGCAGTCATATTGGACGGACTGCCCGTTGTCGCACTCCCAGTATTTGTCACAGTGCTTGTCGTCTGCTACCACCCGCGCCTTGGCCTTGCAGGGGTCGTCGACTTGGGCGCATGATGCGAACACAGCCGCCGACAAAACTGGAAAGATAGAATATTTTTTTATTTATTTATTTTTATTTTCAACCAAACTTACAACATCATTACAGGTAAACCCAATGCGATATTGCAGCTAACTAATACTAAATCTTAAAAAAAAACTATTATATTTTACGACAACAAATAATAAAAATAAATAATAATAATAATAAATAATAATAATATATATCTTGGGACATTTTACACAGCACCATCTAGTCCCAAACTAAGCAGAGCTTGTACTATGGGTACTAGACAATACTTATATACTTTATTTTTGTAAATACATAAGATACACCCAGACAAACACAAACACTTAAGTTCATCACATAAATGTTTGTGTCCTGTGGGAATCGAACCCACGACCTCGTGATCAGCAGTCCGGTACTCAAACCACTAGATCAAAGACAGAAAATGGATTGTTTAGTTTTTTGCTTACAATACGTCCGTCGTATTCCGCAGTAAGAGAGGGTACAGGCATTTGCACTGCACTTGCACTGCACTTATTGTGTGTTGTGCTCCTGCAGTGGGAAAGGTTGCCAGAGCTCCTGGCATAAGGATGCGATGTGCTGTTAGCAAGAGGAATATTTCCTTAAACTGTCGGCGCGAGAATCCTCCTTAAACATCTAAGAGGTTTTTGCAGAGTCGGCAACGCGTGAGTGACGCTTCAGTGTTATAAACGTTTAGCTGCAGTAACCTCGAAGACCCGACACTATATCCGTGAAACACTTATATTTGCCTAGGATGGGAGTTGAATCCACGACAGGCGGCGCAACGGTGACCACCTATAGTCAATGTGCTCAATGACGTATTCTTTATGTCCCAAGATCCAAGAAAAAAAACAGAACTATTACCTTTCTCTATGTGCTTTTTTGTGCAAGGCAGTCTGATATGTGAGTAGGTTTATTAAAACATCGAGTGGAAACCTACTTGCCTGAGAAATTTTCTTTAGGGCGTATGTAGTCAGCCAACCCACACTAGGTCAGGGTTGTGGACTATAACCTAACCCGTTTTATTTCAACCTATGCCCAGCGGTGGGACAGTAGGTAAATGAGTGATGATAATTGATGTTGAAAGAGTCTTATTGTTAGTCAAATACAGTCTAAAAGCTTATGTGACCTTAGTAAAATTTTTCTTTGCCGTTTATCAAAGGTTAATGACCGATACGAACTTTTCTTCTTGAGTTCATAAACCTCATTGAACAGTTTCAACACGATTAAAACCACCCCTCAAGTGTGGAATACTTCATTGCCGAGATGTTATATCAAATTCACTCTTAACACCGTAAAAATTAAGTCTAAAATCGTGGTTACAAGGTGCCGTGTTTTTTTACTAAGATATGTAAGAATGTTTTTTCCCTCGTCTTATATCTTTTGCCGGTATTTATAATGTCGCCATGTTATGTTAATATTGAACTCCATTTACATATGTAAATGTAGGATTTTTTTTCATGTTTCACGACACACCTTATTATGTTTGATGTGATGATAAATTCATGAGTTACAGAGTAAGACAGTATTAATAACCTCTGGAATATATTTTCTTTTCTGATACGAATTCTGTTACTAATTATGTGAAATACATTTTGCTTGACAATGTGACAGTTTGTATGTAGGTAGTAATTTATGAAGTCTACTAGCTTTCCAGCGGCTTCGCCGACGTGGTCAGGATATTTCTTAAAAATGTTCATCCTCTATTTCAACCCCTCACAGCCCTTTTTCGCATTGAAACTAGACTCTAGAGCTCTTCTTAGGCTCTAGACTCTAGAGCCTGCGAAAGGACATAGGCTACTTTTCTTACATAGTCTAGAGTCTAGACTATCCCTGTACCAAAGTTCATTTAAATCAGTTCAGTAGTTTTGGTTTGTGAAAGCGAGACAGACAGACAGAGTTACTTTCGCATTAAATTTATAATTTATTAGTAAGGATCATATAAGTAGATCTAAAATACTTAATACACTACATCATTACGTGTGTATTCCCCGTAGAATTAGGTGGATGGGTACTAATGTTCACATTATACACCCACAATTTTTCGGGTATAATAATATTATTAAGCTTAAGACTTTGTTTGGTTCAACGCGCTTATCTCAGGAACTACTGGTCCGATTTGAAAAATTCTTTCAGTTTTATATAACACGTTTATCGAGAAAAGCTATAGGCTATATAATATATAATCACGCTACGACCAATAGGAGCGGAGTATCAATTAAAAATGTTGCAAGAACGGGGGAAATAATTCAACTTCTACGGTCGCGGGCAAAGGCTAAGTAGTGTAATTATATAAGTTCGAGCCTATTGTCATTAACCGGTCACATCCAAACTCCTAATGTTACTGAGAAAATCCCAATAACACTGATTTAGCTGGGAATCGAACTAATGCTGGCTCATGAAGCAATTTCACTCTTTTATAATTAACAAGGCCAAGAAAAACAATAAGGAAATTTTAAACAATCACGGAATGCCAATAAAAACTTTTCATGTAAGTTCCTCATATTCTCATCAATTGTTCCATCACGCGTTCAGTTCAAATGCCATTAGGTGGAAAGCGGGTTTATTAATGAGTTAGCACGCCCCATCGATTAATGTCAATCATTTTATGACGTGACAACGCATAACTTGGGTCTTTTCCTGGAAATTATTTGGTAATATCATAAACTATTAGGTAAGATACAGAAGATTTGGAGCCTGTTTCTCCTAGTAAGTTCGAGGTAAATAACTTGGCAGATTTTATATAAATATTGTTCCGTTCTTTTCCCCGACCACATGAGTAAGAAAGAGAATAGAGTTTAAGCTTCATACAACTGCTCTGCGATAGGTACACTACCACAAACAAGAGGCGCGTGTGTGCGTGAGCACGCGCGGCGTGTCGCGTACGCAGCGAAACCAGTTTAGACTCGCTCGGCGCGTGCTCAACTCAGGGCTAGCCTAGTTGTCGTTCGCAACGCATTGTGCTTGTATTTGTTCTAGTTAAGTGTTGTTTTAATAAAAAAAAGTGCAAATATGGTATACTGTACAGTGTGTAGGTATGAAGAATAACAGAAAGAATAAAAACATATCATATTTTTGTGCCCCGACTGCCGAAGGAGATTTAGGATTTGTGTTTGAACTACCGACCGGCTCAACCGATTTAGATAAATGATACATCATTAGATTCGTTTTGATGGCACGATTCAATCATGAAATTTGTGACAAAGGTGAAAAGAAACAACTTTTAGACGCATTCTAACTTCGTCTAAATGTAAATAGAGTTCCCAAAAAGTCTAAAGAAGTAGAAGTAGAAGTATTTAAGTATGGTCACTGTATGGTGTACAAACGGCCTTCAAGGGGTTAAAAAGCAAAGTCCACCGTCGGTCTGTCTGTCTGTTCACGATAAACTTAAAAACTACTCAAGGTATTTTCAGGAGGTATTCAGATTCGATAGACAGAGTTCAATAGATAAAGAAGGTTTTGGTGTATAATTAGTTAAGGTTTTGTGTAAGTTGGCTAAAATATGATAATTAAGGTCGAACATGTCGCTCCGTGCAAAGCCGGGGGACGAACTGCTAGTTATTTATAAAATAACAATTAGTATTCCAATGTCATCGAGTATCTTAAGTCGCTTGCGCAAGTAGGAGCGCTTTCTCTGCTCTTGCGCACCCGTGCGCACGTCTGATGTAACTCGTGTAACATCGGGTAACTCCGTTGGAACAATACAACGCCGTCACGCTGGTCCGCTCAATAAATATTGTTTTACGTTAGGTCACTGAGTTTACACATGTAATTTTAATGTATTTGCTAATCGTTGACAGGAGACAGAAAGAGGGTAAGAATTTTCACGCGTGCGTGAGTCTGTTGCGAAATTCATAGCTGCAGTTTGTAAAGTTAGATTTATGTATAATTTATTACTGGACTACGTTTTAGTATTCATGTAAATTTTCCAACTATGTTAACAATGATTTGAATATTTTAGTTCGTGGCTTGCTCACTCAACGGAATTTTGCGTTTTATGCGAGCATTTTATAATTGAATTAATTAACTACATGTAAGTCGTAAGCGCGATTGCTACGCTTGAGGTTCTAGGTTCGATTCTCAGGATGACCATGGAGTTTCTTGCCAGATTAGTTTCCATAGGATCAACTTTTTGGAACCGTGCAACTAGAAACATGTAACGTTTCATAAATGCTTGTTAAAGCTTATTTGAAATAAAAACATTTGAACTTGAACTTGAACTTGCGAAGGTGTATTACGACTTCTATAAAATTCTAAATAGCGACTCGGAGTTTGGATTTTGTGCCCGGTTAATGAGAATAGGCTCGCTATTTTGCAATACGTTTGAAGTGGCAATTTTAGTCTGTATGCGCAAATCTTATTTCAGTTTATTTATAGAAATGAATATTGAAGTGAGGCGGTGACCTATGACCGTGGTACATGACATTTGGCTTGCGTGGGCGATTGGCAATGTTATTAATTATATCATCACATAACTAGTAATTATAACGAATTAATATTTTGACATTTGCAACGCGCTCGTCGCAAATGTACTGAACATGTAATTCAAATTAATTCTAGTTTTTTTAAAGAATTTGGTGTAAGTATTGCCACTTTTGTTAAAGTTTTTAATAAAAAATTGAATGCATTTAAATGTGCACTTACGATATTCTTAATTAAAATGAATGTGGTTTTATTTTTAAAATGCTCTTTGCCACTTTCTTTAAAGATTTTAATAAAACATGATTGCATTTAAATGTGCACTTAAGCCATTCTTAATTCAAATGCAGGTGTTTTTTTAAGAAATTCTTAATTCAAATGTGTTTGTTATTACAGAAATTGCTCTTTTCCACTTTCTTTATTGTTTTAAGTATACAGTGATAGTCACTTTCTAAAAAAAGCAATAAATGAAGTTTATAATTACAAATTATAACAATTATTTCGTTCAAGTACCTAATTAACTGGAATTTAAAGCGGAATAGGGAAATTGCTATAATTTTGTAATGTTTATTAATGAATCAAGTGTCTAATTAATATAAATGGTTTGTATGCATAGCACTTTCGATTTTCTACACAATAATTTTTAAAACTTCTTCAGGAAATAAGGTAATGGAACTGCCGCTGTTCGTCTGAGTTGTCGTATATTGTCGCTAAGCAATAATGTGCTTAGTGTACATTCGATATTTACGGTAAGTGAAATTACTAGGCAATCTCAAAGAGGCAACGCTCATGTGATACCTATTACTGGTATTGCTGGCTAAAGGCTAAAGGTTGCGGTTCCCGCTTATCACCAGACGAACCGTTTGATTTGTTTGTCATCTGTCATCTGTCAAATATCGTCTGTCATGTGTCAAAGGTCATCTGTCATCTAATAAAAAAACAAAACAGAAATATTTTTTAAACGTTCTCCCTTCCAATTTTCTCCTATCGCCGCTGATATGATCATGTAGAATGTAAATTCACACATCCAGACCTAAACCGACGTGTAGGCCATACAATTAATACTTGTTCCGTGTGTGATCCGAATTTGCGAGACGTAACTGTAGCGCCTATTAAGTACGTAGCCAGAGCGCCAATCGTGGCTTCATCTTTTTACGCATAATTTCGTTTTTCTCATAGTCTAAAAGGCATTGAACCTCATTGGCTTACCTGAAGTTGCAAGTACCCGAGAAATTAATCATAAACAACAAATAATCTTTGGGCCACACTCAGAATCTTCAATTAACGTCAATGAATCGTTAACAAACAGTAGCTACTATATTTTGGACTATTTTGAGTTTGTTGTCAGTGTACTAAGATATAAGTACCGGGTCTTTAGCTAATGATTCATTACGTTAAGTGAAGTCTCCGAGTGCGGCCCTTTGACAAAATGTCGTAAATGATATAAGTACTTTTTGAAATATTTTGGCTCTTACAACTTTAGATATGTCAGGTTCAATACAAAGTCTTTCATGGTACCGTGTTCAAGATAATTATAAGTAAATACAAAACAATAGCACATAAGTACAACTCTAGGTAGTCTAATCTATTTAATTCTACAAACGTAGCTGCTATAAAGTTCAAAGTATGCAAAATTATAGGCGATTCAATAAAGGTTAAATGGCCATTTCACAGTACTAATGTCCGTAAATGAGCGGGATTAAGAAATTAATGACATGCTGTTACCACATAAGTAAGGGAAGGTATGTAGGTAAGGTAGTTGAGATGATGCAAGTGATAAACGGACTTCGTCATCCTAGGATGTCTAGGATTTTGGATTCTCCTGGCATTACTTGCTTTTACGGCTGAACCAAACATTTAGCGGTTGAACCACCAGCCGCTAAATGTTTGGTTCAGCCGTTTAAGATGTGTGATATTAGCAGGGACCCATGGATTATTTTGCAAAAAGCGAATGCTTTCGATTTCCGCAACCTAGTTTCTGGGTAATACGGTTAAGGAATAATAAATTAGCTGTCAGGCTTTTTGGGTTTCTGGCTATACCGATTGTCATATTTTGTATGACAACCGGTATCGAGTGCTAAATATGCCCTCCGAGCCACGGAGGAGTCTCGAAGTGTTATGAATTGTAAATAGTAGACTGAACCGTCTAAGCACTAATATTCTGTTTGATTGTACGATTATCTATCGTCATTGCGCGTGAAAACGTCGCTAGTACAGTCTACAGAAGATGCAAATAATTTTTAACCGACGATCAAAACACCGGAGGAGGTTCTCAATTTGGATGTTTATATTTTTTCTCAAAAATACCCAAATAAAAAACCGAAAATAACTAAAAATAACGCATAAGAATCATCCAATGAATTTAAGAAATCCAAGAATATTATAGTTTTTTTTTGTGATATACTTGTATACCTAATGAGATGATCGTAAGTTTCAAATAAATAAAATGTCCTTAACTTGTATCTTGGACATCATGTTGCGTATTTCTAGAGTCGTAGATCAGAAATGTGGTCCGGCACGATGCATTTACTGACATTTTTATGTTAATACGGTTACACATAGCAAGATGCGTTTGTATGTATCTAATCGGTTTACTAGTATATTTGCAATCATCGTTATTAGCTGCATATGCCGACAGAATTTTGAAAAGAATTTTGAACGGCCATACAGCCACAAAAATTCTGACGACGTCTGTGGTCCAGTGGTTCCAGTACCGGACTGACTGATCACGAGGTCGTGGGTTCGATTCCCACAAGACACAATCCTTTATGTGATGTACTTAGATGTTTGTGTTTGTCTGGGTGTTTCTTATATATATTAAGTATGTATTTACAAAAAAAAAGTATATAAGTAGGTATTATATCCATTGTCTAGTATCCACAGTACAAGCTCTGCTTAGTTTGGGACTAGACGGTGCTGTGTAAAAAAATGTCCCAGGATATTTATTATTATTCTCTTTATTTATTTTCATACACATTATTTGTATTTCTAAATATTTTTATAAAAAGCAAAAAATATAAAAATATTTAAAAATATAAAAAATAGTAGCCCACCGGCATCGGGAACAGAGTCCAAGCTACCGGTGGTCAGGGCTCCAGGGAAAGGAATCTCCTAACAATACGTGCCGTATCTAGGAGTACCGCTTTCTGTATCAATCAAGCCCTTGATCCAGCCACTCAACAAGAGCCTCCTTAGATGTTGGTCGAGACTCTATTATTATTATTATTATTATTATTAAATACCGTAGTTTTTTTCCTAAATAGCAGCACAATTAGTCACACAATAAATCAGCTTTTGCGCGTCTTCGTATCGCATTTAAAAAATACGCGACTCTAAATACAGAAATATAATACTATTAATATCTTAGTAAATATGTCAAGAATGAAAAACGATACGGAGGTTTGAAATCGAAACCGCGAAGGGTTTATGGTAAAATATTTTTACCATGCATGTATTTAGCACCTAAAACCACAAAAAATACAAACAATAACTTCCTATGGAATTTTGGAATCCTTCCAAATTCAAGATCAACGACATTTTTAAATAAAATCTTAAGAAATTGTAGGTCCCAAGATTTATTCAAAACTGCAACGTAAACTTTCCTTTTTTCCATGTAAAATTAAGATTCTGGGCAATTTATATGACACGGGTTCGTGGTCCAAGATAAGTTTATATTGTGGCTTTTAAATTATGCATTTCTTGTATTTTTTTCACTTGATCCTGTGTTCATCTTTTGTTTAAAAAAGGGATGTATCGGATGAATTAAGTTATGGTTTGTTTAGTTTTAAAAATAAATTCACAGATTTTATGGATACTGGAAACAAAGGCCTCCTCGATAGACTTCCACAAGGACTGGCTATATGCTATTTGAATTCAACGTTGTAATATAGGTATCTTCAGAGCTGATTATGGCCAGACACTGACCAAACGATGTGTATAAGCCCCGCGAATTACTGTGCGTAGCGGCCATCTTGGTGACGTAAAAATGACGTAACCGCTCTCAGTACGCGTTAGTAACACTAGCCGACAAGTACAGCGGATGACGTCACTTTGAGGTTAATTAGACAAGGTTTTAGCCCATTAGCAACTTGCGGGACTTATAAAACTTTATTAAAGTTTTTTTCATAAGTATAAGACCTACCACAGACATTTGCGGTAAAGTTAAAAGGGATGCGTAATACTGCCCGTGAACTATATACGTGATTCGCGGAGTATTGCAATAAATAAGGTCGTTATCATGATGTAAGCAGCTGTGCTCTGATGCCTGCCGTGATGTAATGTAATGCTGCAGGGAAAAATTATGAAACAAAAATATTGATAAACTAGCTTTCCGCCAGCGGCTTCGCCCGCGTGGTCTTATAATTTTTTCCTCCGTTTTTGCAAATATTTTTTCTTTACTTCTCCTATTAGTCGTAACGTGATGATATATAGCCTATAGCTTTCCGCGATAAATGGGCTATCTAACACTGAAAGAATTTTTCAAATCGGTCCAGTAGTTTCGGAACCTATTCAATACAAATAAACAAACAATCAAATCTTTCCTCTTTATAATATTAGTATAGATAAAGTTCAATGGATAAGTATTGTACCTACTCGAATGGAATTACGATGCTTAGTAAAATATAAGGTATTAAGAGTACCTACCTAAATTCATGGAAAATTTTAAATCAAACGAATAAATATATAAAATATTCTGGGACATTTTTACACAACACCATCTAGTCCCAAACTAAGCAGAGTTTGTACTATGGGTACTAGACAATGGATTTAATCCCCTTAAAACTATGTAGATCTTCAAATACCTAAATCATATTGCATTTAAAAAAGTAGGAGTTACAACGATATATGAAAACAAATAATATTACAAAGTTCCGAATACGCGGATGTTTTTCAATGTAGGATTTTGTATTTCTCTGAAAAAGGGTTGTTTGTTTGTTGTTTTCGTTTCCGGAGCTATCGGATTAAAAACAAGTGCCTTATTTTGCTATAAAAATGCATTTTGTATTTTGTATTTCCTTTTTAAAAACTGCTCTTGGTTCCTTAATTATAGACCAGTCAAGGTAACGTGTTTATTGCGATGTAAACAAGAAATGTATTTAATGAGTTGCAGTTTTTATATTTTGAACATGAAATATGGTACACGATAATTGCAAAGATTCGTGCAAGTTATAATTTGCTAGGTTTTTAGATAATCTTAACAATAATAATTAGAACAAATTCGAGCTAGTTACACCATTTATAACTCAAAAACGGCTGGACCGATTTTAATGATCTTTGATTTAATCATTACAAAAATTTAACCAATGAAGGAAGAAACTGCAAAGCGCAAAATTAACATGTTTTAGACTTAATAACTAATTTTCAGTCGGTGCCAAAGAAACAATCAACGAAGGTACTTACAATTAAATTGAATTGGTTTGATTCGCAAAATTAGTCACATGCCGACATAATATAATAGAATTTTATTGCAAAGGGTCATTTATGTAGCATCTTGACGTTGACGACGTCTGTGGTCTAGTGGTTCGAGTACCGGACTGCTGATCACGAGGTCGTGGGTTCGATTCCCACAGGACACAAATATTTATGTGATGAATATAAGTATTTGTGTTTGTCTGGGTGTTTCCTATGTATAATAAGTATGTATTTACAAAAATAAAAGTATATAAGTATTATATCCATTGTCTAGTATCCATAGTACAAGCTCTGTATAATTGGGACTAGATGGTGCTGTGTAAAATGTAAAAAAAAAAAAAAATATATTTATTATCTAGATTCGACTACAATATGAAGGTTAAAAGCAGATGTATCAACCTTGACCTCTCCCGTCTGGAAGGCGGCGCTTCCTCCTCACCTCATCATTGGTCCTCACCTTGACACTAGAAACACAATACCTACCTCTACATATTGTTTATAGAAGGAAACAGTTAAATTGTCCTTGTTAAAAGAATGGAATGATCATTGTACACGCTATAAACAAACAACTTTATTAAAAGGGTTATCGGAAAAATACAACCAGTAATTGGAAAACAACAAAGATTGCAAAGGGTTTTCCGTTAAAATAACATGCTTTACATCAAGTTCTGTAAGTTCCGATAAATGTAGAATGTGAATTGAAAATATAGAGTGAGAGCGACAAAATATACCTAATATGGTAACTTTTTGGTATGATAACTCTGCGCTGGGAGCTAGAGGAATATTCCCTCAAACTGTCGGCGCAGTGAACCCTCCATAAACCTCTAAGAGGTTTTTCGGGTCGGCAACGCGCGAGTGATACCCCTGGTGTTGCAAGCGTCCATAGGCTACGGTAACCGCTTACCATCAGGCGGACGGTATGCTTGATTGCTACCTTAGTGGTATAAAAAAATCATCCGATGAAAAGCTCCTCTTGGTATAAAGTTCACTGCCCCTTCGTCTCCATATGAATTATTTTACAGACTAAATTATCTAAAGACATGACCAATGACCATCCCGAAGTGCCTATAAATAAGCTTTTAAGTTTAACAGGCTTTTAATTAAACCTATTTGTTAACAACAATTTCGAACTTGACTCTAGAGAGAAAATAAGGCTCTGAATTGTAGTATGAATTTAGAGGAGAGAGATTTTGTCCGGAACTAAAGTGATTAACGAGCTTTTAGCTTTGATGAATAAACAATCTTTAATGACCCTCAGCGATGAGTAGGAGTAGTCGCAGGGGAGTTACTGATTGATTGAAATAATTATCAAATAATGGCGCTTAATACTTGAAACTAAATTGTGTTATAAACTAATGATCTTGTAATGGCTGTTATATTTACTACTAGCGACCCGCCCCGGCTTCGCATGGGTTTGAATTTCTTGTATTTTCTGGACTATAATATGTATGTATTATACATATAAACCTTCCTCTTCAATCACTCTATCTATTAAAAAACCGCATCAAAATCCGTTGTGTAGTCGTTATTATTTAAGCATACATAGGGATATAGGGACAGAGAAAGCGACTTTGTTTTATACTATGTAGTGATGATGAACCATTTATAGTACTAACTAGTCGACCCAGCAAACGTTGTTTTGCCATATAGGGGTGGGTCACCCTTATCATTTAGGGGTATGAAAAAGAGTTGTTGGCTGATTCTCAGACCTACCCAATATATACACAAAATTTCATACAGATCGGTCCAGCAGTTTCGGAGGAGTTTGGTAATAAACATCGCGACACGAGAATTTTACATATTAAATATTTATTGTATCAAATATTTATTTCCTTAGTACTTTCCTTTTTCTAAACAAAGACTTCCCTAAGCTATCTTGTACCTCGTACTATTTGGTCCATGCTGTTTCGAACAGCCTTCTTTATTAACATACTAGCTGTCCCGACAGACCTTGTTCTACCCCGTTAGAATTACCTTTGGTATGCCTTCAAGTTGATTAGAGGTTGCATATCATTTCTATTTCTTCCTAACGTAGTTTTGTTTTGATTGACGTCATATGTTTGACAGCCAGTTTTTACTTTTTTCTCGTATTTTTTAGGGTTTTTCTCGCCATAAGAACCTTCCTCAGGCTATCATCAAACACAACAAAAAAGAAATCAGACAAATCGGGTCAGCCGTCCTCGAGTTTTGCGCTTAGCAACACATTTAGCGATTCATTTTTATTTATATGGATTTTATTTATATGGATAATAGAACACTGTTCGATAATAACAATCAATGTGATCTCACGATGTCCGTCGCACGACCTTACAACGAGATACTTATCACTACAGGAAAGGTGAAAGCGTGGGCTTAAACATGTTCAGCTGTCATTGTTACATAATATCGTCGTATATTTGCACGATATACTTAGTACATAATTATTATCTCAGCTATGTATCGCCAAAACATTCGACTGTCGTGCTTAGAATCATCCTGATAATATGTAGCTTTACTGCCGTAAACGTAGCCCTACGTGTCATTTACATCATCATCGTCAACTCATATACTGTCCCACTGTTGGGCACGTTGGGCTAAATTTGACTATAGCCTCTTTCTTACTGAGAGGAGACCTCCTCTCAGTAAGAAAGAGGCTATAGTCAAACACGCTAGCCTAATACGGGTTGGCAGACTCCACATGCTGTCGAGAAAATCCCTCAGGCATGCAGGTTTCCTCACGAAGTTTTCCTTCACCGTTAAAGCGAGTGATAATTACGCACATGATTTTGAAAAGTCAGAGGTGCGTGCCTTGGATTCGATCTCGAGACTTGGTAGTCTAGTGGTTACTGCCTACGTGTCAAAAAGACAGTTACCATTGCAAATGGCGTCACTGATTGATTGCTGATGTCTGGTTGTCTAGCGCGTCACTCTGACTTATGAGCGCCGCGCTTATGGTGGTCACGCTATACTACAACTGGTATAAAACTATGTATTAAAACTATAAAAACTACTTTGTAGGTCACCTTGTAAACCATTACGTTGCGTATCATCCAGGGATAAAGTCTAAGAGCTTGCAAATGTACCATCATTTTACCAGAAAAGTATAACCATTTATATTTTTGGCATAATTTATATCTAAAGGCCCAGTTTTCACCTTCACAACTTCACAATTACTTTAGGTAATGAAAGCAAAACTGTCTATAACCTGTTAGGTTATGTTATTTTCATTAGTTATTTTGTTTGATTATACCATAATTTATTTTTACTAGCAACACTGACAACTCTTATTTTAAAATGTTGGCAACTCGAAAAACATAGCGAGGGATATTCGGTCAGTTGCGCGGGGGCTTGAGTCAGTTCGTGTCGGTCGCTCGAACTGGAAGGTCGCCTGCTAGCAGTGCTAACTACAGTGTAATAGTGGGTATTAGTTATGGTTATATTTATGTTCAGATTTTATAGTGATATAGTATAATATTAGGAAAATAAAGAACTTGGTGATAAAACTATACTGTGGTTTTGTGTGCCTGAAATAAGAAGAATAAACATATACAGCAGTACATTGGGTGTTTATTTTATATTTCAGAAGTGGTAAGTACCTACTCTTTTTATTAAAAATTTTCTTTTCTGATCTTATGGTTTGTCCTTACGAAATAGATGTTTCGGATATCATTTCTTAGGATAATACAGATACCTACGCAGATTGGTGTCGTTGTTACCATTGTTTTCCCTAGACGGAAGGGACTCGGTTATCTGTTTATTAAATTTATTACATATAGTACAAAGCTAATTACGATTGGCGGTAGACCAAAAATTTGGGTTGATTATTAGTTTGAATTATTATTCTATTAAAAAAAATGGCGTTAGGCAGTCTGTATAGGTGCAAAATTTAATTATTTCTACATAATAAAACTCGCATAGTCTTGGAGATATATTCTAACCTACCTAGTACCTTAATTGAATTCATACATAGTTGGTCTTGTTTCTGAGTTTTAGATAAAATGGAGGGCGAAAATAAGTCACAGCCTCGACGTCTGGTAACTCCGGACCGTGCCGAATCTCGTTGCCAACGCTCAAGCAATGAAGTCAGGCGCAGCCGTAGCCGCACCCGCCGTGACAGCATCTCCGGATACCGACGCAGCCACGCGAACGAGCATAGCAGCCCTCGCGAATCCGACAAGCTGCGAGCAATAGAACGAGAGATGGAGCGAGAACGGAACCGGCTGCGGGTCCTGCAGGATGACTTGGATCGGGAGCGTGACCGGATGCGGCGTACCGTGAGTAATTTTCGAGATTTTGATCAACAAAGTCGACATTCTGCACGTATTACACCTACTAGAAGTGAAGTACGTTCTCTGAGGCGAGAGAGAAGTTCGGGTATAGACGAAGGTCCCGAGAGACAGAGAAGCCGGATCGATCGGCAATCTAAGAAGTCTCCTAGCCCATCTTTTTCAACTAAAGACGTAGCTAATATTCTAAACTCACTCAAAAATTTACAGCCACAGCCGTCGACGTCAGTTGCACTTCATTCTAGTAACCATAAAAACATTTTACCTGAATTTGACCCTTCCTCAAAGAATCAAAGGATAGATGTTTGGTTAAAAAAGGTTAATGAGTGCGCAACCGTCTACGGCTGGGATGACAAAACGACCATCCATTTTGCAATGCAAAAGCTCCAGGGTTTGGCCAAGACCTGGTATGAAAGCCTACCCACAATTCTTTTTAATTGGTCCGAATGGCAAAATAAATTAGTAAGCGCCTTCCCATGTGAGCAAAACTATGGCCAAACTCTGGAGGATATGCTAAAACGCAAAAGTAGGTATAATGAGGCTATTGAGGTATATTATTATGAAAAATTGGCTTTATTGAACCAATGTAACATTGAAGGGAAGCATGCAGTTGAATGTATTATACACGGTTTAACGGATAAAACAATGAAGTCGAGTGCTACTACATTACGTTGTTCACACCCGGAACAGTTGCTACAATTTTTAATGAGTAGTAAAGAATCTTTCCAACCTGTAGACAGACCACACAATAAATTTAGATCGGGATTTGATTCTAATTCCTCCAACGGCAATAATGCAAATAAGTTTATAAATAAATCTTTTACCAATCAAAGTACTAGTAACATATTCTGCTATAACTGCAAAGAAAAGGGTCATCCCTTCTTAAAGTGTCCCAAGCCTATTCTAAAGTGTAATACATGTAACAAAATGGGTCATAAAACTGAAAATTGTTTCTCTAACGTGAAGGATAATAATAGCGGTGATACGATTCGGAAAACAATGTGCATCTTCGGTTCAAATCCAAGTTCCAAGTTCTATAAAGAGGTTTTTATTAATGATGTCTCAACAAAGGGCTTCGTAGATTTTGGCAGCGAAGTGTCGTTAATAAGACGTTCAAATGCATCTCGTTTAGGATTATCCTGCGATAATCAATCCACGGCTTTAAAGGGTTTCGGAAATGAAATAGTTCGTACTGTAGGTAGTGTCAAGGTAGAGCTGTCTGTTGATGGAGTGCATGCTAACGTTGTGTGTCAGGTGGTTGATGACCAATACTTGGAACAACCTCTACTTATAGGTCAGTCGTTCACGGAACAGCCACATGTTGCGGCTTACAAGTCTGCGGACAAGCTTAGTTTCTTCGACATTGGTCGTGAGATGCCATTCTCGGGCACTGAGTTGCAGAGCAATACTTCAGTTAAAGTTATCGCTGTTGCTGATGTTTGTACTCATGGGCCGGCAAGTGTCAAAGCTGTTGTAGACCACCCAATCGATGGTCACATTTTGTTAGACAGTAAGGTTATAGGTAAACTGACGGATCAAATTGTTATTTTAGGAGGCGTGTATCCTGTTAAACCAAACCGTGTTGTTTATGTATTTGTTCATCCAATGTCAACACATAGTCGCATAAAAAAGGGAAATGTTATTAGTCGTGGCATAGAAGTAGGTATAGTTAGTCGCATTATCAAACCCTCCAATGAACTTTCAGTGCACTCCCGATTTATAGATAGGGACAAGATTAATGTAGGGGATAATATCGACGAGATTCAACGTCAAAAACTTTGGGAATTATTAGATAGGTACCAACATTGTTTTGCTTCTTCGTTGAATGAATTGGGTTGCACTAACATCACTGAAATGACGATTGAACTAAACAACAAGAAACCTATTGTTTACAGACCATATAGACTTTCGTACAAGGAACGGGAGAACGTACGGGATATGGTTAGTGAGATGTTAGATGCAGGGATAATCAGAGAGTCTTTTTCAGAATACGCAAGCCCCATTATTTTAGTGCGCAAAAAGGACGGGAAAATAAGAATGTGCGTCGATTATAGAATGCTGAACTCCGTGACCGTAAAGGAGCGTTACCCAATGCCTAATATTGATGACGAAATTGCCCGATTATCGGGACAGGCCTATTTTGTTACCCTTGATTTAACATCAGGGTACTATCAAGTCCCCATATCAGAACAGTCTCGACCATTAACATCGTTCGTCACGCCGGATGGACAATACGAATTTAACCGTATGCCATTTGGTTTGGCGAACGCTCCCGCCGTTTTCCAGCGGATGATGAACCGCGTCCTTGGTCCAGCACGCTATGACGGAGCAACTGCGTACATTGATGACGTCCTAATTTACGGTAGGACTGTTGAGGAATGTCTGGCTAGATTGGAAAATGTCTTACAGTTGTTAGAGATAGCTAATTTGACTCTTAATCTGGCGAAATGTGAATTTCTAATGGATAGGATCGATTACTTAGGCTACGAAATCAGTGCTGCCGGTGTCCGGCCAGGTAGCAAAAAGATTCAATGCGTTCTTGATTTTCCATGTCCCACAAATCAGCACACAGTACGACAGTTTCTTGGACTAGTGGGGTATTTCCGAAAGTTTATTAGAAATTTCGCTGCATTGGCAGATCCGTTAACCAAGTTACTTGCTAAGGGTGCAGCTTGGATTTGGACATATGAACAGGAAACTGCGTTCGAAACCCTCAAAAGAATGCTGGTAGAGAGACCTATTCTTGCTATTTATGATCCAACGGCCGAGACTGAGTTGCATACAGACGCCAGCAAATTAGGGGTCGGAGGAGTTTTACTTCAGCGAACAGGTGGCGACGCTTTTAGACCGGTGGCTTACTACAGTCGGAAGACTTCTCCTGAGGAGAAGAACTTTCATGCTTACGAGCTGGAAACTCTGGCTGTAGTTTGTGCATTGAAGAAATTCAGGGTATATTTGCTTGGTCAGAATTTCAAAGTTGTCACTGATTGCAGCGCTCTACGCTCGACTTTCTCTAAACGGGATATTCTTCCTCGAGTGGCACGATGGTGGCTACTGATGCAGGAGTTTCAATGCACGATCGAATATCGACCAGGTGTGAGGATGGCACATGTTGATGCTTTGTCTCGCAATCCCATAGTGGATGTCGAAACCTCGAAGGTCGTGGAACAATATCCATCGGTAATGACCATTAACAATGAAGATTGGTTGCACACTTTGCAATTAGGCGATTCAGAATTGTGTAGGATTCGAGATGTTCTTGTTTCAGGAATTGATGCAGATGGATTAAAGTATATTCGTGATAATTTTTTGATTAAAGATAACAAACTATATCGTTATATAGATGGAGACCAGAACAACATTCGCTGGGTGGTACCGAAGGGGGCAAGGTGGCAACTTTGTCGTATAAATCATGATGACATAGGCCATTTTGGAGTCGAAAAGACGTTAGAGCGGTTAAAAAAATCTTATTGGTTTTCTAAAATGTCTTCGTTTGTCAAAAAGTATGTTAAAGCGTGTATTGAATGCGCTTACGCTAAGAAAAACAATTCTAAGAAAGAAGGTTACTTACATCCTATTGAAAAGGTAGAAATTCCATTTCATACGCTGCATATTGACCACCTTGGACCCTTCGTCCGGTCAAAACGGGGAAATACTCATCTCTTAGTCATAGTCGATGGGTTTACCAAATTTGTATTTACTAAACCGGTACGTAATACGAAAACTCAAAGTGCAATTAGGGTGTTAGAAGATATTTTTTATACATTCCGTGTTCCGGATCGCATAATTAGCGACAGGGGAACATGTTTTACATCTCATTCTTTTAAAAGGTTTTGTCTAGATAAGGGCGTAAAGCATGTTCTTAACGCGGTAGCCAGTCCGCGAGCAAACGGGCAGG
Source organism: Acronicta psi (assembly GCA_946251955.1). Taxonomy (NCBI): domain Eukaryota; kingdom Metazoa; phylum Arthropoda; class Insecta; order Lepidoptera; family Noctuidae; genus Acronicta; species Acronicta psi. The sequence continues at coordinate 14,004,155 of OX276469.1, read as the reverse complement.
TTGAAAGGTACAACCGCACCATCCTCGACTCACTAACAGCACAAAATTTGAATTGCGATGAAAGAGAGTGGGATGATGCGGTTGGAAAAGTGCAATGGGGATTAAATAACACTTATCAAAAGACCACTGGCAGAACACCAGCAGAAATTATGTTTGGCACATGCATTAATTCAGAGTTGAATCCTATGTTAAATGAAGTGCGCCAAGATACTCGCGAAGTTAGCGATTTGTCCACAATTAGGGAACAGGTTAAGGATGCAATTGATATTCAGCAAGAAAAGCAGAAACAAAACTATGATAAAGGAAGATGTCCGGCTCGAGTGTATGCCGAAGGTGAATTAGTAAAAATAACAAAAACTGCTTTTAATAACGACGGCAAGAGCAAGAAACTTCTTCCTTTGTATATAGGCCCATATCGCGTAGTTTCAGTGTTAGGGAATGATAGGTATAGGGTAGCAGCTATTCAGGGATTAACGGGATCTAAAAATAAACGACAAACAACTGTGGCTGCGGATCGTATGTTACCTTGGATCAATGTAGCTGCATTGGAGGTCAATGAGTGTGAATCGACCGATAGTACTGAGGACAGTAACAATAGCGATAGCTAATTATGTTACCCCTTGATGCAGGAAGAATTTGGTTTGTTTATTTTAATCTTAATATATTTTGTATCGTTTAATTTAATTTGTAATATCATCATTGAATTAATGAAAAATATACAGAATGGATATCTTGATTTTACGGTACATACGTACTTATGTATTCCTCTTGTCTTAATTTATGGATATCAAGTATGAAACATTGACATAACGGTGAGAATGGATGGGTTCACAGTTTGTCACATCGCTTACCCCGATTACAAGAATGGATGGGTTTGTAACAGGGTCGGTGAGATGTTTCTTGCAAGTGGAAGGTGACCCGATTGCAAGAATTGATGGGTTTGCAATTTGGACTCGTTCCATAATGCCTTATGATTGTGATTTTGTAAAAATGGAGTTACAAAAATAATGATAATAATGTAATTTGCGGGAATGGATGGGTCCGCAGAATACTTGGATATTTTGATATTGTCGATATGCAGATGTTTAGTTTGTTATTATAATTTAGTCATAAGTATTTTTTTTTGTATTAGAGGCCCACACAATTGACCGAATGTTAGGTTATTCACTTGAATCGTGCATGAGGACATGCACGAGGTCAGGATGGACGAATGTTAGGTTATGTTATTTTCATTAGTTATTTTGTTTGATTATACCATAATTTATTTTTACTAGCAACACTGACAACTCTTATTTTAAAATGTTGGCAACTCGAAAAACATAGCGAGGGATATTCGGTCAGTTGCGCGGGGGCTTGAGTCAGTTCGTGTCGGTCGCTCGAACTGGAAGGTCGCCTGCTAGCAGTGCTAACTACAGTGTAATAGTGGGTATTAGTTATGGTTATATTTATGTTCAGATTTTATAGTGATATAGTATAATATTAGGAAAATAAAGAACTTGGTGATAAAACTATACTGTGGTTTTGTGTGCCTGAAATAAGAAGAATAAACATATACAGCAGTACATTGGGTGTTTATTTTATAAACCCTTACTTTCTTACTAATATTATAAATGCGAAAGTAACTTTGTCCGTCTGTCTGTCTGTCGTGCTTTCACGCCAAAACTACTATCTATCTATCTATTTATCTATCTACTCAGCCTGTAACACCCACTGCTGAGTAAAGGCATCTCCAAAACTACTGAACCGAAATGAAATTTGGTACAGAGATAGTCGAAAGGACATAGGCTACTTTTTATTACGGGGATAAAAGTTATAAGACCACGCGGGCGAAGCCGGAAAAGCTAGTGCTATATATTTCAGGCCAACCTTACGTGTTAGCCTGGAGTGAGTTGATAGTCTTCACACCCCGTCGCGCTGCCGACAAAATCGAAGTGATATACATGATTATGAAATCAGAAATGCGTGCTTTAGGTTTGAACTAGAGACCTATGTCGTTATATCAGCTATCACTGCTCTGGTGGGCAGTTGGTTCGTCTAAAATACCTAGGTGTTCAGCCGCATTAGAGTGGAACGGAAGCTAAATAAATAAATATCTTAGGACATTTTTACACAGCACCATCTAGTTCCAAATTAAGCAGAGCTTGTACTATGGGTACTAGGCAATGGATATAATACTTATATACTTTTTTTGTAAATACCTACATATGAAACACCCAGACAAACACAAATACTGATATTCATCCCATAAATATTTGTTTCCTGTGGGAATGGAACCCACGACTTCGTGATCAGCAGTCCGGTACTCGAACCACACAGCTGTCTGCAACATAGTTGGGAAAATGCTAAAATGAATTCTCACAATATTCAGCGTAGCGTTTCCCCGTTTCTATGACGGGACGCTAAAAACCCAGCCATTGTCTCACGGATGGGAGTTTATCTTTTGTATATTTTCTTTCCTTTCCATTTTCATTCCTTGCTATTCTTATACGGAACACTAATTCTGAGTACTGAGATGAAACTTTTAATTGAAATATATCTAGTGGAAGAATATTTTCTTTAGCGTTGTGAATAAGAATAGGTATAAAAAGTCTGAATGTTGAATTGTTTTGTTATTAACTATCGATTAACGTATCATACCATCATGCCTGTATTTAGTAAAGGGTTAGGCATAAGTGTGTGTGTGTCTAATATATTTTTCTTTCTTCGATTTTTACGGCCGGGTTGAAGTAGCTCGTGCCAAGTTCAAGCCGGCAATAAGTTGGGCAAGAACTGTGCACCCATAGTTTCCCCGTATTAGATCCAAATGTAATAGTGGGCCAATTCTCAACAAATCCAAATTTCAAACTGCTATTGAGGATTTCAAAGAAAAACTAATACTAACTAACCACCTTGCTCGACCTGGGAATCGAATCTAGGACCTCGAGCCTATCAATCGTGTTTACAACCACTAGGCAACTAAACAAATATATGAATTACTTGGTAGCTTTTACTCGCGGCTTCGCCCGCGTGGAATTAGGAACTTTCAACCCGTTTCCCGTAGAAACTATGAATTTTTCGGAATTACAATGTAGCCTCGTTGGTCTAGTGGTCCCAAACGCGACTGCTACGCTCGAGGTCCTGGGTTCGATCCCCGGGTCGAGCAAAGTGTTGTTGGGTTTTCTGTGAAATTCCCAATAGCAGCTCGGAGTCTGGATTTGTGCCCGGTTTATGGCAATAGGCTCGCCCCCTATTACATGGGACCTAAACATACTGGCGAAATGTGGGTGTACATTAGTACGCCTCTGCCACCCCTTCGGGGAATATGGGCGTGATGGTATGTTGGTACAATGTAGTCTATGTCCTAATCCAAGGTATAAGCCATCACCATTTCATCTTTCAGCCAAATAGGTATAGGCATTTTGCCGTGAAAGAGCAACCAACATCCAAATGTAGTAGTGCCTCAGGGATGTTTTTGGAGGCGCGTGTTAATTCCTTCGAAGCTGTTCACAGAACACGTATTGCAAAATTTTTGTCTAGACTTGACAAGTGTGAGAATACTATTATAAGAACTTTGTCAGATAGAATCGTTACGTCATAAACATTGGTTAAAAACTGCAGCATGATAATTAATGTTATAAGTAAATTTTCTGTTTTAATTTAAATTTTATGTAGCATAATATGAATCTTGTGTTCGAAATAAAGCATTAATATTATTATTATTATTATCTGTAAATATCCAAACTTATAATAATATGAAGGATTGATTAGCAATAGCAAATTCTTACATTTAAAAAGTTAAGCTTAGATTGCCCGGGCACGCTAATTCCGCACGATTGTTCCGTTTTTATCGCAAAGATTTCCCGACTATTGGTATTGACCTTGCTCTGCCTGTCGTAATTAACAACCTCTCAAAAGGTATTCCTTCTTCAACTTACTAAAAAGGTACAGTAATTAAATAGCAAGCGGTTCACCCTCTTCGTAGGACCTCTTCGTTAACGTGAGGTCGTGAGGTGGCTTCAAAACGAAGCCTGGACGTTTTGCTCGAAGTAAGACGCGTATTTGCGCATATTCTCTATCTAACATACTACCCGAAGGGGTAGGCAAAGGCGTTCTTATGTACACCCACATTTCGCCAAAGCGTTTTTAAGTCCCATGTAATAGGGGGCGAGCCTAGTGCCGAACGTATCGCCATCAACCGGACACAAATCCAGACTCCGAGCTGCTACTGGAAATTTCACAGAAAACCCAACAACACTTTGCGCTTGGGACCACTAGACTCACTCTCTATCTACTTACATTATTTTTAACAATAGGTAATTGTGTAGTAGTTACCACACTAAAAATCTATAAATGCTGAATTTCCGAATAACTGTTATTCGGCAGCTAACAAATTAGTATCATCTTCCATGTACTTACTAGATTTGGGCAAGGGTCTCCTCTCATAATAAAAGGGATTAGGCTATAGTCACCACCATATGTGACCACGCTAGCCTTATTGGGGTTGGCAGACTTTACACCCCGCCAAGAAAATCTCTCAGGTTTCCTCACAATGCCATGTTTTCCTTCACCGTTAAAGCACATGATTCTAAAAAGTCAGAGGTGCGTGACTTGTATTCGAACTTGTGACCTTTGACTTGGCAGTACAATTATAATCATAGGCAATCACTGCTTGGGTATCAAATAAAAGCTAATAGAGACGTGATTTTAAAGAGTATTATGGCATTTAACACTGTCATTGGCATTTAAAATCTGACATAATTGTAAGGGGAACAAACTGGCCCCTGTAATACAGTTTACACTAGCACAAGAGTCAGGGAATTCTATACATGTATTTAATGTAAATGTGTCAGTAAAGATTATTATTATATTATTATTATGTTATTGTTATTTTATATAGCTATCGACACGCCTCTCCAATGACATGTCACTAGTCGTCAGCTGTACCCTACATACGATCGCTAGATACACACAGTTCGCATACAGTGTATAAATAGATAAATTAATTAGGCATTCACTCCGCTCAAGGTCGCGAGAATGCAAAGCTTAGGTACTGCACGCATCGAAAGATATAGAGATAAGATAGTTCAGCCACAAATTTTTAGCACAGAATAAATAATAACAGAATGGCAACTCTCCGCCCCTCTCGCCCCTAACGTCAGATACCTCAGGTCCCCCGCATTCTGCCGGTATTCTTGCCGGACTGCCAACAAACCCTACGCACCGTCACGCACACATTTGCACGTGTACAAACGTAATTTTGACAAGTTTGACATTTGGTATTGTAGTGTGCAGCGGTATCGGAAAGATTGTATGGAGTGTCACAGGTGTGGTTTTAGTTTGAACGATGCCGTCGACTTTACTAATAATTTTATTTTTGGCTTCTATGTTTGGTATCCTTTAGCCTGTATTTCAGATCGATTCTAGCGTCGTCCATCGCGATATACCAAGGAGGGATAATAGAGTTGTATTTTGCATGACATAATCTTATTTCAGAGATCCTATGACCAACTTTCAGCTCCATTATTACTGGTATGTACCCGGATTTATTATGGGAAGTAGGTCAAAATTGACTTGCAAGATTTGAACGAACCAAGTTAGGTAAATAAACATTTGTAAAAAAACAAAATCAGATAAACTTGGAACTCAAAAGTTGAATGTCTGGTTAGTTATGTTATATGCGAATAAATCAAGACATACCTTATATCTACCTATACTAATATTATAAAGCTAATGTTTGTTTGGTTGAACACGCCAATCTCAGGAACTACAGATCAGATTTGAAAAATTATTTCAGTGTTACATAGCCTGTTTAACGAGGAAGGCTATAGGCTATATATCATCACGTCAATAGGAGCTGAGTATCAATTAAAAATGTTGCAAGAACGGGGGAAAATTCAACTTCTACGAGAACGAATTCGCGGGCAATAGCTAGTGAATTCATTATAAATAAATATGAATTCAACACCAACTAAAGATACGTAAATCATCACATATCTTTCAGTGTTTAAAAGCCTGCAACTTGACACCCACATCACATTGTTGTGCTAACAATAGTTAGCTTCTGTCGGATCCGACAAGATTGCCCATTCTATTGAGCAATGCGCATACGCCGACGCGTTGCATTGTCAAAAGGGTTTGTGACAGTCCGTAATTAATATTGTTTACATTACCTATTCTTTGATTTGGGAAAATTATTTGAATGTTTATGGAAATCTGCCTCATTGATCCAGTGGGCACAAGTGTAACTGCTGCCTGTGAGGTTCTGGGTACGATTCCCAGGTCGAATAAAAAATATTTACTAAAAATCGTTTCTTTGCTGGTCCCGCCTGCAATACATTTTCCAACATCACTAAGCTTGTTTTTAGATTTTTAGTTAGTACTTTTTACGCAGTCGGGTTTTTTGTTACTTTTTAGTTTATAAATCACCATAGAATCACTAGATAGATCCTAAATGATAATTTAAAATGAAAATTGATACCACTAAAGATCATTTTCAAAATCAGTTCGCACATTAAAGCGTATGATATCCGCTATTATGTTATTTTTCTAATTTCATGTACCCAGTGACAGTCGTGCCATCAAGACGATTCTAATGAGGTGTCATTTATCTAAATCGGTTGAGCCGTTGAGTAGTTACGACCGGACATAGGAACGGACACACATACATACGCGTCAAACACATATCCCGCCTTCTGCAGTCGGGTAAAAATAAGAAAGTGTTATTGGTTTCTTTACAAGTCCTCAATAGGTTGAAGTTTGGATTGGTTCTCAGTTAATCGGAATACGTTCGCCCCATGTTATAAAATCTAAAAACATATTTATTGTGCTCCGTTTACCTGGTAAAGCGCTGACAAGAGCCAAATAGGCATATCTTAAAAAAATTTTTAGCCAAATCCATACAGTTTGTACCAGCGAAAAAAATGTATGTTAATCTTGAATATATTCCGAACAATTCTGTTGTATTCAAAACACGCTTTTGAAAACTTTTCTCGATACAAAAAAAAATTAAACTTAGCTCTTAAAACGACCTTCCAACAAAAATATCTGTATTACTAATCAATACACGTTGGTAATAACAATAACGCATCATATTGAAATACAGAACTTAGTTGTTTTATATTAAATTAAATTACTGGGAAAATATAAGCATTTATGAAAATGTTGATTATGGAGATGAATCCGGTAAGAAACTCGGCCACTCTTAAAATAAGTTTTTTTAAAATAAATATACCTAGGTAGGTAGGTACTATTCTCTAAATTTCAATACTCCTATTAAATAATTATTTAGGTGTAAATAATGAACTTAATTGTAAAACAAGGCTTGTAAAGTTAATTTATTATTGTTTTCGATAAATTGATTGAATACAAATAGTGTGTCTGAGTAGAATAGATGAATAATAATTTGATAAGTTCCAGAAGTTTAAAGCGATCGTTCTAGATAACTCAATTGTTCTAAGTAAAATAGGCACCTGATAATTGTCTTTTCAACCGACTTCAAAAAAAGGAGGACGTCCTCAATTCGACAGTTTTTTTATGTTTGTTACAAATTCGTTAGTAATCATAATGTAAATATGTACCTGTTAATTTTTTCTTTTTAGTTTCTAGGTGTTTTTTGGAGGCGGTTTGTGTTTTGTTTAAAAATAATTTATCAAAGTCAAAGTCAAATGTTTTAGTTAAATTAGACCATATCAACAGGTACTTTCGAAAAGTCAAACTAGTTGCACGGTTCCAAAAAGTGGATCTTATGGAGAAGAGCCGATAAGAAACTCCATAGGTGTCTATAGAATTTCTTGCTGGCTTTCTCCTTTCAAATCTTCCTATCCTTTGGTAAAAGCTATTTTTAACCCCCGACGCAAAAACGACGGGGTGTTATAAGTTTGATGTGTGTGTGTGTGTGTGTCTGTCTGTGGCATCGTAGCTTCCGAACTGATGAACTGATTTTGATAATAATAAATTAATAAGATAATAATAATAATAAATTTTATTTGTAATAATAATAAATTTTATTTATTTTTAATTTGAAAGGTGAATTAGTCGGGAGTGTACTTAGCATGCTTGATGAAAATCGGTCCAAGATGGCCGCCACCACAAAATGGCAAATAACATTTCGTGTCGGAGGTTTTCAAATTGTTTAATTTAGGTTAGGTTATTAAAAAACAGGTGGTCCACAAGCGTCCCTGCTGAGCGTATGTACGTGAGGTCCTAGGTGCAACCCCCAGGTCGAGCAGTTTTAAATGTTGTTTTTTTTATGAATATTTTTTCTTTCCTATAGCATCCCTTACTTCCATACAAATATTATATAAGCGAGCCTTTGTCCGTAAAATTTACACATAAAACCAAAAATGTGGCAAAGTTATTTTTTAAAACTCCTTTGAGGTGCAAGTGAAACCCGGGACCAAAGCTAGTAATATTATACTCTTGCAGCCAACCTTCAATATTAAAGAGAAAATCCACAGAGTAAAAATAAGACCTCTAAAACTCCAAAGAGGTATCATTATCAAAGAAGTTCTAAAAGCATTGACCTCTCGCTCAATTTATTATGCGGTGAATGCATGTCCCGAGATCGGTCCAGATGTACAGATTAAAAATGGCGTCGCGGCCGTAAATTTTTTTTTCGTCCATTAGCTTGATTACTTCTATAGCAAATGGACGCTGGGTAAATCAATAAAGTACTTATTCTGTACTAGGCATGAAATATGCGGCATTTCATAAATTTTTGTTTTTGGTTGAATTTTGGAAACTAAGAACCTGTTTCATCACCTCTAGATAGCCGATAATTACCGGATAAATAAAAAACGAAACAAAATATGTATGCAATTATCTGCCAAATAATTTAACGAGAACGTAGGAGGTGGTGTAACTCTAATAACTGCGTTAGTGTCTAGTACCTAATCTTAATCGCGACTAATACCTTAGAGTTTATAGAACCTTTTAGTTTAGTTCCTTAGATGACATTGAATAAAACCTGTTACAGTAAAATCAAATTTAATGTAAGTATTGTTCAGGTCAAAAAACAAAAAAAAGTTTTATAACATTAATATAATTTTATTATTGTATGCCAAATAGGCAGGACATAGTGAAACTAAAATTTATATGTAACACCTATTTGTATAAACCTATGCCCACAATAAAGAGATTTGATTTGAAACCGGGGTTTCGTTTTGCTGGGTCGAGCAAACTGATGGTGGGGATTTCTATAAAATACTCAATAGTATCTCGGATTTTAGACCTGTGGATCGTTGGTGGCAATATGCTCGTAAATTCGTATCATTAGGTACCTATACCTAACTGTGGGTGTACAAGAAGTAGTCAATAGCCTAACACTTTGGAGAATACAGGTGAAATAAGTAAGTTCTAACATCTTTTGACATACTTAACCTATTTCAAATAAAAATATTATTTTATTTTACAATTATTTATTTAGCACTATTTAATAGGTATGTATGTACTTTTTTATTATACTTTAATGTGAGTATTATGGTAAAAAATATTAGAGTGTTTGTCGTTCGAGCGTATGGCACCTGTGCGTTGCAGCTGAAAACCAGCGTCAGGTACCACCTGCCCCTCAACCATGAGTTCTATCGAATGACTTTCGATAGGTTTTTTACGCATCGAAACGCTGTAATCCCATAGCAGGTTTTAGTTCTTTACGTAACCGCTAGAGGCGCTGCGAGAGCTTTCCATACAAATATTTTACCGCGTCGCTAGCGAGTCTAGTGACAAAAACTCATGGTCGAGGCACTGACGTCCCTATCACTGCTGACATTATGCTGAGCTGTGGCCCTTTTGGCACAATGACTAGGTAGTTCTATTGTTAGATTTATTAAATTTATGTTATTTTAAGTGACCTTCTCGTTATTGTGACAATAAATACATTTTCTTTCTTTCTTTCTACAAGAAAATGTTACTTATTTAAACAGGAACAATTATTTTCTTATTAAAATACACTTTGTTTTAATCAAGAAACCTTACGAATAATCTAGCTCATTTCCTTTTACAACAATACAAAGAGATTAAAATCAGTTTACACAAGCATATCCCAATTTGAGTTTGTAAACAATACAATAGTTTCGCAACTGAAGTCCGTTGCAGTGTTCGGTAATCAAGTTTACTTTACAAAGTATTTCTATTAAAAGTTTCTTAGTAATTTGCAAAGCGAAAGTTTGTTTTCATTAAAATTAAACAATGGTGTTTGGATTTTAGAAGGTCCATTATTATTTTTAAGGGGACAATTTATTTATTTTGAGACTAGCTTTCTCCCACCAGCTTCGCTCGCGCCAAGTTTATAAATAAATATAAATATTTTTTGGGGGCATTTTTACACAGCACCATCTAGTCCCAAACTAAGCAGAGCTTGTACTATGGGTACTAGACAATGGATATAATACGTATATACAAAGGAATGAAAATTGCCCTATATGTATTGTGATAATATGTAATTTGTACTTACCTTTGTGAATGAGATAAATAAATACCTTATTATTATTATTATACTTTTTTTTGTAAATACATACTTATAATACATAGGAAACACCAAGACAAACACAAATACTTATTATTCATCACATAAATATTTGTGTCCTGTGGGAATCGAACCCACGACCTCGTGATCAGCAGTCCGGTACTCGAACCACTAGACCACAGACGTCGTCGTCGGCGTCATGTTCTCATTGTTAATTGTGCACATTCAATATATTTTCGTACAATAATTCGGTTTCTTTTACAATTAATCGCTTTTTCAATTAATACGTGCAAAACAATCTAAGACGGTATAACGAGATTCAAACTCTTATCTCGTTATACCGTCTTAGATTGTTTTGTGAAATTTTCCGATGTTTTAATAGTTATTCTGTTTTGAGAGGCGGTAGGTAATAGTGGCGAGCCTATTGCCTATTGATTAAAAGTTGCAATACGGGATTAACGGAAAAATCTACCAAGCTAGGTTTCATATCTAGAAAAAATCCTTTTCTCTATTTTCATCCCAGCAGGCCCCAGCAGTCGCCTAGGGTCTGTAGAGAAAGTATCAATTTGACATTCGAATCGACAAACGAATAGAAACAAAATGTATGGAAATGACATTAGTGACAGCCCGATTTGCCGAAAGCTTGTGTCATTTCCATACATTTTGTTTTTATTCGTTTGTCGATTCGAATGACAAAATGCAACTTATCTACAGGCCAAGTACTTTTCAATAATGTAGGCACCTGTAGCTTTAATTAAATACCCTTCTGAATAAAATCCAATATCCATAAAGGAATCTGATGGGTATTAAAATGCACTCACCAATGAAACCTGTCCAATGATGTCTGGATAACATTTTCAGGTCGTGCCTCCAATAAACTCTGTAACAAATGATAGGACAAGTTAGATCCAGTAGTACAGATTGCAACAACAATTAATATTGTGCATTGAGTAATAAATTATTATGTGATAACTATGACAGCAGTGATTGCAGCATTGGACTGCCAAGTTTGGTTTTGAGTTTGAATTCAAGTTCTAGGTAAAGGGTGAAGGAAAACAACGAGAGGAAATCTGCATGCTTGAGAGCTTCTCTTGACGGTGTCTACCAACCAGCAGTAGACTAGCATGATGGACTAAGGTACTATAGCAGATTTCTTCGTTCTTAGGGGAGACCTATGCCCATTAGTGGGAGTGTGGGACAATAAAATAGGGTTGATATTGAAAAAAAAGATAATGTTGTGTGTGTTATCCACTGATATTTTCTTTGTTTTCTTGTTGTCATGGTGTACTTTGCGCCAGTTTTTACCCGACTGCCGAAGGAGGAGGGTTATGTGTTTGACGCGTATGTATGTATGTATGTATGTATGTATGTCCGTTCCTATGTCCGGTCGTAACTACTCAACGGCTCAACCGAATTAGATAAATGACACCTCATTAGATTCGTCTTGATGGCACGACTGTCACTGGGTCTGGACTGTCACATGAAATTTAAAAAAAAAACAATATGGCGGATTTTATACGCTTTAATGTGCGAACTGATTTTGAAAATGATCTTTAGTTGTATTAATTTATATTTTAAATCATCATTAAGGATTGAACCTTGTGATTCTATGATGATTTATGAACTAAAAAGAAGGAAATAAAATCAATTATTAAAAGAAACAAAAAACCCGACTGCGTAAAAAGTACTAACAAAAAATCTAATAATAAAAACAAGCTCTGTGATGTTGGAAAATGTATTGCAGGCGGGACAAGCAAAGAAACAATTTTGTTTATGAACGAACAGCTTGTCCCGCCTGCAATACATTTTCCAACATCACAGAGCTTGTTTTTAGATTTTTAGTTAGTACTTTTTACGCAGTCGGGTTTTTTGTTTCTTTTAATAATTGATTTTATTAGTTTATTTGTAGCGACACAGGGCTACTAGGGTTAGTACATTTTTAAGTCTCATAGTGTTCTGCACTCGCTAGTGTCTTAATAACCTAATCTAACCTAGCCTAAATTAAAAATTTAGAAAACCCCTGACACGAAATGTAATTTGCCATTTTGTGGTGGCGGCCATCTTGGATTGAAATTTATCATAGTGTATTGTATTCTCCTAGTTAAGCCCTTTTATTTGATACCCATTACTCCCGACTATTTCACCTTTCAAATAAAAAAATCAAAATCGGTTCATCCGTTCGGGAGCTACGATGCCACAGACAGACACACACACACACACACACACACAGACACGTCAAACTTATAACACCCCGTCGTTTTTGCGTCGGGGGTTAAAAATAGAAAGAACCTGTTGGCCTTTTACAGTTGTTTGTTGAGTGACATTGGAATCCCAATCAGACATTGTAATTGCATTTCATTTGCTGTCCGTACACGCATTGCTCACGGCTGCTGTGATGATACATTTGTAGTGACGTGTATGTACACACTCAGAATCTTAAAGCCTTTCGAATAAGGTCGACAATTGAATGCACTTGTAGGTACTGCGAGGAATTCAAATTGTGAAATGTCCAGTAGTTACATTTACGTACATGTATCTACTAGATAGGTAACAACTCTATCCTAGAGATACATAAGACAGAAATGTAAGATGTATACCTATAGTAATTTAATAAGACTTTTATAAGGGCGCAGGGCTAAATAATAACTACATACGTTTATCAATCGATTTGCAAGGTTAAGCTGCACTTGCCGAGGTCAGTAATGGCTGACCAAGTAATCACCGATGCGCTCTCTACATCTGTGCTTCGGAGAGCATGTTAAGTCTATTCTGTATCTCATACAAACATATAATTATTATGACACTCTATATTGACCAGAAATTGGTTTGTAAAAGTTTAATAGGCAGCGCCTTCATGTAAACTAGTTAGTAGCCAACTACATATATAACATAGTTTGGAACAGGTAGAATAATGAATAAATGAATACATTAAAAACTTAATACCCATTTTCATCTGGTACATCAGTTTACAAAAACAACAGGAATATCCTACTAAAACAAAGCAAAATAATAAACAAAGATATTTAATTAAGCAGGAAGCCTGTTGTTGAGATGATTGAATGAATTTTGTACCGTTCACGCTAAATAGAACCCGTTGGATATTTCACTTGAAATTCACGGGAATTCAAGCAAATATATTTCTGTTTGATTGAATATTTCGGCTTAAATTTACGGAATAATATTCAAATATGTTTTTGGGAATTTCGCAGTTATGAAACAAGTGTAAATAATTTTGTATTTAAAAATGTATAAGACTAGCGATCCGCCCTTCACACGCCCGGCCCATCGAGAAAATCTATCAGGCATGCAGGTTTCCTCACGAGATTTTTCTTCACGAGGTACGGCTTGGTCATACCCCTAGGCTAACACTGCTTCCTAATAACTTACACTAATGTTCGTTTCTGGCGAATCGATCAAGGTTATCATAGTAAACAAATCTCCAAGTTCAAGTTCTGAGTTGAAGCCAAGTTAACATTCATTTGTTTCATCAACCCGCTAATTACTTAATTATTTTACTACCGGAGAATGGTATCGGAAGCCGAGATGCGGTATTTACACGTGTTTGCAAACGTTACCAATGAAGTCATACCAATGCCATTGGTAACTAAGTTCAAAAGCTCTTAAGCAATGCTTTGCCAATTAACTAAATAAATCGTTGGTATGCAAACTTTACGTAAGCAAGGATTAATAGTACGTAAAGAACTGTAGAACTTATTCCGGTACTTACTTATAGAGCTTGGCAAAATATTTCGCAAAAAAAATTTTTGGGTGGTTATTAAGGTAGGGTTAAATATTAATAAATCGGTTTTCTGATTTGTGTCTGTTTAATAGGTGAATAGAGTCGTCCCCAATTACATGGGACCTAAATATACCGGTGAACTGTGGGTGGACATTGGTATTCTAGTTCTCTGTCTAATTCTTCAGGGAATATAGGGTTGATGACAATAGATATGTTTGTGTTATATGTTCATATATTTTTTTTAATTGATGGGTTTTTGAAGAAATTATCAGTAGCCGCTCTGAGTTTGAATTTGTGCCCGGATATTAGGCTCATCCCTATTACATGGGACCTACCCATACTGGTAAACTGTACCAGTACATCAGTACTGCAGGTGTATGGAAAAATGACTTCATACTACGTTTACCATACTATCAGCATCCTCATCATCATCAACCCATATGCTGTCCCACTGCTGGGCACGGGTCTCCTCTCAGTATGAGAGGGATTAGGCTATAGTCCACCACGCTGGCCTAATGCGGGTTGGCAGACTTCAAATGCCGTCGAGAAAATCTCTAAGGGATGCAGTTTCCTCAAGATGTTTTCCTTCACCGTTAAAGCGAGTGATAATTACGCACATGATTTCGAAAAGTCAGAGGTGCGTGCCTTGGATATCGACCTCGAGACCTTTGACTTGTCAGGCCGGTGATCACACACCTAGGCTATCAAAAAATGTCGTCGTCCTTCACAACGGCAACACCTCGTTAGTTTGCTCCGCAAATATTTTGATATTAAGTTAGTAAAAAGTGAAAGTGTAGTGTCGAATATTGCATATTCCTGTGAATTATGTCGCGTTGTGTGTGATGGTCTTTACTTGGTGAAAATCGGTCAAGATACACCGAAGATATAAGCAAAAAACTATTCAAGTTTTTTAATAACGGCCGAATAACTGACCTACCGCAACCCGCCGCTCGCCCGCTACTTGGCTTGTCATTGTGTGTGCGAGTCATCGCGCTGCACCGCGGCCGGTTTGTACACAGATGCACGTATGTATATGCCAGCGTTGCACTTATTCAACTCCGTTTGGCTATCAGCTGTTCGCCTACCGCTTGCGACTGTGCGCTCGCTCGGATTTATAAATTATTGCTGCTGTTTTTAACTTCGCTTCCGACACATGATGAATTGCGCTGCGTGCTGCTGCATTATTGGTGATGGGGAGCAACATGTACAATGTACAATAAATAGCTGTAATAAATTTTATCATTGTCTCTGTGCGGGCGGAAGAAATCCGATCGAATCTCGCAGCACTTGGACCTGTCCTGAGTGCCGTTGTGCGGAAAAGAGGGGAGGCGACAACAGTTTGACCCCAGTTGGTTCTACCAAGAAATCGATTGAATATCGCGATAGTAATGTCACATTAAGAAAGCGAACGATGACTTCATGTTCTGCCTACGATGACTATACTTACCCAGCGAATGGTCTCTTGACAGAGGAGGTAAAAAGTTTAAGACAAGAGCTGCAGGCGATGAGAGAACAGATTAACCATGCAGTAAGCCTGATAGTAAACTATGAGTCAAGGATAGTGGACTACGCAGCTGAGGTTAAAGAGCTGAATAAAAAGCTTGAAGCCGTTACAACCATCCCTGCAGCTACTATCTCTGCTCATACATTGCAGACACCTCGTGATTCAGCTGAGGTGGCAGCGAGGAGTTCAGCAACAAAATCCTTGGCAGTAAATACTTCTTCAACATCTATGGTGCAGCCACAACCCAATACCAATACGATTATGGCAAATGCTATTACATCAGCAACCAAAATTCTGGTAAAAACGGATATAGTCGGAACCAAAGTGGTGGCCCAACCAGTGCAGCGTCACGCTGTTGAAGCATCCCAAGGAGTGGTAAAAACACGTACAGCCAACAGGCGTAAACAAAAAATGGGGCAAACAAAAACTAAACCTCAACCGGAAAATTTGCCGTCAGAGATGCAACAACATGACTGTTCCGAGATCGTTTCTGCAAATGTGGAAGAAATAGCAGACCATCAGACAAAAGATGGACCTTGGACAGAAGTAAAATCCAAGAGAAGCTTGCGACCAACCTCCCTGTGTGGCACTGCAGGCCCAACGATAACAACTCTAAAAGCTGTTGAGTCGCGGAAATACATACATCTCTGGAACATGGAGTCTAATGCCGAAGAAGTTAGTAACTATCTGCGCCAGCTTTGTACTACAGGAACTTGCACATTACATGAGCTGACCCCTAGAGGAGACTATAAATCATATAAGATAGGCGTCCCAACAGCTGACTATGACGTGTGCTTCTCACCTAATGTCTGGCCTGTCAATGCCAGAATCAAGGCTTGGATACCCTATCAACCACCAGCCTATGCTACTAATGTGAGTCATGTTAAGAATCAGACAGCTACCACTCATACCAGTCAGCCCTTTCGTGGTCCCACAAGAGCGTAATAAAAAGATTGTTAGATTAAATGCGTTCTACCAGAATGTACGTGGCTTAAAAACCAAACTACATGTGTGGCGCAATAATTTAGCAGGGTCTGAATATGATTTAGTGGCTGTCACAGAGACTTTCCTCGATAGTTCAGTAGAGGACTCCGAACTCGAATGCGGTGATTGGAGCATTCTACGTCGCGATAGAAACACACCATGTGGAGGAGTCGCGCTCGCCGTCCGGGCACCCATAATATTACGTCGGCATTGTGATTTAGAAACTGACAGCGGTGAGGACCTTTGGGCCTCTTTTTCATGGCATGGTCGTCTGTTTTATGTGTGTGTTGTTTATATTAAGCCATCTGCAACCGACAGTGACTACATGCAATGGTTTTGTAAGTGTGAAAGTTTCATTAATAAGTTTAAGGGACCCGTTATTGTATTTGGAGACATTAACTTAAATAGTGCGTCCATAAATATTACGAACTATTATTGTTATTTTATGTCTTATTGTAGCTTAACAGAAATGAATGTGGTACAAAATTTGCATGGTGGAATGTTAGACGTCGTTTTGGTCCGGGATAGTGTCGACGAGTATGAAGTACAAGTCGTCGCGACTGACGGATTAGTTTCCCCTGATGCTTACCATCCACCTTTAGACGTTGGGGTCAAGATCAATACGACTCATCACTCTGATTGTCTCCAGCCAAGTAACATCAGTCCCTCCAAAGATTGGAACTTCAATAAGTGCGATTACGAGCGACTATACTCGTCGCTTTTTACATGTTCTTGGGATACGGTTTTGCAAACCAATGATGTTAACAGTGCTACGGACGGTTTATACAAATTAGTTTATGGTTTTTTCGACGAGTCTATGCCCAAAAAACGTCGCAAAAGCACATCAAATAGACGCTATCCCGTCTGGTTTTCGAATGATATAATCCGTGACACTAAATATAAAATTAAATTACACACTCTGTGGAAACAAACAAAATGTCAAGAAACTTACAAATTATTCTCCGACCTAAGAACAGACCTTAAGATTCGAGCAGCGGCCTCCTATGCTTCCTACACGGCGCGCATAGAAGGTAACATAAAGTCCAATCCACGAGAGTTTTGGCGACACATCTCTAGCTTGCGTACCAAAGGAGGATTTGAGCCCAATGTTACTTATAATGGTCAAACCTTTTCTGGGGTAGATGCGGCTGAGGCCTTTGCTAGTTTCTTTGCTAGTGTATTTTTGCCCGACATCCCGGCACTTAATTCTGAATTAGCCAATAGAGAGGATAAAAGTTGCAACGACAACTATGTCAATATTTTTCGAATCTCGCCCAGGGATGTCATGTATGCAATCAAAAAATTAAAGCTAAGTAGCGCTACAGGACCTGATAATATTCCTTCTATGGTGATTAAGCATACTTATGATTGTTTTTGTATCCCTTTGTGTCATATTTTCAACCTAGCATTAAAAACTGGACAATACCCTCCTCAGTGGAAACTATCAAGGGTTAGCCCGATACCAAAGAGCTCGGACAAGTCCAAGGTAGATGAATATCGGCCGATTGCGGTATTGTCGTCTCCAGCAAAGGTTTTTGAAATAATTATTCATAAGCACATACTTGCGCAGGTAGACAAATTCCTTTGTAACGAGCAGCACGGATTTAGACCAAAAAGATCCGTGGATTCTAACCTGCTGACTCTTGTAGAGTTTGTTTCGGCTAAGTTGGATCAACGTTCCCAAGTAGATGTACTTTACTTTGACTTCCGGAAGGCGTTTGATAGGGTTAACAACGACATACTGCTGGAAAAACTCTGCACGATTGGCTTTGCCCCGGGACTTCTTCGACTGCTCGCAGACTATCTCCGTGATCGCCAGCAGTTTGTCAGACTTGGTGTCTATGAGTCCAAACCATATCATACGCGTTCCGGAGTAAGTCAGGGTTCGATACTGGGGCCTCTTTTATTTTTGCTGATGGTCAACGACCTACCTACTGTTCTCAAGCACACTCGATGTTTGCTGTATGCTGATGACCTCAAACTGTTTATGGAGATAAGCGATTATTCAGACTGTGTGGCTCTGCAACAGGATATCGATTCCGTATACCAATGGAGCTATAAAAACGGGATGGAATTCAACGCCACTAAATGTTACGCAATGACTTTTGGTCGTATACGGCACCCAATAGAGTACGATTACAAAATAAATGGCACAAGCGTTACTCGTGCAACAACAATAAAGGATTTGGGTGTCACATTTGACCATAAATTAACATTTCATGACCATATAATTGCGCTTGCAAAAGAGTCGTTTAGGCGTTTGGGTTTCATCCTTAGAAATTCACAAGACTTTCGCAATCACAATGTGATACGTATGATTTTTGGGGCACTGATACGTTGCAAGCTCGAAAGTGCAATGTCTGTGTGGAATCCACACGAGAGGACATACATTCTGCTGCTTGAAAAAGTACAAAAGGCCTTCCTTCGCTACTTATACAAGCGTATCAACGGATACTATCCATACATGTACCCCACGAAATTTCTTTTGGGCTGCCTAAGTTATAACTCATTGGAAGTCAGACGGGAAAAGCACCAACTTATAGTCATGTGCAAAATACTCCGGGGTAAGATTGATGCACCTAATCTGCATGATGAGTTGTGTAGAGTTTTTGTTCCCAACAACTACCGTCGCAACCGAAGACACCTTTTGTTTGCCGTGCCCTGGTGTCGCACCATGGCGCGTGCTAAGTCACCAATACCACGCTCGCTGTCTGCTCTAAACGCTCTCCTGTGCGCCAATCCTGACTGTGACTTGTTTGTGGATGGATGGCCGTTGATACTGTCAGAATGTTTGCGTTTTTGTGAGAAGAATGTATAATCGTGTTTGTATTTATTTTAGTAAAATGTAGTAGGTATAAGTTTCTCTGTCTTCAGTTATTGTAATTGGTATGTACCGTTTTAATTGAAGTAAAATAAATAAATAAATAAATAAATAAATAAATCACTCCTAGGTTATCACAGCATCCTAGAACGTTAATATCTAACTGTACCTTATTGTTTACCTACAAACACACATCTAAACTACAGTTAACACACCAAACGACAATTAACCAAACCAAAACGCTCATTCATTATCATAAACAATAAAAATACATTCAAATTGCGTCACACAGATCGGTTCACACCAAAGTTACGACAACTTTGTCGCACATGCGATTCGCACGCGAACGTTGCATCAGATGATATTCCCCGACCTCGACAAAAAATGACGCGACTGGCGCAAGATTCGCTGGTGAAAGCGCACAATTAGTGCGTGTTACGCAAGCGATCATGTCGTGTCGCGTCGGCCGAATTTGGCGAGTTGTCGTGGAGTATGCGGCCGGTCTTATTCCGAGAAAATGTTAGATGCAGTCTATGGGATTTTCCACTTCTTTTTGGGTCGGATGTTGAATCTATAGAAGGACTACTGTGCCCCGCGTTGCTACCTGCATTTCAGTGCAATTTGACACTGGGATTTTTTACTTATAGTTAATATTTCCTGTCTTAGCGGATGATACAGTTTATAAGCAATCTACATGTCACACGTTTCTATGTTTATTAGTTTCTGAGATTTCGTTATTAATCTGTACCTAAGTGAGTGGTATATCTTTTTAAGATGTAAATAGAAGATATAAGAAGCAGATAAAGTTAAGGCTATCTTTTTAACAATCTGGCTCTAAAATCAGCCAGCGAGCATCTCAAAAGAAAATAAAAT
The DNA here is from genome assembly GCA_946251955.1 of Acronicta psi. Lineage (NCBI taxonomy): Eukaryota > Metazoa > Arthropoda > Insecta > Lepidoptera > Noctuidae > Acronicta > Acronicta psi. The sequence goes on along the minus strand of OX276469.1, from coordinate 13,983,793 downwards.
CGCGTAAAGTTAAGCGGGTCAGTGACCCCACAACACGCAATGAATACGCAATACCTTTTACTTCATTATTGTTTTTGTTTCATTTTCGTTAATTACGGTAAAGTTTATTCCTCTTGTTAAGCCGTTCCTAATGGAGTAGAAATACTAGGCATGACTGGTACCTTACCTGCTTTACATAAAATTTGAATATTAGCGGATCTCGGATTGTATGGAGCTATACACATCAAGCTATACTAATTCAATATAAGTTGATCTCTTGTTATACAGAAAGTCTATACAATGCGAGGTCAGCGTATACTAGTAAAGTGTAGCTGTATGTACATTATTACCTGTATTTGTCTTGGAAATGGCCTGTTAGATTGTAATATAATATATATCGAAAACCGAGAGACGTACATACCAGCTAGACTAGATAGATTCTGGGGTGTAGGTTACACCCCAGAATCTCTGTTGTCGTGTTTTATGTCGTCCTGAAATTATGATTAAAGACAAAACTATCTCGTGACACACATGTTTCTGAAGATGCTGCGGCACTTTATACAAATAAATATCTTCCGGGTGGAGAACTGCTCGGTAATTTTCGCTACCGACAGCGGTAGGTAGTTAATATAACTAGCTTTCGGCGGCTTCGCCCGCGTGGCCATTTTTAGTTTAGCCAATGTAGGTATACAAAAACTTGACAAATAAAAACCTTCCTCGAGAACCATTCTATCCATTGGTGAAAACAGCATGAAAATCGGTGTAGTAGGTTTTGAGTTTATCGCGAACAGACAGACAGACAGACGCGGCTGTGGACTTTGTTTTTATAATTATGTAGTGATAAACTAACTGGGTGTGTACCTTCTATTGTATAATAGATACTCATTATAATACATTCTTGTCTAGGTTGTTACTACGGCCTTAGAATCTAGATTAACAGGTTTGAAACTCAGCTCCAGTTGTTATACATATCTAATGTTAATTCAGCATGCTAGCGTGCTTATTGTTAATAGCGTTTATAAACAATTTACGCTGTTTTGTCTTGACTTCTTGAGGGAACCTGTTTTTTACTTTACCCGAAAATACTCTTCGGACAATAATTGGGAGTTTTTGACCATATTATAAGTGTTTTTACTTCTAAAACACTTTCTTATTCTTAAGTAAGCTTGTTTTTTTACCTTAGGTACCCGAAAAATCTCTTGGTAGGTATACACAATGAGTTTTTGACTGTTCCAAGCATTTCTACTTCTATTAGAAACATTTTCTTAGTCTCATGCTTGCATAAATCTACATCTCATTCAATTAAACTGCAATTTATGCTGACGAGTAATATTTAACGGGTTAAACTAAAGCAGCATTCTATCGACCTTAATTAGGGCTGAGGGCTTGCCACAACGGTGGATACTTATAAAGGGATTGCACGGTCCCCATTGCGTACTCGCATATAAGTTCAACGAACGCATCCGTAACTGCTTACGCACACATTTGCAAGTGTACGAACGTAATCTCACTTATGTAGTTGTATTACTGCAGACTGCAGTATTTGTTGCCCTGCGGCACACCTGTGACACTCCATACAATCTTTACGATACCGCTGCACACTACAATACCAAATGTCAAACTTGTCAAAATTACGTTTGTACACGTGCAAATGTGTGCGTGACTGTGCGTAGGGTTTGTTGGCCGTCTGGCAAGAACACCGGCAGAATGCGGGGGACCTGAGGTATCTGACGTTAGGGAGGGGCGGAGAGTGGCCATTCTGTTATTATTTATTCTGTGCTTGCGGTCTGAGATCATGCTCACTAAAATATCCTGCTGATGGTAGCGTTGTGTGTCGGGTCGTTTTATTCCCTACAACATGGTTGAGTCAAACTGCGTCGATACACACGTCATACTCGTGAACGAGTGTTGCCTGTCAGGGCTGGTCAGCTCTTACTGCTGTGGCTATTTTTATCAATATCAATATCCACCTTTTATTCTCTGCATCAACACATCAAGCTGCATCATCCTCATCACTATTCACAACAACAGTTACTGTAACATAACACACATTTTTTTTTAAAAGAGTGACTATGGAGTTCCTTGCCAGCTCTTCTCCATAGATCCAACTTTTTTGGAACCGTGCAACTAGTGTGACCTTTCAAAAGTACCTATTTATGTGGTCTAATTGAAATAAACATATTTGAACTTGAATTTGTTACATTACGGAATATTGTATAGCGTCCTTTAAACCGTCACAAACGTATCAAGTAATCACGAAGCCTTACATATTTTATGAACATTCAATATTTCGGCAGTAGTTCAATTTCTCAATTAATTTGATAAGCCTGACGAGCAAATATTAACTATTAATTATGAATTACACTGAGGAATTTTGATTGGAAAATGTAACTAAATTTAAAATGAATTAAGTATATACTTAGACTAGCTGTCCCGGCCAACGTTGTTTTGCCATATAGGGGTGGGTCATTTTAGGGGGATGAAAAATAGATGTTGGCCGATTCTCATAGATACCGGATAAGCACACAAAATTTCATACAAATCGGTCCAGCCGTTTCGGAGGAGTATGGCAACTAAAACTGTGACACGAGAATTTTATATATTAGAAGAGATACTGTGACAGTTTAAATCATCCAAAGCCCGAATGGGAAAATTCGAGTGAGTAATGCGTATGCCACATTTACCGGTTCTGTAAACCTGTAGGGACTCGTATTGAGAAGAATATGTTGAGATGGTTTGGGTATGTCAAGAGAATCGATGAACGGCGACTGACAAAAGGGATTTATCGAATATGGAAGCGCAGGGAGGGACGCCCTAGAAAGACTTACACCGACCGTATCGGTGAGGTCCCTCAAAAATCAGGGGGGCTAGCCAAGTTTCATTTTGACATTCGAATCGACAAACAAAATGTATGGAGATGACACAAGCTTTCGACAAATCGGGATGTCACTAATGTCATTTACATACATTTTGTTTCTATTCGTTTGTCGATTCGAATGTCGAATTGTAAAATGTCTAGCTCCCCAGGTGCGTAGTACTGGCAACCAGCGCGTGTGTATGACAAGATGTATGTACGTCGACAACGACAAAAGAAGTACCTATGCAAGTATCGTAGCAAGTGACGTTTCGCAATTTCTACACGTATAGTCACGAGCAAAGATATATAAACATTTACAAAAGTGCTAAACCAATTTTTTTATGACCAAAACGATTGCAACTTTGAGATAACACCAATGTCAATTGGTTCGTAAATACGATGTTCGTAATACCACATCTTTTCGATCAGTACTTTAGGAGAAAATCGCTTTCAAATTTTGCTTAGTGTACATATACATGTTTTTGCTCGTGGCTGTACGTAGGAAGAAGGCGTGAATGTATGTAAGTATGTGTATTAGAGCCACCTACCTACCTTTACTACCTACCTACCTTTAATAAAAGGTTGGTAACGTAGTCCTTTTGTAATAAGTAGTATAAGCTCCGGTAATGAAGTTTAAAAATATACATGAGCTGCTAGTGTTGTGTCCAGTGTCGATAAATTCTATAAATATATTTCTATTTTCCGATTTCCTTTTAAATTAATCGCTGTCTATATCAAAATAGGATTTAAATGCGATTTTATAATTTTATTTATCATTGAAGTACCGTAATACATGTATAATTAATATTTTGTTCCACCAAAAACACTTTTTTTATACTACCAAACAATCATGCGGCCTATCGATGGTAGACGGTTACCGCAGCTTATGGACGTTTACAACACCGAAGCGTCACTCACGCGTGTCCGACCGTGCAAAAACCTCTTAGAGGTTTATGGAGATTCACTGCGCCGCTGTTTAAGGGAACGTACCTCAAAACACTTCCAGTGTTTACAAATATCGATAAAAGTTTCGATAGACTTTTCACATCCCTACTACTTTGTTAAAGGAAACTTACGGGGCTTAAAGGTGCCTTTGTGCATCGACTTGGCAGCGTGTTCAAGCAATAATCTGAAGGACGTACTCTGTCAATAAAGTGTTATTTTAAACTTGGGCCGTTTTAAAACTTGGCAAGGCTTTGTCTTCGGTCTTCATCGTGGTACCGTTGAGATATAGTGCTGAGTTGAGGGTTATTTGCTGACATGTTTTGGGTTGAGCTATAAATATGTGGTTAGGGTTGTGACTTGTGAGATAACGTTTTTGGGATTTATCGATCTTGCACAGTTTTAGCTCTTAGCTTGACCTAACCATGAATATAATCGCACATCTCTGTCTCCGTTTTTGGAACTGTTTATCATAAAGTATATACTCATATTAGCATTATACAATGATTGCGCGACTGCTAGGTCCTACGTTCGATTCCAAGGTCGAGCACAGTAATATTAGTTTGGATTTGTAGGTAGGTACCCGGTTTGCGACCTATTATTCTATACGTACCTATGCGCTTAAACCTACTACGTACACTGCATATACCGTCGAACTGTGGCTGCGTCTACCTGTCTGAAGGTATTTAATTTTTCAAATTAATTTTGATATTTCTGTTTCAATGAAAGCGAAAATCTGTACAGTGATGTCGACAGCTGAAGAGCCTGTGTTCGACCGTAACAAGCTAATTGAATTTCAGAGAAAAATATTTTTGTTGTTCTCATTGTTAATTGTGCACATTCAATATATTGTTGTATAATAACTCGGGTTCTTTTATAATTAATCACTTTTTACAATTAAAACGTGCACATAATGACAATACAGATGGTATAAACGCATTCTTATTTTTGTCATACACTGACCAGGTAATTTGACCTCTATGCCAAAAACGTAAGATCGGGTTTCGCATACAAATTAATGTAATGGTGTAATATTTTCTGCATACTTCTGTTACAGTTACGCGCACGCGCACGTACTTTCTTTAAGGTATCAGCCCACTATATCAATGACAATCACTCATTTAATGTAATAACAATTTTTATTTTATTGTACTGCGAAGCAGACTCATTGAAAGCTACGTACACGTATTAAATACTAAGAAAGTTTGTCAAAAGATTGTAAAAAAAAAGAAAATTTACGGTAAAGTGATCTGATCTACAATAATTCAAATTCGAAATCAAATTTAAATACTATTCTGTTGTGAATTTATGTACTTAATAAAATAAAATAAATAATAATAAAGTTAAAATTAAATTATAATCATAAAACAATATAAAAAATATGATACGCCTCGTGAGTCATTTGTTTGATAATCCCATATATCTTTCTCTATGCCAGCATTTTTTTCTTTTCAACTAGTCTTCACGTTTCTACAACATGTACTTATGAAATGAAATCGTTTTTTTTCCAGATGTTACATCCAATACAATCTTTACACTAAATAAACTAAATAAAATAAAAATGTTAGGCGAAAAATTTAGGTAATTGGCGTGTGGTAGCACTGCCACTTTAGGTGTATTTAATTTAATTACAATAGAATTATCAAGGACTTCAAACAACAACATATATTATTTATTCTACACTAGACCATCTATCACTGATTACTCCATGACTGGTTGTGATACACTGTAGTCAACACAGGCCTTTAATATTATGTGCATTTGTGTGTGTTAACCATCATTATGCTGTCTAATAAATAATGTATAGTGAAACGAACGAAACAGTTGATCGGATTATTTCACGGATGCAGGATGTCTTGCAACATTTTTGTCCGATATATATTACTTTTCGCATACAAGGTGGAAGGGACATTGACGAACAAAAGTCGTGATAGTTTCACTCAAGGTGAAAGGAATGACCTAGGTTATTTTATTTTTGTAAAATAACCTAGGTTATTCATGTAGAAAATGATCGGTTATTACAGATATTGACATTTTTGAACGCGCAGCGTATTGCTAAAAACGCCATTAGCCATATAGCATATACACCATATAGTGCTCAAAATCAAAATGGTTTTATTTTTATATAAACCATATACAGGCACTTATGAAATGTCGAATTTAAGTGCACGGTTTCAAATTAGTCGTTACATAAGGAGAAGAACCGGCAAGAAACGCCATGGTTACTCTTTTAACTTTTTATTTTTAACAATGATATCTGATACAATAAATAATATATGAATATTGAAATAAAACTACTTTTACGGATTTTATCGCGTTATATTGATATTATTTCAATGTCTATATTATTCACGTAAGTGTCAGAAATCAGTATAATTTATGAATACTTACATAAATATGAGAAAACAATTATTTGAGCTTATTACTTGTAGCTGATGTTGATGGCCGCTGCACTGGGGCAGAAAGTTGCTCTAATTCCGCCCTTTTTTTGCGTCATATGGAGGCGGAGTTATTGCACGGCGCAAATCCAAACTCCGAGCTGCTAATGGGAATTTACAGAAAAACCAACAGCATCAATCCGGGAATCGAACCCAGAACCACGGGCGCAGTAGTCAAACTTATTTATAAATCATACTTGGTGACTATGTCGGTATCACAGGGTCTCTCTAACACAAGTCAACTTTTATACAAATAAATATTAAAAATGTAACATTTACCTATGACCTATGAGACAGACTGCATAGTTATTAATTATTTAATTTATAACTTACTGATTTCTGACACTTACGCGAATACTAGACATTAGATTTTTTTACGAATATCAATATAACGCGATAAAATCCGTAAAAAGTAGTTTTATTTCAATGTCTAGTATTCGCGTAAGTGTCAGAAATCAGTATGTTAGCCAGTACGGACCGCTTATTGCTATTAAAATAATAACAATATAACGCGATAAAATCCGTAAAAAGTAGTTTTATTTCAATAATTTATAACTATTTTTACAACATAATAATTAATTTGAGTAGGTCTTGCTGTCCCAGTGCTAAACCCTCCCCAAGTCCTTTTGGGTACCTACCTACAGCTCTATTCCTTTGGTTATAGGTATTATGATTATTTCCTCTTAGGACTAGTCTAGTAGACTGGCGATTATTTCATTTAATGTCGAATTTTATTTTATTTTATTTTATTTTATTCAGAAAACCAACAGCGATACATAAAAACTAACATATAGGCATAATCTAAAAGTAAGGCTAATTACAGGTTTCCCTTGACTATACCAGTATGTTTATGGTTAGCGAACGGACAGAAAAATAAAAAATAATAAAAACCACTTATAATTTTTAAATTTACTGTGTCTCAGTAGAAGATTGGAAAACGTAAACAAACTAAACGTTAATACCGAGGTTTTACCACACTTTACTATAATATTTGCAACATTTTGTAAGTATATTTATATTTAAAATGATGAAAATGTGAAAATGAAAATGAGCTAAATAATTATTCTTTTTTAAAGTGATTGTTTGTTTACCGAGTCCGAGGTTCCACCGAATGACAGTTTACAAAATTACTTGAACAAGATTTAATAAGGTCACATATTTAATTTGTACACTGTCGAAATTACTTTCGAGAAAGAGATCCAACAAGTTGTTTGTCTTTTAACGTGCTTATAATTCGTACCTTAAAAGTCTGTTTAGAGCAAGAAAAAATATCGGTGTCTCTGAAAGTGGTATTATGGGTTCGAGCAATGCGCGTGAGAACATTATTTCGAGCATAGTTTGTTGCATGATGTGGTACGTGCAACATTGGGGTATGGCGAGTTCGACGGAGAGGTGCATTAAAGGTTATCTGTGTTAGCAGATCAGGACAGTCGAGGCGCCCATTAATGATATCATACAACAAGCACATGTCAAGTACTTTACGTCGATCGTCCAGGGTTAACAAATTGTGTATACGACAACTTTCTTGATATGACGCCGGTGATTTGCGAAGGCGGTAGTTCAGATGGTTGACAAATATTTTTTGAATACGCTCTAGTTGGCTTGTATGAATGATATAAATCGGTGACCAGATAGGGCATGCATACTCAAGGATGCTGCGTACATACGCATAATAAACAGTTTTAAGGGCCTCAACCTTTTTGAAAGTCTTACATGATCTTAGGACGAATCCCAGGTTCTTAAAAGCCTTTCCAGTGATGGAGTCAATATGTTCTGTAAACATCAGTTTATGGTCAAAAATTACACCTAAGTCTCGAACAGTGTTAACTTTGTTTATGACAGATCCATCAAAGTTATACGGAAAGTTAATAGGACGCTTTTTACGAGAGTAACTAATGCATTGGCACTTGTTAATGTTCACTGTTATTTTGTTTGTTTTATAGTAGTTACTTAGTCTATCTAAATCTGCTTGAAGAGTTTCACAGTCATTGATACTTTTTATGTTATAAAATATTTTCTTGTCGTCTGCGTACATTAAATGTTTAGAATTTTTAAAAGAGTCTGTTATGTCAAACAGGTAAGCGTTGTAAAACAGGGGCCCTAGATGCGATCCCTGGGGCACACCGCTTGGTATTTCAATGAAATTCGATCTGTAACCACCCATAACTACCGCTTGCGACCTTTTGTACAAGTAAGATTCTATCCATCGAAGTAAGTCTCCTCTTATGCCCAATCTGAATAACTTGTTTAGCAAGATGACGTGATCCACACGGTCAAATGCTTTCTCAAAATCAGTATAGATCACGTCAACCTGCCCTCCAAGATCGGTGTTAGTTAAGAGATAACTAGAGAAGCATGCCAAGTTAGATATTGTGGATCGATTCCTAAGAAATCCATGCTGTGTATTGGGAATACCAGCAGCAATGTACGGATAGATTGTATTGTATACCAATTTCTCAAATATTTTCCCTAAAGTATTTAAAATTGAAATACCTCTGTAGTTTTCAATATTAGAACGTGAACCCTTTTTATGTACTGGGACGATATGGGCTTTTTTCCAGGCCGCAGGAAAGATGCCTGCTCTAAGGGAACGATTAAAAATTATACATATAGGGTTTACTAAAGACTTTGCACAATTTTTCCAGAAAATGGGAGGGATACCATCACAGCCTGGTCCCTTATCAATATTAAGAGCGTTTAGTGATCTCTCCACAGTTGACATGGGCACCTGTAAGCTAGTTATTATGTCGCGGTTTGGATGTGTATCGTAACTATTAAGACAACTGTCAGCATAATTAATAGATTGGGCACTGAACACACTGTGGAAAAAACAATTGAATGTTTCGCATATATCCTGACCGTTTGAATAGCTTACGTCTTTATATTTGAATAGTTTAGGGTAATTAGAACCGCCACGTAGAGCCTTAATATAACTCCAGAATCTTTTCGGTTCGGATTTCAGACTATTTTCCGTTACTTCTGTATATTTATTAAAACATGTCTCCTGCATAACACGTTGTCTAGTCCGTAGTAAAGCAAATTCGTCATAGTCACGTAAATTACCATACTTTTTCCAGCGCGAATGTGCTTTAGATTTTTCTTTAATAATATTTATCAATGCTTTATTGTACCATATAGGATACTTATGAGTGCCCGAGTTACGAGACATCGGGACACATTTGTCGATTCCTTTATAAATTTGATTATAGAATTTCTGAATGGTTTCGTCTACTGAAATTGAGTCTAAGGACGACGACCAATTAATCTTATCATAATACTCATTTAATTTGTTAAAGTTCGCTTTTCGGTAATTGCGTCTAGGTGTAGATAATTCCTTTAGTGGGGAAAGCGTTAAATCAAGAACTTCTACAGTAAAAACAGGATGTGCTAAATCCACCCTGGTGAGGGATAATGAACATGCGTTTAAAGTTAACGGGAGACTGGAGAAGACTAGGTCTAAAGTATTACCCTTATGGTTTTGTAGTGTGTTGTATTGCAGTAGTCCTAGGTAACCCATCTCGTTTACCAGCTGTACGCCTGCATTTTGAACTTCCACAGAACCTTGTCTTTGGAATATTGGCCCACTAGGATACCATTTTATGGATGGTAGGTTAAAATCACCCATTAACAAATAATTACACGTTTGAACATTCTGCGTCATTATTGTCGTTACTCTTTGTATTACATATTCTATGTCCGAAGGAATACGATGCGCATTTGGAGGAACATAAACAACACTAATACAAAGATCTGATCTTGAAGATAGGGCACGCGCGGGTATTACTAATGTTAGCATTTCTGTGGTTGTGACAGTATGTGGCTGGAGACACCATGCGCCAAGGGCGTGCAGGGAAAGTATCATTACCCCACCACCAGTAGCCTTACCAGTAGCGGATAGGTTACGATCATTGCGAAACACATCGTATTTATTGTCACATAATTCCCCGTCTAAAATGCCACTATGTAACCAAGATTCAGTTATAACAATTAAATCGTAATCGTTACTTAAAATATTTTGTCTAAATTCCGACGTCTTCGTCCTCAGGCCACGACAGTTCTGGTAATAAATTTTTAAGTTACACGGAGCCATAGCGATAAACAAATTCCAAAGTGTATAAGCTAATTACATTCAATACGAGATTATCATTTAACATGAAGTAAACATAATATATCACACCATCAGTTTGCATAAAATTGTACATATCATAGCATATGTAGTTGTATAAAGTCAATAAACTGCAAACAAAAGTTGCAACATAACCAGTACTCCAACAATTATACAATCTGCATCTATAAGAAAAAATAAAAGTATAGTGGGTATTTATTAAAAACTCGTAATAATACCTGAGCAATAAGTTAAGTATTGTGTGTAGTATACATAATACACTACATGAGGGTGCGCTGTTTCTCCACCATACAAAAGTAAAAATAACAATATTATTCGTTATATAGTTGTTTCTAGCAAATAGGGAGAACAATAAGCAATCATTGTTGACTTTAGGCATAAAAGTACACTGCAACAGGAAGATTGGGTAACTTTTTGTCACTATTAGCAACATAATGATATTATATTTGCTCAATAAAATTACTTCGAGTAAAATTACGCAAGCGTAATCATCCGTTTCTGGAAGATGGCGATCACCAACAAGTGTATTCGCGACGATTACAATATTGCGGAGTAGGTACCTGATAAAATATAGCACCTTCATTAGTCGCATTCCCATCACGCATACCACAGGATCACAAACCGGCATTGCTCGAAGAAACAAATTATAGACCTCGATACGCATAGAGTAGGTAATTATTACTTCACAAAAACCTCGTATGAATTGTACTTCAAGGCTTATCACGTTTTTTGACAACACAGTTTTGCAAATAAAAAGGATATAAGTAAGACTATACGAGACCACACAATTATCAGAACTAAACTTAGAACTTATATAATTTTCTTTAGGTCTTCTTCCTCTGTAATTTGAATAGCAGGCAATGTTGTAGCCTTTCTTACGTAGATTCTGCAGTTTTTTACCCAAGCATATTGATATTCCTTCAAACTGGCAGTTTCCTTTACTTTCCTCAAGAGATTTTTATTTTGTGTTGTTAAGTGCTCATTAACAAACACAAAGCTTTCTTTACCAGGTACCTGTAAGTTAGACGTAGTCAGGCGGCACTTGCGAGACTGAGAAATGAGATTATCTTTTACCTGACGTGTACGAAGTTTAGCGACTATGTTTTTTGGTCTTCCTTGAGGCTTAAGTAATGAAGAAACTCGGTTTACGTGTAAGATTTCGTCACTTGTTATATTCACGGATGTGTAATTCCCTAGTTGTAATATGAGTTCCACTAGATTTTCGTCCTTAACTTCCGGAACTCCAACAATTTCTATATTTAACATTCGTTCACGTTGTTCTCTTTGATTAAACTCTATTCTCAGTTTACGATTCTGACTCCTAATATCTGCCAGCTCTGCATTAAGGAGGCTGATGGATTGGATTTCCTTTGAACATAATTCAAGGTTTTTCTTTAGGTCATCTTGGCCATCACTATGATACTGCATTGACTTTTTTAGCGTTTTCACTTCTTCTTGTAATTCATTTTGCTTACTTTTTAAGTCCTGTACGGATTTTTGGACTATTGTATATTCTTCTCTTAGGCGATGAACCTCGGACTTCAGATCTTTGGAAGTCTCATTAAGATTGGTCACTGATTCCTTAATACCAGATATTTCTTGAGTGAATTCCACTTTCCAGTCATATAATTTCGCCATCATTTTATTGCTGAATTGTTCAAAAGCTTCATTAAGTTCGTCATTATATCCACGCTTGCGGCGAGATACATTTTCCGAAGACAGATCCGGAACTGAATTCGAATTCGAGAGTTCAATTGGGGTTCGTGACATTTTCGCGATGGGCTTGTCTGTACTGTTCGAGCTCTGTGGCTAGACCAGATACCCTAGCACGTGGTAGCAACGTGATAGCGACGTACAGCGCCCGGTGAATATAAACTTTACGCACTTAGAAATAAAGTGTAAACTTAAATACTTATTAATTATTTTACGTAATTATTTTTGCAAGCAACAACTGAATGCGTCCGTTCGCACCGATGCAGCGAGCAAGATGATGTTTTTTATTTATGAATTTTCGTCACCACTCTGTATAAAGTGATTAATAACATGAATAATAATTATTATTCTACAAAAGATAACATCTAAAACCAACCATTTCTCCATCGACAATGGCTATCTTCGATCATTTGAATTTCGAACACGATTAACGATCCGTTCCATTCATTCAAATCGACCTCTTACATAATAAGGTAACGAGCTCACTGACCGACTTGCGACTATGAACACCATCAATATTCACGCATCATCGACGAAAACGAAATAAGCCATAAATAAAAACGGCCGTGTACATCGCGCTTAGGTTAAGTATCTGTTATGTAATTATTACGTTATAGTTATTATGTGTTTTTAAATACCGTTCAACCTTGATGACCCTGATTTTTTTTATGTTTTGTGCCAAATATTTCTTAAAAAGTAGTTTATATTTAGAAGAAATAAACAAATTTTCCCTAAAAGCCATCGGAACTACGAGTAGAGAAGTTGCAAATATCCTATCCTATTAAATTATCAATATTTCGAAAACGGTTATAGCGATTTGTAAGATTGTAATTTTTATTTTCTTTTACTTCATATATTTTCATTTTGTTTATTATTAAATGTTTTATTAATTATTAAAATTATTATTTTATTTTTTAATGTATACTCGACATGATGTAAGTTGTGGTTTTATATATACTTATATATAATTAAATATAGTTGAAGGTACATTTCTTCGTAGTTATTTTATTATTTGTTAAATGTATGTAGAATTTAAAGTAATTTTGCTGGCGATCCCTAATTAAATACATTATTTTTCTTTCTATGTTATTTGCAGTAGGTATTGTTATGTAGTCCAGTTAACTAGGTCTCCTTTCTGTGAAAAAATTCACCCAAGCAGAGCTCGGTCGCCAAACTGAAATGTGTATTCAACACATAAAAAATATTGATATAAGTAGTTACACAATACAACAGCTATTTACCCACATAACAAACACTTACAATTACTTTTATTTGTGAAATTAATCAACGCATTCACGACTCGTTGCGAGCACTGACCGGTGTTTTTTGTAAACTTTCGCCAAGTTTTTATTGCTAATGAATTGCTGTAATTTCTTGCGAATATGTACGATTTTACAGTTATTACTATTGTTATGTTATTGCTATTAGCAAAGCAAAGTTATAAAATCTCATTTTTTACATAACAAATAAAATTTAAGGGGCTGTACTTATCATTATGAACCACTTTTTTATGGGACCAACACTGAAATCGCGAAAACAATGTAATTAATTTCCCCAAAATCGGATACAAAGCAAGGACCAACTGATTTCAGTGTTGGCCCCGTAGAAAAAGGTTGTTCAACATTATGAGTAGGTACAACGGACTCGCTAATGTAATGACGAACCCCATTGCCTGGATCATAAATTAAGAGAGGTTAAGTGGGGTCCAACATATGATTTACTTGAGGATTTAGTTTAGTAATTTCGACTGTGCTGTACTGTTTCGAGCTGCGCTTGACCAATAAGGCACTTTTTTAACAGAAATGTTGTATTTCTTTCGGTTTAGAGAAATTTATTTCTTATAAAAACTTTATGTTTATTTACAATAAGAAATAGTGATTATATTTAATAATAAAAATTTAATTTGTCTGGCCCAATATGCTACGACGTTATGTTATATTATTTATTATTTTTTTCTTATAGAAACTCTATAAAACTTTCTTTTGTCTTTTAATGCGTGTTTTGTAGAACAAATACCTATATTTTGTTAAGAAATGGTATCTAAATTGGCGGAAGAGTCGAGCTTATAGTTACGAGGCTATAAATAAAATAATTAAGTGCGATTTGATACGTCTCTTAATTAAATAATGACTGACTGTAAAGTTATATCACTGTAATTGACACTATTGTACAAAAACATAAACTTGTTTCCTGGTATTTTTATTAAGTAGGTTAGGTATACAGCATAATTCACCTACTAACAAATAAAAACGAAGAACATGAAATTAATTGTTTAAAAACAGGTTTATTTTTTTAACAAAACATACGTAAGTCTACTCTAGACAGAAAAATAATAACTACATAAGACAATATATTAAATAATGTTTTAATAGACATTTTATTGTAATTAAATTAAAATAATAAGTGGCCGAACTTGGCTCAGACTTTTCTAATTTTTTAGTAGCGTAAATCGTAAATTGTAGGTACCAAATTTATTTTAAATACTTATTAAAAACAATATTATTTTCTTATAAAGTGAAAAAATCCAAGGTCAGTGACCAGACTCTCTCTAGACCTTTGAAGTAACAATACCTAAATGTTTTATATGCTTGCCAACTAATATACAGGGGATGGGTCTTCTAGATGACCTTGTATTAAGATCTTGTCTAGATTTTATACAAGCACTAATACGGATTATATTGAGCAAATGTAAGTGAGGTCTGGTAGATTTATGTTTCTGATTCTGTCGTACTTAATTCATCTTATCGCAAGCAGAATTATTTATATAGAAATATGAAAAGGGATATTCAGACAAGACATAGAAAGTATTAATTTGTTATTATTTTGTGTGTTTTTAGATACTTAATACTAAGTTGGTATTTTCATGTCTCATGCTTTGGTCCAGCATTCTCATATAACGCAATGAAAACTAGGCAGATATTTGTTATTAAAAATGAGGATCTAATTTATCAGAATTATTATTATATTAAATGAAATATTTTTAGATTTTATCCATCCTGTACGTACCTACTTATATTTTTTTTCACAATAATTATTTCAATTATTAGAATAATTGAGTACTGAGTTTTGTCACTTTCGTTTTTAAAAACAGAATCAGTGTGTAGTTCGTATATATTTTAATTTATATTTGTTAGCCTAACCCAGCCCAGCGTACAACCCTAGATATAGTTTGGTAAAATCACTCAAATTAATTGTCGTGTAATTTATTAAGCACATTCACAGTGGACTGGCGTAATTTATTAAAATCTGAACGAAGCAAATTAATATTCTTGATTATAGTTACGTTATTAAGTAATGTGGAGCAAATATTTTTTGCTCAACTAATAATTATCGTCCATAAGTTTAGCTTACATGTGATATAAGCAACTATTTATGCGTTTCCCTTAGGCGATTGCATTAATGCTAATATTACTTAACACGCACTGGACTTGGCTAAATATTGCCGAGCACCCGAGTAACCGGTTAACGGGTTACCACATAATATGCTCATGTGCTAGAAATATGCTGCTCTTCGTGTGTAATTGAAGTTATCTTATATTTAATCATTTTACTCGAGTAAAATACATGTAAGAACGAACGAAAGATAGAACTGTTTCCTTGGTTCTAGCCGCAAGCGCGTTCGTTGAGCAAGAGAGGTTGGCACAGCCATTTATGGCTTAAATCTGGAGCAGCCCATCATGGGAAGTACCTTCACCCTACAGAAAATTGCAGCCATAACACACTTTATTGTGTGTTGTGTTCCTGCAGTGAGTAAGGTTTCCAAAGCTCCTTCTAAGGAACCGCTGCGCTGGGAGCAAGAGGAATATTTCCTCATACTGTCGGCGCAGTGAATCCTTCATAAACCTCTGAGAGGTTTTTGGGGTCGGCAACGCGCGACTGATACCCCTGGTGTTGCAAGCGTTCATAGGCTACGGGAACCGCTTACCATCAGGCTGGCCGTATGCTAGTTTGCCACCTTAGTGGTATAAAAAAACGAGATCCTGTATTCGGTACACATAACCCAGATCGTGCAGTTGTATTGGTGTTTTCTATGAAATTCTCAGTACTAGCTCAGTTTGGCTCACCCCGTAAGGGGAACTAATAACATATTGGCGAGCTGTAGATGTAGGCCATAAGTATACGTCAGTCATCAGTGTATGTCATGTTATGAGTATCCCCAAGCAAAGACTCAAAACCGGTCAAGTATTATCAATAAAATTAGTACTTACAGTGGCAATAGAAATAGAAACTGAAAATTTCAAATAACCTATTAAGGTTTATGAGTTACAGCCGGCTTTCACAGACGGACGGACAGTCCAGACTTAGTAATAGGGTCCTATGGCACGCTTCGGGTATGAATTCCTAAAAAAATCTACAAAAAGCGGGGTCGTGGGAAATGCTAACTTTGAAGTTCTCATAAACATATATAAGTACCTACACTTTCTCTTTCTGGTTAATATCCTAAGAGTGAAAGAAAAAGAAAGCTGTTATAATGAGAAGCAGTTCAGTGTAACTACTAAGTAAGTTTCCTGTGCAAGTCGATGCAGCCAATGAACGGAACAGTTGAGAATGTTCCCGTAAGCTTAGTCACTTGAAACTTGTCTTCATTAGTAAAGTTACCGTTTAAAAATAAGTTCCTTAAATTTTTTTAAATTTTTATTTATAATAATAACGTTATATAAGAGGTTATCTGAATCGCGCTCCATACAGTTTATCGTTCGGTCATAACCATAAGTTATAATAATAAATAAATAAATATCTTGGGACATTTTACACAGGACCATCTAGTCCCAAACTAAGCAGAACTTGTACTATGGGTACTAGACAATGGATATAAAACTTTTATACTTTTTTTTTGGAAATACATACTTATAATACATAAGAAACACCCAGACAAACACAAACACCCATGTTCATCACATAAATGTTTGTGTCTATATAAATAAATAGGTCGTCTATATAAATAAATATTAGATATTTTTAATAAAGGAAAAAATCGACTTGAAATCCATTAAAAATAACTAGCATGGAAAATGCTTAAGAAATACACAAAGATAAATAGGTACATATTTTTGGACATTTTACACAGCACCATCTAGACCCAAACTAATCAGAGGTTGTACTATGCTACTCTCTATTATATGCTGAGCTACTATGACAGCTAAAAGTAGCCAACAGCCATTTGTTTTTAGTGTCGTAAACTGAATTATTTACTATAATATAACCTCAAAAGTTGATCAAACCCATTCTTAATTAAACACGAGCCTCTCAAAGTCCTAGTTGTCATTAATTGCATAATTAACAGATTATTTCTATATACAAATATCCGGTTTTAAAATGTTTTTAATTAATGTAGTTCATTAACATAACAGCAATTCTGTCCAGTGTCCTTAATGATATCTGTTTACAACATAACAACATACCATCACGCCTGTACTCCTCGAAGGGTTAGGTAGAGTTGTTCAAATTTACATCTACAGTCCGCCAGTATTTTTAGGCACTAATGCAAACTCTGAGCTGCTACAGAGAATATCATAGAAAAACGCAACAACACTGCCCGAACCCAGGACCTTCAGCGCAGCAGTCTGGCTTAGGATCACTATGATCAGGTCATGAGGGAATTCTATCTGTTCTCTTTTATATTCTAGCAAAATTTTGTATATTAGCATAGTGTAATAAAATCTAGATAGTAGTGTCAAAATAGATATAGCGTGTTAATAGTTTTGATCTTGTGTTTAGTAAAGAAGATGAGTAATATTAAGGTAGATGGATATAATATTCGATTTGAATTCAAATTCTGTAAGAATTCACGATTTGAATTCGAATTTTGTAGAATGTGAATTCTTACAGCATTCGAATTCAAATCGTGAATTCTTACAGAAATCGAATTTAAATCGAATTCACATTCTTACAAAATTCGAATCCAAATTCAATTCACATTCTTACAGAATTCGAATTTGAAATTCTTACATAGACATAACTCTTACTTATTTAACACGTAGGTGAGGTACTAGTTGTGTACATATACATAAGAAACATAATAACAGTTCGTAACACATTAGATAATAGTGCATATGAAGGTAATGAAGAAACTTTCCCTCGCAGCTCTCAGACAGAACTTCCTCGCGTCTGCTGAGCTGAACTGCGCTTTATCAACACTTTCACTGCAGTACATACCTATGACATAACATAGGTATAATTTGGCTTCTTGCAATAAAACCTATTTGTGCATAGGTATAACTATGAGAATTCCTACTATACAGGGTTAAAAAAAATACTTTAGCTATTTTTACCCAACTGTCGAAGGAGGGTTATGCGTTTGACGTGTATGTATGTCTGCTCGTAACTACTCAGCGACTCAACCGATTAGATAAATTATACCTCATTAGATTTGTCATAATGGCACGACTGTCACTGGGTAGTTGGGTAAATGAAATGATTTTGAAAATGATTTTTAGTTGTATCAATTTTTCATTTAGGATCTATCTAGTGATTCTATGATGATTTATAAACTAAAAAGTAGGAAATTAAATCAATTATTAAATGAAATAAAGAACCCGACTGCGTAAAAAGTACTAATTATTTTTAGTTTTTAACCTTATAAATCATCAGAAATAGAACAGATTGTTTTCATGATTTTGTTTGTTTTTTTGTAATTTCAAATATTCTTATCTACCTTAAGGTTAGTGCTCCTATAATTTTTTTCTTCATCAATGTTGTCTATTCCTGATTCTGATTCACAAGGTAAAAATAGATAAGGTATTTTTATAACTCTGTATAGGAAACTAGCTTTTGCCCGCATTCTAAAGGACTTTTGTGGAGACAAAAGTCTATATTCTTTCTCAGGATGTGATCTATATCCTTGCAAAAATGTATCAAAATCTGTTCAGCGGTTTGTTCATGAAAAGGTATACACGGACAGACAGAGTTACTTTCGCATTTATAACATTAGTATGATATGAATGTGTAAATGCCACAATTTATTTAATAAAAATTCTAAACTGCCTAAAAATATTGCTGTAAACTCGACAGCTAAACTACAGTTCGTGAGTATGATTCCAAGCTCAAGCTAAGTGATACTGTTTCTTTTATAAAATTCTCAGTGTCACCTTAGAGTTTGTCTTCGTGTCTGGTTTATGATAACAGACCTCTCTTTTACACTAGTAAATAGAACTCAACATTTAAAAACATGTCGGTGAACTCTGGCGCTGTCTGTGTGACAGGTGTACATTAGTACACCTCTGCCTAATCATTCTAGGAAAATAATAATCCTAGAATGAATACGCAGAGGAATTAATGCCTCAGGCATTAAGACCGCCTTTGTACATTCTCTGCATTAAGCATAAATAAATAATCTAAGTCGTGTTATTAATAATATCTACACGAATTTACATTATTAATATTCTATACTATTTTGTCTGAGTCATCGCTTAATTTCCATTTGCACAGGGTTAGGTAAGGTGAGAGCCTTATAAACAAGACTAGCCGTTCTCCGCGGTGTTACTCGCGTTCATTTATTATTCCCAATCCCGTGGGAATTTCCTAAAATCCTTTCTTAGTAGATGCCTACGTCATAATATCTATTTGTGTGCCAAATTTCAGCCCAATCCGTTCAGAGGTTTGAGATGTGTTTTGATACATCAGTCAGTCACCTTTTTCTTTTGATATATACAAACTAGCTGTGCCTCGTGGAATTTCCCAAAATTTCCATCCTATTCAAGGAATATTTCTACTATATTTGCTCTAGGTTCAGTAGTTTAGGCTCTGCTTTGTTTATTAATATGTTTTATAGTAACTTTTTAGTTGCATATTTTAGCTACAGTTCTCGCCAAACTTATTGTTCGAGTTGAAGTTAGCACGAGCTAACTTTAGCCCAGCCATAAAAATCGGAGAAAGAAAAATATTAGATTGTTATAAATAAAAACGAAAGCTCAAGTCGTAGGCTGTTTTAAATCATTCTAACCCAATATTTTTATTTCTCCGATTTTTACGACTGAGTTAGCTCGTGCCAACTTCAACCCGGACAATAAGTTTGGCGAGAACTGTAAGTGATACCCATGATGCGAAAATGCATATTCCGTAGCTGAAAGTAAGGTATTGATTTTTTTAAATTGTAATCTATTTTGTACGTTACATTATAATTGACTTAAGTATCTCCTTTTTTTACAGATTTAAATTATTTTAAGATGACAGAACTTGGTTCAGAATCTACTTAATGCAGTTTTTTTTGCGAGCTAAACTTAATCATATATTGTGTATAAATGTATGTATTTACTGACTGCAAAAAATTCTAGACTTACGTTAATAACTTAGCTCGTATTTTATATATTTCTCATCTCGATATATAATACCTACTTGGACAGAAACCGGACTAGAAAACTATTCTAGTATGTTCGTTATAAGGAATGGAAAAATGTCAGTATAATTATTTTTGCGAAAATTTTAAATAACTACTTAAAACTTTTAAGGGACGCGCCTAATAATACTTCAAGTTTGGATAAACTTTTATTAGGTATTGATTTAATATTTTATCTGAAAAAAAAAGTAAAAAAAAAACAAAAACTTACGTGTAAAAAGATCCGTCACCGTAGGCAACACACACTAACAAAAAAAGTTCGAAATTTGAAAAAAAACAACGTTCCAAAATGGCGTCTGTTAGTGGCGCGTTCGCGAGATACAACTGCGGAATCGTCGCCGGCGCAGGTGAATGTGCACGTCACACCACCACTCTTGTTTCGCGTACTATCAACCGTATATAGATGCACCTTACCTTCTATATTATTTAACTTACAAAGGGCCTCCTCAACTCAGCAGGACTATAACACTTGATATGTACATTGAACTTTGCCTATTTGAATGGACATTGTTCTTACGACGCGTCTTCCATTTTTATTAGGCCGCGTATACCTATTTTTATGCGCAAGTTTTGTCGCTTTGTTGGTTAGTAACTGTGACTATTTCTTGGAAAAAAGTTCTAATGTAAATTGACGAGTTCAAAATTTTAGGGCCTGTTTAATCATTTCTGTATAGTCGCTATCCGCCGGATAAATTCAAAAATAGAAATAAATTTGTATGAATTTATCTGTCAGATAATTGAACGGGAACTTATCTGTAAGCTGTGAAGCAGGGCCTTAGTGTACTAAATATACGATAGTTTACAATATCATTATCATCCATAAAATACCTAAATAAAATGTGCCTCTGTGAATTATTGCTATTTTTACGATGCCTATACCTAAATAAATAAACGGTATGTTCGTTTGAAAGTTTATCTCGAATAGTCTCCGAAATGACTCAACGGATTCCATTAAATATTTTCATGACTAAAACAGGAATTTTATAAGTATTTTATTTATTTTATATAAGTATTTTCAACGATATTTAGATAAATAGGAATATTTTTTTTTTTATATACCCATATATTTATGGGATAACTAAGTAACTGAATGATTTTTTAAGTAACTGAATGTTTTACATTCAGTTACTCTCTCTATCCATCGCAAAATACCCTTTACATTCAGTTACTCTCTCTATCCATCGCAAAATACCCTTTACATTCAGTTACTCTCTCTATCCATCGCAAAATACCCTTTACATTCAGTTACTCTCAATCCCATAAATATATGGGTATATAAAATCCATCCATCAAATCTGGCAAAGTGTATTTCAAATAAAGAAAGCGAACTTCGCATTTCACAAAAACTTTACGGTTAATAAACAAGAAAATGATCAATGACATAGCACACGTACGTGCTGACTACTCCACCCCACTTAATCGTGTGCAATTATTCAAACTACCCTCGAATTTCAATAGTGAAAGAAGTTAAAAGAAAGCTTTTTGCGCTTAATGCATTGAATTACGTTTAAAAGGTTTTCGTTTTAACTCAACATTAGGTACAGTTTCGTTTTAAATTCAAAACATACTTGATAAATTATTTTGTATCGCGCGTTCGCCTAATCGGTTATTTCAACGATTCGCGTTGCGTAGACGCTACGGATTCGCTACGACTACGTGACCTTTACGCGACGTATATGCACATACACTCGACGAATCCCTATGTTAGATAAAATTTATTTTTTTATCAGTAGTTACTAATAAAAATAGAGGCGTAAATAAATAATACTTACATTTTATTTATCGAGACTACTTGGCTAATTAAATGACTACTGACTAGTTCTAGAATATAAATAATGCAAAAGAAAAATAAATAAAACAAATAACTACGACATACTAACTAGCCATTTCTTTATTTATAATAAAAAAAAGACAAAAATAAAATAAAAAAATGTGTGTATATTAGTTTTGTTTATTTTGGCGAATAAATGTTTCTATTCACAAAAATACGAATACTTTGCCAACCACTTGAACGATATCCATAAAGATATACTTTTCAACAGAACTGCTTTGATTTTACCTAGGCATGCACTCGCAGCTAATTAGACACAGAGATTATCAATGTAAACTTACGTGTAAAGAATACAAATCGCCTCATTTTTACGTAACTCCACGTTTAACCGTCTAGACAGTGTTATAACTGCCTTTTGCTTTCTCATAAATGCCTACAATACACCACTTTCAATGGTCAACGTAGTAGTAGATACTTCTATAACATTTCTTTCTTTATTTCTTTCTTCTTTCATACTTCTATACGTCATTGATACTTCTATATCTATACTAATATTATAAAGAGGAATGATTTGATTGTTTGTTTGTTTTCAATAGGCTCCGAAACTACTGCACCGATTTGAAAAATTCTTTCAGTGTTAGATCGCCCTTTATCGGGGAAGGCTATATATCATCACGCTACGACGAATAGGAGCGGAGTAGTAATGAAAAATGTTGCAAAAACGGGAGAAAGAATTATAAGACCACGCGGGCGAAGCCACTGGCTGGAAGCTAGTATATTATAAAGAGGAAATATTTAATTATGTTTGTTTGCATTGAATAGATCCCGAAACTACTGGCCCGATATGAAAATTCTTTCACCACTACAAAGCGACATCTTGGCTATAATTTATTAGAAATACCTGGATCACCCGGGCGAACCCACTGGAGGAGGCTAGTAATATATACACTCACGACTTTTCCCCATAGGGGTAAGCAGAAACTACAGAACAAAAGACACTTGCTAATTCTTCCATTGTTCTTTTTCTTCGTCCATATTCATAATTCTTGTCATACACGCGCTCGTTGCAAGTACTAAGCACCTGATCTTTTTGTAAGACCGCACCGATAAGATTTTAAGAGAGGTAGGGCACAGCCATTTATGGCTCAAATCTGGAGCAGCCCACCTGGGAAAGTACCTCCACCTTACAGAAAACTGCAGCCAAATAACACTTTATTGTGTATTGTGTTCCTGCAGTGAGTAAGGTCGTCAGAGCTCCTTCTAAGGATGCGCTGCGCTGGGAGCAAGAGGTATATTCCCTCAAACTGTCGGCGCAGTGGATTCTCCATAGTAAATTTTCCATTGACTGTTTTTTGTTACAAAAACTTAATTAAGGCCCCAGTCTAGCAAAATTTGGCAGTTGTCAAATTATTAGCTCATTTTCGCAACGTTTTTTTAAGGAAAGGAAGGATATAGTGTCATATATTTTTATCGCGATAGAATATATGTTATATTAGCTTTATCTACGTATTTTTTTCACGTTCCTCTGGTTAGTTAATTTTATATAAATCAGGCGTCAAAGATGGCGCTCTCTCGCCCAACGTCATTTAGAGTCATGTTTGTGCACGTTAATCGGGATGATCAAGAATAAATTCAAAAATCTACTCAGCGCAAAATTAGCTTAAGATAGTCGTCTTCAAAATGCGCTGAGTAGATTTTTAATTATACCTTTAGTTTTCTTAATCCGAGTGTCATAACATCGTCAAATTTTCCGGTTTTTGGTCCCAAAACAAACGGTTTTTTTCATAATAAAAACTAAAAATTTTGATGTAATCATTTGATCATTTTAAAGTATGTGTATTAAATGACACAACCAATTTAAAAAAAATGTGTAGCTGCTTCACAAATATTTTTTATAGTGTTTTCAACAGGCACGGTTTATAAACGAAAATCTCAAGCCAATTTCTTCAGAGGCGGCCAGTCGGTCGTAGCGGTTGGACGTGGATTCTATGTCAAATTCAAATTTGTACCTCTCGCTCTAAATTTTGCTCTCTCTCTAACCTCGCTGGCGTACTATCGGGCATTGGAACTTGCTCTACTTCATTATTTTTATGTCAATTTATCAGAAATTATTTCCGACGCGCGTTTCCCGATTA
The DNA here is from genome assembly GCA_946251955.1 of Acronicta psi. Lineage (NCBI taxonomy): Eukaryota > Metazoa > Arthropoda > Insecta > Lepidoptera > Noctuidae > Acronicta > Acronicta psi. The sequence goes on along the minus strand of OX276469.1, from coordinate 13,959,497 downwards.
CGCTCGTTTTTATTCCACAAGCAGTTTAATCGATCGATTGTTTTAAAAAATGCGGTGTGTTCAGGCATTTATTGGACACCTAAACGCTTGGATATCCGTCTAACTTTATGATCCCGATTCTTCTGTCCCTAGTTAACACCTGGGTACAGAAACGCCATTTTTTTCATTAATAACAGACATAGATTGTTTTGTTAGCAGTAAAGTGCGATAGTAACAAGTCTGTTACTATGGTTCATTAACTTGTTACCACTAGGTAACAAGTTTGTTACTATGGTCCGTTAACTTTTATCACTAGGAAACAAGTTCGTTACTATGGTCCGTTAACTTATTACCACTAGGTAACAAGTTTGTCCGACACCCAAAAATTTACCTATGACCCTCCCCGGTTTGAATCACACAAATTGAATAATTACTATCCTAATATAATTATAATTACCAGCCAAAAGAAGTCCACTGTACATGTGGAACAAAGGCCTCACCCATAGACTTTCACAAGGACTGGTTATATGCCGCCTGCCTCCAACGACTCCCAGCGACCTTCATCATCATTGAAAACCCACTCCTGTGTTCTCGATGATGATGAAGTCCTGTGTGTTCGGTTTCCGTACTTAGTCCTGCAGTGGACCATTGTCCCAGCTACCTTTATCGCGTCATTAGACCATAGTTAGAAAGTGAGAAAGACGTAGTTTGAAAGTGAGTGTGAAAAGTACTGAAAAGTTGTGCAGTGACCGCTTATCTACGATATATGGACATATTATGATGCGTAGAAGTAGAGAGCCTAGTTACAATACAGTTTTTGAACATAAATGTGGATGGATATAGTAGAAGAGGAAGACCAAAGAAAAGATGAATAGACAGTGTGAGAATGACGACGATGTACGTAAGAAAAAAACACTGCGCCGACCCCAAGTGAAGGTGAGGTGGTGTCTATAGGTGTACATACACGAGCTAGATGGACATATGATATACTGGCTGGATGTAAACGATTGCAGGGCAGATCACCCCCCGATTGTCGGTTAATATGGCAGTGGCGTAAAAGAGAAGAGGCCCAGACTCAGCAGTGGGTTTTACCGGCTGAATAGATAGATAGATAGATGAGTATATGTATAGATAACCGTTGCACGCGGTTTTTCATTTACCCCATTTATGTGCCCAGAAGAAAAGTCTTTTGATCGATTTTTTGGTGTTAAACATTTGTAATCCCAACTAGGACATGAGCTTTTGACGGCTGAATAGATTTACATGAAATATGGCTAACAAAAATCCCATTTCCCATTTGTAACAGAATTACAAGACTAATTTGTGGAGGGATTTACAAATACAATAATCTAAGAGCTGGATTGAGCCGTGGGCTAGTCATTTTGTTGCTGAGCTAAGCTCAACGGTTCAAACCCGTGTGATCTGGTTCATCTAGCTCATTGAAAGCTCAGTTTACATACACACCTCTGATGATAGCCAGACGGCTATAGCAGTCGTGGAAGTGTATTCTATGTCAAATTCTTACTTCTCGCTCTGAATTTTGCTCTTCCTCTAACCCGTTTAGATCAAGAAATAAAACACAAAGGTCTACTCCAAAGCAAACCATCTCCTGGAACTTGACCTTATAGTGAATCAACCTCCTTCTTTTTCATGTCTGTTAAAACGAAATTAAAACCTCGACTAAAAATATCTACGGTTCCATAAATCATAAAGTACTTAAATTATTTCAAACGACAGATTTTTTTTTCAGATTTTCAGGGTATAATCCCACAGGCCACAGTAGTGTTGTTCATTATAATTAAATAGAAATATCTTTTTGTATTTTTTTAAGCATTTTCCATACTAAGATTCCAAGTTATTTTTAATGAAGGAAAAAATCGGCTGGCGGGCAGGATTCGAACCTGCGTCTTCTGGTTCGGTACACTACGGTTGGTTAGGGCTCGCGGTAGCTTAGTGGTCAAAGCGTCTGATGTACCGCACCAGAAGACGCAGGTTCGAATCCTGCCCACCAGCCGGTTTTTTCCTTCATTAAAAATAACTTCTAATCTTAGTATGGAAAATGCTTAAAAAAATACAAAAAGATATTTTTATTTAATTATAATGAACAACACTACTGTGGCCTGTGGGATTATACCCTGAAAATCTGAAAAAAAATCTGTCGTTTGAAATAATTTAAGTACTTTATGATTTATGGAACAGTAGATATTTTTAGTCGAGGTTTTAATTTCGTTTTAACAGACATGAAAAAGAAGGAGGTTGATTCACTATAAGATCAAGTTCCAGGAGATGGTTTGCTTTGGAGTAAACCTTTGTGTTTTATTTCTTGATCTAAACTGGCTACAGGAAGAGCAAAATTCAGAGCGAGAAGTAAGAATTTGACATAAAATACACTTCCACGACTGCTATAGCCGTCTGGCTATTATCAAAAGCGTGTAAACTCAGCTTTCAATGAGCTAGATGAACCAGATCACACGGTTTTGAACCGTTGAGCTTATAGCTCAGCAACAAAATGACTAACCCACGGCTCAATCCAGCTCTTATTGTATTTGTAAATCTCTCCACAAACTCTTACAAATTTCTTTTAAATTAAATGGGATTTTTGTTAGCCATATTTCATGTAAATCTATTCAGCCGTTCAAAAGCTACAGCTCATGTCCTAGTTGGGATTAGAAATGTTTATCACCGAAAAATCGATCAAAAGACTTTTTTTCTGGGCACATGAAGTGGGGTAAATGAAAAACCGCGTGCAACGGTTATCTATAAATATACTCATCTATCTATCTATCTATTCAGCCGGTAAAACCCACTGCTGAGTCAGGGCTTCTTCTCTATTACGCCACTGCCGTATTAACCGACAATCGGGGGATCATCTGCCCTTCAATCGTTTACATCCAGCCAGTATATCATATGTCCATCTAGCTCGTGTATGTACACCTATAGGCACCACCTCACCTTCACTTGGGGTCGGCGCAGTGTTTTTTTCTTACGTACATCGTCGTCATTCTCACACTTCCTATTCATCTTTTCTTTGGTCTTCCTCTTCTACTATATCCATCCACATTTATGTACGCATCATAATATGTCCATATATCGTAGATGCGATGTGATGAGGTCACTGCACAACTTTTCAGTACTTTTCACACTCACTTTCTAACTACGTCTTTCTCACTTTCTAACTATGGTCTAATGACCCGATAAAGGTAGCTGGGACAATGGTCCACTGCAGGACTAAGTACGGAAACCGAACACACTGGACTTCATCATCATTGAGAACACAGCAGTGGGTTTTCAATGATGATGAAGGTCGCTGGGAGTCGTTGGAGGCAGGCGGCATATAACCAGTCCTTGTGGAAGTCTATGGCTGAGGCCTTTGTTCTACATGCACTTGGACTTCTTTTGGCTGATAATTATAATTATATTAGGATAGTAATTATTCAATTTGTGTGATTCAAACCGGGGAGGGTCATAGGTAAATTTTTGGGTGTCGGACAAACTTGTTACCTAGTGGTAATAAGTTAACGGACCATAGTAACGAACTTGTTTCCTAGTGATAAAAAGTTAACGGACCATAGTACAAACTTGTTACCTAGTGGTAACAAGTTAATGAACCGTAGTAACAGACTTGTTACTATCGCACTTTACTGCTAACAAAACAGTCTATGTCTGTTATTAATGTAAAAAATGGCGTCGAGTTGTTTCTGTACCCAGGTGTTAACTAGGGACAGAAGAATCGGGACCATAAAGTTAGACGGACATCCAAGCGTTTAGGTGTCCAATAAATGCCTAAACACACCGCATTTATTAAAACAATCGATCGATTAAACTGCTTGTGGAATAAAAACGCGCGTGATCGGGAAACGCGCGTCGGAAATAATTTCTGATAAATTGACATAAAAATAATGAAGTAGAGCAAGTTACAATGCCCGATAGTACGCCAGCAAGGTTAGAGAGAGAGCAAAATTTAGAGTGAGAGGTACAAATTTGAATTTGACATAGAATCCACGTCCAACCGCTACGACCGACTGGCCGCCTCTGAAGAAATTGGCTTGAGATTTTCGTTTATAAACCGTGCCTGTTGAAAATACTATAAAAAATATTTGTGAAGCAGGTACACATTTTTTTAAAATTGGTTGTGTAATTTAATACACGTACTTTAAACTGATCAAATGATTTCATCAATATTTTTAGTTTTTATTATGAAAAAAACCGTTTGTTTTGGGACCAAAAACCGGAAAATTTGACGATGTTATGACACTCGGATTAAGAAAACGATAGCTAATTTAAAAAATCTACTCAGCGCATTTTGCGACTATCTTAAGCCAATTTTGCGCTGAGTAGATTTTTGAATTTATTCTTGATTACCCTGATTAACGTGCACAAACATGACTCTAAATGGCGTTGGGCGCGAGAGCGCCATCTTTGACGCCTGATTTATATAACATAAACTAACCAGAGGAACGTGAAAAAAATACGTAGATAAAGCTAATATAACATATATTGTATCGCGATAAAAATATATGACACTGTATCCTTCCTTTCCTTAAAAAAACGTTGCGAAAATGAGCTAATAATTTGACAACTGCCAAATTTTGCTAGACTGGGGCCTTAAGTTCCTATAATTTCGTCTATTTCTTTAGAAAGTTGATAAGTAGAATTAGTGTAATTAATGAGAACAGGTTGTTTAAAGAATATTTTTTTGTGTGTAGAGGCGTTTATTAATTTTAGGGTCCCTGACGTTTGTTCTCAGGGGGACTAGACAAGTTGCATTTTGACATTCGAATCGACAAACAAAATGTATGGAAATGACACAAGCTTTCGACAATTCGGGCTGTCACTAATGTCATTTACATACATTTTGTTTGTCGATTCGAATGTCAAAATGCAACTTGGCTAGCCCCCCTGGCCTGATAAAGCTATCTCTGACTATAAAATTGTTAAGTGGAATTTTGAAAGCTGTATCTTTAGTCTAGTGATCCTTTGCAAGTCTGCTGCGCTAGAGGTTAAGGGTTCGGGCAAAGAGCTGCTACTGCTTTCATAGAATATCATAGAATATCAAAACTTGGGGGCTTTTCTATGACACCAGTAGCAGCTTCGAGATTACATTTGTGTCCTGTTAAAATAATGGCTATAAGCTTGCCTTTTAATTACAAGGGACACAAAAATACGAACTGACGGTGTACATTAGTACACCTCTACCTAACCCTTTTGGGAATACAGGCATGATATGTTAATTTAGAATATTCTTTAGAGTATTCGTTTAAATACCAACGACAAAGCAACCACTATAAAAACAATATTAACTTTCGAAGTCACGACTTTCTAGAAATAAAAACAAAAGTAAACGAAAGTCAAAAAGTTCACTTTAATTTAATTAAGTTGACAATGTTTCAGCGTCGACTCTCAACGTTACTTACTAATTGGATAATTAGCGAGTTTAAAATTAACCCATTTAGTTAAAACCAAAGTTGGATTACAAAATGTCAAAGGTGACAGTTTGTAATTATTTTTATTTTATTATTATTTTTATTAAGTTAAAGTAAGTAGTAAGTAATATTTTATTGAATATCTCATTAGTTTAGATGTCGTGTTACACTGGAGGTCATGTATTCAACTCTCAGGTTGAGTGTATTTTCTTCCAAGTTCGATTTGTGCTCATATAAAAGCAATAGGCTCACCTATTACAGTTCTTGCCAATCTTATTGTCCGGGTTGAAGTTGGCACGAGCTAACTTTAACCCGGACGTAAAAATCTGGGAGAGAAAATGATTTGCTTAAAATGAATTAAAACGACAGCCGACGACTTGAGCTTTCGTTTGTATTTATTACAATCCAATATTTTTCTTTCTCCGATTTTTACGGCTGGGTTAAAGTTAGCTCGTGCCAACTTCAACCCGGACAATAAGTTTGGCGAGAACTGTACAAGAAACGAATTGTGAGTGTCTCATGATTTTTTATCTGAATAATCAAGTTTTATTTTCCAAAGAAACATCGGGAAGATATTTTTTAGCAATTATTTTACAATTAAGTACTCACAGCTGCAATTTAGCTGCGAATTCTTTCGATATTCTCAATAATGGTTCTTGTGCAGTGACCTTAAAGATGCTCTGCCTCCAAGGTCGGTGAATGACACGACTGGTTCCTTTTACTGTCTCCAGTGTCGAAGTAAAGGGTAATCGACATTCCAGGCGGCAATCCACCTGATGAGAGAAGCATCATATACGTTTATGCAAACAAGAATTGTTATTAATTTTATGTTGGTACATACCAATGTAGCCACATAAATAAATAAATATTCTGGGACATTTTACATAGCACCATTTTAAGCAGAGCTTTTATGTATTCTATAAGTAGCAATTATTGAATGGCAACTGACGTATTCCACGAGGGGAAATTTTCAATACTTTAGTTTGATCAATTGCCATTCGTGGACTATATTTTTATACCTATTAAATTTTATTTCAAGAATGGCAATTCCATCATCCTTTTTTTTGTAAATACATATTTTTCATTTGAAACATCCAGATGAATACAATAACTTATGTTATTGTAAATATTTAAATCGAACCCACGATCCGTGATCAGCAGTACGACATTCAAACCACTAGACCACAAATCTCGTATGACGTAAGTCTCTAGTGTTTGACCAATGGACTGCTGAGTTCGAACCCAAAGCAACGCACCTCTAACTTTGCATTTTTCTTAACTCTCTAGTTTATTAGTAGTGCTACACTAGAAGTCCCGGGTTTGGTTTGGGCTGAGTAATAGTTATTGGGTGTTTCTATGAAATTCTCAGTAGCAGCTTACGCTTCTGTATACCCTTTCGGGAAATACGGGCGTGATGATATCTTTGCCTCGCATTTTAAGTAATAGGTACTGTTTTGTTCGGGCTTGATAAGATTCATTTATACGAAACACGTGACACGGCAGCTTTACAAAGGAAAATAGCTCTTTATGTATTCAAAATAAGAGTGGATACGTCGCGTAGGTACAGAATAAGTATTATTTATCACCTGACAGTATTCGAAATGTACGAAAAATTAGATAATTTTTTTATTAAGTTAATGGTTTACCGGCGCAAACGTGTTCGTTACTTTTTTTTCATGATTTTTTGTATTAATGATGTCAAATCAGTGATAATCAAAGCAGTCAGAGTCGAATCCAAGGCACACAATCTGACTTTTCGAAATCATGTGCGTAATTATCACTCGCTTTAACGGTGAAGGAAATCATCGTGAGGAAACCTGCATGCCTAAGAAATTTTTTCGACGGTATGTGAAGTCTGCCAACCTACTATAGGCTAGGACTATAGCCTAATCCCTCTCATACTGAGAGGAGACCCGTGCCCAGCAGTGGAACAGTATAGATTCAAAGATTCAAACATTTATTGCATGCCAAGTGTACATAAGGTGTTACATAAAATGTTGTGTGCTTGGAACTTAGCGGCCTTTTACAAGCATTGCAATGCGGATGTGGAGGGCTTTAATTAATTACTTAATATTACATATTCATTATAAATTTCATACTAATAACAATTGTGTATTTATCTATTAAATTAAGTTTTGTATCAATATCGTTATAAATTATTCCTTCAGTGTTACAAAATATATCGGTTATTTAAAATTCACTATTATTTCTATACTTAAATGAGATCGCTATATTAATAATAAACTATTATATTTATAAGTAGGAACATAAAGGTTGTATGGTTTAAGTTTTTAAGTAGTCTGTAACTGATTAGAAGCATTTTTGTATTAAATATTTTTTTAACATTTTATTAAATAGTGTGGGTTTTTTTTCTGTTTTTATATATGGGTTCATGATGATGATAAAATGATAAATAAGCACGGACTGCCTGATGTTAAGAGGCAACTGCAGTTTATAGGTGCCAGAAACACCCATGGTAGACCTTACGCGTTGACATTGTCATCTTGACGTTAGTAAGCCTCACATTTGGCCTACCCAGTATTTCTGGAATAATAACCTAAATTAAAAATTTAGAAAACCCCCGACACGAAATGTAATTTGCCATTTTGTGGTGGCGGCCATCTTGGATTTGAAATTTATCATAGTGTACAGTATTCTCCTAGTTAAGCCCTTTCATTTGATACCCATATTGGCGGCGGCCATCTTGGACCGATTTTCATCAAACATAGCTAAGAACACTCCCGACTAATTCACCTTTCAAATAAAAAACAACAAAATCAAAATCGGTTCATCCATTCGGGAGCTACGATGCCACAGACAGACACACACACACACACACCCGCGTCGGGTTTGTGTCGGGAGTTAAAAAAGAAAATTACGATTTTGTAGCATTAGGTACTACTAAGAATTTCATAAAGACGGACAAAATGGGAAAATCATCCCCACCCTCCAACAGATATCAAACGTATTTCCACAGAATATAACACTCGAAGGGTCTGAGTGGGTAGATATTTTTATATTAAGGCTATATTTTTCAATTGTGTGGTTCACCCGGAATTTGAGGTTCTATTCGTAAATATTTTTTATTCAGATTTTGTTATAATATTTACTTTTTAAATGGCAAAGGAATTATTGGTTTTTTAAATAAAACACCTCGGCGATCGAGTTCTGCTCAGGTGAAAATAAAGAAAACGAATTTTCTTAGAAATAAGACATACCTAGGTATTTCTTTTTAGTATGGTAAGTACCTGGTACCTACTTAAAAAATATCAGTGAAGCGAAGATGATGAAATTAAACTTTGCGTGAAAACACGGAGAAAACGGATTTTCACGGATAAATATGAGACCCATCTAGATCGATTTTTCGCCCCTGAAAACCGGTTTTACCCGGTTTTCCATACACACACAAAAACTGTCAGACGTCAATATTATTCCTCCGATAAAAGATATCTAACGATTGAAAGGTCAGCCATACTTTTATGTATAACTAGCTTTCCACCAGCGGTTTTGCCCGCGTGGTCTGAATATTTCTTATAACTTTCATCTCTTATTTCAACCCCTTACTACTCCTACCTTACCCCCTCTTTTTTCACATTAAAAAGTTGCCTATAACTATAGTGAGTAACATTGTTTTCAAAGTAGGTACGAAGCCATTTTTTATCAATTAACGAGAGACACTTCAAGAAGAACATCAATTCCTAAAGCTGATGTTGCATTCATCATGGACTTTAAGTAGCTATTACAATGATAGCCACCTAACACTATCATCATTATCATTTCAACACCACCAAATCAACAATCATGTCAGTTTACTTACGAAACACAAAGCATCGAGTGTACTGCGAATTATTTTTATTTGCATACACATTTCACGTTTCTGTTGCAATACACTAGCGTGGATGATTTAACAGATCGTGCAAAAATGTATGACTATAAATACACGTGAATTTTGACACTTGGGAATTTAGAGATTTTGTAAGAATGGAAAAGTGTTAGCTAGCTATGTTATCTAGCGACCCATGCGCAGCTTCGCCTGTTAGGTACCAACAGCAGCGCCATCTGCTGGGTCCAATTGTATTATCAAACCATCCAGAAATCCACTGAAGTAGGTATACTTAATACAAAATTTCAACGAAATCGGTCCAGCCGTTTAGGACAAACACGCACAGAAGAATGATATACTTATAATAAGATGTAACTATCTGTTCCCCGCCCCCCTATCTGCAGCCCCTTCCACGTCTGTGTGCTGTAGTGTTAAGAGTTCAAGACACTTCGTCATAAGTAAATGAAAAACATTGACATTATTATCAACATACACTTGTCTACACTAATATTATAAAGAGGAAGGGTTTGATTGTTTGTTTGTTTGAATTAAATAAACTCCGAAACCATTGGACCGATTTGAAAAATTATTTCACCATTGGGAAGCTACTGCACTATCCCCGGGTGACATGGGTGACATATTTATAAGAAATACCCAGACCGCTGACGTAAAGCTAGTTTCTTATAATGAGATTAAAATATTCAATTTGTACAAGACTTGAGTTACAATGTGTATATACCATGGTCCCCACCCGCAAGGACCGTACCGTCAGCGTAGGTACTCGAAGTCAAATCGTTTATTTATTATATTATATTTATCAATGTTATCTGTGTCCATGTGTCACTGCTAGGGTGCCAGCTGAAAACCAGCGCTGGGTAATAAATACCCCCAGCATAATGCTGAGCTGGCAACCCATTCGGGGCAAGCATGCCGACAGCAGAATATAGGTATATGTTGTTATATATGTTGGTAACTCATTACTACTTATTATAGCTCTGTGTTTGTCGGATGTGTGTCTGAATAAATGTATTTTTCTTTCTTTTTCTTTCTTTCTTTCAAAAGACTAGGTTCCTTCCTCTTAGTGGGTTAGCCGCTTTCATAAACCACGTCTTTAAAGAGTAAGGAATGTATGGTACTGAGGACAACACTTCCGATCCCACTGGGTCGAAGAATAATAATAATAATAATATGGACTGTACCGTGGGGGATATGGATAATGTACTTACTGTCTGCCCCGCGCCTTATTTATTAAAAAAAACATTTACCCACCCAAAACATAAATACGAAAATCTTGACAGTTTCTTTGAAACTAATTCAATTACCATCTAGTTTCATCTAACAATACATTTCTCAGAAATTTCAGAAGCACTTTTCAAAATAATGTATTTTCTGACAAAATAAACTCAAACAAGAACTGGCATTATGTATATTTTGTTTAAAACTTACTTAGTATTATTTGCTACACAGAATTTAGAATTCATAAATAATTTTAATGGTATACATGAGATCCTAATTTCGTTCTGTCAGGCATCCTAATGGAGGTATTTCATTAAGAGAGACATCTCCGTAGAAAGTATGAAGATGGATTAAAAACATTTTGTGAAACATAAATCAAAACTGGTGTTTTAAGATTGAATAGAGAATTTGTTAAGATAAAGATCGTACTTTTTTTTTCCAGATTACATACCTACATAGTAGGTACATTACAATATCGCCTATTTTCCTTAAAGGGTTAGGCAGTGGTGTAGCTACTGCTACTGTAAAGGCACTTACAGTATGTTTAGGTCACGTTTACCGGGGTGAGCCTATTGCCATTAACCGGACACAAATCCAAACTGAGTTGCTACTGTAAATTTCATAGAAAAACCTAATAACGGCTCGATATCGAACCCGGAACCTCTAGCGTAGTAGTCGCTTACAACTAGAAAGCTGACGAGGCAGTTATTACCTATAATAACACAATCAACACACTTAATAAATATAACCGTACCGAACAGATTTGCAGCAAACGTTTTGTTTACATACGAGTCTACCTTATTGGAGCCCAATAAAATTAAGTAATAAGCTATGAACTTAGGCAACTTTCAAAATGCCCTCGTTTCGGAAACGGCCCAGTCAAAACAAGGTCCATCGGTTCCTTCCTTTCTAAATACGAGATAGTTCCATCGCAAGGTCGTCAGTTATGTCCACTCAGCTTTGAACTAGTGGCACAAGTTATAAGCTGAAGTCGGCCTCGTACAGTCCGCGCCAAACTTATTGTCCGGGTTGAAGTTGGCGCTAGCTAACTTTGACCCGGCCGTAAAAATCGGAGAAAGAAAAATATTGGATTAGAATAATTTATAACGACAGATTACGACTTGAGCTTTCGTTTTTATTTATTACAATCTAATATTTTCTTTCTCCGATTTTTACGACCGGGTTAAAGTTAGCTAACGCCAACTTCAACCCGGACAATAAGTTTGGCGCGAACTGTAGGTGCCTTCATTTTTAAAAGTGGGAAGGGTACTGTAGCGACATCTATCGTTCGACGTAAGAACTTGTACGAAGCAAATCCTGAATCGCGCAAGCAACATTTGCAACGCAAGTTGAATTAGACGCCAAACAGTCGTGTGCCAGTGACACGTTTAGTCGAAGGATTCTCGTTTTCGTTGGAGGGACAACATACCTCGTCGTTCCACAGGACCACTTGTTTAGAAACTGGATCTACCACAGTGAAGGCAGTGAAAGTGTGGTTGGTGACTGGCTCCCGACAAGAGCACACTGCCGGCCCGCATGAAGTCTGAAAATTAAAAGTTTCAAATTCTGATGGACTCGTCTGATGAGACCTCAAACATACTTGTGAACTTTCGGTGTACTGGGCATAACTCTTTCCCCATATAGGAGTGATGGTTTAATGTGAAGCTTTTTTTAAACACTGCCTCGTTGGTCTAGTGGTCCCAAGCGCGACTGCTACGCTAGAGTTCCTGGGTTTGATCCCCAGGTCAAGCAGGGTTGTTGGGTTTTCTGTGAAATTCCCAGTAGCAGCTCGGTGTCTGGATTTGTGCCCGGTTGATGGCAATAGGCTCGCCCCCCTATTACATGGGACCTAAACGTACCGGCGAAATGTGGGTGTACATTAGTACGCCTCTGCCTACCCCTTCGGGGAATACAGGCGTGATGGTATGGTATGTTTTTTTAAATAGCGTTGGGACGGGTTGGAATACAACTCCTTACTCCTTACTATTGTTCAGATCAGAATTTTGTAAGAGGAATAATTCCTCTTTCAAAATTCTCTTCGAGCAATTATTGCTCGGTGGTAGGACCTCTTTTGGTCTGATTAGATAGCGACCGCCCTTACGTTAGACTCTGTTGTAAAGCACCTTTCTGTTTCCATTTTGGCGCGTGAAAGGCAATTCCCCCTCTCGATTGCTTAGCAGTCGGTAACACGTTTTAAGGGTCAGGCGACCATATTGTGTCCATGACTAAGTATAAGTGGATTGTTGAGAGCGGTACCCTTGATTGGTAGACCAAGGGCATAGAATCGAAGGACCAATAAATGGTACCGCTCTCAATAATCCACTTTTCTTGGTCCTTCGAGCCAGAAAGAAGAGGCAGTTGCTCTTTGAAAGCTTGAAATAAAACGATATGAATTGAATCTGGTGGAGTATCATCCCAGTCTATATGAAGATTCTATAATTCTACCAACAGGTGGATCGTTCCTTTGCGGACAGAAACCATAAAAAAATATTTTTCCCTCGCTCTCCGCTTGTATCTTAACCCTGCCCCCACCCATCAAAGCGTCCGCAGAAATAGTACCGCGCGTACCGCTTGGGAGTTTCCCACCATTGTGTGGCCGCAAACGAGCCATTGTGTACCCACCTTGGCCGAAATCTGGCGGGCTGATGATTAACTATGATCAACAGCTATTCCACTCAGACGCGATCTCAGGAAGTCAGATAGTGTGTTAATTAACAGATTCTTGTTCTGTTAGGGATAAACAGCTTGTGAGATAGTGTATTTATAAGACCACAATTAATGTTTAAAGATATAAATTTTAACAAAAGATTAGCGCAGTTTCAAACATTAACTGTGATCGTATTAACTTTAAAATAGGTAGGTACCTAATATAGCATTTTGAAATAGTTGAGTATACATATTTGATATTAATTTTTGATTGTACTATTAATTTTGAACTATTAATTTGTATGACAATTATTGCATGGTGGAATGGCAGATTATAGTTACTTATAGTTTTTTTTTTTATATCCTGGGACATTTTTTACACAGCACCATCTAGTCCCAAACTAAGCAGAGCTTGTACTATGGGTACTAGACAATGGATGTAATACTTATATACTTTTTTTGTAAATACATAGGAAACACCCAGACAAACACAAACACTTAAGTTCATCACAATAAATGTTTGTGTCCTGTGGGATCGAACCCATGACTTCGCGATCCGCAGTCCGGTACTCGAACCACTAGACCACAGACGTCGTCAAGTTGCCCCAAAACATTTGTTCTTTGACAAGTGTATGTACTTACCAACTGATTGAATTGAATTGGTTATAATTCGTCAAGCGATATCATTCAATTCCCAAGTTAACAGTGCCCTCATTACTCATTCAGCTTTGGCGTACTTTGAAGTAAGTTCACACCAATAACTTGGTTCGCAAAGGCCACAGTGTAACTCCCTGCGGTACACCAATCAGTACCTCAGAAGCTTCCATTTGTACTTTGTAAAGTATTCGATTAGTTTACGTAATATTGATAAGTTTGCTGTGTTACTTCCTCATAAACATACCATCACGCCTGTATTCTCCGAAAGGTTAGGCAGTGGTGTACTAATGTACATTGCACACCAGGGTATGTTTAGGTCCCATGTAATAGAGCCCCGTTTTTATGAAATATCAGTAGCAACTCAGAGTTGGAGTAGTGCCCGGATAATGGTAATAGGCTCGCCCTCGTATACATAGGTCCTAAACATACAGGGGGGCTAGAAGAGTTGCATTTTGACATTCGAATCGACAAACAAAATTTACGTAAATGACATTACTGACAGCCCGATTTGTCGAAAGCTTGTGTCATTTCCATACATTTCGTTTGTCGATTCGAATGTCAAAATGCAACTTGTCTAGCTCCCCTGACTGTTACAAAAACCGCTGAAAAAAATGACTTCGCGAATTTCGATAAGTAGCATTTTTATCGTTGATGAGGATATAAATATAGTATCAACACACATTACAGCCATTTCTAGAATTTCCCACGGGCACAATTTTTAAAGATAGAAGAGAAATATACTTTATATATTACTAGTTTCCCGCCAGCGGCTTCACCCGCGTGGTCTCATAATTTTTTCCCCTGTTTTTGCAACATTTTTCATTACTACTCCACTCCCATTAGTCGTAGCGTGATGATATATAGCCTATAGCCTTCCCCGATAAATGGGCTATCTAACATAGAAAGAATTTTTCAAATCGGTCCAGTACTTTTTGAGTTTATACGTTACATACAAAAATACAAATCTTTCCACTTTATAATATTAGTGTAGATAGTGTAGATATACAAGACACATTTCTCCTAATAACCTTATGTATTCAACCTTGTCTTCGGTAAGAATTTCGTATAAAAATATACACCGATATATTAATGTACCTTATAAATCCATAGGAGATTGTGTTGCGATTAGTGGGTAAATGCCGATTATCAGGAAACACCCTCGTTCCAAGTTCCGTTAAAGCTTTCCCACGTAATAATGAGAGAATTCCGATAACATAATGTAGAAGCGTTTCGCTACTCAGATTTCAGAATAATAATTAATACATCACAATATGTCTGAGAGATTTTCTCGACGGCATGTGAAGTTTGCCAACCCGCATTAGGCCAGCGTAGTGGACTATAGCCTAATCCCTCTGATACTGAGAAGAGACTAGTGCCCAGCAGTGGTACTGTCCCACTGCTGGACACTAGTCTCTTCTCAGTATGAGAAGGATTAGGACTACTTAGGACTATATGGGTTGAAGATGATGACATTGACATACATATAAAATAACTAGCTTCCCGCCAGCGGCTTCGCCCGCGTGGTCTTATAATTTTTTCCCCGTTTTTGCTACATTTTTCATTACTACTCCGCTCCTATTAGTCGTAGCGTGATGATATATAGCCTATGTTACTCGGGGATAATGTAGCTTTCCAAAGGTGAAAGAATTTTTGAAATCGGTCCAGTAGTTTCGGAGCCTATTCATTACAAACAAACAAACAAACAAATCTTTCCTCTTTATAATATTAGTATAGATAAATATAGGTAGTAAATGAATTTGATTTGATATATATTATACTTGTCGTTGTTGTTGTAAGTCATTGGGTTCCATGTAGTAGGGAACGAGCCGGGAATACGAATTTCCAACTGCTTTTGATAATTTTAGATTTTACTCGACCTATGAATTGAACCCAACAAGCTCTAGCATTGCGCTAACGACCCAAAAAAATTACTACCTATGTAACCAAAACAAAATATTCAAATTTATAACGAACCCCATTTGTCATTATGCTACAGAATATATTGCACAAAATAATACAAGTTCCGTGAAAACGTTATCAGGTTTTCCGTGTGTATAAAAAGCAGAGTTAAAACCTCCTAAGCGCCTGCATGCACGATGAAGGCAATTTTTCACTCGCCGACGTTATTGCGTTTTGCAATTTTTATCCGGCAGGCACTTTTAACCTTTTTTAGAGCACATAAACGGTAGGAAGAGAGCAGTAATAATTTGGGTAAATACGCGATGAGATGGTTTTTGAGTTTGCAATGTGTTTTGAGCAGCTTAGAACAAGTTTGAAGCTTTAGATATCAGTACAGTGACCTAGTTATTAGGGGCCATTCCAGTATTAAGTACCTACGTAAGTTGAAGTTTGGTAATTTTAAGCCCCCTTCCAGCTTGCAAAATAATATCTGTGCAGCTTTTGTTTTATTTATGTCTGACTTTCTTGCGTTTATTATTTTCTAGGTTTCGAGAACGCAATTTAAAACAAATAAATAAGTAAGTACCTACTATCATATATCAAATATCAAGTCGGGTTTTCCTTCCTGACGCTATAACTCCATAACGCACGAACCGATTTCCACGGTTTTGCATACGTTGGAAAGGTCTCGGGCTCCGTGAGGTTTATAGCAAAGAAAATACAGGAAAATTTTTAACAGAAAAGCGGGTTAAAAAGGTTATCAAGACCACGCGGGCGAAGCCGCTGGCGGAAAGCTAGTATATAATAATATATTTATTTATCAGACAACATGATCCATTCGTGTTAGTACGTACAATATCTTATAAACTATGTTAGTACTTAGGTATACGTAGCTAACGACAAGGTATTACCGACAAGGTGTCGCACTATCGGGCTTCCGACGTGTTTCTCTGCAATGGCTTGCAGGAGGCTGTTGCTACTGCCACGCAGTCTGCTTAGCAAGGACGCCATATTTTTACGCCATACTGCTTTAAAACCGTCTGTTCGTGTCTGGGCGAACATTTCCGAAGCACTGCAATAACGCGGCAATCGCAACAGCGACCTGAAGGCGTTATTGAACTGGATACGCATCGCATTGAGTGCACGTTGGGTATATATATATAAACTCGTATCATATCGTAATAAAAACCTAATACGGGTCAGAATTTCAATAATCGCAAATAATTCTACAAAATATTTAGTAGCTCCCAGCGTCTGTGATCTCATTATTCTAGAAAATATTCCAGCACCCCGACGTTTCAAGGTTCATATTATATTAATGCACGTTAGGTCCTTTTGTGAATCTTTATTGTGTGTAAGGGTCCAAGGACACCCCCCAGTGGCCATCGATTTTAGCACAACAATACGTAATAACCTAGGGTACCCAGCTTTCAATTTTAACGCCTACATTTTAGGATTTAAGATCTATTCAGCTAACCGTAAACAATTTAGATTTATTTTCTGCAAAATTTAGTTTTGTGTCATGATCTTTTACACCTAATGTAATTGAAATAAAAACTATTTTTTACGGATTTTATCGCGTTATATTGATATTATTTTAATCCGAGAAAATCCGTAATTATTAAAAGAAACAAAAAACCCGACTGCGTAAAAAGTACTAACTAAAAATCTAAAAACAAGCTCTGTGATGTTGGAAAATGTATTGCAGGCGGGACAAGCAAAGAAACAATTTTGTTTATGAACGAACGAACAGCTTGTCCCGCCTGCAATACATTTTCCAACATCACAGAGCTTGTTTTTAGATTTTTTTTTAAATTTCATGTACCCAGTGACAGTCGTGCTATCAAGACGAATCTAATGAGGTGTCATTTATCTAAATCGGTTGAGCCGTTGAGTAGTTACGACCGGACATAGGAACGGACATACATAAATACATACATACGCGTCAAACACATAACCCTCCTCCTTCGGCAGTCGGGTAATAAAAAGTAGTTTTATTTCAATGTCTAGTATTCGCGTAAGTGTCAGAAATCAATAACCTAATGTAATGTTGAAAATTGCCTATTTCTACTTTCAATCGATGTTAAAAAAGGAGGGTTTCAATTTGTCTATAAACATAGTACTTACCTAAGTTTTGAAATTAAATTACTTTTTACGGATATCACTCCATATTATAAAACAAAGTCTTCCGTCGCATCTGTCTGTTTGCGATAAACTCAAAAACGACTGAACAAATTTTCACTGCTGTTTTCACCAATTGATAGAGTGCATGGTTCTCTATGATGGTTTTGGTATTATAATTTGTCAAGTTTTTGTATATAAACTGGTTAAAATATAAATGGCTACACGGGCAAAGCCGCTGACGGGAAGCTATAGTAAGTAGTTAATAATATAATATTATATATAATACTCCCGATGACGTTTCGAATCCTCTACAGAAAGAAAGAAAGAAATACATATATTTGGTACAGTTTTCTCAAGACAGCGCCCATGGTCACGGCTAGACTAAGATGGCGGGTGTCTAATTTTCTATTCTACGACTGAGTTTCTCGATCTCAAGTCATAATAGCCGAGTTGTTGTTGTGTTGCGTTGTTGTGTGTTGTGTTAATTAGTAATAATTTTTAATTAAAATAAAATAAGCCTTTACTTTTAAGATTTTAGTAATACATTTGTATGCCTATGGGTACAATGTAGCGAACTAATTTAAGATTTAACATCTAATGTAAATATTACCTACATTGACGAATAAATATTTCTATTTCTATTTCTATTTCTATTTCTAATATCCATTCATAGTCTGTAGGCGTTTTGAAACTTAAGTTAAAATCACACGATTCACGTCAGAAAAGCGAATAAATACGGAATATTTGAATAGGTATCTAATAGAAATATCTGTCTTATATTTTCTGACAAAACAGACACCCCTTTTAACCCTTTGCATGATAGGCCAAATGATTGGTATGCAAAGTTATGATAATGTATGCTTCTGCGTTAGCGAAGTGTTAAAATGGAGTTGGGAAGCTTACAAAGTTTCGTATAAGGAACTTTTTTTTTGTTTACGGAGAATCTTCAAAACGGGGCTTAAGATTAACCCGACGAGTGTGGGAGTTCTACTAAAACTACCCCAGTGGCTACCATCAGCATATGGAGAGGGAAACTGTTTCCTCTTAATAACCTCATGACTCTATGTGCAAGCTGGCTAAGAGATAATAAATAATAATAATAAATATCCTGGGACATTTTTACACAGCACCATCTAGTCCCAAACTAAGCAGAGCTTGTACTATGGGTACTAGACAATGGATATAATACTTATATACTTTTTTTTTGTAAATACATACTTATAATACATAAGAAACACCCAGACAAACACAAACACTTAAGTTCATCACAATAAATGTTTGTGTCCTGTGGGAATCGAACCCACGACCTCGTGATCAGCAGTCCGGTACTCGAACCACTAGACCACAGACGTCGTCCTATAGATATTCCTGGGAGACTGTAAAGGGATCTCCCCTGAACCTAACTGTACATGGGAGCACGTGGCATGAGGAGTGAACAGAGTCAGCCATATCTGAGTATCTTCGAATGTACTGTAGCTTAACGATTATGCTATTCGTGTTTCTACAGTCGACAAGAGACATATTATGCTAATGTAGTCACCCACGGTTTAAGTTAACTTAAAATACCTCTGTTCATCAACAATGTACCTAGACAAAAGTGCATCTGAAAGTACATATATACGTACATAATGTCAAAAACACAAACCAAAGTGGATATTGATAAAATACAAATGAAAAAACAAAAAGTATACGATGCTTATAAAATATTTGTACCCAGGCATAAATTGCAGATATTTTTAGATGATAATTTGTGGCCGGAAGGAATTCATTTCGAAAATATATATATAGACTTCAAGAAAAAATAGTAACATAGCATTAAGTAATTTGTACCTCACTATATGAGTCTTCGATACTCGAAATAAAAGTATTATTATTATCTTTTTGTATTTTTTTAAGCATTTTCCATGCTAAGATTACAAGATCACCTTTAAGACGTAAATTAGAATGTGAAGGAAGATTTCGACTGGCGAGCAGGGCGAGCGGTGGCTTAGTGGTCAGAGCGTCTGGTGTACCGAACCAGAAGGCGCAGGTTCGAATCCTGCCCGCCCGCCGATTTTTTCCTTCATTAAAAAAAAAGTATTATTATTGTTAAGTCCTCTGCAACATTGGGCGAGCCTGTAAAATTGCCATTAACCGGGCAAAAACCCAATAACAGTTATCTCGACCAGGGAGTCGAACTCAGCACCGCGAGCGTAGCAGACGCGCTTAGGACCAATAGGCTAACGTTGTTTAATAAAATACTAAAATTTAGACCGCGGTAAAAAAAAAAAACTTACCAAAAAGCGAAAAACAAACTCTCGTATTGGAAACTTTATGCATACCATCACGCCTGTATTCCCCGAAGGGGTAGGCAGAGGCGTACTAATGTACACCCACATTTCGTCGGTATGTTTAGGTCCCATGTAATAGGGGGCGAGACTATTGCCATCAACCGGGCACAAATCCAGACTCCGAGCTGCTACTGGGAATTTCACAGAAAAGCCCAACAACACTGCTCGACCCGGGATTCGAACCCAGGACCTCTAGCGTAGCAGTCGCGATTGGGACCAACGAGGCAGTTTTTAATTTTTAACGTTGGGAAATGTACCGCAGGTACTTATAATAATTATGTAAATAGCGTTTAAATGCTCTGGAACAAAAGCTTTCAAAAGCTTGTGACTTCTAAAGCTGGCCCTACGACCTTTGGGTGACAAACGACCATCTTTCAACGTAACCCTACACATTGTTTTCGTAACGCATAAGTAACGCCTCTGCAAACCGCACAAACTTATTTTTGATCCGTTGACAGAAAGAGATGGCGGTATAAAGATTGCATAGCGCTGTCTCTTTCTCAAGCTTTAACAATTCATTGTAGGGTTCGAGGTCTTTTATACCGCTCACAAATAATAAGCACCGTCATTGATAATCCTAGAGTAATGTAACACTCGCCAGCTGGGGTCGTTTGGACCCAGACACTTAATACTGATGATGTTTTGTGTGTAGTGTAACTGGTACCTATCTCCTAAGTATATCGTATTGTTATTTCATCATCAACCCATTAATCGTTCCACTACAGGGTACGGGTGTCTTTTTTTTTTATACAACTAAGGTGGCAAACAAACATGCGGCCCGCCTGATGGTAAGCGGTTACCATAGCCTATGGACGCTTGCAACACCAGGGGTATCACTCGCGCGTTGCCGACCCGAAAAACCTCTTAGAGGTTTATGGGGGATTCACTGCGCCGACAGTTTGAGGGAATATTCCTCTTGCTGCCAGCGCAGCGCATCCTTAAAAGGAGCTCGTGCGACCTTACTCACTGCAGGAACACAACACACAATAAAGTGTGTTGTTATTTGGCTGCAGTTTTCTGTAAGGTGGAGGTACTTCCCCAGATGGGCTGCTCTTCTAATAATGAGAGGATTTAGGCTGTATTCCAACACGTTGGCTTTGTCACTTAGTGCGGTAATTTTTAATGCGGCTCTAATCTATAGATGTGTCAAGAATATATCCAATAAATATATATCATATATATCAAATCACATATATATCAAAGAAATTTTAACATAGACTTGTAAAAGTATATTTATTTTCTCTGTAATTCTTAGTAGCAACTCGGAGTTTACTCGCGCCCAAAGATGTGGGACCGAAATATACCGGCCAATGGTTGTACCTACCATTAGCACACCTCTGCCTAACTGTTCTCGGAATACATGCATGATGGTATGCTATGTTACCACAATAAATCACATTTTCATCTGCAAATAGGTACAGTTCTCGCCAAACTTATTGTCCGGCTTAAAGTTGGCACGAGCTAACTTCAACCTGGCTGTAAAAATCGGAGAAAGAAAAATATTGGATTACAATATAAAAAAGCGAAAGCAAGTCGTAGGCTGTCGTTTTAAATCATTTTGTTCATCCTGTTTTCTAAAAAAATTCTAATGTTATCCTTAATAATATTATAAATGCGAAATTAACTCTGTCTATCTGTCTGTCTGTCGCGCTTTCACGGCACAACTACTGGACCGATTTAAATGAAATTTGGTACACCGATAGTCTAGAGGCTGAGAAAGGGATAAAAGTTATAAGAAATACCCAGACAAGCCGCTGGCGGAGAGCTAGTTTCAAATAAAATATAATCGTATGTTTTCAAGACATTAGTTTAATGTTTCATACAGTAACACAAGGGTATTGAAATGTCTGTCTAGACTATTATGACGTTCCACATGACGAGACGACCCTTTGTGGTGAAACACTATGATGAGACACCGAAATAATAATATTGATGTGTTTGCGTGGGCTGCTTTGAAAGGCGGTTTGTGCTCAAGAGATTAAGTTTTCCCGCGTTCATTTATTCTTTGCTCAAAATCCTGCCTACTTCGTAATAATTCAGTGTACCAAATTTCAAACCAATGTTTGAGGAGTGCTTTGATACATCAATCAGAGTCTCTTTTCCTTTTATATAAACAGTAGGACAAGATACAGATATAGGATAATAAAATATAATTAAGGATTTGTATTTAACCCTCGAATATTTCTAAACGGCAATCTAACCTGCAATTGCTACCCATAGTGCAGAAGATAACTGCTCTAATTGATAGCAACATTTTAAGGTAGATAGACCTACTTACTTGAGTAAAATGCCGTTTAACAAGATTAATTAAAAAAGTTCCTTAAAAATTTAATGCAATCAGGGCCAGATTTACCTAACGGCAAAGTAGGCCTCCGGGCCACGCGTCGCTTAGAGGCGCGCGGCTTAGGCATTTTTTTTCTAGGGAAGTACTTAGAAAGCCAGACGCGTTACCTAGGGGCTTATACATGGTTAATGTGGTCCTGTAATGCAATTTGAGTTTTAGGGCCTTTTGTTTCTGTTCATAATTAGCATTGACAGATGAGGTAGGTTCTATATACTTTCCACGCAAAGTAAACCTTGGAATTAAGCGAGTTTCCCTTGCTTTACTGATTTAAAACATCAGGAGTATCGAAAAAAATCATCCACAAATACACACAAAATAAATTCTAACTGCGTTCTACAGATGAAAAATTTAAAACGCAAAGGCAAATTATGAAATGCAATGCAATAACGGCAAACCAAAGCTGAGCTGAGCGAAGCTCTCGCGTCGTCATCATATATACGAGCGAATAAATACATATACTTGTTGCATGTACAGGCAAAGGTATAGAAACTTTCAGCCGTTCGTTCAGCTTCAGTCCAGTCGTGTTCGAATGTCGGCGGCGCGTGAACGCGTCCATTCTCTTCGCTCGTCGCGGGTCAAAGTACACGTTCCTAAATAATTAAATTGAATCTTTATAAAAAAAAAAAAAAAATGACTATTACTTGACAGTTTTTTTTTTATGTTGGTGTGAATTATAAATTTGAATTTGGATTTTCTTTTCGGACTGCCAGTGTTTTTTTTTAATATTTTGTATTCTTGGAGAATTATTTTGTATTACTGTAAATGTGAGAATTGTATTTTATAAAATATTGATAACTGATGGGTGTAAACGTTTTTTTATTAATTTAGTTTGTTGTCTAATAACAAATAAAAACTTTTATAGTGTCTGTGCGAAATGTTGGACATCGTAATGACGATTGTGAGTAAAATTATTATTCACAACTGAATGAATGTGGAACTTCAGTGAACAATTTGAGAAGTTATTTATTACCGCAACGGCCAGGTAATTATTTATTTAAAAAAAATCGTTTATAATATAATAATACGGATTATAATTTTTAGCATTGTTTGATGTCATGGATCCTAATTATATAGGGAGATATTTATTAAATCAAATAATTGTAGTATAAAAAATATTTTTATAATTTATCCAGTGATTTCAAGATCTTAATAACATAAAATGCACAAATATTATGTCCGAAGATAAATTATAATATTAACAAGAGATTATGTTGATTTATATCTTATCTATGCTGGAGATTAATAGACCCGTCAATCAGTTTTCAAAGGTGGTCTTACTGGCAACCCTAGCGCAGCTTTGTCTGTGTTATCCATAGAACTTTAAGAGCCTGTTACACCACTTCCTAGTAGGTAAGTTCCCCTTAAATTACTTGACAGATAATTTCATAAAAATGATGTTCCATTTTTCAATTTTCCGGCCGGCGATAACTCCTCTCGAAATTCCATCCCAGCGTGAACGCATAGCCCGAAACGGATCAACTTGAACTGCATACTCCATTTTTTTATTATCATATCATCACGCCTGTATTTCGCGAAGGGTGAAGAGGTGTACTAATGTACACCCACCGTTCGCCGGTATGTTTAGGTCCCATATAAGTAATATGCATTGCAATGTCTATGGCATTAAGACCGCCTTTGTACATTACTTATTTACATAAAGAATTAAATAAATACAACAACAACAAGCTCTTCGTTGACAAGCTGTTCGTCTATACTTATACTTAATATTATAAAGAGGAAAGATTTGTTTGTTTGTTTGTTTGTAATGAATAGGCTCCGAAACTACTGGACCGATTTCAAAAATTCTTTCACCTTTGGAAAGCTACATTATCCCCGAGTAACATAGGCTATATATCATCACGCTACGACTAATAGGAGCGGAGTAGTAATGAAAAATGATGCAAAAACGGGGGAAAAAATTATAAGACCACGCGGGCGAAGCCGCTGGCGGGAAGCTAGTTCATAAATAAAATTGTTTCTTTGCTTGTCCCGCCTGCAATACATTTTCCAACATCACAGAGCTTGTTTTTAGATTTTTAGTTAGTAGTTTTTACGCAGTCGGGTTTTTTGTTTCTTTTAATAATTATGATATCTGCCTATTAGCCTAGTGGTCTATATCGGAACAGCTACGTTCGAGGTCCTTCAAGGTTTTTCTATTAAATTCTCAGTAGCAGCTCGGAGTTTAGTTTTGTGGTGCTGGCTCGCCTCTATGGAGCCTAAATGCCAAAATACATACATGAACTTAGCGGTGTACATTATTTAGTACGCCTCTGCCCAAATCTTTAGGGAATAAAAGCGTGATGATATGTTAGATAGGCTTGCGTTTGGCAACTTTAAAAAAGCAAGAACGATTCATAATAAAATTATTTTCTTGACTATATACACTTCTAACAACACCTACCAGATAATATTTTTTCATCTACAAAATAATGAGTAGACGTACAACAAATTCTGAGGCATTAATGTTGCCATCTTTTATTCATAACAATGTTTATCATAAATATGTCATTAATATTTATAAGTTTTTCGTTTCGGTTGAATGGAACCGTTCTCATAAAATTTATTAAAATGGATTACAATGTTATTACATAGTTTAATCCATTGTAATAAATTTACAAATTATTTTTATCAAACAATTAATTTGTAAAAGACTAGCTGCCTCCTCCGGTGATGCTTGCTAATCTTGCTTTCCACAAACCCTTTTTTTTAACCCCCGACGCAACGACAAACGACGTGGCATCGTAGCTCCCGAACGGATGAACCGATTTTGATTTAGTTTTTTTTATTTGAAAGGTGAATTAGTTGGGAGTGTTGGAATTACATATTTTTTCACAACTCCCTCAATACTATACTACACAAAATGGCAAATTACATTTCGTGTCGGGGGTTTTCTTTTTTAATTTAGTTTATTTTCTAAAGCCCAAATCCTATGTTCTGCCTATGAGTATTGATCCTGGGTCTACCGAGTAACCGAGCATCGTCTTTGTCTCTTCTTTTAATAAGATAGGTCCTGTAAAGGATTGTATGGAGAATTATTAGACGTTTAGATAATATTTTTACCAGCATAACACCACACTATAAAGAAGTTATTAATTTATTAGATTCTGACCACTGTGGGCAGCTAATTACTGTTTATAATCAAAATGAAATTATCGCCAAAAAATGTATCACTGTAAACCCAAAAACTGCAAATCGCTTGGAATTATTTAAAAACAAACTTAATAATAAATTACCTACATTGTCGTACAATAATGATCCAAACAAACTTTATACTACCTTTTTTAATACTTATTGTACGGAATTTGATTCTACTTTTACCCCCAAGACGATCACAGTTAACGGTAAAGCATCCTTCAGTGAATGGGCCACTGTTGGTATCCATAAAAGCAGGAAAAGACTTTATGAGCTATACAGTGAGCGAACATATGTTAACACGCCAGAATTTAATAATTATGTCAAAAATTACTCAAAAATATTTAAGAAAATTTGTTGTATTGCCAAGTCGCGTTATTTAAGTCTTAAAATTAAAAACAGCAGTAATGTTATTAAAATGACTTGGAATATTATCAACAGTGAAACAGGAAGGGCTCGTAAACAAAGTAGTGATTATAGTCTTAATATTGGCGATAGTATAATTAAATCAGATTTAGAAGTAGCCACAGCATTCGAAAAGTTTTTCTCGGACATTCCTGTTTCAACAACTAAATTCTTAAACTCATCACCCACTGTTGCAGAATCTATACTTATGGAAAATGTAAAAGCTAGTGATGATGAATTCCAATTTAATCAGGTAAACTGTAAGGATATAATTAAAGCATTCAATATGTTAAATGTGAAGAAAACTTCAGACCTCTGGGGTAATTCTGTTGACGTTACCAAATCAATCATTGACATTGTGGCACCTACCCTAACCGTTATTTTAAATGATTGTATTGACGTTGGTAAATTTCCTGATCTTATGAAAAACAGCAAGATAATACCTTTGTTTAAATCAGGCAGCACAACTGACCCCACTAATTTTAGACCAATATCCGTGCTGCCTACTTTTAGTAAAATTTTCGAAAAGCTCTTATTAGAACAAATGCAAAGGTTCTTTAACAAAAATAAAATGTTACATTCTAAACAGTTCGGTTTCACGAGGGGTCGTTCAACTACCGATGCCGGAGTTGAACTTTTAGGTCATATATTTGACATGTGGGAGGAATCATGCGATGCCTTGGGCATTTTTTGCGATTTATCTAAAGCCTTTGATTGCGTGGTTCACGAAACATTGATCAGGAAGTTACACCACTATGGCGTTAAAAACACTTCTCTGAATCTTCTTATCTCATACCTGGGTAATAGGATTCAGAGAGTGGACGTTAACGGAAATCGATCTTCCGGGTCTGTAGTTACTATGGGAGTGCCGCAGGGCTCAATTCTTGGCCCCTTTTTATTTTTAGTTTATATAAACGACTTACCTTATCTAATTAGGGATAATCATGAGATAGTCCTGTTTGCTGATGATACATCACTATTGTTTAAATTCAAACGTCAACAAATGGTTAGCGACGATGTAAACAGTGCTCTCTCTAAAGTAGTACACTGGTTTAATGCTAATAACTTACTTTTAAATGAAAATAAAACGAAATGTATTAAGTTTACAACACCTAACGTAAAACAGGTGAAAACCAGTGTACTTATAAATGGCAAAGAATTGGAGCTTGTGGACACTGCTGTATTTTTAGGCATCACCTTAGATTCAAAACTTCAGTGGGGCCCACATATAGATAAGTTGTCGAAAAGGCTCAGTTCTGCAGCATACGCAGTCAAAAAAATACGTTGCTTAACTGACGTAGATACTGCGCGCCTAGTTTATTTCAGTTATTTTCATAGTGTGATGTCGTACGGTATTTTGTTGTGGGGAAATGCGGCCGACATACAAACTATTTTTGTACTGCAGAAAAGAGCTATTCGGTCAATTTATAATTTAAGTCCCAGATATTCACTGAGGGATAAATTTAAGGAGATTAATGTTATGACTGTTCCATCACAGTACATTTATGAAAATTTATTGTATGCTCATAAGAACATTAATCTTTTTAAAAAACGTAGTGATACACATAATATTAATACAAGGAATAAAAATAAATTTATTGTTCCTTCAACTAGACTCCAGAAGATAAGTAATTCGTTTAAGTGCCAGTGTATACGCTTGTACAATAAAATCCCAAGCAATATTCAAAATCTAAGCTTGAACAAATTTAAATCTGTTGTCAAGCAGAAGCTATGTCTTAAAGGTTTTTACACAGTGAAAGATTATATAGACGACAAAAATGCTTGGGATTGAACTGTTCCAATGAACCGGGCTATTGACTCCATAATTACAACATTTCAGGCTGACATATATTTTTATTTTTATTTTATTATTACTATTTGACATTGCAATAATTTATAACTTGACATTGCAATAATTATACCAATTAATTATATCTTATATTGTAACATTTAATTTTTTACCTGCGAACTTTTAAATTGAGATATATTTTAACCGTAAATCTTTTATTATTGAGAAATTAACAATATGAACTGTAAAGTATGAGTACTCTGCAGGCTTAGATGTTACATAAATATAACTAGCCCCGCAGTCTGAGCCTGTCATTCTCACTTAAATGTCCTGCTGATGGTGGCGTTGTGTGTCGGGTCGTTTTATTCCCTGCAACATGGTTGAGTCAAACGGCGCCGATACACACGTCATGCTCGTGAACGAGTGCTGTCTGTCGGGACTGGTCGGCTCTAATTGCTATGGCACTAATTTCAATTCTAATACTTACGTACTCTTTAATCTCTGAATTTACACATCAAACTGCATCATCCTCATTACTATTCACAACAATTGTTACTGTTACCACACATATTTTTTTTAAAAAGAGTATCTATGGAGTTTCTTGCCGGCTCTTCTCCATAAGACCCACTTTTTTTGGAACCGTGCAACTAGTTTAACGTTTCAAAAGTACCTATTTATATGGTCTAATTGAAATAAAATATTTTGAATTTGAATTTGAATTTGAATTTGAATTTGTTTATCTAATAGAAAAACAATGATTTCGGCAATCTGGAGCGTCATGGTGTTTTTTATAACTTAGCGGTCCGCTCGGCTTCGCACGGAGGGGTATTGCATTTATTGTGTTTTTTTCTGATGTTACAAATAATGTTTTTGTCTGTATTTTAACTACAGCTAAAATAAGAAGTTTTACATGATATTTCGGCAATTTATATCAGTCCGTTATCGTAGCTGATCGATTTTTGGAAACACAAAACATATCATATTATGTAGCTGAAGTATTTTCAGCATCGGATCATTAGTTTCTGAGATTAGACTCTACATATAAAGTATACGAAATATTGTTAGTACTTAGGTATTGGTAGAGAGTCGGGATTTACCAGAGTCACTCAGTGTCTGACTTTCAATTATTATAACATAGAATAGAATAGAAAATTCTTTATTGCACACATAAAGACAATCTTATAAGTTTTAATATACAGACATAAACGAAATTTACGGTTACAACGACCCAATAATACATCGAATACAATCCCACATGAGTGCTTGCCCACATTAAAAGCAATGTCGCCCAGTTACTATTGTGATTACATTAACACACGCCCAACCCTACTGCGAAAGACCCATAACTTCCTTGTCCAGGGGTAGTCAATTTAATGTCGATATGAGAACTTTTTAGTTTACGTAAATGCCATTTCTTTGTTTATAAAAAGTTTTAAATAAGGCTTTTTTATTATATTGCGCAAAATTTTCATAAGTCTATCGTGTATGTCAGATTTATAGCAACTGGAAACAGTACTTTTCTTTCCTCGGCCTATTACTATTAATTAGGTATTTAGAGACAAAAGGACAGCCTATGTTCTTCTTTATAATGCAATCTATCTTGTTGTCAAATTTGATCAAAATCTGTTCATAATTTAGGCGTAAAGGTAAGACAATCTTCGCTTGTACGAAGATTTGCAGGCAGCAGGCGGTTTATAAAATAGGTCATTGAGAAAGTCTTTGCGTGTCTTTGTTTAGAAGCTTTGAGTAGCAGATCTCTCTTTTAGCTGCCGATTTTGTAAAAACCTTTATTTTGAACCATTTTTAATTTAAATTTTCGGCCGTGGGAGGACGGTTGAGAAATGAGAATACAATACATCCTTTCCGCTCACCGTAAAAAAATAAGTATTGTAACAAAATATAATAAAACTAGCATTGTGTAAATCTGTAAAGTCCCCAACGGAACAAGGAGGCTAGACAAGTTGCAATTTGACATTCGAATCGACAAACGAACAGAAACAAAATGTATGGAAATGACATTAGTGACGGCCCGATTTATCGAAAGCTTGTGTCATTTCCATAGATATTGTTTCTACTCGTTTGTCGATTCGAATATCAAAATGCAACTTAACTTGTCTACAGGCCCAGGTCTTCCCCAGGTTCCCTTCTTCCCAGGTTCCTTAGCCCGGAAACTTAAAAAAAAAGAAGTCTGAAGTCGTAGTTATATTACAAATGTACCAAATGTTTACCACCCCTGCATACCCCATTACCGTGATGTTCTATTGATAAGCATGTTTATGGCAGAGGTAAAAATGTGCCTTTGTTTCACTGCTGTTAATTACTGTGGCCTACTTCGTTTACCTTTGTGGGGTTAATGGTAAAATCTGGATTTCCAAGTATGGCAGTAAACGTTTATTAACGCTGGTAGCTACAAATCGTCGTTATGGTCATCATCATCAACTGTCCCACTGCTGGGTACGGGTCTCCTGTCCGTATGAGAGGGGAGGGTTTTTATTGTTTGTGTATTGTGTTAGTTTATGTAACTTTTATGTTTCTTCCATCCGTGTGTCACTGCAGGGGTGTCAACTGCAACTGAAAACCAGCGCTGGGCACTTGATTCCCAGCACATGAGAGATTTTTTCGACGGCATGTAAAGTCTGCCAACCCGCTATTAGGCTAGCGTGGTGGACTATAGCCTAATTCCTCTCACACTGAGAGAAGACCCGTGCCCAGCAGTGGGACAGTATATGAGTCGATTATTATTAGGTTAAGGCGTTGGTCGTGGTCGCAGTGAATGTTTTTGATCCCTGGGGCCATGGCATGTAACGAAGACAAGTACGGTTTTATACTGAGACAGCATAAACCTGCAAAATAGAGAAATAACAATAAACAAAACAGATACCATAAATATCTGCATTTTTTTATTTCCGCATATTTAAACTTTACGATCATATTTTTTGTTCTCTATTCAAAAAATAAGCTCACACATAATTGTTTTGGAGAATTCAACCTTAAAGGCATCAAAATAAAACATTTTGTTGCTCGCACTGTTTTACGTTTACAATTTTCTTCCCGTCTAAATAGAGATTTTATTGAGTCGTTTCCTTTTTTCTAAATATAAGAAGTAAATAATGTGAATAAAAATGCAAACATACATAATATATTATATCATTACGCTTATATTTCCCGAAGGGAAAGGTAGACTTGTACTAATGTAAAGGTACACCCGCAGTTCAACAGCATGATTTTAGGTAGGTCCATGTAATAGAGCAAGCATATTTCCATTAACCGGGTCGGTATAAAAATAAATCTAAATCCAAGTTTCTATTGGGAATTTCCCAATAACACTACATAAGCTCGACCTGGGAATCGATCCTAGGACCGCTAGCGCAGTTGGGCTTCCGACCACTTGTCTAATGCGGAAATAAAATGTAAACAGGTTTGTTATCAACATTATCAGAACAAATATTTGGTTGCTGTCAAACTAACATAAAACTTCACTTATTTTAGTAATCCGTCCTTATCACGCTGTTATGGGGAATACGGAAGCAGAAGTTTTTTCCTACGCTTTTTGCATAATTATTTTTTCTTCTTAATTTGATTTTCTTTAAAAGCGTGTTTTTTTTAGATTTTTCATCTATTATTTATTTTCTACGTTTTAGTTTGGTTATCTACACAGACAAACTATACAAATTATTATATTGTCATCGGTCCTCGATAATTGTGCAGTTTCAAATCAATCCGTCATTTTGAACGGGGTGAAAATGACGTTAAAAGATTCCGTCCATCCTATGTATCTATAATACATGGTTTACTATTGTTTTATAAAAAACGTATGACAAAATATCATTTTACAAACACCGTTTGAAAAACTAATCATTTGACAAACTTTCATTTCGCAAACATATTACTTTAATAACCTAACCTAAATTAAAAATTTAGAAAACCCCCGACACGAAATGTAATTTGCCTTGTGGTGGCGGCCATCTTGGATTTGAAATTTATCATAGTGTATAGTATTCAACTAGTTAAACCCTTTCATTTGATACCCATATTGAAGGAGATGTGAAGAAATCTTCGTTATTTTGTAGCGGCGGCCATCTTGGACCGATTTTCATCAAACATAACTAAGAACACTCCCGACTAATTCACCTTTCAAATAAAAAAAACAAAAATGAAAATCGGTCCATCCGTTCGGGAGCTACGATGCCACAGACACACACACACACACACACACACACAGACACGTCAAACTTATAACACCCCGTCGTTTTTGCGTCGGGGGTTAAAAACAATCATTTGACATAATAATGGTTTCGCAAATGGTTTACTCTGCTTGAATTGAGCGAAATAAGAAGAATTCGGTTCAGTCATTTTTTTTAGTAAATTTATTGTCTAATGAGTAGTTTATTAAACAATCAATCTAGTTTGTAAAATAATACATTTATCAAGTATAATTTTGTCAAATCTTATTTTTCAAATGAGAATTTGTTATTTGTTTTTTGTCAAATGATCGGACATCATAATACATAGATTCATAGATGATACCCAAGCTAAATAAAAGTGTTATAATTTACCTACGATATTTTGACAAATAGTACTTATTTGTTGTTTGTAATTATTTGATTCGCGTATTTTAACTTGGCGTGCAAAACACATCATATTACAGTACTTATTTGCAACTCCAATGAGGTTCAATATTATATTATATGAGGTTCAATATTATTATTTGCAACTCCAACGTATTCCAATGAGGTTCAATATCTTTTTTTACAGTATTTAAAAAAAAGGTAACCTAAGGAGTTATGACGTCAGTACTAGCACTTTCTCAAGGTGGTTGCAATGGCATTGGAGGTGTCGAGCTTAATTAGTTAATTAATTAATAGCTTTAGCCATTGTTACACTCCTAGGTAGTCTGGTGGAGGGCAGGTCAAGGTAGGGGTGCTCCCTCCCTTAAACCGCCCGCTACTTCAAACACCTGCAATGCACTAGAATTTGTTCTATGTCATAATATATCATATAAATTTGACGGCGTCTGTGGTCTAGTGGTTCGAGTACCGAACTGCTGATCACGAGGTCGTGGGTTCGGTTCCCACAAGACACAAACATTTATGTGATGAACTTAGCTGTTTCTGTTTGTCTGCGTGTTTCTTATATATTATAAGTAAGTATTTACAAAAAAAAGTATATAAGTATTATATTCCTTGTCTAGTACCCATAGTACAAGCTCTGCTTAGTTTGGGACTAGATGGTGCTGTGTAAAAATGTCCCAGGATCTTTATTTATTTTAAATAGGCACTTTTGAACAGTCAAACTAGTTGCACGGTTCCAAAAAAGTGGGACTGGAGACGAGTCTAAAAGAAACTCCATGGCCACTCTTTAAAAAAAATAGTAAGACAGTAACATTTTGTTTTTTGTTGTGAATACTCAATACTCAATATATTTATTGCACTCCACAATGTTTTTTTAACAGTTGTTATCATAATAAATAAAGTATCAATCATGGACCCTGTCGGGCACGGCAATGTAGGAGAAAGGTATTTTGTTAAACTTGCACATTTTCCTTGTTTTTTACTTTATACATATTTATATATTGTATCCAGTGACATTAAACATATATAGTTTATCTATTTATTCTATCTAAGTATTTGCATGGCGTAGGTATTTGTATAGGAATATATTTTATAATATGAGTCTCGTCTAAATTTCCCGGAGGTTTAGGCAGAGGTAACATTACCATTTGGCAATTTGGAAATACAGGCGAAATGATTCGTATGTTATAATAATTATGTTACAAATTCAACTCTTAATAATTTTGCGAATAAAATATTTACACTGCCTTGTTGGTCTAGTGGTCCCAAGCGCGACTGCTACGCTAGAACTCCTGGGTTCCAATCGAGCGAGCGGTGTTGTTGGCTTTTTTCTGTGGAATTCCCAGTAGCAGCTCGGAGACTGGATTTGTGCCCGGTTGGCAATAGGCTCTTTATATTACATGGGACCTAAACATACCGGTGAACTGTGGGTGTGCATTAGTACACCACTGCCTAACCCTTTGGGAATACAAGTATGTTATGACAAAAATTTTTGATTTGATTTGATTTTTTTTCTGTCTTTATTATTGAACTAGCTTCCCGCCAGCGGCTTCGCCCGCGTGGTCTTATAATTTTTTCCCCCGTTTTTGCAACATTTTTCATTACTACTCCGCTCCTATTAGTCGTAGCGTGATGATATATACCCTTCCCCGATAAATGGGCTATCTAACATGGAAAGAATTTTTCAAATCGGTCCAGTACTTTTTGAGTTTATTCGTTACATACAAAAATACAAATCTTTCCTCTTTATAATATTAGTGTAGATTTTCCCTTCTATAGACGGCAAATCATCATCCCTCTTAGCCTTTTTCCCAACCATGTTGGTTCTGTAGACGGCATGACAGCTGTTCTGTCCGATCACCAAGTTTGACGTACCTAATAAAAATAACTTGCAAGCTACAGTTAGTTTTTGTTGCTATTTGTTTATAGATATAACAATAGCCGTTACTATTGCTATGCCATTAAAGAGCATTATAAGAGCTGCATAGTGACGTGTTGACAGTTGAATACGCCTTTGTACAGCCCATCTACAGCTCTTAGTGTTCTTAAATGCTGTTAACAAGCTACTATAATGCTCAAAGCTGGTTAATTTGGGGCCAGATTTAGAGTTATAAGAGCTGTAAAGCCGGATAAACAGACTTTATTGTTGAATTTTCTCTTCTGTAGACGGCAAAACATCATCCCTCCTAGCTTTTTTCCTAGCCATGTTGGTTCTGTAGACGATAAATACACACACACACTATAAAAAGACGATTTCTTTTTTTACAAAAAGGTTAAATCCTAAACTAAATCGGGCCGGACATTAACACACTCTCAACCACTCAGACAAACAACCAACCCTAATGTTTGTGTACCAACCTTTTCTGTACAATCGCGGTCTGAAAGTCTTTATTACTTTTATTACAATTAGGTTCTTTCTCACACTATGCAATAAGGTCCAACATACCCGTATCATTACGCCTGTATTCCTAGAAGGGTTCAGCAGAAGTGTAGGTACTACTTGTAAGTTGTTCTTGTAGTACCTAGTTGTCTTCTGTGCTTCTTTGTGTGGTCCCCAACACAACGAAGCAGATAAGGTCCAACTTATCTTATTCCACATTAAACATTATTAAAGAATAAGATAGATTTTAGCGAAAGATAAATTCGTCTGAGGCAGGCGTCTCCCTCACACGTACCTACCTAGAATCTGAAAGTTAAATTAGACATCACAGTCAGGTGATAAAAACAATACATAAATAAAAAATTTAGAAAACCCCCGACACGAAATGTGATTTGCCATTTTGTGTCATTTTGTGGTAGCGGCCATCTTGGATTTGAAATTTATCATAGTGTATTCTCCTAGTTAAGCCCTTTCATTTGATACCCATATTGAGGGAATTGTGAAAAAATATGTGATTCGTTATTTTGTGGCGGCGGCCATCTTGGATCGATTTTCATCAAACATTGCTAAGAACACTCCCGACTAAATCACCTTACAAATAAAAAAAATAAAATCAAAATCGGTTCATCCGTTCGGGAGCTACGATGCCACACACACACACACACACACACACACACACACACACACACAGACACGTCAAACTTATAACACCCAGTCGTTTTTGCGTCGGGGGTTAATAATGACCGGATGAACGCACGTTCGAACCATTTAATTATCTGGGACTAATTTTTCATTTGCTTATTAAGTCATATTTTGTTTGACACTGCTTTGGTGCATAATAATAATAATCGTTTATTTACTGTCCACAAGATATCATAAAAATACTTATGTTTCACCACCAGTAAGTTCCTGTTAAATTACTTTCTTGACAGATAATTGCATACAAATGTTGTTCCTTTTTTAAATTTATCTGGCAGTTAGCAGCTATCTGGAGGCGGTGAAACAGGCCCTTATACTTGTAAAAATATTTAGTCCTCGACTGTACCGTGTATCTAGGTATAGAAAAAAAAGTATTACACACACTGGTTAACACGCTAAATACTCACTTGAGTATAAGTTCTAAGTTGCCATCACATAACTTGAGGTCGTTAGGAACGTTCGGTGTAATCACGTCTTCACGGCCGTTAAGCTTTATCTCAAGTACTAAGTTTGTACTTAGTCGCTATATTAACTTGAGAGTGAGTATACGAAGTTTATCGATGACACCTCTTGAAAGTTGTGAAGTTGTGATGGCATAAGTAGCTTTGACTTGCGTAGGTCAAGTTAGGTTTCTGTGTACAGTCAAGAAAAGAGGTGTATAGGCACCATACAGGCAGATAATACATTTGTGTTTTGATACAGATTGTGTATAGTCCGCGCGGGTTGGCCGCGCCTTAGGTATGTGAGCGAGGTCGCCTGCGCGCGGTGGGACGGAGGGGCGGGGGCGCTTGCTTTCATTCACACCCGTCGCCTCACCCCCGTCCCTACCTAAGGCGCGGCCAACTAGTTCCGAGCGCACTATAATTAATAATGTATGACGCAAAATGTGTCAAAATGGAGGTGTTGTTACCTGCCTACATACTCTTTGGTAGATAAAATAAATATTTATGTAAATCACTATCTTTGCTAAAACACAGATTACTTGTATGTATAGGTACTTATCTCGTTTGTTGCTTGTACATATATACAATGTCCAATAAAAACACTATGCAATGTACCACCTATGGTATTGGTAGAACCATGCCTAAGGCATGGATAATGTAAATTATGTACCTATTGCATGAAGTTTAAATAAAATAAATAAATTTAAGAAAAAACCACAGGAAAACCTAAGAACTCTGCTCGACCCGGGAATTAAACCCAGGACCCCGAGCGTAGCAGTCGCGTTAAGAACCACTAGGCTAATGAGATATAAAGTAAAAAACATATAATTTCTGGTTTCTTATGTTCTTGTGATACACAAACTGATGTGCGAATTATAAACAGATCTTTAAGTTTATGATCCGAAATAGGTTAAACAAAAGTGGTATTACATGTTAATCACCGCATCTGGCGTGTTATACATTATAATGATTACATAATCGTAAGCAGAATAGCATCATTTAATTTGAAATTAATAAATTAATTAATCGTATTTTGCGAGATGATGAGTAACCAATATATTGCGCTAATGTATTATATACCTAGGTAAATTCAGATTTAGTCTGTAGATACCGCCACCTACCTACCTACCTACCTGCCGCCTACCGCAAGTAGAAAGTTTAGGAGGTACCTGAGAGAAAGACAGAGAGAGATGTAGCTACTAGGTACTTAGTATACCCACAGTTTGACGTCGCATGTTATATGATTAATATAATTATGTATATTGTTTAACAATTTAGTATATTTTACATTAGAACCTAAATCAGCCATAAAACAACGGTATTCGTCTCAATCCCTCTTTACAATCCGGTGTAAACACATCGAACCGACGTTTATTCAATCTGATTTCGTAAACAATACCGGCGCCCGTGGCCGGAAAAAACAAAGCGGAAAAAATTAAAAATTAAAATACTCAAACGGTTCGTTTCACTCAAGAACGGCTAAACAGTTTCGGCAATTTTGCTACTGCTTCTGAGAATGATATAAATATAACATCTTAGCTGACCTGGTAATCGGACGAGGAGCATTTGCGCTTACGATCACCAGGCTAATGAGTTTAATTAATGTTAGTTGTTTGATACTTATCTAAGATAACAACATGAAATAAAATATCGCAATATCTAATTTCATCAGGAGTTTGTAGGACCCTTTTGTAACCCCCTGCCTGCTTTGAGCCGGCTATTAATCAAGGGACGAAATTTCACGAAACACGAGATGAATAAACATTAGTTCGTTAATTGCTCTGCCATTAGAATGAAATGAAGATATCATATTTTGTGTTGTCTTCTTCTTATTCGGACACTCTTGAGTGGTCGTGGCTGTTGATGGTCAGGGTTGCGTCCCGACATCACCGCTGACTTCAAAAGCTGTTGCATGTCACGCGATGTCTCTCCAATTCTGGCGACTTTCGGCATTGCGAGCATACTGCTGCGGTGGATTGCGTAGCTTTGGTGGTGAGGTCAATTCAGCGAGTTGGAGATCGACCACGGTTGTACGGTGCCAAAAAGTAGGACTTATGGAGAAGAGCCGGCAAGGAACTCCATAATTAGCAACTCTTTAAAAATAATCATCAAAGTCTGCCCAAACGATGCACCGAAGGTACAGTTATTGAAAAAAATACCCTGTATTACGCTGATTAAAACTCTAGTCGTACTTATTTTTATACTTACTAGGGGATGAGAAAAAATTACTTTTAATCTAAAAAAATACATGCCATTTTGACACACTATTATCAGTTTCATAGTGTATTATATTAAAAACTGTCAACTTGACAGCTATCTGCTGCCAGTGTCAGTTTCGGAATATCAAACGCACGTCAATAACGCACAATTTCTGATTTCATGGTTAAAACTGTCAACTTGACAGCTGTCATATACCTCAGGTACAAGTTTGGGCTGTGTTGTATGGACTTTTGATGACTTCCTTTGTATGAAATTATTTGCCAAGTAATTATTTTTTATACCACTTAGGTGGCAAAAAGTTTTGGAGCCCTAAGACAGTTAACCGGAAACGCGGCAGACCACGTAGGAGATGGCGAGACGACTTGGATGCCTTGATTGGGACAATACGGGCTAGTTAAAAAAAAGAAAAAGGTGACAAACAAGCATACGGCCCGCCTGAAGGTCAGCGGTCACCGTAGCCTATGGACGCTGGCAACAACAGCGGTATCACTCGCGCGTTTCCGACCCTAAAAACCTCTCGGAGGTTTATGGACGATTTACTGCACCGACGGTTTGAGGGAATATTCCTCATGCTGCCAGCGAAGTGCTTCCTTAGAAGGAGCTCTGGCAACCTTACTCACTGCAGAAACACAGCACACAATAAAGTGTGTTATTTGGCTGCAGTTTTCTGTAAGGTGGAGGTACTTCCCCAGATGGGCTGCTCCAGATTTAAGCCATAAATGGCTGTGCCCTACCTCTCTTATTTAACATGAACTTGCTAGGAAGTAGTAAAACAAGGCCTTAATGATTTTGTAATAACACCCTTTTTTCTTTGCTACTCACTTAACACCCGTGAGTACGTGATAGTATTTTAGAAGACCGCATTATTTGCGGTCGGTACAAAAAGATTCCTTCTTTTGTTGACCGATTTTTTATGCCACACATTATTGTGTACGTGTTTTGTTTTCATCAAATGGAACAAATCGGCAACATTCTATTCATAGATCACTTATAAACTAGTAACAACACACCATCACGCCTGTATTCCCCGAAGGGTTAAGCAGGGGTGTAGGTACTAATACACCTACGTTTTGCCGGTATGTTGAGGTCCATGTAAAAGCGGTACAAATTCTACCGCTACTGAGAATAAAAATAAATAAATAAATAATAATAAATATCTTGGGACATTTTTACACAGCACCATCTAGTCCCAAACTAAGCAGAGCTTGTACTATGGGTACTAGACAATGGATATAATACTTATACACTTTTACACTTTTTTTTTGTAAATACATACTTATAATATTAAGAAACACCCAGACAAACACAAACACCTAAGTTCATCACATAAATGTTTGTATCTTACTTAGGTGTTTGTCGAACCCACGACCTCGTGATCAGCAGTCCGGTACTCGAACCACTAGACCACAGACGTCGTCAAAATTCATACACTTGCTCTATCTGGGAATCCAACACAAGACCTCGAGTGTAGTACTTTCGTTTAGGACTACTAGGCTAACAACTGTTAAACCTTTCGAAATAAAAAGATCCTTATCTTGACAGATTTTCTGTGACCACAGCGATCATCATCCTCCTAGCCTTTTCCCAACCATGTTGGGGTCGGCTTCCAGTCTAAGCAGATGCGGCTGAATATCAGTATTGTACACGAAGCGACTGCCATCAGACCTTCGCAACCCAATTTCTGGGCAATACCGATTTCCGAAGGGTAGACAGGTTGTCAGGCTTTTTGGGCTTCTGACTAACGATTGTCATAGGTGTTCGTATGACAATTGGGACCGAGGGCTTTACGTGCTCTCCGAGGCACGGCGGGGTCTCGATGTGTTAGAATGGTCACCCATCCACAGACTGTCCGCAACAAGCGTACCTTGCAGATCGATTCATTAGCGTACCTAGGTATAACTTAGCCACAAGCCCTCCCCAACATTAACTAAAATCTCATCTAAAAATAATGATTTATTGTTATTTATTTATTTATTCCTTCATCAACAAATTCATGAATTTGATAGTCCACATCAATCGATAGTTTCGCAGCCAAAATCTTTACGTAGCACTTTATCAAAATTAATTCATCAAAGGACAGTAGAAATATATTTTTCTATTGATCGTCGCAATTACATTAACAGCTTTGCCTCGCGGGTCAGGCCAACCAAACGATGGATCGAGGTCACTCATGATTGAGATCCTGACACGTCATGACAGTGAATAATTACACGACGTCATAGCAACGTGACGCGGGGGGCCGTTCAGACAGACAGCTTAACACGAGCTGAAAATATGACGTCACTTGCTGGCATGAGGTCCCCAAAGAGTAGGTCATATTTCGGTAATAAATGCTTGTACAGAGGGTATAATTATACCCAGGAGGCAGAAGATTCATGAGGATTTTTCGCACCGGATATTTATTTATTTTTACAATTTACATTCACGCCTCTATTCCCGGAAGGCTAAGACAGAGGTGTAATAACTACTAATGTGCTAATGTATTAGCAATGTCAGTCAGTAATCCAGTGATAGTAATGTCTAAGCTATCCTTATTGATATGACCACTGGACTGTCAAGTCGTTGATCATTCATTCATTCATTCATTCATTCGTTTCATTCATACATTCATTCATTCATTTCATTCATTTCATTCATTTCATTCATTTCATTCATTTCATTCATTTCATTCATTTCATTCATTTCATTCATTTCATTCATTTCATTCATTTCATTCATTTCATTCATTTCATTCATTTCATTCATTTCATTCATTTCATTCATTTCATTCATTTCATTCATTTCATTCATTTCATTCATTTCATTCATTTCATTCATTTCATTCATTTCATTCATTTCATTCATTTCATTCATTTCATTCATTTCATTCATTTCATTCATTTCATTCATTTCATTCATTTCATTCATTTCATTCATTTCATTCATTTCATTCATTTCATTCATTTCATTCATTTCATTCATTTCATTCATTTCATTCATTTCATTCATTTCATTCATTTCATTCATTCATTCAATCAATCAATCATTCATTCATTCATTTCATTTCATTCATTCATTCAATTCATTCATTCATTCATTCATTCATTCATTCATTTCATTCATTCATTCATTCATTCATCTCGACTTCGAATCCAAGGCGCACCTCTGACTTTTCGTAATCATGTAATTAATTTATCACTCGCTCTTATCGGTGAAAGAAAACAGTTAGGAAACCTGTATGCCTGAAAGATTTTCTCGACGGTGTGTGAAATCTGCCAACCCGCATTAGGCTAGCGTGGTGGACTATAGTCTAACCTAACATCTCTCATTCTTAGAGGAGATCGGTGCCCAACAGTTGGGCTGTTAAGGACGAACGAACATATACATAACTCATAACTACATTTGGGCTTCGCCGCAGTTGGGAAAAATGAAAGAGAGTGATGAATAGGCCTATATTTTTTCAATAACAATACGGGGATGAATTTAGATTTATGTACCTACATACCTTTTATGTATCCTGCGTTAATATTTGAATAAGCTTATAAAATTTTGTACACATGTGAAATTGATGGATCACTGTACAATGACAAGCAAATGTGACATAAATACATGACAGAGTATGACAATTTGTAATGGTTTTTAACCTCCGACGCAAAAACAACGGGGTATTATAAGTTTGACGTGTCTGTGTGTGTGTCTGTGGCATCGTAGCTCCGAACGGATGAACCGATTTGGATTTTGATTTTTTTATTTGAAAGGTGAATTAGTCGGGAGTGTTCTTAGCTATGTTTGATGAAAATCGGTCCAAGATGTTCGCCGCCACAAAATAGCGAATGACATATTTGTACACAAATCCCTAAATATGGGTATAAAATGAAAGGGCTTAATTAGAAGAATTTAATTAATATACACTATGGCAAATTTCAAATCCAAGATGGCCACCACAAGATGGCATATTACATTTCGAGTCGGGGGTTTTCTAAATTTTTAATTTATTGAAGACGTGATTCATGAAGGCGGTTAACCCACTGAGAGGAAGGAACCTAAAATCTTCCGGCTTCGGGTACCCGTTGCCGAGAAGACTCATCCGTTTCGTCGCCAGGACGTCACAATCGCACAGGATGTGCTGCACAGTTTCCTTGAATTCACCATAGGCTCTGCAGTCATTGTTCAAAGCTAGCTTCATTTTATGGAGCATGTCATTTGTGGTGTAGTGCCCAGAGATAGGAGTTT
Organism: Acronicta psi; assembly: GCA_946251955.1. Lineage (NCBI taxonomy): Eukaryota > Metazoa > Arthropoda > Insecta > Lepidoptera > Noctuidae > Acronicta > Acronicta psi. The sequence continues at coordinate 13,917,185 of OX276469.1, read as the reverse complement.
CGGATCCCTGACAACAACCTTCAAACGTGCTTATTTTCGGCAAGGTCCATCAAGCGAACCGAACCAGTCCTTTATTATTTATCAACGTTTCGTGAGTCGAGGCCAAAGGTGAGAATATCACTTCAAGCGCAAAAAGGTCAGACTGAATTTTAGTTGAGCGCTGTGGTAAAATAAGGAAAAGAATAATGGATAAAGCCTTAAATGGAAACAAGGTAAATCCTAAAAAAATAAGCGTTATTTTATACGTATTTCATGCGGATAAGAGAATGGAGAACAGTGGCGATCTCTCCATTGAAAAAACTCGATGAAGAACCACAGTGAATCATCTCTATGCTTTTCTGATAACACATAAATCCTTTTCTTAATTTAATTAAAATTTCTTGGGGGTAATAAATCCGCATATAGAAATCCTAGCCTTTTTAGCTTAACGAAAAATCATTTTGATATTATTATTATGATTTTTACCCGACTGCCGAAGGAGGAGGGTTATGTGTTTGACGCGTATGTATGTATGTATGTCCGTTCCTATGTCCGGTCGTAACTACTCAACGGCTCAACCGATTTAGATAAATGACACCTCATTAGATTCGTCTTGACGGCACGACTGTCACTGGGTACATGAAATTTAAAAAAAAACAATATGGCGGATTTTATACGCTTTAATGTGCGAACTGATTTTGAAAATGATCTTTAGTTGTAGCAATTTATATTTTAAATCATCATTTAGGATCTATCTAGTGATTCTTTGATGATTTATAAACTAAAAAGAAGGAAATAAAATCAATTATTAAAATAAACAAAAAACCCGACTGCGTAAAAACTACTAACTAAAAATCTAAAAACAAGCTCTGTGATGTTGGAAAATGTATTGCAGGCGGGACAAGCTGTTCGTTCATAAACAAAATTTTTTGTTTATTTTAATAATTTTAGTATATTTTTTAAACTAAATGATAGCAAGTTATAGCCTCGGGGTAGGACCACTGGACTGCCAAGTCAAAGGTCTCGAGTTCGAATCCAAGGCACGCACCTCTGACTTTTCGAAATCATGTGCGTAATTATCACTCGCTTTAACGATAAAGGAAAACATCGTGAGGAAACCTGCACGCCTGTGAGATTTTCTCGACGGCATGTGAAGTCTGCCAACCCGCATTAGGCTAGCGTGGTGGACTACGGCCTAATCCCTCTCATACTGAGAGGAGAACCGTGCCCAGCAGTGGGACAGTACCTATATGGATTAAATATTGATTAATATTTTAAACTAAATAGTTTTGGTATACGGGATAAAATATTTGCGCTAGTAAGCAATATTATTTTTAAATTCATCATGAAATAAATACTACTAATCGTATTATAGATGTCAATCAATGTTAACACTGATCATAACATTTGTGACGTAATCGTGGGACTGCGTGGGAAGAAAATACCTATATTCTCATCTCATTGTAAGTCGGGAGGTGTACTCATAGAGTTATCAAGCACTTGGGTGTATCTCTCGGGATGAAAACGATGTATCGACTAAGTTATCAGTATTCGGTAAGCATCGAGCTATCGATAGTGATTTGTTGGGGAAATTTTGGTAACGAGTGTTTATGTGGTATCAAAGTGAGAATAATGGGAGTTCTATGTTTTGTTTGTGTTGTTTTCATACTATCTATCTCTATCTATCTACTCAGCCTGTAACACCCACTGCTGAGTAAAGGCCTCTTCTCTATTACGCCACTGTTGCCGATCTTGTGCAAGTCGCACCCACAGATTCCCTACTGCCCTCACAATATCATCCGACCATCGGGCTGGTGGTCTGCCCTGCGATCGTTTTGCATCTCTTGGCCACCATTCAGTAACTGTTTTGGTCCACCTAAGATCGTCTCGTCTTGCCAAGTGCCCTGCCCGTTCGTTCTTCACATCTTCGACCTTCGTTTGACGTCTAATCTCGATATTTGGTATTCGATCTACGAGATGAATTCCTAGCATGGCACGCTCCATGGCTCTTTGGGTAACTCTGATAGTGGAAATGTGTTCCTTTGTTAGAGGCCATGTTTCAGATCCGTAAGTGAGAAAAAAGTAAGTAAGTTTTCATACTGCAAATAATAATACACAGTTGTTGACACCTTTGGGGTTAATGTATTTTGATAAATATAACGTACTAGCTTGCGTGGTTTGGGAATTTCATATAACTTTCATCCCCTATTTCAACCCCTTATAACCCTTTTTTTCGCATTATAAAGTAGCCTATGTCCTTTCCCAGGCTTTAGACTACCTGTGTACTAAATTTCATTCAAATCGGTTCAGAAGTTTTGGCGTTAAACCGCGACAGACAGACAGACAGAGTTACTTTCACATTTATAATATTAATAAGGATTAAAAACAAACCTCTACTTTTCTTCTGGTTTTCTCTATTCCTTCTAAAAATAAATATTTGGGGACATTTTAACACAGCACCATCTAGTCCCAAATTAAGCAGAGCTTGTACTATGGGTACTAGACAATGGATATAATACTTATATACTTTTTTTTTGTAAATACATACTTATTATACATAGGAAACACCCAGACAAACACAAATACTTATATTCATCATCACATAAATATTTGTGTCTTGTAGGAATCGAACCCACGACCTCATGAACAGCAGTCCGGAACTCGAACCACTAGACCACAGACGTCAATAGTTAGCCAAGGTTATAAGGTTTAATTAACAGTCGGTTATTTCGCATTTTACAGGACTGCGGTTAAAATATCCGCATCAATGTTTACCACAGAAGTTCATCGATCGAAGATAAAGATTAAAAATATAAATGTTATCTTTCCATATTTACGAGAATATTTTTGAAGGAATATTTTTGATGCTTATACAATATAGCTTCAAAAATATTCCACGCTTGCGTAAGTTTTTTTTAAGAAGTTTATGTCGTATCATCCTCCCGTCCTTATTCCAATACACATAATATACTCTCATATTATAAATTTGAATAGTTTGTTTGTTTGGTTAAACGCGTTAATCTTAAGAACTACTGGTCGAATTTGAAAAATTCTTTCACTGTTAGATAGCCCACTTATCTGGGAAGGCTATAGACTATATACCATCTTGCTACGACTAAAAGGAACGGAGCAGCAATGAAAAATGTTAGTCAAAGTCATAAGACCACGCTGGCAAACCCGCTGGCGGAAAGCTAATCTAAAATAAGACAAAGCCAAAATGGCCGTTTTTACTGTTGTTCCGTGTCCTCGTGACTTATGTAAGGTTATGTAGGACACACCATCACTCGACAACACACTAATTTCCCCGTTTCCCTTCGTGGGAAATCTCTAAGATTAGTGACGAGATAAGCTTGGGTAAGCCAACGTGACATATAGAAATGTTTCCTTTTCCTGGTACTTTGGACTAAGGGCTCTCATTTGTTTACCGGACACAAAAAAGAATACTTAGCATTTGAATAAAAATAATAAAGTATTTTATTCTCATCATCACACTGAATTTTGTATGGGGCTGAATGTTTGGCTTATAAATGGGATGCATGAAAGGCAATTGCATGCAGCTGAGATGAGAATGCTACGAGGAATGTTGCAAGAATGGACAGGGTCAGGAATAAGGCGAGGTGCACCGGACAGAGCTCCTTCTAAGGATGCGCTGCGCTGGCAGCAAGAAGAATATTCCCTCAAACTGTCGGCGCAGTGAATCCTCCATACTTAAACCTCTAAGAAGTTATTCGGGTCGATAGATCTCCACGATAAGCGAGAGTTTTTCTGCAATCTGAAAGATAAAAGTTAGAATAAATAAAAATACATTTTTGGAAATTTTACACAGCACCATCTAATACCACACTAAGTAGAGCTTGTACTTTGCTTGTACTTAAATACTTTTTTTGTAAATACGTACTTATAATACATAGGAAACAGCCAGACAAACACAAAAACATTCATCACGTAAATATTAGTGTCTTGTGGGAATCGTACCCACGGCTTCGTAATCAGTCCGGTACTCGAACCACTGGACCGCAGACGTCGCCTGAATCGGTCGAATAAGACTCGACTCGGAGAAAATTCGATAAAGAATTGAATTATTGAAATGGAAAATTAATGGTTGAATAGCTATGAAGAATTCAGAGTTGAACTCAATGGCACTGAAAATTTTAAGCTCCTAAATCCAGTTATTGGAGCTTTGACTTTTCTTTTAAATTTGATGACGTAAACAAGAACGTAAAATGGAATTATTTGAATGAACGACAATCACATATCTAAAGTAATTCGATTTTAGTACCTATTGTTTTTTGCAAATGTAGGCAACGAACGGTCTAAAAATATTTCATCAACCGTTTACCTCCAGCTTCCAGGGTGATTCTTATATTAATTATTATTGCAGATAGTTTCAATATTGAATTTTGTTACATTAACTCTCATTGAAGACATTTGGCAAGGAATGAGTCACCTGAACGAAATAAACACACCTGTTCAAACGTCAATAGTTCCTCATATATCAACACCTGCCTACATTAATCGGTTGCCAATTATTAATAAATATAAGGAAAATACATATTTTCTTTTTACCCGACTGCGCGACGCAAAGGTGGGTGTAAACTTTCGCCAAAAAATACGTAGGTAAATAGAACAAAACTTCACTGAAAAAAATCTTATCAATACTGCTTGACCTGTGAATAGAACCCAGGATCTCTAGCGTAGCAGTCGCGTTTGGGACCACTAGACCAACGACACAGTTTATCAAGAAAAGGTTTTAAATTCCTCAAAACAAAAGCGTCGTTCAAACATAAACAATAAAACAACTGACATTAAAGCCGTTAAATAAAACAAAACACTCATCTTCCCAAAGATACATAAACAACGGAGCATAATCTGTGAAGTTACAGAATTTTCCAGAAAATTCCGTAAATTCTGTTGCCAAAACACTTATCACAATATTTGGCACAGATTGGAAGTGAAGTGGCGATATACTTTTGCATTTTATTAGTGATACTGCAGAGTTTTCTTTATTGTAATAAAAAGATTATCTAAGTTTGTTTTTTTCGTGATTCTGACATCGCTCCCAGAAGCCTGTAGCAGTCTAAATAGGTTGATAAGCTTCTGGAAAAGCCTGGGTTGGTTGGAGTAAGAAGAATTGGAAGACACGAGAGTAGTAAGGGTGGAAGAGCCTAGCCAAACTAAGTTTTTTTTTTGTTCATCCTCCTTCTAAATTTGTGTATCTTTTGTGAATGATTTCAAATCGAATAATGATCCAATCAACATCATTACAGGATAGTGCGGTCTGCAAACCTGTCATTACAACAAATCCCACAGAACATTTTATTGTACACGACGAAATAGCAAACTATTCCGTTTGCCCTTTGGACCCCCGTATTGCCTTGCAATAGCAGTCATTTTTGTATAGCAACTGCACAGCTTGACATGTCTTGTGTACATAGAAACCAGATACTCGAACGCGCTGCTTGTTAGTACTAATTACAGTTCACGTCTGAGAAACAAAAGCGTCCATTTCACCATGAAATCAAACATAACATCACACTTGTATTTCCCGAAGAGTTAGGTAGAGGTGTATTAAGTAAAGCCACAGCCGGCCGGTATATTTAGGCCCCATACGGGACGAATATTGGCAGTAAATTAACCGGACCCGAATCCAAACTAGGTACTGGATTTAATTGAAAAACACAATAATACCTGACCTAGCCATGCCATGCGACTGCTATGCTAGATGTCCTGGGTTCGATAACGGCTCAAGCAGTGTTGTTGGGTTTTGCTGTGAAATTCTCAGTAGCAGCTCGGAGTCTAGATTTGTGCGCGGTTGATAGCAATAGTCCCGCCCCCTATTACATGGGACCTAAACATACTGGCGCACTGTGGGTGTACATTAGTACACCTCTCCCACAGAATAAATAATAACAAAATGGCCACTCTCCGCCCCTCCCTAACGTCAGATACCTCAGGTCCCCCGCATTGTGCCGGTGTTCTTGCCGGACTGCCAACAAACCCTACGCAGACATTTGCACGTGTACAAACGTAATTTTGACAAGTTTGATATTTTGTATTGTAGTGTGTAGCGGTATCGGAAAGTTTGTATGGAGTGTCACAGGTATGCCTCTCCCTAACCCTTTGGGGAATACAGGCGTGATGGTATGGCTGACCTGGCTATCGAATCCAGGACGTCTAGCGCAGCAGTCAGTTAGAACCACTAGGATAGCAAACAATACTGATAAATAGGCAGTTTGAAATCTGACAATACTTTTATTGATGAGGTGAGATCTGGCGTATTCTTTATTACATCAAGTGAAGTTCACTTTTGCATACCAATGTGCTATTTACATGAAAATACCCCTGCATGATTAAAACACAGATAAGATTCGCCGTTTAATCTAGATTTTATTAGCATCGTGTTAGCATCATTGCTCTTCGACTAAACGATTCCAGATATTGAGTTCTTTACGGCAATCGCAGAGCATCTGCAAAAACTTAGTCGTAATTTGCAGCGAAGAGAGAAATGAGAAAATCTAAAATTAAACAAGAAATAGACTTGTTACTATATATTTTTTACACGGACGAAATTGCGTTGTAGCTAACAAAAGGCCTTGTTGGAATCCGTTTAGAATTTTCACGTGAAATAACAGGCGAAAAATAAAATTTCATTTTCGCACACCCAGTGTCGTGTCGAATTTTTTTTGAAAAATACTTTTTTTAATACTGGTTCATAACTATAATATAACATACCATCAGGCCTGTTTTCCTCAAAAGGTTACACCGAGGTGTACTAATGTACACCCACCATTCGCAGGTATGTTTAGGTCTCATACAGCGAGTCTTTTGACATTAATCGGCCACAAATCCAATTCAAGAGCTGCTTCTGACAATATTTCATAGAAAAACCCAATAAAAAGGAGGCCATCAAAAGCCCATACAACTCAGCCCAAAGTACCGGAGGTACGTGACAGCTGTCAAGTTGATAGTTTTTAATCATTCAAATCACTATGAAACTGATAATAATCTTCCGTAATGGCGTGCGTTTGACATTATGAAACTGACACTGACAGTTTTTACTATGAAATCATTACGAAACCGATAATAGTGTGCTGATTGTAGGCGTGATTTTTCTCAAATGAAAAGTTTTTTTGTCATCCCCAGAAAAAAAGTACAACTAGAGTTTTAACCAGCGTAATACAGGGTATTTTTTCCAATAAGTGTAGGTACCTTCGGTACATCATTTGGGCCGATTTCGAAGACCTCCTTTGCTCAACCTGGGATAGAACCCAGAACCCTGAGCATAACAGTCACGTTTAGACCGCTTGCCTAACGAGGCACACATAATTCTAATACCATGTAAAAAGCTTGAACTATTTTGATTGCCTAAACGGGTGTACCCATAAGTAATAGAAATCGATCCATAAGAACACCTTTCAGATTTGTCTTGTCACTGCTCGGTCAGGATTGGGATTGCGCTGCCAAACACTTAAGCTAACCGAAGCCTTGAACAAATCTGTGTTCCATTATAGTAAGAATAACGGATCGACTATTCTAGAATAAATTGATACATATCTTTTGTGACGCATTTATTCAGCAGCAGTCTTTGGGTTCGTGGCCAAGTTATACCTACGCTGATCAACCGATCTGCAAGGTTCAGCTACACTTGCCGCGGTCAGTCTGTGGATGGGTGACCATTCTTAACATATCGAGTCCGTCCGTCCGTCGGTCCCGGTTGTCATACGAACACCTATGACAATCGGTAGTCAGAAGCCTAAAAACCTGACAACCAGTCTTTCCTTCGAATATCGGTATTGCCTATAAATTGGGTTGCGAAGATCTGATGGCAGTCGCTTCGTGTAAAATACTGATATTCAGCCGCATCTGGTTAGACTGGAAGCCGGCCCCAACATGGTTGGGAAAATGCTAGGAGAATGAATGAGTCTTTGACTGATATATTGATCACCACTTTGCGTTTCTCCAGTTTCCTATTTTTCCCTTTTCATCATCTAAATTAAGAGCTCTGATATTAGCTTTCTTCATTTTTCTTGAGTAATATTCTCCACTGCTAATGGCTGCTATCACAATAAACAAACTAGTTCTATATGAATCGTTATCATCATCATTTACCCTCTATTGGGTAAAGGCTTTTGCTTATGCTACTTTTTCCTATCCTCTGATAATCTTATTGACGTGTGACCAATGAATTTCTCCTTCTGCTCGTCATTGGTCTCCAGTCTGATATAGTGCGGTTCCACCTTCTATCAGCTCGTCTACCCATAGATATTGCTTACTATTTCCAGTTACATTAAATTTATTAATTTACAAATCAATCTTTATCACTTTATTTTATTGCTCTGCAGGATAGTATAGCTTTTCCTCATTTTCTTTGGGTTAAGTAAACAAAAATTTCGCTGGCAATGAGAAATAAACTGTGCTCTATTTTCGGGATCGCTTCGGGCTTTATAGGTCGCTTTGATTAAACAACAAAATGTTTGTTTATTGTGTAAGCGTTTAGACTGCTTCCAGACACATTAGTTTATCTAAGAGCTGATAAAACAAATACAGAGAAACGAAGTGATCTAAGCACTTCATACCTCGTGTGTTATTCTGAATCCGTAAAATAGGGATTAGTAATGTGTTTTTGTTTGTTTGTTTTTGTTTGTCTCAGTATCTGTCTTACTTAATTCATTGCTTTGTTCAAACAACAGCTTAATGTAATAATAAATGAGAGCTTTAATCATGCTATGATTTGTTTTTGTCGCTTTCATCATTCTGTCATCTATTTTCAATCTAAGTAGATAATTTATACTGTATCTACTACCAAAATGCGAAATTCCACAACCTGGCTGACGGATTAGTCACTATCAAAATTGGAACGTAGGAAACGATTTTGCGAATTTTCCGACTTGAAAAAAGGGCTCTTACTTCGATATTGGGAAATACGAGATGAATTCGGGGCACAACTATAAAGTTGATTTATATTTACTATTGCTGGAACACAAATCTCCTTTCCGAGAAAGGAAATGGGTAAAGGTGGGCTTCCAATGCCAGTTGGTTTCGGTGGAATGCAGGTTCCGATTTTCTCCTTTGCTGAAAAAACGGTGGTGTTAAATGTGCACTTGATCACTAGATTAAGGGTCTGTGTGGCTACGTAAGTTCGAGTTAAATTTATTGGCAGATCATTTCTAACACATTTTTGATCCATTTCTTTCCTCCAATCCTCAGCATCGTATTCATAAAATTTAGCACATCTAAGTATACTTAGATGTGCGAGTGACTATGTGTGGGTGTGGGTGTATGTGTGAATGTGTGTGTGTGTATATGTGCGTGCGTGTGTGTGTGAGGAGATACATAATGCGGTCAAATCTGTGGAGCTATAGCACGGAATATTGATCGCATAATGAAAGAATCAATTCAATTTACGTAAATCATCGATCGCCTGCGTCACTCTGGAAGGAGCAGAATTAATTATGATAAACTAAACAGTTTAATTCAGTTGATTGATGAGCACAGTCATTATGTAAATTACAATTTCGTATCAACAGCTCGTCTCAAGTTTAAACTGAGGCAAGTTCCTTTACCGAATCAATTAGGGAGTATCCTATCTAAGAGAGTCGACGTAAGACAGCCAGTCATTTTCATTCTACGTCAAACTGAGAGCAAAAGAAAGTTGAAAACGTCAATCGAACTTCAATGTTCAACTTTATTACATTTTGATAAAGTTGGAATTTGTTCAATGAGACGATATTGGCGTGGTAGCGAAGTTTGAAGCATACTTGTCGTAAATGTAGCTTGCAGTTTGACATTTTGAAAGGTTCGTTAAAATATGTCATTTTCTTTTTTCTAAATGGTGGGTGGTGGTATAGAAAACATTTTAGATAACATACCATCATGCCCATATTCCCCGAGGGTAGGCAGAGGCGTACCAATGTACACCCACATTTCGCCAGTATGTTTAGGTCCCATGTAATAGGGGGCGAGCCTATTGCCATAAACCGGGCACAAATCCAGAATCCGAGCTGCTATTGAGAATTTCACAGAAAACCCAACAACACTTTGCTCGACCCGGGGAGCGAACCCAGGACCTCTAGCGTAGCAGTCGCGTTTGGGACCACTAGACCATCGAGGCAGTCAGTGAATCCTCCATAAAACTCTAAGAGGTTTTTCGGGTCGGCAACGCGCGAGTAATACCCCTGATGTTGCAAGCGTCCATAGGCTACGGTAACCGCTTACCAACAGGCGGGCCTTATGCGTGTTTGCCACCTTAGTGGTATAAAAAAATCAATAATGGCAGGTGTATCTTCCTTCAGCAGCTTCGTCCGTGGGGTCCGGGTAATTCTTATAAATTATAAGCGTATGTTACACGTGTAAAGATATAGCTTTCTGATAGTGAAAGAATTTTTAAAATTGGTCGTGTAGTTTTTGAGTTAAATCGTAAACAAAAAGCATACATTACATCAAATCTTAACTCTTTATAATATTAGTTTAGAAAACATTGTAGGTACGTATTGTGTTGCTATCTTGGAGAGATCAGGCAGAGGTGTAGGTACTAGGTACCTAATAATAATAATAATCAACCCATATACTGTCATACTGCCAGGCACGGGTCTTCTCTCAGTATGAGAGGGATTAGGCTATAGTCCACCACGCTAGCCTAATGCGGGTTGGCAGACTTCACATGCCATCGAGAAAATCTCTCAGGCATGCAGGTTTCCTCACGATGTTTTCCTTCACCGTTAAAGCGAGTGAAAATTACGCACATAATTTCGAAAAGTCAGAGGTGCATGCCTTGGATTCGAACTCGAGACCTTTGACTTGGCAATCCAGTGGTCATACCCCTAGGCTATCACTGCTTCACTAGTGGAGGTACTGGTACTGGTACTGGACTGCTCCGCTATAGGTTTTGAGCTCAATTTCCTGGTCAAGCAAAGTGTTACTAGGGTTTTCTATAAAATTCGCAGTAGGAACTCGTAGTTTGGATTCGGGCCCGGTTAAACACAATAGGCTCGCTCCCTATTACATGGGACTTAAATATACCGGTGAACTGGGTGTACATGAGTACACCTTGGCCTAAATCTTCAGGGAATACAGACGTGATGGTATGTATGAATGTAAATATTATAAATATGATTGTCGTATGCATCACATTCTTCGTAAATAATTATTTTCTTTCAATGACGTCAAGTAATGAATTTCCTTTGATTGAAATTCCTCGCGAGTCAGCTGAATCATGCACTGTTGTGTATAATAAATTGTTTAAAAAAAACAAAGATGAAAATAAAAATCATGACACTTACAATGCTACTAGCTGTAGACTGTTAGTCTAGTGGTTGCAAACGCGAGTGCTACGCTAGAGGTAGGGATGCCGGAAATGCAAAAAGTATCGATTCGATATATACCGTATCGATATCAAAATAAAAATATCAATATCGATATTTATATTTTCAAAAAATAACGATATATCGGCCAACTAAAACCAAATTATAAAACAGCCAAAAAAAAGGTAACTTGTAATCTTTTAACTTAAAAATGTTTATTGATCTGATAAAAATATCGATTTTGATACTTTTTCGATACTTGGAATTTTATATTGATGCTTCGATATATCGAAATATTAAATATCGCTCAAAAATATCGATACATTGAAAAAATAATATCGATGTATCGATATTTTTTCAACATCCCTAGCTAGAGGTCGTAAGTTCGATTTCCAGGTCGAGCAGTGTTATTAGATTTTTCTATGAAATTTTCAGTAGCACCTCGGAGTTTGGAGTTATTACATGGGATCATCATTGATATTAGTACACCTCTGCCAATCCCTTCTGGGAATACAGGCGTGATGGTATTTTAAAATAAAGCTGCATCATAAAGATATTTATAAATTTCGCCCTCTCCAAACCTTCGTTATTCCACTTCAATAACTCTCTCGGACACAAAAGCACTTGACAGTATAAGTCCAATATAATATATAAAATGCATTGAAAACTTACATTGTATGTATACAATAAGGACTCAAGAGAGTAGACACAAGGACTCTACATAATATTAGAACTTGTTTATGGAGGGGCGGATTTAGAGATTTGCCGCAAACAAGGTATTAAAATTGCCGCCCCTACCGAGTAACGACCTTTAATATTCTTACTAATAATTTATTTAACCTTTAATATTTTACAATTTAATATTCTTTGGATGCACAATACTTAATTATTATTTAAAAAAAATATTTGTAAAAATAAATAATATTAGTAATAAAATAAATAATATTATTTATAAAAAATATATAATATTTGTAATAAAATATTCGTAAAATACCTATAAAAATAAAATAATTTTCAAATATAAGTACTTAGGTACGTACTTAAATGTTAAAGAAAAAAAAAGTATAAGATACAAGCGAGCGTGCTCTGTTTTGTTAATTTTTACAATACACATTATTTCCCAGCATGCATAGAGGAAGTTAAAGTATTTTTATCCGCCTCCCACCATAAAATATATTTACACCGTGGTTTTTTTAAACTAAAACAATGTTTCACCATTAAAATTTAGGCAATAACAATCCTTATTTACCTTAGCTACACTAGAGAAAATCATCTAGATAGTGCTACCAACTTATTTGTAGTAGTCTGAACTAATCATTTTGAACCTTATCACCATGACATAAAGATTTGACAGCTCTTTACAAACTACAGTCCTAAACATTTATACAAAACTGGCAGGTGATTAACTGCGTCAGAGCAACGCCAGAAGATTATGTGTGAAGATAATTTATGCTTGTCTGTGGCTGCCGTGTGGGCCAACGTCGTGGCAATCTTGATTAATCTTGTCATAGTAGTCCTCGTTTCTATAACTTTAATATAACTAAAATCATTGTCATGAGCACAGATTTTCATGATTTAAACATAAATCTATATTGTATTTTCCCAATGTAAGTGAACTGTATTTATGTTCTTTTTTGAGAAATAAATGTCTCTAAACCGAACTTTCATATGCCATTTCACTAAGGCTAACATTCAGAGACGATGCTCAGCGTAAAGTAAGGCTTCCGTATGTCAAATTTGTATTACAATTTGACATACGGAAGCGTAAGTTCATGCTGAGTCTCTTCTCTAAATCTCAGCCTAAGTATGTAATGAAGAATTTAGATTCAATTTTGTGAGTTGTGCCTACGTCAGTGCTATTCAAGTTGAAGAGGTCTTGAACTTAACTACTGTAGAGTACCATAACATAACATACCATCTCGCCTGTAATCCCCGAAGGGGTAGGCAGAGGTGACCTAATGTACACCCACAGTTCGTCGGTATGTTTAGGTCTCGTATATTACAGGGCAAGACCAAAATCAACGGGATACAAATCCAGACTCCCAGCTACTAATGGGAATTTCACAGAAAAACCAACAATGACTTGGCGATCGAACCCAGGACTCTAGCGTAACAGTTGCGCTTGGGACCACTACACCAACGAGACAGTATGTTTCTGAAATAAACCCTTTTATATTGAAATACATTTTATACTCCGCGTGATTGAAATGTTATGTCAACATTGTTTCATTCAGTAGAAATTATACAAATTTATTCTGTATGCGGAGAGGATATATTTTTGATATTCTGTGGTACCTAGGTATAATGATGTGTCTGTGGTCACGTTGTTCCCAGATTGAAAACAATAATTCGTATTCATTGTGTGATTTGTATAAACATGCGTGCATAAACACTGTAGAGAATTGAAACAAATTTAAGTTGATTTCACACTATAGGTGGAGACAAAACCACAGACTGACGGAAATGACCGATCTAGTATTTCAAATAAAGTGATAAAATTCATCAAAACTTAATTATAAGGTGATTGGTTAACTCTTTTTAGGTCATAAATTAGGGCAAAAATGATGCTTTTTCCTTTGGCTAGTGATTCGATAACGAATATTTCTAACTTTATTTTTTTAACTGACTAGAAAAGGTTCTTAATTTGACTGTATTTTTTTATTGTGTGTACTTTTAACGCAATATCTTTGCCGACCGTGAACCGATTTCGATGTTCCTTTTTATCTGAGCAATATATACTTCTTATTGGTCGTTGGTGCCTGACTATCAATTCTAGTTATACTCGACAAGTAGTTAGAACGCTTATGGTCTTGCAAATTTAATAATAACTTACCATCAATTTGCTCTTCAGATCATTTACCGAATGAAAAACATTTTTTTTTTTTTCAAAATAATCAAGCAACGCATTTTTTTATCTTTGCAAGATTCTAAGAGAATTATTTAATGATACCTAGGCTAGGTACGTTACCCTGAAGTGCCTAGGTGATAACTAAAGTTGCGCGTACGCCAAAATATGTGACAAAGTGTGTCACATAATTATAGTTCTGTTTCCTTCCGCTAATTAACTATAAATACTGGAGGTTACACCAATCAAGTATCAAAAGTAGGTTAATTAAAGGTTTTGTAAAAAAAACAACGAAACTGAATGATTGATTGGCAACCCTCAAATATGTAAGATCGAATGGAATTTTTTACATTCCTTCGAGATGTATTTATTTCAAAATGGCGCGTGTCACGGTCTCCACAGTGTCAGTAAATAAACTTAATCCAACGCTACATTTACATCATATAATACGAATAAAGTAACATTTTAATACCGTTGACCTTATAATGTTGTAAAGAAAGTCGAAAATTCTGACTTACAATGAATAATAACACCATATTTCGTAATAAAAGTTGAGCTTGATAAATTTATTTTCATCCGTTTTACTTTATTATGCAAACAAAAGACGCATGCGCTAAAATAAATAAATAAATATCATTTTATCATTTTAACGCTCTGATTATAGGTTTGGTAAAAAAACCTTTATTAAACTAAATATTTTAATTGGTTGATATTTTGTTTAGCTTTTATTAAACCATTTTGCAGTTATACGCCAAAATACAGTTCATGGGATAATTTTTCAATAAAAAATATTGGTCGCGCATAACATAAAATAAATGTAAACACGTAATAAAGGATTACAAAGGAAAAAATACTCATTTGCCGTCATAAACGAGTGGCTTGAATACAAGTGTTTCTACAATACAAACAAACTCAAAACCAGCAATTGATAAATAAATACAATAACAGGTTATTGAACTTTATGTAGTCATCTACTTGAATTTAGGTTTTTACAGTTTCATTGAATTTGATCTCAAAAGCCAACAATTATTGTAACCCGAATGGAGGTTATAAATAATTGAGCTGGCAACAATATGCATAAATGTTGACTTGCCACATAAAAAAATAATAAACTAACAGTTTCCATGTTCGGTTTTCAAAACGTCTTACTTTTTTATGAAGCCATGATTTTCTCGTATCGAATTTAATTTATTCTTCTTTGATGAGGTTTTAACTGAAGATAGTTAAGCACCTATTTGGTTATGTTTGAAGGGATTCAAACAATGTGTTGCCATTGCCAGTTCTTAGAAATAGTTGCGTAGGAGGAAAAAGATAAGGAGTTTTATTTCGTTTTGTTATGTGTGTCGTATTTTCGTATCGTTGTTTATTATAATTTTATAGCGAAGCAAAAAAGTCATAATATTGCAATAAAAACTATTAGGTACACAGACAGTTGTTATTAAACTGGATATAACCACAGAGTATGTAATAATATAGGGGAATATATGCAAACAGCTTCGTAATTAAATTCCGTTTTCGAAAATTTAAATATGTGGAACATTGAGTTATCTGCCAAAATAATGAGGCAAAATAAATTATGTTGCAGGAAATAATTTTAACTATAAAAGGTTTATTTCATTTTAAAATATCTGAAAAGAGACTCCCTCGTTGGTCTAGTGGTCCCAAGCGCGACTGTTACGCTAGAGGTCCTGGGTTCGATCCCCGGGTCGAGCAAAGTGTTGTTGGGTTTTCTGTGAAATTAGCATCTCGGAGTCTGGATATGTGCGGTTGATGGCAATAGGCTCGCCTCCTATTATATGGGACCTAAACATACCGGCGAAATGTGGGTGTACATTAGTACGCCTCTGCCTACCCCTTCGGGGAATATGGGCGTGATTATATGTAAAATATCTGAATGTTTAAATTCATCCTTGATAAAAAATATTTGCGTCTAGATTGCCCCAGATTTAATTATTCCTAGACAGTTTTATTTAAAGTGAAATAAAGAAAATGTTGTTTATAACATTCGTGGGTAAGCATGCAATGTTTTAACAATATTTGGGTGACGAATGAAAGTTTTACTTCCCAGATACCGCTGCACACTACAATACCAAATGTCAAACTTGTCAAAATTACGTTTGTACACGTGCAAATGCAAATGTGTGCGTGAGAGTGCGTAGGGTTTGTTGGCAGTCCGTCCGGCAAGAACACCGGCAGAATGCGGGGGACCTGAGGTATCTGACGTTAGGGAGGGGTGGAGAGTGGCCATTCTGTTATTATTTATTCTGTGCTTCAGGGAAGATGACACGCAAATTCCCATTTCCCCCATTCATTTCATTCATTCAATGCTATTTTTTTTCGTTCATCAACTGAGAAAACCTATAAGCTTAGTAACTTATTAACCTCATGGCCATTGCAGATTATAATTAAAAATATCTGCATAGTCATATTTATATCTAGATATCGACATATTTGTTGATAGATCAAAAGATAATTTTTATTTAATAACGATAACGCGAAAAGCGTCACTGCAATTCATTTTGAATTATCTTGATTGATATTATCTAATGAATATTTTAATGTATACTTTTTTAATGGGCAATCAATTTGCAAACGATGCTAAACCCTCTTCCTCTCTCCTAATTTTGCTGTGCCCGACAGGGTCCATAATGATCTAAGTTATTTATAGTCCACCTTTATAAAACATTATGGAATGCAATAAAGTATTGAGTATTGAGTATTGAATTAGAAGCTTTTAGAAATTCAGTCATAATAAATTAGGTACCTACATTTTTTCATTTTTACACTGAATTTTCACATACTGCCTCGTTAGTCTAGTGTTCCATGTGCGACAGCTACGCTAGAGGTCCGGAATTTCGGATCCCGGGTCGAGCAAAGTGTTGTTAGGTTTTTCTGTGAAATTCCCAGTAGCAACTCGGAATCTGGATTTGTAATGAAACGTGTAGCACGGCTAATTGTCATCATCATGTCACATTTGTAGTGACATATATCACGCTACATAAGAAGTTCTACGAAGCAAAAATCCTGAATCGCGCAAGTGAAGTTTACCATACAACTTGCCGCCCGACATCAACCGTTGGGCAGTGTCCCGCCAGTCATAACACCCGCCTGGTCGGAGGATCCTCCCTTTTGATGGTGGGACAACACACCTCGTCCCTCCACACATGTCTAGTATAAACTGGCCTCTTATTCTACGACAAGACTACATAATGCGAGGTCAAACCATACTGGCAATGTACAGTACGGTCCGGCAATGTACACTATGTATAGCCACGTGTACGTGATTCATAATGACGAATCATCAAAAAGGGATCATTTTGTCCCCAGTATTAATAGAATGATTTATGATTTTCACTGGAGCATAAATAGGTGCCAGATCTTCTTAGAATATGCAGTAAATGACAGATGACATAAATTATTGATGCATTTAGAGCGCGATTAAATGAAACTCCTTTCTGCCGCATAAAATGAACGTTATTGTGCAGAATATAAGACGGGGTCTAATTTTAAAAACGGGGTATTCTTCGAAGCGTCTTTTTTAAGCGCACCTAAAATATTCCTC
Source organism: Acronicta psi (assembly GCA_946251955.1). Taxonomy (NCBI): domain Eukaryota; kingdom Metazoa; phylum Arthropoda; class Insecta; order Lepidoptera; family Noctuidae; genus Acronicta; species Acronicta psi. The sequence goes on along the minus strand of OX276469.1, from coordinate 13,899,499 downwards.
GAAATGCGAAATATGTTAGGTGCGCTTGTAAATCGAATTAAAAATATTGTATTTTAATTCCTTCCTTTCCGCTTTCCGCCCCTTAAAAACAGTTATCAAGCGATGTACAATCATCGCCAGTCTCTTAGAGACGCATAAGTGCATACCATAACGCTTTTATAACTTAAAAATAAAAACAGTTTTATAACTTGGAGGTATCTACGATGACGGAAGTTAGTTTAAAGTTCAAAGTTCAAAGTTCAAAGTTCAAAGTTCAAAGTTCAAAGTTCAAAGTTCAAAATGTTTTTATTTCAAATAGCTTTTACAAGTATTTATGAAACGTTACATGATTATAGTTGCACGGTTCCAAAAAGTTGATCGTATGGAGAAGAATCCGGCAAGAAACTCCACGGACATTTTTTTTTTTAAATAAGAGCTGTTACATTTTTCACTAGATGTGTGGTCATTGCAGGTTAATGTCTTAGTAGGTACTCAAAGACGAGCTTAAAAGACTACAGTTGGGGATCCATGAGCATGTAGCGACATCTATAACGGGGTGGTGCGGAAAACGCACGGTTGATGTCGGGCGGTTGTATATATGCAAGTTGCACGGTAAACTTCACTTGCGCGATTCAGGATTTGACGCTTCGTTCTTATGTAGCTTCTTATGTTTCTTATCTTCTTACGTTGATGCCTTTTTTCGGGCGGTTGTATATATGCAAGTTGCACGGTAAACTTCACTAAGTTTACCGTGCAACTTGCATATATACAACCGCCCGAAAAAAGGCATCAACGTGTGATCGATAGCAGACATAAACTAGTCCCAAAATAGCTACTTACCTATCTAAATATTACCTAATTTAAAATCTCGAAGGATCAAATAAATATATTTGCTATCACACAAGTATGTTTGATATCGTTTACCGAGAATCAATAAATAAGCAATTTCAGTTCGATGAAATCAATTTCGTTTGACATACCTGCAATGTCGTCCGTATACTGTGTGTATTTAGAGTGAACTAGTTGTTGCCCGTGGGTTCACTCGCGACCGATATCTTAGTTTTTTGTTGTGGATGGGGATGGATGGATGGATATGATTGCGCTTAAAAGGCCTCTGGTTAACTTCCCGGGTCGAGCAAAGCGTTGCTGGGTTTTTCTGTGAAATTCTTAGCCTGGTTGATGGCAATAGGCTGAACCTGAACATACCGGCGAACTGTGGGTGTACATTAGTACACCTCTAGCTAAATTCTTTGCAGCAGGACATCCGATGTTTCCATGGCAAAAGTTATCGCAATCTGTTTACCAGTTTAGGAGTAATTAAAACGAATTATTGCTTTCGCATTTATAAGTATTGATAGACATCAATACTTTTCCGTGCGTGTGAAGTCTGCTAACCAGCGAATAGGCGTCTGAAGTCTGCTAACTTCACACGCCGCTACACGTTGCAAATATCTTTCAAGCGTCAAGGTATAAAGTCTATAATCGCCGCAAAAAAAAAATGCCATCGATTATTTTACTCTCTATATGTGTTGTTTGATGTACGTTTATTTCAAGCTTCGTTTACATTATGTATAATGGATATGGATCACATACATATCGAACTCCCGACTCTAGGCTACGTCGAACGTACAGTCAATTTTATACTCAACTAGCTTTCCGATAGCGGCTTCGCACGCGTGATCTTAAAAATTATAGCCTACACCTCCATCAAATATCACGATAATATTAGCCAATAAATACAAAAACTTGACAAATTATAATAAAACCTTCCTCGAGAACCATTGGTGAAAACAGCATGAAAATCGATGCAGTAATTTTTAGGTTTATCGCGATTAGACAGACAGACAGACGCGGTGAAGGACTTTGTTTTATAACATGTGGTGAATTCAAGGAAACTATGCAGCACATCCTGTGCGATTGTGACGTCCTGGTGACGAAACAGATGAGTATTCTCGGCAACGGGTACCCGAAGCCGGAAGATTTTAGGTTCCTTCCTCTCAGTGGGTTAGCCGCCTTCGTAAACCACGTCTTCAAAGAGTAAAGAATATACAGTAATGGGGACAACACAAAAGATCCCATTGGGTCGAAGTGTTGCTGGTTGTACCAGCCCCCATAGTAAGATAAGATATAACATGTAGTGATTTTGAAATATTCAGACAGTCCATTCACTATTCAAAGGCATTCATTCATTTTCAACATGGATGCAGTCATTAACGTATTGTTTGATCACGATGTTGTTCCAGTATTTCGGTTGACTTGGCCACCTGCCAAGAGTCGGCCAAGGCGTTCCAGAATGTAATACACGACAATTTCAAGCTCATAGTAATTTATTATGAAAATTGCGACTTATTAACAACTGTTTAACATAATTACTTGAACGTTTAAATACGTGTTTCATTTTTTATGACTGATTTATATGCTATTTTATGTTACTGTTATATTTTTATGTTAATTTATACATAAATAAATTACTTTTATCAAATACTAAATGTATTCCGTAGTGCACTGATATCGTTTTAACCATCCCCTGGAAATTCTTAGCTGATTCATATGCCCTGTAAGAACATATGACAAACAATTTTCTAAGATTCACTTTAAGGACTAAGCCTAAGCCATTGCGAGTGGAGACCCGTGCCCAGCGGTGGGACGATTAATGGGATTGATGATGAAGATTTACTCGTGATTCTTTTTCCAATGTCCAAATTATATTAAAATACCTTTACATCATCATCAGCCCGTATTCGTCCACTGCTGCTGGATGTTAGCCTCTTTTAGTGAACACCACAGAGCACGATCTTTAGCTCTTTTTATCTAGTTACTGCTAGCTGCCTTTTGTCAGTCACTCCACCTGGCCGGCGGGAGTCCTACACTACGCCTGCCTAGACGCGGCCTCCACGCAAGCACTCTTTTACTCAAAAGATTGTCGGTTCTCCTGAGACATGACCGGCCCATTGCCACTTCACCGTGCTAATCCTGTGAGGTAGCTCACAGGATTGTGTCGCAACAAAAATAAAGATAGTAAGCGCGACTCTATGTCTCTCTATGACATCTCTGTTTCACAGCGCGAGCCTACGATCGCAAACCACGAAGTATTTGCGGGGTGTAAGAGGATGGTGCGGTGCGGGGCTCCGATTTCAGATTCATAGTTTGTCAATGCCTCGCCTTAATCTAGTTCTTTCCCAAAAAAAAAATCCTTTTATTGTAATAAAATATTCCGTCCAGATAATTAAATAAATAAACCTTTTTTTGTAACCAGGCTAACAGCCTATGGCGAGAATTTTATTTTCCATTATTCACTCTGCAAATCCAATTATATTTTACTTAAAATCAAATATCAGTTTCAATTTAATTGACCGACGAACAAAGAACAGAATTCAATTAGCGTAACAAGTTTTTATGAAAAGACTTATTTTAATCTTAGATATGAATTATGAATCGAATTATTATTAATTGTAAATCTGTTTCAGTAGCTACAAAATTTTAGTTTTTTATTTATGCTCCTTAATCTTTAGAATTTACTAAACAACTAAAAGAAAATTATATGAAATCCATACAACATAGACTTCCACAAGAACTTACCAAATGTTTTTTTTATTTTATATTACACCACAAAAAAATTGGCGTTTTCACTCCAGTACTAAGTACTTCAGTTAGATTTATAGAAAGTTATGCTTATTACTTTAAAAACATTATAAAAAATAAAAATAAATCTGAAGCATGTTTCCATTTCATTAAAAACGTATTCAAATGAACTTTCAAAGCACTGCTACTTACAGTTATTAATTATAATAACTAGATATAGAAAAAACTGGTCCCATCACTTCAATTAAAATGAAAAAGAAAAGTTTTCAGTAAACCTTAATGACTGAAAGCATTAAATTAATTGCATTCCATTCTATACAGCGCCATTAAAAAAATAAGCTTGATTAAAAAGTTTTTACGGGCAATTTGGCCGTGGAAAGTGTCCGTTGAGTTTTAATTCCAAAGTTTTTTTTTGAGGCGTGGAGCGTTAGACCGCATTTAAAAAGTTAGGCTTGGAAAACAAGGAAAATCAACGCTAATATTTTCGTATGAAGCGTCAAAACAGAAAAGTTATTCGTTTTGTTTACTTTCGTTTTAAGAAAATTGCATTTTAAAGAGGGGCTCAAGGCTGAATTTTTACGTGGTTCGATTAGGCCAGTGGCTGTACCAAGTTTGACTTAGTAGTTAGTAGAAGTGTACTAATGTACACCCACAGTTCGCCGGTACGTTTAGGTCCCATGTAATAGAGAACGAGCCTATTGCTACCAACCGGGCACAAATCTAGACTCCAAGCTGCTACTGGGAATTTCATAGAAAATCCCAACAAAACTGCTCGACCCGGGGATCGAACCCAAGACCTCTAGAGAAGCAGTCGCGCTTGGGACCACTACACCAACGAGGTTTTTTACCTGACTGTGAAAGAGAGTATTGTCATCTCCTGTTCAAAAGAGGACATGAAACAGATTATCAACAAAGCGTGTAGTCGTAAAACCTTTATTTTTATCTAAATATGACGTACGGCGTACAAGCCAACAGATTTTTACAATTAAACGTTTATTTTATGGAGATTGCCTTGTCCTTACGGCTAGCTGTGTCCGGCCAATTATAATGAAAGCAAATATAGAGGTATGCTTAAATACTTTGTTTTTCCAGTATGTCGTTATACTCGCCTTGAAATTAATGAAATATAAATATTTTTGGAATATAGAAAACGGGACAAGCGTTATGTAGCGAGTTGAAATGAAATAAGACAGGCCTGTTTCACAATTTACTGATAAATTTCGGTTAATTTATTTGGCAGACTGTCGGCTCAGTGAATCCTCCATAAACCTCTATGAGGTTTTTCGGGTCGGCAACGCGCGAGTGATAGGTACCCCTGGTGTTGCAAGCGTCCATAGGCTACGGTAACCGCTTACCATCAGGCGGGCCGTATGATTGTTTGCCACCTTAATGGTATAAAAAAAAATCATACAAATTATGTTCCATTTTCGAAAAAAAACTTTTTAAGTATTATATCCATTGTCTAGTACCCATAGTACAAGCTCTGCTTAGTTTGGGACTGGATGGTGCTGTGTAAAAATGTCCCAGGATATTATTCATTTTTTTTTAAATTACAATATCGTTTGCCCACTTGGCCATCGGACTTCCTACACTTCGTGTGCCTATTCTCGTCTGCCATTCCGTCAGGGATCTAGTCTTCTTGCAGTCACCACGCCAGTAGTCACTTACCACCAGGCAGGTACTGATTAATGGCAAAGGACGTCTTTAAAAGCCCATAATTTAGCCCAAATTTGTACCGGAGGTACATGACAGCTGTCAATTTGATACTATTTTAATGGTTTTTACCATGAAATTAATATGAAACTGATAATTATCTGGCGTGCGTTTGACATTCCGAAACTGACACTGATAGTTTTTACTATGACATCATTACGAAACAGATAATAGTGTGCCAAACTGGCGTGATTTTTTTCTAAATTATAAGTTTTTTTCGCATCCCCCAGTCAACATTAAAAAAAAGTACGAATAGAGTTTTAATCAGCGTAACGCAGAATATGTTTTCCAATAAGTGTACCTTCGGTACATCATTTGGGCCGATTTCGATGACCTCCTTTTATTGATGCTTGTAGTTCATTCAAATTTGAGCCTTACTCCACTGTACATAGAAGTTATACAATACGCACTCGTAATACAACAATTAGACCTTCAAACATTCATTGATCTATTCGCGCTGATACTTTTTATGGATGACGTCACACTTTTATGTTGTATTCTTGTATATCCAACGATTTTATGTTTCCTCAAGTTTACTAGCCCTACATATACAATGTACGGTAGTTTTGTTTTTATAGATAAAGTTCGCGTTACCGTGAGAACACTAAATTTGTTAAAAAAGAATACATTGCTTTTTTATGTTAGGTATAAGTAGAAAAACCGAATAGAAAGAAGTTTTTACAATTTCATAATAGTAAATAAAATAAATAAATATCCTGGGACATTTTACACAGCACCATCTAGTCTCAAACTAAGCAGAGCTTGTACTATGGGTACTAGATAATGGACATAATACTTATATACTTTTTTTTGTAAATACATACTTATCTAATATATAAAATTCTCGTGTCACAGTTTTAGTTGCCATACTCCTCCGAAACGGCTGGACCGATTTATATGAAATTTTGTGTGCATATCGGGTAGGTCTGAGAATCGGCCAACATCTATTTTTCATCCCCCTAAATGTTAGGGGTAGTCCACCCCTATATGGCAAAACAACGTTTGCTGGGTCAGCTAGTAATATATAAGAAATACCCAGACAAACACTTAAGTCACATAAATATTTATGTCCTATGGGAATCGAACCCACGACCTCGTGATCAGCAGTCCGGTACTCGAACCACTAGACTACAGACGTCGTCATATCACGAACTGTCTCAAAATTAGACGAACGTCTCCCCCGTATCCCGTACCCCCCTTAGTAACTTACGCTACTAAACTCCATAGGCCTCAAGGCGCTACATGCAACCTCGATAACATTTGGGTCCAGCCAGTGTAACTGTTGCTTATCATGCAAAACAGTTTCAGTAACCACTTCATAAATAACGATAAGCGTAGCCCACAAAATTATGCATTCAACTTTAACGAAGAACGGTTTCAGGGGTTGTTACCCTTATTTCAGCTAGGCATGGAGTGGGGTGGCCGTAAGAGCAAAATATTTTGCATTGCGTAATTTGTGTTTAAATCATTTATTATTTTCAATCTATAAGTCGAATCCTTGCCATGCAGTGAGAGTATAATGGTACTAGAAATATATATAAACTGTGAAAATGTCACTCTCTAGCTATTGCGGTTCATGAGATACAGTCAACTGACAGACAGACGGACGGAGGCTTAATAATAGGGTCCCGTGGCACTTTTACTTCCGGGTATGGAACCCTGAAAATGGGTAATGATTTTCAAGGAGCTGAAGAAAAGTGGCTCCCTTCTGGTACGGAACTCTGAAAACAGGTAATGATTTTGATAACCTGCTTCTCATATTTTTTTATAAGTTAGTTTGTTACCTTTTCCTACGAAACACAATTCGATTTTGCTTAAAATCCAATAAAGAAATTCGTATAAATTTAATACCTATACAAATAGTTATACCATCATCTAATAACTATGTTTTAAGCAAACCAAACATTTCAATAGTTATTTCTATACTAATATTATAAAGAGGAAAGATTTGTTTGTTTGTTTGTAATGAATAGGCTCCGAAACTACTGGACCGATTTCAAAAATTCTTTCACCTTTGGAAAGCTACATTATCCCCGAGTAACATAGGCTATATATCATCACGCTACGACTAATAGGAGCGGAGTAGTAATGAAAAATGTAGCAAAAACGGGGAAAAAATTATAAGACCACGCGGGCGAAGCCGCTGGCGGGAAGCTAGTGTAATAATAAACTAAAACTAGAGTTTCTACATTTCAAAACCACAAGAATTTATGAATAAATTTTCATGCGGAGTCAAACACATTTTCCTCTAGGCATTTGAATACAAACTTTATTGTGGGAATTCAACCATATTCAGTTTAGATAGTCAAAACGGGGAAACAAATTCAATAATTAATTATTCGAACGGAACAATTGTTTTGAAAAACTTTTATTAGGTATTTAATTCTAAAGTACCTACATAACAAGCCAAGAAAGCTTTTTATCGGTTCTTGACAATTATTTTTATTTACCACAATTACCACCCATTCAAATTAAATGTCGCTAAAGCATAAATGTAATTTTATAATCCTCTTTTCTTTTCATTTGTATTTTGATGAATTACTTTACAAGCGAAATAGACTTTATGTTGATGCCATAGGCCATTTTATTGTTCGTCTTGCCTCCGATTAAAAAAAACGAGTTAAAGATTTCTTAAAAACAAAAAAACATTAAAGAATTTAAAATTTGTGCATTTCATATGTCATAAAAATGTCCCAAAAACTTTACAGAGTCACGAGGAAGCGTCGCAACATTATTAGCAATTTTCTAGTCGGTAAAGAGATAGAGAGACAAATTCAGTACCCGGAGACTATTAACAGACAAGTCCTTTTTTGTATTTCTTTTTTTTAATGCGGAAAATATGTCATGGCAATGGGACCAGTATAATTCACCACAAATTTAATATTCACCTGCGCGTGCGGAATTCTCTCTCCACAAGATTAGAAGGACCCACTATTTACTCACTGAAGTAATATGACGAAAAATTCATTCAACAAGACAGAGTCTTACGGGGGATTTAATTAGAGCCAGCTCTTCTTAGAATTAATTAGAAAACGTAAGATAGGTATGTTGCTAACAAAAGAGATGTTGACGAACGCCTCTAAAGTGAATTGGATCACGATTCAAAATGTAATTAGTTTTTGAACTCAAGGAATTTCGAGGATTACGCCCCCAAATTGTCAAATTGAGAGTGAAAGGAAATTGGTATGTACGCTTTAATATGCATGGTATAGAAAAAGTTATTATGAATTTCCGGTGAAGAATTATTTTTGGCGTAAAACTAAATTGATATTTTGAAGTAGTTTCGCATCTAAATTGACAAAGATTGTGAAATAATTGTATAAAGCAAAATAATGTCAAAACGCAGGTGCTAACTACCTACATAGGTAGGTAACAATTGTAACAAAACCTAAAACATGATACTTTTAGTTAAGCATACCACAATCTTTGTCAGAATACTTATATCTTTTTTTGACTGTACATAGTTTCAGAGAGTATAGATTTTCACTTGCTACAATTTTGGCACACCACTTTCGCCTCATCTATGCTCATTAACCTCCCCATGCATGCTCGTAATTTTTTGTAAGTACTTAAAGGTCTTTTAAGTACATGTTCGTAGTACATGGATACTTCAGGAACCTTTTAACGTTTTCGTCTCCAGAAAAAGGGAAATAGCTGACGGTAATGATGCTGCAAAGAGCTGTAATTAGTGCTCAAGTTTTGTAACAACGTTTAGGAACATAATTACGATCACCTGTGTTCTTGTAGGTATTTTACTAGAACCTACGAGCCAAGATATTTTATTATGATGATGATGAGACATTATTTAAATGAGCCATTTCAAGGAAAACCTTTTACTTGCATTTTGACGAGAATAAATACTACATACTAATGCTAAATGGTAACTAACATGCGTTTAGCAGTTTTAGCTATATTTATTTATTTATTTATTATGGACCATCAACACAGGATACACACAATACATTAAATATAAAAGTAGACATAGTTTTATAATGGTGTGTTCCTCCAATTATAGGTCACAGCATGCACTTATAGTCTAGCTAGGTGAACAAAGTATAAAGCTGTAACATAAGAATACAGCATGCTTTCATGATAATATATTTATATATACACTATATTCCACGAAGGGTCGGAGGCGTACTTACGGTACACCTAGGCACAGTTTGTCGGTATGTGTAGATCCTGCGTAAGGAGGGTGAGCTTATGTAATTAACCGGGCACAAGACCTAACGCCGAGCTGTTAAGTAGAAAGAAAGAAAGAAACAACTTTTATAAGTATTGAGTTTTTTTTTTATAAACACCCAATATCACCATTCGTCCAAACCTCTTCATAGCAAAGTTTGCGATAGTTTTAATTGTATGTCAAAGTTTAGTACTCGCCAATCTTATTGTCCGGCTTGAAGTTGGGACGAGCTAACTTCAACCCGGCAGTAAAAATAGGTAAGAGAAAAATATTTGATTAAAATTATTTAAAACGACAACCTACTACTTGAGCTTTCGTTTTTACTTTTTGTAGTAAGTATAATATTTTTCTTTCTTCTATTTTTACGGCCGGGTTGAAGTTAGTTCGTGCCAACTTCAAGTCGGACAATAAGATTGGCGGGAAGTGTACACTGCTTCAACTTGCTCTCATTATCAACATTATTGCTCCCATTTATTTGAGCGCATCGTATCTCGTATGTTTTGCATAGCTTATAACTTTAGGATAAAGGGCCGTCCGTATATTAACGTCACGGCTCAATCTTCTGGATAATTTCACACACCCATTTTCTTCCATTTTTTTCAATTTTTTCCGGCATGTAGGAGCTATCCAGAAATGGTGAATCATGCCCATACTAAACTTCTAGTACATGTCTCCACACTTACAGACTAATTACAATAGTCACTAATATTTTTTTTCTTTGCCCGCAACTTCGGTACCGTGGAAGTTGATTTTTCCCCCGTTCTTGCAACATTTTTAATTTACACTCAGCTCGCTCCTATTGGTCATAGCGTGATAATATATAGCCTATAGCCTTCCTCGTTAAACAGTCTATCTAGCACTGAAATTATTTTTAAAATCGGACCAGTAGTTCCTGAGGTTAGCGCGATCAACCAAACAAACAAACATTTATTACAGAATGTAAAGATATTTATCTACCAAAAATTGTAGAACGCCAAATATTATGAAGGTTGTCGAAAAAAGGTTGTACTATATTTGATTTATATCCAAGTTGCGAGTGGTTTGATCAAGTTCAAGAGCTCTGAAAGGTCAAGCGGGGACGGGCGACGTTTATGAGTGTCTGGAATAACCCCACTCGGTATACTCACCGTGACAGATATCGTTGGTATAAAAGGGTAAACATAGTGTTATTGAGTATTTCTTTTAAGAAATTCTAAGTAATAGTCCGAAGTTTGGTTTAAGGCTCGGCTAATAAGCTCACCCTTTTAATATACTTAATAGAGATGAATAAATATTGGCGATTGGTGGTTGTACAGGATTATCACCATAACGAACCCGCAACCTTGTGATCTGCAGTCCGACACTCGAATCACTAGACCAATAGAAGTCGTCGTTTAACTTACTAAGCAGTGCCAAGCATACATACTTGTAATACCTACACACAAAGAATCTTATTATTTTTTTAAGTAGAATACGCGGATAGTTCATCCTCGTATTCTACTTAAAAGGATAATAAATTTCACTAAGCGTGGCGTACCTGGGAGGCTAGACAGGTTGCATTTTGACATTCGAATCGACAAACAAAATGTATGGAAATGACACAAGCTTTCGACAAATCGGGCTGTCACTAATGTAATTTACAGTGTATTATAAATTTATGGGCGTACCTAGCTATCGCATTCTAAATTCAAAAAAAAAAGAACGGCAAAGGAAAGTCTTTACACAGCTTATGTGACCTCCCACGATGTTGCCGACCACTTAATAACAAAAAACGACCATGAAAACGAAGGTCGTAAAGACTGATGAGCAGGTCAAGGTTACTCAAGAGGCAGCAACTGGCGAAGACTCCCTCTGTTTTCAGAATTTTAATTTAATTGAGGGCTGACTGTGAAAATTTTGCATTATAAAGAGCCTTGTCTGTACCTAAAATATTAAATTTTCTCTCTGGCTAGCTTTATGTACGGTTGACACTGGCAATTTTATTTTGATGGCCGCTTTTAGTTCTTCAGGTTGCCGCTAGAGGGAACATAACGAAGTAGTAAAGAGTTTTTAAATCATTTAATTTTATTCAGGCCACATATAAATATTAAAAATTACAAAAAATATCCTTAATCACCATTAAATATTTATCATTATTTTTTTTTTCAATTTGTCTGCTGTCAGGTAATAATATTGAATAAAAACTTTTTGATTCGCATAGATTAAACATCAACATGGTTTGCGTTTTATATAGCTCGCCAGAGTGTCACTTGCGTTCAAAATAATTAGGGTATTCCGATGCAGCAACACTCCAGCGTATTATGTCACCCGTCGAAATTCAATCGCTAATTGTGCCTTACATACTATGCATACCAAATGACAATTTACTCTATAGACTTTCAATTTAAAATAAACTTTATTAAGCGAACTATAAAGCCTACTTTACATTGTTTTATCGTCCTATCTATCTATCGTGAGGTGCAAAATATTTGAGCAGATATGTCGCCAAAATCGTCAATTTATTGGATTGAAACAAAGAAGTTATTAAATGTAAATATGCTAGGGGCATTGATTACCTGTATGACCGTACCGTGTCAGTATCGTTGCAATGTAGTAACCAGCTAGTTTTGCACAGACCAGAGGTCTTAAGACGTCAGAAAATAATATAATTAATGTGTCGTGTGTTAATAAATGTTAAGTACGTGGAAAATATTCATAAAACGCGTGACGTTGGAATCTTATAAACGTATTAAAACTGAATACTTAGTTCTATAACTTCATGCGTAATTGGTAATCAAAGACGCTAGAAAAAAAATAACATACTTAGTGAAAGTGCCATGGAAGCAAGCAAAAGGTGTAGGTATTATTTATTTAAAAACACAAATTTAATAAAAATACTGGCTTTAAAGAAACACTACAAAAATATAGATTCCAATTTCAAAAATGGAGCGAAACAAAACAGCAAATTTTTAAATAAAAAGTGATGAATACGTTTTCCAGTTTAATTGTTGTTAAATAAATAAAGTGAGGCTTTGAAAAAATAGTCGTCAACAAATTAAACTATAAAACTTGAAGTGCATTTACGTCACGCGCTTTAATATTCATTGATCTCACATAACTATCAAGTCACCTATAATAAATAGGTATTATTGTAGAAAAACCAGTAGTTTTATCAAAGCCGCCACAAAATATATTGCAACTTACTGTTTTTATAAAATTCTGCAATTAGTAGAAACACACACACGATTCAGTGAATAGTGCTTGTGGTTGGTGTTCGTTAAATCATTTAAATTTCGTGTCGACGAAATTGTCGAAATTGTGTGTTAGTGTATACTAGCTTTCCGCTAGCGGGTACGCCCACGTAGTCTGGGTATTTTATTATAACTTTCATCCCCTATTTGAACCCCTTACAGCCCTTTTTAACCCCCGACGCAAAAACGACGGGGTGTTATAAGTTTGACGTGTCTGTGTGTGTGTGTGTGTGTCTGTCTGTCTGTGGCATCTTAGCTCCCGAACGGATGAACCGATTTTGATTTTGTTTTTTTTATTTGAAAGGTGAATTAGTCGGGAGTGTTCTTAGCTATGTTTGATGAAAATCGGTCCAAGATGGCCGCCACTACAAAATAGCGAATAACATATTTTTTCACAACTCCCTCAATATGGGTATCAAATGAAAGGGCTTAACTAGGAGAATACTATACACTATGACAAATTTCAAATCCAAGATGGCCGCCACCACAAATTCGCAAATTACATTTCGTGTCGGGGGTTTTCTAATTTTTTTTATTAGGTTTGGTTATTTTCGCATTAAAAAGTAGCCTGTGTCCTTTTTCAGACTATCTGTGTACCAAATTTAATTTAAATCGGTTCAGTAGTTTTGCCGTGAAAGCGCACCAGATAGACAGACGGACAGACAAACAGAAAGAGTTACTTTTGCATTTATAATATTAGTAAGGATTCCTATGCACATAGTGGCTAAAGTTGCTTCAAGAATAATTGTTTAACTTTGAAACATTTCCTTTTAACTAGAATAATTTAAGAGAGGTAGGGCATAGCCATTTATGGCTCAAATCTGGAGCAGCCCATCTGGGGAAGTACCTCCACCTTACAGGAAACTGCAGCCAAATAACACACTTTATTGTGTGTTGTGTTCCTGCAGTGAGTAAGGTCGCCAGAGCTCCTTCTAAGGATGCGCTGCGCTGGCAGTAAGAGGAATATTCCCTCAAACTGCTACGGCGCAGTAAATCCTCCATAAACCTCTAAGAGGTTTTTCGAGTCGGCAACGCGCGAGTGATACCCCTGGTGTTGCAAGCGTCCATAGGTTATGGTAACCGCTTACCATCAGGCGGGCCGGCTTGTTTGCCACCTTAGTGGTATAAAAAAAAGTCAAAAACTGACGTCACTTTTACACGCATTATTTACTTTAAGGGCCTGTTTCATAGCTTATTGATAAGTTCCCGTTAAACTGGCAGATAATAACATACTTGTACCATCTTTGAATTATAATATCGGGCGGATAGCGACTATCCAGAGGTGGTGAAACGGGCCCAAACACCCAAAATATCCAAGGTTTTTTAAAAACATGCAAATCAGGAATACTTACTCTTTTTGTTTAACAACTAGATACTAGGTAATACAGATAACTAGTACCTATGAAATAAGACCACGCGATGCAAAAATATGTAGTTTAAGTAAACTTTCACTGTTAATCTAAATATTTATTTAATCTAATAAATCACATTTTGTTTGTGCTAACACAATATATTTTTACAGGTCTCAAAATAAACCGGATATGACGACTGACAACGCTCTCAATTCCCAACGGTAAGTTTTTACAGAGGAATAATTATTTTATATAAATAATTAATGTACTTATTATGAAAAGTTAAGAGGATTTGTTCCGCTTTCGCCTCACATGTTTGGTCCCACATAAAAAATCTGTATTCGTCCTACATTTTAATCCTTTATGCCAAATTTTCCCAAAGTGAAATATTTATTCTGAATTTAATATTTTTATCCTGTATTGCCCCATTTTTCGTTCCTTATTAGCCTCGAATATTTTTGTTAAGAGGATAGTTTGTTTCTCCTTTTTATTTAACTACTGAAAAGTCGTCATAGTTCCCACTAGAAAAGAGGATACATGATAACCTTGAAACTATCCTGACCGATAGTTTCAAGGTTTTTAGGTCTTCGGGACAGTGGAATTCGTTAAACGTCGTTTACGTCTCCCGTGCCTGTACAAAATTAATAATCCCGTTAGCATATTAGTTTGAACTCCAATTACCCCCCCTCATCTATCCTAAATCTTAATAAGAACTTTCCTCGGACCCTCGAACTTCAACTTGAATAATAAATGGCGAATTGGTCCAGCCGTTCCCGAGTTTTGCGCCTAGCAATGCATTCAGCTATTAATTTTTATTTATATAGATTTACTAGCTTTCCGCCAGCTTAGCGCCAGCGGCTTCTTCTGCGTAGTCTTGATCACTTTTTTCCCCCGTTTTTGAAACATTTTTCATTGCTACTTCGCCCCTATTAGTCGTAGCGTGATGATAAATATAGCCTATAGCCTTCCCCGATAAATGGGCTATGCAACACTAAAAAAAATTTCTATCGGTGCAGTAGCTTCGGAGCCTATTCAATACAAACAAACAATCAAATCTTTTTTCTTTATAACTTTAGTACCTACTTATGGATTAATTAAAGATCATCTGTGGAGGCAATCTTGCTACCAAACAGTAGACTGGCTGATCTGCCATTTTGACAGTTAATGTCAACTCGATAGTAAAAGAGGAACAAGGCCAAGAAACAGTCAATTTGTGACTGAAAATAAGACTATGACAATAAAATATATAAACACAAATATTTTGCGTACGCGTCATCACGACAGACGACCTCATTTCTTTATCAGATTTGGCAGTAGTACCCGCTAATGTAGTCATTACGTCATAACCTTGTAAATTGGTTGACGTATCAGTTAATTTGCTGTAAACTGCTCTGGTTGCGGGCAACGCGTTATATTAGTAGCAATTGGCTCTGCAATTGACCTTATCAACACTTGCCCGACTCATTTAGGCCTCGGCTAAATTATGTAGCGAGACGCGTAGAGAAATTCGCTTTTTTTGAGTGAATAAAACCTCGAAATTTGGTGACCTTAAAATGGGAAGGAGGTTTTACGTACCAAAAACTGGAAGGAGGTTTTACGTTAACAATGTATGTAGCTATATTAATTACCGTAAACCATTATCGTTTATTTATACTAAGAGGTGACCTGCCTAGTAAGTCTAGTGGTCGTAATCGCTACGCTCGAGGTCCTGGATTCGATTCTCAGGTCGAGCAAAGTGTTATTGGGTTGTGATGTGAAATTTCCAGTAGCTCGAGGTTTGGATTTGTGCCCGACTTTTCAGTAACAGCTAATATAGACGTTAAATGGTATGTTATTCTGACGCTTTCATTTTTTAACAGGGTGTTCAAAAAATCGTCACCCAACAACAAGCTGACGCTGTACCTAGCGTCGCGTGACCTCGTGGTGGAGAACGGCACCATCGACAAGATACAGGGTGTGCTGCACGTAGAACCGGAGTACTTGGAGAACAAGAAGCTGTATGGACAAGTTACACTCACTTTCAGGTTCGTAATTTTTTTGTTGTTGTATCCATGGTATGGTATAGCGGGCTGTTTTCCACAACTCCACGTCAATGCGCGTATTTTGCGTACGGGTATTTAATGTTTACTCAAACCACCCTAACTCCTCAAGAAACGCCAGCACATTTCTGATGTTGCTGACGATCTCTCGGAGGGTACTTTTGTTTCCGAAGTACTTAGCCCTGTATGTGGCGACCTTAGTACAGTGCAAAAGCACGTGGTCCGCTGTTTCGTCCTCACCCAGGCAGGCTCTGCATGCAGGGCTGTCAGTGACACCTAAAACATGCAGATGTTTATTGAAAAACCCATGACCATGTGAGGGCTGCGGTGATTGTCCTCAGTTGTTGCTTAGACAATCGTAGTAATTGCTAAGTGACATGAGAATTAATTGTGGGAAGTGCCTCCTTAGCCTGCCTGCATTTCTCATGCTGTATCCATGCAAAGAAAGCAAGTGAAGCGTAGGTCGACCTTTTTCTGGAGATGCGGAAAAGTCCTCATATATCCTTGCCTCGCAGGGAGGCAGCAGTGTACTGCCTCCCCGGGTCAGACTTCTACCGACTAACTAAGCTAACCTAAATTAAAAATTTAGAAAACCCCCGACACGAAATGTAATTTGCCATTTTGTGGTGGCGGCCATCTTGGATTTCAAATTAATCATAATGTATAGTATTCTTCTAGTTAAGCCCTTTCATTTGATACCCATATTGAGGGAGTTGTGAAAAAATATGTACTCCACTATTTTGTAGCGGCGGCCATCTTGGACCGATTTTCATCAAACATAGCTAAGAACACTCCCGACTAATTCACCTTTCAAATAAAAAAAAAACAAAATCAAAATCGGTCCATCCGTTCGAGAGCTACGATGCCACAGACAGACACACAGACACAGACACACACACACACACACACCGTCGTTTTTGCGTCGGGGGTTAAAAACCGCACTTCCCTTCTCTAACTCTGCCCTAAATGTCATCGTCGGCCATTGGATCCAAAACATTCAGCACGACCACGACCATCTGTCATTGGCTATGCCTAGCCTATCTCTTTGGATAAAACTGATGGATTTTTTTAATGAATTCCATCATCATGGAATGAATGGAAGTAACAAAAATATTTTTTTCTTTTTTAATTCTTTATGCACATGTGTACAGAGGCGGACTTAATGCCTAAGGCATTTTCTACCAGTCGAGGGTGATGCAGAGACACTAATATAGGTAGGTGCACTAAACAAGACAAAACTAAAAGAAAATAATGAAAAATTTAAGATATAGTATAGAAAATAATAGCTATTTAAAACAAGCTCAGCATTTTATTTAACTGTTTGTAATAGTTAATTAAACAGTCAATGTCTTGTGTGTCAACGGTTCGACTAAAATATCCCCGTTTCTATTTCGGTACCAACAAAATGCGACGGAATTTGACATTCCTACTCAATTCCTATTCAATTGAACACGTTGGGAACGATGTGCATGCCCCAAATAGTTCATATCGTTTAGATATAGGCACTTCTAAATTTACAAATCTATAGGTAAGTCACCCATAGCCAAAATGGAAAACTTTTTTTTCTTGGTAAGTGCATAATTATTTAATCAAATCGGTAAACTAAAATATGTCCATGTAGTCACCATAACATGAAGGAAACATTGCCAAAAAAAAAAACCTCATAATACACCGTATTCGAAAAGCCGATTCCATAAAGGAGTTTCTTATAACTAAGTTTTCCTTAAATCTTCTTACTGAAATATCGAAGTTCGCTGTTCGAAGTTGTTTGTTTGCATAGGACTTAGATCCTGCAATATCGTCATTTCCCGGAAGTACCATACAGCGTCATACGCTTTTGCTATTGGTTAACCTATCTAAATACGTAATATCCGCCAGGAAGTCACGTCTGTTGGTGACCGCAGCTTATTATATAATTTGTACATGATTGGGGGTACCTAGAACCCGTCAAAAATAACATAACGAATAGATAAGCAAGGAATCATGTAAGAAATGTGGCAGTATGCGGAGTACAATCATAGTTCGAAGAACTGATGTTTGTTTGTTTGATGAGTACCTACTTAAGTGGAGACCACGCACTGGAAAGCGCAGCTTTGGGGCTCCAACGAGATGTACCGAAGACCTGGTAAAGGTCACTGGGAATCGGTGGATGGAGGCGGCATAAGACCGGCCCTTGTGAAGTCTTATGGGAGACGTTGGTTGGTAGAGCTCTTTTGGCTGAGATGAAAGAAAAAATTGTTTGTTTATATTTATATACGACTAGCTTCCCGCCAGCGGCTTCGCCCGCGTGGTCTTATAATTTTTTTCCCCGTTTTTGCAACATTTTTCATTACTACTCCGCTCCTATTAGTCGTAGCGTGATGATATATAGCCTATAACCTTCCCCGATAAATGGGCTATCTAACATGGAAAGAATTTTTCAAATTTACATACAAAAATACAAATCTTTCCTCTTTATAATATTAGTATAGATAGTATAGATATAGAAGTATAGATATAGATAAATAGTATACTATTTTCTATGTTGTGTATATGTACAGACGTATGAAATGTTGAATGTGGAGTCGGTCGGTCATTGACCCGAGTAATCGATCTGAAATTGGCCAACTTCGGTGACTACCAGAAAACATTATCGCAGTATTCCCAGTTGTTGTTGTTCCCTACAACGCTAAACATAAAAAAAGAACAGATCGGAATTGTGTTCACCATCGATTGACACAGACAGTTGTTCTGGTCTGGATGTGTTTGTGAAATCACCCGATATCATAATATGAGGGAAATCCTTAACGTTAAGATAATAAGAGATCCGTAAGATAATACCAGTTATTTTAATGAAGAAAAATAAGTAATTTTGAAGGTAAATGTTGACTCGCGGTGGCTCATAGGTCATAGCGTATGGTGTATTTAACCAGAAGACAAAGGTTCGAATTTATTCCTTCATTAAAATAACTGGTTTTCAACAGTGATACCAGACCGTTATAATTTTATAGATAGTACTGTTGTTGTAACACAAAATGTCGTTTCTAATTTATCGAGGTTAGGTAATTTTTACTATACAAGGTGAAGGGACATCAACGCACAAACGTCGTGACAAGGTTTCACTCAATATCAAAAATAAAATGACCCAGGTCATTCATGTAGAAAATGATTGGTTATTACAGATAGTTGTAATTTTTACCGCGCGCGCGATGCGAAATAAACGAAATAATGATTTTTTAATTATAAATCTAATTTAGGTAGATAAAAATAACAACTGCAGAAAAAATTATGAAAAAAGTCACGGAAAATTCACGGTCCAGAATGTACTGAACTCATGGTATTCGGATGTGCGTCGATGTCCCTTCCACGTTGTATAAGCCACCAATTTGATCGAATCCTACATCCTACTCTATATAAAGATAACTCAATATATTTCATCGATGCTTACCGTTTCAAAGGAAGCCGACGACACGTAAAGCTTACATCCGGTGCCGTAATACCTAAGGATTTTGACGCGATTATAGTTTGAAGTTAATATTAAACACGTTTGATGCTCGACGAAGCACATCATCTCCCTTTACCGCCACAGTTTTACGGAGATAATAAAATTTGCATAGAATAATCCCCTTATTTGTTCATGGACAGAATAAAAATGTAATAGTGCTATAAAAAATTGAGGCTTTTGGTCTTATAAAAACGAATATGATATGTCTGGTCTGTCAGTCAGAAGTATTATTATATACTTTTATGATATAATGACATAAAAAACAACAGTAAAGGGACTTTAGATATGATATTGCTTTCTCTTCTTTCTTCATTTGATATTTTCCGGTTTATTGTACGAGTTTTTCTTTAATTTTTGTCACCAATGTACCAATTAGTGTATCTAACCATTGTGGGTTGCTTGAAAAAAACTTAAGCGAGACCTTATTTAAAGAAATACATTGCTTTGTTAGTAAAATAACAGCGCCATTCTTGCCTTTTCCTCCCATATTTATATTTGGGTCGATTTCCAGTCTAACCAGATGCGGCTGTATCTTAGAATGATTTCTTTTTTAAAGAAAAGAATTTATTTACCAATAATTACACATAGATCGATACAAAAAAAGAAAACAGATGTACAGTTTAAACAGCAAATATTTATAAACAAATCCATGCTAAGATAATGCCAGATATATAATAAATATAATAATCTAAAGGATCCCTTACCATAGAATTATTATGTATAAATGCCATGTATTATATCATAATACCTTTGATCTTCAAAGCTGTTTCACATTCTTTTCATCATTATAATTTTTTACGTATAAAGGAGATCAGATACATAGAATTTTATACAAAGCTTTTCTAAGAATATTAAAGCTTCAACAGCATAAAAGATATAACAACCATTTATGGAGATAGGGGAATCAATAAACTGACAACACTTTTAAAAGACGACGAACCAGTCTGAACACCCTCTCAAGGTATTTTCATAATAATCAGCAAAATGCGTCTTAAAGTTTGTTTTAAATAGGTAAGGTACTTAGATTTGCAAAGTAACTTAATGATTTTTAATAAACACACATTGTTACAAATTGCCAAGGAAAAAATATTAATTGACTTAGCAGAAATATTATTGGTTGGAATTCCAAAAAAAAATAACCTACCAGATAAAGGAGTACAGCATACACAAACACACCATGTAAACATACTTAACTAGGTTTTTTTTAATATTATAATTATTTATTACGTAGGTATGTTTTCTTTTAATCCAGCCAGTCAAACGCAGAGTAGTTTAAATTCTTAAATCGGTCTCTACAGTATCTTCAGAACCGATAGTTAGACGTCAGTCTATAGTAAGTAGTTGTCTTCGTGATGATATAAGCCTCCTTCAACAAAATATTAACAATTTATTTTCCTAATTCACCATCTGCAGATTAAAAACATGGACGAACAATAGTACAGGTCGGATCATTTGTTGAATGTACCATTGCATGAGAAAAACAACGTTTCTGCCCGTGCTGGCTCTTTGAATGATGTCAATGTAACATTCTCTCGGCAAGGGGCAACGCAACGTAAGCTGAAACCTGAAACGTAATATATTTTTTTGGTTTCCTTGTTATTATTTGAATATCTCAGACATTTTCCTTGTACGAGTGCAAGCAGAATCAACATAACAAGGATGAACGAGTTGTGACAAAGCTCACATAATCCTATAACGATGTCAAAAGAAAATCTACCGTATCTACGTTATGTAAATGTAGAACTTTCTATACCCTTTTCCATAATAAAGGGTAAACACCAGAAATGTTTTTGAAGAATCTCTTTAATAAATTATATCATTTGTTTACTATACTTTAATTGGGACCGTTTGTCCTCCTCCTTTTTTTGAAATCGGTTAAAAATAAGAATATACTTTAATTAGTTAAGTATACGTATTTCTTTAAATATAAAATAGTTTTTTATAATTTCAAATTTCTTGTACTAAAAAAATTCGAATAATAAAAGATCTTTTAGTCTAAAACTGCATATCAAAAACGATATTGAAAATCATTTCCGCAAAGATCATCACATTCCGTAAACTTTTACTAGAAGATCAAAGCCAATGCGCAGTTTAATGGTTTTCCTTTTACATCGTTTATTAGAGGAATGTGCATTTTCCTACTGTAAAACCACTACATTAGTGTAATACAAATAAGTATCTTTAAGAGAGGTAGGGCACAGCTAAATAACATACTTTATTCAGTGTTGTGTTCCTGCAGTGAGTAAGGTCGCCAGAGCTCCTTCTAAGGATGCGCTGCGATGGCAGTAAGAAGAATATTCCCTCAAAATGTCGGTGCAGTGAATCCTCCATAAACCTATAAGAGGTTTTTCGGGTCGGCAACGCGCGAGTGATACCCCTGATGTTGCAAGCGTCCATAGGCTATGGTAACCGCTTACCAGTAGGCGGGCCGTATGCTTGTTTACCACCATAGTGGTATAAAAAAAAAATGTTAGGGTAAGTAATATTAGTCGGCCCAACCAGCTTTTATAGCTTCCCGTGTACTAAAAAGGAAGGTTGGAATGTCCTTAAAGGTTTTACTCATGTACTTAAGTAACTAAAGTAATTTCTAAAAAAATACACAATTTGTCATAATTTTACAGATTTAAATACACCTGCAAGTTACACGCTTATTACATAAGGTACTTAAGACAAAAATGTATTTTAATAAAACCTCTTTCTAAATCCCCTAATAGCCTTAAATAAAAAAAACATGTTATTGAACCTGTCGTCCCTAAGCCCAGGAAGTATACTCCCATTTCAACCTTGGCTTCTTAATTAAAGCACGACGTTACCTCCATTTATAATAATTTGGATGGCGGGGAACGCTTTTCGGTGCCTAATGGATCGCGCATTATTATATAATACTTCTACTAAAAGTATGTTGCGGATTAAAAATATATTATTCAAGATTTTGAGTTATATAAATGATTCGGAAATTGGATTTGGTTGATAATTTATATTCGAGGGAAAAATTACACAGGAAAATGTCCAGATTTGCGAGACTATTTTTCTATAATTTTTCTGTAACGTTCACTAAAATTATAATGTATAAAAGTATATAAGTATTATATCCATTATTTAGTACGCATAGTACAAGCTCTACTTAGTTTGGGACAACATAGTACTGTGTTTAAAATATATTTCAGCAATTTTAACTGCTTGCATTTACCGCCCGTGGGGGTGGTACATACATATGTAGCTCGGCAAGTACTGGTTTCCCTCAAGGCGCCTGACCCCCTTCAGTGTAAAAATGAACCAATGGACTCGTCTGCCACTGTAGGCAATAAAAAAAATATGTTTATGCCTAACTACGCCTTCTCACCACCATTTTCTTCAGAGAAGGCTGACTGATGCCAACAGTCTCACACCAGTCCACCTCACCAACCACGACAATCATCAGTAACCTATGCCTAGTAGTTACCTTTTAAAATTTACTCCTCGGGTACCTACATAGGTATTTTAATTCCCAAAACTCCAACCTGTTCAGTAGCAGTAGCATTGGACTGCCTCAATAGACTAACTGGGAAGTAACGGGTTCCGACTCCCAATTCACTTTGTGACCACTATAATAGACGACCCGACCTGTATCTCTGTTCCGAAGTATTCAAAAGGTTTTTCTTCCACAGATATGGGCGAGAAGATGAAGAAGTCATGGGTCTCAAGTTCTGCAACGAGGCTATCATGAGCCTGGCCCAAATATGGCCGCTGCATTGCAACCACGACAGAGAACCCAATACCCCACTCCAGGTAAAATTTCAAAGCTATTGTTTTTGTTCTTTGTAGCCTTTTCCCAACCATGTTGGGGTCGGCTTCCAGTCTAACCAGATGCGGCTGAATATCAGTATTTTACACGAAGCGACTGCTATCAGACCTCCGCAACCCAATTTCTGGGCACTTTGGGCTTCTGACTACCACTAACGATTGTCATACGTATTCAGTTACGACGGCTTTACGTGCTCTCCGGGGCACGGAGGGGTCTCGATGTGTTAAGAATGGTCCCAATCCACAGACTGACCGCGGCAACCGCTGCTGACCCTTGCTGTTGGGCTGATTCACAAGCTACGAAAATGTCAAAGCTATTGATTTTCTAAAAACAGAACAAGCATGCCGTTTTAATTTAAACTGAGCTATGCAGTTCTACAAAGCTGTGTGACCTTTTCAAATGTACAAAGAAATAGTGCTGTCTTTGTTTACGTAATCGTTTAAATACTATACAAAGGCCAGGTACCCGTAATGGCATCCGTAATGGATGCCATTACGGGTACCTGGCCTTTGTGAATAAATAAACATAACATACCTATCCTATTAATAAAATAAAAGTGACGTTTTTTATGTTTGGATATTTTGATTAAGTAAATCATTATTAAGCAAAAAACTAAATAAAATATCTGTGGGTACATAAAACATTAAGGGTTAGTACTCGAATCAGGGTGTCATTGTGACATGCGGTCTGTCCAGCCATTACGTAGTAGGTAGTATACAATCGTATAGGTCAATATTGTCAAAAAAATCTTACACCTATATTCCCCGAAGGTGTAGGCAAAGGCGTACTAATTAATGAACACCCACATTTCGCCGGTATGTTTAGGTCCCATGTAATAGGGGGGCGAGCCTATATTGTCAAAAAAAATACAACCATAATTTATCCGTAATGGGATGTTATGATATGCTAAGAAAATAATCGAAAACAATACCAAACAAAAAATGAATTAACAAAATAAACCTAAAGCTAAAAGCCCTTATTTGCCTAAACTCTCTCGAGCAACAATCAGAAACAAACGACCAACTCCCAATGTTTCTATGTACAAGAATTTCTAGACGATTCCACAAAGGTTTTATTGTGGAACATTGAAACAGTGCAAATTGTATTAGAGTGTATAAAACTTTCTTTGTTGAATAAAAAAGTACCTAAGGAGGTTTCATTTTTTTAATCAAGCAAAACTCTATATTATACAATTTTGAATAAAGTCGAATATTACATACGTGCTTCTTTATATTTCAGACTGTTCTGCAAAACTTAAAAAAAATACAGTCGAATTGAGAACCCTTTTTTGAAATCGGTTGAATAAATAACATTGTTGGGACGGACTGCATTTATAGCATTTACTACTTCGCGTTCGTTAGCATAGCCTAAGCGTGACTGCTACGCTCCAGGTCCTGGGCTCGCTTCCCAGATCGAGCAATATTTTATTTATTGAGCTACTAGCTTTTGCCCGCGGTTTCGCCCACGTGGAATTAGGAACTTTGGACCCGATTCCCGTAGGAACTTCGAACTTTTCGGGATTATTATGTAGCCTATGTCCGTATCCAAGGTACGAGTATATAATATCGGTAATCGGTTCAGCCGTTTTGCCTTGAAACAGCAACTAACATCCAAATATCCAGACTTACAAACTTTCGCCGTTATAATAATAGTAAGATTCTGTGAAATTCTTAGTTAGCTCGATGTTTGAATTTGTGCCCAGCTCGTCCCCATACTGTGGGTGTACATTAGTACACCTAAAACCCTTCGGGGAATATAGGCGTGATCGTGGTGGTAATGTTATGTATTTATGGCCAAGTTGTAAGTACGCTGATCAACCGATCTGCAAGGTTAAGCTACACTTGCCACGGTCAGTCTGTGGATGGGTGACCATTCTTAACATATCGAGACCCCTCCGTGCTTCGGAGAGCACGTAAAGCCGTCGGTCCCGGTTGTCATACGAACACCTATGACAATCGTTAGTGATAGTCAGAAGCCTAAAAAGCCTGACAACCAGTCTTTCCTTCGAATATCGGTATTGCCTAGAAATTGAGTTACGGAGGTCTGATGGCAGTCGCTTCGTGTAAAATACTGATATTCAGCCGCATCCTGGTTAGGCCGGAAGCCGACCCCAACATGGTTGGGAAAAGGCTAGGAAGTAGTAGTAATTCTTGTAAATCAGACCAATAAATAACCAAGTATTAATACTAGTGAGTAATTTCTATGAACCGATCCTTGTTTATTGCTTCGCAAGTTTCCAATCTTGAAGCAATAAATGTAAATGATGTATCTTCTACAGGCTCGTCTCTGATTGGTTCATGAATAATAATGGTAAATTTAAATGTTTTAAAATAAAACTATGTTGACGCGATTTCATCAAGTTATATTATTATAATTTAGTTAGTGTACCTAATGTTTGTTATTTGTTTTCAATAAAAGATTGCTATTTTATTCGTATTTATATTAATTTAATTATTACAATATTTATTTGTTATTTACTGTTATTTATAAGTATCTATCTTTAACTTAACTAACAGTAAGTTTTTTCTGTTTTAGTCTAAGCGCCCTCTCGCCTGTGTAGTGTTGCCAACTTCTAGGCCCTCTTCAACAGCTTCACAGCTCTATGCTACATCTATCCCTTTTATATAAACCTAAATGAAATTCTTCCAATTTAATAAGTTCCTACAGTTAGATCCCAACGCTTCGGACCCTTTACATCGTCGATGGTCACGAGCAGATTGTAGCAGATCATGGACGCGATAAAATCCTTCCCTTTTTTGTGTTTACGGTCGTTTAAATTATCTCTAACGGTCGTCATTACATTTTTATCTATACTAATATTGTAAAGAGGAAAGATTTGATTGATTGTTTGTTTGTTTGTATTGAATAGGCTCCGAAACTACTGGACCGATTTGAAAAAATCTTTTAGTGTTAGATAGCTCATTTATCGGGGAAGGCTATAAAGCTATATAAAATTACGCTATGACTAATAGGAGCGGAGTAGCAACGAAAAATGTTGCAAAAACGGAGGGGAAAAGTTATCAAGACCACGCGGACGAAGCCGCTGGCGGGAAGCTAGTGTATAATAATAATAATAAGACAAGCCTGTTGGTACAGTGGTAAGTAACCATTAGTTACAGCTAGGCTAAAGTCTGTGTTCGATTTCCTGCCAAGAATATAATTAAGTATGTAATATCAAGAAATATTCAAAATAAAAATTTAACCTAACTAATAAACGATTATTCTATACCGCCTAGACCGATTCATCAGCAATTTTTTGCTATCAAACATGTTAAGCGACTTTGCATAAAAGTAAAGCTTTATGGTAAACAAATGTTGAGTAACCCCTACCTATGTTTACCTTGAATACGTCGCATTAATCTCCAGGGTTTTCATCCATGTTTTAAATTGCGGGGGCCGACAAGTACATACACTCCATTTAATCCGAGATTTTGTAAAAAGAAATACACTAGAATTTTCAACACAATCCCTTTCGTTTGGGCTCATAAATCTTTGTACATAATGGCACTATGCTGGCGTAAAGGTCATTCTAAACGATTTCCAATGCTCCTCGCAGACAGTTTGGAAGAGTAACAGGTGCGCGTCGCTGTAAGATTCTCACTAAACACTCGTGCAAACAATTTGAGCTATGACAAAAAAAGATTTTCCGTAGTTTTTCGGGGACCTTCATTTGTGTGAATATCGTCAAGGATGAGGTTCCGGCAATATATTTTTACCACGCCTATCATCATCCTCCTAGCCTTTTTCCCAACCATGTTGGGGTCGGCTTCCAGTCTAACCAGATGCGGCTGAATATCAGTATTTTACACGAAGCGACTGCCATCAAAATTTCTGGGCAACGCCGTTAACTATTATCTTTACTAACTAGTCATGTTGCAACATCTTCATACAGACCAGTTAAAGCGACAACTTTAGCAATTGGTCCCCAACACTACATCCAACTTTAATGTAAGCAAATTAAACTTGTACTAATGTCCAAGATACGTGGGACATTCGTATTACTATCTGAACAAGTTCTAATCTATTATTGAGGGTCTATATCTAGGGTACATACACCGAATTATCTCTACTCGCTGCAATAGTTGCAATGTAAGGTATACAGTGACGAGCAAAAACTTGTCTTGTCAAACTACACTTGTCAAAATTCAAAAGCGATTTTCTACTAAAATAGGTAGGTAAGTAGTGACAAAATTTTTTGGTATTACGAACATAGTATTTACGAACATTATTAACTAGCTGATTCCCGCAACTTCGCTCGCGTTTAAACCCCGTTACACCAATTTTTTTTAGTTATTCTGTTATTCGGGGCGGAGACAAATCCAACAAATCAAAAATCATGAAAACCAGCCCAGCAATTCTCGAATTATAAGTGTTGTATTAAACCCGACTTTGTTTTATATATTAGAGAAGATATACTATAGATATTATACATTGGTGGTATCTCAAAGTTGGAATCGTTCATTTATGAAAAAATCGCTTTAGCACCTTTATAAGTGTTTATATATCTTTGCTCATGATTCATGACTGTACACCAACAGTTCGCCGGTATGTTAAGGTCCCTTGTAATAAAGGAGTGATCCTATTGCCATCAAACTGGCACAATCCAAACTCCAGAGCTGCTACTGAGAATTTCAGAATAAAAAACCTAATAACACTGCACGACCTGGGATTCGTATCTAGTACCTCGAGCATAGCAATCGTGCTTAAGACCACTAGGCTATATGAAAATAAATTGTGACGAAAATTGTTTGTAACGTGTTGAAAATGAATAAATTTCAAGAAAAACAGAGTAATATAAAGACAAAATTATGTTATTTGATAAAACAATTTGTAAATTTTCTTGGCTTTATTAAATTCAAACCCGTTTGTAGGGATATTGTTTTACTTATTCTACTTCCAACCACTTTCTCCTACGGTTTAATAAAACACGCACAAAATATACACCAATTTCTTTGTTTGCGTTGCCATTTTCCTTCTTAATTGTCCGAGTAATCTGAGAAGTGATCGGATGTTTTTTAGGATTGGCAAATATTACGTTCCAATGAATTTTCAGTAGTTAGGTTTTATATGACAGCTGACAGCAGCAGACCTAATCCCTTAGGAATTTCTCAAAATATCGTAAATTATTATAGCTTTTGTGATTCTGATGTATAAACATTCTGTAAAGTTTTATCAAAATCCGCCCAGTGGTTTTTGCGTGAAAAAATTAAACAATTACATCCTCAAAAACTTTCACATTTATAATAGAAATATATTTAATAAAGTATTCTTATCCTCCGATAAGTATACTTTTTATTATTTATTTCATCCTTACAACTAAAGTTATCAAATTTTGGCTATATGTTATGTTGCAGGAGAAAAGTTAGGGCAATATGTTACCCTAATTTATTTTCCAAACAAAACCGATAAAGTGGTTAGCTTACGAAGCAACTATTATTTAAATTGTGATAAATGGCACACCCTAAGCCTAAAACTACGTTCTCACTAAACATATCGCATAGCAATAAATTCTGATGAATATTTCAGTTCTATAAGCCAGATTTTGTAACACAATTATTTAAGCAGAGGAGAATCTCAACCATTTCTTAGAAAAGCTGTGCGGTGAAGAAATTCATTATTATTATATGCCAGCGTAGTAATATTATTATAGTATATCTTAATTAAAATCAATGCTTGATGTACGTACCTTATCAAATTTACCAGACCTTTCGCTGTTTGCAATTACAAATTGACTACATTCATCCTTTTTATTTTATCACTAGCGTCTCGTCTCGACTTCACTCGGGTGAACATTTGTATATGTATTTTTATGTCGCGAATTTTTCCTATGTTTTAATAGTTATTCTGCTATTAGAGGCGAAGACAAATCCTACAAAGCAAAGAGCATAAAAATTCTACCAAATTCTTGAGTTATTCATGGTGTAAGACAATATCATAAAAATCGATCCAGCCGTTCTTGAGATATACCTAAATGGTGTAACCAACCCGACTTTGTTTTAAATAGAAGAATAAAGATCTAGCCATTCATGGCTGCTATCCTATTAGCAGTTTTATATAGTAAAACAGATACTTAATTAGTATATTACCTAATGTTTGTAAAAAGTGCACTGAGAAGGGCGGATAGGATAAAGAAGCAGATAAAGATAAATATAAAATTCCTACAAAGCACAACTTGGTGGTATTCGTAATATTTATTCACCTTTTTTCACAGGACGCGCTAATAAAACGCCTGGGTGCGAATGCATACCCATTCCATCTGGAGCTCACACCTCTAGCGCCACCTAGCGTACAACTGGTACCAGCCAAACAGTACCACGGAGCACCTATCGGGACCTCGTATGATGTCCGGGCTTATATCGGTAAGAGCTTTTTACAATTCTTTATTATCTAGAAAAAGATTTTCCAGATATTCCCAAAACATACCAGTAGCTATAAACAGATTCTTAAAATGATGTATTTGGGTTGTAGTAGTCTTAAAACGGACTATATAAAATCTCAGTGACAGCGCAATAATAAGAATTCCTTTATAAAACATAATTTTGATTAAAGGATTCGAAAAAAATAGACTTACTCCGAATATACATTTTGTTCTTTTATTTAACACAGTTTTAAGTCAACAACCTTGTAAAATTAGTACGAGTATGTTCATCAATCAAAACACTGACATTACACGTGTTCAATATAAACGTAGAATAATACCAAGAAACTTGGATATTCTCCGACAAAAGCAGACATTTTGAAGCTCTTAACAACAACTAAAACAAATCTTGAACAATTGCCGTACTGTTTTGTACTTAATTAATACAATTAAGGCTCAGTGGTGAGTCGAAATGGTTGTTTTTACGCTTTTAGAGGAGTAATATAAATAAACAAGCCTTTGTGGCTTTTTTAGGCTTTACCGGAGCCAATGATAACGTTTTGCCCAGCTCCTTGGGGTACTCCGAATTATAGGATCACTCACGAACTATAGGATACTTTCTTCGTATCGCAGTAATTAGGTTTTATGTAGCTTATCTTTACTATAATACAACCAAGACGGTAGTAACAATATCATTAGAATTCATGATATCCTTTTTAATTAGGTAATTTACTTATAAAATCATGATTATTGGAAGAGAGTGTTATACTCATTAGCTACTCAACTATACACATTCAAGAATATGCTCCTGAAACATAATAACTGTATCACATATAATTTGGCACTCGATTTACGATAAGTTGGTATATTTAAATAGCTAGTTGTTATTCGAATACACAATTTGCTACTTTTACTAAATATACTCGCGAATCAAGGACAACAATCATATCAGATTCAGATCAAACGCCAGACACAAATATTATGACGCAAATCTAAATTTCCGTTCCTGGATTTATCTCAAATTGGCATAAAGAAGTAGTTTCATCTATAAAATATAGCCAGATGTTAGAACTTTACTTCTGAAGGTCGTCTGAGTGGCGGCCGTGACATTGCCAATTCTCATATTGTTCTGCCAAGTAAGCCGTCCCGAACAACTGCGCAGGTAGTCATGGAAGTGACTTTGTGCAAAAATATCGAAATCTCACGAATACGAAACATTTAAGGCCCTGTTTTACACACTTTCATATACGCAAAGTTTTTTATGGGTTATGTTGGAAGCTCGTTTTCCGAGACGAGTTTCCACTTGCATATCACCAGACGTTGCGTTGCCGATCTTGACCCCGGAACTAGCTCTTACGCAAAAAAGTATTTTCTGGCCTCTTACTTTAGCGTGAAGTTGTAATATAACCCGTTCCCATACGGTATCAAACACTATTAGATTTGAAAAGTCACACTGGGCAAATGGGCAGTACGGCACGGTACAGGGTAGGCTGTACCAGAAGCTTAAGCTCCATTATAGTAATCATAATCGCGTAGAATAATATGTTTATGAAAATCCTCTTCCTCCTTCCATCCTTTACGACCATTATAACTAGTCCTTTTGATGTGTCAAAAACTAGTTGCACGGTTCCACGGGTCTTGTGGTCTTCTCCACAAAATTGACCTACCATTTGGAGGCCGGCAAGAAACTCCGTATAATTAATGCTTTAAATATTTTTTTTTTTTACAATGTTTCTGCTGAGTACATTTTTTTTAAATGGTTACTTTCGTCGGCTAAATGAAGTGAATCCTTCCATCACCTCGTTACATAAATGACATATCCGCTACAGGTTACGCCAGTCAAAATTGATTTAAAGCTCAATCATTTTTGCAACAGCTCAGGATCCAATGAAAAAGTTAACGAGGACCCCACCATCGGTGCGTGAAAATCCGCTGAATTTTTTGCAGTTCCGAAAACACACGTTCGCGACTTAATTGGGATTTTTTATTATCATTCCACCTGAATAGTACGAACTTGGTTTTACCGTAAAAGTTTTACATACTGTCGAACATAGAACCTCCTCCAGTTAGTTTGCTTGTTGTTTTTTTGCTGTTCAGCAAAAAAACTTGCTTACATCAACATCAGATTGTAACACAAATTATAATTGAAATTTATGGCATACATAATAGGGTCCAATATAATTCCCCTATTATTAAATCCCCATTCCGAGGTCCGAGGTTTCCCCGTCTCATAATGAGAGAGATTAGGCTATTACGCTTGTTAAGTACGAATTGGCAGGTACCAAACAACGTCAATATCTTAGATCCGTTATTTTTGTTCACCGTCAAAGAAAGAAAGAATAAGAAAGAAACATATTTATTTTGGCATCATTTGGCAACATATTTATTTAAAAGGAGGTTTCTTTTTCTTTGTCGTACTGAACGGATTGAGCTGTTTGGCAACACTGATAGTTGTTATGACGTAGGTATCTCGTAAGAAAGGATTTTGGGGAATTCCCACGGTCTGGGGAAAATAAGATGAACGCGAGTGGGGAACAGCTAGTACCTAAGTACTAAGATAGTGTTTTTTACTGACAGCGGAGCGTCCAGACGAGAAAGTGTCCCGTCGCAATACGGTGCGCATGGGCATCAGAGTGCTGCAGGGCCCCGGTCGCTGTGTGCCGCCGCCCGTGCTGCCGCCGCCCTCCCCGCACCACACGCTCAGTGCGCTCGCGCATCACAACATGCTCCGGTAAGATTACTTTTTTTTAAATAGGTTAGCTACTGATAGCCTAGGGGTATGACCACTGGACTGCCAAGTCAAAGGTCTCGAGTTCCAATCCAAGGCACGCACCTCTGACTTTTCGAAATCATGTGCTTAATTATCACTCGCTTTAACGGTGAAGGAAAACATCGTGAGGAAACCTGCATGCTTGAGAGATGTTCTCGACGGCATGTGAAGTCTGCCAACCCGCATCAGGCTAGCGTGGTGGACCTAATCCTAATCCCTCTCATACTGAGAGGAGACCCGTGCCCAGCAGTGGGACAGTATATGGGTTGATTATTATTATTTAGGTACCTACTGACTACTCCCTACTAATCCTCATTTTTTAGCCCTCTATGTTTTTTTTTATTATTGATTGGATTTGAATTTTTATTTAAATTTAAAATGCCAGTGTTAATATAGTTAAAATATGAGAAACTCTTTTTTTAAAACAACTTCATCCTCCTGTCCTGATCCCAATATACATGGGGTCGGCGCAGTACGTCTTTTTCTTCCATACATCTCTATTAGCCTCTCTATAAGCTTTATTTAAAACATAAACGGTTATAAAATAACCGAATTATATTATGGAATAGTTTGGATAAACTTAAAACCAATCAAACCCACGTGGGTATTCCTAACTAATAAAAGAGCGCCTCAAGTTAATGAAGGAAAAAGTTAATCCTACCCGAATTAAACCATTCTGTAGGATTAACCAAAAAGGGATAATTCTTTACTGAGACGACCAATATCCTACACAAGTTAATACACTGAATTTGACCCACGCATTAATTTGAATAGGGAGACTATCAAGTCCTGGACAGAGTCGCCAGATTAACCCCAAAGCCAAATACCGTCCCACTGCTGGGCACGGGTCTCCTCTGTATGAGAGGGATTAGACTATAGGTCACCACGGTAGCCTAATGCGGGTTGGCAGACTTCACATGCCGTCGAGAAAATCTCTCAGGCATTCAGGTTTCCTCACGATGTTTTCCTTCACCGTTAAAGCGAGTGATAATTACACCCACGCTTACGAAAAGTCAGACGTGCGTACCTTGGATTCGAATTCGAGACCTTTGACTTGGCAGTCCTGTGGTCGTACCCCTAGGCTATCACTGCCTTCCTTCTTTTTTACTAAAATTTATATCCATTAAAAAGTTAACCATAGTTATGTAAATATATGTTTAATTTATTTCATTATTCATACTCCATTAATGTCGCTTAAACGGATACCAATATTAAATGAGGATATTATGTTTTTACTGGCTCCAAAAATTATGCATACATGGCTCGGTTCAATTGAAATATTTCAGTTTATTCAACTCTTTGTCACATTTTTCCGTAGGGAATTCTGCGACATAATAAACGGTTCGCTGGAAATATGTACGTCTCATGATTACACAGGTATACACTGTACATACATAGGTATGTACATAATTTGCAGGAATCGATGTGTTACTACTGTGCAGAACACAGATATGGTCCCGGTATGCTTACCACAATTGTGTATGACATTACGTATAGTATACAAGTAGTATGTTACCACGGTACACTGTTTATTTACAACCATACAAGGAAAGGAAAGGACATCGACGCACATCCCAATAACATAAGTTCTGTACATGATTCTGGACCCCTGCGTTGAAATTTTCCGTAACTTTTTGATAAATTTGACAATTTTTTCTGCAGTTTTTTTTTACTTGAACGTGTAAAAAAACATTATTTCGGATAATTCACCGCGGAGGGTTTAAAAGAAGACTGTGTTCGCCATCGATATAATTATTAAAAAAATAAAAAATAAACAAAAGGAATGAGACAAACTACCTGCTATTAGGGTTGACGATGGGATCAAAAAAAAATACATGTAACCCCCCGGTATTGCTTGTAGTATTACTATATAGTGCTTTCGCACTGCGACTGAGCAAAATTTAAAATTCCGATAACTGATCAATGTAAGAGAAATACAACCTACTTTTCTAACATGATTAATGCCCATTTGCTCATCGCCCGAAAGCCTAGTATTTAGTAATCCTGTGACAGTAACAAAATGCTGATCAATTCGTCACTATTGCGTCTGACAGATTGATCGTAGACTAAGATTAAAGAGCTTGTCTGCACCGGCTTAAGGTGCACGATCAGCAAAAATCGATTCCACATATTAGATAAATCACATTTACGGATCACTAAACCATTTGGTAGCTAAAAGAAAACTCGACCTTTGCTATAATGGGTGACCTTCGATTCATACTTCCTAAAACAATTAGTAATGGGACAATGTTTTACTTACAGTGTATTAGGTAAGCTCTAACATCAGTAACAGTCAAAACCACAATAAATACATTGTAAAATGGCGAATCAATACCAAAAAACCACACATTGTAGTTTGAAACACCGCGTACACAAAAAGTTTAACACATTTGACCAACTTGAGCAATAAATACTTTCTGTAAGAGTTTAGTCAGCGATTGTCGCTCTCGAATTGTCGTGCGTCTAGACATTTATTCTTCAGAAAGAAATGCCCTAAACTGTTTAGGTCGATAAAAGCCTAGGCAGCTATTAATGCTCGAAATGTCTGACAAAATCGTCACAAAAAACTACACAAATCTACGCGATAGGTTCGAGTACATTTTTTATTCCGACTCCTAACATAACATACCATCACGCCTATATTCCCCAAAGGGTTAGGGCAGAGGTGTACTATTGTACAGTCACGAGCAAAAATATGTATGTATACACACTAACAAAAGTGCTAAAGCGATTTTCTCTTAGGCTAACATTCAGAGACGACGCTAAGCGTAAAGTAACGCTTCCGTATGTCAAATTTGTATTACAATTTGACATACGGAAGCGTTAGTTTACGCTTAGCGTTGTCTCTGAATATTAGCCTAAGAGTACTAAAAAAACTTTTGTATAATACGAACACAGTATTTACGAACCAATACTATAGTGACATTGGTGTTATATCAAAGTTACAATCGTTCATTCATGAAAAAATCGCTTTAGCACTTTTGTTAGTGCATGTTTTTTACCCGACGACACGGAAAAAAGCCGAAGGAAGGGTTATGCTCGTGACTGCTCGTACACCCATAATTCGCCGATATGTTTAAGTCCCTTAAAAAAGGGGGCGAATATGCCATAAATCGGGCACAAATAAAGATTCCGATCTCCGCTTCTGATCCCATTAACATGACTTATGGGATAATAGCTTTACAAGATATTGTCGCGTTATGAAATGATTAAATAACCTATAGTCTGTTTTTTAATCTCAGAGACTAAAGTGACATTACGTGGGATACCAGTTTTTTGCATTTCTTAAATAGTAATGTGCCTCTATCGAAAATTATCGCTAATAAATTGAAGTGTCGGTTTTTTACATTAAGTTATCGTGAAAAAAATAGTAGGTCTTATTTAAAACGTAATAATCATGAGTCGGATTAGGTAGAGTTTTGAAGGACTAAATAACGACAGCGAAATCAACATAGTATTCTAAAACTTTTTTACAGCGATTGATATAGTTTTCTAATACTTTTTTACCTCGTTGGAACATAAGACTAAATTTATTAAAGTCCTTTCTTAGTTTTTTTTTGGTAGGTAATTTTACGTCATTTGGTACTTAAAACTCTACGACGACTTAACTTTCATAGACTTTATTGTGCATTCGGACAATTTTAATTAATTTGGTCTTTAATTATACGATTTGGAATAGAAAATTTTTAAACTAATCGTCTAAAAGTTACGATTCAACAAACCGGTATCGTAGGTACAACCCTATACAAAAAAGCTGGTATCATTATTTGTAATTTTGACAGTTGCATGTGTCAGTTTAGTCTCTGAGATTAAAAAACGGACTATAGTTTCGAATCTTTTCACGAGTAGACTGAGGTCAATGGTTTCAGAAAAGAGTATGATAGGTTTTATTTATATTTTACAATCCAAATCTAGAACTAAATGTAAACACAGAACATCCTGGCTATCGTAAATTTTATTCTAGGTCTTAAATCTGACTTTATGTTTAATTTAATTATTCCTTTTTCATTTTTAGTTTCTGGGTCATGGGAGTATAGTGTTTAAATGTAATTCCAAGGACTACGCAACATTTTCTCGATATGTTAAGAATGACCACACATCGACAAACTCAAACGACCATGGCAAGCGTAGCTCAACCTTGCGGATCGGTTGATCAGCGCATTTACAGCTCAGCCACAAGCCTCTATTTATTAATATGATTACTTACACCCCAACTCAGAGACGTCACTTAACCTTAATGAATCGTTAACAAACAGTGGCTACTATATCTTGACCTATTTTTCCATATTAGAGTTTGTTGTCAGTGTACTAAGATATACTGGCTGTCATTAGCTAATGGTTCATTAGGTTAAGTGACGTTTCTGAGTGCGGCCCTAGTCCATATGTCCACGTTGAAAATTATAGTTAAACTGAACTAAACCAAAATTCGTCGACGAGCTACACAATCAATTCGCCCCGTATTTCCCTCTAAACATAATATATATCCATGTACTATACACGATTCTCGGTAAACGATAATTGAAGCGTAGTTACTCGAAGCATAGTTTCCATCATAAATGCATACGGTTGTTGCAGTGTTATAGTTGATGATATCAAGAAAGTGACAGTGAATTATTGGAATAAAATTTGTTCTTGGATCTGTTGACAAATTGTTATATAAATAAAGTTCAAACTGAAAAATTAAACAAATTCTTCGATTCTGGGTTATAATAAATCAAACATAAAAATTACTCGCATATCAAAAGACTGATGGCAGAGCAAAATTCTAAATACACATATCGGTTAGGTTAGAAGTGCCGAGCGCGCGAAGTGAGCGGTGCTGCGGCAGCGACCGGCGAGTGCTTCAACCACACGTTTTGTTAGAAAAAAAAATGATGTGCAATAAATATTTTGAGATAACTATTTTGCTGTGCAATCAATATTTTTTATGTGCGGTCGGTTATTTGGATGCAAGTTTAATTTATTTAGACGTGAAAATTTTGGTACTCAAACAGTATTTGATGTGCGTTGAAAAATACTACACAGATTCTTATTAGCAATACGGTGAATGGCACCTATTTATTACATGACGAGCAGACTGGCACTAAAGCCTTCGGGGAGTAAGCGTGATAGTACCTATGTTACTTATTAACGGTCATAAGTTTAATGTGTGAGGACCCAATTAGTGCAGCTATAATACATTCATATTAACAAACAAAGTTTGTCATAACAAAACATTCTCCGACAAATTTAATTCATACTTACAAAGGATGTTCTCTCAAAACACGAGTGTTCATAAAGAAATTCTCAAAACAAAATGAATAATAGCGCAACCGCGTTATATCATGGCTTCACAGTTTGCATTTTACAGGAAATGTTATTTCCCGTGAGGCCGTGTCCGGGCTGCCGGTAAAGGGAAGGTTTATAGTGTAGTGCACTATCAAAATATAAGTACTTACAGTGTTGCATGATACAAATATACCGAATAGTAATGTACGAATTAGGTTTTATGCCTAAAATAAATCGATTCATTAATGCATACTCACATAATCGATTATAAAAATAAACGAATTGACTCATCACTAATACTTTGGGGATCTTTTACAGAAACAACATAAAATACCTACCATTACGCCTATATCCCTCAAAGGTAAGGCAGTGGTGTTTTGTACTGATGTAATCCTCAGTGTTGGTCTGTTTTTAACCCCCGACGCAAAAACTTTGACGTGTCTGTGTATGTGTGTTGTGTCTGTCTGTGGTATTGTAGCTTCCGAACGGATAAACTGATTTTGATTTTGTTCTTTTTATTTGAAAGGTGAATTCTGTACCTTCAGTGAAAAGAGGTATAACTCGAAAATCATAGTTTTGAGAAAATGAAGGTTGAAGTTTTAAAAAATTCTGACTCTTTTTCTACTGCACTAAAATGAGAACCGATTATTGGCATTGATAAATAATATCTTGGTACATGTTTTAGTATAAGAGAAAGAAGTTTAATTTATACAGTTTCTTTATAATAAATAAAGAAATCCAATCATATCAGTTAACACAGCAAATATTAACGTCACTTATGGTGTCAATTGATTTAAAACAACTTGAACCATTTTACTCATTGTTTTTGCTTGGTGTTAAATGTTTCTGTGCTTCTTTTTTTTAAGTATGTACTTTATACAGTTAATAAAACAAAACGTTGTAAAATTATTATAGCTAATTTTGATGTGTTTATTTTTAATTTGTATAGTAATCAGTAATTATTAAGTCCAAATTAATTTAAATTATTATACACTAGTATTGAATTTAAGAAGAAATGTGAATAATGGTACAAATTGCTGCAAATTTAGGTACATTTAAAAAAAAACTACGCGTTTACTGATACAGTAGCTATTATTATTCGAGGCGGACACAAAACCACCAAATCAAAAACCATGTAAAACAGCAGTTCTCGAGATATAAGTGCTGGAACAGACCCGACTTGGTTAGTTCGTAGATTTAAACCATGTCACAAATACTTTGTGAAATGCAAATATTGCTATAACTAATTATCACAATGGTTCATTTAAATCCAGCATGCTTGGTTCGCGTCGCTGTCAAACATTTTGCTGTGTTCTGTCGTGTACCAGAGATCGAAAGAGTATCTTATTGTCCTCCATCTTTGGCTCTGTTTGTGCTTTCCATCAACAATAACTGACTTAAAAGATTAGACCTAAATATACTTTTTTTTTATTAGCGGTTGCTGTCCCACTGCTGGGCAAAGGCCTCCCCCAGGTCTTTCCATGTACTCTTATCATAAATATACTTAAGCTTGCAAAAAACCGGCTTTACAGGGCACTGTACCAGTAACATATGGACGGTTATTTTATTATTCTAAATAAGTTTATTTAGTTATTTTAATGAGGGAAAACTCGACTCGCGGGGAGGACTCGAAGCCTGCTAAGCGACCGCGAGTCTTACACGCCAAGTCGAAATCTTCCTCCTTTATTATTGAAATTAATAGAAGAGCTGGTGTAGGATGGATGTATGGAGTTAAC
Source organism: Acronicta psi (assembly GCA_946251955.1). Lineage (NCBI taxonomy): Eukaryota > Metazoa > Arthropoda > Insecta > Lepidoptera > Noctuidae > Acronicta > Acronicta psi. The sequence continues at coordinate 13,860,042 of OX276469.1, read as the reverse complement.
GTTATGGATAGTACTTACGTCTACATAGGTTCAGGCTTCCCGATCTAGTACTACACCACTAAACGGCCTAGGTTTACTCAAATATAGAGATGCACAAAAGATTACCGAATATATAAAAAACAACTAATTATTATGTTAGGAGTAAGTTCTTCATATCGTGTCAATGGTTTAACAATAAAGATCGTGCTTCGTGCAGGTGCTTAGTCCCAAATGACCATGGACAGAATAGCAAGTGTAACATAGATTGCTTGGGATCACTGCATTCACATTTAGCAAGATTTGGATATCTGATTCCAATTTGTACATATTAATTGACTTTGCATCTGCCAATCTGGATGCGAAGTCGATTTAACGACTTCATCGACTTCCACACTGGCTAAACACTTCTGTGAGTCATGCCCAGGCAGTAATTTATCTATTGGAGCAACAAACTCAGGAGGTAGAAGGGTGATGTTTCCTTCCAAAGTTTGCGTCTTGCGGCAGCTGGGTGGTCTTTGGTGGCTTGTGTACTGCGTAGATAGCTTCTGCGACTTTTGAGGAGGCTTACAGGTATCTGGTGACCGTATAGGGCTACAGGGGATGACTTACTAATTGGTGTGGGTTAGACAGCGAGTTATAATGTGGCAAAGTGTCATTGAGTCCCGTCATGGTCGTCATGAATGTTACTGATCCCATGGGCATGACGCATAAGGCAAGTGCGGTTTCTAGTCGGTAGCAGTCCGACATACCGCGTCCCCAGGTGTCGCTGTTCCATGAGGATTCCCATAGCCAAAAAAAAGGTAGCATTGAGTGCCACATTGACGAGATTGGCATGAGCAGAGCGATGCAACACTGAATATGCATATTCTCCAGCAGAAAAGAAGGAGTCTTCCAATGTTTACAGAGTCATAAGCGGTTGAAAGACTACAACAAGCTCTCAAGTGTCTAAGACCTGCTTGTTCAGGAATACAACTTGGTTCTATAAATAGAGTGAACCGACTAAGGAGAAGTTTCTCAAATAATTTGTTAAGACTTCCAAGCCAAAACACTGTCACTGGTCCGAGGTGTTTTATCTGTTCGACCACTACGCTATCAACAGCTCCTGTAGCTTATCCAGTTTTCAAATACCCAATAACAGATATTATTCAGACATTAGGGGTCGACTGGCGTGATGGTGGTCTCATTGTATTTCTTTTTAATTCCTGGACTTTATTTTTTGTCAACCGTTTACTGTTTAACAATAGCAGGTGGGCTACCTGATTAGCAACGGTCTGTAGACGGCTTGGAGTTGGATTTGCAGTAAATTTGCGGACCAACTGTTTCCCGTGCATTTTCCTATCGTGTGTCATGTTTACAGTAGATATACCATTGACATCATTTTTTACCAAGAACATGTATCACAATACACTTTTTACCATATTAAGGATTATTAAATTACTCTGTCTCTATTTGATTTAACTAAATTTGTATTATTAAAAACGTATTAAAAGATAATGTTAATATTGATACAAACTAAATCAGACTCAGTAAGAACATCAAAATAGGTTTGAAAAAGTAGAGTCAATTGATATAAAAAGAGTTGTATCATTATACACAACTTTTTCTTGAAAATAATTTAGAGTTTTATAATTTAAATATATTTTGTACCGGTTTTCACAAACATGACTAGAGACAATGCTAGAATGTAAAATAATAGGAGTGGAATTATATCAGTATGTACTAATTCGCGTCTTAATATTTAGATCACTCTTAATAGGAGTTACTTATATTCGTATTAATATACACGTGCGAAGTTAAAATTTTTGTTCGGTTCACTTTGATATGAATTAAAATGTATTCTATTACACATTGAGAAATTTAAAAAATGCTTAGTTATATCACTTGACACCAAAATTTGCTCGCTCAATTTGAGCCTTAGAGAGGTGGGAATTAGACCAAAAAATAGAGTATTTTTTGCTGAATAATTTTGTGTTAAAATATTAAAAGTGCTACAAGTACAGTTATATCACTTTTCACTGGAGGTACAGAATTAGTCAGGAGTGTTCTTAGCTATATTTGATGAAAATTGGTGCAAGATGGCCGCCGCCACAAAATACCGAATTACATATTTTTTCACAACTCCCTCAATATGGGTATCAAATGAAAATGCCTTAACTAGGAGAATACTATGATATATTTCAAATTCAAGATGGCTGCCACCACAAAATGCCAAATTACATTTCAATTAAAATTAATTGATAGTTTTATTTTTATATTTGATTTAATGGTTTTTTGTATTGTCAGTGTGTTTGCTATCATTGTGAAAAACTACTACTAGTGTTACTGAGTTTACTAAATTTCTCTTTAAAAACCCTCATAGTTTCATTTCCTATATCAGTGCATTTATATTTTTTTTTATTATCAAAACAAAAATTTACAAGAATCTTAACATGATCTGCTTTTGGAAACCGTTATGATTTATCTAAAGCAGATTTTTATAACACATCTTACGAACACTTACAAAAAAGATAACTTCGTAAATGCTGTTCTATCAAAGGACCTTAATAACTCTAATGTAAGAAAGTCTGGTAAAATCTTAAAGATACGTAGGCGTTTCATATACTCGTACGTCACTGCTTACTGGAGTGTACCATCGTAAAGTGGTATTAAAGAGCTGCGCGTAAATCACTAGACCCTTTGGGAAGAAAGATGATGGGTGGCATAAACTGTACTTTGAATACAAATGTTTTATCTTTCCATCACGCTTTCATTTCCCAAAGGGTTACGCAGAAGTGTACTAATGTACACCCACAATTCGTCGGTATGTTTATATGTTATATGGGGTGAGCCCTTTGCTAATAGCATAAATTCAAATTCCGATCTGCTACTGAAAATTTTATATGAGAAACGACGATTGTGTTCTAGTGGTTCGAGTACCGGACTGCTGATCACGAGGTCTTGAGTTCAATTCCCACAAGACACAAATATTTTTGTGATGGATATAAGTGTATGTGTTTGTCTGGGTGTTTCTTATTTATACTAATATAATAGAGGAAAGATTTGATTGTTTGTTTGTATTGAATAGGCTCCGAAACTACTGGACCGATTTGAAAAAAAATGCAGTGTTTAGTAGCCCATTTATCGGGGAAGGCTATAGGCTATATACTATCAAGTTACGACTAATAGGAGCGGAGTAGCAATGAAAAAATGTTGCAAAAACGGGGGAAAAAAGTTATCAAGTCCACGCGGGCGAAGCCGCTGGCGGAAAGCTAGTCTATTATAAGTATGTAATAACAAAAAGTATATAAGTATTATATCCATTATCTAATACCCATAGTACAAGCTCTGCTTAGTTTGGGACTAGGTGGTGCTGTGTAAAATATCCAAATACTTAAAAAACAACACCCAATAATACTTTGCTCGACCCTGACCTGGGAATCGAACCCAGGAGCCTCGAGCGTAAGGGCCGCTAGACCAACGAGGCAGCAAACAAAACACAATAACAAAAACGTCACACAAAACATGGCATTGAATACAAAACCCGTATTGTGTACGACCCAAACGGCGTTATTTTTCATAGCAATCTGAATGACAGGGTCCGGCTTAGCTAGCCATGCGGATCTCTAATAAGGGTCTCGCCTCGCCCAAAGTTATTCATGCGGAACCCTTTTGTGAGCTCTGGCGAGGTTCATTGCTTTTGAGATTGCGCTTTCAGGCCAGTTGTACGGGATTTGTATTATTTTCAGACAGCTTTTGAAGCCCTTTCTTTTCAAACTTGAAACCATTATTACGTAAAGATTTTTTCATTCTACGGATATTTTGCACAATGCAGTTTTATTTTAATAAACACACTTATACATACCATCACGCCTGTATTCCCGATGGGTTAGGCAAAGTTGTACTAATGTACACCCACGATTTAGCCAGCTCATTGCCATCAACCGAGCACAAATCTAAACTTTGAGGTGGTACTGATAATTTCAAAGCAAAACCAAATAAAATTGCTTACTCGATCTAGCATTCGCAGCCTCAGATGTAATATTTAGTGAAAAAAATACGATCTCAGGCAGGGTTCGAAATTTGCGTCTCTCCGGTTAATTACATCGAACGCTTTATAGTTCACGCGGAATTAGTTGGCCGCGCCTTAGGTAGGGACGGGGGTGAGGCGGCGGGTTACTGTGAACCAAAACAAGCCTTAGTCCCACCGCGCGCAGGCGACCCCGCCACTCCGTCTCGCCGCTCACATACCTAAGGCGCGGCCAACTAGTTCCACGCAGACTATAGCCAACTAAGCTACCGAGACCAGTGACGTCAGTGACATCCATTGACGACATACTACTATGTCGTTCAAAACTTTAATTAAATAGTTTCTAAGTAATACCTACCTACATAAGAAATATACAAATACATCTTAACCACTGTGTTATATTCTCTCATGTAGCGTAGCGTCTACCGTATCAGAATCAAGAACGCCGTCTTGCGTGCAATCTAAGCGCAATCACGCAAGACGTGCCCGCCATGTAGATATTCGTAGCGGCGTAGGCACGATGCTACGTTTCGTAGCTGCTACGCACGTAGCAATTGCGGACTAGCTCAGTACAGCGTCTTGCGATATTTATTTTATGATATACTAGCTTTCCACCAGCGGCTTTGCCCGCGTGGTCATGTATTTATACATATAAAGCTTCCTCTTGAATCACTCTGTCTATTAAAAAAAACCGCATCAAAATCCGTTGCGAAGTTTTAAAGTTTTAAGCATACATAGGGATATAGGGACAGAGAAAGCGACTTTGTTTTATACTATGTAGTGAAGGGCTTGTTTCACCATATCTAAGTAATCATTATACGCCGAACAAATTCAATAAAATCTGACTAATTTTATATTAAACTATCTACCAAGTAATTTAACGGGAACATACGTGGTGCAAACCCATAACATTGTATTATTTATTATATAAAATAAAATACATACCATCAGACCTGTATTCTCCGAAAGGTTAGGCAGAGGTATATAACCGTACACCCATAGTTCACCAGTGTGTTTACTTCCCATGCAATAGGGGGTGAGCTTATTGCCATGAATCATGCATAAATTCAAACTGCGAGCTGCTGGATTGAAGCCCATCATAAGCCCATACAACTCAGCCCAAATTTGTACCGAAGGTACATGACAGCTGTCAAATTGATAGTTTTTACCATAACATCACTACTATAATCACTATACCAACTGACACTGACAGTTTTTACTATGAAATCATTACGAAACAGATAAAAGTGTTCCAAAATAGCGTGATATTTCTCAAATTAAAAGTTTTTTCTCATACCCCAGTCAACATTTAAAAAAGTACGACTAGTTTTAACCAGCGTAATACAGAGTATTTTTTCCAATAAGTGTACCTTCGGTACATCATTTGGGCCGATTTCGATGACGTCCTTTATATAAAAATTCAATAACACTACTCGACCGACCCGAACCCAGGACCTATGGAGGTGCATTAGCAAAACGCGTATCTTTCAAACTCTTTAGATGAGTAGATTTTTTTAATGTAGAATTTAGTATACTCTTTTTATCTTGTTGACGTGATCGTTGACAACAAAAATGACACTTGACATAAAATGACGTGAAAACACAGTGCTGCATGGATGAAATCAATATTATTCTAAAACAAAATGAAGAAATTATTTCGGGCCAAAGCGACGCTTATCAAAAATTTCAGGTCACTTAGCTTTTTAGTACATAATTATTATTTACATATTAATAAGTAACATGTATTCTTTGCTGATTATAACGAACATCGAGTTGCTATGAAAAGTAATTTATTTATTGGTATACCAACAGCTTTATATACAAGGTGGAAGGGACATCGACGCACAAACGTCGTGACAAGGTTTCACTTAAGGTCAAAAATAAAATGACCTAGATCATTCATGTAGAAAATGATCGGTTATTACAGATATTGACATTTTTAGCGCCCAGTGTATTGCTAAAAACGCGATTATAACGCTCCGCGGTGACTGTGATCGCGCGCGCGATCCCAAATAAATAAAATAATGTTTTTTTAATTATAAATCTAATTTGGGTAGATAGAAATAATGTTTTTTTACACGTTTAAGTTAAAAAAACTACAGAAAAAATGGAAAAATTGATGAAAAAAGTTACGGAAAATTTCAACGCGGGGAGGGGGGGGGGGGGGGGCAGAATCATGTATCCGGATGTGCGTCGATGTCCCTTCCACCTTGTATATTTAGGTATATATTACAGAAAAAAAATGTAATAAAGGCGCTTATAAATGTACACAGTACAATACATACAAATGTACCATTACAAGTCCACAGTATTCACCATATATAAAACGTATACAAAGCCATATCATATCATATCAACCGAACGGTGACCGCCGAACTATGGGTGTAACTTAGTTCACTTCTGCCTAACCCTTTGGAGAATATGGGCGTCATGGTACGTATGTATCAGAATAATTAGTGCTTCTCAGGATAATCGTATTTGTATTGAAGTCAAAGACAACACGGTATTATCTATACTATAATATTATAAAGAGGAAAGATTTGATTGTTTGTTTGTATTGAATAGGCTCCGAACCTACTGGACCTATGCGAAAAAATCTTTCAGTGTTAGAGAGCCCATTTATCAGGAAAGGTTATAGGCTACATACCATCACGCTACGACTAATAGGAGCGGAGCAGGTATGAAAAATGTTGCAAAAAGGGGGTAAACAATCATAAAACAACGCGGGCGAAGCCGCTGGCGGGAGGGGGAGCTAGTAATTAATATTTACATAGGTATACAGGATTAATTAGCTAAATATATGTACATAGTTGTAGAATGTGCGTGACTCAAACAAGTCAAAATAATTAAAATCAATTTAAAATTACATTAGCATTAATTATTCAATAGCAAACTTTAACGAAAACCCAATTATCAAATGAGATTGAAACTCCCAAACTTCGGGGTTTTGAGAGTTGATTAAAAAATTAACAAATTAACTATACATCGAATTTGTTCGCAGGTTGAAAAATAAAGTCAAAATGGAGTCGGACGAGAATTGCCGCCCTAAACCAGAGGAGATCGGTAAGTTCCTTAATTAAGTTACTGTTAATGAATTAGGTTTTCCTTAATCCTATTGGGCAGATATTTTGTTTGTTTTGGGAATTCATCCCGAGCTAAAAGTTTCTGTGCGATACCTTTTGTTTTGAATTGGAAATAAAATAGACATACTTACGACCGTATTGCATAACAGTACTCTGTGCTGCAGTATCGTTGAAATCTAGTCTTATTGGAAGTGATAATGGCTCAAAAGATCAAATTACCACCTAAAAATCAATCAATCAATGATTTTATTTGCGAACACAGTTTACAAAAGGTATACAGCTATATTATTATGTTAGAACTCATCCATATTCCACCATTTGGTATGCAAATTTAAAGTTAGGTTAGTCTTAGAGTCTTAGGTATAATATTATTTATAATTTTTAGTTTAATACTGAAAACAAAAATGATGTCATCAACTTTGGAAAAAAATTAAGCTGGTAAAGAAAGAAAGAAACACATTTATTTCATTTTCACAACAGAACAGAAAAGAACATAGGTATTAAAAAAAAAAAAAAACGGAATCTATGAATATGCTGATTTGTGAGAACAAAGAAGGACCCTATCTCAGCATATGCCACCTCATTATAATAATAATAATGAAGGATAGATAAAATGAATAAAGAATGGTACTATATTGGTCTTCGAAACACGTAAATGAATGGCCACAATTTGTAATTGCTATGCGATAGATATTCTTAAAAGTTTAGGCCCCAACGTAAAAGTTAGATTGCTTATAATAATTAACATTAATTTTGTACTCAACCGCTGTTAACAATTTTAAAGCGTACCGTTCTACATAATAATTCCTAAGCTACTTTAAAGGTATCCAAAAATAACTGTGTGAGTTTAAATTCAGCATTTACATAAAAGTTAACAAGCGCAGAGCCAACAACATAATTACATTAGCAAGTTGCCGCGTCAGCTCATTTCGCTGCGTTATGAACTTGAGATTAACTTTAATATAGCATAAAGGTGGGTAGTTGAAAGTGTGGGTTGTTACAGAAAACTCGGAGGTTCAACCGCCGCGGGCGACCGTTGAGAAACCATTTCTATTGTCTGATGGAAGGTAAGTTTGCACGAACCTACCCTAGTTTTATTTTATTGATACTGACATCACATTTTCTGCTATTGCGTGAGCGAGTACTTGTTCGTTTTTCTCGGTAAAGAATTTATTGACTCCTTATAAGAAAACATCGTATCAATTTTTTAACTACCCTTGTGTCTGTGGCGTAGCATTTTTTGAGAAAAATTAAATGGTGCACCTTTTCAATGTTTGCAATTAATATTAATGCTTGTTTCTAAGCTGAATCAGTGATGTTATTCTATAATTTAATTTGTCATTTCCTACCTTAAAGAAAAATAACTGTGTTATTATTTAATTATACTCATGATATCTATAGAAATTTATAACATAATTTGAATCAAACGGAGAGAATTAAATACTTATGTAAATTGTAACGAACCAATCGATCACTGTGTTTGATTAGACACTACACGTCATAAATCAAAGAGATTGATCAATATATTCGACTCAATTACCCTCTCACACAATAGTCAGCAATGTGAGATCAACTGAAAGGTCACAAACCGATCGCTTTGTCTTGCTGTGACGTTGTACAAATAGTTGGATGTTCACTTGCGGTGTACATGTGGGTTTATGTAATTATATATGTAATTGATTACGTGACTTCAAACGATATTACTTTGGTACAGAATGTACAGTAGCTCAACCGTGAGTTCTATCGAATGGCTTTCGATAGGTTTTTTACGCGTCGAAACGCTGTAATCTCATAGCAGATTTTAGTTCCTTACGTAACCGCTAGAGGCGCTGCGAGGGTTTTCCATACAAATATTTTATGGAGTCGCTAGCGAGTCTAGTGAGAAAAACTCATGGTCGAGGCACAGGTGGGGGCAGGGCGGACCGTTCGGTTCTCTGTCCGTCCAATTGGCCGTCGGGAATTATAATAATAGCCTTTAGCCTATAGGCTATTATTATAATTCCCGACGGCCAATTTAACAATCTTACACTAAATTCTATTGTATTGTATTTAATTATTTGACACCGGTAACTGATTGTCTTGCTCTAGCTTAGGCCTCCCCTAGAGCTCGTCGCAGTTTTTATAAAACAAAACCAGGGTAATCCTAGTTCAATTCTACACTCGCTAGTGTGCCCTTTGCGCCTAAAACCTGTACGAAGGACGATCTATATGGCCACGCTTAACGGTATTGAGGTGAAAACTGTTTTAGCGATATTGTACACTGTATACATTCATTCATATATTAATGTATACGTTCCAAGAGTATATTAATTACATTCCAATCGTGTAATCATATACCTAGTTTATAAATTAACAAAGCATTATAATCATTCTTTTAATTATCTTTGTCTCTGTTAAACTACAACGCTGTTAAAACACTAACGCATGAATATTAAAATAAATAACTAAAGATAATTGTCCTATACAAATTCAACCTTTCTACTATTATACACGATTATTTGTGTTTCATCCTTCACAGCCCACATTTTCATATCAATTAATTTCTGTTTAACTTTAATCTAGATAAACTCTACATATACAGTAACCTAAGGTAAACTATTAACAAGGAGCTTTAAACAAAGAGTAATAATGATTTTCAACCACATTTATATCGTTAAATTGATATTTAAAATGGCTTCTGAAACGACGACGAAAAGTCAGAGAAGTTCTTTAAATATTAGCGTTTTATCGTCATTAAATAAATTCTCTGCCACCTTGCAATTAAATAAATTAATTCAACCCACCGTCAGCTGTATTCTCCATAGTTAGTTTTATTTACAATTATGCTAATGGAATCAGTTTGTGCAAAACGCCGTTCGTCGGCAGAAAATGACCATCTTTACGTAACTTATTCAACTACTGTCGGAAAATATAGTATTCATTAGGTTTTATCCTGAAGAATTTTCCATTGCTGTATTTCTCGTGCAATATAAATGCTAAATTGTAGTCTGCGATCACAGCTTTTTAATCAACGAGTTTATTTTGCCTTTGCGTCATTCAGTAACAAAAACAAAACGTAGTTTTTATAACATTCAATTTGTATGTTGCATATAAGTATAGTGTTTATAAATAACTAATCCTAAAGAGAATAGGCCCTATCATAATCTCTGTTTGCTACACTTATAAAGTATCATATTATGCTGTAAATAACTGATGATATGAATGGAATTATTATATTGCCTACGTAAAAAGTGAGCGCTAAGAAACTAAAGACAACTTGCAGCAAACTTCACTGCGGTACTCGACGATAATTGTATAAAATTATGCCTTATAAGTTTTACATAATTGCTATCAAAATATAAAGTAAAGTGTGTTCATTATATAGTCCTAAAAACAACGTGTTTACCTGAGAATTTGTTCACTTTTCATACTGTATCCGTTTCAAAGAGAAAGGCAGGTAAAAGTTCCAGATAAATTAGGTACATTAAACTCAGGGAATTGAGAATATAATATTTAGGTAACGTGAAATTTTAGCAGACAATTAATCATAACATTTCCTCGTAAACAAAAAGCCCAGGTTTATCAGAGAAGTCTTATGTATATTTATTAGCTATGTGTACCTAAGTAAACAGTTCGCGAAATATTCAAATTCTTTCTCAAATTTGGTTTCTTTAAACTACGGTAATAGAACATTATTATGTAGTTGATAACTGGCTTAATGGTCTAGTGGTCGCTTACGCAGCTGCTGAGTGAAAGTTCCCGGGTTCGATGCCGAGGTCGAGGTGTCATTGATTTTCTATGAAGTTCTTATAGCTCCGAGTTTGGATTTGTGCCCGGTTAATGGCTCACCCTTGGGGCTTACTAGCTAATACCATTATTGCTATTCATCGGAAATACTAACATGACATAATAATTAATTGCCGATGAATAGGTTATAGTCCGCGCGGAACTAGTTGCCCGTGCCTTAGGAATGTGAGCGATGGGACGGAGGGGCGGGGGCGCTTGCTTTTACAGTAACTCGCCACCTCACCCCGCCTCGCCGTCCCCCCACCTACGACGCGGCCATCTAATTCCGCGCGGACTATACATGGACTTATTAATTTATTTATTCAACGCACTGTGTTACTATAAGCACACCCCTGCCTAACATTTCGTATGTACAGGCATGATTATATAAGGATAAGTTACATAATATACAGTCACGAGCAAAGATATATAAACATGTACAAAAGTGCTAAAGCGACTTTTTCATGAATGAACGATTGCAACTTTGATATAACACCAATGTCATTTATAGTATTGGTTCGTATATACTGAGTCCGTAATATCACAAAAGTTCAGTCACCCGTAACCATGGATGCTGTAAAGGGTCCGAAACGTCGGAATTCAAATAATATCAATATAACGCGATAAAATCCGTCAAAAGTAGTTTTATTTCAATCACAAAAGTTATTTCTACTTTAGTACTTTAGGAGACAATCGATTAAGCATTTTGTTAGTATTTTTTTCCTTTCCTTTTTTTTCTCGTGCCTGTACATAGTTCATTATTCTAGCAAAAGTTGTTATTTATTTACTGACTAAAGTTAAATTATTTTCATTCTATAGAGTGGAGTTAGAAGCGTGGCTAGACAAACCTACTTATTCTCACGGAGAATCCATCAGAGTTGGCGTGATCGTCTCAAATCACTCATCGAAAACTGTGCGACGAATCAAGGTATGTCAATCATCATTTTAACATTAAATACCTAATTTCCCAGGTTGAGCTGAGTATTTTGACATTTATTTAAAATGACAAAAGGCTCGCCCATAATACATGGGGCCCAAACATACCGGATGTAGATTCTAGCTCAGGAGCTTTTGAATCTTAACCGGGCTTGGTGGCGAGGCACCTTTTGTGCCTCCAGCCATGGACACTGATAAACTAAGCAACAGCAGCTAAGGGCGTCCCCTAACGGGACTCGGACCACGGCTTAGGGCGTTGCTGGGGGGACAGCTAGGGACAGCTGGATCTGGGTAACATACCGGTGAAATGTCAGTGTATATTAGTAGTACCTCTGCATAAACCATTCGCGGAATACAGTATGATATTGAATGTACATAATATATTTATAAAGATACATACATAAATACATACACACTTACACGGAAATAGCTTCTATTTTATTAAACTTAGCACATTCACATAGTTTCTGTGAAAATTACTAAAGTAGTCTACGAAACTTGCAAGAAGCAAAGCACCTGTATAAACTATTTATATTTACAGTTCTCGCCAAACTTATTGTCCGGGTTGAAGTTGGCGCTAGCTAACTTTAACCCGGCCGTAAAAATCGAAGAAAGAAAAATATTAGATTGTAATAAATAAAAACAAAAGCTCAAGTCGTAATCTGTCGTTTTAAATTATTCTAATCCAATATTTTTCTTTCTCCGATTTTTACGGCCGGGTTAAAGTTAGCTTGTAGCAACTTCAACCCGGACAATAAGTTTGGCGCGAACTGTACATAAATGCCACGTGTAGAATTTCTAGTAAGCAAGTCGTATAAGAGCACTCAAAGAGCCTAGACCTGTTCAAGCTTAATTAAATATTAACATAAAACCTATTAGCCTTTTCCGTGTCAAGGGAACTCTCGTATTTTTTCTTGGGACACGTGTAAAGGGGGTTATACTAGTTTTTTTCTTCAGAAAAAGGTTCTTCCCTTAAAGGCGGCACAGATTCCGGCCTAGTGTCTCTTTATATTATTAATCTACTATATAAAAATAAGTCGGGTTTTCCTTCCTGACGCTATAACTCCAGAACGCACGAACCGATTTCCACGGTTTTGCATTCGTTGGAAAGGTCTCGGGCTCCGTGAGGTTTATAGCAAAGAAAATTCAGGAAAAGTTTCAACAGAAAAGCGGGAAAATCGGTTCGTGCGTCTGGTGGCGAAACGGAGTTCGCCGGGTTTGCTAGTTACACATAAAGGTAGATATCATATTAATCACTCGCCCCAATCACAGTGTAAACAAAGCTTAACAGTAGATTACAGTGGTACTCGTGGTCAAACGTTGCGCACATAATTAATTACAATCATAAACCCTCCCGGCATCCCTCAGAATCCCATTATAAACTAAATGAAGCTGATAATCAAGAGATTTGTATTGTTGACTTTGATATACTGTCTGTTAATAATGTGATGGGTTTTAACAACCTTTACATTATACCTACTTATTTTTACGGTGACTGCAAGGCCTAATTCTAGTGTAAAGACTTTAAAATAACTTAAATACTTTTATTTTTTATTCAAAAATACTTAAATTAAACGTTAAAGAAGATAATACGATTTGAGATCGATTTTAGATAAGTACTGCATTAAAGAACATTGCCAAGAGCAACGACGAGTATTTAAATAGCAACAACCGATTATTTAAAAAGAAAGCCAGAACTATTATTAAAAAAAAAAGCAAGAACGAATATTTAAAAATGAAAGCAACAACGAATATTTAGCAAAGAAAGCAATATATATATTATAAAAGAAAAAAACATATTTTGCGTCTTTAATACATTGACCATAAACCTAAGTAAAAGTCGATTTGTTGCGTTTTTTTTTTAAACGAAAATAGAAAATTTAAAAAGTACAGTGTGTAAAGAAAATATCTTCACACAGTGAAAAACCTGTAAAATTACACGCTTCACATATCAGAAGACGTGTAGCGGAGCTTGTCAACAAATCACGTTTTATCGCGCCTTAACGTGTCTGCCGCGTCACGACTTGCGACAAATTACACGTAATCGCACGTCACTTTACTCACCCAACGTTGACTGAGTACGCAGATAAAGTATATAAAAAATATACTTATACAAAATACACCTACAGGCTATACGTATCTGATAAAACTAATAAAAATCTTAAAAAAGAATAGATAAATACTTACGTACTTAATTATGATATGATTGGTTTTCAATATATAGATTTATGCTATAAAACGGTAATGATTTGGTTGTCGAGGCCAGATAAAAACTAGACTATCCTAGCAAATCCACAAATGCTTATCATTATATTAATCGAACATAGAATTCAACTTAAACTTAGCAATCCGCCAAATTATGTTGGGCTACGTATGAAAAAATTAACTTTTTTCTTCATCTAAGTACTCCGAAATGCTTTAATCTTGTTTGTAAATAAATAATCAAAACAGAAAGAGTGCCAAGTAAATGAATAAACGAATAATCACTTGGAAACAAGCTAGCTTGACAACGAATACTGTATGTATATATAACCAACCGAGCTTTGTATATGAAATTAGACCGCGCATTAGTTCCGCCCGCCGAGCCGAACCGCGACGCCCTTAATGTGAGGCGACGTTTAATTATGACGTTATTTTATACTTAACGTGCAATTTCCATTCAAGCTAGAAGCGGAAAATTTCATCCACTTAAATGCCTTTATTGTGAAGTAAGCTTTTAATAAAGATTGCTGTAAAAAGATATTTTCTTTCCCAGGCTTTGGTGGTACAACACGTGGACGTGTGCATGTTTTCCAATGGAAAATTCAAGAATGTTGTTGCTCTTGTGAAGGGCAATGATGTTGTCCTACCAGGCCAGACCCACACCAACACATACACGCTCACACCGCATAGAGGTAAGATTATTATTTTCTATGATTGTTATCTCTTTTCAATTACGAAAATGTATAAAGATTTTTATTTATTTTTTTCCAACCTAATTCCCCACAGTCTTTCTATGTGCCACAATATGCCAAACATCAAGTTACTAAATGTTTTACAGGTATCACCAAAAATTGGATCGCACTCGAAGATTCTTACTCGAAAACAGGCGCCAGCCTCGCTTCAACTGTACTTAGCAACAATACGCCAGAAGACAGAAATGTGTTTGCCATATACGTTTCATATTACGTCAAAGTCAAGCTTACATTCAGCGCAATGGGCGGCGATCTCTCGATAAAACTACCCTTTACACTAACACATTCTTGTATTAACGAGGCGCCTACAGACAGCGTGACAGAAGAGGCTACTCATAGAATGATCCTAGAAGGAAAAGAAAACAGCGAAGACGAGGATAGTAAAGCTGAAATAGAAAGAGACAAGCAAAATAACAACGGGGAAGAAGAACCACACGGACACTTCAGTGAGGAAGCCGAAGTGAAGTCTCCGGATGACCACCGTTGCGTTGCTGATGTATTAGTGAATATCGAAAACAAAATGGATAGACCAAAGAAATTTGAAGGCCAAACAGAAGTGCGTACTGCGAAACCCAGCGATGAAGAATTGGATCTTATAGTCAAATACCCAGGTTCGGACACGTGATCCGACGAGGAACTAGACAATACAGGCCAGGGTGAAAAGACTGACACACAAGTGACCACGCCAGCAATCAAATGCAAGGGAGAGGTCCAAATTCATAAGAGTGGTTTTGCCGAAAATCTGAAAAGAGCCGTGTGTTGTATAGACAGAAGACGACAGTCATAGCTTAGGACGAACTTGTTCCATTATTGTTTATAAAAGTACGGAATAAAAATATAACCCAATGTTGACACTTTATTTTCTAATATTTGCAATTTGCGAGGGCAAATGTGTGTTTAGTAAACAAACTGAAGAAATACTTCAATTTCGTGTACAAATATGCATGGTACACATATTTCTGAAAGTAGTCATGTTTTTCTAACATTTTTCCTTGACAATTTACTGTGTTCGTGAATTACAAATATTAAATTGACTTTATGTAGAATGACTTATTTTAGGTTTAAGTACTTCGAAGGGCGTAACAAGACTAAAAAAACGACGTCAATCGAAAATCGTCTGAAGCTAACGAATTGCATCTAGTCATTTAAATCAGAGGTAATTTGAACATGTATTTTATTATTAGGGTTTTTGATAGATATTGTAAGACTTGTCGGTTCGCCGACACATGAAGCCTGAATGGATATTACGCTTACTAAATCGTAGTCGGTGTTAGTAGTGTTACGATTATGATAAGATTTAATGATAACATTTGTAAAATATTTTAGTAACTACATAATACTATTCCTTTACACAATATAAGCTTCATATATTACACAAGCTTTTATTTATAGATGGTTGGAATGGTAAAGACACAGAGTGGAACGATTTTATCAAGTATATGACTAATACGGTCTTGTTTATATATTTGATCCACTTCATTTTCAGAGGCCCAAGTTTGATATTTCAAGTATATCAGCATCAATAAATTTAGATCTATTTGATCAGAATCGTCGCCCGTCGATCAGACTAGACACACAGATAAAACTGTACAAAATTAATAATTTCGAAATCATTGAATCGCAATTTAGACGAAAATAGAAACTTACGAAGGTATTCAACCACAACCATTCATTCAATCTATAGTTTCCATTCAAAAAGCGACAGATATCTGATTCATCTGTTGCTGTCAAAACAAAATCTATAACTTTGGTAAATAAAATTGATTTCATTCATTATAAATTGATTCTCAATCTTTTGAGAAGATAAATTAGCTTTTCATCATTGATTGCACCTAAACAAAGTTGATTAATGGCCGCAGATATTTTGAGTGAAACGGTGTGTAATAGAATGAAGATTAGTTTCAAACTTTTATTGATCTACGTTACGTTTTTTTAATTATCTTTTGCAGTCAAACGTTTTCCATCCTCTTTTTCCGTACAGCGCCCCTGTACGGAAAAAGAGGATGGAAAATGTTGTGTAAGTGACATTAGTGACAGCCCGATTTGTCGAAAGCTTGTGTCATTTCCATACATTTTGTTTGTCGATTCGAATGTCAAAATGCAACTTGTCTAGCCCCCCAGAACGATTCGAGAGAGAATGGCATGAGGTCGGCAACTGTTTCATAAAAAAATATACACGCATCGAATTGACAAGCTCCTCTGTTTTTTTTTGTCGGTTTAAAAACACTTCAGCGGTACATATTATATCTAAAAGTCAAGAAGTTCTACATTCCTTTATCCAGATTGCAAGGACGATAATGCAAGATAAGAATTTATGGTGAAACTAATAGTAATTAATTACCTATTCAAAATATCTGTGGCTAATAACATACATGCACCATTGAAATAGTTATGTAAATAATTATATGATTGTAGTTAATTAGTTCATACATAATGATTAGATTTCATTTTTCCTATTTTATGAAGAAAGAGTTAATTTTTGATTCACCAATATAAAAAAGTAATTTATTTTTCCAAAGAGGTTTCAATTTCTTTGATTATTTCACAAATGTCGTGTAATGTGTTCATAACTCGTTCTAATGAAATTAGTTAAAAAAAAACCAGCTCGACTTATTATAATATTGTAGTGATTAATTTGTTGTAAAACAATCATTTGACATATTTTGTAGATAGCATATTACTGTTTTAGCCCTCTTATTTATAAACGTCATAGATTCTACCTCCCACTTTATTGAGATGCAAAAGACAAGGATGGGTAGTTTTTTTTTAAGTTTATAGATAAGAGGGTAAACGTTATTACATTCTAAGCGCACTATTTGTAGAATGAAAATGTAACTCAAAATATTTTTCAGTGTTTGTATATATTGTAAATATATTTCAAAATAATTCCATTGTTTGATTTTAATAACGACCTCATTAATTCACCATTTTGATGTATATTTTGCGAAAACCAAATTTATTTAATAACCATTAAATGGGTCCCGGGACCATGACCAAAATTTTTCATGGAAGATAAATATTTATTATAAATATTTTTTAAAGCTTCATATTATTAGGGAAGCTAATAATATTAAAAAATATATTAAGTATAAAATTTAGGCTTGCAACATTGAATACTTGTCTCGCAATTTTTTTTTTATACTACCGCGAAAATCTTGTCATCGAGCGCCGGCAGAGGCGCCACTGTATAACAAGACTTTTCAAGTAAGTTGCGCGGCCGCCATTATCATGCGCGCATAAAATAATTCGAAACTATAGACAAATTACCTGAAATTACCTGTGAAAATATAAGTGCAGTGTATATGGATCTTACGTAATCATAAACAAAACTGTGCTTGTGAATTAATGAAAAGCCGAGCCGACCATTCGCTGCCGTGCCGTGCCGTGCCCAGCGGTGAGTCCCTACCCACTTTTTATTATATATTTGTTCTTACAAATTGTTCCTATCTAATTCGAAACAAATTGACTACAAGCTATTTGGACAAAAACTTGCTAGTGGCAGTCAAAAGCCCGAAAAGCTTGACAACCAGTTTATGCTTAGGAAATATGCTGTGATTTACTGTTCCAAAACGAAGTACCTACCTACCTACAAAATCGATCAAAGGCAAACTGACATTCGCTAATGCTGTGTTGGAAGCTTAAAGCAGGATTTCAACAATCAAACATGGAAGTTTGTGTTCCAAATACGTCAAGAGCAGAACTTAGGAACATACGAGCGATAGGAAAATGTCGAACACAGAATTATTGCAGGAACTGTTCGAATTGGTTATCGGTTCACAACGGGTTATTGATTATTCAGCAATAATTGTCGTCTGCAGATTTATCATTCTTATATCATCAGATTTATCGGACTTATATTTTCCTGCTCAGACAAACTGCATGGGTCCGAACTGGCCATTGTTTACCTCTTATATGTGTTTCATATCGGCATAATTCTATAAGGCAATTTTTTGACGTGCAAGTGGGCAGTCCCATTGATGGTTCTATTTCAAAATAAAAATAAAAATAATATATCAGAATAACATTTAGGATATAAAGGAGTCTCTTAGGATGCGAGTGAAGCGGTAAAGCCGCGGCGTTACTAAAATATAAATTATGTTTGCTTGGGAAATACAACTTCTTCCCAATAATCCTAACATTTTCGTCGAAATGGGAAAACATTTGAACTACAAAATCCTCCACTGGACGATTAGGCACGATAAATTCAGTCATATTTTTATCAGCCGACAAACACCCGCTATAATTTGTACACATACACACTCGACCGCCATAACGAGCGGGCCAACAAGGGTGATATTGACATATTAGTATTAAAGTAGCATAATCTACTTAACTCTACCTCTGCAAAACACAAGTGTGTGGGATTTTCAGCTATCGTCCACACAAAGTTGAACCTTAAATGCTTGAATTAATCACGAGTACGATAGTATACTTTTTGTAGGTATATTGGTAAGATTGATAAAGTCCATACTCCCATATGAACTATAAAAATACGGAAATATATGGAACTATAAAAATACGGAAATATATAACTATCTCTGTTTGTCTATTAGTGGTTAAGTTCTAAAGACATAATCATGTATATTATGTAAAATAATGTCACCGAGAGATATACGCAACAACCCATTAAACTAGCTATGAAAATATATTCGTGAAACGTAATATAATAACAGAATACTGGAACTTTACTGAATCAAATTTACATGACTGGGCCAACATTCAAATTTGAATAACTTTCCAATTAAATTAAAACTTGTACTCCTATGTACCTGTAACGATTTCCGTTCTACAATGGCCCACCTTTTGCTGTTAGCTGACAAGGTAAGTATCTAGGCATTATGAGGGTGCTTGAATCCTTTTTATTATCTATACTAATATTGTAAAGAGGAGAGATTTGAATGTTTGTTTGTGTTGAATAGGCTCCGAAGCTACTGGGCCGATTTGAAAAATTCTTTTAATGTTAGATAGCCCATTTATCGGGGAAGGCTATAGGCTATATATCATCACGGTACGACTAATAGAAGCGGAGTAGTAATGATGTGTAAAAATGTTGCAAAAATGGGGGAAATAATTATAAGACCACGCGGGCGAACCCGCTGGCGGAAAGCTAGTGGTGAATAAAGAGCAGACGAGACACCTGATGGTAAGAAGTCATCAGTGCCCATAGACACGTGCAGCAGTAGAGGTGTTGCTGATGCATTGCAAACTTACTGTTGTTGAGTTAGTTTCAATTTAAAAATATATAAAAACTGAACAACGAGACATCATGTGGTTTCGAAATAACTACGTATTCGAGAGATCGCTGTTATTAAATCAAATAGTGGTAAAATAATTGTGAAATTGTGAAGTGTAGCTGGCTGGATCAATCACAGTGGGATTGGTTTACTAAAGAACCGTCTAAAAAAGGTCATATTTTAATGTGCGTAGGTACGATAAGTCTCAATGTGAGAACCGTTGGTATTTAATCCAGCATAAATAACCAATCTAATAAAACTTGTCAAAAATTTTGTATGTAGACAATGATATTTAGAAATACGTCATTGTATGTAGCTAAATTCCCACATTCAGTTTTACTATCCAATTATTTTTATTTCTGCAAATCAAACTGTTTGTTATGCTGTAGAAATAATCATTTTTATTCTTTTCTGATTTATTCTTTGCAATATCGTATTTATTTGAGATAGACAACACAATAAAAGAGCTTTATCTCAACCTAAACAGTCACGATTCATGGAAACATAACACAATATCATATATTTGTGGTAAAAAGTTATTTCAGCAGCGCCACCGAGTCTATGTAAATAATGACATAAACGAAAATACACAGTTTGTTCGTTTTTATTTAGTATTTTGTTACATAAACCTACTAATATAATAATTAATTATAAAGTTTGGATGGATGTAAATTTTTACTCTTTCACGCAAAAACTACTGAATTTGGATTTTGAAGGAGGTCATCGAAACCGGCCCAAATGATGTACCGAAGGTACATTTATTGGAAAAAATACCCAGTATTACGCTGGGTAAAACTCTAGTCGTACTTTTTTAATGTTGACTGGGGGATGAGAAAAAAAACTTTCAATTTGAGAAAAATCACGACATTTGACACACTATTTGTTGGTATTATCTGTTTCGTTATGATTTCATAGTAAAAACTATCAACCCAATAACACTGCTTAACCCGGGAATCGAAGTCAGGACTCAAGCAAAGCAGTCGTAGTTGTGATGAATACTTTATGGCGTTCGGGGCAGTTTTTGTAAAACCTAAAATAATTCTATTCAAACCATTTTCAAATACAATAAAAAAGTCCATTTGGCACATAAAGCCGATGCCGCTGTATGGCCGCGTTATGAGTCGTTACATTTAAAAGCCATCGCACGTGGCTTCCGCTTAATTACTTTGAGCTGAAACCGTGAATGCCTTTATTGCCCCAACTAGTGTTAGTGTCGCTAAATGTAAGGTTACAATATAATATTTATGGCCGGTAGAGTTTATGTGAATCACGCTATATAAGGGAGAACGGGGCAAGATGAAGCTCGGGGCAGGACGGGCAATGTGCTATTGTGCATAACTGGTGAACACAACAGAGCCTAACACAGCATCATTCGAACGATGTTCAGGCGTGTCACACGAATCCTAGCGGC
This sequence comes from Acronicta psi, assembly GCA_946251955.1. Lineage (NCBI taxonomy): Eukaryota > Metazoa > Arthropoda > Insecta > Lepidoptera > Noctuidae > Acronicta > Acronicta psi. The sequence goes on along the minus strand of OX276469.1, from coordinate 13,838,674 downwards.
CCGATCATGTTACTGCGTGTTTTGGCTGTGCAGTGAGAAAAAACACTTATTTGGAGGATTTTCACGAAGTTTTCCGTTTTGAATCGATGTGCACCAAGGTATCAGTGCTATTGTAATATTTTACTACATAATATTTCTTGTAGTAGTGTAATCTAACGAATTTAGATTGCATTTTTGCAGAATAATTTTCAAAGCTAGAACTGCTGTCACTTTTGCAAAATATGTCTGTTGGGGCAAAATGGTCGGGGCAGAATGGGATATGTTTTGCCTCATATAATAATAATAATAATAATTTATTTTAATAAACACATACCTAGTTAGACACAGTACAAAGGTAAACATTCAAAAGGTAAGCGGTTGGAAGATAATTTAGATGTAGCAATGGGCCCCAAACTAGGCACAGCCTGTATCTGTTTATGTGTAGGTTCAACACTTATTTTATAATACAAGTTTATTTTTTGTTTGCAGTTATACATATGGTATTATAATTACTGCACAGGTGTAGACGATGATGATGAAGAGGCACATATATATGAACGTTTTCAACCAGATTAAAATGTGTTTCCCATTTTGCCCCGATCATGGGGCACGACGGGATATTTGACATGTGCCATTTAATTCCTATTTGCCAAAAAAATATGTGATTTAGCGCCACAAAAGATTACATTTCTGTTAACTAAGACTGTAAGTGTTGCTTTTGTTGTAAGAGATTTTTAATAAACAGTTAGCTTTTTATATTATGACGTTTTTCTCTTAAGTATCCCATCTTGCCCCGGTTTCCCCTACTATCAATTTTATTAATAACAGCTTTTTTTTGCAAGATTTGTACAAGGAAAAAACAATATGCCACTCGAGAACAATGTAGCTTATGAACTATTGGTCCGATTTGAAAAAATATTTTAGTGGTAGAAAGCCTTCACGCCACGACCAATAGGAGCTGAGCGTATATTAAAAAAATGCAAAAACGTGGGAAAATAACCAAACCTTAATTAAAAATTTTGAAAACCCCCGACAGGAAATGTTATTTGCCATTTTGTGGTGGCGGCCATCTTGGATTTGAAATTTATCATAGTGTATAGTATTCTCCTAGTTAAGCCCTTTTATTTGATACCCATATTGAGGGAGTTGTGAAAAAATATATAATTCGCTATTTTGTGGCGGCGGCCATCTTGGACCGATTTTCAGCAAACATAGCTAAGAACACTCCCGACTAATTCACCTTTCAAATAAAAAAAACAAAATCAAAATCGGTTCATCCGTTCGGAAGTTACGATGCCACAGACAGACACACACACAGACACGTCAAACTTATAACACCCCGTCGTTTTTGCGTCAGGGGTTAAAAATCAACTTCTACGTGAACGAAGTAACGGGAAAAAGGCTAGTAGTTAAAAAATAGTAAAGTACCTAGTAGTAAAATAAACAGTACAACTTAATATTGTTCTACAAACGTCAATGCAAATGTTTCGTAACTCGTGTCGTTGGTTAAGTGGCTAATTTACGCGACGTTGTGAATAATGTACCTAATTTGGGACGTGGATCAACGTAATTTCCTTGTTAAGTGAGATGTTTATCAAGAGAATAGAAAATGCCTTAAAACTGGTTCCCATCCTGATATTTTTACCTCTTCATGTATCCATCTTGACTCGACTTACAATTAAGTAAGTACAGGCGACATATCGGTCTGACTTAGCGACTTGTGTCCTTTAAAGCGACGATTTTGTACTTTTCTGCGACTTTTATGTCTTTTTGGGCGCCTTTTCTCGTCGTTTTCGGCAATTTCAGTCTTTTTCAGCAACTTTCTCACCTTTTTCGGCAACATTCTCGTCTTTTCGGCGCCTTGGCGTCTTTTTCGGTGACTTGTCGTCTCTTTCGACGACTTTTGCCCTTCACGACGAATTTTAGGCCCTTTAGATATTCAGTGTGTTAATTATTGTAATCAATAATATTTTCCACTGAACCATTTGCGTTTGCAACTTGTGTAATATCAATATCAGTTATCTATAGTACTAGGCAAATGGTGTGTTGTTTTGTAGGCGTTACATTATAATTATAGTTGACGTTGAATGATAAACTGTACAATATGATTGACACTCCAGTTAGTATCTGCTTACGCATGAATATATTAGATACGTGATAATGGGTGACCAAATTTAGTGGATATGGACACGTGGATAAATATCACCAAATTCTATTTTTGCAATAGTGTATACTGGTGTTACATGGTTTATTAAAAGCTTGGTTTTTCCCGCAACTTCGATCACGTCAAGTTTGAACCCCATTTTTATTCTGTTATTCGGGGCGGAGACAAATCCAACAAACCAAAAACCATGAAAATTGGTACAGCAGTTCTTGAGTTAATACTACTATTGGTACTAGGCAATGTATATAATACATTATATATCTTTTTTTGTGAATACATACTTATAATATATATATGAAATACAGACACAAACACTTATGTTCATCTCATTTTGTGTGCTCCTCGTGATCAACAGTCCGGGGGGCTAGACAAGTTGCATTTTGACATTCGAATCGACAAACAAAATGTATGTAAATGACATTAGTGACAGCCGGATTTGCCGAAAGCTTGTGTCATTTCCATACATTTTGTTTGTCGATTCGAATGTCAAAATGCAACTTGTATAGCCCCCCTGGTCGTCAAACCACTAGACCACAGAAGATGTCAATTGTTTTTTTTTCTTAATTAATATTTAATAAGACTGTCACCGTGTTATAATTATGTCCATAAAGGTGTGTTTGAAGGGTCTGATGACTATTTTACTAGGGATACGATTGTATCCCGGCGTACAACTTGCTACATTCATTCATTATTTTCTTTGGTGTAAAAACCAACATCGTGAACCTGAGAGATATTCTCGACAGCATGTGAAGTCTGCCAACCCACATTAGGCCAGCGTGGTGGACTATGGCCTAATCCTTGTCATACTGAGAGGAGACCCGTGCCCAACCGTGGGACAGTTAATGGGTTGATGATGATGTCCTTTGTATATATTATTTAATAAATGTACCTTAATCTACCGTATAAATAAACTCTACGAGCACTATACGACACGCATGTTAATAACCTAACCTAAATTAAAAATTTAGTATTCCCCCGACACGAAATGTAATTTGGGATTTTGTGGTGGCAGCCATCTTGGATTTGAAATTTATCATAGTGTATAGTGTTCCTCTAGCTATGCCCTTTCATTAGATACCCATATTGAGGGAGTTGTGAAAAATATGAAATTCGCTATTTTGTGGCGGCGGCCATCTTGGACCGATTTTCATCAAACATAGCTAAGAACACTCCCGACTATTTCACCTTTCAAATAAAAAAATCTAAATCGGTTCATCCGTTAGGGAGGTACGATGCCACAGACAGACAGACACTCACACACACACTTCAAACTTATAACACCCCGTCGTTTTTGCGTCGGGGGTTAAAAATGAATCTAGGTAATTTTGAGATTCTATTATAAAAGCAGTATTTTAAGCATTTCTATATCTTTCCTTCATTTTGCTTACCCCGGCTATGATTGCGTTATGTCGTGAAATGGATTCTTGCTACGTCACTTAAGTGGTCGTATGTGTGAGAATGTTATATCCTATTCTATTATTTTATTGTAACACTCAACGTCAATGTGAAAGCTATTTCATGTTCGATTTAACGTCTATGACGCTAGAATATAGGTTGGTCATAACTGGGTTATATTGTGCTAGTGTCAATTTATTGGGTACCTACTCTAGAAAGGTCTTTAAGAGTGTTATAACGGCTTTGAGCTGAACTGTCCTACTTAACTGACGGCACGCTTGCAGACATCGTGTAGCTCAACCATAATACTCAAAATTCAACAGACTATCTTCTATATCTTAGTGGTTAAACAAATTTCGAATTATACGTGGCCACCTCAAAGGCCTTAGGTTGCATACAGATCGTTCTTCGTGCAGGTCATCATCAACCCACGCTACCAATGCTGGGCACGAGTCTCAGAATTAGAGAGGTCAGGCTATAATCCACCACGGTGGCCTCGTGCGGGTTAACAGACTTTACGCGTCGACAAGAAAATCTCTCGGGTACACAGTTTTCTTCACTTTTGTGCAAGTGTTTGGGCACAATGCACAGACCTGTGAAGAGTGACGCATAGTGACGCAACTGGATCGCAATAGAAGAATAGGATCTAACACCAACCTTTAGGACTATAGGACTCTGAATGAAAGTAGGTAGTGCGACTGTTACGGTTGCGGTCCTGGGCTGGGTTGTTGGATTATTCTGTAAAATTTCCCAGTTGACCTAATCATACGGGTGAACTGTGGGTGTACAATTGTACATACTGTACATTGATACAGTCAGCAGTGAGCAAACACATGTATACACTAACAAAAGTGCTACTTAAATCGATTTTCTCCTAAATTACTGATAGAACTTTTATGATATTAAGTACGAACACAATATTTACGAACCAATACTATAGTTTATTCATGAAAAAATGGCTTTATCATTTTTGTTAGTGTACAGTCATCTTCGCGTTACCTTTTAGGAAATACAATCGTGATGGTAATATGTATTTAACACATAACATACCTTTCTCGTTTCACTCCTTTACAGTACTCAATTGAGTTGCTTTACAACCTTTTTACAGCCTTGTTGAATGCCGAACCATTTGGAAAAGTCGTTTTAACTCGTTTTATTATCCTGCCGATAGATGGCGGTGGCTTATCACGCGCTTCGTCAATGGGGTATGGTATGGCTGAAGGCTAGATGGGTGGTAAAAATAAGGTAGAATGGCAAAATCCGGGTGAAAACTATAAAGATACGGATCTTTTGATGTGGGTTTTGATACCGCTGTGTACGTTTTACGACTATGTAGTAACTATTTATCCGTGTACAGATGATAAAACCACATTATTTACTAACATACCAACGCCTATATTCCCCGAAAGGTTAGGCAGAAGTTTACTAATATTTACACCCACAATTCACCGGTATTTTAAGGTACTATGTAATAGGGGGCAAGCCTATTGTGCTATTGCCATCGACCGGGCACAAATCAAGGCTCCGAGCTGCTACTGGGAATTCCACAGAAAAACCTTGTTGGGTTTTTCTGTGGAATTCCCCAGCCCAAACCTCCAGACCAACTAGACAAGGGAATCGAACCCGGGAGCTCTAGCGTAGCAGTCGCGCTCGGGGCCTCTAGAACAAAGAGGCAGTGGCTCTCACTTGACACTTGAAATAAGCTACAATGACATAGACAGACGTTACAACGCTACGACAAAATTAAATAATAATATAAAATATGTAACTTCGGAATTTAAAGATAAAAACTTCTAAACAAACTGCAAAAAAAATTCCTTGCTAAGCAATGGCGTATAATACCGACGAATTACGATAAAATCTTAGCAGTAAGTATGATGAAATTGATAACTTGTCAAAAATCGTTTGACAATTAATAAAATCGATATTTTAACGACGTCGGCGGTGACATGCTTCACTCTGAACAAAGTTGTACCTAATTTCCATGTGTCAATATTTTGTTATCTATCTGTGGTAATTTATTATCTAAATCCACGTATAATGGCGCGACGCAGGTGAGCTCGGCAAATATTCCGCCGATTATTCATATTCCCCATGAATGATGAAATTAAGGCACAAAAAGGCTCGATGATGAATGGTATTATGTTTTGCTGTGGTGACGCAAAAGTGAAACGGTGACGTGGGTAGAATTCTCAGCTAACGGGAACTTGAATTTACTGTCATACCCAGACTGACAATTTGGCAACCAATATTATAAATACGAATAAAATTTTCTATTTGTAATATCAAAATAACAGCTCTTATAATTTCGTGTATTGAGAACGATACTACTATCAATAGCTGATTTATACAAGGTTGAAGGGACATCGACGCACATACGAAACCCATGAGATCTGTACATGATTCCTTTTTTATCAATTTTTCAATTTTTTCTGCAGTTTTTTTACTTGAACGTGTAAAAATACATTATTTTTATCTACCCAAATTACATTTATAATTAAAAAATCATTATTTCATTTATTTCGGATCGCGCACGCGATAACATTCGCCCCGGAGAGTTATAATCGCGTTTTTAGCAATACACTGTCCGCTCAAAAATGTCAATTTCTGTAATAACCGATCAATGTCTACATGATTGACCTAGGTCATTTTATTTTTGACCTTGAGTGAAACCTTGTCACGACGTTTGTGCGTTGATGTGGGATTCCACCTTGTATGTAGTATACCTACATTGGGAGCGAACAAATAATATCCTTTCCCAAAAACATTCTGCAAATTAATAAAACCTGTGTTATGGGCACAAAATGGTGGAAAATTAATTATTCATAAAGCCTTTACGATGCCATTGATAAAATTGTTTTCGATATTCTGTTATTAATATGCGCTTTTGTAAGCCGATGGGGCTTATAGAAGCGCATATTGATTGATAATGTCGAGAGTAAATGCGTTTATTATATTTTTCATTACACTATCAATTAAGCATTGTACTTAGTGTTTACTATCATATCAGCCTATTGCCGTCCACTGCTGAACGTAGGCCTCCCCCAAAGAGCACCAACCATCCCGGTCTTGGGCAGCTCGCATCCATCCGCTGCCAGCCACCTTCTTTAAATCGTCGGTGCATCGTGTCGCAGGGCGTCCTACACTAAGCTTGCCTAAACGTGGTCTCCACTCTAGCACTTGTCTGCTCCATCGACCGTCTGTCCGACTGCAGACATGGCCGGCCCACTTCCACTTCAGCGTGCTTATATATGGCCAAGATATATGTATTCTTGCACAACCTCGAGGGCAGCGCCATTTACGCAAACAGGTCCCGGGGTGACATGATCATTGTACATGACTTTGGTTTTATCCAGGTTCATCCTGAGACCCACCCGCATTGAAGAATCGCCAAGGCTGTTCAGCATCACTTCCAGCTCCTGCAGAGACTCTGCCATGATGACAATGTTATCCGCGAATCGGAGGTGCGAAATGTACTGACCGTTAATATTTATGCCTCGACCTTTCCAGTTAAGCGTCTTAAAAACGTCCTCCAACGCGTTGGTAAACAGTTTCGGAGAGATGACGTCTCCCTGTCTTACCCCTCGACGCAGTTGGATTGGTTTTGTACTGTGTTCTTGTACTTGGACGGAAAATCTTATTTTCCCATGTTCCAGCTAGTATCCTTTAGCCGCCTTTTACGACACCCATAGGAAGAGAAGGGGTGGCCTATTCTATGACCCGGGCTCACACGGGGATTGTTTACTAAAAGGTGGGTAATTTAATGCTTAATGAGAATGAAATGGAAAAAAGCCTCACCAATTGGTAGGTCTCGAGTTGGAATCCAAGGCATGAAGACATTATATCCCTCGCTTAGAACGGTGAAGAAAAAGATCTTGAGGAAATCAGTTGAACAGATTTTCTTGATTCAAGTTACCTTTCTAATAAAAAACTACATGGAAATCGGTTTATCTGTTTAGTAGCTAATACGCCACAGACAAATCCATAAAAACACACGTCATAACACTACTTTGCGTCACGGGTTAAAAATAATTTAAGCATACCTAAACTATATAAAAAATTCAGTCGCTGATATTTTTAACCAAAGAATCGTAGGAAATTACAATGTATATGATTATTCATCTAGAAAAAAATACCACAGTCACAGCCAAGTCCGATTTTACAAAAATATCTTCTTCTATCTAACATAAATTCAATATCTCCGCAATACAAAGGATTACTATACTTTTGCATCTCCGGAATATTGCATTGCGGGATATTTTTATATTTTCAAAACCACACGTTGTATTGACATTGTTGACACAAAGCGTCGACTGTCGGCTACGTAACCAATCGAATCGACCACGTATTTGCATGAAAATGTACACAGATGAAATGTACATACGACTCTGTAGCTGAAATGTGCTGAAATTCATGGCAACTGGCATTTACAGTACGCGCGGAATAAGTTGGCTGGGGTGAAGTTGACCGTTTCAATGCGCAATGGATTGTTTCGGTTATAAATTGTGTACTGCGCAACTAAAGCCTGACAACTAACTTCAGCCCGGTCTTGACCGAGCAGAAGTTAGTTGTCGGAGGTAGATTTAAAAAGAATATTTTTTTGTGTAGGTATAGGCTTTTATAGGCTTGCGTTTTACCACTTCCTCACCTGCGGCCCTAGCCAATTATTGCAATCTAACAAAATGTATGCGTATGACATTTGTAACGTCTGTCGGAAGCTTATGTCATTCCCAAACATCTTGGGGGCTAAACAAGTTAGATTAGGCGCCAGAGGGAATCGAGTATGCAAAATGGAAGGACCGCAGGCACAGTTTCGAACTCAGAAAACCTTGCAGATTAAGAATCAGGATGTTGCCGGGAGGTTGGCTGGTCCATTTTTTTATAACCCCATCACCTTAGGTATCGAGTGAATGGATTGAACAAATATTTTAAGCACTATTGTAGTGATGTGATAGTGTTTTAGTGATAATAACCCTATTGCTTTCTATGATTAAAGTCACTTCAATCTATTTTTGAAAGCTTGTGTCATTTCCATACACTTTCTTTCTATTCATTTGACGATTCGAATGTCAAATTGCAATTTATCTATAGGCTTGTTCGTTTTTTCTATTCGTTTGTAAAGCCGAACGTTATATTTCAACTTGGCTAGGCCTACTGATATTGTCACGATGCGGTCGATTCTGGAACACGATTGCCTAGCAGTAACCTATTCGCCCGTGACTTGAAGTTGTGTGTAGGTATATTGTTAGGTACTTTAGGAAACCTAGCAGCACTATTTGAAAATATGATATTTCTAACTATGTATGATACCATTTTTAACACATTCTACACGGAATTTATGGGATTTTATCACGCTTTGCTACTGTATATTTATAATGTCATAAATCTTCACGAAATACTACCCTTGGGAAAGTACATACAAATAAATTCCGACGCCATTACACTCAAGATTGCCATATGCAAATAAATTCGACAAACGTTCCACTTCGACTTAATGGCGCACAAAATCGGTATTGCCAACACAAAAAAGTCAATTTTATTACTATTTAGTTTGATAGTAGGAAACATTACAGTGACTGCCTCGTTGGCTTAGTAGTGACTGCTACGCTTGAGGTCCTTGGTTCGATTCCTAGGTCGAGCAAAGTGTTGCGTGTAATTCCCAGTAACAGTTGTTGTAGTAGTTGTAGTCTAGATTAATAGGGGTTAATAGGGGGCGTCCCATGAAAAATACCTACCTAAACATACCGGCGAAATGTGGGTAATGTTATACCTATAACAAAATTAATAAATGAATTATAAGTTAATAATAATATTTTTTACACAAATATTTATATTACCTAATATTAATTTCTTTTCAAACCAAAGTGTCGTCAACCTTGAGCGAGCGAACAAATTTCTCTTTGAAATCTAAAATAAATTATATAAATTCTAGATTTTAGAACCAAAGTCAATTAAAACAACGTAATTTAATTAATTTAGATTTAACATTGAAAACTGTCTTGTGAAACAGGAATAATTGAATACACTTTATTCTATCTATATTAATAATTATTATAAAGAGGAAAGATTTGTATTTTTGTATGTAACGAATAAACTCAAAAAGTACTGGACCGATTTGAAAAATTCTTTCCATGTTAGAGAGCCCATTTATCGGGGAAGGCTATAGGCTATATATCATCACGCTACGACTAATAGGAGCGGAGTAGTAATGAAAAATGTTGCAAAAACGGGGGAAAAAATTATAAGACCACGCGGGCGAAGCCGCTGGCGGGAAGCTAGTAAGTGTATAAGAGTAGAACTAACTGTCTAGCTATCTTGTGAAAGAGTTCTCCGGTATGTTTTAGGTCGTTTTTTGCCATCAACGGAGCGCAAATCCACTCCGAGCTGCTACTGGGAATTTCACCTATCACCCAACAACACTGCTCGACCCAGCAATCGAACCTACAACCTAAGCAGTAGCGCTTGGAACCACTTCACCAACGAGGCAGTCGTTGTAGTTCACGTTAGTGTAACGAGTAGTTAGTTAGTTAACGAGTAGGTAGTTAGTAGTAAGTAATTTATATAGTTGTAATTTTATTGATATGTCAGAAGTACTGTAAGAGGAAGGTATGAAAGTGTTATGTACCTTCTTTTATTTAATAAATTTAGTTTATTAGCTACTTTAATTTGTACCTACACCGTAGTAATTAACGCGAATGATCAATAAAACGGGATTTGGGAAAGACCTTCTTTCCCAAATCCCGTTTTATTCAATTCCCGTGTTATCAAAAGCCCATACAACTCAGCCCTTTGTATCCGAGGTACATGACAGCTGTCAACTTGATAGTTTTTACCATGAAATCACTATGAAACTGATATTAATCTGCCTTAAATGGCGTGCGTTTGACATTCTGAAATTGACACTGACAGTTTTTACTATGAAATCATTACGAAACTAATGATAATGTGCCAAAATGGCGTGAATATTCTCAAATTAAAAGTTTTTTTCTCATCCCCCAGACATCATTACAAAATAGTACGACAAGAGTTTTAACCAGCGTAATACAGGGTATTTTTCCAATAAGTGTACCTACGGTACATCATTTGGGCCGATTTCGATGCCTCCTATATAAACGATTTTAAGAAGTTCATTTTTAAGAAGACATCGCGGATACAGACCTATTGATACCTACTTTATATTGTTAAACGTGAAATGAGAGCACTCATCGATCTTATAATATAAACAAATAAAACACGCGGCCATGCCAGTTACTGTCTGGCATAGACAATACGAACTGGGGTAAATACTTCATGCATCTGACATCAAGATGTTGTTCACCCGAGCAAAATGTGTCAAGCTTGAAACACGCGCCGATTGTTATATCTAAACAATGATACAGTTCTCGCCAAACTTATTGTCCGGGTTAAAGTTCGCACGTGCTAACTTTAACCCGGCCGTAAAACATTAAGAAACAAAATTATAAGATTGTAGTTAATAAAAACGAAAGCTCAAGTCGTAGGCTGTCGTTTGAATAATTTTAATCCAATATTTTTGATTCTCCGATTTTTAAGGCCGGGTTAAAGTTAGCACGTGCCAACTTCAACCCGGACAATAAGTTTGGCGAGAACTGTACTTAAATAGGGCCTGTTACACCACCGCCTGATAAGTACCCGTTAAATTACTTGGCAGATAATTTCATACAAATTTTGTTCGATTTTTTAATTTATCCAGAGGTTAACGGCTATCCAGAAGTAATTAATAGAAAACAGGCCCTTAATGTGTTAGTAGGGGTATGACTACTGGACTGCCAAGTCAAAGGTTTCGAGTTCGAATCCAAGGTACCTCTGACTTTTCGAATTAATAATTTTCACTCGCTTTAACGGTGATGTAAAACATCGTGAGGAAACCTGCATGCCTGAGAGATTTTCTCGGCGGCATGTGAAGTTTACCAACCCGCTTTAGGCTAGCGTGGTGGACTATAACCTAATCCCTCTCATACTGAGAGGAGACCCGTGCCCAGCAGTGGGACAGTATAGTAATGGGTTGATAATAAATTGACTCACCCAGTCTAATGATGAATTAGGTGACATGGTTTGACCGGACACAAATCAAACAAACTGAAACATGGTTAGGGTCAGGCACAAATCTAAGCATCAAGCTGTTATTGGGAATTTTACAGCAACATTACTCAACCTACGAATCGAACCCACGACCTCTAGCCACGAGCCCCTCAGATCAACTTAGAAACTTACCCACAAGCTCCTACTAAGGCCTTCTACGCAAAAGAAATAGCACAAACAAAATCTAGATCTACAAGAAAACAAACTAGTATTTTACGTGCAAAAGCAATCTAGTTCTCAAAATAAATCCTAATTAAAACCGTACAGTAAGTCTTCAAAGCCATTCCGGGGTAAACAGGGACCAACCGTTGGTACAGGGAAGCGTTTACAGAGTTTGTTTTAGTCACGGTCAGTGAGCTCCCTGGAGACCGCTGCTGGCTTTCTTTTAAATGCACAAGTCAAAAGCGGAGAGCGATAAAAAAAGTTTTTGAAATAAAACAAAGGAGATTTAATTGGTGGGACCCGTACCTTACAAAATTCAAAAATACCGCCCTTTGTCCTGCTTACAAGTATTCGTATTTATAAGTAACCTATACGTAAGTTTTTTGCCTGTACCCTTTTCACATATAAACCACTGAACTGATTTCGATAAATATTTGCATAGAGATAGATTCTTCTATACGGGCAACAGTCAGTAATATATAAATACGCTGTTAGCTTGTGATAGATACCCCATTATAATACAAGTACATTCGGAGCTCGGTGAATAGTTTTAAAAGAATATTTAAGTTGGACGTTTAACTGGATATCAAGTAGGAAGCGTGCGGTAAACCGTGCTACTGTTACTATTGAACTTGGCGCCCAAGTTTGCTATTTGCCACAGACTAATTATTTCACAGACAGATGCGGTTGTCTGTCAAAAATTAAGAATTCCTGTTGGACGTTTAACTGGATATCAAGTAGGAAGCGTGCGGTAAACCGTGCTACTGTTACTATTGAACTTGGCGCCCAAGTTTGCTATTTGCCACAGACTAATTATTTCACTGACAGATGCGGTTGTCTGTCAAAAATTAAGAATTCCAGTTGGACGTTTAACTGGGTATCAAGTAGGAAGCGTGCGGTAAACTGTGCTACTGTTACTATTGAACTTGGCGCCCAAGTTTGCTATTTGCCACAGACTAATTATTTCACAGACAGATGCGGTTGTCATCTGTCAAAAATCAAGAATTCCGATGTCATTGAATAAGATTTTGACAGACAAGAATTGCGGCAGTTATGTAGATAATAACTATGAAGTTAGTTTTGACGGAGACTAAAGGCCTGTTCCACCAACTCCTGATATGTTCTCGTTAAATTACTTGGCACATAATTTCATACAAATTTTGTTCCATTTTTTTATTTATCTGATATCGATATCGGTTAGCGGCTATCCAGAGGTGGTAAAACAGGCCCTTAGTAATCCTTAGAAGTAGGTTAGTAGGTATTTTTGGATTTGTGCCCGTGCAATAGCAAATCAATTTTACATAGGACTTAAACATACGGCGGCTTGTCGATGTACATTAGTATACCTCTGTCTAAGCCCTTGGGTAATATAAGCGTGATGGTACCTATGTTTATGCGTTTAATTTTAAGTAATGAATTCACTTTTCTTAGAACATTCAATTTTCAACATTATCTTCTAGGTATACACAACGCTGCATCTAATAGTTTGTCTTAACTTTTGGTCAACACCAGTAACTTTACCCTGAAACTTTCTCTGTTATCTAAGTCTAATTATAGCACGGAGGTTTCTTCTTACCCTACTAATTACGCTACCAGTAAGCAAAGGCACGACTCGCACTTCAAAGGAGGTCGTTTACATGCTAATGTAAGTCTATCATGTCGCGTCTTAACTCTCCTCTAATGTATTCTGGCTGGCTAAGATTGTAAAAAGCGGGACGTGTGCTTATAGATTCTATTTTTAAAATAATTAGTTGTTTTTGTAAGATAATTTTGAATTTATCTTATATAATAATTTTATCTAATAATTTTATATATTTTAATTTATATATTTTAATATTTTATATTTATATAATAATTTTATCTTACAAAAATATGTATTTTTAAAAAGGGAATGTGAAAGCGCGGGACCATCAAATTAGGCTTTTAAAACTAAGAACTGTACTTGACATTGGCAAATTAAAAATCTAGGTGATACGAGTATAAAATGTAATTCTGTATCCAATGTCCGTACTTCCGCATAACAAAACCCCCAAATTGCATTGAACATTGAGTGTGATCACAAAAACGTAACCAAAACACGATAAAAAAAAACTTACTCGAAAGGAAAATAAAAAAAAGGTTAGTATTGAAAACAATTGTTACCTACCGATTAATTCTACGGTACAGAGAACAGTCGAATAAAATTTACTCGTCTGGCAATTTTGCAGTTTTAGTGAAGTGAACTACACTGGCTGGCTACAGTTGAAATGGCTGCAATGACAGCTTAATTTTATTTTCAGCATTGTTTTGAAATAGAACTGCACAGTTTGAATATTAGCTTTCTGCAGCAGAGCTTTTTGGGGACTGACTGACTTACTGACTGGCAGAATTTAGAAGCTTTTAGTAAAGTTTTTGTACCGAGTGTATAGGTGTATACACTGTTATTTTTTTTATCCCGTGCCAAAGTGTAAGGGGTGTCATCATTAGAACAACTATTACTAGAGGACCACGAATAAATAATCTGTTTTTTTTTTTCAGTATAAGTGAACGTTAATGTATAAAACAAGTGATTTTTTTTTCAAAGCCGCTCCTTCAAGAATTGGGCAATGAAAATATGCATTTATTTTATTTTATTTTTATTTTTTTCAAATCTAACTGATACCAAAGATATCATTCAAACAAACAAATTCTTCAGCTTTATTAAATTAGTACCTATACTTACCTAGAGGCTAGATGATAAAAATTTAATTATTCTGTGGAACTAAAGATAATTTATAGAGTAGAATTATTTTAAGAATGAATCCTTGTGCTTTGAAATTTTTTAAACCACAACTTAATCTTAAACGAAAAAATTCAAAACGTTTTAAATTAGTTTATATCACAGCTAGACAAGATTTTCTAGCAAAAAGGTTTCTTTATTTTATACTAAGCGTTTTTCTCTGACCCGTTTAAAGCTAAATATTATTTCCGAGAAAAGTTTTTGATATAGTATTACTCAGAATCATGAGCAGAGAATCCTCAGACTCCTTTGACAAAGAAAAAAAAATGGAGCTCGTTCAAAGGAAAAGTTAGTAGGGATTCCCTTTCACAAAGACATGGCGGGACTATTTTATAAGACTGCCATATTGCACGGTTCAATAGAATTGAAAAGTTATCACCAATTTATGAAAGCAATATTTTTTATTCAAACGCTTAAAGTCCATAAAATTCATTTAATAATACCGTTTGACCTTGCCGCCGAGTATTCAAGTATTGAAGAGAAATACCTACATCTAGTTCATCATTTTATGCATTTCTATCACCAGGTTTCATTAATCCATTGGAAAATTTGGTAGCAGGCCGCGGGTTAAATCAATAATTTAAACTTATAAGTAGGTCACTTTGTCGAAAACATCTGCGTCCTCAATTCATCCGACTTTATTATTGTTTTTATTAAAAATGCCAACATATTGTTTACCTCTTTGATTACATTTTTTACTTTGACATTTAAGAAATGAATGCTTTCTGAAATCGATACCGATCTTGTGATTAAAGTATTCAAAAGTAACTAAATCTTATCTGATTTTGCTTTAAGAAACAACAAATTAATAATTATTGCAATCTCTTGGAGTTACCACCATATTAAATAACCTTTTTATTGGGTACTTACGTATTTAAGATTTTCTTATGAGATACCTGAGTGTATGCTTAAAAAAAGGTCGAAAACGCATTATGCATTAAATCTATACGGAAATACATTTACAAAATTACCAGCAGTATTTAAAAAAAATGGAGCGAATAAAATTAAGTTTAGCATAAAAATTTCAAGCAACTGTTCTTGATTGCCCATCTCACAGCAATAAGTACTAAATTTGAAAACTAACGCATCACAAACATAAACAAACCCCTCAGTAGGTCACATCAGAAGTTACAACAACAAATGGCGTCTGGCCATAAGGGCACAAACTTCAATATTATTGCAGAAACATTAATAACGTCTAACCGACAATGTTCTAACTTTGAACAAAGGGACAGACCAAACAGCCAATAACGTTACTTTTAAAGATAAATCAAAAGCAAAGTATAATTGAATTTTCTTACAAGTCTCCAACTTTTATTGGAGAGTTTAAAAAAAACTTAAAACCTGCTCAGGCACATCTGGCGTCTGGCTCATTTAGCTACAATTAAGTTAGGACAGGTATTAAAATTAACAATGTATACGTAGGTGTTCCCAGTTGGACCACGAGAGTAGTACCAGATTATGATGGGTTAAAAACGTAGAGCTCTACAATATTACTAGTAGATAATATCAAAGACTGTTTTTTTATATTTTTCTCGTTTTTGTTTTGATACTTACTCTTGCTTGGAATAATTACTATACCTTAGTGACAGATATTGCAAGTTGAATTATATTTTTTTTTTTATATTAGCTTACGCTTTGTAAATGGGTGAACTCTCTAGACATGTATTTCAAGTCTAGCTGTATCCTATTTATCTTTTAAAATATAATCTGTAATATATTTCGCAA
Organism: Acronicta psi; assembly: GCA_946251955.1. NCBI lineage: Eukaryota > Metazoa > Arthropoda > Insecta > Lepidoptera > Noctuidae > Acronicta > Acronicta psi. Next base: position 13,822,388 of record OX276469.1, on the reverse strand, counting down.
ACATTTCTAGATTATTTTCTCATATTGTAAATAGGTATCCATATATTATTGTAGCAGATATCATTGTTAAAAACTAAAATTTAAAAGAGTAACCATGGAGTTTCTTGCCGGTTCTTCTCCATAGGAAACGACTAATTTGGAACCGTGCACCTAGATTCGATATTTGAAAATTGCATGTAATGCATGGTTTATACATGAAAATAAAACTAAGTATAATGTAAGTAAAATTAATAAGTAATATTTTGTTTTTTTTTTTTATTGAAAAGTAGAAACTGACGGACTGATTGACCGATCAACGCACAACTGATTGAATTTAAAAAGTACTTCCTAAGTACGAAGCTTTTAAGAGTAAACACCGTAAGTCCGCAACTTCCGCGTTATTGATTTGAGGCTAAAACGCTGTAACTCACTTCGTAACTTCAAAGTGAAACTTTCCGAGTATTAATTCATAATCTCTTCGGAGTACCTTCGGCCGTTTGGGTTATCTTGTTCCAAATTTCGACTGTAAAGCCTTTGGAAACATTTGGCTTAGTTCGTAGATAAATCTTTATGTATTTTCTAAGACTTAAATTTTAATTCTTGAATAAGTAGGTACTTATCGTGTTTTTAGGGAATCTTTTTCAGTTCAATTGAATGTTTTTATTTATTCAAATAACATGCTTAGTATATTTAAGGTGTTATTTGTCCTTTTATTACTAGGCCTTACCCGCGTTTATCTAGTTATTTCCAAACCCAATTTTTTTTTTGAAGACGGAGTTTCCCAAAATCCTCTCTTTGATTTCTGGACGAAAACTCCAAAAACCTACTGTCAAAGGAAATTTCTGGAATAAAACTCATTTTCATTTCATTGCATTCTAGAGCTACATTTGTAGATATAATTCAATTTAATGCGGTTCCAGCGCTGGTTGCACCGAAAGTTTGTTCGTCAAAGCAGCTCAATTAGTGTATTGAAACTTTCCTGAACACCACACGCATCCTAATCAGATTTTACTTTGACTATTATTGTATAAGTATATTTACAGCGGTTTCGTCATGAAGCACGTCCTCTCCCTCTGCGCAGAGGGTTCAAAACTTTGAACAAGTAAGCTAATTTGGATGCCTTTTGATGGTGTCTACGCGACAGTTATGTATCGCTATATTTTTCAACCTTTCGACTATTGTTTTGTAGTTTCTACCTACATATGGGGAAAAGGCGTGAGAGTACAGTTCGCGCCAAACTTATTGTCCGGGTTGAAGTTGGCGCTAGCTAACTTTCGGTAAAAATCGGAGAAAGAAAAATATTGGATTAGAATAATTTATAACGACAGATTACGACTTCAGCTTTCGTTTTTATTTATTACAATCTAATATTTTTCTTTCTCCGATTTTTACGGCCGGGTTAATGTTAGCTAACGCCAATTTTAACCCGGACAATAAGTTTGGCGCGAACTGTATGAATGTAGGTATATGTATGGATAACAGGTTTTCAATCCAACTGTAATTACGTATTTTGTTGACAGGTAAAATTGCAAGCACTTATACAAATACCAACATTTACATTATGAAAGTTTGTTTGAAACCTCGTGAATTTAGGCAAGGCGCAAGGCGGTATTATTTCTCCTCTTTTGTTTTCTTTATTTATTAACTCTATCACTAATATCCTCAAATGCTCTTACCATTTGTATGCTGATGACTTGCAACTTTACGCCCAAACTGACACAAATGATATTGAGACCTGCATAACCAATCTGAATGCGGACTTGAATTTGATTGCAGATTGGTCTAGTAAATTTGGAGTTGCTGTTAACGTCAGTAAGTGTCAAGCTATTCTCATCGGTAGCACGTTCCACCTAAGAAGTCTCGATGTGAGGAATCTGATTCCTATTATGTTCAACAATACAATTATTCCTTCTCACAGAGCGCTAAGGATTTAGGTCTTCACATTGATGATAGATTGGGTTGGGATAGGCATATCACTCATGTCAGTCAGAGCGTATCGACCACGCTGCGATCTCTCTATAGGTTCAAGCACTTTCTTCCTTCCAGTACTAAAATCCTTCTGGTCCAGTCCCTTGTGCTTCCTGTAATTGACTATGCTGATGTTTGTTACTGTGATCTATCGCAAGAACTTCTTAACAAGTTGGATCGTCTCCTTAACAACTGCATTCGTTTCATTTTTGGCCTTCGGAAGTATGACCACATCTCCCTCTTTCGTTTCCAGCTTAAATGGCTCCCTGTCCGCCAAAGAAGATCCCTCAGATCTCTTTGTATGCTCTTCTCAATTATTTACGATCCAGGCACTCCTGAATATTTAAAAAGTTATTTCCAGTTTTTAGGATGTTCTCATAATCGGGACCTTCGAGCTTCTGAAAATCTCATACTTCAAATTCCTTCTCACCGCACTGGTTTCATCTCAAATTCTTTCGCTGTATCTGTTATAAAACTCTGGAACGGGCTTCCCCTTAACATTAAAAAAGCTCCGAGCAACTACTCTTTTAAACGGAGAGTTCGTGAACATTTTTTGAAGTCGCTGCACTGACATCTGTCATTCACATAAATAAGATTAGAATTCAGGAAATTCAATTTAGAAAAAATACATGTATACTGGTTTCTTTCTATTGTCTATGGCATTTATTTATATTTATATTACTCATATGTTTCCCATATATATATTTATATATATTATATTTATATATTATATTTATCCATAAAATCTTATAATTAAATATTAAAAGGTTACCCTATTAAGTTACATCACTTATTCAATTTTATTTTTTTGTACCTATTTTTACTTGATAAATTTAACCCAAAGGTTGACTGGCATAGAATGCCATATGGCATTAAGTCCGCCTTATGTGCTAGTGTACATAAAAGTATAAATAAATAAATAAATAAATAAATTTAGCTAAAATGTAAATGCTGTATGATGAACCCAATATTGGTCTTCCATTCCATCTCCAGTTAGCCCAGTTAAACTGCATATTGATTCGCAACTAACTCGCAGACCATATAATTACCTCGATGACCTACAGCGAGTAACTTCAAGTCTACATCTTAATGCTAGTTCCGCTGATCTTCCTTCCAAGTTGTTATAAACAAGTCGCTAGTTACGAGTTTACGACCACTTCAGTACATTTAAAACGAAGCTCATTCCACGCCTGAGAGCACTTACCGCCGTCTTGTTTCTAACTTTTATTTTACTACCCACGTTTTTACCTATTTCTGGCTTCCGGCCTGGTTTATAGAAATCCGATTAGTGAATTATAGAATATCGGAAAATGCTGTAGTGGAGGGCTTTATTTTAACCTTATTTTTATATTTGTAAAGAAAATAAACATAGACGAAGCGAAAGTGGTGTGCCAAGATCATAGCAAGTGGAAATCTATAGTCTCAAATCTATAGTCTCTGCCTACCTATGGGAAACAGACGTGAAGCTATGTATGTATGTTAAGTTTTATTTGTATATGTTGTTTTACTTTTTTTGTTTAAACAAAGAATACTCGAACGTCAAAGTTCAATTTCAAGTGCTTTTATTTAAAATAAGTTTTTACAAGAATTTATTAATCGTTATGACTAGTTGCACGGTTAAAAAAGATCGTATGGAGCAAAATTCGGCCAGAAACTCCATAGAATAAAAACGTGAGATGTGAGACTAGTTGCACGGTTAAAAAGATCCTATGGAGCAAAATTCGGCTAGAAACTCCATGGAATAAAAAATGGGTTGACCTAAATTTTTTATTTCGAACTATTATCCCCTGAAAAAGTAAAATACTAGAACTAGAAAGTAAAATACTACCTAATACTCTATCTTGAACAAATTATCATGAATTTCAATAAAGGGCAGAAATCTAAATTCTGTACTTACTTACGCCTGTATTCTCCGAATGGTTAGACAGAGGTGCCTATTGCCTTTGCCATCCGTCCACAGAAGCTCCCAACAACCCTGCTCAACCTGGGAATCGAATCGAAGACCTCGAGCGTAGCAGTTGCGCTTACAACCACTAAACAAATGATACAGTAAAAAACATAAATAATATAAGTACTTCTTATGAAAAATAAAATAAGACACAAATGTTTTAAAGCCAATAGACTAAAACCTCAACCTAAATTCGAACTGTATATTTATTTATTTAGGGAAAACAAACGAATTTAAATATACTATACGTGTATTTAAGGGCCCTTGTTTGAGTACCGGAGATTTTTTTGCTCTCGGAAATCCGGGACGAATCTTTTTGATCCTTTCTATCCTCTGAAGTCTATCCAAACCCCTTCTGATTTTGTGTATCCTTTTCGCGCTTGACTGAACTAAGTGCTCACACAATCCGTCCTAACCTCACTTATCTGATGTACAAGTAGTATCTACCATCTGCATCTTGCAGTAAAAGACTCATACATACCATCACCTATGGGTGCCCCCAATGGTTAGTTGCCTATAGCCCCCGAGGTCCATAAAACAATAGATTTTAGTAGTATAGTTATAGTATCTGTAATTTGTTACTTAAAGGGTTAAAGAATGCATCAACTTTTTCATTTCAAATTTACCAAATATTGCTCAAATAAAAACTTAATCAAATCTTCAATTCAATTTTCGAGAGAGCAACAGTGTTGTAAAACGTTGGAATTTATTGAACTTTTAATATTTTTGTGAGTTTACATTCGCAGACTTTTGTTTGATGAAAATATAATGTAAATGCGTCTGATTTTCTAGAAAGCTTCCAAACCTTATGACAAATTAGGACTTACAGAAATCAATAAAATGCATAACGCTTTACTTATACAACAAAAAATATCAACACAGCCGATAATATTCGTATACTTCAAAAATGCTGCCTTTTCAAACGCTTTACTCAAATCTTTAATCAAAATATCAACACAATGGTTGATCTCTAAGCTCGACAAACAAACATGTACCCTTGTTATGCCTCCAATACTGAGTATTAAAGCTTAAGCTTTACTAATCTACACGTTCGAATTTGCTCGAATCCAACTCAAATCTTCGAGCATGTTCGCCAGTGCAGATCCACTATAAGATATCGTCGTCGCTTGCTAATAAATGCACCCATCTCCACACTGCTATACATAGGTGACTAATCTTGATACTTGGTATTCCGTTCGCTTGTCGAAATCAATGCGTCTCTCTCCATCCTTGCGTGTAGCCGCAGGCGTCCCACAGGGAGCTGTGTTAGGACCTGTACATTATTCTTGCCTGTAAACAACGTTACAAGGATTTGCACTCTGAGTATTCCGATGCTGTGACGTCTTATGACATTGTTATGTTAGGACCGGTCAATGACCTGTCCTCCTTTGCTATTTTTGCTATTCTGTTTCATGTAATGGAAGGTATATTGTTATATTAGATGCATTTTGTGCTCAAAGCTAACGACTCAGTAACTTTTAAGTGTATTATGAAAAAGGATTTTTAAAAGCAATATGGGAAAAATGTAGTTTGCAAACGTCATCATCATAACATTTCTAAGCTATGTACTGTTTCTTTTTTTATTATTTTTATTTTATTATAAACTTCTGCTATATATATAAGTTTCGTCAAACTCCGTTTAGTAGTTTAGATTAGAGCAACAAACATCCATCCATCCAATCTCTCAAAATTTCACATTATAATAATTATTATGTAGGATATAGCCACACTCTTAGATTTTCTCTTGTATGGAGACATACTCGATATATATATACAAACATTAATTCTCCGGTGCAGGAATCAAACCTGCTTGTGTAGTGCAAAGCTGATTGCTCTACCACTGCGCTAAACGCGCCGTTTGTTATTATAACTAAGGAAAAAGGAGGGGTGAATTGCTATTATATTTCCATTATACAAAATAATTGTTATTTATAGTTCATTATTCTCATTTAAAGCGTATAAGTAATGGCTGCAAGAAACCCATTAGTAATGTTCATTAATTTAACTATAATAAATCTGGGACATTTTACACAGCACCCTCTGATCCCAAACTAAGCAGAGCTTGTACTATGGTTACTAGACAATGGATATAATACTTATAGGTATACTTTTTTGTAAGTACATAGGTACTTATATATTATATAAGAAACACAAATAGTTCAGTTCACCACATAAATATTTATGTACTCGAATAGTGATCCAGTGAGACCACAGACGTCGTCAAGCATGTATAAAGGACTTCATGAAAGAGACCATAGGCGTACCTGGGAGCCCTAAGGTCACATAATGTTGCTATGGTATGGCCCCATAGATTAAAAATGGGGATCGGGCTATTAAACCAAAAAAATTTAGTAACTCCATAGGTATTGCCCCATATGAAAAATACGCGTATTGCCCGACAGGTTAAAAATGGATCTGCCCCAAAAGATGCCCCTTAGGACAAAGATGCGCTTTGCCCTATACTCCAAAACATGTGACATTAAGATGTGTTGATATCCATATTTTGTTAATAGACTAAATTATGCGTATTGCCCCATACATAGTTCAAAAGTTGGTTGCCTTGCCAAGCCTTGCCTTGAAAAGCACTATTTTAAATCAACCTAAAGTTTATTAATTTTCATAAAAAATTTGCAATAATCAACTGAAGGTGCCGTAGTGTTGGCGTTAAGCAATAAAAACTGTAATCAGGTATATTATTCAGATATTCTTTGACTTTAATAAACCGTGTGTAATTTAATTAAAACTCTTTAGACCGTTCTAATTTATGCAGAAATACTTAGTTATTTCAATCAAACGAGTTATTTGTTTCATTAAAATAGTATTGTTAGTGTTCAGTAAGCATATTTTAATATTCTAGAATATATTTCCACCCTGTACTTCAAACATTAAAGATACATTTTGTCTCTCTTGCCAAAAATAAACACTTTTCTCTATGTATGTATATACATTCGGAGAGCACGTAATATTGAACACTCTACGCTAAGGGTGGCAAAAAAGTTTGGATAAAAACCTAATATCCGCTACACGCATGTCGTTTCAGCAATATTCCGTTTATAGCTAGATTGATTTCGATAAAAAAACGGATGACAAGTCAATACTGTGACGCCGTTAGAGGAGGTACTTGTCGCGTCTCCTCTCAGAAAGAAACCCTTTGGGAAATTCAGATCCGGTGTGGAGCAGTGATGATAGGTTTTTTGCAGCCCGATAAAGGCGAGGTGGGTTGCTATAGTCCACGCGGAACTAGTTGGCCGCGCCTTAGGTAGGGACGGGGGTGAGGCGGTGGGTTACTGTGAACAAAAACAAGCGTCCCCGCCCCTCCATCCCGCCGCTCCCATACCCAAGGCGCGGCCAACTAGTTCCGCGCAGACTATAGTTATATCTAGGTTATTTCGAAAAGACAGAAGTAAGGGCCTTGGGTTCAAGCTCTTCTTCTTCTTCCTAGCCTGGAAATCGACCCCAACATAGTTGGGAAAACAACTATGTTGGGGCCAGTTTCTAGAATAACCAAATGCGACTGAATATCAATAGCATATTGTACACGAAGCGACTGCCACCATCAGACCTCCACAACACAGTTTCTGGGCAATACTGACATTCGAAAGATAGACTGGTTGTCAAGCTTTTGGACTTCTGACTACCACTAACGATTATTATAGGTATTCGTATGTCAAACGTGACTGATGGCTACTTGCCCTCCGAGGAAAGCAAGTATTAAGAATGGTTACCCATCCACGGACTGATCGCTGCAAACGCAGCTTAACCTTACAGATCGGTTGATCAGCGTTGTTGTAACTTACCCATGAGCCTTGGATTCGAAATCGAGAACTTGAATTGGGAATTCATGGTCACTATCACTCACATTACTATACCAGCTCTTTTCTACATTACGAATATCTAATATCATAAAACACGACATCCCGTTCTCGTATATTATGACGTCTTTCAAAACCCGGGAGCTACCTCCCCGGTGTATTGAAACATTTCCGTATACTCGGAAACCACGGCTGTTAATGTAAAAACGACCTAATAGTACTGTTTGTAGAACACACTGTTGTTTGGGTGATGCAATTAAAATAGGATAGTGGCGTGTACATTTTGTTGTGTGTACAAGCATAATTCGTTACTAGACAAAATTAGTTTTGACTGAAGAGACCAAGTGGCATTTCAAAATTCTCCTAGCCTTTTCCTAGCTTTATTGCGGTCGGCTTTCAGTCTATGTAAATGCGGCTGTTCTTTTCACTAAGCGACTGCCATTAGACCTTTAGAGCCCAATTTGTGCGCAATACCGATATCTGAATGGGGTAAGGGCAGGAGAATTATGATGTCTGATATCCCAAGGATACAGTCTGTGGCTGTAAGGCCATTTCGGGTGGTTGACTAGAGAGGGCCATTTTTACGATAGAAGAAATAAGTATGTAGATAGAGTTAATTGTGCAATTTGACTGCAACATATAACATGAACATAATCAGTTGCGAGCTAGTATTTAGGCTGTCTATTAGACTTAGGACATAATCGTGTGTGTCTATTGAATAATCACTTCGTTGATTTACTAATAGCTATTAATGTGTGGTGAGTGAGGATAAGTTTGCTGCCTAATAGGTAGGTATAGTAACTTCGAGTTTGACGGTTGAAAGAAATCTGATTTTAAATGTCCGAGGAGTAAAAAATATTTAATATATAGTCAGGCACCCGATCCGATTTTATATGTATATATGCGTACCTAGGTACAGTAAAAATGTATGAAAAATAGCAATTTTAAATTTACCAAACTGGTCAAAAACTCAATCACAACGAATAGGCATTATCCAAAAAAACATTCTCTGTCCCTGGCCGTTTTTAACCAACGTGTTCCCACGTGACACGGTTTTACACTGGAAACACTGAAACTTTGATAGCTCGCGACCCATCCCGAGCGTGGCGTTTCATGAAAAATTCACGCCACCTACCGACTGCCCGTAACGAAAATAATTCCCTATTGAAAATGTATGGCGCACTGTTGTGTACTCGATTGGGTGATGCTCACACCGTCATGTAACAACTGTCAGTTGTAAAGAGCTCTAAAACGTCTGTGCCAATATCAGCCAGTCATCTTCTGCAAGATTTTGATTTTGTTGCTTGCAAAACACAATGCTAGACACGATAGCATATAGATTTTGTATTTATTCCATTGGATCCTGGAATGGAAAAAGAAAAGTTTGAAAGAGTAACAAATATCTAAACAAACTTTTATATTTCTAATATTCGTAAGATGCGAAAACGTAAATAAAAACGCAAAATTTCAGAGCTATCTATAGGTCGACCCTTGTCTATCAGAGCAGGCTCTTATTAGCTTTTAACCTAATAATTAACAACAAACCCGAATTTGCGGTTCTGGTAAGACTAATTTGAGGTTAAGCTAATCTAAGCAATTAATTGAACAAAACCAACTGTATACTTGTTTCATGTTTACATTATACACAGAATTAGTTACTATATGTTTACAAAGATAGACTTGATGAAATTTCAAAACAAGTCACAAGTTTACGACGCAATAACTGAGAAAGCTTCTAAGATTATGTCTAGCTATATCCGAGCTGAACGCAGGCGCCGAGATAACACTTTCATTCTTATTTGATTGCTTATAAAAAGAAAACATCATAAGGTTGAACGTTTCAGTTTACGTAGGATTAGAGAAATATTGAGCTTTAAAAGTTTAATATAGGTTTAGTCGATATTTTCCCTTTATATTTAGTTAGGGAGTTAGAAAGGTTGTTGAACCACAAGATAACGGGCATTTTCCACCTGTTGTGTTACTCTGCCATAAAGTTATAGTTGTGATGTAAAAGGAGATGTTTTGGCATCACAGCACTGAAAAAGCAGCTCGGAGTTTGGATTTCTGCCCGGTTAATGGCTTTATAATTAGCTAGGGTGTAAATTATAGGGAACACAAATGTGATGGTAAGTTGGAACTGTTGGAAGTAACAAAACAAAAATAAACACCCCAATGATCACTAGCAACTTATTTAATCATTAATAGCAGTGCAATTTACTTCAGCAAAATGTACTCGAAAGTATTTTTATATGTTTTTCACATTATTTTGGCCGCAAGACGTGGTGTTCCGTCGCTTCCGCGGACAAGTGCCACAGGACAGCACACTGACAATAAGTCCAAAGTGAAGTGGTATAAATATTTTATATATATGTTAGCTTGTAAGGTATATACTTAACTTTCTAGACTTAGTTATATGAAATGAGATTAAATAATGCCACGGTTTTGCAATGTTGGTACATTTATTTATCTTTGTTCCAGCATTGCCAACATAATCATAATATTTTCCCAAGTTACAGCACGGTGTGAGAAACGGCCACTCCTTTATTTGAAAATTCCTTGGTGCGCAATAAAACAAAATGTCCGCCAGTGCCTTTATACGATCACAAATTAGGTACATACTACATGTTATCACGTTATTTCGTCAGTCGTCATACACATTCTTGTAGCCCTAATCATTATCATCTCCGGAGTCCGTGTCTACGCAGTAAAGTAGTACTCGGGGTGGATCTACCCTAAATCCACCCACCTTGGACCACAATATGCCGGGGGGGAGTGATGTAGCGACATCTATCGCGCTACATAAGAACTTCTACGAGGCTAAAAATCCTGAATCGCGCAAGTGAAGTTTACCGTGCAACTTGCATGTATACAACCGCCCGACATCAACCGTCGGGCAGTGGCCCGCCAGGCATAACACCCGCCTGGTCGGAGGATCCTCCCTTTGGATGGAGGGACATCACACCTCGTCCCTCCACAATCTTATCAGCCAAAAGAGGTCCACTGCTGAACAAAGGCCTCCCCCATAGACTTCCACAAGGACCAGGAAGGGCTATGAGCCGCCCGCATTCAACGACTCCCAGCGACCGACCGATATTAGGTCATTTGTCCATATTGTTGGAGGCCGTCTTAAACTGCGCTTTCAGATGCACGATCTCCACTCGAAAACCTTTCTGCCCCAGCGACCATCAGTTCTACGAGCTATGTACCTTGCTCCTAAAAACGGGGCGACCCTTTCTCAAGTGGTAGCTAGACCCCGTTTGATCTATATATGTATATTATACCACAGGAATGGAATGGAAATGGAAACCTAAATTGCTAAATTTCGACGACGTCTGTGGTCTAGTAAAAAAAAAGTATAAATTCAAATTCAAATTCAAAATATTTTATTTCAATTAGACCATATAAATAGGTACTTTTGAAACGTTAAACTAGTTGCACGGTTCCAAAAAAAGTGGGTCTTATGGAGAAGAGCCGGCAAGAAACTCCATAGATACTCTTTTTTTAAAAAAAAATGTGTGGTAACAGTAACAATTGTTGTGAATAGTAATGAGGCTGATGCAGTTTGATGTGTAAATTCAAAGATTAAAGAGTACGTAAGTATTAGAATTGAAATTAGTGCCATAGCAATTAGAGCCGACCAGTCCCGACAGACAGCACTCGTTCACGAGCATGACGTGTGTATCGGCGCCGTTTGACTCAACCATGTTGCAGGGAATAAAATGACCCGACACACAACGCCACCATCAGCAGGACATTTAAGTGAGAATGACAGGCTCAGACTGCGGGGCTAGTTATATTTATGTAACATCTAAGCCTGCAGAGTACTCATACTTTACAGTTCATATTGTTAATTTCTCAATAATAAAAGATTTACGGTTAAAATATATCTCAATTTAAAAGTTCGCAGGTAAAAAATTAAATGTTACAATATAAGATATAATTAATTGGTATAATTATTGCAATGTCAAGTTATAAATTATTGCAATGTCAAATAGTAATAATAAAATAAAAATAAAAATATATGTCAGCCTGAAATGTTGTAATTATGGAGTCAATAGCCCGGTTCATTGGAACAGTTCAATCCCAAGCATTTTTGTCGTCTATATAATCTTTCACTGTGTAAAAACCTTTAAGACATAGCTTCTGCTTGACAACAGATTTAAATTTGTTCAAGCTTAGATTTTGAATATTGCTTGGGATTTTATTGTACAAGCGTATACACTGGCACTTGAACGAATTACTTATCTTCTGGAGCCTAGTTGAAGGAACAATAAATTTATTTTTATTCCTTGTATTAATATTATGTGTATCACTACGTTTTTTAAAAAGATTAATGTTCTTATGAGCATACAATAAATTTTCATAAATGTACTGTGATGGAACAGTCATAACATTAATCTCCTTAAATTTATCCCTCAGTGAATATCTGGGACTTAAATTATAAATTGACCGAATAGCTCTTTTCTGCAGTACAAAAATAGTTTGTATGTCGGCCGCATTTCCCCACAACAAAATACCGTACGACATCACACTATGAAAATAACTGAAATAAACTAGGCGCGCAGTATCTACGTCAGTTAAGCAACGTATTTTTTTGACTGCGTATGCTGCAGAACTGATCCTTTTCGACAACTTATCTATATGTGGGCCCCACTGAAGTTTTGAATCTAAGGTGATGCCTAAAAATACAGCAGTGTCCACAAGCTCCAATTCTTTGCCATTTATAAGTACACTGGTTTTCACCTGTTTTACGTTAGGTGTTGTAAACTTAATACATTTCGTTTTATTTTCATTTAAAAGTAAGTTATTAGCATTAAACCAGTGTACTACTTTAGAGAGAGCACTGTTTACATCGTCGCTAACCATTTGTTGACGTTTGAATTTAAACAATAGTGATGTATCATCAGCAAACAGGACTATCTCATGATTATCCCTAATTAGATAAGGTAAGTCGTTTATATAAACTAAAAATAAAAAGGGGCCAAGAATTGAGCCCTGCGGCACTCCCATAGTAACTACAGACCCGGAAGATCGATTTCCGTTAACGTCCACTCCCTGAATCCTATTACCCAGGTATGAGATAAGAAGATTCAGAGAAGTGTTTTTAACGCCATAGTGGTGTAACTTCCTGATCAATGTTTCGTGAACCACGCAATCAAAGGCTTTAGATAAATCGCAAAAAATGCCCAAGGCATCGCATGATTCCTCCCACATGTCAAATATATGACCTAAAAGTTCAACTCCGGCATCGATAGTTGAACGACCCCTCGTGAAACCGAACTGTTTAGAATGTAACATTTTATTTTTGTTAAAGAACCTTTGCATTTGTTCTAATAAGAGCTTTTCGAAAATTTTACTAAAAGTAGGCAGCACGGATATTGGTCTAAAATTAGTGGGGTCAGTTGTGCTGCCTGATTTAAACAAAGGTATTATCTTGCTGTTTTTCATAAGATCAGGAAATTTACCAACGTCAATACAATCATTAAAAATAACGGTTAGGGTAGGTGCCACAATGTCAATGATTGATTTGGTAACGTCAACAGAATTACCCCAGAGGTCTGAAGTTTTCTTCACATTTAACATATTGAATGCTTTGCTATATAAGTATTGTATCCATTGTCTAGTGCCCATAGTACAAGCTCCGCTTAGTTTGGGACTAGATGGTGCTGTGTAAAAATGTCCCAAGATAATATTTATTTATTTATAAAATATGTTTTAAAAGCTCCCTCCTTACTTACTATTATTACTTAAAATACAGAGAAATGGGATATTACCTACATCTGAGTGCCGTCTTAATTTATTAACATCAATTTATAAAGACAAGTCATTATCATATTTCTGCTTCTTAGCATTTCATACCATCATACCATCACGCCCATATTTCCCGAAGGGGTAGGCAGAGGCGTACTAATGTACACCCACATTTCGCCAGTATGTTTAGGTCCCATGTAATAGGGGGCGAGACTATTGCCATAAACCGGGCACAAACAGACCGGGCCGGGCAGACTCCGAGCTGCTATTGGGAATTTCACAAAAAACCCAACAACACTTTGCTTGACCCGGGGATCGAGCCCAGGACCTCTAGCGTAGCAGTCGCTTTTGGGACCACTAGACCAACGAGTCAGTCTTAGCATTTCGATGATTTAGCCATGTCTTTACATTTAGGTTACAGCTACTAAGTACTAGTGAAAATCATTTATAAACTACTATTATTAATAGGAAATAATAAGTACCTTTTAGTCTATTTTGAATAAATTGTTTTGATTTTGAGTGTGGCTTTCAGTCTCACAAGATACTCCCTCTCAAAGATTGAGGTTCCAAATCTTGAGAAAACTTTCAGTAGATCTTATTAGGAGAGTTGTAAGCTTATTTACAGGGGAAGAAACTAAGTTAGGAAAACACGAATTGTTTGATTAATTGTAAGATTTGTTAGACGAGAACTACGCGATTGTTGGTGTGTTTTGCTGTTTACCATTATTTTTAAATAAGCAAGTATTAATAATAGTAGCTATCCTCATATCCTTTTATCCTTTTATAGGTCCCATCGTTAGGTAAATTATTTTTGACAGATGAAATTCAAAATTCTGTGTTTTCTGTCTTTTATCTACTGTGTCCTTTACGCATAAATGTACCTAGTGTTAAACACACTCAGGCTTCAAAGAAGAGTATAAACATAAATGAATACTTTCATATTACATCAAAATTCAGTCCAAAGACAAATGAAAATATAATAAGGTTACGGATAAATAATAATAATTATAATGAGAGGCCATTGGATATTTTCATACAAAACGACATGTCATACGTCAAACCTTAATCGCCAATCTAGCCTGTCAGGTCTTGTCAGCATGACAGCGATTAGTTTATTATTATATTTTCATTTGTCTTTGGACTGAAAAAAAAGGGCGGCAAACGATAAACGGAACAACGCTTTTTTACCCATAAGTAAAATAATGGGTAAAAACGTATTTTACCCAAAGGTAAACTAATGGGTAAGATACGTTCAATCAACAATCCATATCCATGACACTAAAGAATCAGCGTATACTTTGCGCAGTCAGTTTAAAAGTTCATAAAAACAGTACCTACCTATCTTACAACTTCTCTTGCTAGTAAAAAAAGTTTTTTCATACAAAAAAGTCTCCCAAGCGGTTATTTAACGACGGAGGGTAGTCTAGACAGTTTCAAAATTGTGTTAAACTTGTTTATTTTTTATATCAAATTAAACGCGTCCGTTTATCCCCAGTTACGGTACTGCGAACTCATTTTTTCTAAATAATTGTCGTTTAGTTAAATTGAAAGTCTTTAGTTTTATAATGAAGTACCTAACTTTTTATACGCGATTTCGCTCAAACACTTTTTCTATGAATATCTCAGTTTGTAATATTATTTTTTCTATAAAATTCTCAGTGGCAACTCGGAGTTTGAATTTGTGGACGGTTAGTGGCGATAGGCTCGTCCCTATTACATGGGGACCTCTGAGGAATATGCCTCTGCCTCTCCGTTCAGGAAATAGGCGTGGCGTGGTTGGGTTATGTTTTATGTAACCTGATGTGTCCCATCAAATGCCAGGCGACACCTCGGTAGAACGAAGATGGAGATACGAACTTAACTCCTACTGTAAAGATTGGCCCTCAGCCTGCTAGCCTTTTTCCCAACCATGTTGGGGTCGGCTTCCAGTCTAACCAGATGCGGCTGAATATCAGTATTTTACACGAAGCGACTGCCATCCTGGGTTGGTAGACTTTCACATGCCGCCGAAAAAATCTCTTAAGCATGCAGGTTTCCTCACAATGTTTTCCTTCTCCCTTAAAGTGAATAATAAACACATGAGTTTTAAAAGTTTGTGCGTGCCTTGGATTTGAATTCGAGACCTTTGACTTGGCAGTTCACTGATTATATCACTAGGCCTATCACTGCTTCAGTTTTTTCAGTTTACCCGTTACCGACATTGTCTCTTCACCATGGGTTATAGTCTAAGTACTCTTGTGAATTCAATGCCTTGCTGACCTATAAATAATTATATCAACTTCAATGCTCACTTCACTTTCAATGAAATATATTTTAATCTAAAGTTATTCATGTCAAGACCAGTGTTGTAATAGGTGCCCTTATGTAACACCTGGAAATTAAATAAGTTTTTCTGATAAATAAATAGACAAGAATTAACATAAACTAATATACAAACATTCAAGTGCATGATATTAATTTCTTTTAGATATGGTGCTTCTAGCAGTTTGGAGTGTATTGGAACTAGATTAAACACGAACAACTATTGTGTTATATTGATCCCAAAAATCTTTGGATGGAAACAGGATACTCTCTGTTTTTGTCATAATCCATTATTTATAACAAAACTATGCTTTTATATCGAATCCGATAATATTATAGTAGACTTTAGAGTTTAGTAGTTGATTAAAGTTTAGAATCGTACCGTTTAGTATCGTATAATGTACTTACTAGTAAGTATAACAAAGAATATAGATAGATAATAAATATCTTGGGACAGATAGATAAAATACTCTTTATTGTACAGCAAAGGATAAAATAAAACTAACAATTCAGACTTTACATGACTACAATTAGCGGTTTTATCGCATACTGCAATTTCTTACAGACATTTGACAGATTGGAATAACAGAGTCGTATAATCAATATAATTATATTGAAAAAGAAAATGTACAATGTGCCGCTAAAACTCAGAAATGAGTTTTGATACGATCAAGTTATATGGTGTGGTAGCCCTCCCGTCCATGAAGAAGGTCCCCGTTTTTAACCCCCGACGAAAAAACGACGGGGTGTTATAAGTTTGACGAGTCTGTGTGTGTGTGTGTGTGTGTCTGTCTGTGGCATCGTAGCTCCCGAACGGATGAACCGATTTTGATATTGTTATTTTTATTTGAAAGGTGAATTAGTCGGGAGTGTTCTTAGCTATGCTTGATGAAAATCGGTCCAAGATGGCCGCCGCCACAAAATAGCGAATTACATATTTTTTCACAACTCCCTCAATATGGGTATCAAATGAAAGGGCTTAACTAGTAGAATACTACACACTATGATAAATTTCAAATCCAAGATGGCCGCCACCACAAAATGGCAATTAACATTCCGTGTCGGGGTTTTTCTAAATTTTTAATTTATTACCTGAAAGGTATGCTATTAGATATAAGGGCTGCAAGTTTCGCGCTCTATAAAAAATTACACTTACAACACGGGCAAAGCCGCGGGGCAAAATCTAGTATGAATTAATTTAAAGTAAGACGTTTTTAAAAAAGTATAGAACTGCCTCGTTAGCCTAGGCACACGAACCCAGGATCGTGTTTGATGATCGTTATTGGGATATTCTATGAAATTCTCTGTAGCAGCTCGGAGTTGGGATTTAAGCCCAGTTCGCCCCATATTCTACTACACGAGACCATATACATACTGGCGAACGGTGGGTGTACATTACTACACCTCTGCCTTACCCTTCGGGGAATACTGGCGTGATGATATGTAATAAATATGAAAGAAAAATTCGATCACGGGCAGGATTAAAACGTGAATTTTAATTCTGCGAAATAGGGGGTACGATCACCAATCAACTGTATGCCTTGGCACAAAACTGATAAAAAAGACGATAAATGTCAACAGTAAGACAAATTGCAATAATTAAAAAAGCGGCCAAGTGCGAGTCGGACCCTCACACAAAGGGGTCCGTACCATTTTTAATTAGTATCAATAAAATTTGTATTTTTCGTTATAGTTACGAAAGGAAATTCTGGGAAATTCGGAGGTCATCGAAAGAGGCCCAAATGATGGTTCCAACGTATTGGAAAAAATACCCTGTATTACGTTGGTTAAAACTCGTCGTACTTTTTTTAATGTTGACTGGGGGATGAGGAAAATAACTTTTAATTTGAGAAAAATCACGCCATTTTGGCACACTATTGTCTATTTTTTTTATAGGTTATGGCTCCATCGACGAACATTCGATGATTTTGCCAATGTCAAGGTACGAGATGTTAAAAATGGTCGGTACTCAATAACAAACAGAAACTGTGATGACTATTGATCGGTTCTTTGTAGTGATGTCTATTTCTTAATGATTTTATAGTAAAAACTGACAACTTGACAGCTATCTGCTGTCAGTGTCAGTTTCAGATTGTCAAACGAACGCCATTAAGGCACAATATTATCAGTTTCATAGTGTTTTCACGGAATAGACTGTCAACTTGACAGCTGCCATGCTACCTCCAGTACAAATTTAGGCTGAGTTGTATGGGCTTTTGATGACCTTCTTTCAGCTCTACCTATTTTGGTTTATGAGATACAGCCCGCTGACCGACAGAGGGACGGACGGAAGGACAGACAGACTTAGTAATAGGATCCTTTTGCCACCGTTCGGGTACGGAACCCTAAAAAACCTGAAAATCTATTTCTAAACTGTTTAGATATATAAAAGAGTTAATACCTATTGTCTGATGCACAATATATTGTGTTGTGTAGTGTTATCTAAAATTGCTTGTTTCTTCGAAAATGTTTAAATTTATTTTCACCTGTTTTATTTTTTTAGCGTATGGTAAGTACCACCTCTATACAAGGTGGAAGGGACATCGACACAAAACGTCGTGACAAGGTTTCACTCAAGGTCAAAAATAAAATAACCTGGGTCATTCATGTAGAAAATGATCGGTTATTACAGATATTGACATGTTTGAGCGAGCAGTGTATTGCTAAAAACGCGATTATAACGCTCCGCAGTGAATGTTATTGCGCGCGCGATCCGAAATAAATGAAATAATAACTTTTTAATTATAAATGTTATTTAGGTAAATAGAAATTATGTTTTTTTTACACGTTCAAGTGAAAAAAAACTGCAGAAATAATTTAAAAATGGATCCATCCAGAATCATGTACTGAACTCATGGTATTCGCGTCGATGTCCCTTCCACCTTGTACAGTACAATGGTATTATTATGTCTTCCTTCGAAATTCTATAATTGTTATTTATAACATGCCATCACTCCTGCATTCCCCGTAAAGTTAGACAGAAGTATACAAATGTACACCCACGGTTCGCCGGTATATTTAGGTCCTATGTAATAGGGGGCGAGCCTATTGACATCAACCGGACACAAATCCAGACTCAGAGCTGCCACTAGGAAATTTCACAGAAAAACTGATACTCCAAACCGGCTAGACCCCTTGGCGCTGGGTAGAGATGTAGCCTGATGTAGCTTTGCATCTTCTATCGCATTTACTCGTACTATGGGAAGTGCTCCGAGGAATTGTTCGGATCCTCCTTCCGCCATCGTTCTACGTGACAGCAATTCCATTCCCATCATCTAGATGGTTGGCAGTCCACAACTGTGCGTTTCTCTAGAAACTTTCTGCCTCGCACAACAAAACTATGGAATGAGCTATCGCCTGCAGTATTTCCTGACCAATACGACCTTTAAACCTTCAAGAAAAGAACATTTTTATTTATTAATACTATTTATAGGTTACATTGTGCTAGTATCAAGTCTAGACGAAGATTCATTGGAGCCGCTTACTTTGCGTATATTGGGAGGAGATGATGCCCCAGCAAGGCTGGCACCCTACCAGGTATCACTGAGGAACTTAGCCAATTTTCATTTCTGTGGCGGAGCTATTCTGAACAAGCGATGGGTGCTAACAGCCGCACATTGTACGATAGGGTAAGTAATATTTTTTTCTTATATTTAAAACTAGCTTTCCGCCAGCGTAGTCCTATAACTTTTTCCCCCGTTTTTGCAACGTTTTTCATTACTACTCCGCTCCTATTAGTCGTAGCGTGATGGTATATACTATATAACCTTCCCCGATAAATGGGCTATATAACACTGAAAGAATTATTCGAATCGGTCCAGTAGTTTCGGAGCCTATTCAATACAAACAAACAATCAAATCTTTCCTATTTATAATATAAAGACTCGCAATGATAAGATAAAAGCAGTGATAGCCAAGGAGTGCGGCCATTGGATTGCCAATACGTAGGTCTCGAGTTTGAATCAGGCACGTACCTCTGACTTTTCGTAATCATGTGCGTATTAATCATTAATTCATCACACGCAACGGATGCCGCAATTAAGGTGGCTTCCTACTGGGCTCGAACTCTATGACGAAATTGACTCAACACATTGATTTACCATTGACACGAAAAGAAGAAGAATCACTCGCTTACAACGGTGAAGGAAAACATCGTGAGGAAACCTGCATTCCTAAAAGATTTTTTGGACAGCATGTGAAGTCTGGCAAGCTGCACTAGGCTAGCGAGGTGGACTATAACCTAACCCCTTTCATTCTGTGGGGAGGCCCGTGCAAGCAGCAGGACAGTTAATGGGTTGATGATGATGATAATTTTAAACTAGCAGCCCGATTGCTTCGCATGGATCAACATCTTTCTCCTTCATCATCGTCCTCCTGCCCTTATCCCAATTTACCTGGAGTCAGCGCAGTATGTCTTTTCTTCCATACATCTCTATTAGCCGTCATCTCGTCATTCAACTCCTTTGTGGTCATACCCTTTTTTAACCCCCGACGCAAAAACGACGGGGGTGTGTGTGTGTGTGTGTGTGTGTGTGTCTGTCTGTGGCATCGTAGCGCCCGAATGGATGGACCGATTTTGATTTTGTTTTTTTTATTTGAAAGGTAAATTAGTCGGGAGTGTTCTTAGCTATGTTTGATGACAACTCCCTCAATATGGGTATCAAATGAAAGGGCGAATACTATACACTATGATAAATTTAGGAGAATACTATACACTATGATAAATTTCAAATCCAAGATGGCCGCCACCACAAAATGGCAAATTACATTTCGAGTCGGGGGTTTTCTAAATTTTTAATTTTCACACAGTCCATCCATCTTTTCTTTGGTATATCATCATCATCATCCATATTCTACCATCACGCTACGACTAATAAGAGCGGAGTAGCAATGAAAAATTATTCTGTCAAAAATTCTGTCAAAATTCGGACTTCGTGACAATTTGTCGACGAACACTAACATGCCACCATATATTTTTCGAATTTTGACACTTCTACATGACTTGTTTGTCGTCGGTAATTTCCATCGACGACTTGAGACGAGAAAGTTGACTAAAATTGACTTAGCCATCCACTGGATATCATTTGACACCATTGTTCAGTTGGGTGATAACAAGGCTACTAAACAAAATATAAATAAATAATAAATATTTTTTGGGGACATTTTTACACAGCACCATCTAGTCCATATACTTACATCTTTATTTCTCTTTCCAGTCGGTCAAGTAACTCGACAAATGTGGTAGTCGGCACACACAACCGCACGGTCGGGGGCGCCCTCTATACAACAAGCTCCATAATAAATCACGAGAACTGCAACATTAGCAGCTTAGCCAACGACCTGAGCCTTATCAGGGTGCATGAGGAGATCCAGTTTAATGACCACGTTCAGCCGATACAGCTGCCTGACAAGGATACTGGTGCTGGAGAGAAAGTAACGTTGACTGGGTGGGGGCTTACGGCTGTGAGTTTAATTATAATCGTATCCATCATTTTTGAGCTAAGCTAAAAATTATATATATCTTTTAAGCTAAGCTGAAAATTATATCCATGTTTTTGAGCTAAGCTAAAAATTATATCCATGTTTTTGAGCTAAGCTAAAAATTATATCCATATTTTTGAGCTAAGTTAAAAATTTGATCCATCTTTTTTGAGCTTAGCTAAAAATAGTAATAAAACTAAATGGAAAGCAAAATAGGCTGGGTACCACTCTATCAACAGTCTACTAGTCTACGTCTATTTAATATTGAGAAAGAAACATGTGTTAATGCTACCATCATACAGTACCCAGGTAGACCATCAGAGACGCTACAGCTGATCAACCTGACGACCGTGAGCGTGGAGACCTGCCAGAAAAGCTTTAGAGGTATCAACAGCTCACATATATGTACCCTCGACAAAATTGGCGAGGGGGCTTGTGTTGTAAGTCTATTCATAATCTATATACTAATATTATAAAGAGAAAACATTTGTATGTTTGTAATGACTAAACTCATACCTACAAAACTTCTGGACCGATTTAAAAAATTGTTTAACCATTAGAAAGCTACATCTTTCTTTCTAAAGGCGGAAAACGACCACGGTGCACGCTGTCCACGGCCACGCGGCGCACGTTATCTGCGGGGGGGTTAATTTGTTTGACAACGTAGGGTCTACGTTTCCACCGCAGCACACGCTTTAAACGAATTTACATAGTGTGCATGGCGTTGAGCTACGTAGACGCCGTATCCGAGCAAGCCACGCGTGTGTCATGACGTCAATTCGTGCGTGGCGTGTACGTTGCAGCGGGTTGCAGTGGAAACGGCTCCATAGATTTTCTTGCAAAGCAAAGCTTGACCTGAAGCCATGCGTGGCTGTAGGTTTCCACCTTAACATAGGCTATAATGGAGTCCTCGAGGGCTAAGAATAGCCTAAGTTTTTTTTTTTGTGAATCGGCCAAACCTGTTTTTCAAAAAATGTTGCTTAGGCCATTCTGGCGCTCGCGGCCTCAATTTATAAGACCACGCGGGAAGCCACTGGCGGAAAGCTAGTTATCTATGAAAGGTCGTTCATTCTAATGATCTGAAAAATGTTCTAAAGGAGAATAGGCAAAAACATGTGGGACGAGCACACTAAAATCATTTTGAGAAAAAAATTACAGCATTATACATCACGTTATGTCTGTCTTCAGTGAGGACATTCTGTCGAACTCTCCGAATTAATTTCAGAAAGATGGCTGATTAAAATGACTCAGACTGACTGACTTTTTCTGAAATCAATTCATTATCAAAATACGAAGCAAATTCTTGTAAATTTTAGTAATCTGTACCTAGATCCTTGTATACAAGGAAACCGTGACTGATCTATCAACACTTACCTATACAAACCATTGAAAAGATTGGGCTATTTGTTTGACACAGGCTGATTACTCGATTCGTTGATACCCGATTTCTCTTCTCCCTTCCTTCTACTATGCAAAGCAATAATTTTTTTTGTGATAACATTCGTTAGAGTCGGCACTCTAGCAATTGTAATCAATGGTTGACTGGTCTGCGCACTCACGTTCAACCCAACCATTTTGTTAACCCAGATGGCCCAACCCGACTAAACTATCAGTCGATAGAAAGGCGTCCATAGTCTGCGAGGATTTTGGCAAAATTCACCTTTCATATTAATTACATAGGTATATTTTTATTTTAAAAAATAAATTGACGTTTGTTAGATCTCGCAAAAACTCGAGAACGGCTAAACCAATTTGCCTAATTTTAATCTTCTAGTATCAGCTAGTTATTCATAAAAATGGCAATTTTAGTGCTTCGTTTCAAATGCAATTCCAGATAATACCTACCTACCTATTTATTATATTTCATATCACGGACAAAACCGTGCGACCTCAACAATGAATCATGTCATTATTGTGTTCTGAGCTTCGATACCTCTACTCCATCATAATATGTTACCTGTAACCTTTCCAAACATGGATATTAATATTTGTACTGTGTAATTCTGATCAAATAGCGGTGAAATGATATATAATCCGACGAAAAATACCTTTCAGATAAAATACACGGACATTTCAATATTTTTTCTTTATCCTTATATTTTGAACTAGCGGTTTCCCGTGGTGATACTCAGGTTTATATAATTTTTGCCTAATCTACTGGGAATTTTCCAAAATACTTTGCCGAAGTTCAACCCAATCCGTTCAGTGATTTGAGATGTGCGTTGAAAGATCATCATCATATCAGTCAAAAGAGGTCCACTGCTGAACAAAAGCCTCTCCCATAGACTTCTACAGGGAGTGGACGTATGCTGCCTGCATCCAACGACTCCCAGCGACCTTTTACCAGGTCGTCAGTCAATTTTGTTGGAGGCCGTCCCGCGCTCTGCTTTCCGGTGCGTGGTCTCCACTCGAAAACCTTACTGCCCCAGCGGCCATCAGTTCTACGAGCTATGTGCCCCACACACAGCCACTTCAGCTTGCTAATCCTTTCGGCTATGTCGGTCGCTTTGGTTCTTCTACGGATCTCCTTAATTCTGAATTCGTTTTACATACTTACAGATTATTTATCATAGTATACCATAACGCCTGTATCCCCGAGGATTAAGCAGTGGTACACTGATATACATCCACTGTACCCCGGTATATAATTTTTAATTCCTGTATTATAAGCAGACGAGTGTATTGCTCCCACGAACTCACGATCCAATTTCCGCACTCAAAAAAAAGGCTGGTAGCCTGGTGGCAGGGTACCACCAGCTACCAGGGGACTAAAAACTACACTAGGCTTCTTAGACATATTTACCACGACATCCATAGAGGTGGGTAGACCTGTAGGTCTTTCCATGGCCATAACATATAGGGCAAGGGACCACAAATGCGGTTTTTAGTCGGTATGAGTCCAACCTGCCGCCTCCCCAAATGGCAGGGTTCCATGAGATTTTTTCAAAAAACGCCTATAAGTACCTGTCTCTGTAACCTTTTGGCTCCGTTTCCAGGGTGACTCCGGCGGTCCTCTGGTATTCAACGGCAGTATAGTGGGCGTGGTCTCATTTGGCAAACCTTGCGCGCGCGGCTATCCTGACGTCTTCAGCAGGGTGTACTTCTTCAAAGAATGGATCCTGACCAAGATATCTGCGCCAATTTAAAACTACGGTAGTGGGTGTCCGTTTCGACTGCTAGGCCACAATGTCGTAGAAGCAAAACGACCGTCAAAATTACGAAGGAATTTGTAAAACACTAACAATAAAAGTCGTAAATTCGTAGATATTTATTCAGAAAGTTCTATAGGTTTAACCATGGCCGCGCGGTTGAAACATGGAGAAACATGTATAATGTATAAAAAAATTATGTAACTAATATATGACAATAAATCCATCAAAATTAAATTATCTTTTAATAAAGGAATCTATTTTCAATATTATTAGCAGAGATAATTAAAGAATATGCATAGATATAATTTTTATGGCGACTAAGGAATTTATAAGGTAATTATGAATGTCAGTGGTAGCACCAGGAGCGGAGGCCCTAGAAGATAAAGATGGTACAGAGTTTATTAGTGAGGTCCATCGAAAACTTCAGGTGTGAAAACATCTGTATATGACAAAATGTATGAACATGGACAAAGTAAAAGCATTATTATCCATTGCCTAACATAAATAAAAAAAATAAAAATAAAATATCTTGGAACATTTTTACACAGCACCATCTAGTCCCAAACTAAGCAGAGCTTGTACTATGGGTACTAGACAATGGATATAATACTTATATACTTTTTTTTGTAAATACATACTTACAATATATAAGAAACACCCAGACAAACACAAACACCTAAGTTCATCACATAAATGTTTGTATCTTGTGGGAATCGAACCCATGACCTCGTGATCAGCAGTCCGGTACTCGAACCACTAGACCACAGACGTCGTCAAACAGTATCCATAGCTTTGCTTAGTTTAGCAAAACTTGCATAGTATAAATTATAACTGTAACCATTTTTTTTTAAATGACTATGGAGTTTCTTGCCTGCTCTTTTCCATAACTCCCACTTTCTGGAACCGCGCAACTAGTTAGACTTTTTAAAAGTGCCTATTTTTAAAGTAAATTGAAATAAAATATTTTTATTTTTATTTGGACTATACGGGGCGGCGTAATTATCACTCGCTTTAACGGTGAAGGAAAACACAGTGAGGAAACCTGCATGCCTGAGAGATTTTCTCTGCGGCATGTGAAGTCTGCCAACCCGCAATAGGCTAGCGTGGTGGACTATAGCCTAATCCCTCTCATACTGAGAGGAGACCCGTGCCCAGCAGTGGGACAGTATATGTTGATTATTATTATTATACGGGGCTGTGTAAAATGCCACAATAATTTTATTTTATTATTTTTCACTTCCTCTACTAAATTATATAAAAAACATAATCGGGTAGGTACTTAGATACCTCCGCTTTAATTGACGAGTAAAGGGTATTTACCCTGGCTATTAATTTCAATTACCGAAGCAGATAACAGAATGCATGTAACAGACAAAATATCAAGTATTTCAGCAAATATTTTCTAGTAGGTGTCACTCGAAAAATAAAGTTCCTTGCACCCGAGCAATTGTTTCTAAAGTGTCTTCTAATTCAGTGTCAATATAATGTCGTCAAGTGCTTGTTCAGTTGAGTATCAAATTAATCTATTATCTAATATTCTTGTATATAAGGGTGCGTACCGCAGATGTGCCGTAGTCTTATCTATAATCTAAATCACGGTTCTCCACAAAAATGTTTAAAATTATTTTCGCTTGTCTTATTTTTCAAGCATATGGTAAGTTATTTTTTTTATTTATTTACGCTGAGAAATAGACAGCTATGGTTATCTTTTTGTATTTTTTAAGCATTTTCCATGCTAAGATTACAAGTGATTTTTAATTAAGGAAAAAATCGGCTGGCGGGCAGGTTTCGAACCTGCGTCTCCTGATTCGGTACACCAGACGCTTTGCCCGCTAAGCTACCGCGAGCCCCGCTCCCCAGTCGAAATCTTCCTTCAAATTCTAATTTAGTAAATAAGAATGTGAAGGAAGATTTTGACTGGCGTACCGAACAGCTATGGTTTTTTTTATTTCTTTCTTCAGCGGCAATCTTACATTCGATATTAATTATCAAATAGAATATCAATATATCATACCTATTCACTGAAAGGTAAGGCAGAGGTGTACACCCACAGTTTGCCGATATATTTCGGTCCCATTGACATGTAATCGCCCAATAAATCCGAACACCAAAGCTGCTACTGAGATTTTCAAATAAAAACCAAATAACACTTTGCTCGACCTGGAAATCAAACCTATAACCTTAGAGCATAGCAGTCACGCTTACGACCACTAAGCTAATGAGGAAACTGTACCCGATAATTAGATATAAATATAATTGTTAACTACACGTAAACAAAACCAAATCAAACTTACAACATTAGTTTAATTATTGTTTACATTGTCACTTTTCTATTGTCTGTGTGACCCCTCTGTTTTTGCCATCCTTTTCATTTAAATGAAACAATTCATATTAATGAGAAACCCTATTTAAAATTATTTTGTCCTTGTTGAACTCGGGTGCTTCATTATAAATGAGTCAATCATCTCTTGGCAGGGAAATAAAAGGAAAAAATATATTTTATTTACTATCATTCTGTACACGAAGGTACTTATTCCATTTTAAATATTGGCCTAAATTTTTTCTGTGTATACACTTCTGTACACAGTTATATTTTTGTAGGGCTTTAATCTCGCCCCGTATTACATGGGACCTAAAAAGTATTGGCCTACTGTGGATGTACTTAATTAACATAAAGAAAAAGGTCCACTCGTGTGAAGCAGCGACGGGCGGCTAGTAGGTAATAGAACAGATTTCCATTATTATTATTATTGTTATTGAAATCCTTAACTTTGCATCAAAACTTGCAATTTAAAACGAAATTTGCGGTTAGTCGTCTGCGCGACTGCGTCGAGTTGACCTCACTCTAGTTAAATAGTAGCTAGGTACTCAACATAAAACCTGTTTCAAATTAACTTCTACCTGTTTCAGTTTCAATTATAAATGTTTCAAAATAACTTTTAATCAAACATTTCGTACATATACTTACCTATAAAATAATTACCACTGGTTAAAAAAATCTTATATTGCCATAGCAAGTGAGAACTGACCAGTCCTGATAGTTTAACGCTGTTCAAAAGGCGAGGTCGAATTATCTCTAAATGGAAATGGCTGGATCGGTAGTTCATTAAATAGGCTAGGTTTCAGTCATGGTGGTGAATGTTGACGCAAAAAGCAGGTGATGGCAAATGCTATTTTAGTCGGCATGAGTCCGACAAACCCTGTCGCCTTCCCAGGTGGCGGTGAATTATGCGGATTAACCGCACCACAAAAAAAGGTAGGTTAAGTAAAAAAGAATAAGTAGGCACCAGCCTCATTAATCTTTTAAACCATTTACTTACAGGCTATATATTGCAAGTGCCTGTTCTACCTGCATTGGAAAATGAGGTAGAATTAGGTATTTGGGGGCCTTATGACCTTCCTGGTGCGCGCATAGTGGGTGGAGTGGCCGCTCCAGAAGGCCAGGTTCCTTACCAGGCGTCGTTGAGGAGTTTGATCAATTCACACTTCTGTGGGGGATCCATTCTGAATGAGCGATGGGTGCTGACAGCAGCACATTGTACCGTAGGGTAAGGATTGTTTGTAATCATTCTGTTATGTTTTTTGCTCGGTGATAGGATCTCTTATGGTCTGACTCGCTGGCGACCACATTTCCGTTCGAGTTTGTCATAAAGCCACTTGTGTATTCCGTCTTTTGCGTGTGTGCCAGTTCCCTTCTTCTTCTCGATTCTTCTCGGTTGGTTTGCAGTCGGTAGGAGTTTTTAAGAACCGGCAACGCCTCTGATTGATACTCATCGAACCCACCATTATAAACAGGCTTGTCTTCTTGTCTACGCGAGTGCACGATCAACTTGTAGCACTCATCATACTCGTTAGCATTAATTAGCGCAGTGTCGACATAAACTCTTCAAATCTAAGCGCTGATCTATCAATTAGCACCCATCTCTAGTAGCTCAAACAATACTGTTCAGCATCAGTAAAGCCTTTGTTGTTGCAGGTGGCTATGAGTTGACTCATCTACTCGTCTGCCAACACAACCCATTAAAAAACCCATTTTGGCAGACCGACTACATTTTTCTGTTCACTTAAACATTCATACTTTGCTAACAATTTCACTACGTTAATTTTCAGCCAGTCAAAGTTCTCAATGTTTGTGGTAGTTGGCACAACCAACCGCCTGGTGGGAGGTGACCGCTATGCTGTAGACTCCATCATTATCCACGAAGACTACGACAGTACCTCCATCACCAACGACGTAAGCCTCATCAGGTTACGCGACGAGATCCAGTTCAATGATCAGGTCCAACCTATACAGCTGCCTGATAGAGATACTGGTGCTGGAGAAGAGCTCATGCTGAGTGGATGGGGGAGACTGTCTGTGAGTTTAATTATGTCTATATTTCATTGGGCTTGGTAATACAATTAAGTCTGTTGTAAAAATTGCCTCAAGTAAGTCTCCGAGAGCAAGGTACCAGTTTCTTCTTGCCTACAGTTACAAATGGCGTACCTACTCCTCAAAGCGTATTTGCTAGCTGCTGCGCCCGTATAAAATAATCCATTAACTATTTCATTTCCATCTGCTAATTCCTCATTTAGCACACTCATAATGCTTCCTATTATCTCAGTACCCAGGCACACAACCAGTCCAGCTGCAGATGATCAACCTAACATCCTTGTCAGTGGAGAACTGCCAGAGCATCTACCATAGCATCAACCCAGTGTTCAGCACGCAAATCTGTTCCCTCACCAAATCTGGCGAGGGGGCTTGTCATGTAAGTCATTTTATCTACACAGTATGTAAGACTAATATTTGCCCGCGGCTCTATTTGCATAAAAATCCTTTTAGTTGTAATTTTTTTTTGGGGAACCCGCATTCGAGATAGAAAGTTGATTGATGATTTTGACCCTAATATGGATATACAGCCTTTTCATCCTGTATGTCTACATTTTATATGACTAACAAGTATTCAATTCAATTCATTTTTTTATTGCATTCCATAATGTATACAGGTGTTGGTAAGTTACAGTAAGTGTCAATTATGGACCCTGTCGGGCACAGCAAAGTCTTATTAAAGTAGAAGAGAGGAGGATTTCTTTAAGTAAAGGGTTCCACCTGATAAAGAGAGCCAACCGCAACATATAGACGGTAGCAACACTAGCTGGTTGTCATCTTGTAACTTCAGTTGCTAAGTCTTATCCGCCCAAGGATCCTAGACAAATTTCAATTTGACATTCGAATCGACAAACGAATAGAACCAAAATGTATGGAAATGACATTAGTGACAGCCCGATTTGTCGAAAGCTTGTGTCATTTCTATAGATTGTTTCTATTCGTTTGTCGATTCGAAGGTCAAAATGCAACTTGTCTATAGGCACAGTAATTTCACTGGCTACATTACCCTTCAAACTGAAACCCAATAATGTATGTACATTATTGCTTAGCGGCAGAATATTTGGCAATACTCTCGGCAAAAGAGTTCCACCACCTCTACTCCCTGTAACCACATGACCTCATTTGCAGGGTGACTCCGGCGGACCTCTGGTATCCAAAGGCAGTTTAGTTGGCGTGGTCTCCTGGGGCATGCCCTGTGCTCGCGGCTATCCTGATGTCTACAGTAGGGTGTACTCCTTCAAAGACTGGATCCTGTCCAACATATCAGATTAATTCTTGTAAAGAACGGTGAAATGAGAGTAAGGAGTTTTTGCATGATGTATATTTTTTTCTATTCAATGAGTAACAAGGTGAAATAGACAAGGTGTTTTTTTTTTAGTTTTGCCCCACACTTAGCTCTCTCCTGTATTGTGAATGTGCAAGAACGTACCGTCTTCTGATTAAGTATGTCACTCATCAGGCTATAGTCCATCACGCTATATGGGTTGGCAGACTTCACATGCCGCCGAGAAAATCTCTCAAGCATACAGGTTTCCTCACGATGTTTTCCTTCAACTAAAGCGAGTGATAATTACGCACATGATTTCGAAAATTTAGAGGTGCGTGCTTTGGAGACCACTCGAGACCTTTGACTTAGCAGTCCAGTGGTCATACCCCTAGGCTATCACTTTTATATATATTATATATATACTTATGTAAAATGTGTATGACGGTTTGAAAAATACAACCATTGCTTACGCGAGCATAAAGCGTAAGCACGCGTAAAAAGCGTAAATATGTGCCGTGCGCTTCAACCGCTCGTGAGCACTCGAGTGAAAGAGCAAAAGGACGCCAAATTACATAAAAAGCGAATCGGACATGATCAATATGTTCACGCCCCAATAATATTCTACTGGTAATTGTAGAACCAAATACGAGGATACGGGTATGATTTAATTAAATTAGGGATTTTATTTTTTTACCATAACATACTCATCCTCCTAGCCTTTTTCCCAAACATGTTGGGGTCGGGTTTTACACGAAGCGACTGCCATCAGACCTCCGTAACCCAATTTCTGGGCAATACGATATTCGAAGGATAGACTAGATAGTTGTCAGGCTTTTGACTTCTGACTACCACTAACGATTGTCATAGGTGTTCGTATGACCACCGGGACCGACGGCTTTACGTGCTCTCCGAGGCACGGAGGGGTCTCGATGTGTTAAGAATGGTCACCCATCCACAGACTGACCTCGGCAAGCGTAGCTTAACTTTGCAGATCGGTTTATCAGCGTTGCTATAACTTAGCCACGAGCCCCTCAATAATTTACCATTACATACTATTACGCCTATATTCCCCGAAGGGGTAGGCAGAGGCCTACTAATGTACAGTTCTAGCCAAACTTATTGTCCGGGCTGAAGTTGGCACGAGGTAACTTTCAACCTGGACAATAAGTTCAATAAGAAAATACGATAAGTTCAGTTCAACCCGGACAATAAGTTTGGCGAGAACTGTACATGTACACCCACGTTTCGCCGGTATGTTAAGTTCTATGTACGCTAGAGGTTCTATGTTCGATCCCCGGGTCGAGCAGTGTTGTTGGGTTTTTCTGTGAAATTCCCAGTAGCAGCTCAGAGTGTTGATTTGTGCCCGGTTGAGTGCAAAACGCTCGACACCTATTACATGTGACCTAAACTGTGGACGTACATTAGTACGCCTCTGCCTAATCCTTCGGGCATGACATGCGTGATATACCTACGTCATACGTTTAATGTAATATTCTGCGTAGGGGTATGTATAAACCTCAAAACAATAATAAGTTTACGCTTTCAACCTTGGCCTAGTTTTGAGGGACTACGTGAGGGTCCCTCTGTCGGCAGATGAGACGCATTATGTTAATGACATGAGCAAAAGTTCTGAAAACCTCTTACAGGGAGTACGTCCATTCTACATTGATGAGTCTGCCAAGGTCGAAGTAATTGTTGCTCCTTCGGTGGGGGACTTTTTTGGAAGAAATAAAAACCGACGAAGAAAATAAGTATCAGTCAGAACGAGCTTATCTTTGCATATTTACATGAACAATTTCGAAGGTAATTGAATAGTTCTCTCTAAGCAGTACCACACCATCACGCCCATATTCCCCGAAGGGGTAGGCAGAGGCGTACTAATGTACACCAACATTTCGCCAGTATGTTTTAGGTCCCATGTAATAAGGGGCGAGCCTATTGCCATAAACCGGGCACAAATCCAGACTCCGAGCTGCTATTGGGAATTTCACAGAAAACCCAACAACACTTTGCTCGACCTGGGGATCGAACCCAGGACCTCTAGCGTAGCAGTCGCGTCTGAGACCACTAGACCAACGAAGCAGTCGTAAGCAGTACCGACTGTCTAATATTTACATAGACTCTGTACTGCAAAATATACTGTATAATACTTACCAGCAAAATAAAATCAACCCCTTCATATTCATTTCCTTCCCTGAGAATAAAATTTTCATATTTAATTCCTTCTATTGAACAAATGTAAAAAATATGTGCCTAAAAAACTTTGCTCTACACTTCGAAGTAGGTAGGATCTTATAATTGCATCTTTTTATTTTACCTTCACAACTTTTTACTGTATACTTTTTTAATTCAAACCTATTTGGATGATAAAAAAAGAATATTCTTATTATAAATTTTGATATCATCAAAAAAGAAAGTAAGCAAATCTAATAAATAAAAAACGAACGACGAAATGTCGGTGCCGAAACATTCTCAGCGTATTCGCAAAGAAACGTGCAAATTGAAACGTGAAATCAGGCCTGTAGGTAGGCAGACTGCAATAAAACCGTTTGTTATTGGAGAACCGTCGTTGTACTCATATTATTAGAGTTTATTCCGAGTTAGCAATATGTTGAAACCTAGTGTTTTATTAAATGTCTTTAATTCGAACTCTTAGCTGCTGTTGAATGTATTGCCAGTTTGTAAAATACTAACACTACAGTTTGTACGACCACTTCAATGCGCAAAGATTTGGTACTTACCACTGATCAGTGACCACACTGGTCAGTGGATATCTCTGTGGTAAAGCTCGGCTGCACACTCACAGACGAAAACTATCCAGCCCAAAAATAAATAGACGCTCTATCCAGAAAACGCGAGTCAACGAGGCGCGTGGTCCCCGTTTTTACTATTGTCCACGCATTTTTTTATAGTATTAAAAATCTTCCGTGGACCTTAAGGAACATACAAAAAAAAAATAAGCCGAATTGGTCCAGCCATATTTGAGTTATATACGCTTACCAACATTAATTTTTATTAAAATAGATTTAAGATTATATAGATAAATTACTTATAAAAACAAAAAAAAAAATACCTAAACATGATTTATTCTTAATTTTTGCCAGTGAAGCGTATACTTGTTGACTTTCTTTAATCAGACCTTCTTCTACTTAAAGATGACTTTTTTATTCCTAATTCATCACAAGCTTTTTCCATCTTATTTTATCGTCGTCTCTAGAGGGTAAGGTTGGAAGAAAACATTAAAATGGCATATTTAAGTACCCCAAATCCCATATTTATTCTTCCTGTAGGTATGATTAATGCATTAACACAGGTGGGTATTGGAAACATAATATTAAAATTTCATAAGTTCTTAACCTATATATACAACAGCTGTATTCCCCGAAGCGTTAGGCATTATACTGGTGTATAGTACTGTAGTCGCCAAACTTTGTGTGTGAGGACTGAGGGACCACACTTTAAGGGCTGTAACTTTTAAAATATGTAACTACAAATTCCCAGATTTAGCCTACAATTGTTTTGGGACTACTACTAAATCCTACAATAGTTTTTTTCGAAATCCCAGTCTGGTCTCTCAGTTCTCACACACATCAAACTTTTTGGTCTAGTTGAAGTAGGCGTGAAAAATTTAAGAGAGAAAAAGATACAGTTCCCGCCAATCTTATTGTCTGGCTTGAAGTTGGCGCGAACTGCTACTGGGAATTCCACAGAAAAATCCGACAACACTGCTTGACCTGGGGATCGAATCCAGGACCTATAGCGTAGCGCAGGAATAGACTAATGAGGCAGATCACACACACAAAAGCAATAATAATATCCCTAATATCTTTGGACCAACATTATCATTATCAGAATCTGGGAACATAAGGTTTGTAGGTATACATAATATAATATTTATGTGTGTGTAGGTATTTATCACTTGTGTGGGGACCGAGGACACCGGAAATGAGACCGTCGCATCGGTGTATCCCTCCCTTACGATCCATCGTTTATAAGGCTGAATGATTACGTATCGTAGCGTGTATGTGAAAAACTGTCAGATTATCATCTGTTCAATGGGTGTGTCTGGACGATAAAAGCGCTTATATATTCTTATTAGCCTTTGGACGTAACTTCGTTCCCATAAAAGTTGAAATTTTCCCCCGTTTTTGCAACATTTTTTTAATTATTACTCCGCCCCTATTGGTCGTAGCGTGATGATATGTAGCCTATAACCTTCCTCGATAAACGGGCTCTCTAACACTGAAATATTTTTTCAAATCGGACGATTAGTTCCTGAGATTAGCGCGTTTAACCAAACAAATAAAGAAACAAACTCCTCAACTTTATTATATTATGTATAGATGAGTAAAGTAGCAATTGCTAAGCAGTACTTACTTAATCGCTGTCAACAGTGTCAACTAGAACTAGACTAATTTTTAACCCCCGACAAACCCCCGTCTGTGTGTGTGTCTGTCTGTGGCATCGTAGCTCCCGAACGGATAAACCGATTTTGATTTTGTTTTTTTTATTTGAAAGGTGAATTAGTCGGGACGTTCTTAGCTATGTTTGATGAAAATCGGTCCAAGGTGGCCGTCGCCACAAAACGGTAAATTACATATTTTTTCACAACTCCCTCAATATGGGTATCAAATGAAAGGGATTGACTAGGAGAAAACTATACACTATAATAAATTTTAAACCCAAGATGGCCGCCACCACAAAATAGAAAATTACATTTCGTGTCGGGGGTTTTCTAAATTTTTAATTTAGGTTAGGTTATCAATCGACAGATTACTTTTAGTAAGATACATGTACATAGTTTCATATCTGTCTTGGGGTAGGTAGAGACCATAGAATTACACTTGCTACGATCCTATCACAACACTTTCGCCTTATCTTCGCTCATCAACGTCCTCTTGCAAACTCATCGGTTCAGGATGCTCTTAACCTTGCCTTTTTTGAGAACTTCCGCAATTTGATTGTGGTACGTTTTCCGAGTACGGCCTCTTTAAAGTCTTCCCCTTCAACTTGTTTAAGGGCAACTTTTTTTAGATTTTTTAAGTCAAACGTTAGTGAAATCGTCAGGAATTGACCTTATGACCTAAAGAGCTAACTCGGTACTCCGACCTTATTGGTGAGGACCTGTAAAAGCTGGCCCACAGTTTCTACACTACATACTCGCAACTTGTATATTATTATATATTACTTGTATATTTATGCGTCCCTATGGGAAAAACGTACCATAATACCATCACGCCTGTATTCCCCGAAAGGGTAGGCAGAGGCGTACTAATATACACCCACATTTCGACGGTATGTTTAGGTCCCATATAATAGGGGGCGAGCCTATTGCCATCAACCGGGCACAAATCCAGACTCCGAGCTACTACTGAGAATTTCACAGAAAAACCGAACAACAATTTGCTCGACCCGGGGATTGAAGCCAGGACCTCTAGCGTAGCAGTCGCGCTTGGAACCACTAGGCCAACGAGGCAGTATATCTCTGAATCTATACCTAATTAATAGACCAGATAACAAGTACAAGGCTGACTTAATAGTGAACCATTTTACCCATCTGTTTGGTGGATTTTTACCCTTATTATCATAAATATTCACAAAACGCAAACAAAAATGAAGACAAATTAAATATTTTCTCTGAAATGCGGTGTACAATCATACAATGTAAGGCCTTTTAAGTATTCGGATCAATATTGGTATTAAAATGCTGTTCACCGTAAAACGTGGCGCCATATTGTTTTCCAATTCAACGTTTATTTGGATTGGTGTAAGAGTTCTACGAACAAAGGATCCTTTATGCAAAATGCAGTACACATTACTGCATTTTGTATAAATTCCAATTTATAATATTGAGCTGTTCGGTACGTAAACTTTGACGTACGTATATTTTTTCATAATTTTTTCAATTTTTTCTGCATTAATTTTACCCAAATTACATTTATAATAAAACAATCATCATTTCCTTTATTTCGATCGCACGCGCGATAACATTCTTCGCAGAGCGTTATTGATCGCTTTTTTAGCAATACACTACGCACTCAAAATGTCAGTATCTGTAATAACCGATCATTTTCTACGTGAATGACCTAGGTCATTTTATTTTTGACCTTGAATCAAACCTTGCCACAACGTTTATGCGTCGATGTCCCTTCTACCTTGTATAGTTTACCGCCAGCGGTTTCGCCCGTGTGGTCTAATAAAATAAATAATAATAAATAAATATCTTGGGACATTTTTACAGTCCCAAACTAAGCAGAGCTTGAACTATGGGTACTAGACAATGGATATAATACTTATATACTTTTTTTTTGTAAATATATACTTATAATATATAAGAAACACCCAGACAAACACAAAAACCTAAGTTCATCACATAAATGTTTGTGTCTTGTGGGAATCGAAATCACGACCTCGTGATCAGCAGTCCGGTACTCGAACCACTAGACTACAGACGTCGCGCAGAAAAGCCTATTTAACTCGGGAAAGATGTAAGTAGCTAATGTTTATTCATTACAAACATACAAAAATAAAAATATTTTCTCTTTATAATAACATTAGTATAGAACTATCGATTATATTCTCGGAATAGACTTGTCTGTGGTATCGAAATGTAAACATTAGCTCTGTATCTTATAATTCTAAATAATGCTATTTCATCTTTTATTAGTGCTCAGTGCTTTTAAAACGAAACAATAAATGTGACCAAACGTTTGCAGAACAGAGACTCAAAGAAAACGTACCATTGTGAGCATAAAAACACCATCTATTTATTTTGTATGAACTTTTGTCTTGATACGTTTTGACAGTGCTCCTTGTGATTTGTTATATTCTTTTATCCGCATCAACAAAAATTACTCCCTAAAGCAGCAAGTTACACCACACTACAGTGCGATAAATACGAAAATACAAAATCTATACCGTTTACTTTTGAAAAACAGGGACTGTGAACTTTGGACCCTAATCTAACCAAAGACAATGATTTCTTGAGTGAATGAACTAAATTTATTTCTCTACTATACACGAAACAAAATATGACATGTCGATAAAGTACTGCGAATGAATTTTATTATAGTGATCCGTTACACGGACGAAATAAATCATCTGTCAAACAATCACTACCAGTGTTGCTAGTGTATAATAACTATCAATATTTCGGGGAAATAAAATAAATAAATTTTATATAAAGACAAACTTATCTGATCAATAACAAAAAAATATATTATATTATAAAATGGACATCGAGCAAAATGTAACACATCGCAAGCCCCGACGAACAAGTTCACTGGATGATGTAACGAGAGATGAATCCTCAATTTTTGATACGACTATGATGAGCCTACCTAACACATCTCTTAATGAAAGTCAAACATTAATCGAACTAAATGAAAAAGTAAATACACTTACACACCAATTGGCTAGTGCCCATCAAGAAATAGAAAATTTAATGCTGAAAACTTCCGGTTAAAGACTGACCTGGACAGAAGCTTAAAACTCGCTGAAACATATAAAAAAGTTAGTCTGTCCGA
The DNA here is from genome assembly GCA_946251955.1 of Acronicta psi. Taxonomy (NCBI): domain Eukaryota; kingdom Metazoa; phylum Arthropoda; class Insecta; order Lepidoptera; family Noctuidae; genus Acronicta; species Acronicta psi. The sequence continues at coordinate 13,784,831 of OX276469.1, read as the reverse complement.
TCCACAAAACACGCCTTTATTAAATCGGAATAAAAAGCGCACCGCTAAGAAAACTACGCCATGTAAACTAAACAGGGAACGAAATCTCACTGCATGTACACTTCAGGAGTCACAAGAAGAATATGTATCTCAAACGCCTATAAACGCCGCATACCATCATAAACTGCTTAATGAAGATGCTTTAAATGTGAAAAAAGATGTAATACTCGTAGATGACACTAATGAGGATGCTAATATTGCTTATAGAGATGTGAAAAAAATGAGTGAAGAAGAAAATGTGGTAAAAATATTAAACAAAAACCAGGATTGTAATTTACGTAAATATACGGAATGCATGGAGCCAAGAAATAAAATTATTGTTATTGCTGATAATCAAGGGCGTCACATACAACACACATTGCAAAAGTTAATTGGGGAGCGTTACCAAGTTAGCAGTTTCTGGAAATCCGATGCTACTTTACAAGACGTACTGATCTCAGCACGCATGGAGATAAACTATTTATCCAAGACTGATTACGTTATTGTATTAGGTGGTATGAATGATAGATCTCCGTGTATTTTTAAGACATGTATAAGTAATTTTCTATGTTGTACAAGAAATACTAATGTAATTTTTTGTGAAATCCCTTACAATAGATATCTTAGTGAACCAAAGTTAAATTATGAGTTAAAATTTCTATGTTCTAAATTTATAAATGTAATTTTTTTAGATATAGGTTTTTCTGTGTGGAGACCTGAGCGTAGATTCTTTGCACTACATGTTTGCCGAGCATTGTTGAGACAAATATTACATTTAGAATATAAGAGTAAATCCGCTGATTATGCAAACAAAATAATTGTATCTGACACTCCACTAGTGGTTCACAAAGCCACCCAGACTGAAAATGTAGTAGACTTAACAGAGTCAATTAATAAAGCAAATATGGAACCTACTCCCACTAAGTCTGATATGTTTTTTCATGTATAAATATTTATATGTGCTGCATCAAAACATTAATGGTGTTATACGTAAATCTGATCTTTTAACTATACATTTAGATTGGCTTGTCGAGCAAGGTACATCTGCTGACGTAGTATGTTTAACCGAGCACAATATGTTAAGAAATGACATTGAATTGTTATCTGTACCAAATTACTCTTATGCAGCTTCTTTCAACCGGATTAGCCGCCGTGGCGGATCCTGTATTTTGGTTCACGATTCTCACGAGTATAAGACTATCAAATCAGTAGAAAAATATGGTGTTTCCGGCGTTCTTGAATTCTGTGCTGTCGAGCTCATAATGCATAGGTTAATTATAGTCTGTGTCTATCGACCACCTCGAAACAGTGTGCATCAACTAGATCATTTTTTTTCTATATTTAATGCTGTTCTCAGATCATTATGCTTCCTAAAAAAGTAAATAGTAGTTTGCGGGGATTTTAATATTGATACATTAAAGAATAATAAAGATACCAGTAATCTACTGAACACAATTTATAGCTATAACCTTAAATTGGCTATTAATAAACCAACCCGTTTAAGAAGCGGCACGTGTATCGATAACTTTATGCACAATATCAGGGGATGCAAATACAATATTTATGAATTCGCTCTATCAGATCACACATGTCAAATGTTAACTTGTCCAGTTAAAGAAACATATCGAATTAAACACTGGTACACTAAAAGGCGAGATTATTGTAAAGAAAATATCTCAAAATTCAAGTATTACCTGCAATCGCTTAGCTTTAACGAAGTATATAATTCGGATGATCCAAATATAGCGTTTGACAATTTTCATGAATTGTTTACATTGTTCTATTATCTGTGCTTCCCATTAATACACATAAAGAAAACATTACGTAACAAACCCTCATGGATATCGAACGGTATACGGAAATGTGCAAAACAAAAAAGACATTTGTTGTGGCGCTATAGAAAACAACCCAATGAGTTCAATAAAAATAATTTTAAATCCTACTCAATGCGCTTAAATAAAATAATAAAACTGACACAAAAGACTCAGAATGACTATATGATTAAAACAGCGTTAAATAAATCAAAAGCAACTTGGTCCATTATTAACAACACCAAGAAAAATAGGATAAAAGAAGAAATCAGGCAGATAAATGTTAATGGAGACATTATTGACGAACCTAAAAAAATTGCAGAAATGTTTAATAATTTTTTCATAAGCGAATGTATAGCAAATCCAACCGTCGCAAATACTAATTTTAAAGTAACAACGTGCTATAATAGTAAATGTAATTCCATGTTCATGAACCCAACAACTCCTTTTGACATAGATAAAATAATCCTTTCGTTAAAAAACACAAACAGCACCGGTTACGATGAGGTTAATACAAAAATTATAAAAATAGTATCTACGATCATTTCTCCTGTTTTAAGCTATATTATCAATTTATGTATTGTCTCTGGTACATTTCCAAATAAATTAAAAATTACGGTAGTGAATCCGCTATACAAAAAGAATGACAAAAGTAGTATGACTAACTACAGGCCTATAGCACTTATACCAATATTTTCCAAAATATTTGAAAAGGTAATTAATAATAGTTTAAGTGCATTTCTGGAAAGCAACAATATATTTTCAGAAAAGCAAGTCGGGTTTAGAAAGAAAAAAAGTATAAATTTGGCTGTATACCAATTCCTGCATGATGTTATGACGGGTCTTAACAATAAAGACTTGGTTTCAGCATTATATATGGACTTGACAAAGGCTTTTGATTATGTGAATCACGATATTTTGTTAAGTAAATTAGAGGCCTATGGTGTTAGAGGGAATATCTGGCGTCTACTACAATCTTATCTCTGTAACAGACAGCAGTGTACTAAAATCACACGCATATGCCAAAAAACATGTAAAGAAACTGTGTATTCATCAACATATCGCGAAATTACGCAGGGAGTGCCTCAAGGCAGTATCCTCGGTCCTTTATTGTTTATCATTTACATAAACGATCTACCTAATTTTATCGAACATAATATGGTTCTATTTGCAGACGACAGCACAGTAATGTTTACCAATCAATGTAAAAATAACTTAGAATCAGAAATGAACCGAACACTTGACATAATAATTCAATGGTTAACAAACAATAATTTAGTAATCAATTTAAATAAAACTAATATTATGACATTCCGAAATAGGAAAAATAATTTAGTAGATCTTGACATACATTATAATGGACAACAAATTTGTGAAGTCGAGAATACAAAATTCTTGGGTCTAAATGTTGATTCAAATTTAAATTGGAAGTCCCAAGTTGAGAGTATATGCACCAAGTTGAGTCAATTTTCGTATGCACTTTTTATGCTTGGGAAAGTTGTGAATCAATCTGCAGTGCTCATCGCATATCACGGATATGTTGAATCGGTATTGAGGTATGGTGTAATTTTTTGGGGTAATTCGGTTGACAAGGAAACAGTATTTAAAGCTCAGAAAAAGTGTGTAAGGGCAATTTGTAGACTAAAACCTACAGAAAGTTGTAAACCCTATTTCATTGACTTGAAGCTATTGACTCTTCCATGTATCTACATATTTGAGGTGTCTGTGTTTGTAATTTCACACATGCCAATGTTTGAGCAACGAAAGAGCAAACGACATAACCAAAAAGTGTGTTTTCCACCAAACAAAACAGCACAATTTAGTAGTAGCATCTTCTGCATGGCACCTCGCGTATACAACCATCTACCTTCGTACATTTTACACCTCTCTAACATAGAAACATTTAAATATCAATTAAAGCAGTTTCTCATTAATAAGGCATATTATAATATTAATGAATATCTCAATGACAAGTTCAACGCACAAATGTAAATATAATTATATAGGAGAATTAAGGACATAAATTCGAAGTAATAGGTATTTTATTTTCAATTAATGACATCATTATTTTTATTATATTGACATAGAGAATCAGAATTGTGACTTGTAATAACTACTATATTATTGTCTGATGTTTAATAATTGTAACTTTAGAATATTAATATTGCATGCTAAAATGGCAGAGTATAGCTGCACAAAATGTTTGTTCTTTGACAAATTTATGTACTTACCATCTAATTGACCTATATTCGCAATAAATGATTGAATTGAATTGAATTGAATTGAATTGAAATTGAATTGAATTGAATTGAATTGAATTGGAACAAATTCTCCAAAGAGTAATCTTAATCCTGTTGAAGTTAACAATGAACCCAGTTAAAGATACTGATCTTCTTCAACAAAGCGAGTTTAAACTTAGTTCAAATTAACTGCAGCGGTTACATAAAGAGAGTCTTGGAAGTGGGGTGAGTGAGATATCTCGTAAGCGTCTCAGTGACCCCGCGGGGAGATAAATGCAAATGCATTACTTAAACTCCAAGGATGCAGTGTAGGGTTACCGTGTTATAAGAAAAAGACAAGACTTGAAGATTAGTTAGATTATACATTATCATCATATCGAGGAGCTCGTGGCTAAGCTATAACTACGCTGATCAACTGATCTGCAAGGTTAAGCTATGGTTGCCGAGGTCTGTCTGTGGATGGGTGACCATTATTATGTATAATAGTGACCATATTAACACATCGAGATCCCTCCGTGCCTCGGAGAGCACGTAAAGCCGTCGGTTCCGGTTGTCATACGAACACCTATGATAATCGTTAGTGTTAGTCAGAAGCCCAAAAAATTTTCAGCACTGGGCCTGTTTTGGCTGATATGATGATGATACCATCTCGTAACCGTTGCCATTCACTTATATATTACTGCATAAGGACTGGGCGGACCACATGTCACAATGACACCGTCAAACTTGGTCCCAAAATGGTCTTCTTTAAACCAAAGTGAACTCGTCCGCGATCAGCTAAAAAACAAATGCCGTTCGATACTACTAACAAAGATGGCGGGCGTTAGTGGCGAATGCGTCTGTCTTTTCGGACGGCCCTATCATTAGTATTTAAGTGTTGCAATGGCTGCTACTTTGATTAAAAAAAACATAAACACTGAGAATGAGAAATATGACGAAATGTCCTAGGAATTATGGATAGTTGGCTACTTTGAACATAAAAGAGTGCGGAGCAAGGACCTCAAAACCTATACGAAAAGAATGTTTTTACCGAACTACCAATCTCGTACCATCTCACTCGCACAGTATTCAGTGCAGTAGTGTGTGAGAGAGAGATAGCACGATTTTGGAAGTCGTTGCACAAAACCATTCGTTTTAGAACTATTATATCATGACTTCACTGCTTGCTTTCTTTGGAAATAAATACTACATCAACTCCAGCTGTATCATAAATTCCTATTCAGGCGGAGAATTTGTGGAAGGTAGTGCATTTTAAAGAAAATTATGAAATTTGACATGCCGTAGAATGCAGGCGTAGAATGCAGTTAATTTTATACAAATACATACTGGTATTTTCCCGCAGCTTCGTGTCTCGTTTGGACCAATTTTTAGCCCAATTTGTCCCATTGCTGGGCAAAGGCCTCCCTCTTACCAAGCCGTTCTATCTGAACGAAAGAGTCAAGCTCATCAAGCCTCCTCCACTTGGACCGACTACTATCAACGATAATCACTACATAGTATAAAACAAAGTCGCTTTCTCTGTCCCTATATCCCTATGTATGCGTAAATCTTTAAAACTACGCAACAGATTTTGATGCGGTTTTTTTTAATAGATAGAGTGATTGAAGAGGAAGGTTTACATGTATAATACATACATATTATAGTACAGAAAATACGAGAAATTCAAACCCATGCGAAGCCGGGCTGGGTCGCTAGTGATAAAATAAAATAATTTCACTTGTGCGAAATTGGAACCTCCGTTACACCACTCTAGAATCTTGAATTTTCTAAAAATCGTTCTTAACAGATATCTAGGTCCTAGGTATAATAACAATCTGTGTGCCAAACATAATACCTGACCCTGTGACACTCCATACAAACTTTCCGATACCGCTGCACACTACAATACCAAATGTCAAACTCGTCAAACGTTTGTACACGTGCAAATGCAAATGTGTGCGTAAGAGTGCGTAGGGTTTGTTGGCAGTCCGTCCGGCAAGAACACCGGCAGAATGCGGGGGACCTGAGATATCTGACGTTAGGGAGGAGCGGAGAGTGGCCATTCTGTATTATTTATTCTGTGATAATCGGACACAGTCATTCACAAATTGCTTTTGTACATTTAAACAGATTGCAACTGAAAAACTTACTACTTCTAATCTTTCCGTAGTAGGGGATAGTGAAAGGAATTTCATTAGGTAAAGAACTCAGTATCTTTTCAGTCAGTATCTTGGAAATGCAGCATCGAGTAAGATTGGGTGACTGTAAACTTTGTGCTTCGTTTTCAGAGCGAAACTTTGCATATTTTAAAACGACGCGACGTGACACAATTTTTACAGTTTACATTTTGTATTGAATTTTGTATTATTTTATATTGTTCGGTCTGGATTTAAATCAATCTGAAATGTGTGTACATATTTACCTGTCTAAAATAATAGATCGTATAATATGTATATCTAAAATAATAGATATTTATCGTTTTTTCGGATATGATCTAGGTTATTTATCATGATGATGGACCACAGTATTTAATGAACGTCTAGCCTTCGTCTATGGTGAGTCATATAACATTGCTTGACCTGAGAATCGAACCCATGACCTCGACGCTCGGGCGTAGCAGTCACATATTATTATGATTTATAAAATTCCAATTTGTATCACTTTTTGCTATTTTTCTACAAAATCATCAATAATAATAATAATCAACCCATATACTGTCCCACTACTGGGCACGGGTCTCCTCTCGGTGAGAGAGATTAGGCTATAGTCTGCCAACCCCCATTAGGCTAGCATGGTGATGCTAGCCTAATGCGGGTTGGCAGACTTCACATGCCGTCGAGAACATCTCAGAGCAGGTTTCCTCACGATGTTTTCCTTCAAATAAAATCATCAATATCTATGTATTATTATTCAACACCATTTAAAGATTTCAGTTTTAAATATAGAAATACTTCTCCCAATATTAGCAATACTAGTACAGTAGTATTGCTGACAATGCCCAATTAGCTGCTAACACCGGCAATTTAAGGGAACTCTATGCAGCAACAAAAACTTTGGCAGGGAACAGCAGTTTTAAGAAAAAACCCCTTAAATCCAACGAGGGCCAGCTAATCGTGACATCGGAGGGGCAGCTGAAACGTTGGCGTGAACACTTTGTAGAGGTCTTTCGAAGTTCAGTTCTGACAGCACCAGTTGAGACGGAAAACCCTTTACCCCCACCTCGGCTTCTTGATATTGACACCGCTCCACCTAAACATGAAGAAGTAGCCCAAGCTATCCAGTCTTTAAAGAGTGGTAAAGCGCCAGGACTAGACCTTATATCTTCGGAAATGCTTAAAGCTGACTTGGACTCCGCTGTTGTGACACTGACGCCCCTGATTGAAAAGATCTGGGAGGCAGAAGAGCTACCAGGGGATTGGAGTAAAGGACTTCTGATAACAGTACCCAAAAAAGGCGATCTAAGTCAGTGCAGCAACTGGAGAGGTATCACTTTGCTTTCGATTCCTTCTAAAGTTTTCTGTAAGATAATCCTCGATAGGTTATCTAAGGCAGTAGAACCACTTCTGCGTAACGAGCAGGCAGGATTTCGCCATAACCGGTCGTGTACCGACCAAATTAACACTCTTCGTATCATACTTGAACAGGCATCAGAATGGCAGAGGGAGTTGTATGTTACCTTCGTCGATTTCGAAAAGGCCTTCGATACGTTGAGTTGGACCAGCTTATGGTCTCGCCTTCTCTTCATCGGTGTCCCGCCGAAAATAGTTCACCTGCTTAAAGCTATATACAAGAACTACTCTTGCAAAGTTACACATGATGGCCTCATTTCCGAAGACATCGCCGTGCATGCTGGTGTTCGACAGGGCTGTCTTCTATCGCCGCTTCTTTTCTTGGTTGCACTCGACGGAATTATGCGTTGCCTGTATGACAGAGGGCGTCGCGGAATAGAGTGGGGAATATCCAATATACTAGAAGACTTGGACTACGCCGATGACCTATGTCTGCTGAGTCATACACACGTTGACATGCAAGCTAAACTCGATGATCTAAGATCACTGGCGGCTAACATTGGCTTAAAAATTAACACCCGAAAGACCCAAGAGATGCGATCTGGAGTGAAGAACTTAACACCGCTGCTAATTGGCACAGAGATAGTGGAGCGCGTCCACAAGTTCACTTATCTAGGGAGTGTCGTGTCGGAGACGGGAGGAGCGGAAGATGACATCACTTCGCGGATAGCCAAGGCCCGGGCAACCTTCGCACAGCTGCGGCCCATATGGCAGTCACGAAAACTGACACGTAGAGTCAAACTCAAAATATTTACGTCAAATGTTAAGTCTGTGCTGCTATACGGGTGCGAAACATGGAAGGTAACAAAATACATCTCGCACAAACTCCAGGTTTTTATCAACCGATGTCTTCGCCGAATACTCGGTATATACTGGCCCAAGACAATTTCAAATGAGCAGCTACAGGATTGCTGCCGCGAAACACCGATCGTCCAACAGATCAAACGTCGCAAATGGAACTGGATTGGCCACACCCTCCGAAGGGGTCCAGAGCACATACCTAAGCAGGCAATGGAGTGGAATCCCCAAGGAAAGCGGAAACGTGGTCGTCCCAAACAAACCTGGCGACGTACGGTGCTAGATGAAGCGAAGAAGTTAGGAAAGTCATGGAGCGAAATAAAACGCGAAGCTCAAGACCGATCAAGATGGAGAGTCACTGTGGACGCCCTCTGCCCCATCTAGGGGACGTAGGATCTTAAGTCAAGTAAGTCAAGTCTCCCAATATTACTTGATAGGATAGTACTAATTTAAACAAGAACCAATAATTTTACATTTAAAACCTCGAGTGCAAACATTTTGATCAAAAGACTTCGAGGAGGAACTTTGAAAACTTTGATGAACATTTTGAGAACAAAATTTAAAAATTTTGAGAATAAAATAAAATTTGCTTACAATTAAAGTTCTGTAGTCATTGTTTTGTTACCAACAAAATTGCGGATCAGGATTTGAATTAAGAATTATTTAATAAATCAAAGATTTTTTTTAATACTAAATGGCCTGCATTTCGCCGCTACTTTGCCTGTAGGTAAGCAACAAAACCAGACTGATACCTACTTAAATGCTCAAACTTTTTAATTATTAAATATAAGCTGAGCAAGCTTTTCAAACAGACTGACAGAGAGCGCTCTACTTTCATATTTAAAATACTTATTAGTAAAGTATGAATTATATAATCACATTATAAATTTACATTTTAGAATATTAAACTTTGGGTTCAACAAACTGTTAAAATTTACGTTTTATTTAATAACAATGTTGCAATAAACAGATGAAGTTAACGGCAATTTAAAGTTCAAAGTTGCCAGCGTAGCGCTTCGTAAACGTGGGACTTTTCAAAACTACCCTCCACCCACGTACTTTCCAATATGGCGGCTAAGACATCATAATAAGTTTACTAAACTTTGCAAGCATTTCTATTGTGGCGTCAAAGATAATTAAATTTCTCTTAGGCAACGTAAATACGCCTATCGACTATCTGCTATATTATACTGCCCACAAGACAAGCTGCAATCAGACCAGTTATGGCTTTAGACAAAAGACATCTTATCTCGTCTTCTAGATTTGTTTGAACTCGTTTGTTTCAACTTCTAAGTATACATTACTTCCAATTTTAAATGTTTAAATTCTTGGAATCCGAGTTCCTAAAACAAACGTCACTTCTTCGAGACGAACGGCTCCAAAACAATTGAGTGCGCTGCAACATCATTATGTTCAAGGATCTTACGTACTTCTATAATACAAAGTTCTTCGAAAACTGAGATTTATTGTGAAACTGTTGACGCGGAAAACTCCTAGACTCGTGACTTCTTGGAATTATTAAAACGAATGCCTTCAAAAAGTTTAAAGCGCAGCCATTTTGATATTGAAGATTCTATTTTTAAATTTTGACACGTATTTTTTCTTTAAAAAGAAGAAAAGTGAATATAAATATTTTTCAATATTGATTAACTAGCTTTCCGCCAGCGGCTTCGCCCGCGTGGACTAGGTATTTCATTTAAATAGCGGTGAAAGAATTTTCCAAATCAGTCCAGTAGTTTCGGAGCCTATTCAATTCAAACAAACAAACAATCAAGCAAATCTTTCCTCGTTTTAATATTAGTATAGATTTCAAAGACTGGTAGGTAGTTGGTTTTGGAAAGTAAGTGAAGAAATAAACGAAACTGTTCGTTTCTAATCGTCGGAATTAGAACATGTTTATTTTCTGAATTAATTAAGTTTTGGAATAGAAGTAGATAGTATTTTGTTTTGTACCTACCTATTATATTATATGGGGAGACCAACTACACCCACTGCCCTAATAAGAGAGCGAGGTTTCGGAGAAAACCATAATATTATCTATGTAATTTTTTTTTCTTTTCTTCGATTTTTAAAATTTCTTGACTGATTTCGATAAAACTTATATGGGACCTGGGGAATGGGAATACAATATAGAATTTTCAAAATCAGTCCACAATTGACTAAAAAATAGCGTAACATACATACAAAAAAAAAATACTGTCGAATTGAGAACCTCCTCCTTTTTTGAACTCGGTTAAAAAGGACCGCGACCTTTGCGTTTAGTTCACTGTTTCTTTTAAAGTAGGTACCTAATAACTTCTTTAAACTAGATGTTGTTTACAGAAATAAATACTTACTTATCATTTTATATCTGTGGTAAGTTAGGCAGAAGTATATTTGTGTAAAGCCATTAAGCCGATGACGTCATTCCACTACAATATCGCAGAGGACAATAAATGCCTGTCTGTTGGCAGTTTCCATTTCAACGACATTTTCTTCGATATAAAAGAATATTGAGATCTACTTTTATTTTTTACTTGTTATAGAGTACCTACATTAGGATTATTATATTGATGAGAAAATTGTCAACGGTTTGACTCTAAAACTGTATTAAATACTACTAATGCAAATGTTGCAAAAACGGGAAAAGTTATCAAGACCAGTGCCTCGACCATGAGTTTTTCTCACTAGACTCGCTAGCGACACCGTAAATTATTTGTATGGAATACCCTCGCAGCGCCCTAGCGGTTACGTAAGAAACTAAAACCTGCTATGAGATTACAGCGTTTCGATGCGTAAAACACCTATCGAAAGCAATTCGATAGAACTCATGGTTGAGGTACTGTATAGGGTCTTGATAACTTTTCCCCCGTGTTTGCAACATTTAGTATTGCTGCTACGCTACTATTAGTCGCAGCGTGATGGTATATAGCCTATAGCCTTCCCCGATAAATGGGCTATCTAACACTGAAATATTTTTTTAAATCGGTCCAGAAGTTTCGGAGCCTATTCAATACAAACAAACAAGTAGTTGGACGTTATATTGTTAGTATAGATTTTAATCATGTCAAACTGAATTTTTCCACCGATCTAGGTCACGCCTTATCAGCAATATCCGGCATAAATTGAAATAAATCGTTTTACCGCGCTTGCCCAATAAAAATGTAATTAGTTTACCATCCAATAAAGAGCTGTCGCCTGTAAATCCAATCGCGACTTAATTTTTTTTTGAACAGTCTTTACACCTGAGGCTGTGATAAAATTAAATACTTGTCAATAAAATATAAAAAATATGCCTTCTTAATTTTTTTTAATGAATGACGTAGGTAATGTTTTACTATACGAACGAAAATAAACGAAAAAATCTTGTTATTACTTTCATACTTTTTTGGTAAATAATTACTAATAATAACTACAAAGGAAACACAGACTAACACAAACGCTTATGACCAACACATAAATATTTGTGTCCTGTGGGAATCAAACCAATATCCACCCATTCCCTAAAGGATTAGATTAAAACTGCAAAGCTGTAGAAATTGAAGAAAAAATTTATCATATTATAAAAAATCTTTCAGAAACTAATTTTTATTAATTATTCATAATAATATCTAAACCTATTTTATAGGACCTAACCATACCGGCGAAGTGTGAGTATACATTCCTACACGTCTGCTTACCCCTTCCGGTAAATACAAGCGTGTTATTATTATTTACTGGCAACATTGAAATACCCTGCAGCTACTTAATCACACATCAGAATCTGCGCACAATGCGATCTATCACACCATCCAAAATGAACCCCTAATCCAGATATTTGCCGTTCACTCGATGATTGATAAGAGTAAATACATTTATGATAGATCAAACGGCCCCCGATGGACCAACCAATCAATTACTATCGCTCTATTGTGGAACTCAATGCCGGAATCATTGTTCTCCGAGACTTATATTCATATTCATATTCTTTATTGCATACCATAATGTACAATAAGGTGGTGTAATTAGATAAGAATCATTATGGACCCTGTAGGGCACAGCAATTTTAGAAGAGAGGAGGATTTATTTTTACTAGCTACGGTAGTTACCATTTACCATTATAATTTGGGTGTCTTCAAGTAGGACTAAATTGGTTTCTTCTAGGTAAGCACGCTCTATCGTAGGCCACATCGTTGCTTAACATCAGCAAGTTGGCGAGTTGTGGTCAAGTTCAAGCCTATCTAAGATTAAAAATAAAGCCTCTAAGGGCCGCACTCAGAAACGTCACTTAACCTAATGAATCATTAGCTAATGACAGCCAGTATATCTTAGTACACTGACAACAAACTCTAATATGGAGAAATAGGTCAAGATATAGTAGCCACTGTTTGTTAACGATTCATTAAGGTTAAGTGACGTCTCTGAGTTGGGGTGTAAGAGTTACATCTTACATATTGAACTTACTTATTCTATACTAATATTATAAAGAGAAAATATTTTATTGTTTATTTGAATTGAATAGGCTACAATCAAAGACTCTTATATGATACTAGCTTTTGCCCGCGGCTTCGCTCTCCGTGGATGAAGAAACAAAATTGAAAGAAATCGATCCCGAATAAGATAAAAAGGAGCTCAATATAACAGTTTCATCATCCTCCTAGACTCCTAGCCTATGCCGAAAATATGTTAAGCTCCGGTTCCAATCGAAACAGATGTGGTTAAATATAAATATCTTACACAAAGCAATAGCGTTCAGACTGGTTAAAACCGATAGTGTACCCTAACTTTAAATTGATCGTCTGGTTTTTTGGCCTTCTGACTACGACTAACGATTTTCATAGGTTTTCATATGGGGTCTACTATGCCGAATCAATTGCCATTTCTTAACGTGCTATATAAGGTACAAAGGGTCTCGATGTCTTAAGAATGGTCACCCATCCATAGTCTAACCGCAGAAACCGCTGCTTAACCTATCGCTCAGCGTAGTTATTACTTCGCCAAAGTTTTTAGCTCGGTTTGAGCAACTGTTACTGCTACTGGGGTACTCTACGAGGTACTGAGGTGATACTGTTTGTGAAACTGTGTTGTTCAAAATCACTCCAAAGGAAAATTGAAACTTCAATTAGTCGCAATAACTCGTAATTCTAACCAAACTTTACAACTATTGTTTAATTTAAGTCTATATCACTTAAAACGTTTATAACTAATCAACAATCACGATTTCTGCGCATATGACAACTTAGTTAAAGAACCAACAATAATGATCCCTTATATCAATAGGAATACATACTACAGAGAGGTCAAGCTCTATCTCAGCATCTACGCAACCGAGTGGAATGAGATATACCTCATTGTTTTAGTTGAACGATGGACTTTTAAATAGAAAATTAAAAATCAAAAACCAGCAATGATGATCTCTTCTTTCTATGGGCTCGCATACAACAGAGAGGTCAAGCTCTATCTAAGGATCTATACTAATAATTGAAAAAAGCTTGACATCAGTTTTTAAGTTGGAAATTATGCTTTATAACAGTTAATACAAAATTCAAATCTATTTAGTAGGTTTAGCGCCAACCCCTAACAAACAGACAAACAGACAAACAGACAAGAATTCTAAAAATCACATTTTTGGGTTCGCGATCGTTTATATACTCTAACCCAATTGTTTTTTTTTTAATATCTTCAATGTACAGAAATGACTTTTTTACAATTTTATAATAGTATAGATAGATAAACACTCTATGGCTACAATACATTTTGAATTGAAACTACTGGACCGATTTGAAAAATTATTTCACCGTTGGGAAGTTACACTATCCCCGGGTGACATAAGGTACAACTAGTGTAAGATTAGGATAATGCAAATGTCAATGTGAATGAAATTAGATAAATGTAAATGCAATTGAGTGTCTATGGAATTGTCAGTAAAAATGCATGTTGTCCGACTAGAACCACGATTTATTGAACACCTTATTAATTAAGGATAAAACTGTATGAGATTTGTTTCGCTGCATGTCAGTGCACTACACTGCCGTCAAGCTAAAATGATATTGAATTATCTGACATCCCGCCGATTTTGAATTTTTAATGCCAACACAATCGTCGTGAGATCTCCTCGTGAGATCTGTTAGTCAGTACTTCTAAGTCTCAAATATGACTTCTAGTTATTAAGTAGCGTACATTTTTAAAAACTGCCCACTTTTTCGTGCATAACTTAAAAAAATTGATTTGGTACATAACGGCATTTTAGCTTGAGGACGGCAGTACAAAAATGTAGGCCGCGGTCAAAGTACACATACGCGAGCCTATCTAACTAACTTATTGCAATAATTATTAATTAAATATTTTAAACCCATGTACGTGCATCGACAACTAGCTTTCCGCCAGCGGCTTGGACCGCATGGTCTCGGTATTTCTTACAACTTTCATCCCCTATTTTGACCCCTTACACACCCCTTATGGCACTAAAAAGTAGCCTATATGAAAATTAATGTCGTGAAAGCGCGACAGACAGACAGACAGAGTTACATTCGCATTTATAATATTAGTAAGGATTATTTTTAATGAAGGAAAAAATCGGCGGGCGGGCAGGATTCGAACCTGCGCCTTCTGGTTCGGTACACCAGACGCTCTGACCACTAGGCCACCGCTCGCCCTGCTCGCCAGTCGAAATCTTCCTCCACATTCTAATTTACGTCTTAAGGTGACGTAGCGACATCTATTGTGAATAACTTGTAATCTTAGCATGGAAAATGCTTAAAAAATACAAAAAGATAATTAGTAAGGATTGTTCAAAAATCATCGCAACTACTCAAAACTTTTGACCAGTTGGCAAAATACTAGGAATAAAATGGAATAAGAGGAATTTTACATCAAAACAAAACACGTAGGTACGCGGCTCGCTCTAGAGTCGGGAAAAGGGAACAAAAAACCAACTCTCGGAATGAACCAGTTGCGCCAATATTTACAAACAACTTTCTGACATTTACAGATAACGTAAACAGACAGCGATTGTTGAACGAATTGAGCAGTGAGCTGGCTGGCTGACAGTTGCTTCCTCTGCCGTTGTTTTTTTTAACGTTGAAATACCGCGAAAATATTCTAAAAAAAAGTTTAGTATAGTTTTTTAAACTGTGACATAACTTTCTTCAACGTTCATGGCGTTCATGCTCATGTTCATGTTTTCATAGCCTTTTTAAAAATGGAATAATTCAAATATTTTAAATGAAAATGAATATTTTCGCGCTCAACAAAAACCGAGCAGTGAATTCAGATGTCTGACTAATGTGTTTCCTTTGCGACGTGGAAGTTAGAAAAGTGTTATTTATAGCTACTTGACTGCAAACCAATGAGTGTTTTTGAGAAATACAGGATTGGGTTACCTAAGTACACCAACACTGTTATTTCCCGCAATCAATCGGAAACTCATTAAAACCTATACAATATTGCAATGCAAACACATTCGAGAACCGTAGATTCCTTATTGACCAGTATAACCTGTACCTGTACTGTATACGTCACGTTCCGTACACACGCAGGCGGAAGTGGGTCAATGCCGCGGTCGATACGCTCAAGGCTGGCCATTGTGGCCGTGGGTGGTATTACTGTTTACTCTACACATTAATGGCAATTCTTCTCCACAGCATTCTTACTCTTAGGCTAATAATATTCAGAGACGATGCTCAGCGTAAAGTAATGCTTCCTAAGCTTATGCCTAGCATCGTCTCTGAATAGAGCAAAGAGAATATGTATATACGCACTAAATTAAAGATTAAAAACATTAATTAATATGTTAAGAAATCCTTGTCCAATCCTTAAAAGTATTATTAGGTAGTTCGAGATTATTAAATTTTATTTGATCATATTTTTTTATTAAAATAGCCAATGAAAAATTTTACATTCCATAGAGTTTCTTGCTTTAAAAAAGCTTATGTAGCAATTGTAGAACTTGCACAATTTGTGGAATTTTCATAATTTCAATGGGTATTAAAAATGATATTTATTGAATGTTTTTCTTTTTTTTGTATTATTTATGAAATGTTAAAAAAATTAAAAAATTATGTTAAGAAATTAATAAATGGAATACTAAATTATGAACAATACATACCGAGTTACAAGACGTCAAGATTATTACATTGTACAAGTTTTAATTTCTCTGCCTACTCGTTTACACACGTATTCAAGTTGAAAGTTCAGAATGAGCGAAAACAGAAGTCACGGAAACTCACATAATAATATTATTCATATCTATTGACTTGGCCACCGCGAGAACAAACAAGAGCTTCGTGTTAGCTTTTGTTATTCCAGTTTGTTCCGGGAACATGGAACACAAACTTGTATAAGGAAAAGTGGAGTAACATCGAATAATTATTTGAACTATCGATAGATGATAATGATCACGCCTATATTCCCAGAAGAGTTAGGCAGAGGTGTATAGATGATATACAATTATAGTTCGTCGATATGTTTCGATCTTAATGTAATAGAGTGCGATAGATTATTGTAAATGTGATGTGAAAGGAGGCTCCAAAGACGTTTTATTAAATGTAACCCTATATTTTCCCAATAAATAAATAAATATCCTGGGACATTTTTACACAGCACCATCTAATCCCAAACTAAGCAGAGCTTGTACTATGGGTACTATACAATAGATATAATACTTATATACTTTTTTTTGTAAATACATACTTATTATATATAAAAATATTTTGTATTTGTATAAATAATAATTAGGTAATTGTTTGTGACATTTTGATAGTCATTTAGTTATTCAATGACAAAACTGTTTCAATCAATCAAAATTGTAAGTCCTTCGACGTAGTATATTGGTAACTTAAAACATGTTAGACATATAATTTGTATCTTTATGCTCTCATTGTACGAAAAGCATAAACAATGGGAGGCAACCGCAGAATCAGCAAAATTTCATGGTAATGAAATTTGCTCGTCCTGCAAATCGAACCCAGGACGTTGACCAGACGCACCCAGGACCACGAGGCTAATGAGGCAGTTTTTGTGTATGCGAAACTACTGATTTGAAAAATTCTTTCACCATTTGAAAGCTACATCTTAACCTGCTATAATTTAGAACGCTGCGAAACACCCAGACCAGCTTTTAATAATAAATATATAAATATTTTGGGGACATTTTACACAGCACCATCTAGTCCCAAACTAAGCAGAGCTTGTACTATGGGTACTAGACAATGGATATAATACTTATATACTTTTTTTTGTAAATATATACTTATAATATATAAGAAACACCCAGACAAACACAAACACCTAAGCTCATCACATAAATGTTTGTGTCTTGTGGGAATCGACCTCGTGATCAGCAGTCCGGTACTCGAACCACTAGACCACAGACGTCGTCAAACGTACTACTTACTTATATCTTTTATGTATAACTAGCTTTCCGCTAGCGGGTACGCCCACGTAGTCTGGCTATTTCTTATAACTTTCATCCCCTATTTCAACCCCTTGCAGCCCCTTTTTCGCATTAAAAAGTAGCCTATGTCCTTTCTCAGGTTCTAAGTACACTATTTGTGTACCATATTTCATATAAATCGGTTCAGTCGTTTTGGCGTGAAAGCGCGACGGACAGACAGAGAGAGTTACTTTATAATATTAGTAAGGATAATAAACCTAATATCTTTCCCTTCGCTTTGAAATCATTGCGTTAATTATTATTATGGCCGTAATATAAACTCTTAACTCCCCCATAATAACTGCTTCGGGAAACATTAAGAGCTGAAGATCGGACTCTGTGGCGTTCACTAATAGAGCCTAGCCACCAATGAACGAATACGGGCTGATGTTTATAGCTATGTTTTTTTTTATATACAACAGAGGGGGCAAACGAACATGATGAAGCTAGTACTCAATCTTTTTCTATTTAACAATCGATAGAACTACGAAACTTGAAAAATAATACATTATCATAGGTTTCTGAAACAGAAAACAAAATAAGTATCATAACAAAAAGGGATTGTATTTCACAAGGTACCTGCGTAAAACCACAAAAGTGTAGCGAAGGGCACATAAATACCCACGAGGAAATTCTCCGGGGTCCGTAACTCTGTACCCTCCGTGAAGGGTCCTCGAGGTCCGCTTCCGCGACAATAACGACTCTCCAGCAGACCCTTAACCGAGACCCTTGAAAGGAGACCTTGAATAATAATTAATCCCCAAAGAAAAAGTGACGAACGCTACTTGCGGAAATTATAAATTCCTTGGACATTTTATTTTAAGAATGTTTTGCCTATTTTTATAATGAGAAAATCGTTCGAATGCCAGTAGGTAAATGCCTGAAAGTTAATATTATCACGCCTGTTTTCCCCCAAACGGTTAGGCAGAGGTGTTTTAGATTAGGTCCCATGTACCTAATGGAGAAAAGTAGAAAATAGGTGAAAATATTTTAACAACTCTTATTTTAAAAGAGTTTCTAGGGAATTTCTTATCTCTCGCTCTGGCTCGTTACTACCTTATTATGTGCTTGTTCTAAGAACTTCACAGAAAAACCCAACAACACTGATCGATCCGAGAATCAAACCCAGGAACTAAAACCGAGTCGCATTTACATTTGCCTTCCCTTGAACTTTAGTCACGGGCCATGGCCATGGAATCAATGGACTTCGCAGTTCGCCGAAGCCCCACTCCCCATCTCAGAGGTCCCGATACAGCGACACGTGGGCTCTCGGTTTTATGAAGGCTAATCGACGCCGATGTACACTTCCCACCACCTATTTTTTCTATATTTCTATCACTAAACAAATATGGAGTTTTTAAAGCACATGCATCCATTGATGCTTTACTTATCTATTGCTGTTCCTAATTCTAATGGATTTTTATTACGGGCAACATGATTTGATACGTCAAAAAGATCTGTCAATTTGTCAAAAGTGAAGTGAACTAAAAACGTCAAAACCACGTTTTGTAATTTGTTTTGTACGGAATGTTTATGTACATTTTTTACATGTTAATTAATTAAAATAAATCAAATTAATCATTAATTCTAACAAAATGGATTTTATTGTCGATACTGCTGGAGATGAGGATCTCCAATTGAAGACGGAATTAATAGATGAAGTTAACAAACCCTACTTTATAGGTTAGTTCTTTATTACTTAATTTTAATTTATTTAAATGATACTTATTAAGTATTGTTGTACTTCATATTCATTGAAAATATATTCACAAAGTAAAACAATGAGACGCCACACGCAATACTTTCTGTTACAATTTCATACCTATAGTAAATTGTTATTTTATAATAATAAAGTGGGTATGTACAGTAACCCCTTTCCTGCAATTTTAAATAATCCACAGACAAAGAAGACAGAGAGAAAGCAATTTTAGAATTATTTGACAAAAAGAAAGAAGAATTGGACGCAAAGGAGGCTGCAGAAGAGGAAGTACATACAAAATTAAAAAACTTAAAAATTGACAGTTTATTGGATGACTTCTTCCAAGAGATGGGATGGTCACAGTCCCTCATTGTCAAAAAAGAAGGGAAAAGAAAATTATTCCACTTTGATCAGCTTGATTTGGACACTGGTAAACTAAAGTCAAACCTTGGTGCAGTAGATGTTGAGAAAGAGATGAAAAACAGTGTATTGAAGCCTGGAATTGAGAAGGAACATGAAATGCCAAGCTATGACGTCAGTAAGAACAAATTGAAGGCGATGAGGAGGGTGAGTTACAATAGCATCATTTTATGTCTTCAGCAACCAGAATCCTGTTATGATTACTAAAGTAAAAAGTATCTACTTAGTTCTTATAAATTCTATGTGGTCCTAAATTATTGTAAATTGAATAGAATCCTGAATTATGAATTAATTATATAGATTTTTATTATAACATGTTAGTCAAATTCAGTGATATCAGATTTTTTTTAAAATCATCAATTGTCAGATTAACATTTCAAAAAAATTGCAGAAAGAGCGAGAGAAGACTAAGGGTCCTGGATGGTTCAACTTGCCTGCACCAGAGGTCACTGAGGAGCTGAAAAATGACCTGCAGGTGCTGAAGATGAGATCAGCTTTGGATCCTAAGCACTTCTACAAGAAAAATGACATGGAAGTGCTGCCAAAATACTTTCAGGTAAGAATAATAAAACTAAATGATATAGTTCACGCGGAACTAGTTGGCCGCGCCTTAGGTAGGGATGGGGGTGAGGCGGTGGGTTACTGTAAACAAAAGCAAGCCCCCTACGTCCCACCGCATGCAGGCGACCCCGCCCCTCCATCCCACCAAGCAAACTGACA
The DNA here is from genome assembly GCA_946251955.1 of Acronicta psi. Taxonomy (NCBI): domain Eukaryota; kingdom Metazoa; phylum Arthropoda; class Insecta; order Lepidoptera; family Noctuidae; genus Acronicta; species Acronicta psi. The sequence continues at coordinate 13,764,186 of OX276469.1, read as the reverse complement.
TTTCCACCTGGGCTGAGTATAACCGTATTGGCCCCATATATGTGGAACAATTTTTCCACCAGCTGTTTCGCTCGCATGGTCTGGGTATTCCTTATAACTTTCAACCCATTAAAAAGTAGCCTATGTCCTTTCTCAGGCTCTAGACTATCTGTATACCAAATTTCATTTAAATCGGTTCAATCGTTTTGGCGTGAAAGGGCGACAGGCAGACAGAGTTACTTTCGCATTTATAATATTAGTAAGGATGGTGGGTGGATATGGATTGTTATGTTGGTTTTAGTGATGCATACATAATCGAGATATTTAAAAAAAAACCTTTTTCTCTTCAGGTTGGTAGAATCATGGATTCTGCTCTAGATCATGTCAATGAGAGACTGACTAAAAAGCAAAGAAAAAGGACCATGGTGGATGAACTTCTAGCAGATGCAGAGTTCCAGAAGTACAATAAGAAGAAATACAAAGAAATTGTAGATGAAAAGAGAAGGTCAGAATACAGAACCTTCATGAGGGACAAGAGGCAGAAGAATAAAACTGAATTAAAGAAGAATAAATTAAAAGCTAAGAAAAAGGCATAGGTAATAAATTGTTATAGAATTTTACATTTTTTTTAAATTTTAGGCAGTAAGTACTAAGCAGTACCAGAAGTTCAAGTGAAGTGCAACTCGAGAGTAAAAGCAATAAATGTCACTTGTAATATTTGAAATGTAGACGCAAATTTTGCGCATTTGTCTGAATACCCCAAAGATGGTTCAAATAAAATATAGCTAAGGTTGTGTCGGTCTCTTGCAATCTAACAACCTATACTACTCTATAACTTTAATCAGTCAAATAAATGGTATTTGAGATGAACACTATTCATCATCTTCCTACCCTTGTCCCAATTTATTTGGGGTCGACGCAGCCTATCCTTTTCTTCCATTCATCCCTATTAGCCGTCACCTGCTCATTCACTCCCTTTTCCATCATATCAACCTTAACACAATCCATCCATCTTTTCTTTGGCCTTCCTCTATCCCTCCGTCCTTCTACATTCAATGAACACTATTATCCACTCTATATTACTTACTTCCGTGCAGTTTAGGTAAAAATACTCAACCTATTTTGATATATCATCAGTAATGAAAGCTCTGCTACTCTGGTATAACAGTAGAGCTTTCTTGTTATGGAGATCTTTCTTTCAATTTCTTCTCTCTCAATTCGTCTCCAAGAAATCAAAATAAAACACGTTTTTCAGAAAACATACAACCCTTTAATTATGATTTAAGTATGAAAGTATAACAATATTTATTATAAAAACATTTAAAAATATTATATGAAAAATATCACAGGTGGGGAAGACACAAATTTCCATTTTACAATATACCACCTTACGAGTTAAGTAATTTTGAACTCTGAGGTCATGGTGCTAGGAAACATATTCATTAATCATGTATAATTCTTTGCTTGAAGGTTATAGAAAATAGTTTTTATTTATTACACTTACAATCTATGAGTACAAGTACATGGTGGTATTGTTTTTACAATAATTGCCATTTGCCTACACAGAAATAAAATCTGTGAAATCAATTTTTACTGTAGTATATTTTACGTGCTACAATAGAAAACAAGTTCGAAATATTGTACTGTGCCTCGACCATGAGTTTTTGTCACTAGACTCGCTAGCGACGCGGTAAAATATTTGTATGGAAAACTCTCGCAGCGCCTCTAGCGGTTACGTAAAGAGCTAAAACCTGCTATGGGATTACAGCTTTCGATGCGTAAAAAACCTATCGAAAGTCATTCGATAGAACTCATGGTTGAGGGGCTGACTCAAAAACAACATAAAAGCCAGAATATAAAAATACGGGAGATGTAATTGAGTGTAAAAAAATATTTGAAATAACAACACTGGCCTAAAGACTAGAATATGTAGACCTAAACTGTAAGCACTGATAGATATTGAAAACAATTAAATCCTCTTACTCTAGTTAATAACACTGTTCCCAACACAATAAACCAACAAACTGTTACAAAATATTGCCAAATCCACATTTAATCTCATTTAAATTAAATAAAAAATAACAATAAAATAATATATTTAAAAAACATGTTTGTGATTGTTGTCCACAAAATATTGCCCAATCGACATTAAATCTCATTTAAATTAAATTAAAAACACAGTCCCTAACACAGAACACTATTAGGATAATTATTAATTCTGTAAATATGTAGATCTTTATGACATTTTTTAAGTAACTAGCTGATAGACGCGAGTCAAACCGCCTGTCTTTTTGCTCGGCTCCTAAAAATCGTAGCGTGATGTTAAATATATATAGCCTATAACCTGCCTCAAGAAATGGGCTATCAAATGCAAAAAGATCCTAATTAAAGAAGACATTTAAGTTCTAGTAGTAGTTGTTTTTAGTATTAGATGGCCCCGGTAGTACTTACTGACGACATCTGATATTCCAACAGCCAAAACGAACTGATAGAATCATGTTGTCTTTACAGTTGTACTAATATAAAAATTGAGTATCATAATGTATGACAATCTAGAATACCTTTAAAAAAAATATCCAACCTTGCGATTGCCTACAATAGAGTAAAAAAAAACAAATGTAAACCCATAAAATACAGTCCATCACACAGGTTTCATTAGGGTTGACAAACTATTTGGTAAGTACTTTTTTATGTTCCTGAACTTCCAAACCTGCACCTATAGTTCCTTAGGCTAAGGTCACACTATGTGTCAGTTATAAAATCGCGTTGTAGCACTATTACGTGCAGTAACAGCCTTATATTGTTACTAGTATCCGCCAGTGACGTCAACGGCTGCTCCTGTCATGAACGAGCTCTTGTCTGAACCCAAGAATGTTATCACTTCTGCTATTTCTGAAATTGAATACAAATTATGTTTTAATAGAAAGAATTTACGAACATTAGAGCTTATTAAGCAGACAGGTATATTTAGGTCCCGTGTAACAGCGAACCTTTAGCCTATTAACCGGGCACCAACCCAAAGTCCCAGGTGCTACTGAGAATTCCATAGGGAGAAGGGAGAATCGAACTCAAGACCTCTAGCGAAGCAGTCGCACTTAGTACCAAAAGGCAAATTAGGCAAAAAGGCTTAGATAAATTGGTCTAGTTCAGGATTTTTTCAGGTTACTAGCTCACCTAATTATTTGATTTATATAAAAAATATAGTAAAATATGAATAAATTACAAAACTAATTTTTTTTTTCAGATAATCCCATTCACATATTTCACATTCGATTTCTGATAAATAAATTTTTTTTGGTATAAGCCAAAAAAGGTTTAATATTTAGTTTTTAATATAACTTACCAATAGGAAGACCGAGCCGACCCAAGGGCACTAGCTTCAACATGCTTTGTACCACCTTTTCAGGGACAGTCTTGATGATGGGCGTGTCAATGAACCCTGGCAATATCGCGTTCACTCTGAAATGTACGACAAATCATAACTTAAAAAAAAATGGAATCAGGCGTTACTTTGCGGGAATCCATCACAACAAATTGCAGTGAAAATATTTAGTTTTAATTCCGCTTATTTCATCGCAAATTATAACTCATCAAAACAAAGATCATCATCAGAACATCAAGACTACAAAAATAAACAAACCATCACGCCAGTATCCTCGAGGGGTTTGGCAGATGTCTGATGATTTCCAATTATAGTCCACGCGGAACTAGTTGGCCGCGCCTTAGGTAGGGGGTGAGGCGGCGGGTTATCGTGAACAAAAACAAGCGCCCCGCCGCTCCGTCCCACCGCGCGCAGTCCACCCCGCCCCTCCTTCCCGCCGCTCACATACCTAAGGCGCGGCCAACTAATTCCGCGCAGACTACACAAACAGTTGGATCTTAAAATCTTGTTATCAGCAGTCAACACCCCAGCAGTTTACTACTTCTGGGAATTTCTATGAAAAACCAAATAATACTGAACTGAGAATCGAACTCAGAACATCACATTCAGCAGCCGCGCTTGTGAAGTTGTGATCGCTATTGAAGTTTACGCTGTTCACTTGCATCCATCATCAAAGAGGTTTTTAGAAGCAATGCGTGAAAAGGTAACAGTGTAACTTTCTTATCTATAAAACTGAAGAGTTTGTATGTTTGGTTGAACGCGCTTATCTCAGGAACTACTGGTCCGATTTGAAAAATTCTTTCAGTGTTAGATAGTCTGTTTAACGAGGAAGGCTATAGGCTATATATCATCACGCTACGACCAATAGGAGCTGAGTATCGATTAATTGCAAAAACGGGGGGAAAATTCGACTTCTACGGGAACGAAGGCGCGGGCAAGGGCTAGTTTATAATATTAGAATGGATTGTTCGTATTTCCCACAAAGTTATTTCTTACCTAACATGTATTTCCCACAAAGTTATTTCTTACCTAACATGTATTTCCCACAAAGTTATTTCTTACCTAACATGTATTTACCACAAAGTTATTTCTTACCTAACATGTATTTACCACAAAGTTATTTCTTACCTAACATGTATTTACCACAAACTTATTTCTTACCTAACATGTATTTACCACAAACTTATTTCTTACCTAACATGTATTTACCACAAAGTTATTTCTTACCTAACATGTATTTCCCACAAAGTTATTTCTTACCTAACATGTATTTACCACAAAGTTATTTCTTACCTAACATGTATTTACCACAAAGTTATTTCTTACCTAACATGTATTTACCACAAACTTATTTCTTACCTAACATGTATTTACCACAAACTTATTTCTTACCTAACATGTATTTACCACAAAGTTATTTCTTACCTAACATGTATTTCCCACAAAGTTATTTCTTACCTAACATGTATTTACCACAAACTTATTTCTTACCTAACATGTATTTACCACAAAGTTATTTCTTACCTAACATGTATTTACCACAAAGTTATTTCTTACCTAACATTAAATTTCCCTAACTCCATAGCAGCAGACTGTGTCATACCTACTACTCCGGCCTTGCTACTGGCATAGTTTGTTTGACCTGAAATAAACAGTAGCAATTTACTTAATTCCAAAAAAATACAAAGACTAAATTAAAAAACCACAGACACAAAAAAAAAGAAAAAAATGTTTTCCGCCATTTTGTGGCGGCGTCCATCTTGGACATCCAACATGGCTAAGAACACTCCCGACTATTTCACTTTTCAAACAAAATCCAAATCGGTTCATCCGTTCGGGAGCTACGATGTCACAGTCACATAAACACACAGACACGTCACACTTATAACACCACGTCGATTTTGCGTCGGGGGTTAAAAAAAGTATGTTTATATTATATAAGAAATAGACTTACCCATGTTTCCATATTTGCCGACGATACTAGAAATATTTATGATTGAACCTGGCACTCCGGCTTCTACCATCGCCTTTGAGAATGTTTGCATGACTAGAAAAGTGCCCTGGAAATATAGAAAAAGTACAACTATAAAAAGTCGTAAAACAACGAGATTTTGAGCGTCATTTTTATACTACACAGCACCCAAAACGGCAATTAATTTCAGCATTGCAGTCAACAATTTTTGTCTGTGTTTATTCCGGTTAATCTCTGAAACGGCTGGACCGATTTTGACGGGACTTTCAATCGCAGATAGCGAATGATATAAGATGTAACTAAGGCTATTTTTATTTTAGAAATTTTATTTATTTTTAATATTTTAGATAAAATTATAATAATAGTACCCGAAGCGAAGCGACATAAATGTAAGTTAAATAAATTCTCAAATTCTCAGTTACCTTTAAATTAGTGTTGAGCACACTGTCATAGTCTTCTTCAGACAGTTTGAGGAGCCAGTTGTCTCTGGTGATGCCCGCAGAGTTCACAACTATCGTCGGTGGTGCCCTGTACTGTCTAAGTGTGGTCTGCAGCAGGTTCCTCACTGCTGTTGAGTCTGACACGTCTAATTCTACCGCCATGTGATCGCCGTCTGAAATATTGATGTCTCATCAACCCATTTATGTCGTGCCTATCCAAATATCCGTTGGGAGCTCTGCTCTCGAAGTTGTCGACGAGTATGTCTATCTAGGACAAACCGTCCAGCTAGGTAGGTCCAACTTCGAGAAAGAGGTCACTCGTCGAATCCGACTCGGCTGGGCAGCGTTCGGGAAACTTCGCAACGTCTTTTCGTCATCTATACCACAGTGCCTCAAGACAAAAGTCTTCAACCAGTGTGTGTTACCAGTGACGACATATGGCACAGAGACGTGGTCACTCACTATGGGCCTCATAAGAAAGCTCAAGGTCACTCAGCGAGCTATGGAACGAGCTATGCTTGGTGTTTCTCTACGCGATCAAATCAGAAATGAGGAGATCCGTAGAAGAACCAAAGTGACCGACATAGCTGAAAGGATTAGCAAGCTAAAGTGGCAGTGGGCGGGGCACATAGCTCGTAGAACCGATGGCCGCTGGGGCAGAAAGGTTCTCGAGTGGAGACCACGCACCGGAAAGCGCAGCGTGGGACGGCCTCCAACGAGATGGACCTGGTAAAGGTCGCTGGAAGTCGCTGGATGCAGGTAGCATGCGTCCGGTCCCTGTGGAAGTCAATGGGGGAGGCCTTTGTTCAGCAGTGGACCTCTTTTGGCTGACATGATGAACCCATTTATTGTTGGGCACAAGTCGAGGAGACTTGTGCCTGACCACGCCTCTCCTGTTTTCGCAATTGAAGCTATATAGAAAGCTTCATATTAATATATAGATTCAAACTCGAGATCAATAAATTGGCAAAAGCCTATTGCTGCCTAATATTGCTGCTTAATTGTCTTGTTATAAAACTGCTTTAAATAATGATAATTTTTCAACCTTTTGTAGACTACCTTTTTTTGGAACTAAGTTATGGTATTTTTTTTAAATATAATACCATACCATTAGAGCCTGAAGCCAAAGCGGTGTGGGTCTTGATGGTTTCCATAGCAGCATCATAGTTCTTGTCAGCAGCTATGACAGTGGCGCCCTCTCTCGACAACACCTGGCATGCTGCACGACCGAGGCCAGAACCGGCACCTGATGACACGATTGTAAAAAGAATTGTATTATCGAGATAAGAGGCATTACTTAAAACCGGCTAGAGATCGACGTATCGCCTAGGTCCATGGGACCGAGTGAAGGCCAGTTCCAGGGTCGCAGGTAGAGAGCATTATCTCGGGATTTATCTCAGAATTTTTTGTTAGTACGTATCACCCGCCCTCACCCACCTCATGACACAGAATACGCCACTATGTGGTTATTTTAATGTAGGTCTGATTGTGTTTTGTTTTCTTCAGTTGTATTTACATTATTTACAGTGTTACTATGTTTAATATTGTTATCTATCTATGAAAGAGAGAGAATGTGATTAACCAATCAGCATTGAATATAATTCAGTGGTAGATCTTCTGAAGTTCACTACAAAAACCTCGTAGGTACATAAAATAGACTAGGCAACTGACTAATGATTAGACTCTAGACTAATGTGATTCTGGAAATACAGGCCAAGATTGTCTTCTAAGTTCTGTTAAGCAATATTTTACATTGTAAATACTTAGTGATTAATGTATGAATTTTCAAGTAGGTACTGCTAATTTGCATAAGTCATAATGACGTAATAATTCTGTGGCCCACAAATCATATTACCTTAATTTATAAAAAAATACAGTGTAATTTTTTTCGGCAATGTATTATGTACTTACCAACTATCTATATTGACCATGGATAGTCGGTAAGTAGGTACGAAAAACTGCTTGAATGGTTTTAAATAAAAAGTTCTTATTGAGAACAATAAAGCAACCCAGACTTGGTTTGGCTTATCTTTTAAATAATATTCTTGGCAATAATAACAAGTGCAAGTACATTTAATTTTAGCTTCAGTAGGTAGGTAAGAACTCCAAAGGTTGTTTGAAATATAAATAATTTAATACAGAAGTCATAAGAATTTTGAATATAGAATTTGCATAACATTACTGGCACATTATTATGATGAAAAAATTTTAGCTATAAAAAATTATAGTCACCGATAGCTAGATAATCCACTTTATTAATAACTAAACTCCAAGTCATTATGATTTAACTGGTGATGATTATTACATTTGCTGAATGATACAATGCATTATGAGAATGAGTACACAAAATATTGATTGTTGATCCTGAAATGTCTTGTCATGGCCTAAATAAGGCAAGGAAAAGCTGTGGATAAAGCACTGTAATTATTAACTTGTAGATACAGTGCACTTATTCAGGATATTCATTAGCCATCATCATCCTTACTAATAATATAAATGCGAAAGTAAATCTGTCTGTCTGTCTGTCGCGCTTTCACGCCAAAACTACTGAACCGATTTAAATGAAATTTGGAACAGAGATAATCTAGGGCCTGAGAAAGGACATAGGCTACTTTTTAATGCGAAAAAAGGGCTGTAAGGGTTTGATATAGGGGATCATAGTTATAAGAAATTCCCCGGACCACACGGGCGATGCCGCTGGCAGAAAGCTAGTCTTATACATATAAAACAAAATCAGGTTAGTTTCACCATTTATCTCAAGGATGGATAGAGCAATTTTTTTATTTTGGTAACTACTTTTTTTACTAAAGGCGTTCATACTTGGCGCGAGCAAAACCTAGTAGTATATAAAACACAAACAAGTGATCATAAAATGAACGTACAAAATGTCACCATCATCAGCAAGACATCTAGGTGAAAAGGTGCCACACACATACATCATATCAGCCTATTGCCGTCCACTGCTGAATGTAGGCCTCCCCCGAAGAGCGCCAACCATCCCGGTCTTGGGCAGCTCGCATCCAGCCACCTTCTTTAAATCGTCGGTCCATCGTGCCGCAGGGCATCCTACACTATGCTTGCCTAAACGTGGTCTCCACTCTAACACTTGTCTGCTCCATCGACCGTCTGATACACACACACACACTTTTAATTAAAAGGCAAGGATATGGTACCAGTTACTAGGTAGATATGCAATTCGTTTTCCGACATATCGGGCTCTGAGCTGCAAGGGGCATACAAATATTTATAGATTTATGACTTTATGTATATTAAGAATTGAAAGAAGAGATTGAAGTTAGCTGTTTGTCAGTGTTGATTGTGCAGTACACAATCTATAACGTAGACAATCCCTTGCGCATTCAAATGACCAACTTCACCCCGGCCAAGATATTCCATGCGTACTATACATTGCACATTTTGACATCAACAAAATTAAATATAATAAGTTAAGTAATATTCTTATAAAATTATTTTATCTATCTTAAAAAAAAGAGGTTCCTAAGTATAATACCTCTATATTTGTAGTTTAAATAAATCTATTTTTCAAAAAACCCACATCAAAATAAGTAGGTACCATCATTTTATCAAGTATCATTTTCAACCTTATTGCCGAATGTTAAAGTAGAAAGTTCATCAAACAACAATGTAATTAGTTCAATGAGAATAAATATCAGACTTTGTTATTTTTCTATAAATTACAAAGTTGTTCATAAACATAAGTAAATAAATTATAGCATTCAAAAAAAATCTTAGAACAAGTTTCAAGACCTCAACCTAGCCCATATCCCTAGGGCCGAGGAGTGAGGACTGTGGGACATAATCTTTATAAAAATAACTAGATAAGCAGTGTACACTGAAATGTAATTATGGTCCAATTAAATATCATAAAGTTATTCCGCCTGCTATAAATTTTAATTAAGTCAGCCTTCGTACCTAAACCACTTTCTTTTCTTTGGCAAAGTTTTTAATAAAAGAGACTATTTTACTTACCGGTCACTAATGCAAGTCTTCCTGCAACTAAGCCTGATACCATGTTTGAATTAAAATAGTTACTACTATTTAATTTTATTCGAGAATCTGTCTTTCAAAGTTTGACTTTGAACTCTGTTACCTGTGGTGTTATCACACTACTGATTACATTTACAAGTTTACAACTTTTCAACAAGTGAGACAAGACTAGTCATCAAATTACAGTTGACTAGGGATGTTCGATCCGATCCGATACTTGTGTGGATCGATACAAATGAATACGATCCAACCGATTTTTGTATCGATACAATGGCATTCGATCCGTTAGTGGATCGATACAAATACCATGTGGATCGGATCGAAAAAATTGTTGTATTAAATTCTAAAATAAACAATCTGTAACCTTAATATTTAATCGTATTATTAATACCGCATTCCTTAGCTCCAAAGTATGGTTTATAACAACAAACAGGTTCATATTACACTAATATAAATATTTCTCTGGCAGTGGATTGTTCAATCAGTAGTTATTACATCTTATATTTTTCAATATAACTTCAATTTCGGCATGATTACTTGAGATATATAATTATATAATTTCATAAAAATATATCAATCAAACCCTACGTTATTTGTTAGTGGCAGAAACAAGTAATATTGTTCTGTGGGTAGGAACGTCAGTGCCCGCCGAACGTCTTTTCTTGTTGGCCACCCACTTTAAATAAAATCTACAATCGCCTAGATGGCTCTAAATATTATAATAATTACGTACCCTACGATACAAAGATTGATCAATGTAAAAAAAGATATATTTCTCCACTACTTAAACTTTGAAGCTTTAAATTACAACATATTTAATTTCTTTTTAATTTTTGATACGATACTGGATCGATCCAAAATATCGTATCAAATCAGTCGGATCGATACTTGGATCGATACAATGCATTACGATCCATTACGATCCGAAATATCGATACAAAGCCCCTGGATCGAACATCCCTACAGTTGACAGATATCGAGTAGTGGTGGGCGAATGCGAATGATCAGTCATTCGAAATATCCGATTGTAGAAAAGTGCTATTCGAATTATTCGAATGAAAAAAGTATTAAAAAAAACAAATATCAATCAATAATCTTACTAATATTAAAAATGCGCAAGTTACTTGAGAGCGAGTGTGTTATGTGAATGCTTGTTACAACTTTTAAAACTCTTTTATGTTGTCAACCAACTGTCAAATATATTTTCACTGTAGTTAATAATTATATCTTTATAATTAAGACATTGACTCCTTTTTTAAATAGATTGCAATGGCAATATAGGCATTTTTTTTAAATTTTGTCACTAGCTGTTCCCAACGCTATTACAAAAACTAAATGAAACATTATTAGAAACATAGGTTACGAATATACATAATTTTCTCACACCTAATAGTAGTAAAATATTTCGTTATTTACTAAGTTTCCTCTCATATACACTTGCACTGCTGAAAAACAACAAAAAAGTATGGTTAATTTAAAAAACAAACACGGAATAAAAGCAATGTCCCACTAGCAAAATGAACGTAATAATTTCATTCGAATTCATTATTTCGTTCAAAATTCATTCGAATAGCTAATGATCATTCGAATAAAAAAAACATTCATAAGACGAATGATAATTCGATTTGTACCTGCCTACTCATTCATTCGAATAATTCGATTGTTGAATTTTGTAACAATCGCCCATCCCTAATACTGAGTGACTGTTATTTGTCACTGTCACATTATTATATTTGACTGACATATGGATGCGCGAGATGTATTATTTTATTATCGATGGACACGAAATAATATCGATGTTTTATTTTACTACGATATGCGTTGGTATTTTGCTTTTGTACTAAATAATTAAAGTAACGTAACGTATATATAGTACTTTTTATTTTACAGAAATATACTTAATCGTTTTTTCGTTTTTATTGTTAATAGATACACTGGAAAAAAAAACCTAAAAAAAAATATCTTAATGTGACTAAGTACATTTACATTATGCCAGCATGCCTAATTAATATTATCGAGTCGGAATAATCGGACACACTATGTTACCATTCGCGTACAGCGAAACGATACCGATACCCTGTAAGCATCCCTTGACGATGAATCACTGACGTTGACGTTTTATTATTCGTTCGAAAACATAGATCATGTGTTAAAGTTATGGGTAGTTTTATAAAAACACAATGTGGATATTTTGAGATTAATATAATAAACTTAAATTATAAAAAGGAGCTGCGCCATGTTGCAGCAAAAACCACAGACAAGAGAGAGAGAGATCTAGTGTTGACCATAAGAAAACTATTAAACTTACTATCATAAACTTACTATCATATTTGAGTAGTTAATTACTAAAATCTAGTAATCCTCAACACTTCCCCTTACTCAAATATGAACATAATGTACGCTTACAATCAGTCAGAACAAAACAATTTTTATATACCATAAGTATGTGACATGTAAACATAGATAACTGTAACAATAATCATATTACACTTTTAATATAATGTGACCCTAGCTTAATTTTATTTAGCTTAAATCAAACAAACACTATATTATCATTATACATAGGTATAAAGCACACAAGTCTTATAATTATTTAAGTTATTTTTGTGTATGTACTGTATAATATTATATTCGTTTTTAATTAATATATATCAACAGACAGTAGCTTTATTTTAAAGTTTGGGACAATTCAGTAACATAACATTCTTAATATTTATGATATATAAACTACAATTCTTATTAGAACATACACAGATCATTTACAAATTTTGTATCTTTAATTCTTCCCAGGGGTTTAGTCAAAATATCAGCTATCATATCATCAGTGGGTTGATACACAATTTCTATTATTTTATTATTAACTGAATCTCTGATAAAATGATGACGTATATCTATGTGTTTAGTTTTACGATGACACTGATCATTTTCGACTATTCTATGTGCACTTAAATTATCATTGTATACATTAATTGGACACACATTGTAATTAAACAAATCTTCAAAGAAATTTTTATATGTTTGCATTCTTTGACAGCTTCACCTAGACTATAATATTCAGCTTCAGTGCTTGAATATGCAACTGATTGCTGTTTGCGAGCTTCCCAATTTACAACACAATTTCCATATTTAACAACTAAACCAGTGTAAGATTTCCTGTCATCCTGATCATTGGCCCAATCAGCATCAGTATATACCTTGGGTACACTATCCCCTTTGATGAAATTAAGACCATAATGTTTTGTACCTGCAAGATATCTCAGTACTCGTTTTGCTGCCAGCCAGTGCGACTCATCAAAACAATTGTTGTATTGACCTAATTTACTACATGCAAATGATATAATAATATCAGGTCTAGTGCAGACTGATAAATACATCAAACCTCCTATTAATTCTTGGTAGGGATACTTGTTATTACATTCACTTGATTTACTTAAGTTAATGTTTACTTGCATCGGGGTGGAAACAGGCTTACATTGGTGCATACCAAAACGTAACAGTAAATTTTTTATGTACTCTTCCTGAGAAAGCTTCAAAGTTCCTTTACTTTTATCTCTTTCAACTTTCATACCTAGACAATTTTCTACTTCACCTAAATCTTTGATATCAAAGTTTTTCTTGAGTTCCCCAACTAACTTTTCTCTTTCTTCACTATTTTCAGTAAACACAAAAAAGTCATCTACATATAATGCAATAATTGTAATTGCCTCCTTTACCCTCTTAGTGTAAACACATGGTTCACACTTTGATTGCTGATATCCAATTTTATTTAAAACTTCATTGACTTTCAAATTCCATGTTCGACTAGCCTGTTTTAAGCCATATATACCCTTTTTTAATAAACAAACTTTGTTGTCACTATCACTCTCATATCCTTGAGGCTGTTCCATATAAATTGTTTCCTCTAAGAATCCATTTAAAAAGGCAGTGCTTACATCAATGTGGCTTATGTCCATATCTTTTTCAACTGCAATTGCAAAAAGTAGTCTTAGTGTGGAGTGTCGAACTACTGGTGAAAAAGTTCTATCATAGTCAATACCTTGTTGTTGTGTGAATCCTCGAGCCACCAACCTGGCTTTGTATCTCTCAATGTTACCACTAGTATCTTTCTTAACCTTATATACCCATTTACATTTTATAACATTTTTATTAGGTGGCCTATCCACTACTTCCCAAACCTTCTTTTCAATTAATGACTTGTATTCATCATTCATAGCAGCTTTCCAGGATTGGCTGTTATCTGAAGACATTGCTTCCGAATATGATTTTGGTTCTGATGTAAACAGGGCTAAATTAGTATTTTCGTCAAAGACATAATCCTGATGCCAGGCAGGTGGATGACACCTACGTATTGGTCTGTTTGACTGGTCAAGCGAATTAGTTTCAGATACAAAGTTATTATTGTTTACAAAATTATTTTCAGGAGTATTCATAGCAGGATCATCTTCAACTTCCCCTGCTGAGGAATAATCTAAACCTAGGTTTTCATTGCTTTGCGTCATAGTCTCATGCGAAAGATCAATTTCAGTATGCAAATGAGGTTCAACTTCTTGCTCTTTCAGACCAGTATTTATACTTTGAATCACTTGTAGTTCGGGATGTTCACATGAACGTGTGGTCTCAGAGTCCTCATGTGTTTTCTCAATACCCGCAACATTTTCGAGAAATATCACATTTCTAGCTTTAATCATTTTGCCAGGTTGCATGGGATCTGCTAATCTGTATCCTTTTGAAGACTCACAATAACCTATCATGATATAGGGCTTTGATTTTGCATCTAATTTGCGACGTTGAATTTCTGGTGTTAATGCATAAGCTTTGCATCCAAATACTCTCAAATGACTTAAGTCAACTTTGGACCCAGACCACATCTCTTCTGGTGTAACACCTTTTATAGCATTGGTAGGACTGATATTCTTTAAGTAAACTGATGTTAATACTGCTTCACCCCAATAGCGTTGGTCCAATTTCGAGTCTTGCAGCATAGTACGAGTTTTTTCCATTATAGTGCGATTTAGGCGCTCAGACACACCATTTTGTTGGGGTGAATAGGGTATTGTTGTTTCATGAATTATACCATTTGAAGTAAAGAAGTTTCGCATGGTATGATTACAGTACTCAGTACCATTGTCAGATCTAACTCTTTTTATTTTTAGACCTGTTTGATTTTCTACCAATATTTTAAAATGAACAAAAACTTGATATACTTCACTTTGTGATTTTGTTTTTAACAAATAAACAAACGTCTTACGTGTGTAGTCATCTGTGAGAGTTAATATATAACGAGCATTTCCCCATGTAGGAACTTGCATTGGTCCGCAGATATCAGTGTGGATAAGTTCTAATTTTTGAGTGGCTCTCTTTACTACACCTTTGGGGAAAACTTTTGTAGACTGCTTCCCCTCAATGCAAGAAACACAAGATTTTAAGGGAGATTCACCAAAAGACACACCTTTGGCTAAACTATCACGTAATAGTAACATACCTTTATAACTTAAGTGACCAAGACGCTTATGCCACAGTTCAGTATCATTTGTGTAGCAATACAGAAGTTGATGACCTACACACTGTCTGGCAGCATAATCGGCACATTCATAAACTGGATACTCTTGATGCTGATTGAGCTTGTACACACCACCACTATTAGATGCTGAAAAAATACAGGGACCATTAATACAGACATCACCACTATTATAAGCCTTGCATTCCTTATTATCAAATACTAAAGTATACCCCTTTTCTGTCAGTTTATTGACAGACAATAAATTTGCTGCTATATTGGGCACATATACCACATTAGTAACAGTTTTCTTAACATTGTTAGATAAAGCTATCTCTACATTACCCAATCCATGACCATAAATTTCTTCATTATTTGCAACTTTTATGGAAATTTTCCTGCCTTCATTAAAGTTACTTAGCCAGTCTTTTCGCATAGACATATGTGTTGTACAACCCGAGTCTACTAACCAGTCAGCAGAATCTACTCCTAAATCAACATTGCGGGCGCTGGTCGCAAGTGCTTTGTTTTCAGGTGGATCCTTGGTGCCCGATGTTGCTGGCATCTTTTTGTATAGCGGACATTTTGGCCTTATGTGCCCCTCCTTATGGCAATGGTGACATATGATTCTTCTTTTGCTTTTGGAAAATAATGCACCCTCACTTGTTAGCTCAATTCTTTGATTGTGGCTCATTAATTTACTTTTTACTGTTTCTGATGTCAATTCCTCTTCCCTTAGGCCTTCTATGGTCATAACAAGGGGATCATACTCTTCAGGTAAACCAATTAGCATGATTTCTGCCACTTCCTTATCATCAATGTTGCAGCCTATCTCGGTAAGTTCCTGAATTATATTCATAATATCGGAAATATATTTATCCATGTTATTATATGATGAATAATTTATTTTGTATAATTTCCTTTTTAGGTTGAGGCGGTGCGTGATGCTAACATTGTCATAAGCAATTTTTAATGCGGTCCATGCCTCTTTGGCTGACTTTGCACATTTTACATGCGGGTAACAAGAGTTATTTACATTTAAGCATATTTTGGCATAAGCACGCAGATCAACCTCATTACTCGTGGGCGTTTGTTCCACGCAGTGCCATAGACCGGTTTCAATCAATACTAGTTTCATTTGAAACTTCCATGCTTGGTAGTTATTAGCACCTTGCAATTTTTCTATGTTAGTTGGACTCATATGAGTCATAGTTAATGGTGTGTAACTCAGCTCTGAGTCAGCTCAATGAATCAGATCGCACGGGTCTAAGCCGTTGAGCTACAGCTCAGCAACGAAATGACTAGCTCGCGCGGCTCAATTCAGCTCCCTTGAATCCTTGAATCCCTCCACAGACAGATGAGTCAATTGATTCAATTGAGTTGATCTGTGATTCTGATCTACTTGAGGCTTAAAGTAAGTTTTTGAACGAGTCATTCGTTCTGAAATTTCGTTTGTCTGTTAAATTAAAGTATTAAAATCTCTATTTATTATCATAAATAAAAATATCGTATCATAAATATCATTAGTAGTGTTAAATTTTAATTTCATTTTTATTATAATTATTAATCAGACCAAGTCTTTTTTAATAGATCCTATAAAAAATAAAACATCAAAGATTCGATGTTTCTATAACTAAATACATCGATAAATTGTCAAATAAATACGATATTATATTTAAAATCTCTAGTCGCGCGGCTCGTCAGAGTTAAACGAACTGTCAACTGCCGCAGCTCAGTCGGCTCGATTCGGCTCAATTCGGCTCAATTCGGCTCTCAGCTCAATTCGGCTCGCGGCTCGTAGTAGAATCTTAAACCTGTACAGGTACAAACTGAGCTGATCTGCGAGTTGATTCATTGAATCAGCTCACTCACCTGAGTCATGAGCTGATCTGCAGCTCGCGTATTTTTGATGAGTTACCCACCTCTAGTCATAGTAAAAGAAGTTGGTGTTCCACTTACAGGGGATGGAGAAATCAACGAATCCAGCATGGCGTCACTTGAAGCAGTCGTAGTGGTCATTTTAGACGATCGATTGCTAATCTCATGGAAAAACTGTGAATATTAATTCTAGCGCATCCTGGGCCCATAACCTGTTAAAGTTATGGGTAGTTTTATAAAAACACAATGTGGATATTTTGAGATTAATATAATAAACTTAAATTATAAAAAGGAGCTGCGCCATGTTGCAGCAAAAACCACAGACAAGAGAGAGAGAGATCTAGTGTTGACCATAAGAAAACTATTAAACTTACTATCATAAACTTACTATCATATTTGAGTAGTTAATTACTAAAATCTAGTAATCCTCAACATCATGCGATCATGGCTGGCATCGCGTCGCCGATCGAGATCAAGTAGGTAGCTGCCCGATCCGCCGCAGGCAGGCGTAGTAATATTACCAAAAGCTCAAAACGCGGAGCGGCAATGCATCAAAATATATGCTACGAAGGTGCACACTGGACACAGGAGTTACTTTTAAAACTGAACTGAAAGTACCATGGGACCGTCAGAAATAGGCCCTACCCGACACAGACAAACCACTACAACTACTATAACCAATATAAAACGAGTGTTGTAGGAACTAAATCATACCTAATATATCAATCACGCAATAACCCTCTATCGGCAGTCGGGTAAAAAGGTCCATCATCTATAAAGCTAAAATATTAAAAGAAAAATAAAGAAAAGGTAATAAAAACATTTATTCTTATTTACTATTTTACACAGGTACATGCTCAAGATTGAAATAAAACAAAATCTTAGAACACTTAGGTACAATGTATCTTACAAAATATTTTTTAAATGTGTTTGTCACTATGTAGGTAGGTATCACTTTTTTCGAGTATTGCTAATTTAGACATCACTGGACTTATAGTACCTAGTTTTGTATTTTAATTTAATTAAATCCAATCTTTATTAAACTGGAAACACAGTAATTAATCACATAAGTACCTAATTAAATACTTTTTGAGAAGAAATCGAGATTTTTGATCCAAGCACTTAAAATTATCAATATGTAAAAACATAAAAGTACAATTTAGAATAAACAAAAAAAAAGATGTAAGATTTAAATCTCAATTTTGTATCCTTATTA
This sequence comes from Acronicta psi, assembly GCA_946251955.1. Classification (NCBI taxonomy): domain Eukaryota; kingdom Metazoa; phylum Arthropoda; class Insecta; order Lepidoptera; family Noctuidae; genus Acronicta; species Acronicta psi. The sequence continues at coordinate 13,745,814 of OX276469.1, read as the reverse complement.
TTATAATAATCAGAAACCATTTATTTATGTTTGTTATACAAGATTTAGTATTTGTTTCACTAACTAAATTAAAAAAAATGCAACAAAATTTGGATGAAATTATCTGCCAAGTAAGTTAACGGGAACTTACTAGTGGGTGGTAAACTGGCCGTTAAATTATTACTTATTTGCTACCTTCAACCCACATGAATATTGAAGCACAGTAGAAAATCAATGTATAGGTTCCTCCAGGACCCGATTGATGGTTGCTAACACAAGAACAACATTTTATGGTATCTTCTAATACCACAATAATACTTTAGTAAAAAAATAAACAATGAAGAAGTAACAAGCTCGTAACTAACAGTTTCACTGTTATTATCATAATTAAATTATAATTTTGTCAAACTGTAAAATTTAGACTTATGATTCTTTTAAAACTAATTTTAGAATAAGTTGCTCAACTTAATCTACAATTGGTTTGAATAGAATCCAAAGTCTTTCAAATTCTCTTTTGTACTGCTCTACCAGTTCCTTCTGTGAAGTCACTAAGCAGTCTTCATAGTTGCCACACAGAGCTTGATTGGTCCAGTTTAATGACCCCGCCATCACAAATGGTGTTAAAATATGGTTGTCACTCAATGTATCAGCAAGACAAAACTTGTGGTGCATTAAATTTGTCGACTTCATCCAACGCACCGGTATGCGCTGCTTTTCTAACCTCCTCATACAGGAACCAGTTGAGAAACCCATATCAGCATCAATAATTACACGTATAATCACGCCACGATAGTGCAGCTTTAATATAGCATTAGTTATATCTGTATTGGTCCATACATACATACAAATGTCCAAATTATGCCGAGGCTGACTCAAATAATATAATAATCTGTCCATACTTTTCGAAATCATACAGCGAGAATATTTGCTCTTTTTAACTTCCTTAGAGTCATAACAAAACATAATGACTTCATTTATTTCTTTATTTTTATATTTCACTTCTTTCTTCTTCTTTGTCAAGAAATTGTATGTTACTCGCGTCACGAAAGCAAATGATAACAGTATGAATAAAGTTTTGCTATAACTTTTCAAAGACATGATGTTTTTTCAATGTATTAAAATTAAGTAACACAGAACAATTGTAGCTTTCCACGATAGTAAACTTCAATGTATCATTGTTTGGCTTATGTTTCTCTAAGGTTTGTTCAACATAGTTTTGTTGCTAAAACAATTATTTAGAGAAAATATTCGCACATTTTTCCACACTTCAACAATTCAACATGAGTTTTGTTTGAGTGACGTTTCACGTCATGTAATTTAGACATATGAAAGTTCCCGCCATAGTGATATTTTTAAAAATTGTATCTGGCCTCTAGTGTTTTAGTCAATCTTGTGTAAGTCTATCTCTATCCTAATATTGATTAATAGAGAATAGTCATACTAAAAGGACAGCGCGAGATTTGCAGAAACTGGTAAATGTTAGCGCCACGACCACTAGACCAACGAGGCAGTTTGCCTACCTAGGTATATGATTATTGATGATTGTACATTTGTACCTAAGTTTATTGATGTTTCAAATAAAGTAGGTACCTGTGCCGAGGAAGATTATTGATCTTTTAAAAATTAGATACAAATACCGAAAATTCTGAATATTTATTTACATCTTGTTTTACAATATTTATGTTTACTTAACATATTTGTAATGAGTCTCATAACGTTATGTTATTTATACTGAAATCATGAGGTCTCAGTCGTAAGTTTAAATTATAAGAGCTGTGATGTGCTGACTGCAGGGGCCCGCCATACCCGCCGATGAGTGCGCATGATCCATAGCTATTGTCACTCGTACTACCGTAGCCAACCACGCTTTGCCCCATCAAACTGTTTGAATTTGGAACGTATTGTCTATTCCCCACATTCTGCATCATCAGAGAATAATCGTTTTGGTACAATCCCGTGTTCGTAATAGGAATGCCAAGATTTAAGTTGAGGTTGTTTGCTTGAAAGTGATGCAGCCATGGTTCTTTAGAGTTGCGTGCAAATTCCTGCCTGGGGTCTTGGTGGGGAATACCGATTGGGACAGCAATGGGCTCAGGGGAACTTTGACTAGTAGAACTTCTGTGAGTCGACAGCGCTGACCTTTCGTTTCTTCGGAATTTCGCCCTGCGATTTTGAAACCATACCTGTAACAGAGAAAAGACAGAAAATAGAACGAGTGCTAAATGAGCGGCATTTAAAAATTCCTCCTGAATTGTTCGTTTTTAAAACCCATTGACAATTATTTTTGGATCATGTCGTGATTCATCAAATGCGGCTTGCTTTATGAGCCTGCAGTCTGAACGAATATAGGCCGATGGAAATACTTTTGACTTAATTAACATATTTTATGACTTAATCATAATGTGGCAATTATTTTCTATGAGCTCGTATCTACATTTAATTTAATAATCAATTGTTTATAAATAAAACCGACTAAACTGAAAGCATTTTATTAATATGTATCTTCTGAATCGAATGGTCAACTGCCAACCAAATAAGGAACCATCTCAGAAGTATCTATTCCATGTAAAATTTTATGCTTCACTTCAATATAAAAAAAAACAAAACTACCGACAAATTGAGAACCTCTAAGCTCTTGTCCAAGAAATATGATATAATTTAGCTTTGTCACTTACTTGTACTCTGGCTTCAGTCAAATTAACCCTCGCAGCGAGATCTTCCCTGACAAACGCATCTGGGTAATGTGTCTTCTCAAAGACCTTCTCCAGTGCAGCTAGCTGCTGACTAGTGAACGTAGTCCTGTTCCTCCTAGGTTTCTTCCTGTCGTCTGATTTCACATCTCTTTCCTCTTCAGACTCCTTCTGATTCTCCCTCTCTTTCGCACCTTTGTCTTCGTACTTCCGCCTCATGTCTTCGTATGCTAAGTAGTCGACTGGTTTGATGTATGGCCGTTGGAGATCTTTTGGGCACCAGTTCAAGTCATTCTGGTAATTTTGCTCGTATGTGCTGTTGATTTGGCGTCCTGCTGTTAGGTGGTGGAGCCTCAGAAGGCTGTCCTCGTGGCACTTGATCATATGGAATAGGTTGTGGTTGTTCTCTGGGTAACTCCCAAGGTTCACGTTGTAGTTGCTGGAGTTCTGGGGTTTCGGATCGTAGTTCTTCGTGACAGGCTGCCGGGTATTCAGGATATCTGTGGATAGAAAATTTATGTAATTCGTAAGGCTGTACTGGACTCACAGCCGTCCCTATTGCGTCACAATAACAGTGATTTTGGTAGTGCAATTGTATACCCATAGCTAGATGTGTTGTCGTATGTTGCACCTACACTATGTCGGACAATAATTTTATCGAATCGACACTCATGTCCGTCCGTTGCGCGGTGTGGGTGGTTTTTCTTTTTTAATTAAGTTCTATAAAGTATGAAGTATTGTGATTGGGACCTTTAGTAAGTAATTAAATAAACATAATCATCATCAACCCATAGGTATATTATCCCACTGCTGGGCACGGGTCTGCTCTCAGTATGGGAGGGAATAGGCTATAGTCCACCACGCTAGCCTAATACGGGTTGACAGACTTCACATGCCGTCGAGAAAATCTCTCACGATGTTTTCCTCCACCGTTAAAGCGAGTGAAATAAACATAAGTAGGTACTACATTTATTATATTTGCATCAAAATAACATTAAAACAAACAGCGTATCATACAATAGTTCTCTTGTTTTAGATCGCACACGCACCGGCGGCTAACTTCTATAGATCGTTGTTGTGCGGTCGGCGTTCGCGCTTGTGCAGCCCTATCGGTTACTACGCTCACGTGGAAGCTGTTGCGCATGCTTCTCTGAACTTACGAAGATATGAAGGTCTCGTTTACAATCGTACTATGTAGATTAGGTATGTAACGTACCTACATGATCGCAGTTTGAACCTTAAAACCTGGTCATTAGGTACGGTGATTCTTTTCTGAAGATTCTGAGCCCATTTTAATAATTGCAAATAGTTTTTATTGGTGTAGGAAAGTATAGAATATCGGTATTGGTCATACATAAATAATTGTTTTATTTCAAAATTTCTCAAGTTATCGATACCTAGAATTAAAAAAAAACGCAAAAAGTGTACTGTGTACCTACGCAATTTTACACATTTTTTTGAATTAGGGCTCGACTTGTTACGCCGTCGTTTTATTATGTCCCCTACCCTAATCCAATATTTTTCTTTCTCCGATTTTTACGGCTGGGTTGAAGTTAGCTCGTGCCAAAGACTATATATTATACTCTATGGCTCGTGCCAACTTCAAGCCGGAAAGTGAGTTTGGCGAAAACTGTAGGTAGTACGGTCAGCATCAAAAGTCGTTGAATACGGCGAAAGTGTAAAAACATCACAGTACCAAGACTATTCATTAGATTTTGACTAATATAAAATATATAATTGTCCTCTATTATGAGAATTTGTACTGCCTTCAAGGGACAGTTAATTCTGAATGTTAAAGATGTTAAAGCGTTTTGAAGATTTCATAGTGTTCAGCTACTTTTGTTGCTGACTGTGCCTATTTAGCCTCGCAAATAAAATAGCTTAACCGATTGTAATGAAACTTTGTTCGGTACCTAAATTGTTGAGTACACACTGGAGAGGGTTCTTAACAAAACCATTGATATTGCAATGCATGCAATGCTCAACTTATTTACCTTTTTAAAAAAATTACAAACAACACTGCGGCTATCAAAATCAATTCCAAAACAAGACCATCTTTTCGAATAAATAAAGAAGTGCGATCCGGTATCGCCGAAATTATTTACGACCGTACTAGAGGTAGTGTTCAAGAAGCTAGCTGGTTCGGCGGAGGCTGGTATTGTGGTCGGAGAAAAGAGATTATCTAATCTCCGTTTCGCCGGCGATATTGTCCACTTCTCGTCTTCAACCTCCGAGTTGACTCAGATGCTAGACGATCTCAGCTAGATAAATCTCGAGGTGGGACTTCAAATGATCATGTCAAAGGCCTGTTTTACAACCTCTGGATAGCCACTAACCGCTGGATAAGTTCAAAAATGGAACAAAATTCGTATGATATTATCTGCCAAATAATTGAATGGGAACTTACTGGGAGGCGGTGACACAGGCCCTAAGATGGCTACTTTTGCTCTTAAAAAATATTTTGGAATGCAAGTGAAACCGCGTATAGCAGCTAGTCTTATGTCCGTAATCTCACGCACTACTGAAAGATAAAATATATGCTTAACTTACCTTTATTTTGCTCCATAATACAGAGAATTTTGGCACAGAAATGATTTAAAAAATTGATTTTTAAATTAATTTACTTAAAAACGTAGACACTGTCACATTTGTTTTGTATAAAAGCCCTGCGAGTCCACTCCGGCGCCGATCGAACGCGGCCAAACTGAATAATTGTAATTAATTCGCCCGCTTATTTAATTACTTTATTTAATTAAATAATTCGACTAACTCATACTAATGTGCGAACTAATGGAGTCTGTGCCGTGATCTGGCTGCTTTGCAACTTCATCTCAAAAACAACATGTGTGCCGCTACAAAAAATACGCTGAAATCTTCCCCCGTCTGAACACACCCATTGAATCGAAAAGGAAACGTAATTTTCGTCTCTATGTTCATAGAGATAGACTTCAAATCTCGAACTTGCAGTCTTTCAGGTTTGGTAAAGGAAATAAACACTTTATAATAACAGCTTGAAGATTAATTTTGTATTGGTTCTTATAAGTGGGAGTTTCACGAAGTTCTAATTTTGATTTTGTTTCAGAGGCTGCGAGGCGTGGTTTCCTTTGCCCCGCCTGATGTCACGACAAAAAAAAAGTTAAATATTTTAAGCGGGAAACGATTCAGGCAATAATTGACACGTCAACGTATATTATTTATAGCGTTCGAGAGAAAATGAACATAAAGTTTTTAAGTAATTGGATGTGATAGGTTTATGTTGTTGAAGTCGAGCGACGCGGATGTGAAAATTCGGTTTTTATTCAACAAGAGGAAGATAGCGCCGCTTCACCCTGATAGAAAGATAGGTAGATAAGTAATTTTTATTTATTTTCAAAGAGGTTATAGTTATTCTACTTAATAGGAGAGAAGCAACAACTGATGCACTTATGAAAAACCATTTTATTGCGGTTTTAATTACATAAGTTCCAAAAATAGCTACAACGAGTAAGTACCTAAGTAAGTACGTCAATACTTATCCGGTGGTTCGCAACTATGAAGTACCGATTCCTTTGTTTCACTTGCAAACCACAAAAATCTTTTGTATTTTGTACCAGAGCCACTACTTGAACTATTTATTTATTATTTATTTATTTATAGTTAATTAACACGGTACAACACCAATTACATTAATTAACTTAGAAAGAAACAATATATACAAAAACTATACAAGCCAATATGTAGCCAAGCTAACTATGTAGCCAATTTTTTATAACAGACAATTATTCGCTACGTACTAACATGGAACAGTGGACACCCTCGCGTACTGTTTCTCACAGAACATCAAACATACTCGCATTATTTTAATTCATTCGTCCGCAAACACATCGCATTCAGAGTTGGCCGTCAAGAGGGCATTGAGCATCCTTAAAGTGCGACTCAGATCTGGCGACAGTTCTACAAGACACACTCAGGCTAATATTCAGAGACGATGCTAAGCGTAAAGTAATGCTTCCATATGTCAAATTTGTATGAAAATTTGACATACGGAAGCATAAGTTCATGTTAAGTCTCGTTTCTGAATGTCAGCCTTAGACTAATATTATATTACTTTGACTATTATTACTATACTATTATTCAATAGAATAGAATACTTTAGCCATGTTCAGTGAGAGTGAGTGGGTAGGTACACTTTGTTTGTTTGTCTTTTTTCCATATACCTACTTAGCCACATTTCGTTCCAATCCTATCTCGTCAATCTTTTTGTCTGCCTGAAGTTGGCACGAGCCATCTTCAACCCGGCCGAAAAAATCGGGGATAAAAAGATTGGATTAAATTAAATGAATAAAAACGATAGCCTACGATTTGAGTTTACGTCTTAATTTATTTTTTCCTCTCTCCGATTTTTACAGCATGGTTGAAGTTGGCTTCTTCAGGCCGGACAAGAAGATTGACGAGATAGGATTGGAACGAAATGTGGCTAAGTAGGTATATGGAAAAAAGACAAACAAACAAAGTGTATCCTCTCCACTCTCACTGAACATGGCTCAAGTATTCTATTCTATTTATTACACTGTGGTAATAGTATAATAATAATAGTCAAGTCAATTTTTTTACGTAGCCTATTTTGTGTCCCACTGGGCAAAGGCTCCTCCTAAGTCAGTCCAGAATTTTCTATCCTTTGCTTCTTCATACCACATTGGGAAAAAGTGGTCCAAATCATCTTTAATTATTTAATTTAAACTTATAAAGTGATTCTACTCAGTTGCCATTTTAACTCGTCAGGGAGGATTCAACTGGTAATCTCCATTTAAAAACTTTTTATAATAATTTCCACATGTCTTCCTAACTTTGCCAAACTGATCATCGCGGTTTGATGATTCGAGTAGACAGTCTCTTGGCTGGTAGTGCTAGAATGATTTAAAACTATTTCATTTGACAGTAATACCTATAGAACATGACAACCTACCTATGATGATATTCGTAGATCGTAATGGCGATAGTTAGCAAAGTTTGAGTGGTTTTTTTTTCTGAAAACTTTCCCAATATCTGCACAGAATAAAGTCGAAGAAAAACAGGCAGGCAGGCGTAACAGAGACTAGAGGGGGTAAACGTAGGTCGTCGGATAGGTACCTACGTCACGACAAATTCATAAAAAACACCACCATAGAAGTAAAAATTGTGGTAAGTTGTAGGATTGTAGGTACCTACTTGCTTTAATATTATTCGGTTCTCTTGTGAATCCGTTGAATATTTTCACAGATAAAATAATACCTACCATAGTTTGATCGTATTTAATGTAAGAATTTAGTCTCAAAGAAATATGATATAAAAATACTGGCAGAGTTGATTTTATCAATGTTGGGTCACGTTTCATTCTTTAACTCATTTTTTAATCCATCTAACTTCATAAACCTTTCAACAACATTTTCCATCAAATAATAAATTAAATTTATTTAAATTACTTATTTATATTAGTTTGTACTCAATTCGTGTGTAATTTTGTAGGCATCCCGCCGTACCTTCCCGTCTGCCCGGAATAGAACCGGCGACCCGTCGCATCGAATTAGTGTGAAATGTTGAAAAACGCCTGTAGCGTACCGTAACGTTCCACGGCCGTTGCCAGATGCCATAGAGTAGTGGCAGCATTTATTTAGTCGAAAGGAAAAGTAGTTTGGATTCCGGCTCGTATTATGTTTGGACTTCACCAACGAGAAAATGAAAGAGATGAAAAGTTTGCAAGGCGTGCGAAAAAACGGTGATCTGGCATGTTTTATTTATGTATTTTAATAAAAAACCTAACTGACACTGTCCGGTCAAAGTTTCAATAAATGACAAAAAAAATCAAATGGAAAAAGCACGTTCAGATTTTCGCAAAAGAATTTTGCAATTGCTATAATCTTTCTGCCCCAGCGGCCATCAGTTCTACGGATCTCCTCATTCATTTGATCGCGTAGAGAAACACCAAGCATTTTGAATAGCAAATACTTTGAATATGAATCTATAATAATTAGAACTTAAATAAATCCAATGGTGTGAATTCGCCACTACAAGTGAAGCGATGAAAATCATAATATATTGCAAAAGTATACGACTACGATTGTTTATAATATGTAATGTATAGATTGCGTAATTAGCAACGGCAACGTTTCATTAATTTACTCCTAAAATAGGTAATAAAATTACGAATTTCATGATAATGTAGTTTACGATTTCTCCAGGAACCCTTTGAAATGCTCACAATATGAAGACATATTTAATTGATTATTTACAAGGAAAACATACCTAAAATCAAAAACAAAATATTAAAATGAGGATTCCTTTGAAGCAAACGTTCTATATTCAAATGCAAGCGCGCCAAGGTGTCATGGCAGCCATAATTGGGGATGACAGTTGTCGGCGGGAGCGCGCGCGACTCGGCGCAAGACAGCTCGTTTGCGCCTGAGCATAACGAGACCGTACTAATATCATCATGTTCTCCAATAATATAAACCGATCAACATTAAAGACAAAACTAATTCAATTTAAGATTTAAATGTTGCCAAAATTATCATTAGGTACACTAGGTTGATTTTCTTTGTTTGCCCCATTTTTAAAACAATTTCCAACTGGTTTCTTAAAGTTTTTTGTTGTTGTGAATAATGTAAGCCCTAAATCCCTAACATCTCATTAGGCTCATCACCTTCTTGGTCTAATAAGTAATTATTTTAAAGATGGCGTAAAAAGGTGTTTTACAATTACAGGCACCAAAAATATTCCTGTGATCCAAAAGATGCAACTTGTGCTAAATGCAGACCCATATAGTAGAATTCCCAATCAAATTCCTAAAGACTACGCACTAAAATCACTAGGCACCAGGCACCAAATCTAAACTAAAATTACCTGTATAATACTAAAATAAATCATAATAACATGTAAATTTCTGGAAGCGAGAGTAAAAACGCAATAACAATTAATTTGGTCACAGTGTGGTCCGCACTGACGTGTACGTGTTCATTTAGAAGGGATGAGGACTCAATAACCCGTGAACATAACCATTTGTCACCACATCATCCGGTATGGTGGCCATATATGACGGTGTTTAGGGGATATCGAAAAAAGGGGACCTCCTCAAAAAGAAAGAATGGAAGAAAAAACGTTTATTTACCACAAATAAAACGAGGTCTATGCTTTTATATTTTTTTACTAAGTATATTTGAATTCCATTGTGAATCTTGTTACAGAATAAATATGAAAACTCCTCTACTTAGGTAATTAAAATGCTGTATTTTATCTCAATTATTATCATTTTATCGAACGACTTGACATAATTTCTTTAGAGATTTTCGTTCTACTTTCAAATTTTCATATTTCCCTAAGCTATTGTTTCCGATTCCGTAAATAAAAACCTTTTTGTCCCAAAACTTCGTCAAAATATGGCGAGTGGTGTGCGCGCGCGCATGACAATTACCTCAAATCAGTGGAGCCATTACTTACGTCGCATCCACGCAACGGTTGGTCCCAACGATTAATTAACGATACAATTTTAGCACGTACACGAAAAATACTAAAACAATTAAATGTTGTCCGCAAATAGACGGGTAATTGATGATGTATTACGGCTCCGATTTGAACGCAAGACTCAACTTTACTAAAAACAAACAAAAGCAGTTATTTTAAGCATGTGTAGGATTGTGTACTTATTGTGATTTTTTCTCTATATTACTATACATGAAGAGAACATAAGTGATAGTTATAATATTGTATATGAAAGTTATAAGTACCTATTATTAATAAATTAAAGTAAGAAAAATAATTATTATTATCTATGAGTATTTCAATGTAGAGTTTTTTTCCCCTTTCCAGTTAGATTCACATACCATAAACGGCATCCGAAAACTGAAAAATGTTTGACATAATGGCAATTTATCACCAAAACATAATTATCGGTTTCGGCCCATCGCCGACCACTCTTGTGTTGACGTGTTTGCTAAATTAATGGGCTTCGGTGCTAACGAGTCGTGCGATTCGCGGCGCAAGCGCATCCGGAAGGATGCGCCACCACGGCGGTAGGCGCCTGTAAAAAAAGTAGTTATGCTAGCTAATTAATATTGTGGGTGGTGTGTACGAGTAGATAAGTAAATGCCAAAATCGTACATAATTAGTTTTGTAACCAGACATGTCATATTCTACAACTAAAACTAGGTACTTTTGTCAACAACTAAAATTACTCTACTACCTATATCAAACCCTTAGTAGAGTAATTTTAGTAATTTTGCCAAAAACATGCTGAATGGTTACATCTCAATCTTAAGTTATTACAATTCCATAAACCAACGTTTAGAAAACGATAACCGGTCCTAGGATTGGCCCTTGAGGAACTACCAGTAGAATTCTAGTTAAAAATAATCTTATTTCTCAGGGTTTTTTTCTTTAATTGTGTGATTAGGTCGTAAGAAAATTAACATTATTAGATTATAAGAAGCCACTTGCACTGGCAAGGAGTTAAACCTACGGACTACAACATGATTTCTCCCTGTGGTATGGTTGGGACCGTTTTCATTAACGCATTTCCTTATTCAGACATCGCTGTCCTGTGTCCTGTCTAAACAGGAAAGTAATACTTTTACTTATCTTTGAATTACTTAATTAATTTACTATTATTGCTTAATCATATTATATTGTTTATGATTGTCCTTATCAATCTTTTAAATCACCCAATTCGTCAACTTTTTATATTTTGCAAACGTCATGATTATGATTAACTCAAACAACACATGCAAGTCGACTGAAAATAAAGGCGAGATAAAATAAATGTAATTATACAGTACAGCACAGTTGACTGAACAAAGCAGATATAGCCTAGGCGTATGACCTTTAGACAGTTCGAATCTAAGCGAGATAGATAGATAGAATATTCTTTATTGTACACCAACATAGATTATAGCAGGACACTAATAGAGTAGTACAATTGGCGGTCTTATCGCTAATAGCAATTTCTTACGGACAACCTTTGGATGGACATGAATCATGTAAGAAAAAATAAATAAATGGGCAGTTGGCAGTATATATTAAAAACTACAATGTCTGTTAGGTACCCACGTACCTATCACTCACTCGTTTTAACGGCGAAAGAAAACATCGTGAGGAAATCGTAGCATAGTTCTACCACAATAGAAAGTTTATTGGATTGATTGGATCAATTCATACGGGTACTTGTTAATTTAATTTGTATCTACCATTTTTTTAAAAAACCAAACGTTTCCAGATGCTTTGGAAGTGTTAGAGTAAATTTTTTTAGGGAGCTGTCATAATGTTATGTCTTAAAAATTTATATATTTAGCCCATCGTTGTCGAGGAGCTCGTAAACATACAAATAAATTTCAAGATAAAAATAATAGATAATCAGATATTTCCTCAGGAAATTTGTAATTTGTGCCCGAAACTATTATTTTAATTAGAAACATTCGTACAAAAATAGTTCGCTCTTTGACGGCTTGAAACTTTTTTACGTCGATAATGTCGTTAAACTTTGACACTTTTTTACCAACACACACTTTATAGTTTTTTAGGCAAGTGCTTTAAGTGCCTGTCAGTGTTAGATTTTAGAAAAGATTTGGCGTAATCGTTTGTTCCACGCCGATTTCACTCTCTGGGGGTTTTAAGTCATCACCGTTATTGACGTGCCCCTTTTCAGCAACTCCTGTTTCGTTTTTTGTTGCGGTTAGATAAAACTTATGGGTCACAAAAACTTTAAAAATTGGCATATTTTTATCTTAGTTAGAAATATTTTGAGCAATAATTATGACTTAAACAACGACCGAGTACTTTAGAAGAAAATATTGTAGGTACCTATTTCAGTATTTATAGTAAGTACCTAGTTTAAATAAATATAACGTACGGTTATTTAACCGATTCTTTGTCTTAAAGCGGACTTATGAAACCAGTAGCTTTCAGAAGGGTATCAAATTGTATCATGGCAATTCAAAAGAGAAACAAGTATTCATGCTAGTAACATAATATCTTCGACATGTTCCGTCAAATTTCCGCGAAACTTCGTAAATAGCCGACCACCATCGCGCCCGCGCTGGTGGCGGTATCAGTTTCAAACTCCTGCGCATCATTGTCGGCGTAACAGCTGTCAACAGTCGCATCACTAGACCGTGACCTGTCAAGGTTTGGTGATCGTTTTCAACTCTGAGTAGGTCAGTTTTCGATGTCCATTTCTTAAAAATTATACAGAGTCGATTCGAGTCGAATTTTTTTTTTTAGTTAATAAAAAAATAAGAATAAGGCAGAATAAACTAATTACATTAGGTAATACAGTAACTACTCTATCATATATCACGGTATTTACACAATAAAAACTCCCTTACTTTAAATTGTCGTTATTGATTGGAATCAAAAACTGACAACTGAAACAATTTTCACAGGCATTGCCGTTTTAATAAAACAGTAACATTATAGCCAACAGCAGCACTCATTCATTCTTGTAGTTAAAACCTAATAAATCTGATTAAATCAGCGCCCGTTGCGTTTAAATCTCAACAATTTCAAAGAGTCGAAATTTGTCCTGACAAAATTTACTGCGACAGTGTACGCGCGGCGCGGGCGCATGATTCGTCGAGATCAAAGCTTAGACGCACCGTCATGTGTTCCCGACAACATGTAGGTCGCCGGAGCCCCTCGGGAGCACTTACAAAAAGTGAGCTTGTATGTTTTGTAAATAATATCTTTATTGGTCTTTGGGCTTCTTTTTCTTGGACTGAACGCGACGCAGTCGGCACCGACATTTTTGTGCACTTTTTATTCGTTAACTAGAAACTTGTAAGGCTCAGTAAGATAGGTATCTGTGAACAGCTTTTTTAGTCTAGAGATAGATCTTTAGACTTTTTTGTAGTTAGATTGTTTTTCATTGTATAATTTAATCAATAATCGAACTTTCTGTGGGGGAAGACACACGCTCTAAAAGCGTCAATAAAAGATCATTACAATTCAATGTAAATAAAACACAAACTTAATTTTGTATAAAACGTGTATTTATTGTATTTTATAATATAATTTTATATGTATAATCATTGGTATATTTACATTTACATTAAGAGTAAGCAGACGTCAGTTAGTTTCATCGCGTTTAATCAATCCCATGCGCCTGGGCAGTTGTAGTTTCTGTTAATTCGGAGCCAGTCCTTGTCAGTGACGTACAGACGCTGCCCCATGTCACCGGTGTAGTTCTGATAAAAAAATAATTACTCTTTTGAACACTGCCTTTATAATATGTAAGTATAACAATAATATGGGTGAGATTTGTTATTAGACATACATACATAGTTACATTTTAGTAAAATTAAAATCACACTTCAGGTAGGAATCTAACTTGCAACATGACTGTGCTCCTAAGGTGTCGTTTATAAATACACATTTACACAAGCTTATGTCAACGGAAAATGTATATTCTTTGAAAATGTTTAAATAAAATAAAAAAATATAGTAAACTAGCAACCCGCCCCGGCTTCGCATGGGTTTGAATTTCTTGTATTTTTTGTACTATAATATGTATGTATTATACATATTATAAACCTTCCTCTTCAATCACTCTATCTATTAAAAAAACCGCATCAAAATCCGTTGCGTAGTTTTAAAGATTTAAGCATACATAGGGATATAGGGACAGAGAAAGCGACTTTGTTTTATAGTAGTGATTATGCTGGAAACATTTTTCTTTCGAGTGTTCGTCTAGGTATTCATAAAGAAAAAAAGGTAAAGGTCACTGAGAGTCGTTTGATGCAGGCGGCATACGACCGGTCCCTGTGGAAGTCTATGGGGGGAGACCTTGTTCAGCATTGAACCTCTTTTGGCTGCTATGGGGATGTTGATGACTTGGGAAGACTGCATCTAAGACTTAGGAATTTAACTTAAAACGTATCAGTGAATAGTATACGCACCTTCAAAGCCTCAATGGTTGGTTCTCCATTCGCGGTGAATGAATAAGGTCCATAGTGTAAACAGCTCACATAGTCGTATTCTACGCCTAGATTGTCTACTCTAGCTTCTGTGTATACATCGAAATTATGTTCGCTGCCTGAAAAAAAATATGATGGTAAATAAGGGAAAATGAACCCTAAATGTATCTGACTATGTAATGCAAAGATATCGACAACATACATCAACCCATTATTAACTGTCCCACTGCTGGGCACGGGTCTGCTGTCAGAATGAGCAGGGTTAGGCCGCTAAACTAGCCTAATGCGGGTTGGCACTCTTTATACGCCGTCAAGAAAAAATCTCAGGAATGCGTGTTTTTCTCACCATGTTTTCCTTCATCGTTGTAAGCGAATTTCGAGAAGTCAGAGGTGCGTACCTTGAATTTTATACTCGAGATTCTATTTGTCCCGTGCGGGAATTGGCACATAAATATGGAAATGTCATCCCTGGAAATATTAGTTCTCCATTTTACCTGACGCGATGTTCTCTTCGAGGATGTTGACATACTGGTCCCTGTCGTAGGTGGCATGCATGTGGAGGAAGCCGAGGATGTGCATCCACTCGTGCACGATGGTGGGGTGACGGAAGCAGCCGGAGCCAACGGTGTTGCGGGCCAGGTTCATGGTGTGCGCCCCTCGAGATAACCTGTAGCCTATGTGCGCGTAACACCCGCTGGATTCACCCTGGAGAGGTATGACATTTTTAGGCTGTGTTTTCATCAGCACGAGAAAAATATCCATCAATAGGCTACGTTTCCACTACTCTTAACTTCCTAGTTGAAACGCTCTTTTTGTCCGTAGTCACCATTATCGTATACCCTTTGTGCAACTAATTTGTACTCTTGTAACTAATGTATTCACAATCTAACCAAATGCTTCTCTGACTACCTAATATTATAAATGTAAAAGTAATTCTTTGTCTGTCTGTGGCGCTTTCACGCCAAAACTACTGAACTGATTTAAATAAAATTTGGTACACAGATAGTCTAGAGCCTGAGAAAGGACATAGGCTACTTTTTAATGCGAAAAAAGAGCTGTAAAGGGTTGAAATAGAGGATGAAAGTTATAATAAATACCTTGACAACGCGGGCGAAGCCGCTGCCAGAAAGCTAGTAACAATATATTTTTACCCTACCGAAGAAGAGTAATTTTTTTGTCCGTAAAGTCAGTAGATTCCTTTTCCTATTCATGCGCATTACGACTGAATTTTTGTCTAAGTCGAAGTCTAGACTTCTGAATACACTTCACACAGCGTCGGTAGAAAATCTCAGGCTTGCAGGTTTTCTTACGATATCTACGATCGCTTAAATTGCGGATCAAAAGATTATGTTGGTGTTTAGTTTTTATTGATAGGATTTTGTAATTAATTCCACTTAAGTCCCGATTAACTCATATCACCCAATACATAAGCTTGTTTATATCTTACATAAGCTTGGATTATGTATTATTATGTTGGTTTTGTTTTAATCGCGATTATCTTTATTTCGAGTACCTATGTAATCGTTTAGATATTCAGTACTACGGAATTACCTATTTAAAACTGTTAGAATCATCATTATATCGTTTTGCCATTATCCTAGCCTTTTCCCAACTTAGTATGTTGTTTTTTTATTGCCTTGGGTTGGGGTCAGGGCCAGTGTAATCAGATGCGGCTGAATATCGGTATTTTACACGAAACGAAGTGACTTGTCATACCTCTACAACTGATTTATTAGGTAGTACCGATATCCTCAGAATAAAGTGGAAATACTAAAGAATATAGTTCTCATCATTAACCCATATACTGTCCCACTGCTGGGTACGGGTCTCCTTTCAGTATGAAAGGGATTAGGCTATATAGTCCACCACGCCGACCTAATGCGGGTTGGCAGGAAAAAAATATGGGTAACTCCAGGCGTACTTACGGTGAGCTTAACATAAACACTGTCCGTGGATTCCCGATACCGGAATTTGACGCAGGAGTGGGCTTCAATGTCCCTAACGGCAGCCCAGACAGCTGCTTTCTGGAGTTCATCTGCAAGAACAAGTATTATAAAGACATCTCGCCTTCTGTTCTACTAAGTAGATATCGCGGTTTCACCCGCCTTGCTCGGTTTAAGTGCAAAAACTTTTTTTTACACGAGACTGATAGTTTCAGAAATTATAATTCGAAGTTCGCGTTCAAAAGTAAGTATAGAGTTCGCCAGTATGTTTAGATTAGGTATAAGTAGTTAATAGTGGGTGAGTCAAAACTCCGAACAACTATTGAAAGTTTTTATAGAAAGCCCCAATAACACTGTACTCGATCTGGGAATCAAACGCAGGACCCCGAGCGTAGCAGTCCCGGTTAGTTCTATTAGTAGATAATTTTAGACAGACATCCTTTCTTGTTAGTACTTAGTTGATTGTTGATGTTGTCGGTTTCTGAAAAGGACTGAAAATTAAATTAGTCATTGCAATAAAGGCGTTGCCCTCTATTCTATCGGTTGATTCCATATAACCGTAATCATTGATTGCGGACATAAACACACAAATTTTATCTACGTTATTGCTTGTAGAACACCGCTTTGATCACTGATTGACAGTTTTGATAACAGTTGCAGTGAAAATAGTATAGTATAGGTATAGTTTAGTGACCCGATTTTATCGGTGCATTCATCTTTTGTTCTTGATCTTGAATAAGGTTATTTTTAACCCCCGACGCAAAAACGACGGGGTGTCATAAGTTTGACGTGTCTGTGTGTGTCTGTATGTGGCATCGTAGCTCCCGAACGGATGACCCGATTTTGTTTTTTTTTTTTTTTATTTGAAAGGTGAATTAGTCGGGAGTGTTCTTAGCTATATTTGATGAAAATCGGTCCAAGATGGCCGCCGCCACAAAAAAGCAGATTACATATTTTTTCACAACTCCCTCAATATGGGTATCAAATGAAAGGGCTTAACTAGTAAAATATTATACACTATGATAAATTTCAAATCCAAGATGGCCGGTTCCACAAAATGGCAAATTAAATTTCGTGTCGGGGGTTTTCTAAATTTTTAATTTAGGTTAGGTTATTCAAAGATTCTTTTTGACCTTACTGTATTCTTAGGGCCTGTTTCACAACCTCTTGATAAGTACCTGTTAAATTACTTGGTAGATAATTTCATAGACATTTTGTTTATGTTCCATTTTTTTTAATTCCGGTTGATAGCACCTATTCAGGGCCCTTAGAGTATTGTTTAAGGAGGTATGTAACTGCAAGCTATACAAGCGTACTATATATACAAGCAAACAACGTATATCTAATTATCTAGGTATATAAGCCCACAAGCATATTACACTACAATTTGCCCGTTAGACTACTTACTCTCTCTCCTACATTATTTAAGAACATGTAACTAGCTAATCCACCACGCTAGCCTAATGCGGGTTGGTAGACTTCACATGCAAATCTCTCAGGCATGCAGGTTTCAAGTTTCTTGGCAGTCCAGTGGTCATACCCTTAGGCTACTAAGGGTATGACCACTGGACCGGACTGCCAAGTCAAAGGTCTCGAGTTCAAATCCAAGGCACGCACTGACTTTTCAAAATCATGTGCGTAATTATCACTCACTTTAACGGTGAAGGAAAACATCGTGAGGAAACCTGCCAAGTCACTGCTTAAATTTATTATATTATCAAGGAAAAACTTACCAAACTCGCCGTCTCCGAACTCGAATACGACGGTGTTTTCAGGCCAGATTGTGATGGACGATGTCTTATAAGAGTTACGACCCATCACATACTCCTCTAGCATCAGCTCATAGTCGCCATCATCCAGCACAATGTCGCCTTGGTACTTGCCGCTCATTTCCTCGTCATTGACAAGAGGGTAAGCATTTTTTCTCGCTAAGAACCGTTCCCCATTTCCGTTGCCTGAGAAAGTAAAGTTACAAATACTTCAGCTGAAATCCAAATGGTTTGAGGGGAAATAAAAACGAAGTGAAATTCGAAACAGTTTCAGCCTTTTGGTAAAGGATTTAAACTGCACTTATTAAGTCAGTAGTAAGTATAAAGATGAGTGACCATTTTGGGGCGATCATACGGAAGAGCACGTTAAGCCGTCGCTGCCCCGGTTTTCATACGATATCGTTAGTGGTAGTGGAAATAGCCCAGAAATTAAGTTGTGGGGGTCTATATAGGCTATAGCTGCACCGACAAAAAAAAAATTGGAAGATGTATCCAGCATGTGTTGATTATTTGAATGGATCTAGTACAATCTGTGTTTAAAAAACAATTGAATGTTCAAATTCAAATATTTTTATTTTTACTAAGTAGACCTAAATATAAATAGGTACTTTTGAAAGGTCACACTAGTTGCACGGTTCCAAAAAAGTAAAAAAAAATCCGTGGTAAGTTACAGTAACAGTTGTTGTGAATAGTGATGAGGATGATGCAGCTTGATGTGTTGATGCAGAGAATAAAATGTGGATATTAAGATTGATAAAAATTGCCACAGCAGTAAGCTGACCAACCCCGACAGACAGTTAATGAAATTGTATGGATACAATTACTTAATTTGCATGAGGACTAAATCTAGGCTACACTCACCATTTTTAATATTTTCCAAAAATTGTTTGAATGCTTCAATGTCCTTCCTACTCCTCATAACTGCAGGACTGGCGACCACCAGACCCAAGACGGCAGAGATCACCAAAGGACGCAACATATTGATTCAGATAATTCCAGATACACTAATACATATTCTACTCCCAACAGTTACCTTTATATTCAAACAAATTATCTGCCACAATATAGATAAACAATAGCTATCAATTTATAACTCAATTCGGATTTTTTTACATGAATAAATAAACCTATTGTTATTTACTATATCATAGGTGGTTAGGTATAATTTTATTGTAGCTATTATTTGTTTCGTTATTGTCTCTATTTATTTACCTACCTACCAGAACTATATTTAGATAAAATATGTGAGTGGAACACATTTAAAAAATGCGCAATCTACTAAAATAATAATAAAATACCAAAGTTAAAAACAAAATAATTTATTCAAGATAGAAGAGTTCGGTATGTAATGCTTTTTGAAAGTCATTTTTACATTTTAGTTAACCCCCGAAACACCCGCCCTTCAACGCCACACAAGAAATTCGAATACTTACAATTTTGTAAACGGTAAAATCGTTTACACAACACACCGTCACATTTTTTTACGAAATAAGTATATCATGATACTGGTTTCTATTTTCACTAGAATGCAGTAAATAGACCAATAGGCTCGCTCCCTATTGGACATGGGATGAGACCTAAAGGCTGAACATACTAAACAAAGAAACATGGTGTAGGTACATCAGTACAACTCTGCTTAAGTCTTCGGGTAATACAGGCGTATAATATTGGTATGTTCTATTGTCACTTGATAACTGAAACTCCAATGTCATGTCTGATATGCAACGGAGTAGATCTTCGCAGATCAAAACAAAAGAAATGTACCTTTCTTTTGTTTTGATCTGCGAAGATCCGTATACCTTATCTAAGCCAGGACACATTAGATTTAAGATCGTTGAAAAAATAAAACAAAGGAAGTAGGTTTAAGTAATATAGGATTGGTAGCACTCGGCGTTAATTGGTTAGTTTGTCTAGGTACCCTTTTGGGAAAGAGAGTTTTTCTGATGTGTTTTAGGAATAGTCAGAACGATAAGGAGGGCTTAAACTAAGGTGTGGACTGGACACTGATTAATTTAAAGACAGAATCATCAAAATCATAATCATAAATTAAGCGTGATGTTGGTGATTCACCGAATAATAGAATTTCTTCTTGGAAAATATTTTTTGCAACTTAGTCACCAGGAAAAGTAAATTATGATGATTTTATACGTAAACCGTATATTTGGATGATCTGAGATTTAATCAGTAAATTATTGCGATTATGATCAAATCAGCATGAGTAGTGATAGCCCAGCGCCCATCGCCCGCGTGGTCATATAATTTTTTTCCCGTTTTTGCAACATTTTTCATTGATACTCCGCTCCTATTAGTCGCAGCGTGATGATAGCCTTCCCCGATAAATGTGCTATCTAACAATAAAATAATTTATCAAATTGGTCCACTAGTTTCGGAGCATATTCAATACAAACAAACAATCAAATCTTTCCTCTTTATAATTTTTGTATAGATCACTCGCAGGCTTACAACGGTGAAAAACACCGTGAGGAAACCTGCATGCCTGAGAGATTTTCTCGACGGTGTGTGAAGTCTGCCAACAGGCACTAGGCCAGCGTGGTAGACCTAACTCTACTCCAGCCTATTGCACTCAACCGGGCACAAATCCAGACTCCGAGAACTTCACAGCTACTGCTACTGGGAATTTCACAGAAAAACCCAACAACACTTGCTCGGCACGGGATTAGAAGTTCGTAACAGTCGCGCTTGGGACCACTAGAGCAACGAGGCAGAACATTTCTTATTAGATGTCATAATTAATAATGTCATTAATTCATCGCACGGCAGTGCCCCCGCCAAGACGAGCAAAAAAGCGGCACGTTATCTTTACCGGAAACTAGGTATAGATACTTTGTAAAAATTACAAGCATAAAATTTTCTAGAAATTATGAATGAGTGTTATTTATTGCAATAGTGCTGTCATAAATAACACAAAGATATGACAAATATTCATTGAGTAGGTATAGGTACCCAGTTAAAATGAGAGTCATTTTTTATAGTCCTAAAATATATCAGTTTCAAGCAATTGGTTAGATTATTTAAATCCTTTACTTAATCTGTAATAATATGAATGACATAATTCTTTAATGCTTTTGTTGTCTGCGGCGTTTTTGTAAATCTTTTGATGTGTTCCAATATCCGATAAGACATTTAGGTACCTATAATCCATTTAATCCTCACATATTCCTTAATGAACTATTTTGCTTTATATGTGACGTAGTTGAAATCATAGAGTTCTGCAAATTTATTATTAATTAGACATTTTTTCTTAATGTTTCATGCATGAGTCATAATAATACATTCATCCAGCCGGGCAGTTCGTATTGTTTAGGATTCTAAACTCACTGACGATTTAGATGCCCTCATTAGCGATCTTTATTTTACCAGGTTATCTGTCCATCTCGTTGGAGACCGTGCCGTGTAAGGTAGGGTTCCTGTTATCTGTATGCATATTATTAGGTACCTACAGTTCTCGCCAAACTTATTGTCCGGGTTGAAGTTGGCACGAGCTAATTTTAACCCGGTCATAAAAATCGGAGAAAACAAAAACATGGATTAAAATTATTTAAAACGACAGCCTACGACTTGAGCTTTCGTTTTTATTTATTACAATCCTATAATTTTGGTTCTCTGATATTTACGGCCGGGTTAAAGTTAGCTCGCGCCAATTTCAAACCGGACAATAAGTTTGGCGAGAACTGTAACTACCTATATACATATAATAAAAAATAACATCGGTTAATTCCAAAAGTATTAGATTGATAAAAATGCAAATGTAATGATATAATATAAATATTAGGAATTATAAAGGTATAAAAACAATGCTAGGATAAATGGGCCTTTATTGTGTAGGAGTCACTGACCCGGGAATGTATAGTACCTATGCCTAGTTACCTACCTAGGTAACAGTTTTTAGAGGACAATATTTTTTATCATACGGATAGAACTTTCCAGGTATCGGGTAAGTTTTATTGACTGAAAAAACTACGCATCTACTTTCGTATCTAATAATTTCACTGCAATTTTTATACAACCGTAAAACTATAGGATAGGTACCAAAAATAAAAGAATAGGTACATAAACAAACTGCGACATTGATAGATAAACAAAACACTTGAATACAAAACATACATGTTTTTTGTTTTTGTAGTTATTCGAAAAAATATTCTAAACGTCAGTTTCTTCCTAAGTATTTAAAATAATAATACAACTAATTATGTACCGATATACTTTAGATTTTTTGGTGTTTAAGGATTTACGAGGTGTTTCGATCTCGTCCTAACTAAAACCGCACTCCTTCCCTTGCCCTATATTCAGACACTGCCATGGGATCACGTTCGTTTTGGATATAGCCTCAGTGGCGTAGCGTGCCTTGCCGGGGTCCCGTGTAATAATTTGCTTGGGGGCCCTTAAAAAGGGTAAACATTTCACACAAAATAGAATTAATAGAAATATATTCCCCCGTTGCAGTAAATGACTTTTAAACGGGGAAATCACCGTGGGGAGAGCCGGGCAAGGTCACCTGCAAAGGAGACGCAGGCTCATCTCTCTCCTGTCCTATTGAGGTAAGGATCACGCCGACCTAGTGCAGCTTAGCAGACTTCACACGCCGTTGAGAAAATCTCAGGCATGCAGGTTTCCTCACGATGTTTTCCTACACCGTTAAAGCGAGTGATAATTCCAGATGATTTCGTAAGTGTACAGTAAAAAAGACTATATTACGTTTAAAATAACTTAACTTAACTTAACTTAGCTTAACTGTTTCGGATTTGTGCCCGGTTAATGGTATTTCCAAAGATAATAATCCAAATAGTCCCAGAATTATATTTAAGTAAAAAAATACTTATATTAATTAATCTGTGAATTTGAAATAAACTGTCATTTTTAAATTCTATTTTAGAACGAAAAAGACCGTAACCTTCAAAGTGGTATTGTAGCGTGGGGTATTGGTTGCGGAGAAGACGGATCTCCTGGAGTCTACGTCGACGTGGCTCTGATGAGAGACTGGATCGACAAGGTCGCCGGCGAGGCTACGACCCCAACACCTACACTTTTTAATAAAAAAAATAAAATTAATTAACTTTAATGAAGCATTAACTGTTGTATTGTGGTTTCTTTAACTACACATTGTACAGAAATAAACTTCGATAACTCAACCTAAAAATCTATTGTTTGAAAGTTATACTTACTTTTCGACATTTACTTTACCTTAGTCGAATTTGATAAGGTATGATCAATACTCATTGTAGTTAAAGAAGGTCTCTGACTACAGCGTTAAAAAATATTTCCAAGCAATGTAGAGAACACAAAATGGAGGCGCTAGCGCCACATTGGATTTACTGAACTAAAATCGTTGATGTAAAATTTAATCCATACTACTGTTGGCGCTTTTTATGAAAAAATTACAGTACAAATGTTTTTTAGGTTGAGTTTTTGATTATAGCGGTCTGACAGTATCGATTGTAGGCCTGACAATTTATTTATTAGCCGCAAATCTTTACATTTATAACAATAAAATTACTGTAACATCATTGTCAGAAAAAATATCCTCAACTATATTTTCATTATATTTTATATATATTTTATATATGTTTTTAGTTTTAGAAAATATGATATGATTTTATATAAAAAAAATGTTGTTGTCTTTGAAATATTAAAAATATTTGTCATAAGTTTTCTAATAATTGAGGTGTTTATTTAGCCGTAAATGAGTTTTAAGTTTCTGCCTTTTTATTAAAAAATAATATTTAAGATGGATTACCTTATGAGATTCTAATTTTGTCTATTGCTTACTCAATGTTTTAAGAATAAATTATACTTTTAAGAATTTTTTTTTGTTTAATTATTAAGTCCCGACGCAAAAACGACGTGGTTTTATACGTTTGACGTGTCTATGTGTGTGTGTGTCTGTGGCATCGTAGCTCCCCGACGGATGAACCGATTTTGATTTTGTTTTATTTGAAATATGAATTAGTCTGGAGTGTTCTTAGCTAAATAGGTCAAAGATGGCCGCCGCCACAACAACTACAAGGTCACTTGACTATGACCTCAAAGGTCACACTAAGGTCACTTGTATATGACCTTATCGGTCCCACCGCTATGATCTGCGGGGTGCAAGGGGGTCAAATTTTTCATTATTTTTGCGCTAGGACCAACCGTTTTCGAGATATAAGCAAAATTAGAAAAATTTAAAGATATGGTAGCTTACACACTAGGTCCGATGTCCGTCATCCGATTTCTCTATACAAATAAGTAGTTCTACGACTACACTGGACCGTATTTTTACGGATTCGGATCGGATGTATAGTGCGTAACCGCTCTAAGGCTGTTTATCCACCAAAAATTATTTGAAATATGAATTAGTCTGGAGTGTTCTTAGCTGTTTGAGGAAAATAGGTTAAAGATGGCTGCCGCCACAACAACTACAAGGTCACTTGACTATGACCTCAAAGGTCACACTAAGGTCACTTGTATATGACCTTATTGGACCCACCGCTATGATCTGCGGGGTGCAAGGGGGCCAAATTTTACATTATTTTTGCGCTAGGACCCACCGTTTTCGAGATATAAGCAAAATTAGAAAAATTTAAAGATATGGTAGCTTACACACTAGGTCCGATGTCCGTCATCCGATTTCTCTATACAAATAAGTAGTTCTACGACTACACCGGACCGTATTTTTACGGATTCGGATCGGATGTATAGTGCGTAACCGCTCTAAGGCTGTTTGTCCACCAAAAAATATTTGAATATGAATTAGTCGGGTGTTCTTAACTGTTTGATGAAAATAGGTCAAAGATGGCCGCCGCCACATCAACTACAAGGTTACTTGACTATGACCTCAAAGGTCACACTAAGGTCACTTGATTATGACCTTATCGGTTACACCCCCTGGTTCCGCGGGGTGCAAGGGGGCCAAATTTTTCATTATTTTTGCGCTAGGACCCACCGTTTTCGAGATATAAGTAAAATTAGAAAAAATTTAAGGTTTAGTAGCTTACACACTAGGTCTGATGTACGTCATCCGATTTCTCTACGTCTACACCGGACAGTATTTTTTTACGGATTCGTATCGGACGTACAGTGCGTAACCGCTCTAAGGCTGTTTGTCCACCGCCACCGGCACCGGGACGTCACCGGCAATGAGATGACGGCGCCGATTTAGCGAATCATACATTTACTATAGCCGTGTGTCCACCGCACGCCAGTCACGGCAACGTGATCTCGACCAAAAATTATCTCGCCGTCATCTCGTATTATATTCACAGTAAAAGTTAGTTATGACCAGTCCGTCCTACATTGACTTTTTGAACTACCTTACGTTGTAATGCTATCCGTATACCTACTCATACGAAAAAGGAAGAGGATATAGTAAAATAAAATCAATTTACTTAAATCAAAATCATAATTATTTATTCATTTTGCGCTATATATAAAAAAATCTTTATAATTCTACAAAATAAAGAAGAATACAATATCACTATAATACTAATATGTATAAAATAATGACAAAAACATGGACGTCATACCACACTTACGCTCCTTGTAATTTTTAATATAAAAATTATTCGGACCTCACACAATCATTCCGTTCAACGCTGCTCGCACAACTGTTACTTTACTGAATATAAAAAAACTAACGCACTAACATCTTAAAGTTATCAGTTCAGTAAAGTCCTACACAACTATAAATAGATGCCACTTTACTTCATTATAGAGAACAAAAGACAGAACGTCAACAAACTGAGATACAGCTTTTCAACAAAATCGTATCAAAATTGAAATTTTATCATCATCCACTTACTGCTGCCCTGCATTGGGTCTCCTCATAGTATTGTAAATTGTTTATTTCCTGTCTTTTGTTTCCAAGATACCTATAACTTTTATAACCATAATTGTTGGCAAAATTAAAACACGAAGATAATACAATCACATAAAAAATCTCAATGACAATTTTTTAATAACATTCGTGTGGCACATTGAAAAACATAATTCAATTCTAAATTATGAGCTCTGATATATTAACTAAACTATAACTGAAGTACTTGTGCCCATCTGATATTAAAATAACTAAATTATATTGCATGCTTGTTATCTTTGTTACGTCTTTTATGTATTGGAACTGTAATATAAAAATGCATGTGCTTTAGCAAGAAAAGCTGTAAGTAAAATTCGCCGAAAAACTTGCTCACTAAGTAGGTGTATTGAAGTTGTGCCTTTCTCGGTCGGAAAAATATTTGGGTTTCCGATATCAGAGAGGTATATATTATGTCATAATTGGCTCACAGAGAGGATTGTAAAAGGCATGTTGGTGCTCATCTTCGTGGCCTAGAATGCGCTACTGCAGAGAAAAAACTGAATTTCATGGAATGTAACTACGATTTTTTTTACTTTTAGGTTATGCTTTCTTCTTATTGGGAACCAACAACAATGTTTTAAAATCTGTTTGTTACTGCTTTTTTGGATCGATATTTGAGATTTAAAAAATATAAAAGGATTCTAAAAATATTTCTGAAAACTATGCGACATTTTTATATACCTAATAAATTTAAGGCATTTCTAAGCATTCATTTATAAACATTAGCTACATACTAGACTATATTTACTTACCTAAATCTAAAATATACTTATCTGAGAATATTTTTTATATAAAATAATAAGTATTGCAATAAAGAGACAGTTTTGCTCATAGCAATGTCTTATTTTACAAATCGGCAGTGAATGACTGGTTTTACAAAGCTGGTCTCGCCAGCTTTGCTAGAAAAATAAAATAGTGCAGACATAGCATAAAGTTCGGCAACAATTTAAAATTGGAATATTTTTTTAAATATAAACAAAGTATAGATACTTTATGCTAAGTATTGCACCAACACCTAATTATAAAGCGAAGAAATACATCAAAGACATAATACATACAAAATTTAAAATTCGCGAATAGATCAACTTAAAATGAGTTTTTTATAAAAACAGTATTATTAACTAGATTTTCTGAAAGTTTCACCCTCAGAAAATTCTAGATAATGTCTACATATTAATCTAAGCTGCACATATCAACAACACTATACACTAACATTAAGTAACTAAAACGAAATGGCAATGATTACAAAGACATCCCTTACGATACAGGGTTCTTTAATTCACAATAAATAATTATGAAACATGTTTATAATGAACAGTCGACTCGACCTAACACGCAAACAATTATACAGGTATATTTTTGAATACATACGTCTATATAAAAAGTCTTTATTAAAACATTGACAAGCTCCAGAATTATAAAAAAATGAGCTTACGCTATGTGTTATGTATAGATTCTATTAAAAAGTTTTCAAAGGCGACAAAAATAGCCCTGTATAAAATTATGTACAATCAGATATCTTGGCAAAGTCCTTATTTTGTAAGCAATAAGGTCGATCATTTGTTACTAGGCAATATTTTCAAATGTAATTTAGAAAGGTAGACAATCGTTGTATTCACTTGGCATGTTCACAATCGCAAAATATTCATGGTTCATCGTCTACAAAGTCAATAAATGCTCTCAAAAATACGCAGGGCAAGAGTGAAAGTCAGTTACAAACTTCAGTGCAACACAGTTATAATTTCGGCCGTGTAAAAAAGCCGACCTTTTAAAAAATATTGTTTAATTTTATGTAAACCGAAGTACTTATGCATATTTTATAACATGCATTTATCGAGGTTGGGCCGTAATTAAGTTCAAAAATAGTCGAGCAACCCTGATACAATGTATTTAAGTATTGCACTTCATACAAACAAGGTATTTTTTCGGATACTGAAAACGCGTACTCACTTTAGTTCATATTGATAGAACCAGTCTAATTATATAAAAAAATGTCTTGCCATAAACAAAAACTTGGCATCCACAATAAATTGTATTTAGATTATTAGTTCCTTATCTAATCATTGTTCCCTTGGCCTTATAATTAGTTTATATTACATACATACAAGTATAAAAGCAAAACGTGGCAGTTTATGTTCGTCACATTAGTTTAATGTCATGTCGTTGAAAATATTCGTAACGGGTAACACTAAAAGATCAAAAAAAGGAAGGCTTAAAGGACATGTATCCAGAGCAGTAAAAATAAATACTAAAAAGATCACTCAATAATCAAAAAGGATCCACTATTTCCAAAACAATACACGATATTCAATTGTATGTGTATTATATAGCCATAAAAAGCTACCACAAATAATTAGAATTATATAAGGCTTTTTTTTTCATAAAGTGTTACCATTAAGTTACGTAATCATTGTAATTGAAAATTGAAATATAAAAAGTTTTAAAAGTCGATTTTCTATTTGGAGAGCTAAACAGACTGGCATACAAAATAAATGCATTATTAAGCTATATTGGCACTTATTTCATAAAAAAATGATCGATTAAATTTTTCATATTTTCACCGAACTACATAATCGATATAAAACCGAGCATTTAATTCGATTAAAAAGATGCAAATGTCTCTATCCAATAAATGACGATGATTTTATCAAATGCAGTCTTTTCATATCATTAAGGCCAAAACGATTAATGATATTGATGATTTTATGTAATATTAGGTTATAGTTAATTTGATGACCGCCATAAATTGTCATTTTATTGATATCGATAACGGTCAAAGATTAGGAGCGCAGACTAGTTACTTGACTGAATGACTGATGATACTTGAGAGTACAAAAATATGGGATTGAAATCAACTCAATCCCTATGTCATTGTAGAGAGAATTCAACTTAATTAATTCTTGAGCAATGTGTGAAGTCTGTGACCTTTGCAGGTCGAGGTGAGGTCAAGGTCAGTGGTCACCGCGCAGCAGTTCCATGAGCAGGTTGAAACTTGGCCCGTCGCCATCTTTGCTCTTGTTCGCTGGATTCAGCATTTCTTTACCGACTTGCATGAAGAACTGTAGACAATAAGAGTCGAGTAAGTTCCTGTACTAAAATACTACTAATACAATTAATCGATTTGAGATTATGCTACTGTAAATCGTATTTCTACAGTGATAAGGTATGTTCTCGTTTGGCAAGTTCATTTCAGGTATATGTCAGTAGCTTGCTTAGTAGCCTACTGACTTACTTAGCAGCACTATTAACCTTATTTCTAAGCTAATTAGGAATTTTCTTGCAAGCAATTTCATGTCATTTCAAACAAACTTTGATACAGTTTTTTTCTTCTTTGGTCGAATTTTAGCCACTAGGTGAACACTAGTACGTCATAGAAGGTCGTGCCAGGTGCCAAATTAGTGATTTAAAACCGTATTCCTAAGCCCATAAGGTAAGTTCTCACCTGGCAAGTCCTTTGCAGTTCAGGTATGCGCAAGAGCAGCTCTCCAAACTTGGCGGGAGTGCCGGGGGAGTGCGTCGCGATGTACGCTTGTAGTGCTGCCAACGCCTTCTCTTGAGAAGCTCGTACTTTCTCCACTTCACGCAAATCAGGCGCATCTGTGTTAAAAAGTAGAAGTTTGATTAAGTAATTTAAGTTTAGAGATATGGAAAAGTTTCTTATAGACTCGGTATTCTATAAATAACCAATCCATGTGGTTTTTTTGTGGCACATTTTTTCAGACTCGGTATGATATGTCGTTTGTAGCATAGTAAGGGGCCCGTTTTACCTCCTAGTCATCCTAGTAAGTTCCAGCCAAATTACTTGGCAAATTAAAATTCTATCTGGCGGTTAACGGCTATCCAGAGGTTGTGAAATAGGCCCTGAGATATCGTCAGTTCCAATACAACCACTACAACAAACTCTTGAGCTGTAGCCAATTCAAGAAGCAATCAATTTTTTTAGATCACTTTGTTCTATGTATTAAAAGCATATTAAATGTATAGGTATTTGAAAACTTACCTGAAGTGAGCAGTACGATGACTTTGAGCGCAACATATTCGTATCGGTCCACTCGCAATCTTCTCAAATGGTCCGTGAAGCTCAGCATGCGCTCTATACAAGGCGTCAAACCCAACCTGATAACATTACATTAATTCCTGATCAGGAAACTGAACGTCTTTACTAAAATGTTTAATCTTAACGGCATGGTTCGTAATCCTAGGCAGCCTATAGACGCCAGAAACACCAGTGGGCGCTGTCAGCTTGGAACCTCAGTTTTTAAGTCTTAATTGCAGAGTAATTTCATTGATTTCTAAATCACAATTGACCGATGACGGTCGCATTGATCACTCGCAAAATTACCTTACCAACCGGAACATAATAATTTAAGCACGTTATTGCGGCAGAATATTTGGCAATGTGGTGGTAGATAAAATTGGCAGAATAATTTAAAAAGTTTGTGAATCAAGTAACATTAAAATGCAAAGATACTTAGTTAAATATTTATAAGTTATTTGAGGCTTGCTAAGCGTTTTTAAGTAAGGCCCTAAATTCCTAATCATCACTAACATAGTATAAAACAAAGTCGCTATCCACCGTCTGTCTGTCCCTATGTAGATCTTTAAAACTACGCAACGGATTTTGATGCGGTTTTTTTTAATAGATAGAGTGATTCTTAAGGAAGGTTTATATGTATAATAACATACCACGCGGGCGAAGCCGCTGGCGGGAAGCTAGTAGTTATTATTTTAGTCTCAACTAGGCTAGTATCTCGTTCAACTTACTTTGCACTCTGGTGCAGCGTGATGCCGCGCCCTCCCCCCACGCGCACCTCCCCGGGGGTGCTCACGCCGCGGTAGCAACACGATAGGACCAGCAGCTCGCACCAGCTGTTGATCAGCAGACAGATTTGGTCGTCGATCTGCAAATCGAAATCATAATTAAATGCAGCCCCAAATTCGATAATATGGGAATGGTGATTGCTAAAGCGCCGCTTCGCATGCAGACAGACAGTATAGGAGGCCTAAAATGCTACATGCAACAATTTTCTAAAGTGAATCATAATTGATGATTTTTAAAGTGGCCATTTTAGAATCCAGATAAATACTCTGACGCACGCTGTTCGTGTTCAAAAAACCTTTGTTTGTTTTTGTACACGGTTGAATATTGTACAGTTAACATCACAATTACTACGGTTCTAGGCCTAGTGTGATGAGACCTACAAACTGTGAAAATACAATTGAATTCTGATTCTGACACTTACGCGAATACTAGACATTGAAATAAAACTACTTTTTACGAATTTTATCGCGTTATATTGATATTATTTTAATCCGGTTCAATTAATTGATATTATTTCAAAATAATAACGTCGGGATTGTATTCAATTGAAATTCGAATTTATTAATTTATTTCTGGATCAACAAAGGATATACACAATTAGTCACAATCTATACTAATATTATGAAGCTGAAGAGTTTGTTTGGTTAAACGCGCTAATCTCAGGAACTACTGATCCGATTTGTAAAATTCTTTCACTGTTAGATAGCCCGTTAATCGAGGAAGCTTATAGGCTATATCACGCTACGACCAATACGAGCGGAGTATCAATTAAACATGTTCCCAAAAAGAGGGAAAAATCCAACTGTTCAAAATTCAAAAGTCTAAGTGTAGTTCTTCACAAGCTACAACATGCTATAAAGAAATAATATATTGTAATAAAAAAGCAGCTTACCGAAATATTCTTAAACAGTGGTAAACTCTTGCACCATTTGACGATCTTGTACAGTCGATGGTCAGCGATATTGCACAGGTCGGCGAGGAAGTCTGGGCTAGAGTTGTGCGCGGTAATGCCGCTCGCAGCCAGCAGGGGGTTGGCAGAGGGGCTGCCGGTCGACTTGCCTAGCCGGCTCAACTCAGACTCATTGTACTGCCAGAGATGCTCAACGTCCATTATTTCCTAGGATATAAAGACGCTTTAGTCACGAGGATAAAGAGAACATTCGTGTTATTTATAACTCTTGCTTACTTCTTAGGGTAAGTTCGGATCAGGCGGCAAAATATTCGAGCAATTTTTAAATGGTACTTCAATATTGCGTTTATATAAAGCTGAAAGTAGTATGTAACATTAAAATCTTATCCCATTTTAAAGCTGCATACTATTTTCAGCTTTGTCTAAATGGAAATAAGTTTGATATCTTAAAAAATTGCTCGAACATTATTCTGCCTGATCTGAGTGAACCCTATTGCTTCGTCCACATTCATGCATCTTGTCATGCGCACGCGCCGGTTGCGAGTATATGCTCTTGATCTTTTTGAAGGACCTCACCGATAAGGTCGGTGTCTGTCTTTCTACGAAGAAAAAGAATGGAAGAATCGTAGCAAGTCGCGTTTTGTAGTTTCTGCCTACCCGAATAGGAAAACGGCGTGAGTGTATATTGTATCACTACATAGTATAAAACAAAGTCGCTATCCGCCGTCTGTCTGTCCCTATGTATGCTTAGATATTTAAAACTACGCAACGGATTTTGATGCGGTTTTTTTTAATAGATAAAGTGATTCTTAAGGAAGTTTTATATGTATAATACATGACCACGCGAAGCCGCTGGCGGAAAGCTAGTATAATATAAATAAATAAATATATCTTGGGACATTTTTACACAGCACCATCTAGTCCCAAACTAAGCAGAGCTTGTACTTTGGGTACTAGAAAATGGATATAATACTTATATACTATTTTTTTTGTAAATACATACTTATAATATATAAGAAACACCCAGACAAACAAAGACTTAAGTTCATCACAATAAATGTTTGTGTCCTGTGGGAATCGAACCCACGACCTCGTGTTCAGCAGTCCGGTACTCGAACCACGAGACCACAGACGTCGTCACATGTATTGGTATTTCTTAAATTTCAGATTTATTTGTCCAAAAAATATTGCTCGTTGTGGAGCTCTAGCAAAGATGACAGACATAATGACTTTCATACTTAATCTTTGTTTGTGACAAATGTAAATAAATAAACAGTTTTTCAAATAAGTACCTGTAATAATGGCGGTATTTCTGGTGTAACTTGGCTGTTACTGGACTCCCCTCGGCTGCTGT
This sequence comes from Acronicta psi, assembly GCA_946251955.1. Taxonomy (NCBI): domain Eukaryota; kingdom Metazoa; phylum Arthropoda; class Insecta; order Lepidoptera; family Noctuidae; genus Acronicta; species Acronicta psi. The sequence continues at coordinate 13,712,577 of OX276469.1, read as the reverse complement.
ACGACCCTGGGCCGTTCACCTGGAGATAAGAAAATTATATTTATTATTATGTCAACCTCTGTGGTCTAGAGGTAAGGGTTGATGATCAAGGAGTTGTGGGTCCAATTCTCATAAGACACTAATATTTATGTGATTCATATTAAGTGTTTGTTTGTCTGGGTGTTTCTTCACTACATATTATAAAACAAAGTCCTCCGTCGCGTCTGTCTGTCCCTATGTATGCTTAGATCTTTAAAACTACGCAACGGATTTTCATGCGGTTTTTTTTATTAGATAGAGTGATTCTTAAGGAAGGTTTATATGTATAATAACATACCACGCGGGCGAAGCCGCTGGCGGGAAGCTAGTATGGTATAATGTATTTACAAAAAGTATAGTATTGTATCTATTGTCTAGTACCCAATGTATAGTCGACCATAAAATTGGTTTTTTTTAGTCATACACTGCATTATACTCAAACTATTCACCACAAAATTTTGTTGTTACTGTTGCCATAAATACCTATGTTTTTTTTAAAGAGTGACTATGGAGTTTCTTGCCGGCTCTTCTTCATAATTCCCACTTTTTTTTAAACCGTGCAACTAGTTCGACAATTGAAAAGTGCCATTTATGGTCTAATTGAAATAAAATATTTTGAATTTTGAATTTTTACCACCCTTAGAGTGAAAGTCATTTGCACATCACAAAACAACAAGGTCTATTTTTGCTTACAAGACCAAGTTAAAGGATAATAATGAGCCTTAGTAAATTTATTTTAGACGGAATTTTTGGTCAAAAGTGGTAAAGCAATTTCTGTGGGCGACTATACAAGCCCTGCTTAGTTTGGGACTAGGTGATACTGCGCTCGTCCCCTATTATATTAGACCTAAATATACCGGCGAACTGTAGGTTACCTTAGCTTAAAACTTCGGTGAATAAACGCCTGTATTCCCCGAAGTTAGCGAAGATGGTATGTTATGGCTAACGAGGCAGTTATTTAAAGTAATGACGGTTAAGTACACTCACACAGGTGAGGCTGGAGGCGTGCCGCAGCGTGGTCGGCGCATGCGCAGACAGTAAGGAGCCCGTGGACGCGGCGCCCGACAGCGTGTACGAGCACTGGTACGTAGAACGACCACCTCGGGTCCTGTCTTCCCTTATGGCTGTGAACAAGGTTTTTTTTTTAAAGAGTCACTATGGAGTTTCTTGCCGGCTCTTCTCCATAAGTCCAACTTTTTGGAACCGTGCAACTAGTATGACTATCCGAAAGTGCCTATTTATATGGTCTAAGTGAGATAAAATATTTTAAATTTGCCAAAAAATTGCTTTGTTATTTGTCATGGTTTTGTTATTTGAATTTAAACTTTATGTCATTGACAGCAGTGTTACTCATGATCGACCTCACGAAGGCCATTAAATTATTGAAAGAAGTTTATGTCAAAAACAAGTTATGAAGACCACGCGGGCGAAGCCGCTGGCGGAAAGCTGGTTTGAAATAAAAACATTTTGAATTTGAATTTGGAAAGTAAACATACCTTCTAGCTTCATCCCGCATCCCAGACACTTGTCAAACCGGCACGCAGGACACTTCTTCCTGGTAGTAACGGTGACTGGACAGTTCCCGCCCCTCAGACACATGTAGTTCTTGCGGTTCTGTACGGTGCGCTTGAAGAAACCCTTGCACGACTCGCACGAGAATATCCCGTAGTGGAACCCGCTGATTTTGTCGCCGCAAATCGGACAGGGGCTGGAAGAGAGAATAGGTAAAATCTACTAGCTGACTTGGCAAATGTTGTTTTGTCATATAGGGGTGGGTCACCCTTATCATTTAGGGGTATGAAAAATAGATGTTGGCCGATTCTCAGACCTACCCGATATGCACACAATTTCATACAAATTGGTCCAGCCGTTTTGGAGGAGTTAGGTAACAAACACCGCGACACGAGAATTTTATACAGAAAGATTATAAATAGCTGCAGAGTTTGTTAGTTTGGTTGAACGCGCTAGTCTCAGGAACTACTGGTCCGATTTGAAAAAATATTTCAGTGTTAGATAGCCTGTTTAACAAGGAAGGAGTTATGGGCCTATCGTCACGCTGCGACCAATAGGAGCGGATTAATTAAAAAATTTGCAAAAACGGGGGAAAATTCAAACATTGACTTAAGTGTCTTTCAAGGATTTATTTACAGAAATTAATATCATTTCATTTCATCATATGGCGAAAGTAGTGTGCCAGGACAGAGTCAAGTGCAAATCTATAGTCTCTGCCTACCCCTATGGGAAACAGGCGTAAAGCTATGTATTTTGTAGCCATTTGCCCAGTTATACTGGCAACATTGCTCTTGTATTAGTTTACCTGTTGATCAGCTGTTGTCTGCTGATGCCCTGGTGGTGATGAAGCCTGTCTTCTGGCGCGTCAGGCTCGTCATCGTGGGTACCGTCGTACACAACCGCCGCCTCGCGATACATCACCTGTGGGTGACGACCCTGATAACAAACAACATCGAATTTAATAAATATCTGACAATAAAACGAAGCGACGACAAACGATTTTTACGGCCGGGCTAAAGTTAGCACGTGCCAACTTCAACCCGGACAATAAGTTTGGCGACAACTGTATTTATAAGTTCTCACCTGCACTGGGGAGTGCGTGGGCGAGAACTCGGAGCTGTAGGAGTAGCAGGAGGAGTGCGACGCGTCACTGTTGTTGCGAGACAGCGACGGCGTGTAGTGCCGCGAGGCGCGGGGACTCGCCGACGGGCTGCTGTACACACTGCAACACAAACACAATTTTGTCAATAAATATACAAGGTGGAAGGAACATCGATGCACAAACGTCGTGACAAGGTTTCACTCAAGGTCAAAAATAAAATGCCCTAGGTAATTCATGTAGAAAATGATCGGTTTTGCTAAAAACGCGATTATAACGCTCCGCGGTGAATGTTATCACGCGCGCGATGCAAAGTAAATGGAATAATGATTTTTCAAATTATTTCTATCTATCCAAATTAGATTTATAATGTTTTTTTACACGTCCAATAATAAAAAACTGCAGAAAAAATTGATGAAAAAAGTTACGGAAAATTTCAACACAGGGGGGTCCAAAATCATGTACTGAACTCATGGTATTCGGATGTGCGTCGATGTCTGTCATCTTGTATATTAAAAATAACCTGCATAGGACAAAGCTCTAAATGACCTAGTGTGGCCTATATTATTTAAAAACCTTAAAAAAATGTTTTTTTTTTATAAAATAATATTGTGCGCACAAAACTTGAAAAGTATTCAGTCAATTAATTAGAAATTTTGGTGCAGTGCATTCGAATACGCGTGTACTTTTAAAGAAAACAGGAAAACTATAGAATTAATACGAAGAAAGACTGAGTCACATCCGTGGGTGGGTATAGTCAGTTGTTGAAAGTATGGTTGCCCTGCAGAAAAGAGTAAGTCCTTATACTTAGCTTTAAAAGTATTTGAGTATGAACGTTCTTTCAAAGTCTTATAACGTATTCTTATTTATTAAAGAACATGGCTAAAGGACTGCCCTAGACATATATAAGAAAATCTCACTAGCACGTAACATTCAAATATTCATTCATTAATAGGCATGATGACAGTAATTAAGAATCACATAAATAATGTGTTTAACTGGTTAAATATGATCAATAGATTTAGAAATATGTATTTATTTTTACATTTATGGCGAGATTGATAATATATTGATTAAATTAAAACTATAAAATACAGCAGTCCGCCATGTTAAGTTAAACACCACCAGAGTGAATGACGTCACGAATATGTGAGCATTGTAGACGTCAGTTTATTTCGTATGAACTTGGATGATATCTGCACTTTTAATTGTTTTTACCTGCGTTTTTACGCGTATTTCGTGATTTCCATCGATCAGTTGCCTAGTTTTGTGTTCTCAAAACATGGTGGACCAAGGATTTACAAAGGCAAATAGCTCTAATTTGTCTAGAGTGAATTTGTTGTTGTTGGGGGAGTTTTTGGCGGCAAACAAAGACTTTTGTTCAGCAGAATTTAGAAATGTTAAAATAACATTGTAAATATTATACAACAATCTAAAACCTTTATAAACAATAACTCAAAAGTACAAAACTCGTAAAATCACTTTTAATAAAAATAACTTTTGATATAGGTACATATTATTATTAATTCTTAATAGAGGTTGATGTTCTTCAAAAAAAAAATTAACCTAAAGCGGGTTCCAGACGTTCAGTTTAAACTGAACAGTTCTAATTGATCAGTTAAATCATACGTGTGTAGGCAAAACTGAGAACTGTTCAGTTGAACTGATCAGTTAAATCGTACTCAGTATCATACGATTTAAATTATCAGTTCAACTGATCAGTTAGAACTGTTCAGTTAAAACTGAATGTCTGGAAGCCGCTTTAGATTGTAACAGATACATAGTGACTTATTTATTGATATCATTGTTTTAGATCAACAAAGTTATCTTCATTTACAATTTATGATAAGTAATTCGTTATACAAAGTTGGTTTTAAAGTAAAAACTTACGTCAAAATGATCTTCACAGAAATAAATAGGAGAATTTGGACATATAGCTGTTGGATCTCGCCGTGCAAGATTTAGCCACTTAATTTAATTTTTTTTTGTTGCGTTGAACGTAAACAAATAGTTTGTTAGAAGTTTTTATAGACGTATGAACGCACTGAGGAGTTGCACACCACTTATAAACTTTGTTATTCATATTTAACACACAATATAACTTAAATAACTGATTTGCTGCTTTCGATCCCTAGGTAGTGTTTACGACTTGCGGTCTATCTACATATAGGTGACGTCACAAACGACGCCATGACACCGGCGGCCGTTTTGGAACCAATATTAAATTTTAAATTTTTATTGCAATTTTCGTGTAAATACTTTCTTTTCCTGTCGAAAAGATATGTTTTTTCTGAAATATTAGATAATTTGGAACATCATAGGACAGTTTTTGAAAATCAGTCATCATGCCTATTCATAGTGTGTTTATTTTTTCTCATGGAACTTCCGAGAACTAATCACATAGTTAAATGTTTTTTCATGTATGTGTATGACTGACTATATACTTTTGAAGATATCGTTAAATTCGTAAAACGTCAAATGTGAAATCTGACTCGATCTTGATCTGACTTAGTCAAAGTTTGTGCATATTGACGTAGGAGTTTACGATTGTGTTCTGAGGATTGTAACAATCTAAAAAGTTCTTGAAACCTTTTTTCATGCGCAATTATAATATTCACCTATTTAACATTAATGATTACTAGGTTCAATGTGTATACATTGTTGAGGCAGTCGCCAATACTCAATTTAGCCATGTCCTATGTAGTGCATGTGTTTTTTTTAAGCAATGTCTCCTCTAACATGATTAGAGCCTTTGTATATTAGTTTTGTTTATTTGTCGTGACCTATTTTGTCAATTCTTATAGTTTGTCTTGTTGATTGTTCTATAATAATTATCTTTGCGTGATTGTGCATTATTTATGTTAATTTCTTTTATCTTTGTTACTCTAATATTTCGACATAATATTTTACTATTTGTTCTACATAAATTATCGTTCCTATTTGATTCGTTACACTCGCTTGTTTTTTGTTTAATTTCCGCGTTGTAGTTCCTGTCTTTATTTCACATTTACTTACAGTTCTTTATTTTAATCTTTCTTATTTCTTCACCCATTTTTCATCTTTCAATATTACTTACCTGTGCCACCATTTTATGTACTACACTTTGTTTAACCTCCATCACTGCGGGAGTGCATGTGTTATACCTGTGCGTGTACATGGAGTGCACGGCGGAGTCGGTGCTGGCGCTGGACTGCACGCGCGGCAGGCGGCCCAGCAGCGGCGAGCCGTGCAGCGCGCCGATCAGCTTCTCCATGCCCACTGACTGCTCACACTTCAACTCTGAAAAAAGTTTTTATGTTAATCAAAATCAGAGAAAAGTAATATTGATCCTAACTAGAAACCATTGAAATAACATTTATTTTGGAAAGGTAAACAATAAAAAGGTAATTGCTAGAATTAAGTTTTACATTATATATTTTGTTGTGTTTAATTTTATTGTACGTGTGTTAATATGGCCGACTGCGACAAATATAGGCCCAGTTCAGTTATTTAATTCTTTATGCACATTATGTACAGAGGCGGGCATTTTCTACCAATCGACAATATGGTGATGCAGAGATAGAAATTGGTAGGTGCACTAAAAATGAAATTAAAAGAGAATATAATGGAAATTTAAAAGAAATAATAATTACAAAAACATATCAATTTCACATGATAGGCCGCTTGGTACAGGTACATTTTCTAATGAAATCAAATGAACATCACTTTTAGACTAGGAGTACTGTTGGTGACAAGTGTTAAGTAGCGTACGTACCAACTATAACACAAAGTTACAAAGTTAACGGCTAAAAACACAAACTATACAGTAAAAATCTCACCAGAAAGTTGCGTCTCCTTTTTGATGGTCAAATTCTGGACTTGGTCTAGGCCTGCGTGCGACATGGGGGCGGAGCCCTGGTCGCTGAGCGCAAGAGACTTGGCGCTGCTGGTCGGAGAGGAAGGCCGCCTCGCTAGAGACAGTGATGTGCCGTCTGTTAGTACTGATATCTGGTAGAAAAAAGAAAGAATTGTGAACAAAATATTTTCGTGTTTGCGATACGGTACAGTCACGAGCATAAATATGTATACATTAGGCAAAATTCAAGCGATATTTGCCTCTGATGGTGTGGTATTACGAACCAATACTATAAGGCTAATATTCAGAGACGAAGCTAAGCGTAAGTTCATGCTAAGTCTTTAGTCTCGTCTCTGAATATCAGCCTTAGTGACATTGGTGTTATCACAGAGTTGCAATGGATCGTTCATGAAGTTAGCACTTTTGTAAGTTTTTATATAATATCTTTGCTGGTGACTGTACTTATAACTAAAAGTTTTATTAGTATTATAAAATCTAATTTGTACTATCAGGATAATTAAATCATAATACATCTAGAAATAATTATATAATTATGTATAATGTTATCCTACAGGAAAAAAATAATGTTGTGTTGTGAGTTTTGCTTTTTGAATTCGTGTCTGACTTGGCCGTCCATCTTTGATGTAACTATGACCTTAAGCAAGGTGTTAAGACAGACTAAGGGCCCGTTTAACCACCTTCTAATAAGTACCCATTAAATTATTTGGCAAATAATTTCATACAAATCCTTACTAATATACTAATCCTTACTTCCTTACTACTATTATAAATGTGAAAGTATCTCTGTCTGTCGCGCTTTCACGCCAAAACTACTGAACCGATTTAAATGAAATTTGGTACACAGATAGTCTAGAGCCTGAGAAAGGACATAGGCTACTTTTTAATGCGAAAAAGGGGTTGCAAGGGGTTGAAATAGGGGAAGTAAGTTATAAAAACAGGCGATGTCGCTGGCGGAAAGCTAGTTTTGTTATTTATCCAGAGATGTTGAAACATGCCCTTAATATGTAAATATGACTAGTTCAGCCTCTCCAGGATGTACTGACCCTATTCATGCTGTGGCTCCTCTGGTGCGGCTGCAGCGGCGCGCTGTACTTGAGGTCAAGCACGCGCTGCTCATCCACGCACTGGAAACCCTCACTTTTGACAGGTTCTGTCTTGATGCTCACATTCCGGAGGGTATCGATCGAATCTCTGGACGATTGGAGGTCCAGAGAACTGCTGTTGTCATCTGTGGAAAGTAAAAAAATAATTGCGACGATTCGTTTCTCTACACAATACGCGTCTCTGACCTAGCGTTCCCGGCTTTCTTTGTAATCACTTCAAATACTTATTTAGGACCATAGCAGATCCTTCAAAAAAGGAGGAGGTTCTCAATTTGACTGTAGGGGTTTTCTTCTTTTTTTGTGCATGTTTCCCGATATGTACCTTCGCCGACCACAAATCCGTTTCGATGTTTTTATCTGATAGAATATACTCAATACGCAATACATATATTGCACTCCAATAATATAAGAAGAAACATGTATGGGCCTTGTCAGGCACGGCAAATGTAGAAGAGAGGAGGAACTCGTGTTTATGACTCTTTATAACTTTGTATTGTGTATTATAATTTTGTATTATTTTTGCTATTTATATTATTATAATTATTTCATATTATATGTATATAGATACCTACTTGCTAATTGATTCCATTAACTTTAATTGGTGTCTGACTATACTATCGCTTTTTGATACACAAGTCGGTTATTCAAATTTCTTATCTAAAAAGTTTATTATTTTGTTATGCAGTTGTAGGTACTGACCATTATTAACACTGGTGTCTATGACCATCTCTGAGTCGGAGAGCTCGCCCTCCCAGGACATAGGTCGTTCGCGCTCGTTGGTGGCCAGGTCGCAGAGCGCGCCACCAGATGAACGCTTCTTCTTATTTCGCATGTTGACCTGGAACAGAGGTTTGGTGTAATAATTATTATACGAGGTTATTGGACAAACATTGCTACACAAATCATCACGCTTAATTGTATTCCCCAAAAGGTAAGGCAGAGGTGTAGGTACTACTGTATACCGTTCGTATGCTAAGGTCTCAATAACATTCTACCATTGGTCTCATGTAATAGGGGGCGACTCATCAACCGGGCACAACTCCAGACTCTAAAATGCTACGGGGAATTTTACAGAAAAACCCACCAATACTGCTCGAAACGGGAATCGCACCCAGGACCGTAGGCACAAGCGTAATCGTGGCGCTTGTGGTCACTAGACCAATGAGAGACTACGCATTAAAACACCCGAAGATCTTTTATCATCATGTATCATTAATTACCTCATATTGATGTTGTGTGAAGTCGATCTTGGAGATTTCGGCATCAGTGGAGTCTTCATCATGAGGTTCTGAAGACACACTGATGCGTACGCCGCTCGAACTGTACGAGAACTGACCTGCAAACCAAGGTTCAAGGTTCATCATCATATCAGCCATTAGAGGGGACTACTAGACTTCCATAAAGGCTGGTTGTATGTCGCCTGTATCCAACGACGTTTATCAGGTCATCCGTCCATCTCGTTGGAGACCGTCCTACGCTGCGCTTTCCGGAGCGTGGTCTCCACTCGAGAATCTTAATGCTCCAGCGGTTCTCCAAGCTATGTGCCCGCCCAGGTTCAAGGTTAAACCCGGTAATATTGATACTCCAAGAAATAATTCACTTAAACGGCGTATGAATAATGAGTGCATTGTCATATTATTATCATGAAATACGTATTTAAACGTGCAGCGCATTAAGTTCATACAGAATTCCAGGAATGCATTTTGCGAATATCGTATTCGTGTACCTACTTAGCACTAAATCTTACCCAATTAGTATCAATAATATTGTGAATAACATTTATACACGAAACATTCTTCATCGGAAAGCTCGGAAAAGCTCTTTTTTTCAGGAATTAAATTAAATTCTAAAATGTGTCAATAGATGGCGCTGGCATCGATGTAGCAGTAAGTTTAATTTAAAATCGTAGCTTACAAAAAAGTAGGTATATTATTCACTTACTGTGGGTACCTACTACATTGAGAAGAAAACCTCCAAACAATACCTACATGCCCAGTTTGAAATATCGTGTATTTTAATTAAGTTTAATTTGATTAATTGAAAAGAGGGTGATTTTGAAAGAACTATAATTTGTACTTTTACTTTTTTTATAGGCTAAAAAAACGCGATGATTATAATTCATTGACATTTATTATATACCTAATTGTTATAAAGTAAACAATGAGACACGTGCGCTTGATTGTGTTAAATAACAGAATTTTTATCTGAGTTCAAATATAAATAATCACAAGTTCAAATATAAATTATAAATATGTACGTAACTAGGTAGGTACTTATTAAAACCGCAGGTTTGTTTTGCATTTATATGGGAAATACAGCCGAAACGCAAAAGCATTTGGAAATATAAAGTTCAGGCCCCCCGTGGCAAGTTCAATGACCCCACTATCACCGCTTTTTATTATAATTTTATTGCGTGACGTGAACCATAATATTATAAATAAGGATGTCGCATGGCTTTCCTCGTGTTTATCGGAAAGGTAGAAATAAAAATGTCTTTACTTTGATATCTTTTTCTAAACCGTTACTTTACGTTACCCTAAATGTAGTTTTGATGTTTCGTACGTAATACGTAGGCAGTTTTGAAAATATAAGTTGCCTTTCTTTTTTATTTTATCGATACGTGATTATATTACCGTAGGCCCATCACTACGGTTTACTATTACTAAGCCAGGAGTTCTCAACCCAAGTAAAGAAAGCTATGTGAAACATAATACCCAGTACAATTCATTTATAAAACTTTTTTTTCTAGACTATACTAATAGTGGGTACTTACTATAAATTAAAAGTTTGCCATGTTCCAAAAAGTTACTTTTACTTGAGATAAAATTTTAATGCAATTTAGTAATAAGATACCAGTCTTGTAAATTGTTTACATTATCATTGCATAGGTAGGTACACAATAATAGTGCGAGTTTGACATGCGCATAGCGGGCCTAGAAGTACTTATACATATATTATTGACTTGTGTATTTATTTAATGATTTAATACCTATTATTACAACTAAGCGATTAAGATTTTTCTCAAGGGATTTTCTTCTTTAGGCGGTATCGCTTTTGCTATCAAGAGGTTTCAGCGGAAAATAATATTTAAGTACGTTTGTACTTTAAATGGGAGTCATTATAAAGATAATAAAATTATTATTAGAATAAGATCACGGTATCTCTATTTACGCAAGGCACGCACTCTGTTATCATTAATATGAGGTTAGCAATGCCCTAAGTGGCATGTGATGAAATATAAAACCAGCAGTAGTTTTTTTTTTATCTGGAATTTATCTTTTTGTTTTTTTTACCGGTCTGTTATGTCAAAATTTGATAAAAACTTGTGAAAAATCTTAATTAAATCTATTAGGTAGTCATTTAGGGATCATACCTTCGTCCCGCGCCCCATGGTCATTGTTCAACCTCACTAAGGAATTTCTGATAATTCGCGACAAAAGTTCTATGAAAAATACGCAGTAGTAAATTATTTTTTTGGATTTTATCGTTTGCAAAAATGCAGTAGGTTTAGAAACACAATCAATAGATTGCTGCTAAAACGATAACCACATAAAATTGTTATCATTATTATTTTAAAATTCGTTTAATGTGCAGTTCTTTATCAAAATATACGGTATGAAGAAAAAAACCAACTGATACGTCCGAGTTTTATTAACAGGTGAGTTTTGTAAATCACTAAGATAAGATTAAATAAAAAGAACACAGAACAAAAGTAATGGAAAAGTTTTTGTGTTACGAGCAGAAACTTTGGAATCGGAAAGTTTTATGAAAATTATGAAGTAAAGAAACTTAAAAAAAAAGTATGAATAAAAGGCAAGCAATTGCGCGTATTTTAAAAGTACAATCATTATGTATTTCACTCATCAATCATTCGTCCGTTGTAGTAGGTAATTATAAAGTGTGTATGTATCATCATGGAATTTCTCACTTTGTATCTAAAAACGATCAGTGGTGTTTCATGGTGTAAACTAAAGGAATAAATTATCTAAGGAATAAATGTTTAAAACAAAGCCAACATGACACAGGGGTCAGGAACCTTACCGTTGCTTGTCTCCGGACCCGACATGCTGATAGTGGTGACAGACACGTGTCCCCCCTCCACCTTCACCGCGTCTCCCTCACTGCTCATCGCGGTACTCATCACCATCAAACCCTCACACCATCACCACACTAAGTATCGATATTTTTGTCCCAATCGAATTCACTTCACTACACTATAATAGCACCACACTAAAAGTTCGTCAAAGGTTGGTAAATTAATATAAAAATACTGTTCGAAAAAGGTATTCTAAAAACTATTTTGCCTTTTCCGCATAATATTTCGATACAAAAATATTTATTTCTTAGCGGTTCATCATCTTGTGTCGCCGCTCATTTTTAAGGCAACTTTTGGATTCAGTCTTGCAATGTCCGAGTTCCTGTTACATAGTTTCTTTACTGAATATTCTTCAAATGACCAGAATTTTCGGTTCAAAGCCAAATATGGATATCGAAGTTTACAGCCAGATGATAAAACCAGCATCTTGGGTAACCTGAAACAAAAATAAACAAATGTTAGTTTATTGTTTTATCAATGTTATTATAAGTTAATAAAAAAAGATTTATACATTGACGTCACTGACCCAGGATATTTTATTATTATAATTTATCTAAAAATCCATATTTGGATTAAGCAAACAACAAAAAAATATTAAAAAGTCGGGGCCGAAACCACGAAGCTCTATTCCGCTCGCTGCTCAGTTCGAATTTGGAATAAAGTGTAGGACGTTTCGAAACAGTGTTTGTGTACACGCACGAGACGTGGACGCGTCGCGCGGCCTTGCCAGCGCACCCAGTGCTGCGCGATAGCGTGCGGTATTATTATCGATACGGCACTCGACCCCTCGTGTCATTGGCATTCTGTTTACGAGGGCGAAGCTCGGTCGCGATAGCGACAAAACGCGTCATACGCACTTACTCAATGAATCGACGTTTTCGAGAATGCAATGTGATTTTTTGTTGACTTACCCTTGAGTTGACAACAACGATGCTAATTAACTAATGTTGCCTAATGGAACAATAACTTAACAATAATGCTATAGTACTTATCATGTTTATCATTCGTCATTATTATAAAGTAAATATACACGTTTTATCAGCATCAAATGGCTGTCACTATAATTGTGCGGATTATACGGTTAGTTATCGATAAAACCAGTCACTAGCACAATTCAAAGGGAGTGGGGGAGGGGCGTTGTGCGGCCTTCACGGAGCCGGTTGTAGCGACCGGCCGGCCGCGAGCATTTCGCCTTTCGCGCGCAGGACTGGTCCGCCGCTCCCAATACCAAACTGCGGCAGCACACTCGATAATGTGAGATGAGTGTATTATGTACTAAGTTGAGCAATTAAACATGAAATGCATTACAGACAATCATGAGTCACAGTTACCGTGTAATAAAGTAAACTCAATACGGTAGTGCATCCACTATCCATTCAACTTCATAAATTATTCAGCAAAGAATGTCAAATCGTTTATTCGATACACATGTTTATAATGCAGGGTTAGATATCGGTCTCTACCGTCTGGCGGGCCAATTAGCGTCCAATAAAGTCCTTTGCTCCCAGACATTTCTCAGTTATCGCTATCAGACACTCAGACAGGCTGCAGAGCACTCGCCTTGGCAACGCAATTAACTGTCAATTGCACAATGTGTAGGTTGCACCATTACCGTAGTGTTTAGAAACAGTTAGTGTCATACCCCTTCATTATTATTCTTACCTGCATATTATTTACTTTACGTTTATCACAAGAGACTGCAATCAACTGCGTTGGTTACTGTATGTAATTCTATAAGACCGAGACAAAGAAAACATAATCTTTTAAAATCGTTTTTATCCTTATTATTTGATGTCTGTTTTGTTCTATTAATAAATTCAGCAGTGATTTGAACGTTCATCTCTTTCTTTTGTATAGTCAAATACTATTACAGAGCGAGACGAATATAAATTTTGTGTCCTAATAAAAGGAGTTCATCCGCACGCAAGATGGCGTCACCGTGGCCTAGACAAGGCCGAGCGGTCATTTATACGATACGCCAGACGAGCTGCTTTGTCTGCCTCTGCCTCCTATTTATGGATAATCTTTTGAATGCAGCATGGCAGATTTTTACCGAGGTCAATGTTTACTTTTTCATAAACAGAATAAACCTATTACAATTTTAATTAAACCACGCCCCGTTTCTAATGGATTGAAACAGAGAAAGAAAAAGTGTGTTTTTCCTAATATCTAGACCAGGATTTTCCGCATCCAGACCGGTTTTAAATGTTCATTAAATAAATTGGTGTAGAACGAGTTTCGTTACGTTGCATAAGTAAAGGTATATCATGCACCAAGCTGAGAAAATAATGGTAATACTTTGCCAGACCTACAGTCCTAGCTATGCATGAGTTGACTTCAGTTGCCCAACTCGAGGCAGTTCGAGGTTCTTAAGTAACGAGGAAAACCATTTCGCATCAAATTACTCGAAATGATATTTATAGGCACGGCAAGTGATGTCCTTGCTTTGTTGTAATAAGTTATCGATAAGGCTACGTGAGACGAGGCGTCGACCGATAATTATCTTAAGGTCACAGCACTATCTGTGACGTAAACAAACCATGCATTGTGATAGTGATGGATGAGACCTACACCGATACAGGTGTATTATTTCAATACCAACTTTTGAATGTAATCTGAATGCTAGTATAAAAACATTTATTATCATCGAAAATTTATCGCACATCTTAAAAACGATGAGAACAATATCTTAGCGGTAAATCGAGGTTAATAGCTTTTGCCAAAATCTTAAAGGGCGCGGTTGTTCACCCTACCATTCACACAAGTAGATCAAACAAGGCCGTCATATTTCACTCATACAATTCAAACAAGGCTTCACCTAAAGAACAGCCTAAAAGACTAGCAAATCGTGACGGAGCAATACAAGTGACGTTATGAATACCGTTGAGGAAAATTGTGAGCGTTAATTTCCTACATCCTTGACCCCGATGGAGTGAGGTCGTCTTCGAGGGCGACGCACCCTATCGCCCACGTAGACTGAAATAGAAGAGGTTAATACCCCCTAGTACACTCCTATTGCGAACAAAGAACTATGGGGTGGGGTAATAATTATTTTATGGAGTTTTTATGAAATATACAACACTATTGGATACGTTAATATACTATACCTTCTTGAACTCATTCGATATTTGAATGTTATTAAATTTCTGAATGAATGTTAGGAAGTTTTTTTTTAATAATTTTAAAAGTTTTGTTATGTACCAAAAGCTGAACGTATAAGAGCACAAACACTAAAAAAAATATTTTGCTAATCTTGCTTATTTTTAAATACGGATTATAATATAAAAAAATATTTCCCAATGATGTCATCATTTGTTTTGATAAAACAAATCTTTAATTACGGCGCCTCATATCAAATGAAGCATTTCTAAATTCGTACATCGTATTAAGTAAATTAAAATTTATAGATTAAATCGAACAGAGCTTTTCATTATTCATAAACTAAGTAAATACGAGAGTCTAGACTTCGGAGCGTGACTGAGTTAGTCATAGAAGAAAGTAACGGAGGTAAATGGCTGATCTTACGGTCGTATGCCAACGGCCTTCCCTGGTGCCATGCCAACAGGTATCTTCCTTAATCACTGAGAATGGTATTACGTTGGTACATTAATAAGTGAATGACTTTGACTGAGAAAATATCAGATTTTTTGTTGAAGATCATATGCCCAACCAATGACGATTGATTCGCCTCGTGTCAATTTAGGACCTATCACTGATCAGTGAATATAAAAATCATTGTCATTGTGTGAAGGACTTTTTGGTATAAATTACTCGATATCGATAACCAGGCAGTGACCTCCCTAGGGATATCCGGAACATTTTTGTCATGAAAAATATCACGTACATTTTTGCGTTGAAAATACTTGATTCGTGGAATAGTTTTTTAAACCTATTTTTAAATGTCTTTAACGCTGTGGTTTTTAATTTACCTACTAACTGGCTTTGGGTTCCTTTAGACAAATTGTAAATTGAATTCATAAACTTCCATTTGGAAATAATACAGTTTTTCCAATTCAAATCTAGATATGTATAGATACGATTGGTAAGCAAATCAACTTATTGTGCTGTCAAACTCAAACCTATACACAAGATCAATCTCTTATTCCATTTGCGATAAATGTCTGTACTACCATCTAGAACACCACAACTTGCGACACTGTAAGTATGTTGTAAATAAACATGGCGGGTTTTATCGATTGCAGCCAAAGTTCATGTCCTCCAGCTCTGTCTGGTGCCATGCCAACAGGTGACTTCAGTAAGTTCAGTGTACTACCGCCAAATTGATATTTTATGAACACTTCCGTATGTCCGGCGAATGTCTTTTCCTTGTTTACTTGGGTATTATAAGTATTTAAATGTGGGTATGTATCTCCTTCTTACTAGCCTTTTTCCCAACCATGTTCGGGTCAGCTTCCAGTCTAACCACATGCAGCTGAATATCAGTATTTTTCACAAAGCGACTACCATCAGACAGAGAAATTCGACATTTCATAAGTGCCTGTATAAGGCTTATAATATGAAAATAAACTATTTAGATATTGATTTTTGACCTCTCCAATCCAATTTCTGGAAAATACCGATATTCGAAGGATAGTACATAAGTATGTAAAAGTAGTGGATACTCGATAGTATCGATAGCTAACTACAGTTCTCGCCAAACCTAATGTCCGGGTTGAAGTTGGCTCGTGCTAACTTTAACCCGTCCGTGAAAATCGGAGAAAGAAAAATATTGGATTAAAATGATTTAAAACGATAGCCTTTGACTTGAGATTTCTTATTTTTTTATTACAACCCAAGGTTAAAGTTAGCTCGTGCCAACTTCAACCCGGACAATAAGTTTGGCGGGAACTGTACTAAATAGCAGCAGTACTTGCCTAAACTTGGCAATGGCAATACTTCTGTAATAAGTTAATAACCCTGTATAGTTTTCTATTTATAAGCATTATAGTATTACAATTTACAGTTCTTGCGTCACACGACAGCTGAACAAACTACTTAAGTTCAGAGTAAAACTACAACACTAACAGACTAACAGTGCGCTCCTCCAGATCAGTTTTCCACTGTCTGTCGAGGTCACTATCTTCGATACTTCGTTTCCTGATAATATCATTACTTCTCCTTTAAAATATATATATATTTGTACAGTTAATTAATTATTAACGATCTGCCTGGCTAGGTCCCCAAAGCACACCCAAAGCGTTAAAGGTCTGTAATGGAATTGCGTGCTCTTATAAGACACCGTTTTGAAACAATTTTACTCCGCATAAAAAAAAGACACTGTTTATGCTTTCCATCACGCAAACGCATTTAAGTCAACAATAAAAAGCACAAGATTATGTATTCATTTGCAGCAACAATTTATTACAAATCCATTTTCGAAAAGAGGTTGTCACCTTTTACTTTTTTCTCTTCTGACTTATATATTATATTTAGTACTAGCTTCCCGCAAACGGCTTCGCCCGCGTGGTCTTGATCTTTTTTCCCCCATTTTTGCAACATTTTTCATTTTTACACCGCTCCTAGTAGCCTACAGCCATCCCCGATAAATGAGCTATCTAACACTTGAATAATTTTTCAAATCGGTCCAGTAGTTCCTCAAACCAAACAAACTCTTCAGCTTTATAATATTACGAGTAGTATAGATTTAGTATTGATCAAATAGCTCACTACTGAATTGCCATATAATAAAAAGGAAATGCTAGTGAATAATAAAAAACTTATGGGAATTCTTCAAGCTGAAGACAAGCCTAATGGCATTGACCACAAGAAGCTCTACGACACCGCAAGAAAACAAGATGCCTTACCCAATCTTTTTTAAGTACCGGTCCAATTTTTTACCCACCATAAAACCGCAATGTTAACATAGTGTTGCACACAATTAAACGATAAATCTATAATTTCCGCGGACAAGACAAGTTACTGCATAATGAGGAGGCCGCAAGGGCCTTACGCCTAAATCATGCGGGCCTGACAGCCAATCTATTGTCCCTCGTTAGCTAACGAGCCCAGATGGCGTGCTTACCATTTATTGGAAATTTGTCGAGTTTGGAAATTGTCCCTTGCATATGGAGTTTGATTTTACACCTCTGCTTCATAAATAATGAAACTAAAGAAAAAGGCAGATGTGTATGACAGATATTTGGCCTGGGTTTGGTTGTAGAGCAGATTTACCCTAATTTAGGGTAAATCTGCTCTAAAACACTCTAAGGTCATCTAGAAGATAAACCTTATAATAGACTGTGGGGGGAAATTATTCGTATAAGTATTATCTATCAGCAGAAAAGACATCCATATCTGAACGCGGACATCTAAAATATTTCCATCCAAGCATACCGAGTCGCTAAGATCGAACCCACACGATACCCCAAATACGCAGGCGCGGCGTCGTCGCCCCTCTAGTACTGACACAACTTGTGCAAAAGTAGATAAAATCTAGCACAATCTTAACTGTAAATACCTTAGAAATATTTAGATCCTAGACAATTTTCCGTGGAGCAACGCTAGTTAAGTAATGCGATAATAATGTCGGCGGCGAGGCGGCGCGCGCAAGTAAACGTTGTACACCTTGATACTAACTACGAGTTATGTTATTGCGGTCGCTGAGATTTGTAACTAACTCTGCAATGTTTATTTCATTTATTTGTTAAATTGAGAATTACATTAAGAGCATAACTAGGGTTTGTATACTTGTAAATATTATTATGCCCTAAGTAAGTCAAAATTGACAAGACCGTAGAGAAATACCCTAACATTACAAATAAGAGACTATATTGTATTGTATGCAAACTGCTTTAAATACATTAAAATACAATTAATGTAACCTCAGTCAGAAATACGTTATTAACTTTGTTAAAAGAATTGCCACAGCAAAAAAAAAACATTTTAGCCAGACCAAGAAGGTCGCGTTCACTAATGTTCCAATTTTAAAAGTCATCATCTCTCGCGACATTCTCAATAAGGCCAAGGTCCATTTGTCTGGCCGTACGCAAATATCTGGAGCTAGCGACATCGTCTTCGTATTAAATTTATAACAAACCATTTTGCGAGGTCATGTCAATTGCACCAGGGTTTCCCAACAGTGGTACGGGATTGTGAGGCCAATACATTTTTTATTCACAAAACTATTTTGATATTTTATCCGTTTTAACTACAAAGACTATCGATATACCGGTATTGGAAACACCCATTTGGTCACTGGTCCTAAGCTGGCAGAATTGTTGACAAGGCCACAAAAAAAATAGTTTTTTTATGGAACACTGATCACAAAACAGCATATTTTTAATTTTACCTGCCTAATTGCAAAACTTAATTACTACTTTTAATTAGATATTACTTTTAAATATTAGGTACCATTTCTATTTTTTTTTTTGTTTTAAAGATAATATTTACTTTTCTGAATCTGTCATTGGCATTTAAAATCTGACATAATTATAAGGGGAACAAACTGGCCCCTGGAATACAGTTTACAGTAGCACAAGAGTCAGGGAATTCTATACATGTATTTAAGGTAAATGTGTGTGTATTATAGATAGAGGCAAACAGGCATACGGATCGCCTGATGGTAAGCCACTACCGCCGCCATGAACACCCGAAAAACGGGAGAAGTCGTAGCAAAGTACTCCAAAATGTATGAGTAAACCCCAATTTCCTTACCGACGGTATATTTATAACAATGTCTTATTACTCAGCAAGACACAGACATTCAGAGATGTGACACATAAGCCAGACATTCCTGCGACAATAGGAAGATTTGCAACATCATCCACCAACAATATTTTGCGTAAAAGTATAATCATTTGGAACTACTGGAATTTATGAAACGGATTTCAAATTTTACAAGATATTAAGCCGAAGTCCAAACACGACAGGTGTAGCTGCAGGCTTACTCTTGAAAACAATTCCGATCCATTGGCATTGGGATTATGACGTTTCGTACTCTTGAAGGCAACACTAGCGCCATATTGGCTCAATATTGAGCGATTCTTGGGTGAACTAAAAATGATTGGCCAATGCTGCCAATACCGTACTCTTGACGCCGTTTTGACAGCTCCGTATTGAATTAGAATTGTGTTTGGAATTGGGATTGTCACAATAGCGTACGAGTAACTTTTTTGGTATTGTGAAGGTGCTTTCTATCGGTTTTACTGTGTTAAAATTTTAAAGTTTTAAATAAAAATGGCTCGACTTGCTCTTCCATACCTCGTGCTTCGTGCAGCTCATAGAAATAAGCTAAAACAAAGAAGAAATGAGCGTCGTATTGCACGTTTTACGGACAATGCTTTTTCTATGGGTGACGATGAAATGGTACTGTAAATAATTATCTATACTAATATTATAAAGAGGAAAGATTTGTTTGTTTGTTTGTTTGTTTGTTTGTTTGTTTGTTTGTTTGTTTGTTTGTAATGAATAGGCTCCGAAACTACTGGACCGATTTCAAAAATTCTTTCACCTTTGGAAAGCTACATTATCCCCGAGTAACATAGGCTATATATCATCACGCTACGACTAATAGGAGCGGAGTAGTAATGAAAAATGTAGCAAAAACGGGGAAAAAATTATAAGACCACGCGGGCGAAGCCGCTGGCGGGAAGCTAGTGAATAATAAAAAAACAAATTCAACAAAGTAAAGAAACACTGGTTAGAGATCCACTTGAGTGGCATGCTTGAATTAGACTCAAGTGATTGTTACAAAAAATTGTGTCTGCCCATTGACTTATATAGTATAATAATATAATGTGTCTGCCACATTAAAATATCACATCACAACATGTGGCCTAAGAATTACTAAAGTTGAATAATATTTTCTTTCTAATAATTCGACTCATTTTAGCTGTAAAAATTAAAAAGAAAGTGTAATTCAAAAGAAATTACATCTTCTTCTTCTTATTATTTATTTATGGCAATTGGTGCCGATGTCGACAATTCTGCCAATGTCAAAGTGGATAGGCACATTTAAATAATATTACAAGTAATAAATTGCTGTACTTTGTAAAATATTTCAAAAACTAGCAAAATGGAAATTATATCAACTGTCCAATTCACTGACACTTATTAGAAAAATAGATAATCCTAAAACAATAATAAAATCCCTGAATCAAAGTTTAATAGTTTAAATAAACACACCTTAAAGTTAGTGCTAAGTAGGTATAGGTTCATACAATCCACCAGCAACACAGTAACTCAACAAATAAAGCACTTCACATAATCCGAAACGAGAGGAGGCCCTTATCTTTTAATATAAACAGAGGCCAACAAAAACTTTGAGTTAAAATTTCAAATCTCGTGCCAACTCAACATGCCACGCTTTTTTTTATTGAAGGCAGGCAAAGAGCGCAAAGTATACAGCCAGAATTGTGTATTTTTCTTATAATTTGTGTCTTAAATACTGAAATACGAAAGAATATTAACAATCACTTTTTATTTCAGCAATTTCAACTTAAAACTACCTTTAAGTAACCCTATTTTTTATTTACATCAGAAATAGTAAAACAACTATTTCATCAATCCATAAGGCACACCACTACTGCGGATGTTAGCGTTGCTAACTTCATGTTGAAGGTAGCCAATTCTTGAGCGATTCCAATCTTAATCCAATATCAACGAAATTGGTTTCAAGAGTACCACTTTAAAATTAACCTTGGATTGGGATTGGAATTGGATTGCTATTGCGATTGTTTTCAAGAGTAAGCCTGCTGGCCATGACTCAACGTTTAGATTGTCCAAACCATAGACTATACGTGCGAAACGTAGCAAAACTTTTTTTTTATTTTTGGGTTCGCACCGATTCCGTGAGGATTATTGTTAGCTGTAAGTACTTGCCTCAAGTTAATCTGAAGTTATTCTAGTGGACTGTCGCCATAGAAACCATACATTATTTAGAGCGTATAAATCTATACTAATATTACAAAGAGGAAAGATTTGATTGTTTGTTTGTTTGTGTGTATAGGCTCTGAAACTACTAATCAGATTTGAAAAATTCTTTAAGTGTTAGATAGCCCATTTATCGGGGAAGGCTATAGGCTATATACCATTACGCTACGACTAATGGGAGCAGAGTAGCAATGAAAAATGTTGCAAAAACGGGGGGAAAATTCACAAGACCACGCGGGCGAAGCCGCTGCCAGAAAGCTAGTTTTATATAAGTTTGGGGATGTAGGCGCAGCCAAATAATACAACTTGTTGTTGAGTAAAATGAAGAAGTAATAATGATTTTATTCATAAATGGCGCCTGTTTATATACAATTTTACAAAAGATTATTAACCAATAAAAACTTAAAACTAAATATTTACATTATTTCAACCAATCACGTCACTGCACAGTTGTTGCTGCATTCCGCAAGGTGTCGCTAGTGCGTGCGGTCGATTTGGCGCGGTTCTGAGGTTATTAATACAAGCGACGCGGAATGCGCAGCCCTTTTCCGCCGCCGGCCGTCGACGTGTCAAGATGTCCCAGTGCTGCGTCCGAGATGGTTGGACTTGTGTTCGTGCTCGTCGATCAGCGGGGCTCCTGTCCTGTCTCCGACTTGGTGGATGGTCAAAAACGTAAAAGTTCTTATCAGAACTACTGCTGTGAACTGCTTTCCTGTTTCTGGCGTCAAAACGTAAAAGTTCTTATCAGAACTATTCGCTGTCTCATTGCTGTCAAAAACGTGCTGTGATGTGTGGTGGCTACAGTACTCCCCTTCAAGCGAAGCGTACCGGCAGTTTGACGACACGACCCGAGCGAGTTTTCTTGCTGTCGGCTGGTTGTGACGTCATGCTTGCTCGAGGTACTTGTGTTTTCTTGGTAACGGGTGGCTCGGTAACTGGTGTGGTTATCTTGGTTGCTGATGAGGTATAGGTAACGGTGTTTGGTATGGTTGGAGGTAAGGTACTGGTATCTTCTGTGATGACGTATGCAGGCTTCAATCGGTCGATCGATATGTTTGCTTGCCGGGTAGGTAACTGTATGGTGTACACTTTATCTGCTCGGCTTATCACTCGATAGGGGCCTTCATATGGTGTCTGAAGTGGTTTCTTGACTGCATCTGTTCTGATAAACACGTGGCTGCAGTTGAGTAAATCTTGATGCACGAACACGCTTCTGTTGTTGCTGTGATGCTTGGTTTGCGGCTTGTTATCTTGAATTATATCGCGTAGCTTATCAACGTAGGTATAATCCATTGTAGGTGTGTAGGTACTTGCAGTAAAGAATTCGCCAGGTAAGCGTAGATTGTAACCGTAGGTAAGTTCGGCGGCGCTCACGCCAGTGTCCGTGTTTAGCGCGGCGCGTAGTCCCAGTAGTACAGTAGGTAGTTCGTGTATCCATGAACTTGCGTTGGTAAGTTTCGCGCGTAATGCAGTCTTTAGAGTGCGATGCCACCGCTCGACGATACCGTTGCTTTGAGGGTGATAAGCTGTCGTGCGGTTTTTCTTGATCCCCATTTGCTTCATTAGGTTTTGAAACAGCTGACTCTCAAACTGACGACCTTGGTCGCTTGTTATTGTTGTTGGGCATCCAAATCTTGCGATCCAATGTTGGTATACGATGTGGGCGATACGAACGGCTGATATCTCGTCGGTAGGTATTGCTTCGGGCCATTTCGTTAATCGGTCGATCATTGTTACTAGGTACCGATGACCTTGTGATGTGGTAGGTAACGGTCCAACGATGTCGACGTGTAGGTGTTGGAAACGTTCACTTGGCGGGAAAGATGCGATGTTTGAGAACGTATGTCGTTGTATCTTGCTTTTCTGACAAAGTAGGCACGTTCGAGTCCAACAGCTGATGTCCGAGTTCATTGACGGCCAGAAGTATTTTCGTGTGATAAGCTTGCGAGTTGTGCGCGTACCAGGATGACTGATGTTGTGCACACTTTCAAAAACTTCCTTTCTATATTCTTCGGGTATATACGGTCGTATATAAGGAGTAGATGTTTCGCAGTATAACTCGATGTTGCTGTTAGGTATAGTTATTTTCTTGAGACAGATGTTTTCGTGTGATAATAATTGTCCGATGTTGCTATCCTTCTCTTGCGCGCTGGCTATGTCGTTGTAGTTTATTGTAGATGGGCATGATATTGTTTCGATGCGGCTAAGTGTGTCGGCGACGATGTTTTGTTTACCGCTCACGTGACGTATGTCTGTGGTAAATTCGCTGATAAACAAAAGTTGTCTTGTTCGCCTCTGTGTTTCCGAGTTGGAATGCATTTTCGACATTACATATGTTAGCGGCTTGTGATCGGTGAATATGATAAGATGACGTCCTTCGAATGTTTTTCGGAAGTGTTTGACTGCCATGTAGATTGCAAGTAGTTCACGGTCGAACGTAGAGTACTTCTTTTGTGCGTCGGTGAATTTCTTCGAAAAATATCCGAGTGGTTGCCATGTTTCGTTTAGGTATTGTTGTAGTACGGCGCCAGCAGAGTTGTCGGATGCGTCGCAGAATAAGGCGATTGGTGCGTGGTGCGACGGGTGAGCGAGTAAAGTTGCGTTTACTATGCTAGCTTTACATAGCTCGAATGCTTGAGTTCCTTCGTCGGTCCATGTGATTTGCGTTTTGTCCCTTTTCTTGGCGTTATGTAGGTAAGCGTTCAGTGGGGCTTGTTGAGATGCGGCTTTCGGTATATGATCGCGATAGAAGTTGATCATGCCGAGAAATCTTCGTAGCTCTTCGATGGTGGTTGGTCTGGGGTAATGGGTGATAGCATCGACTTTATGTTCCGGCGGTTTGATGCCTTCTGGTTTTACGGTGTAACCAAGAAATTGGACTTCTGATTTGCCTAGATTGCATTTGGCGGGGTTGATGGTGATGCCGTTTTCTTCTAATCTTTTCAGTACAGAGTGGAGGTGTTCTCGGTGTTGAGCTTCGTTTTCTGATGCCACCAGTAAATCGTCAATGAATGGGAAGACGTAATCTAATCCTCGTAGTACTTCGTGGATATATCGTTGAAAAGTTTGTCCTGCGTTCTTCAAACCGGGGCACATGCGTGGGAATTCAAATAAACCCATTGGAGTGATGATGGCTGTCTTCTCAATATCTTCTTCTCGTACACTTAGTTGTTGGTATGCACGGTTGAGGTCTATTGTAGAGAATATAGTTTTTCCAGAAAGATGATGAGTGAAGTCTTTGATGCGTGGCACGGGGTAACGGTCTGGTATGGTGATGGAGTTGAGTCGGCGATAGTCACCACATACTCTAATATCGCCGTTCTTCTTGGGTACGATGTGTAGAGGTGATGACCATGGACTCTTGCTAGGCCTGCATAATCCTTGTTCTATCATACTTTCGAATTCTTTCTTGACGGTTTCGAAACGATGCGGTGGGATTGGTCGAGCGCGGCAGTGTACCGGTGGTCCGCGAGTTTCGATATAATGTTGCACGTTGATGTTGCAGTTAAGTTGCATCGACGTCAGTCTTGTTATGCCGGGATATTGTGCTAAGATGTCGTGATATGACTGCGACATGTCGATACTGCGCACGGTAGGTACGTCCGATACTCGTACTGGGGCGTTGACCTTTAGGTTTGTAACTCCGTCGATTAGTTTTCGATTTTTTAAATCGACGATGAGTTGATGATGCTTGAGGAAGTCGGCTCCGAGAATTGGTTTTGAAACGTCGGCCACGATGAACTTCCACTTGTATGGGCGTCGTAGGTTGAAGTCTAGAGATAATGTCTTCTCGCCGTATGTAGCTATTGTTGTGTTGTTGGCTGCATAAAGTTGGAATGGTAGCGGCGTTTCCATTTGTCCCTTTCTTCTCGGTAGCACGGAAATATTTGCTCCCGTGTCGACCAGGAATGATAGGTTAGAGTTTCTATCGGTGATGAATAGGCGGTGTGATAGTTCTTGAACGCCGGTGTCCGCCTCTGCCAACGCTCTCTCTAGTTTTCCGAATTTGTCTTCTTGAATGAGCAGGGCGAAGTACAGCGTCTAGCTTGATCTTTGAATCGGCGATGATAGTAGCAGAATGGTGATGGTGATGGCGATGTTTCGCGGTTTCGGGATCGATGTGGACTGCGATGACGAGATGGGTAGCGGCTGCGGTGATGGTTATGGTTATATGGCGGTCTTGCCTTTAGTTCTGCTATTTCTAGTGAGAGTTTCCTTATTTCGTTGATGAGGAACTGCGTGTCTGCCTGCTGCGGTGCTGATGTAGATGGTACTGCAAGTGGAGGTGGTGCGGATGACTGCACGGCTGCGACGTCAGTTGATGCTGTCTGTTCCATCATTTTGTCGGCGAGTAGTGCGAGTTCTTCGAGTGCAGTCTTGGTACTGAATGACTCGCTGACTGCGAGGACTGAGCGGATGTGTGGCGGAAGATGGTTTGTCCACATAAGGCGTAGAGTAGAGTCGGGAACTTTATCTCTGGCGAGATTTCGCATGCGGCGGAGTAGTTGGGTGGGTTTTTGGTCACCAAGTTCCATTTCAGATAGCAGCTTCTGGAATTGGCGGTTGTCAGATTCTTCGTAGGCGGATATGAGTCGTTCCTTGATAGCCTTGTACTGGTCCGTCTCAGGTGGGTTGTAGAGTAGGTCCATGATTTGCTCGATGTCTTGCCTGTCCAGCTGTGCGATGACCATCTGGGCGAGTTGTGCTTGGCCTTTCTTCAGATCGTTCGTCGCGGCTTCGAAACTGATGAACCAGAGTCGCGGTCTGTCGCGCCAGAATGGTGGAATGCGCATAGTGAGTGATATGCCATTCGCTTCAGTCTTCGTCATGGTGTGAGATGTTGCTGGGCTTGACTCTTCGGTTGGGCTGGGATTCGACATCTTGAGCAATTCTTCAGGCAGAGTAGCAGAGTTTTCTCTTCTTCAGGTGTGTTTGCTTCAGGCGTGTTTGCTTCGGGGTCACCACTTTGGGGATGTAGGCGCAGCCAAATAATACAACTTGTTGTTGAGTAAAATGAAGAAGTAATAATGATTTTATTCATAAATGGCGCCTGTTTATATACAATTTTACAAAAGATTATTAACCAATAAAAACTTAAAACTAAATATTTACATTATTTCAACCAATCACGTCACTGCACAGTTGTTGCTGCATTCCGCAAGGTGTCGCTAGTGCGTGCGGTCGATTTGGCGCGGTTCTGAGGTTATTAATACAAGCGACGCGGAATGCGCAGCCCTTTTCCGCCGCCGGCCGTCGACGTGTCAAGATGTCCCAGTGCTGCGTCCGAGATGGTTGGACTTGTGTTCGTGCTCGTCGATCAGCGGGGCTCCTGTCCTGTCTCCGACTTGGTGGATGGTCAAAAACGTAAAAGTTCTTATCAGAACTACTGCTGTGAACTGCTTTCCTGTTTCTGGCGTCAAAACGTAAAAGTTCTTATCAGAACTATTCGCTGTCTCATTGCTGTCAAAAACGTGCTGTGATGTGTGGTGGCTACATAAGTTAACTAATCGGACCAGTACTTCCTAAGGTTAGCGCGTTCAACGAAACAGTCTTCAGCTTTATAATATTTGTATAGATTTACCTGAACCTAAAGTCGCACAGTTGGCGAAAAAGGCCACATTACCCTCTGGAATAAATTTATACAGGAAAATTTTTTAAGCAGTGCGCAAAAAAATTTTGGTAGTTCAGTATCAGTAATAGAACACATTCCCATTATTAGTTAAAAACTTTTTTTTTAATTTTTATCCGGCTTGAAATCAGCAAAATTTGGACACTTATCTATTCGTAATAATAACAAAAGGCACGTGCGCCAGCCGACTCACGCGGCGGCGTCAGCGGGGGTGAATCCCGCGGGGAAGGATGGCAGGGGGTAGCGCCAGGCGCCGCTGTCGCCCGCCAGTCTGGCTCGTCGCACGCGCCTGTGACGTCGTGTTGTTGCTTTCCCGCGCGATTCCGGCGCCGCGCGGCCGCCGCCCGTTTCGTATTTCGTACTGTGACCGGTCACGCACAATGTCAGAGTTTACTAACCGCGAGTTTTACAAAATGGTGCGAGTGTATCTCTTAAGTGGTGAAAACTTGAAACTTGAACGTGAAACAGTGTGCCTCGAATGCGAGACCATGGCATTCATAACCCCGCGGTCCCTAATGAAGGGACTATTTTAGCCGCCACTCAAAGGTTGCTTGACCACGCCCAATTCAGAATCCGCACGTCACGCACAAGGATCTGGCAGACCTCGACTATGTTTCGACATCGAAGAAAACATTTGTAATTTTTCGAGCGAAACCCAAGAGCAAGTACTAACGATGCAGTACGTCGCTTCGGTGTGAGCCAGTACGCGGTTTGGAAACTATTAAATACAGCCGGTCTCCATCCATACCACTTCCAACCTGTACCGAAGCTCCACGACTCCGACCCCGTACCACGCCGAGCCCGAGCTAGGTAAGTAGGTATGTTTTAAAAGTGCAGTGCAATTGATCATGAGTTATTTAAACAAGATAAAATTTAACCTCGGGCAGGACTTGAACCTGCACTCGCCAGGTCAAATTTTTTCTTCATATTCTGAATTACGTGATCATAATGATTCATTTTCTTCAAGTATGAAGGAAAAATTGGAATTACTTTTAAAATAAATTGTTCAAATTAAACATGAACCTTATTGCTTTGCATTAACGTTGAAAATCTATCATCGAAATTAGACGGATAGTCACCGCTCGCCATACCTACGCGGGCGGGTCGAACGAGCGCACAGCTGATGTAGGTACTAAGGCGCGCGCGCTCTGTCGTGCGCTAGCGAGTAAACATAATATCAGTTTCAAAGTAAACATCTTTCGTTAACGATAACTTTAATCATTTGTACTAAGACTTATCAAGATAAAAAATTGGTGTTTAATAAAAGTCGTTTAAGTTTCATTTGACGAAGTTTGCGCACTGAATAAAAAGTTTTCCTGTATTTATAGCTTGTAGAAGATCCTTGACAATTTTATATTGTGAATCATGTTATTGTGATTCATCAAAAGCGACCATTTTAGCCATTGATATAGTATATTATGTCTGTATAACTTACAGATTTTGACCCTGCAGTGGATACACACATTTTTTATGCCAATATGAATTTTCTAAAGTTTCAACTAGACTCTACAGCTTTTTTTCGCTTTTAATAGCAAAGGGAAAATATAGGAAGCACTGTAGTTTGATCACAAAAGACGATTTTAAATAAGTATCAATATAATTTAAAGACAAAAAGTATAATAACACACTTTATTGTGTGTTGTGTTCCTGTAGTGAGTCAGGTCGCCAGAGCTCCTTCTAAGGATGTGCTGCGCTGGCAGTAAGAGGAATATTCCCTCAAACTGTCGGCGCAGTGAATCTAGTGGAGGTTTTTAGGGTCGGCAACGGGCGAGCGATACTCCTGGTGTCGCAAGAGTTATAGCGTAGGCTACGGTAACCGCTTACCATCAGGCGGGCCGTATGCTTGTTTGCCACCTTAGTGGTATAAAAAAAAATAATAGCCAAAACACTAGCGAAAAATCAATTAATTAAACACCACTCCAAAGACATGGTCAGAAACGTAATCACGAACTGCTGATTGATCACGAATTGTCTTGATTGAGTATAGTCCTGAAGGATGAGTGGCCAATCGTGCGCATGCATAGCTAATCAAAAATTAATCAGTTAATTAAAACGATCTGCAATTGGCTTCGAACACATGAGAACTTAGTTTCTTTAGATACAATTATAACTTGAATGTTAGATTTGTCAGTTTGCTCAATAAAGCAGTTCCGCCGGGAAGAACTATGTTTTGCTTAATGCCCACACCTGCACAAGGGCAAGATACTTTGTGCAGCCACACGTTATGAAAAAGGGACTGTTGAATTCTGTTTATTCTGATAGCAAAAAAGATGTTGTACTGAGTACATGGATGGATTTTTTTTCCAACAATCAATCCATGTACTGAGTGGGAGTGAAAGAGGGAAAAAGATATACTGCGACGACTCCAAATGTATTGTACCAGGGTAGTAAGATGATCATGATGATTGGAATAAGCATACATACACATTTGGCTATGTGGTTATCTGTGGACTTCACATTACGTACTTTGAACATTTTTAAGGCTCTGTTAAGGGTGCTGGTTAGATAAAAAACATTCGTATAAACGAATTGACTCTAGAGGAATTTCGGCTGATTAACTATGATGCAAAGCAAAATTTATGGTTAAAGTTGATTCTTTTTGGATTCTACCTTAATTTATTTTAGTCATTGTGTAAACTGTCTCATTGGATCTAGTATAGTTTGGATTCCCAGGTCTATCAAAGAATGATTGGGGTTTACCTAATAAGAAGCTCGTATTTTGGCAAAAGTTTTGCCGGTCTAAAACGTACCAACGAATTTATCTGTGTCTTTGGAAAATCCTACTAATATTATAAATGAGAAAGTTTGGATGGATGCTTAAAGGGTAATCCCTTTCACGCTAAAACTACTGAACGGATCCGGATGAAATTTGGCACAGAGATAGATTATAGTCTGGTCTCATAGGTTAGGCATTTTATCCCGGTAAAATGTATGGTTCCCGTGGAATAGATTTGTTTTAATAAGAACACTTCCGACTAATTCATCTTTCAAATAAAAAAATCAAAATCTACGATACGAGCTACGATGCCACAGACAAACACACACACACACACACACACACAGACATGTCAAACTTATAACACCCCGTCGTTTTTGCGTCGGGGGTTAAAAAGATGAGTGTAGACAATTACGTCACAACATAAGACAATTTATAAGAAATAGCCAAAGAACGCGGGCGAAGCCGCTGGCGGAAAGCTAGTACAATCATAAAATAGTAATAGTCAGAAATATAATAGGTACTTATTACTTATTCATTCTAATGTCATGTGAACGGAAACCATACATAAAACCACTTAGTATTTTAGCTGTTCACATCATCTGCAAGTTTACAACAGCATCAAAGCAAAACTTACTTCACACGAGAGTTTCGCAACGCGGAATCAACGCATCGAGGGCACGCAGGACCGGTACCCACCCACCACTGGCCGGGGAGGAGAGGGTTGGAGGGGGGGTAAATGGGTCGCCGCAGCCGCATTCCGTGGCGGTTGACATTTCACAGGAAAGCAGAACTCAGCGATGGTGTGTTTGTGGGAAACTGTGGGCTAAGTTTGAAATAACGGTTTTCCATATTCGCAAGTGATGAGCACGCACGCTGAAGTTTCAAGTTTACCGATATCGATGTGCGAAAACACAGCGCAACTTTATTTTGCGGTTTTCCGGGTATTGGAAAACTCAAAGTTTATTAACTCAAGGATATGGCTAAAAATAGCTAAGTAACAGATAAATAGTTTGTTCCTGTTCCTTATATAAAGGTGCATTTCAATGACACTCTTATGTCGTTAAACATTGCTTATCATCCCCTACTTCTGATCGTGTCAATGGTTACAAAATAGAAATTGTTTTATATAAAAATTGCCGACTGCGTATCTCGCATAATAAACTCGAAAATGACTTTATCGATTGTTATAAAACTTTGGTAAGTTCTTGTGTGCAGTGCCGAGAGAAGGTATTATGATGAACGCTTTATCTAATATAATATTTTTTCTAATATCCTCGATGAAATTCTAGCATACAATATCTAATACTAAGTATATATGTAGAATTGTAGATCAAAATAGAACTGAAATTAATGCTATTTATGGATTCACGGTTAGATTAGTCACGTAACAGCTTCGCGTCACAAAGTTCACCTGTTTTACCACTGACTTTCAGTCAGTCGCCAAAGAAGGCCAAATATACTTGTGAACGTAAAAAATATCCTTCGCACCAAATGCGTCTAGTCGAACCGGTTGAACCGTCACTGGCGATTTTCCTGTGCCAAAATTAAAGCAACTTAATTGACGCGAGTTATGAAGAAAAAACTCCGGAAATTACTATGCGATGTCTCATTGGTAAGACTAGTCGAAGCCGGCATCCAGTGAAGCGTCGGTGTGATGAACTCAAATATACCAACCTGTTAGACAAGTATTGGTTAGATCATGATCGTACAGTTGCACGATTCCATGTGCAATCTTTCTCAAAATTCAAATTTGCGAATGAGTTACCAGCAAAAACACTTGGGCAATGAGTCAAAGCTACCTAAGCGGGGTATGGCGGCTTAAGACCCGTTCCAGACAGAACCCTGCGGTGACTCACACAGTAATGGCTTCTCGGAATCATTCGGAATCGAGTCGAGTTGCGAAACCAGAAGGATGTCTCATGGTTTCGGAGCGCAATCACTTACGTGAGAACCTCACTGGAGAAAGTTTGGCGCTAAAACATATTGTATTGTAGAGAATTGACTGAAATGACCGAGTATTTATTTAATAAAATTGATGGAATCGATCGGAATATAGCGAAAAGGCCCGCTGTTGATGAATCATAACATGATTCAAATAAGAAATGGGTTCTAAATATGAATTGATTGCAGACGAATTTCTCAATTTGGCCTTTAAGCCCCCCGTAACGCAATCCTCTACAGTGTAATTGATGAAATACATGAATAAAATTATCCTAAAAAAACTAGACGTCTAACCAATAGGGGCTTTACACCACGTGGTAAACTATAAATGTGGTGATAGATTTCAAACTTCATAATAACAGGAATTCGGAACGACATTTATGTAGGTAGGTACTATATGCGGGACTATCGGGATTGAATGTAATGTTTTTATTTATTACAATCCAATATTTTTCTTTCTCCGATTTTTACGGCCGGGCTAAAGTTAGCTCGTGCCAACTTCAACCCGGACAATAAGTTTGGCGAGAACTGTAACTGATGACACATCGTGCATTACAATAGCATTAGTGGCGCAACAAATTATCATTCCTCATTTAAAGCATTTGTTATAAGCCAATTATAGAATAAATACTTACCTACTTTTGTATTCAGAGTTTCGAGATCGGGACCGATTCGTAATTTTTCAAAGCGATGGAATATAAATGTTTTGCGGACTGTTATTGGTGAATGGTGAGTCATTGACGAATGACTTAGACGAATAAAATAAAGCTTGGGCGCCTCATTTGAAGGTATTTCTGTAGATAAGCTATTTTTTAAATTGCAGGGAATAGTTTAAAAATAAGAAAATTTAATAAGCCTTCTTGTGCATCATGCATCATCCGAGAGGATATTACACACTAAAATCCTATATTCTAAAATCGACCTGACAAATTAACAAATGTATTATAGCTCTTCTGACTTCTTATAAATAATAGTCGCTGTCAGTACTTTTTGCTATAGATACCTACTTAGATTACATAAAGTTAATCAAGTGTAAATGCAAATGTTATTTCAAAGTCGAAGGAAAGCTCGTGAAATGAGTCAGTCCGCAGCGTTTTGAACGGAGGCAAGTACATTCATTACAAAAGTGTGAGGTCTGTTCACCGTTCTCCGGTCGGCCATGCATCCCAGCCTTTTACTTTTGTTGCGACACACGCGTCCCGGGGTCAACTCGGTGCGAGCGGTTCAAATTCAAATGTTACCTTACGAATCACCTGCTACTCGCGTTTTGCCTTGAAATTTTGTTACAAGCGGAGCTTCGCATCGCAGGTTTATGTAAAGTAAAATTTTTGGGGATAATTCTATAAAAATGAATGTTGGTAAGCGCAAAACTCAAGAATGGCTGGACCAATTCGGCTAATTGATTTTTTCTATATTCCTTAAGGTCTACGGAAGGTTTTAATACTATTAAAAAAAAAGCGTGGACAATAGTAAAATCGGGGGAAAATATTATCAAGCCCCGCGGGCGAAGCCGCTGGCGGAAAGGTAATAAATAAAAACATAGTTTAAGTAACAGGTTTTTTTATAAATAAAATTAGTATGGTTTATTCGGTTGCGAATCAACCAGCATATAATTTATCGTTTTCCGTATTGGTAATCCATTACCCATTCATAAATCTAAACCCTTAGCTGTTACTGAGATATGTATGAATTTACTACTAGTACTGTTTACTCGACCTAGGAATCAAACTCAGGATCTGCCCACTAAGCCGGGCGTTAGTGACTCACTGGACAATGAGGCAGAGACATTCCTATGCCAGTATGTAAACTTTTGAAATATTTACAGTGTTGCCAATTTATTGCCAATCTATTATTATTGCTGGCTGCATTTACGTACTTATTTGCGCATAAAATACTTAAGTAAGACTGTTGACACTCAACAGAATGTTCATTTGTAATTTGTACGACAATTTATCAAGATAACATGGAAGGTATTTGGAAGGGTAACCTTGACGTGTGTTGTGTAGCGTACCGCTGAATCGCGATATTGTGATGTCACTCACGATTTGATCCCTAAAACCACTTAACCACCTGTCATTCTTATTAGGTACTAACAGAAACGTCAACGTGCTTCCGACTGTTTATCACGGTTTTATTGAATACCTATCTAAACAAAACACGGCTTTACTTAGAACTCTATTAGGCCCGCCTAAGGCTAATATTCAGAGACGATGCTAAGCATAAACTTACGCTTCAAACGAAGCATTACTTTACGCTGAGCATCGTCTCCGAGGCTGAGATTCAGAGAAGAGACTCGGCATGAACTTACGCTTCCGTATGTCAAATTGTAATACAGACATAAGGAAGCCTTACTTTACGCTGAGCATCATCTCTGAATGTTAGCCTGAATATTATTAGCCTAAGAGTTCTAAGTAAAGTAGTTTTTTTGCAGTATCGTATCGAGCAGAACAATAAATAGGTAGAAATAACATAGTATGAATCGAAGGCAACAGTGTTTCTGTGACACGTTGCCTTTTTATCAGGGTTTCTATGATTATCTAAGCAAAATACGGCTTTACTTAGAACAATTAGGAGGCGTTGTATTGACAAAATAAATGGAAGAATGCCCGATTTTTCTATAGTATCATAATATCATAGAAAAATCGGGCATTCTTCTATTTCATATTTTAGTCTTCAATTGCATACATTTTACTAATTCCAGCGATAGATTGCACGTTACAAGATTTGTATGATCTAGAAAAATACGGCTTCACTTAGTACTATTAGATTCAGTGCTTGAATATAAGTTTATAACTTTATACAGCCTCATTCGTTTAAAGAACAGAATCGCTTGTGTTTTTTACATAAAAATAAACAACTGACGGCTACCTATATTATACAAACATGATGCTATTAATAAACTTGTCTTATTACTATTATGGCTCATAGAAATCCATATTTATTATGAACAGAATACCAACGTATCGATGCTTATAGGTACAATCAATACAATTCAAGTATTAATTTAGTTTTATTTATACAAAAACTGTTGTGTTACAAGGAAAACACGACTAAGTATAAGCTTTCAGAATAAGTACAAAAGTTCCGCAAAATTTGCAAGAACAACAACTACGGAAATAAGTTACTGTCTACGGAACCATAAATTTAATATCGATAAGATATCAAGAGTATCGCGTAACGGTTAGGGAAGCGAAATATCGTATGATCTTACTATATCTATGTCGCGTGCGGGAACTGTGTCACAGCACTACCGCTAGGGTCATAGTGATGTGCTCTATTACGCGCGTGAGACTGTCAAATGGTCGTCTAAAGCTGTGTTGAACTGAGATGCATAATAATTTTAGAAGATAAGACTATCAAAACACTGTTAAAAAATTTATTTTGCTTTCAAATTGCTAGAATATGATTTTTTTGTTTTGTAGGATTTTAAAGGGCTCGTTACTACGCTAATTAATGGTATCTTGCTGATATTTTTACCACGGTTGCCACGGTTAGTCTGTGTTGTATATTACTTAAATGTAAAGTAAAGTTTAGCTGTGGCAACATTGGAATGATTTAGTTATGGAAAGTATTTTTATTTTTTGTTTATGGTATTGTTCTGGCTGTTCGCCATTTTATCTATCTTTAGTTTTGTTCAATAATAAATGTGTTGTATCTAAAGAAGTGGTATTAAGATATAACAGTCTGATTGAATGGGGGGCCAAATCGAGGCCTGCCGTTTCTCGGAAGGCACGTAAAGCCATGACGGTCATACGAACACCTGTGACAGTGACAAACGAGAGTTGTAATAGTCAAAAATCCTGACAGCCAGTAAATTTTTTAATTATCATAATACCTAAGTATTTTAGGGAGTGAAAGTTGGAAATCTTGCCCGGAGAATTCGGGAACAACTGAAAATCCTTTTCTCTATTGGATTCTTGGAAGACTACCTTAATGACATCTGTTGGGTTGACTAGTTCTAAAAGTAGTGCTGTTGCCACTCCTCACTTCTCTTTCTGTGTTCAATCTCACTTTGATCAAAGCGACTAGACGCCATTTTATAACTTGCATCAATTAATATAAGTACAAGCAACATTCTATTTTTAAAAGAAATTTGATTAAATTTTGCAGCAAGATATTTGACAAAGGCGTACTGATCAGTGGCATATTAGTACTACCCTCACGACAATAGGTAGGTATATGGTAAATCAAACATGGTTGCTTTTGTCTGTGTCTATTGTATTAGTTTTAAACGCACGTAAGCCCATGCGAGGTTGTAATAACTTAATTTCCATATAACACGTCATGGCTGCTACTTATCAAGGCTACAGGCATGTAAATTTGTACAATAGCAACTTAAAAATACTCACTAGAAGGAAGAAACGTGCTGACTCAATGACGTCATGATTCATAAAACAAAATGGTTGTCAAGGAAATTTGAATTTCGAAATGAAAGGCTAACTGGCTTTTGTTGATTGATAATTGGCTTATTATTTATGGTAATCATTACTAAAAGTAAAAACAATTTTCCAAACATAACTTCTACATCTCTACCATTTGACGTCATGATTCATAAAACAAAATGGTTGACAAGGAAATTTGAATTTCGAAGAGAAAGGCTAACTGGCTTTTGTTTATTGATAATTTGCTTATTATGTATGGTGAACATTACTAAAAGTAAAAACAATTTTCCAAACATAACTTCTACATCTCTACCACTCCGTAAAATAAAAATAGTGGAAATTTAATCTAATGCTCGAAATCTAAATTTATTCTATTTCAGCTCCACGAGGCTATTTGGAACTTAGAGAATTTAATTCTGTAACAAAATTTTCATGGGGGTGTAATTTAAAAATTGTCGACGTATTATTACGAATTTTGACTTGGTTTTATAAGTACTTACTAACCAAATAACCCCATGGTTTGTAATTTTCCCAGTTTTAAATCCTACTGTACTGTACCTCTGGCTAGGTTACCTCCAAAATGCAGACAAATAAAATATAAAGGTAAGTAGGTATTTATACGAGTATTTTAATGCTAACTACGAAGCTAACTACATCACGAAGTATGTTCAAATGTAAAACAGTTTGTTAAAACAACAACAGTCCCTCCGAAGTCCGACAAAAAAAATCAAACAAAGAGAAGAGAACCTCTTTTTGGAACACAAGTACACAACACAATGGAACACGCGACAGGCTGTGTATGATGCGTGTAAGTATTTCCCAAACCAGGTTTTAACGAATAATCCTACTTGAATATACACAAGTAGGTCATTTACAGTAGAACTAGAAATCAATATTAAAACGTTGTTATTACTGCAATTCTTTAAAAAAGTTCAATTTTATACATTCGATATTTCAAAAAGAAACCGTCACGAGTACCTGTAGTTATGATTTTGACCTCGATGACGTCATAAGAATAATGGCTTCCAACTTTGAAAATTTCGAACAAAGGCAAAGGTGGCCAAAAAAAAACTCGTTGGCTTGGTACTCAATGGAACATGGTAGTATAGACGTTACGCGAAGGTCTCTGCTCCCTCGGCAGACGCGCGCTGACTCACGCGGCCGCGCGCTTCCGCCTGATAGCAAGGTCACCGGCCGAGACGCACACCACCATCAACACTCACACAACGACACGTGAAAGTAGTGAGAGTACACTCGCAGCCATAGCGCCTTTTATTTTACTTTTTTGTTTGCTTTGTACTCAAAGTATGACGCTAACACTTGACCTTTGGCCCCAATGATAACAAATCATAATAAAGGTAGTGTATAATTTGATACAAGGCGTTTTTATTATTTACATTCTGCAATTTAAATCATAAAAAAGGTGCGTCATATTGTCGTACGTTGTACAAATTTCAGATAAAGCACGCTATTTTTATTACTTGGAGGAGTTTCGTTTATGTATGCAATCTTTTAGCATAACAAAAGTTGACCCTATGCTTCTTGCAACGATATTTTTTTTTACTGAACCAGCGTCGATGAGTATCGTCAAATTTGCTGTCTGAATAATAAATGTGGATGTCAAAACAAGTTGAATTTCGGTAAAACTACTCGAGGTCGCTAACATGATCTGCAATTGAAAATAGTTACGTACGAATTTGCGCAGTTGAATGCTTCAAAAGCGAGTCTATAATAACGTCTTGAAGGTTTTGTGCACTAGAATTTATGAATGTAAAGTTTCCGGACAATAATAAATTTATTTTAAACACGCCGAGCTCATTTTTCTAAATTTAAAAGTTGTTTGTCTGGTCGGTATGTATACAGCTGTGGATTCGCTGAAAGTCAATAACATTATGAATAAGTCGGCCTGAACGCTAACTGTAAAGTTAATGGTTAATTACTGCAGTAGTTCAGCGATTAATCAATTCCATCCGGCTTAGTACAAACAATGAGCCAGCTAAGATCCTATTTCGACATTCGTTTTGCAATTAAACAGGCAGCGTTGTCGGGGAACGGTTTGTAGATGCAGACACGATAACAATTACTGTTGCCAAACAGCTAGGACCACAATTTATGAACATTTACATAATAATAACATCGTCCATAATGAATTATAATGTTTTACATTATTCATCATACTTAGATACTGTTATTCTTATTCATCTATGGTTTATTTATAATCGGTTAGGTTCAATATAAAATTATATTGTCCGTTTTTATAATACATATTGACGTGCATAGTTTGGATGTGTGTTAAAAGTAGGCTATTAAAACTGAATGCCTTTTAAAATCAATATAATATGAACAACGACAAGTGTGGCAACAGTGGCAACTGTTTTAGCTAATCATAGGTACGTTCTTCTAGACAACTAAACAGTTCTTACGTTTTTATAAGTAACCATTCCTGTTCCAAAGTTGATTTTAAGTCAATAACAACGATTACAAACAACACGGAGTTGAATGCAACACCAATAACTAATTTATATGCAGACAGTTGCTCAACGCTCGACCGTGTACCGTAATACCGTTGTATTAATTAATGTAAATCTAACAGTATATAATATTTACTTAATCCGATACCAATCGCCAATACAATTACCACCCACAGACTTCGGTGACGAAATCATTAGCGAGCGAGGTGTGTCGGTAGAACCTTCAAGGTAATGCCAATACTTAAATAAATAAGAATTCAGCGTATTTTTATTTTCGAATTTATACTTGACTAGCGACCCCGGCTTCGCATGGATTTAAATTTCTTGTATTTTCTGTACTATAATCACTCTATCTATTAAAAATACTGCAACAAAATCCGTTGCGTAGTTTTAAAGATTTAAGCATACATAGGGATATAGGGACAGAGAAAGCGACTTGTTTTATACTATGTAGTGATGATAAAGCTTCAGACGATGGTGCGAGTGCCACGCTCGAGGTCTTGGGTTCGATTCCCAGATGGAGAAGTGTTATTGGGTTTTTCTATGAAATTCTCAGTAGAAACTTGGGAGTTTGGATTTAGGCTCACCCGCTATTACATGGTCTAAATATACCGGCAACCTGTGGACGTACAATTAGCACACCTCTGATAACCCTTCAGGAAATACAAGCGTGATGGCATATTATGTGGTGTTGTAAGTGATATCACAGTACAAAATTCAAGGTGAAGCCTTTTTAATTGCCAAGTTTTAAATTAGAAATATACTAAGTGGAACCAAATTATTCACAAGAAATCAACCGTCTGGCATCGAGTTAATAATACCTAATACATATCCAGCTGTATATTAATTTATGCAAGTTTTTGCGGGTCGTCGTGTTCAGTTGCGGGGCCCAGCTTAGTAGCATTTGTGGATCATGATCCACGAGGCCAAATTGTTGCAGATGCTTTACGAAAGTATGGCAGTCTTCTTCGTACTTTAATATTATAAATGCAAAAGTAAAGCTGTCTGTCCGTCGCGCTCTCACGCCAAAACAACTGAACCGATTTAAATGAAATTTGGTGCACAGATAGTACAGAGCCTGCGAAAGGACATAGGCTACTTTTTTATGCGAAAAAGGGGCTGTAAGATGTTGAAATAGGGTATGGAAGTGATAAGAAATACTTAGACCACGCGGGCGAAGCCGCTAGTGGAAGGCTGGTTTTATATATTTTCTATACAACAATTATAGCAACCTCCAAGGTCATTTGGAACTTTACATCGGTAGACGAAACAACTATAAAATGAATGTGAACGCTAAGCTAAAATAAACAAAAAATGCATTCTAATTATTTTAGAATGCGCTATAAAATAAGTCATTTAGATTTTACGAGATCCAGACGGAGAAAAGAATTTTGCGTGTTTCATTTACATGTTTCAGGAAGTTTATTTTCAGGCGAACGGCGTTTTCATAAAGATTTAAATTCGTCGAATAAAATAAGTCATTTAGATTTTACGAGATCCAGACGGAGAAAAGAATTTTGCGTGTTTCATTTACATGTTTCAGGAAGTTTATTTTCAGGCGAACGGCGTTTTCATAAAGATTTAAATTCGTCGAATAAGTGTTAGTACCTACGACGTGTTTTAAGCGGCATACAAAAGTACTAAGTATTTTGTTACATTCGCTACAAAATATAACATAATTCCTTTTTAAAACTGAATATTTAAGCTATCAACAATTGTTTCTGAAATCGAAAGATAAAAAAATGCATGATAAAAATATCAAAACTTTTTATCATGACGCGATTCCTCGCGATAAAATATTTTGCACGTGTGGAAATATAAAACTGCAGTCATCAAAGGTATTGTTTATAAATCTAGAGCCAGCCAGATACAATTTCGCCGTGTGCTAGGTACTTATAACACCTTAAACTATGATTTATAAATTTCAATTCAATATGCCTAGCTGTTATAGGTACCCCGTTAGTTCAATGCATGCTTTATACCGAAGCATGAGACAATGCGATTTAAAAATAGAAACAAGCGCCTATCTATTTTCTATTACATAGCACCATGACCGTTATTTATGCCCTAGGCATAGGCATCCTTTTTAAATAGTCTAATAGGAAACCCGTAAACTAGATGACAACATTGAATCTATGAATACAATAGTCAATTCCATTTATTTTAATTTTTGTTAAATTACTGGTTTACATTATTTCATTGTGTTTATTAGCTTGGTATCCTTGAATAACATAAGTACCATGTATAAAGTAGGCGCTGATATATGCTAATTTACTATGATTAGGTACAATAAACATGACTAAATTGTTTTTAAATACTTAACGTGCAAAATATCAAAATCAGCTCGTAACTCTTGTGTACGCGACTGTCAACAAACACGGTAGGGGCTGCAGACGCGAGGGGCGGAGGTGGCGGGGTGAGCACCCTTCATGTCACGTGACGAGCGACCTTCAGGCGGCGCACCGACCTTGAGCGGCGCTCGCCCCGCGCGCGGGTCAGAGGTGAATGCACGCAACCGCGCTCCCCGCACCCCTTACCCGCCGCTTTATAGAAAACCACCAAACTTCGAAACTTACCTCGTTCCTATTTACGACTCCATGGCACTGACAAGCCAACCACTCGCCAACATAGCAGCCACCATCCCGGCCTCGAGCACCCACCCGTCGAGAACAGGTACCAGCGCGACGCGGCACACCTTTCCCATAAAATACAACCGACAAGTTTATTGACATCAAGTCTCACCAACGATTGCGCAAATGTAGCAATCTTTCATCTACTCGAACACATGCACAGTCTTCGTTCGAATACAAAAACACTTTTCGTACAAAATTCAAATGTCTATTCACTTAAAAAATACTTTTTACAAGAAAAACATTGAACACAACGCACAAACACGAGCGAAAGCTACACCATGTCCTCTCACCTCCGCAAAACAAAGCGGAATAAAGTTGTATCGTGCGTGCGACCGAGTGAGCGTGACATCTCGCGAAGTCGCGACTACTCGCAAGTCGAGGACTCGAGGTCGTCAAAACAAAAGGTAAATATTATCGACACCTGGCGGTCACTGAACACAATGGTAGTGGCTGTTTGTTAGTATATTATAATCATAATAGATGGCGTTAGGCTAAAATCAAAATATGTTCATTAACTATTTTTAACAAGCAGAATCAGTGTAATATTTTAAAAAAATAATGAATCCATATGTATATAAAATATCGATATTCAATTCAATTTATAATAATTTATTAAATTTTTCGCCATGATGTTAGTTCGTTTATAAATCTGTTAGATGGCGATTGGCGGTTTTTTTAGTTCGGACTCTAGTTTCTGATTTGGGATCGGGAGTCGAGTCGAGGGAATGTTGATTGATCTGAAGATGGATACCAGATGACACAATGACTATTTATATAGTTAATCATAATAATAAATATTTGGGGACATTTTTACACAGCACCATCTAGTCCCAAACTAAGCAGAGCTTGTACTATGGGTACTAGACAATGGATATAATACTTATATACTATTTTTTTGTAAATACATACTTATTATACATAGTTGTCTATCAAATCAATAATAAACAATTAATATTTTACAGTTGTCATTTAAAATAATACCTAGCCCGCTAAAATCCTCATTTAAATTTTGAAGATCAAGCGAAGTCGTGACACGTAGAGTAAGAACCGAATGAACAAAGAACAAATCGACTACAAATTGTGGTTAGTCAATAGTCACATTCGGTTGTGTTCCGTGCTCTATTAGTTTGACAATTTTAATTTTGACATTACGATTTAAGAAATTCGTTGAAACAGCTGTGCTGTGAATATTATTATTTTGCGAGT
Organism: Acronicta psi; assembly: GCA_946251955.1. NCBI lineage: Eukaryota > Metazoa > Arthropoda > Insecta > Lepidoptera > Noctuidae > Acronicta > Acronicta psi. Next base: position 13,670,042 of record OX276469.1, on the reverse strand, counting down.
AAAGAATATTTACAAATAATATTTTCTTACAACATTAAATAACTTCTATGTATAGCTAGCTTTGTTAGTTATTTTATAGCCAGTGACATTAGTGGAACCTACAGCAAATCACATGAGAAATGAGTCATTAATTAAACAGTGTTATTTTGTACTCATTTAATTCAAGGCTGCGGCAATAAAGAAACGTTTTAGTGAATATAATGTGTGGTTCGACATAATGGTGGAAGATAATGACCGCGGTTATGGGAGGAACGCGAATAAGAGCACGCTTTTGAAGATTGTTATATTAGGAGAAGGTGGAGTAGGAAAATCATGTCTGATGAGCAGGTTTATTTCCAACCATTTCGATGACCACAGCTTTCACACCATCGGCGTCGAATTCATGAACAAGACTATCGAAGTGAATGGCAAACAGTACACATTACAGGTATCTTTAGAGTAATTTATTTTTTATCTTAATTAAATTAAAAATTCTTTTGAAGAGAATGGATTCCAATTTTTTGGACAGGTCCATCTTAAACGGAATGTAAGACCTAGTGCACTGCTAGTCAGGTATAAAACAGTACCACTCTAAATCTCCTTTATGAAATTGTATTTATGAGAAGTAAGAGATATTTTTTGGATCAGGACTAGATTGAATCTACCAAAATTTTGTGTTTCTTTGTGTTTTATTTCCCTAAAAATTTATTCTGTATTAGATTTTGCAAATGTTTCTACATTGTTTTCTCATACTTGTGTAAGTATCCTTAAACTATTGTATCAGATGTCACTGTAAAAAACCAAAATTTAAAAGAGTAACCATGGAGTTTCTTGCCAGTTCTTCTCCATAGGAAACAACTAATTTGGAACCATGCACCTAGTTTCGACATTTCATAACTGCCTGCATAAGGTCTATGTGAAAATAAAACTATTTTGATTTTGATTTTGTCATGGCCACAAGGTCCCTTGTTAAATGTTATCCTAAAGTTTTATTGGTCTTAAAAACAGGATTGATTTGCAAACTATCTTCGAAATAGTAAACCAATAACAATATTGTTTTCCTTGTTGCAAACAAAGGATTCTTTGTACATAGCCTTTCTCACAAGGTTATGCTTCAGTTAAAATGTAAAAAAAATTTCCTAAAGAATTGATTTCTTATATCAGACTGAGTTACTTTTTTTAGATGTCTTAACCTTGAATATATATGAACCATTCAGCTAATGATGAGGTATTTCTCAACAATTGTAATTTTATAAGAAAGAAAGAAAGAAGTTTAAAATGCTTTTGAAACCTAGTGTTGGAACCAATTGACTACCAAATCTTGTATTCAAATCGAAGGTCTTGCCTCTGACTTACATGAATAATCACTTATTTAAATAGTGGTTCTCTTTGGAGTACACTGAATTCCACCAAATTGCAGTAAGCTAGCATGGTGAGCTATATGGCTATAGCAAGCCTGAGGAGAGACTTGTGCCTTGAGCATGAGTTCTATCGAATTGCTTTTGATGGGTTTTTACGCATTGAAACACTAATCTCATCACTGATTTTTAGTTCCTTATGTAAAGGTGAGGTGTTGGGAGGGTATTACAAATATTTTACATAATCGTTAGCGAGTTTAGTAAGAAAAACTCATGGTCAGGGTACTGAAAAATTTGAGAATGCTTCACAGCGCTGGTCTCTTACTTAAGCAGTTTACCTTTACACATTACACAGGTCTATTAACTGGTACAGTAAATTGCCTGATACTGATGGTAGGAAGTATTGAGATATTTACATAGGTATTATTAAAATCAGTGTTTAGGTGGTAGAATATTTTAATCCAGACATTTTGTGGTTTTAATATTTTATGACAATGAATCAGGATTTTTTGTGGTTCTCGTATGTTTTGAATGTATATTGATAAAATTATATATATGAAAATCTTGGTGGTTAACCAATTTTCAACCTTATTGCATACAATTAGTATGCACTGTGTTCCAACAACAATACAATGAATAATGATATTATAATAACCTGTATTTAAAGTTTAAAACTGTATAATTACGCTTTTTTAATGTTATTGTTCTAAGGCAATGGAAATATGTACTCTTGAGTCTTGAAATTATGACATGACATTCTGTTCACATTTCTATAAAGCTGAAGAGTGGGTTGTACTTGTAATAGTCTGAAGAGGTCACATTTAACTCATAGTTATAACTGTTTGATCGAACTGACCTTCAGATATATTTTAAGAGTGAATGAATACTATAGTAGTTGTTGTATGTAAATTCAATTTTTGCATACCTAACTTTACTAGTATGTAACTTATATGGCTAGTTTTTACATAAATACTGAAGGATTAATCATAAATCAACTTTAACATAATCACAATTAACATAATGGCAAGAAACAAACACACTGGGTGGAAACAAAACACACATGGTTGAAAGTTTGAAACAAATATTTATAGAACACACAAGAATTTGGCTCGTCGGGAATCGAACCACGACATGGCGACATTCGGTAACGGCCCGCCGCGTCGTGTTAGATACGATAGCGTTAGTCTCTACACTGCCGTAATCCCTCTCAGTCAGGGACAGTAAATACTGTCAGTGCAGCGTGTGTATGTACGTGCAGCAACCCATTTGGGTTGATGAAGTTGAAACTGAACCAATAGTCATAGATAATAATAAAATGAAAAATATTTAAAAAAGATTAATCCATAAACTCATAAGGGAATAGACACAACATCTAACAATATTTTCAACAGGTTTACTTTGACTGTATAAGGTAAGTCATGTGCCCAATGATATAATAAAAAAAAGGATACAGATTCTTTGTTCCGTCACCTTCAACGGCTTCAATGTCAAGGTTGCGTTATCCAAATGGAGGTGAATTCATTTATAATGTTAGTTACTACATTGCTTTAGGCAGCTGACGAAATTTAATATTAAATGCATGTTGTTTTGATCTGAAGCAGCTGGTGCAGGCTATATTGAGGCAAATTTTATCATCTTCTTTAGTTTAAAAACCAATTCTTGTGGTGGAGTACTCTACGCCACTATTCTCTACCTCTCTCGATAAAACTCTTCTATAAAAACTGAAAGATGATTGTCCACTTGATACTGGGCACAACAACTAAGTACTTCAGGGCTATTCAAGAAGTTTATTTTTAACAAACAAAAATAATACTAGTTTTGTGTAATAATAACCTTATCAGACTCATATTTCTCAATGGATTTATTAGAGATTTTATTTATTATATTTTTTTTAATAATTAAATTATTATTTTTTAGTATAAATTAATAAAATATTCATTCTTAAGTTCTCAAAACTAATGCTTATTCTCATTAATTTTAATTAAATAATAAATTGTCTCAATATTTATTTAAAAAATGGGTTAGTAATAAAATATGAGGTCGTGCTCCAATTCATCATGTAATAAGATAACAATTCTTACAATTATTAAAAAAAAATATGTAGGGGGTAGAATTGAATTCCTTGAAGGTAACATGATTAAACAAATCAATGGTAACATGATTAAAATTAAAATAGATAGGTATTACTTTAGATATGAATACTTACTTTAAATACGAAACGTTTTAATAATTAACCTAACCGTTTTAATTATTTATACATAATATGTCACCTTTACCGTACAAATTCGTCGGTGTGTTTAGGTCTGGGGTCCCATGTAATAGTTGGCGATCCGCCGAGCCTATTTTCATCAATCGGTAACAAATCCAAACTGCTACTACTGAGAATGTATAGAAAATCAAAATAGTTTTATTTTTATAAAGACCTTATACAGGCACTTATGAAATGTTTAAACTAGGTGCACGGTTCCAAATTAGTCGTTTCATATGGAGAAGAACCGGCAAAAAACTCCATGGTTACTCTTTTAAATTTCAAAAACCCATTCAATTTCATTCCAATCGATCGATCGATCTGGGGATCAAACTAGCGTAGCAATCGCGCTTGCGACCACTGACGGAGACTCCTACCATACATACATACACTCACAGCTTCTCCCACAGGGGTAGGCAGAAACTAGAGACCTTTAGCTTCCTCTACAATCATACACTCCATTTTAATAAGATAATTTCTTCCAGGTATGGGATACAGCAGGCCAGGAGCGCTTCAAGTCCCTCCGGACTCCTTTCTACAGAGGATCTGACATCTGCATCCTGGCATACGCCATAGACGACCGCAGCTCCTTCAACAACATCAAGATGTGGCTCAATGAGTTCCTCCATTACGCGGGAGTGAAGAACGGCATCGATAGATACCCTTTTATGGTAGTTGGCAATAAGGTATGTCAGCATCATCAACCCATTAATTGTCCCACTGCTGGGCGCGGGTCTCCTCTTAGAATGTGAGGGATAAGGCTTATAGTCCACCACGCTGGCCTAGTAGACCACATACCATCGAGAAAATCTCAGGCATGCAGGTTTCCTCACGATGTTTCCTTCACCGTTACAGCTAATTTTAATTACACATATGATTTAAAAAAGTCAGAGGTACCTTGGATTTGAACATTCACTAGGCTACCACTGCTGTATCAACTTTAAAAGACTTTCTTTTTGAGTTATTTTAAAGGAACGTCACCTTATTACGTCACATTGAGACGTAAATCTAGAATGTGAAGGAAGATTTCGACTTGGCGTGGTGGCTTAGCGGTCATAGCATCTGGTGTACCGAACCAGAAGATGCAGGTTCGAATCATACCCGCCAGTCGATTTTTTCCTTCATTAAAATAACTAAAAAGACTTTCTTGTCTTTGTATCAACTTTAAAGATCCGCCAACTCTTGCCGGGTCATTGGCCAATATTATTCAATCAATGTTACCTTGAATGCATGACGTAAATTAGAAATTTTGCAATTAGTTGATGTTACCTACTTTTCACTGCCCCTACGTGTCGCTTAATGCATTTGAAAGTACTGCATAGATGATGATTTATTAATGCTGTGTATGTACAATCGGCAAGCTCGCAGGTTAACCATTTTTCAATCATATGAGCAAAACTTTAAGGTCGAAAATTGGTAATTAACTTCACCGTACATCTATTATAAAATTATTACTCAATCAACATTGAAACATGAAATGCAATTTATGCAATCCAAAATGCAATTCTTGTATGTGTGCAATACTTGTAGATAAATTCATTAGTACTAATATTACAAATACGAAAGTCTTTTTTTACGCTTTTTTGAACAGATTTCGATAGAATTTTGCAAGGAGATAGACTCAAAATGTTTTTTGGGAAAAGGCAGTGATAAATATATAATATATTTTGATCGGCTCCTTAGGGTCGTAGCGAAATGTTAGCGTATAGCCTTCCTAAAAAAATATCAAATCCAGGTAGTTCCAGGGATTACTGCGTTCAAAAAAACTCCTCAACTTTATTATATAGTACCTACTACTTATATAAATATTATTACCTATTTAAAACCGTAATAAATAAATAAACTACTTACGGGAAACCATTTAACCGCGATAAAACAAATGAATGGTAATTAATAAAATTACCCATAATGTAGGTAAGTATTAAATTATGTTTATTTTACAGTTTTTGATAGATGACACAATATATTCAATAAGTACCTATATTTTATGTTTTGACAGCGTTATATTTAGGTGCCTGCACAAAGGGTCTGTTTCAAAATATCTGGATAGATGCTATGCGCCGGATAAATTAAAAAATGGAACGAAATTATCTCATCCTCCTAGTCTTTTCCCAACCATTTGAGGTCGGCTTCCAGTCTAACCAGATGCTGCTGAAAATCAGTATTTTACACGAAGCGATTGCCAATCAGACCTCCGCAACCTAATTTCTGGGCGATACTGATAAGGATAGACTGTTTCTCAGGCTTTTTGTTTGGCTTCTGACTACCTCTAACGATTCTCGTGTTCAATAAATTGCATGAAATCTCTTTGCAAAATCTATGTTTATTTTTAGACAGTATTCAGACAACCGTCTGTTTCTTTTTTTTATAGATATTATATTTAAATCATGGAGACAGCAACCTTTAATAAAAGTAGTATATATTTATGGTCCTGATCAAGATTTTTCAATTGTGTTTTTTGAACAGAGAGAAATTAAATCAAAGTTTCACGAATATGACATGATTCGGGCATTTCCCTCAGTCATTCTGCAACACATACTTTCCATTTTATTTGCTTTTATCTTCGCTCAACTTCGGGGCCTTCCGAATACGTCGCGGGGAAAACCGCATCGTAACCGCAACTGGTTATGAAACGGCGACGAGCAGCAATCACGTAACGTTTTTGCTTAATTCCCCAGTCAAATCTGTGTCATAGTTTATTCGAGTCAACATCTACTTTGCTTAGCTCAGGCAGCTTTCGATTCTATAAACCCATGAGCCAGTATATTCCTGAGTTAATTCCAATTCCCCAATATTAGAGACTAAAAAGAGGGGCCCCAACAATAGAGACTTCGAAAAAGAAAACCTTTACCTACATTCCGACTAGTAAACACTAGTATACAACATGATATATTTTTTTTTTATTTCCTTTGATATATTATTTTTAACTAGCTTTCCGCCAGCGGTTTCGCCCGCTTTCCCACGGGAACCATTCATTTTACCGGGATAAAAAGTAGCCTATGTGCTATTCCAGACTATAATCTATCTCTGTGCCAAATTTCATCCAGATCCGTTCAGTAGTTTTTGCGTGAAAGAGTAACAAACATCCATCCATCCATCCATACAAACTTTCACATTTATAAGATTAGTAAGAAGTAAGATGAAGGAAAATTGTAATCTTAGCATGGAAAATGCTTAAAAAATACAAAAAGATAGTTCCTATGATATATATTTTTTCGCAGTTCTACCTTTACCTCTACCTTTGTACAAACATGATTATGATTATTTATTGAATAACTCTACTGAAGTTTTTTTTTTCTTTTTATTTGGATAGTAATTTGGAGCCAGGGAGGGCCTCTACTCCTCCTCCTCTAGGCCTCCACACCCCTGTCTGTTGCCTTTCGACGCGTAAACTGCTAAACAGAATTAAAATATTACATGATTGCGGCCCATGTTGCGCCGGGCTCACTATTATTCTACAGTTTTCATAAAGTTCTTTGTTTTTGCAGTCAGACGTATCTTCGAAAGATAGAGAGGTGTCGTACGATCAGCTGAAACAGTGGTGTGACGACAACAAGATTGCGACCTACATTGAAACATCGGCGAAGAACGACAACAATGTCGTGGAAGCATTCTCTATGGCTGTACAAAGGTAATCTATAAATCTATTTTGTCGCCAGCGTCTTCACCTTCGTGGTCTGGGTATTTTTCTAACTTTCATTCATTCTTCTATTTCAACCTCTTACATCCCTTTTTTCGCATTAAAAAGTAGCATAATTATGTCCTTTCTCAGGCTCTAGACTATCTCTGTACTAAATTTAATTTAAATTGGTTCAGTAGTCTTGCCGTGAAAGCGCGACAGACAGAGTTACTTTCGCATTTATAATATTAGCAAGTATTATTATATCTTCATAGCTTTTTTATCTCAATCATATTCCGGTTTATTAATATACATTGTATTATTATACATTTTGTATTCATTTATTAATTTATTTTAATCAGAAACTCCTTAGAATCCATCGAACTTCAAATTCGCCATCTCCATCTTTTTACGTACCTCGTAATGAAAAATTTAAGGCACATAGTCGAGTCAGCCACATACATAAGGAAATGTTCTTAATTTGATTTATCTATTAATGACCTCGTTTACATACAATATTATGTTGAGCCTTGTGAGGTTTGTTGTTCAGTTAAATTTATGGTCCTATACGGCGATGACGACAGCGGTAACCCTGATTTTCTTATCTATTTGCTAAATTGTTTGGATAGGCATAAACGGCTATGTGATACAATACAATATTGTCATTGTTGCCTAGAGTAAAAATAGCTTAAATATATAAGCGAAGACTGTATATGTATATCTGATGATATTCCTTACATTCCATAACATACCATCACGCCTGTATTCCCCGATTTCGAATCGACAAACAAAATGTATGTAAATGACATTAGTGACAGCCCGATTTGTCGAAAGCTTGTGTCATTTCCATACATTTTGTTTGTCGATTCGAATGTCAAAATGCGACTTGTCTAGCCCCCCAGATTTTGTACACCTTCGTTATATTTTACCTAAAGGCGTCGGCAGAAATTAGAGACCGCCAAGTGCTGCGATTCTCGCATACTTTTGCTTCGTCCACGTCTACACTATTTTGCTTAAAAATATTATCCTGCGTGACTAACATGCACGCCACGAGAACATTTTGTCGACGCTTATATCGTGCTTTTGTCTCGTTTTCGCACAAGAAAGACCGAGACAAAAGAGTAGACAACATTTTGTCGTGGCGCGCATGTTAGCCTGGTTGGTACACCAATTCCAAGAATTGTACTAACACCTAATATTCTTAATATTAGCTGGATAAATCGACAGGATTACGATTTTCTTCAATACTTACTTTAAAAAAATATTATAATCCTGTAAGAGTTAATATCCTGGGACATTTTTACACAACACCATCTAGTCCCCAAACTAAGCAGAGCTTGTACTATGGGTACTAGACAATGGATATAATACTTATATAGTTTTTTTTTGTAAATACATACTTATAAATATATAAGAAACACCAAGACAAACACAATTCGCGGGGTCTCCTTCAGATTCTTCACCCATAGCAGCCTGCAATTCCAGGAACTATAATAAGGATCTGACTTTCAGATGGGTAGAGCTAGAACAGAGAGCGGAGAAGGAGTTGGGTATGCTGCACCACCCAGACACGGTGACGCTCCACGGCTCCACCACGGCATCGAGCATCAGAGCAACTTGCTGTTCCCGCTTCAGCGAAACATGAAGCAGGTGCTACCTTCAAGCTAGAGAATGGGGTAGGCAACTGTCAAATGGCGTCACCTACGACTTGGCCAATGCATCCTATTGGCCGAAAGCCCTTTGACATATATGTCAGCATAGCATGTTTTGATTGGTTGTTGTAGGAAAGATAGCTGGTGCTGCCATCTGTTATAGTTTTGTGTTGCCTTCCCCATTAAAACTACTGAGGTTTGTTGTAAGCGGACAAGGGGATTTTTTACTTTTTTCTATTAATAGAGCTGTGTATGTTTTCTCGCGATTGTCTGTCAGTATTATTGAAGGAGTCAAGAGAGAATATTAAGAAACTATACACAGCTTTGAATTATATTATGTTTATTTATTATGGTGCATAGTTGTTAATCTTGTTATAGACCTTATTATTATTTTATTATATATTATATTTATTAAATAAGAAAATAGTGTGAACATGTAGACACTATTTTAAGTCTTTTGGTTCTCTACTGTCTTCGAGACGAGTCGAGTCTTGTTCGCTTATAATGAATCTCTGTTTTACTCTTGAACGTATAAATGTACCAAAAATCGTAATTTTCTACTTTTGTCATGAAATGTGATAAAAATTCTAAACCTCTAGAATATTATGTAAATATGGGTTTTTATAGTTTTATCAAAGTTGCATAGGTAACAATGGCACCAATATTAACCGTAGTTTAGGTTGCACAGAAAAATTGTTTTAGGCACATGTTAATCTACTTAAAAGTTTGAAGCAAAAAGTTTTATAGGTATTTTGGAACGCGTTGGTAGAATTTGTTGCATGTGGATTACTAAAACACCTTCAAATAATGAAGTCTACATAAAAAAAAAACGACTATGGTATACGAAAATTAGCCTATCTCTAGCTGCACTAAAAATCTATTTAAATAAATAAAAAAATTCAAATTTCATAATATAAACGATTACATAAAATTAATAGAAAGCAACAATAGTATCTTTGACATACATTGTGTATTATATAAGAATTTTAAAAATGCAAGCGGTGTCACCTGCCCGATCATAGCTGCATAATAATTATTATAATTCGATAAAGTTTCACAATTTCTCATGCAGTTAGATTTAATACAGTACGTTCTGAAAGATTAAAAGACTATGGCTAACATTCAGAGACGACGCTCTGCGTAAAGTAAGGCTTTCGTATGTCGAATTTGTATTACAATTTGACATACGGAAGCGTAAGTTCATGCTGAGTCTCTTCTCTGAATCTCAGCCTTAGGCTAACGTTCAGAGACGACGCTCAGCGTAAAGTAAGGCTTCCGTATGTCGAATTTGTATTAAAATATGACATACGGAAGCGTAAGTTCATACTAAGTCTCGTGTCTGAATCTCAGCCTTAGATGCAGATAGCTAAAAAACCTAATTTATATTTTTGCAGTTAGAATAATCTGCAATTAGGTTGTGCATGTAATATATATTTACAGATTAAACATTCCAATAAGGTTTATAATGTACAGTATGAATGGCAGAGTTCTTTGATAAACTTGAAATACAGCGAGTCAAGTTTTCTTATTTTATTGCAAAAATACTAATATCATTATGGCGCAGATTATAAATAATGTTTCTATATTACTTTTAATATGAATTTTCCTTGGGATCTGGTTTAAAAGGTTTTACATGTGTGAAGAATCACTCAGGTAATTTATATTTTTCAGTGTATTATTGAATTGAATGAAACTTTGTAATTTGATTATAGTTACCACAATAAGCCAAAGATTCACAGATTTGACCTGTGACTTGGGAATTGCAATACTCTAAAATCTTGGATTTAAAGATAAACTATTTAAATTATACTAAAACTTGGCCTGATTTTTTGTATATAGAGCTGATTGTATGCTTATTTTCGTAGATTTGATCGTTCCGCCCCGTAGTTAGATTTAATTAAAGTAGTTCTATAGAAATGCACTGCACATTAGGGGGTCTACTCCATAAGCACTTAGTTTCGGTCTTTATACGGGGGTTTCCTACTCCGTATCACCTACGGACGCACGATTCGTTCGGGCCCCGAACAAAGAATAAATGACAACACAATTTGTCGGTTATATCTACTACCGATGTGTTTTTATCCATCCGAAAAAAATTAAACTCTTGCTTTATCGGATCGTTGTCTGGGCTACTTTCGGACGAGCCCGTTACTATGTTGACGATAGGATGTAGACCCCAGCCTCGGTGTAATCTGATCTGAATTTAAAACCACTTGAATTTCCCTCAACCTATAGTAGGGGCCAGAGATTTCTCCAACAACTCCGGCAACTCTCCTTACAACTTACGATGATCCTTAAGATATAATTAATCCTAATTACTATTAATGCTTGTTCCCGAAGGTAGTTTGTGGTAAATTTCAAGAAAATAATACTATAGTGGCCGTCCTTTCAGTGTTGTGTGATATAATTTATTGTTTGATAGCTTATTGCTAATATTAAAATAATATATTATTATATTTTTTACTGCTTTATCTACCTATATCAGATAGCATATTTTTTAAAGCGCTTAAAGTTTCGTTAATTATTATAAACTAAAAAAACCGTGTGTCATTGTTCTATCGTTTCTTTATGAAACGATGAAAAAAAGTTTACTAAATTGCATTTACAAAGAAAATACGTATTCATTAATAAAATAATGCATTGTGATGATCAATTGAGGGCACATAACAAGCATATCGAAAGACATTTCATTGAAAAAACCACTCATAGCGAAAATACTTAATATATATCCCGTTTCGCTCGTTTGTCCTACCAAAGATACAACTAATACAGGTCGATTCAAACTTAATGGCGGCTCGGAATTTAGCTGCTCGCTCTTACCCCCGCTATCACATAAATCTGTTACTGCGCAGCGACTCGCCTCATGTTCCGAGCGCCATTAAGTTTGAATCGACCTGCACCTAGTTCTAATACACGTGGTATAAGCAGAATTCGCAATGTGTAAACTATCTTTCTATAAAATTTCGATCTAATAGGACAAACAATCGAAATATGAGCGTTAATAATTTTAATCACATTTATTTAAATGTATGTAGGTATATTTTATGAAGGTTTTATATTATGTTGTAACATAAAAACATGAACATTTAACGCTTAAAACTTAATTTCTCATATATATCGAAGACTAAGGTGTAGTTATTAAAGATGAAGAATCTGTAAATGGTTTCAAGACATTAAGGGCCTGTCTCACTACCTGTAGACAACTGATAACCACCGGATAAATAAAAAAATGGAACAAAAATTGTATGAAATTATCTGTCAAATAATTTAACAGCATTGGGAGGTGTTGTAACCGGCCCTTAACCCTTTTGAACTCTTCCCGAAGTTTCCAAGTTATCAAAACTTTGTCCTCCGTTTTAAACTATATGTATGAATTAGAATTTAATTAGTAGGTATTTACTCTACGTAATTGTAATGCTGATTCTCACTAAGTGCCTAGCTTTGTGGTTACCATATTGTTAAGCAGTTAATATATTAAATAAAAACACTTTGTTTTTGCAAATATGTCTCGTGTTTGTTGTTTGTTATAAGTCGGTTTGTTTGACGTATTTTGTTACGATTTATTTGCACATAAATAATTGCTATTCACGCTAAAATGATTACGCTTATTACTACAAAATAATAATTATGAATGTGCCGTACATTGCTGGTATTGTCTGACCTCCCATTGTATAGTCTTTTCGTACAATAAGAGGTCGGTTTATATTGGCAATATATGCCCCAAAAGCCCTAACGAAGTCTAGAACAATACCTAAAGGAAAATATATTTTTATGAATCGTAATAAAATGCGTCCTAAACTCATTATTTAAAATACGTATCGTTGCACCCTTTGTATTATTAGTATTATAATATTTTTTTGTAAATTAAATCTAATTATTGATAGAAGATTGTATCAATATTTTGCCGTGTCGAGAGTCTACCTCAATACAGTTTTGAAAATATTCAAACTTTAGTCTGAAATTGTCCGTGAAGTCGTGAACTGGTTTATGAAACATGAGGCTTTCTTTGTAAGAGATGGCGCCATACTGAGTAACGCTATTCCTCTCTTACACCGTAATGGACAGTACAGTACTCGACAATCTTTTTGGCCAGGCTGAAGTTGGAGCGAGCGAACTGGTGAGAGAGAAAGATAGGAGTGAAATTAACAAAAACGAAAGCTCGAGTCGTAGGCTGCCGTTTCTAATAATTTGAATCTAATCTTTATTTATCTAGCGTGTAATCTTCAAATCTATTACCTTTTAAAAAAAATACGGTCAAGTTGAAGATGGCTCTCGCTAACTTCAGCTCGGCCAAAAAGATTGGTGAGTACTGTAACTAACAGGAGCAGTTTCGCATTCGAGATTCAAGATGGCTTCCTGTAGGAGCCATCTTTATAATATTATTGCGCATACCATTGAGGTGGCCTGTATCATGTTCGCTCGGATTTACTTAAAATGTTAAGATTATTGCAGCTTAATATTTTACAGTCATTACCTAATAAAGGGTTTGAAAAAATATGAACTGTTTTATTTTTGACATGCTATTCTCCGCGTTCGTCTAATTTTCCCTTTTCCTTAAATCCTTAGATCACCTTTTCCTTTATTTGAAATATCAAAAACGGTGAATAACTACAAAATAAATTGCTAACCGCACAAGGATTGTCAGAAATGGCGTAAGCCGCGGGGACGCTTCTGCTTACCATTTCGCTCACCGAACCGAATTTTTGAATCCCTTAAATAGGTCGATATGTCTCGCAATTTTTGTGATGAATTTTACATAAATATGTAAAATAATAAGCCTTTGTTCAGCAGTGGACCTCTTTTTGCTGATATGATGATGATGATGTAAAATAACTTCCGCCGCGTTTTTTCTCAGTATTGAGCAAGTTTCGCTGAAAAATTGAGTAGGTAAATAGCAATTTAATTGTTACGTAAACATAAATTGATACGTTTATAAAACAAACAACAAATAACCCATTTAAAAATGTAATAAATAATGTACAAATACCCACATTTGTCGGGGAACTAACCTACACAAAAAGATTAAAACTAACAAATAGTCTTAGCTACATTATATCCGAGCGTCTTGAGATTATACATCACTAAGAAATTATTATGCTTTACATTACTAACAGATTTCGAAATGTCAACAACGACTATGTTCTAAATTGTATAAAATATATGGCAATATACATTGTTCAACTTGTAGAATGACTAAACAAAAATAGTGCGGAAGGTATGCCTCGTCCTATTTGTTGTCGAATGTCACTGATCAAAGGGTTTGGGAGACATTTTGATAACTTCATCAAATATGGAACTGTCACTGTCAATTGTCAACTGTCAAAATCTTGTGCCAAGTTATTGACAAAGACATTTGACCAACACAAATACAGAATAGCCTGCTCCGCCACCTCTAGATAGCCGTTAACCACTAGATACATTAAATAACGGAACAAATTATCTGCCAGATAATATAACGGGAACTTACTAGTAGATGGTGAAACACGCCCTTAAACTTAATTCTTTGGTAATACTTCACACACTCAATGTGCATCGATATTTTAAAAGTTTTGTTTGCATTTAGTTGGCCGAATGGGCTGTTGTTATAAAAGTACAACTAGGACCACAAATTATGAGTAAAAAACATTAAGGGCCATTGTCAAAGCTTACTGATAAGTTCCCGTTAAATTATCTGGCAGATAATTTCATACGAATTTTGTTCTATTTTTTTTTCTGCAGTTAGCGGTTATCCAGAGATGGTGAAACATGCCCTAAATATTTTTATGATGTTTAATTAATTATCGAACTTTCATTGGAATACCAACTATGAAATCCAATGAGTTATATTGTAGATACGGTATACGGTATTCATATTTAAAAAAAAACACAGTAGGTACTTGACTGGGCTGAAATTGGCCGTTTGAATGCGCAATAGATTGTTTAGGTTATAAATTGTGTATTGCGCATTCAAACGGCCAACTTCAGTCCGGTCAAGTTAAACAAGGAGCAAATGAGCTTACGGCCCGCCTAATTGCAAACGTTAGCCGGAGCTTATGAAGTATTTACACTAAAAACACAAGGGGGTATTATTCGCGCTTTGCCAGTCCAATGCAGGTCTGAGACACCAAAAACTGGAGCATGGACCATATGAACTAAATTCCACGAGTTTTTCAATGTAGCATAACTTCTATTTAAAGTCAACAGTGGTGATTACACACTTTGCTAAGACACTAACTTCATGTAGCATGTAAATATTTTTGTGCTTTGTAGGAGTATACGTAAGGAAGCTTAAATATAAGGATAACAACAAAATTAGCTTTAGCTACATACACGCCTGCGTTCTATGTGTTTTATAAAATACGGAGACAAGGAAGAAATCAAAAATCTAAAAAATCCACCAATAAGAATAAACAATACAGAATGACATGTTTATATGAAATAGGAGTCGATAGTAATATAAACTTTTTAAGTACAGATCTCCAATTAAGTCCCGCTGTATGCCTACAAAATTTTTATGAAATATATTCACTAGTTTAGTCTCAGTACATTAACATTATTATAAAAATCCGAGATCTGCTCGGCTAACATGCGTTCGCTTATATCGTGCTTTTGTTTCGTAACCGCACGAGAAGGAGAGAGAACAAAATTTTGTCGTGGCGCGCATGTTAGCCTGGTTGATATAACATCTTTAAAATTTAACCCCGGGTTACCAATTTGAAATAGCACCTTAAAAATACCCGGGATTTCTGTCGACTAAGTCTAATATTCAGAGACGACGCTAAGCGTAAACTTACGCTTCCGTATATCAAATTGTAATACAAATTTGACATAGGGAACCGTTACTTTACGCTTAGCATTGACTCTGAATATTAACCTAAGATTTGTTAACTCACATAGCACGCAGGTATGCATAAAACATAACATCTAACTCACGCGAGGCATTGATGACTCCTCGACGACTAAGCCCAGTCACCGCCGCCCCCTCATAGCGGTTTCCTGGCGTTCACCAGCTCCTCGCTCACGTTCCACAGCTTGGCCTCCACATCCTTATCGAAATTGTACTTGGAGATGTACTCCTCGCAGTTGCGGTAGAACTTGCCAGTTTTACCTTCGACTGTGTGGTCTGTTGCGCAGAACACCACTGTCTCCGAGCCCTGGAAGGTTTGTTTGGCCATTGAGTAATTGATGATTATACTAATGTAGAGGTGGGTAACTCATCAAAAATACGCGAGCTACAGATCAGCTCATGACTCAGGTGAGTGAGCTGATTCAATGAGTCAGCTCGCAGATCAGCTCAATTTGAACCGGTTCAGTTTATGATTCGCGCGAGCCAATGCGAGCCGCGCGCCGAATCGAGCCGAATGAGCTGCCGAGCTGCAACAGTTCGTTTAACTCTGCGAGCTAGACATTTTATGTTATTTATTTACAAATTCATTTATTGAATTCATATCAATAAATTATTACTTTAATATATTAGAACAAAATAATAATTCGTTCTAGGAGAATTGGATTGGAGGGATTCACAAATACAACAGTTGAATTGAGCCGTGAGCTAGTCATTTTGTGCCCGGTTGATGGCAATAGGCTCGCCCCCTATTACATGGGACCTAAACATACCGTCGAAATGTGGGTGTACATTAGTACGCCTCTGCCTACCCCTTCGGGGAATATCGGCGTGTTGGTATGTATGTTAATAACATTATGAGATTTGGCTTTATTCACTTATCTTTAATTTTGCGTGATTCCTTTTTTTTTCTACGTATCTACTTACTACGTAGATTATGTAATAATTTGTAAATAATTACATAATCTGCGTAAGTATTGTGTAAAACAATACAGTAATTTCAATTTATTTAATACAACACACACCAACTGAGGAAAAACGCACTGGAATATTGCGCAGGATTTTCTTATATATAACGTAAGTTAACACTAAGGCAATATCATTATATCCTCGAATTTATCCTTACTAATATTATAAATTCGAAAGTTACTCTGTATGTCTGTCTGTCCGTCTGTCGCGGTTTCACGCCAAAACTACTTAACCGATTCAAATGAAATTTGGTACACATATAATTTAGAGCCTGAGAAAGGACATAAGCTACTTTTTAATGCGATAAAAGGGCTGTAAGGGTTGAAATAGGGAATGAAAGTTGTAAGAAAAACCCACGTATTATAACTAATACGGAAATACAAGTATATTTCCATAATTATTTTAACAATTTTGCAACTAGACACTGGTATTTTTTTACTGAATTTATAATTGGTCTTTTAATCTATCCTAAATGAATGAATCCATCCATCTTCAATGGGAAGGACCGACGACCTGGTAAAGGTAGCTGGGAGTCGTTAGATATAGGCGCCATACGACCGGTCCTTGTGTAAGTCTATGGGGGAGGTCTTTGTTCAGCAGTGAACTTTGGCTGATATGATGATAATATTAATGAATAACCAAAGTTCGACACCCGAAGTGCGATAGACCTTATCCTTACTAATATTATAAACGCGAAAGTAACTCTGTCTGTCTGTCCCGCTTTCACGCCAAAACCGCTAAACCGATTTAAATGAAATTTGGTACACAGATAGTCTAGAGCCTGAGAAAGGACATAGGCTAATGCGAAAAACCGTTTTTCTCGAATTTCTTATAACTTTCATCCCCTATTTCAACAATAGTGTTCTATAAATATGCTACAGATTAAATAGATACTTACTTGTTTGGCTGTCTTCATGAAGAACAGCATTACAGGGGCCATTAAAATGTAGTGGTACCATTTTATTGAATATCTGAAATATATCAAAACTTTTTACATAAGAACTAGTGCGTTGAACAGACATATAATTGAAGAAATATGATTATGAAGGCGTGATGGTATACTTGAGAAAAAATCATTTCCATTTATAACATTTGTGTGATGAGCTGGTTTGGGCTCCCCATTATTACATAGGACTATAAATGTCGAACTGTGGGTAACTTGTTCAGGTTTTAAATACTCATAGATAAATAAGAACCACTGAAGCGGCAATGACTGGATTTTTATTATTAAAAAAAATGTTTGTCTTACCTAAACAGATTAGTGGCACAGAATCCAGGGCACACCAGGTTGACGTCAACTCCTGAGCTCCTAAGGTTGCACGCCAGCGCTCTCCCGAAGTACGCGTTCATCAGCTTCGAGTTACAATACCCAGGGTTGTGGCGGGTACTAACGCCCGTCTTCTTAGCCAATTCAATATCCTTCCTTAAGTTCAAGTCGCTAAAGTCTATATTTCCACGCTCGTGCAACGTTGACGACACAATTACTATTCTGTAATTAATTAATATTAATTAGGTATATTATTACTATTCTGTTTGACGTCGAAAACAAACTAACTTAATAAGATAGTTATAAAGTGTAGTTTTGCTAAATTTGAGTTTACATTTTCGCAACTAAGTAGGTAGGTACTTAGGACAGGACACGTCAGGAAAAAATGTATTTTAATTTTCGATAAAGCAATTTTATTCCTCTGAGTTTTGGTAAAGCAAGCGTTATACTAACTTGTCTTTAGGCGTTGAAAATTGGTATCATGTGCCTTCCTTTGTTTTTCTGTTCCGTGGTGGGTGACTATGGCCTAAACGCACTTATTCTTATTCTGAGAGGCGACCCGTGTCCAACAGTGGAACAGTTAATAGATTGATGATGAAACATCTCAATGTCAATATTAATAAAATTCATCATCATCAACCCATTAATTGTCCCACTGCTGGGCACGGGTCACCTCTCATTATGAGAGGGATTGGGCCATAGTCCACCACGCTGGCCTAATGCGGGTTGGCAGACTTCACATCAAGAAATTATCTCAAGCATGCAGGTTTCCTCACGATGTTTACCTTCACCGTTAAAGCGAGTGATAATTGCGCACATGATTACGAAAAGTCAGAGGTGCGTGCCTTGGATTCGAACTCGAGACCATTGGCTTGGCAGTCCTGTGGTCATTCTCCTAGGCTATCATTGCAAAAGCAGTGATCGCCTAGGGGAATTAATAAAAATGTCGCACGTAAAATCGGTTGATTGAAATCTACACTTTATTCTGTTTATTATACGAAATTCATAAACTGTAACAACCCATGTACCCATATTTCGCAAAATAAATGATTTGATTTGATTTAATTGGTTTTCAAATAAATGTGTAGTAGAAAATACCCTACACGAAATGGCTTGTAATGTACCTAGGTAATTATAATGTAGTACCTTCAGTTTACGTGTTTAGTAATGCAATACATTACATACATTTTGATATTCACCGTTCAAAGTTAAACACATAAAATAAGTACGAAGATAAATTGGTGTTTTATCTTCCAATATTGCGGTTCATTGACTAGGAGAGACGGTTAGGTAATAAAATTATCCCCTATTTATAGTCTCATTGCGTATGCAAGTGCATAAACCTGTTTAAAGATGTGAAACACGTATGTATTGTTTATATACCGAGGCCAAATGGTCTGGTGAGTGGTGAGGTATTATAGTTTGTTTATTATTAAAAGAAGGACTACAGGCTTCCGTTGGCGAGATTAAATGCAAACAAATAATATTGTAATATACAGTTCTCGCCAAACTTATTGTCTGGGTTGAAGTTGGCACGAGCTAACTTTAACCCGGACAATAAGTTTGGCGAGAAATGTACAAGAATTCTAAGCAGGGCCGTCTCTACCTAAGGGTACAAGGAGTGCACGGTACCCAGGCGCAGTTCTAGGGTGCGCAAATATGACAAGAGCGGGGGCGCAGCAGGATGACTTTTGGATTAAGATTACTTTCGGATCTTTAATGTCAAGCAGATCAAACACATGAGAACATCTTGCTTTATTAGATTTTAATAATTCAACTAAGTTGGTTGCTGTGCAGTCGGTAAGCTCTTAAATATAAAGGTGTCGGCAACGCATCAGCAATGCCTCTGGTGTTGCAATCGTCCATTGTCCTTGGATGGCAATAACTACATAATATCAAGTGGCACATATACATATACTAATATTATAAAGCTAAGAAGCAAGTACGCAAGTACTAAGCAATTACTGCGATTGTCTAAGCAACAACTGAGGACAATCACCGCAGCCCTCACAGGTCATGGGTTCTTCAATAAACATCTGCATGTTATAGGTGTCACTGACAGCCCGGCATGCAGAGCCTGCCTGGGAGAGGACGAAACAGCGGCTCACGTGCTTTTGCACTGCACTGAGGTCGCCACATACAGGGCTAAGTACTTCGGAAACAAATGTTCCCTCAGAGAGATCGTCAGCAACATCAGGAGTGTGCTGGCATTTCTTGAAGTTTGGTTTAATAATATTAATAGGAAGGTTTGAGTAATATTAAACATCCACACCCGTACGCAAAATACGCGTATTGACGTGGAGTTGCGGAAAACAGCCCCGCTATACATTAGTATTGGTATTGACCAATACCAAAAGCTGAAGAGCTTGTCTGATTTGAAAAATTCTTTCAGTGTTAGATAGCCTGTTTAACGAGGAAGGCTATAGGCTATATATCATCACGCTACGACGAATAGGAGTGAAGTATCAATTAAACGTTAGTAAGTTGCAAAAACGAGGGGAAAATAAATAAATATCCTGGGACATTTTCACACAACACCATCTAGTCGCAAACTAAGCAGAGCTTGTACTATGGGTACTAGACAATGGATATAATATTACTTACATACTTTTTTTTGTTATAAATACATACTTATAATACATAAGAAACACCCAGAAAAACACAAACACTTAAGTTCATCACAATAAAAGTTTATGCCCTGTGGGAATCGAACCTACGACCTCGTGATCAGCGGTCTAGTACTGGAACCACTAGACCACAGACTATTCTACTTATATGGGAACAAAATCGTGAGCAAAAGCTAGTAAAGCATAAAAACATGCTTCAGCAGTGTATTCCGCCGACGCTCTGGCGCCCAGACTAATCATTTTACAATCGTCTGCTAATTGATACATTGACGGATAAAATCCACAATGAAATGACGAAATGTTATGTAATATCAAATCAAATCTAGAAGATATTTGCTAATTCATGTAAGGATAAGACATATTAATCCTCTGACGTATATAAGTACATACTTGAAGATTGCTTATCAGTTCATGTTAAATTTTTATGATATTTTTTTTGTAATGTAATACCTACGTGATATATTGATAAATAAGGTTTAAAGTTGAATGATTATATGCACAGGAAAAACATTTTAAACTATAAGAAAGTTAATATTTCATTCCCCACAATTTTTAAGTAAACAAA
The DNA here is from genome assembly GCA_946251955.1 of Acronicta psi. Lineage (NCBI taxonomy): Eukaryota > Metazoa > Arthropoda > Insecta > Lepidoptera > Noctuidae > Acronicta > Acronicta psi. The sequence goes on along the minus strand of OX276469.1, from coordinate 13,648,935 downwards.
ACACTACCTAGATAGTGATGTAATTACTCAAACACAAACTCTGGAACTTCACACTTTTAAATGAGGTTTCAACATACCTGCTTGGTGTAGCCCTCTTCAACTGGTCCATCAGTAAGTTTGTGAGGTAGAAGTGACCCAAATGGTTTACACCAAAGTGTATTTCGAATCCCTCCTTTGTTTTAAGGTCTTGGTTTAATGGAACAACAACACCAGCATTGTTGATCAATACATCTATCTTATGGAAACCAGCTTTTACTACATCTACAAAGTTCTCTATGGACTCGAATGAAGCCAAGTCCAGCTGCATTGGGATCTAAAATAAAATATTCAAATTCTTACTAATATTATAAATGCGAAAGTAACTCTGTCTGTCTGTCTGTCTGTCTATCTGTCGCGTTTTCATGCCAAAACTACTGGACCAATTTAAATGAGATTTGGTACACAGATAGTCTAGAGCCTGAGAAAGGACATATAGGCGAAGTACTTTTTAATGCGAAAACATGGCTGTAAGGGGTTGAAATAGGGGATGAAAGTTATAAGAAATACCCAGACCATGCAGGCAAAGCCGCTGGCAGAAAGCTATGATTACTATAAGTGGAGAGTAGTGACAATCTTATCACTGCAGAGCAAAGGTTGAATAAAAAAGTATCATTTGCTGTGGGGTTATTGAGCACAGAATATTTGCTCAGCTTACAACAGACAGTTGTTTCAAGTCTGGGTTTTAGTTTTGGGTTTATGTTTGCTTATTTATGTTTCTTAATATTGATAAAGAAACATAAATAAGCCTATATTTACTGAATTTATCTGGCAGACAGTAGCTATCCAGACTTGGTGAAACAGACTGAGTAGTGCAAAGTAATTAAAAATTAAACCATCATCATTGCTGAAGCAATTTTATGTTTAATATGAGGCTTAAAAAAAACTTGTTTTTTTAAGGATTATATCTCATTATATAGATGTTATTTAATCAACCCTGCCTGAGGGTGAATGCTGTAAAGAAATTTGTAAAAAGGAGTCTTACCTATTTCAATGATAAATACTTAAAATGAACAACATAGGATCAACATCATATTAATCATCATTTATTAGCCATACACAAATAAATACCTGTGCTAAATTAGAATGTATGCACTATGCAGTATGCACATATGCAAATATACCTTAGGCACATTAGATGTGTTATAATTAAAGAAAAGGTCAACAAAATTTAATTATTTAGCAATTGAATGTGAACATTGTGACACATATATTAAGATTTTAATTCCAAAATGTGAACAATTGAATTTGAGTGCAAATATTGATATGAGTATGGTCAATATTGATAACCTGTTGTATCACCAACAATAATACATTTCCTCTCAACACAATACAATAGATAAGATTAACTGAAGTGTAAGCAGTTAATTGCATTTTTATGTAATAGTAAAAAAAGGGATCATTGCATACTTATTCTCTCTCTTATTTACTCCCCTAAGACAACCCTGTAACCCTTGCCTTATTTTAAAGGTAATTATAAGTTTTTAGGTAAATAAATAGATTTTAAGTACAACAATATTCTAAACCAATGTTTTACAATATCATGAACAAAGATCATGCTACTCACCATTTCACCGCCATTGGGCTGTTCCTTGCGGATCAGAGCGATAGCCTCTTTAGCTTTAGCAACGTCTCTACAAGCGAATATCACCCTTCCCTTCCTCTTCACCAAAGCTTTGGCAGTCTCCAGGCCTATACCGCTGTTCGCTCCAGTGATAAGAAAAGTTTTCCCTCTCAAACACGTATTGCTGACACATTTAGCCCAGCTTCTCGCTCTCCACTTACGAATCAATCCTATCGCAACTAAAACTGAGATTGGCACTGCCGCGTACATCACATTAGACGAAGCCATAGTTATTAAAAATTATTAATATTGTAACAGCACAAAAACACTACAATTTCGTGATAATTCGCTTTAAAATTATACAAAATTATTTATACAACGGCTTCGAACCCGTCCGTATCAGTATTTCGCCAGAATCAAATGTCATAATAATGTCACTCGGTCAAAGGTCATAGATTGGTTTCGTTCGGAAATTCAATTATATGATTGAATTTCCGAACGATACTAAAATAAAATAATAAACTATTACATGATAGACGATAATAAAATATTACATGTAAATAAACTTATAATATTCTCGATATGACTGCAGATTCGAAATACTTTTATTTATAATTTTTATTTCATTGTAGCATGACTATCATTTTTCCAACTTTTCGGATTTGTGAATATAATAAAACATACCATGTATTACGTTCCGTTACGTACTTAAATACTAATCCTAGCATTAATAAAATAATGTAGTAATTATTATTTAATCTATCAAGAGTAACACGCGCAGAAAATATTATATTTTTTTACTCTGTGGCAAGAATCTGTTGCAATAATCAAATTGGCGCCAAATACAAAAATAATAGTATCGTTGACTTTCATATCGACTCAAAATTCACAGGTGGGTTAGAGAAACGATGGTTTTTGGAATATCTATGTGGTTATACCTTATGTAAGCACTCAGCATGGCTGCAGTGGTGCAGCCAAAGACTACAATATAGGTGCAGCGTGGATTGACTGGAAGTGGTACTCGACTCGAGTTCAAATCGATGGCACGCATCTCTGACTTTTTGTAGGTAATCATAAATTATTATAGGTATACATAATTGAATTTTTATTTGCTTAAAACGGTGAAGGAAAACATCGTGAGGAAATCTCACCTGCATACCTGAGAGATTTGTGCAATAGCGCGTGAAGTCTGCCAACCCGCACTTTAGGGCGACCAGCAGGCCGACTTTAGGGTCGGCCACTGTGGTAGCCTAACCTCTCACATTCTGAGAAGACACCTGTGCCCAGTAGTGGGAAAATTAATTTGTTGATGATGATAATTTTAATATCACCTACATGACTGTGTTATATACACTGAATTTAGGTTATACGAAACTGCTACTGCGGTTGAACTTCTGGGTTCGATTCCCAGGTCGAGCTGTGTTATTGGGTTTTTCTATGGAATTCTCAGTAGCAGCTCGGAATTGGGAGTACTTTGTGGCTTGCCCAAAGCTGGGCAAACAGACCAAGTTGTCGGTATCATCAACTCACCAGAGTCGTCAATGTTAAATTAATGTAATAGTTGTCTGAATAAAGGCTTATATTATTATATTATATATGTGGCTTGCCCAAGGCAACAAGTGTTGAACTATGTGTGTACATTAGAACACCCATAGTTCAACCTCGTCACACCTCTGCTTACCCTTCGGGGAATACAGGTGTGATAGTATATTATGAAATTTATGTGCTTCGTTTTTTTGAGCATAGTCATTATCTAGTAGGCCCAAAAGTATACGCTTAGATTACTTAATCTAAGAGTATAAAACTACACAATTTATGGCAGTAAGTATGCGATTGCTAGAAGGTAGAAATAGTATTTATTTTTGCTTGTTACCTGATAATTACAATAATTACGCACTGTAAAATATTATTTTATATATTGTTATCCAAAAATGAGGTAAGGTAGGAACTAAAATTCAAGGATTGAAAAATAGGATATAAGAGGATTTAATAAAACGTACTATTAGCTGGGCCGTTTATTTGAAATACATAGGGGACAACTAGATAAAAAATCTGGATTCCAGACTATGAAAAACAATTGATATGGCAACATTATGAATATAATAATTTATGAAAATCTTTAAAGGCTTTTACAAGTAGGTAATATAGTAGATTAGTTTTAAAAATGTCTAAATTATAATTTATCATAGAATTATATTATAGAAAAATGTTAATGAGCGTTATTTTTATACATACATGGGTAACATGTTTTTTTTTCGCGGGTTCTGGTCGATTTTTTTCGAGACTAAGGACTAAAATATGAAAGTATTTTTCTTCGACACATTTTCCGACTTTGGTTGTTTTAAGAAGAAAATATAGAAGATGTTTTTACAACCACCTGAACTGAATTATCAACATGACGAGATATTTTCAACTGCGGAAAATGCGCTTAAGAATTAAATATAAAAGGGTGAGGCATTTATTTTTATCGACAGTTTGGGTTTAGACAGTTAACACAATGAAAAACCTGTATCTATTACTAAAGTATATATGTATTGCTTTGGTTTTGCGCTCAGCTAGGTATAGCTGAATAAAGAGTCTGTATACATACTCATCTAAGTTTCCAGTGTTACCAACGTAAATTTTTCTTTTCACATTCGAACGACGTTATGCATTCTCTTGTGAGTGGCAGCTACAATTGGTTGGTTTTAGTACGGACTTTATCATTTTTGGATGGTATAAGTACTTAGACTTACCTATTTTTTTTAAAATAATTGCCGTGCTTACATGGTACCTATGAGCACAAAATCAATCAGACCATAAACATTAAACATATTAATCATGTCTTTTAAGTTACATATCAACGATATAAATAATTACACATTACAGCTTAGCTACAACAGAGAATGCCCTTTTGGAAGAAATGTTACCAGCGCCGCAGGTGAGGGAATGAATCGTGCCTGTACGAAAGTGTTGCCAGCAATATTAAATGTAGCAAGAAGTCTTTATATTTGACTTTAGTTTACTTCCTTCTGTGGTTTACAAATAATATAAAAACTATTAAACTTTCGTACAAGCATGCGCGATTTTCTTAGGTACAGTAGGTACTTTTGTCATCACGGTTTTCTGGTATAAATAGGTCGATAGATTAGATTAACTACCTACATTATAATTTTGTATGATCGGGGCTTTTTATTTTGTATTGGCACCAAATAATATTAATTAGGTACAAATCCATAGGTACATTATTTAGGTCGCTTTACACACCGACTCACGCTATAAAGTTGTTCGATTTTATAGATGGATACTGAAATAGTTGATTCTGTTAGTTCTTTCGAAATATATCGCTAAGAATGTTGACCGAATAGACACAACTTTTGAAATTATGTTTATAGTTACGAGTCGATGTGCAACCGCTCTAATGATTGCAACTTTTTATTAAATTATTGATTGGAATGTAAAAGTTTTTAGGAATATTTGACACTTGCATAACTACTTATAAGTACTGTCCGATCCCGCTCCAGCCGATTTTAAAATTCGACATTTCTACCATGTAACGTAGTTTAGAATTTCCTTGGATTTGGTATTATTGGTAGATTGAATATTACGAGGTCGTAAAACTAACAAAGTTTTGCATTGTTATGTTATTTAGACTGCAGAAAATATCAATTCTCTCAATTTACACTGCTGTTTATATATTTTTTAATAGCAAGGTCTTTATCCACTAAGTCACACCACGTCGCAAATGTGAGCCACTTTGTTTACAAACATAATGTGACGTATCCATAAAAATAATTTCTACAAACACTAACGTGTAAAAATTTCTTCTTTAAAAAAATTCATTTGAATCATCTATCTAGACAAAATTCTAGGATTGTTTTATTTTGTAATTTTCTCACTAATCGCTCGCATGCATTAAAAGCTTATACTTTTTGTATAAAAATCACTTTTTTCTGAATAATAAAAAGCATACTTCATCTCTTTAAAAAAATCTTAAATACATTCCTCTGTGCCAATAATGGCTTTGCAATAAATATTATTTTTAAATTTAAACTATTGTCAAAATACAGAAACAATTTCTAAATTCTTACAATAAAAAAATCTTCTAGTTTTGTAACATTAAATATTTGATTTAATCTAACATAAGGGCACATTATTAGTAACGGAGAAAGTAACAAGTAGGTATGAATTTATTATAATATGAGGTACATCCGCACTACTTTAGGCACGCTAATAAAAATTGCATGTCAGTTTTTAGTACCTAACTTTGTCCAAAAAATCTAATGGCCTTTATATTTTAATACAAATACAAGTTTTGTTATATGGCGTGAACCATGTAGTTTTTATATATACCTATTAATTTAACTTTTGTACAAAGTTAGAAAAATCTTTTATAATATCGTAAGATCAGATGTTCTTTTTACGCGTCTTAAATATTTTATTATTCATTGGATGATACGAAACAGTTCTTTTAGATGACGCAAATGACAAATGAAGTTAAGACCATGCGCAGTTTTATGACGCATTACGAGCTAACATAGTAATAAATATTAGATTAATTATATAAATATTAATTAAAATAATAATAATAAACATTTATGGGCACCTTAACACTTTCATTTCACACACGAGATTCATATTTGGAGATTAAAATTTAAATAAATATTTAGGAGAATTGGTATTGGGAACACACGATCACCAAAACCACAATGTCTTTTCCAATAATACCACATTCAGTAGACGTTAACTGCCATCCTTAGCGGCAATTTCTAAGGCCTTACATTTTATATAATACTCTCACATGGGAGTTGACAGCTGATGTCGTGATCTGTCTACGCCTACGTCTACTGTTGTTACCTTTCCGTCTACCGGAGTACCACTCTCCACTTCACTGTCGGGCATGATAACACACATGAATGATTTCCCACTGGTCACATCTTTAGGATAAATGGTCATCGGTATAAACCTATCGCTTGTACCATCCACGTACGCTCCTAACCTCGAGTAGACTTCGGGGAAATGTTTCTTCAAATTCACTCCTCTACTTTCTAGCTCATTAGATATATTTTGGAAACATATTTGTCTAAATTTGTGCGCTGTTGCTGCGTTCTTTTCACCCGCGTTACTTAATTTAGAAGTCAGAATAAGAGTTTCTCTATCCTCTGGCGTAGATTTGCTATCTCTTCTATGTCGCCTTCTGTTCTGTTCTTGTATCGCTGCAGTTACTGTTTTGCTAAGGCGTAGTTTTGCGCATCTCGACACCATCTGCCTTTCCCATTTGACGGCACCTTTCGTCGGCACTTCACTGATAATACACACAGCCACGTATAAAATTACTCTTGTTTCAGGATTGTATGCTTTACATAATTTGACAACTTCAGTGTATAATTCCACACCCATTTCGTTCGGCTGTAATGACGTCCATTTCATGAACTCCGGCTCACTTAAATATTGAAAGCCGTGCGTGGTAAACTTTTCAGCCGCCTCGGGACTAGTGAAGAATACTTTAACGACACCTCTTCCGTGTGCCAGGTAGCCTTTATGAGCTATAGTGCTAATTTGATGCAAGGCATCGGCGTCTTCTTTAGCCGCTGATATGATCTGTCTGCACAGGGTGCTCGCCCTTGTGTGTAAGCAGACTTTTCTGTGTTTCTCCCAGTGTGCCCTTCGGCATTCCATTGAGCAGTACACTGTGGTGCAATTATGGCAAGTCTTGTAGTGACGTTTGGCGTCAGCTAGAGGAGCTCGGGAAGGACATTTTGGATATTTGCATTTGACGAAGGCATCGTCTGTGCTGTTTTCTGTTTGCAAAGAAGCTAGGGATGCTCGGGAATCATGGTGAGTTAAGTGAGCATCGTTAGGGCGTAGGGCTGCGGCATCAAGACTGGTGCGGCGGTCGAGGGAGACACTTGTTTGGGCATAGGGCTCACTTCTCCGGCGAGAGTGCTCGCCCTGCGCTGAACGCGGCCGCCTCGACTCCTGCATAGCGGCAGGATTATCAACTGTATCCTTGCCTGAAATAGTGATGGATATCGGTCATAAAAATCATTCAAATCATTTAATCAATCAAAATAGACATAATCAGCTAAATAATTCAACATCAATTAAGTTAGTAAGACTCAGAACCAACAATGTAAAATACATCAAGAAATAAAAGTCACACCCATGCCACAAAGGACACTTCATGCTGCCTACTGAGTAAACAAACAGGAATATTTATAAAGAGAACCATTTACACATTAAAACCTAGGAAGGTTAATTTATACGTCCGTCGGTTAGCGTAACAAATAAAAAGGCTATAAAATTATAACTATTGCTAAGTGTAGGTATCGGGGCCTAGCAGGTAAATGTAGTAGGTGAGGTAATGTAATAGAAAAATTGGAACGGCTTGGACTTACATATCGGTCCTACCTGGTCGGTCGTGGTCGGGGCTGTCAGTGATGGAGCTGCGCCCCTCGCTGGGCGTGCCCAGGAACCGGGACGCGGGGGACGAGCTGCTGTGCCCGCTACTGGCCAGTTGTTCGTACCGAGGACTCTGAGGAACGTATTTAGGACTGGTAGGACTTTTTGGGAGGTAGTTTTATTGGTTTTATGACTCTCTTTCCGATGACGTTCTCAGAATAGAATAAGTAGTTAATTTTTAATTAATAATAAATGTTGCCAATATTTAAAGTGTTATAAATTACTTGGGAGCATTTATCGGTAGTGTATATTTTAACAATTTGTTTGTTATAGTCAAAAGTAATGAAACCTATGTACCTTGCCGCCCATTAAATAATAGGGACTCGAAGTCTTCCTAGGGCTGGGCTGAGGCGTGGGTATCCTCGCCGGCTGCGACGGCAACCCCAAGAGCGAGTCCAGCACGTCTTCAAGAGTAGTGGAGCCTGGGGACGGCCGCGTGATACCTAAGTTCAGGGAACGTTGGGAGTCTTGCCAGTCTGGAAGACGGTATCAATGATTTATTAGAATGGAAAAAGGATGGGTGCTTTTTTTGAAGTCGTAGGTATGTCTTTATTGTTTAGTAGTCTCTAACATAAGTAGGAATCCGACATAAACACTTGAGCTAAATATTTTCGTCTATGATTGTGCTGTTGTTGAGAAAAACTTACCTCATTTTATACCTATCAGATAGGTACTGGTATACCGATATCGTGAATAGGTAAACAGAGAATAGACAAGCGATTTCATTTTTGCAAATTGAGTTTAACTTAACTAGACAATACAAACAATATGCAGGCCTCTCTTCAAACAGATTTCTCTTTGACCGTGTGCCAGTTATGTAAAATAACAAGATTTTATAAAGTGCTATAGTTAGTTACGAAAAGCTTTGTGAATAATAGGTGTCGTTTAATCTTCTCATAAAGCAGACATAAATAATATAAACTGAACTCACATTCACAGAAATAAAAAATAAAACAAAACATATAAAATAAAAATGAATATATTCAATAATCATTATGATTAAAACGTAACTAAAAGTACAATATTGAAATGATAATAAAGACTACTTCCTAATCTTTTATTAACATGAACAAGGTACCGAGATTCTAACATACAAATATTATAGCCTAAAACTACGTATTGATAGTACATTTTCTTTTAGGTACTTTTTATTTGGAATTTATTATGTTGTAGAGAGCAGTAAAAGCTAAACTGATATTTGGCGCTAGTTATGTTTTGTCAAAATAGGCGGCCATTAAAAACTGTCATAGACATTTTTTTTATTTTATAACATAAGTCGTCTATGGTTCGTGACGTTTTCGTAGTTCGGTACGAATATTAAACGCAAAAAAAATATTTTTATTTTTTCTAACCTAATCAGAACCTGTATAATTTACTTAGGAGCTCCGCCCCAACATAAATTACGAGGTGATTTAAGTAGAAGGAACTTGAAATTTTCTAGATTTCAGACTTATACCGTCACTTCTTACCACCACATCATTTTATGGTTCTGATAACTGTTGGTAATATTTAAAAAAATATATACTTATCTATAAAATATTATGTGAACAACATAGTTTCTTCTAAGTTATTCAAATATTTTGTGACATTTATTAAAGCTTGTAATTACGAATTTAGAACGGAAATATTTTGAAAGCGGGAAAATTGATTTAGCACCTAAAATAAAACATAGCAACATAATATTTTATTTACAAAACTATTTATATTAACTAGCCATTAAACTAATTACTAGAGATTTGCATTAAAATAAACACACAAACAAAAAATAATTTAATCTGTACATCGGACGAAATTATTACTAAAAGATATTTATTACTGGTTTGTGTCAAATTACTATTGAAGTTATAATTATGGCAATATCTAAAACAAAAAAATAATAATCTTAACTATGACTATTTCATTTATAATCATAAATATAATATTTGATTTAGGTACCACAATAATAATGGAAACTTTATTTCCGTAACAATGGTTATAAAATTAATAAGAAGATAACTTCTCAACACAAATGAATAAATAGCAAACATTGCATTATAATAATGTACCTTTTATAATTTTTATGTTAACGGCTCATAGTTTTTATGATAACATTACATAACTTGGCGGGTGGCTGCATGTTATAACACTGCCAAGATAAAAGTAAACACAAAGCTGCGTGTGACAACATATAAATTAAAAAATAAGCGTCTACAAGCCAGTGCTTTTTCCACAATGCATAAAATTAAAAACACAATTTTACACAATATTGATATTGGGAGTTCAAAAATAGTGCAAAAATTGACACAAATAATATGTATTAATATAATATATTAAAATAATGGTCCTGAGTCTTACACACAGTCTATAAAGCTCTATTACACATAGGTTTTCACAAAATGGAATCCTTCAGTCTCGTAACACTGACAGATTTCATTTCACAAATAACTAAATACACAGAACAGCACAAAAATGAACGCACAGAGTATTAACGTAACATAAAAATTAACAAGGTGGACACTGCAGGTTCAGACTTAAAACATATTTAAATGCAAATTTCATGATTTTTCGCAACTGTCAAATTTGGAAGACCAATATTAAAAATCACGGGTTGCGTTCGTCGTGTCGATTATTTTCGGTGCGAGCATGTCCAATGCTGCGTTTGCACGGGAATGTGTCGTGATGGTTTAGCGAAACCTGCAGTGTGTGTCGTGGGATGGTCACGCTCGCTCACCGGGCGCGGCGCGGTGGTCGAGCCGCAGCGAGGACGGCGGCCGCGGGTGCGGCGGCGGCAGTGCCTCCGACACCACCAGCGGCGTCTGCGGGGACTCTAATGGCTTCGTACCTGGAATACCAATGGAGAGAAATGTGAACAAGCTATGAACATTGATCTAGCCCAGTCATGTTGTCTCGCAAGCACAAAAGAATCCAATTTAAAACGCTAGGCGGGCCAATAAATGGTCCGGCGCCGGCGGGCCTAAGGTTGAGTATGGATGATCTAAATGGTACCTAGCGCAAATTTTATGTGGCTAATGGCTAATTCGTTCAAAAAGCATAAATGCTGTCGACAAGTGAGATCAATGTTAACTTTTTGAAAGCAATCTAATCCATATTATTTTGACACATAAGTGGTTCTTGAATTAGGAAAAAGATTACTTATCTTTTTATAACTTACCAACAAAGGAGCTCTCTAGCCAGTACAGTTTCTGACTGGACCTTGGCGAGGGTTGTCTGTCGATGTCGCCGTTAGCCGGCTCCAACCCTGAGACGTAGTGGACTATCGCTGACGTCACTTCCTTGATCGATGTTTGGATCTCCTCTGACGCTTTTGACGCTTCAGACGCTTCTGATTTTGGTGTCGACTGGAGTAAGGAAGATGCTAGCCTGAAAATTAAAAAATATACATAACAATTTCGGTAACTCTGCATTTTGTCGATGCCACCTTAAGGATCGGATGTGAAAAAAATTAAATTCCGGTTACGGGACGGCGAACGTATGTTCATTTAATTTTTTATTAAAAAAAATAATAATCTGTTGTTAAAAAACTATGATGCTATATTAATTTATATTTTTTCGAAATTTAATAAAATAGGACTCTTGTGTTACCTCTCATGTGGCGTTCGCGGGGTGCTGTTGAGTCGCTCCTGACTCCGCCAGCCAAGGTAGGGCTGTCGCGCGCTGAACGAGGAACGCGCGGACGGCGAACACAAGGGACTGGTGCCCCTGATGCTGCTTCGAGTCGATGAGCACGGTGACGTCTGCACAACAAAAGTTAAAATTAGAATCGTGCTTCATTTTTCATGAAGGTATGTCAATCCTATCCTATATCCTTATCAATGTTTCCAAGGAGGTCCGGCGACATTTTTTTTATAGATTATTAATTCTATGGTAGCTATATCTTAGTGGGATAATTCATACACTGATAAATTCTATTACACGAAGACCCATGTCCCACTTTTATCTCATTGGCATAAAGTTCAAATTTTAATAATTTAACAGACAAGTAGGTAGATAGAACATCTATTCTGTAACAAGATTGATGAGACTGGTGCTAGGTACACATAGTAACTTTTTTATATGATTTTTACTCATTAAGTAGGTAGGATTATTTCAGCAGTTCTTAGATGTAATTGACAATAAGAGCTAAAAAAGTGTGTCAGTAATTGCCATCAATGAATTACATTGTCTTATCAAGGAAGTGTCGTCACGTTCCATTAGTTCAAAAATTTTGCTTAAAGATTTTTTTAACTGCCGGTCATTTTACGGTTGATTGGCCGGTCGCCATTAAAATTCGAACAACACAATCAAGTATCACTACAATAGATTCGTTTACATAACAATTACAAATCGGTGAATGAACCGTTACCGCGGAAACGAGAGAAGCCGTATGAAGGTAGCTAGCGAGCGATGCGAAGTGTCTTAGAAGTAAGAAGTAGGTAGGTATTGTTTGATAGAGGTGGGTGAACTCTTAGACAATGCTTTTGTTGACTTGGAAAGAGACATTTTGGGAAAGGGACTATTTGAAACCAAGGGACATTTTGGTTTAGTTCTGAACCTGAACGATTGAAGCATCTTTTTTTACCTCACAGTTATCGTGGGCTTCCGCACGTGAGGCAGGACCAGTTTCAGGCGACTACTACAGCTTCGATTTCAAGTAGTGTTAAGATTTATCTAGGAAATTAGGGTAGGGGCCTTAATTTCCTAGAAAAGAGTTTGGTTTGTGTCCGGTTAAATTGGCTCACCCTTTGTTTTATGAGACCTAAACACACCGGCGAATTGTCGCGCTTCAGTATAAGGAGCTTAGCCTAAGTGTCTAAACTGCTGCCAAAAGGAGTTCAGATGTTCCAGGAACCCGGTTTAGACTAAATATCTCTAAAAGGTTTCATGCTTGTATGATCCTCACATTCTTTAGCTTCTTCCACATTCGTACTGTATATGCGACGTAAATACTCGAACTGGATATAAAACTCACTTGGTTAGAATTAAGCCGGCTAGTCGACCACCGGCCGAAGCTGGTGGTGTGAGGAGACAGCTGCGGCGGCGGCGGTTGCTGAGCCCCGCCGAGGCTGCCCAGCGACGTGGTCTTCGAGTTGAGCCCGCTCCAGCGCGCCGCCGAAGCGGACGCGTCAGACAGACGCTTGCGGAGAAGGAAGCCCTCGCGGGGCGCTGGTGCGTTTTTGTACCTGGAAACAGAAACAGTTATTATAAAGTTAGCAAGGATTCTCTAATTCAGGAATCAGTGACTTTAAGTAAACGGACGCCTGGCATACCTTTGACCAACCCCCGTTTATAATAGAGGACCTAAAACATTGGCAAAAATTGTTAGTGTCCAAAAGTACACCCCTACCTAACCCTTAGGGCAATACGGTGTTATGCAAGCATAACTGAATAGGGGGCCTATCCAAGTTGCAATCTAATGTTCGGATCGACAAACAATAAATAGAAACAAAATTGTATGAGAATGACATTTGTAAACGTCAGATTTGTCGAAAGCTTATGTCACTCTCGTACATTTTGTTAGGCAACTTGGCTAGGCCCGCAGAATCCAGACACCATCGATAAGAATGTGGCACTTGACATCGGCGCCCTTCGTGCTTCACTCGCGTGCTTCTGTAAATGATGTAGGGCAAGGCCTTGCCACAGTCGCCACTTAACAGGGTCCATCGATTGGCTGAACTTAAGCCTATTGGGGTCGTGGGAGACCTCGACTAATATAACTGAGTGTTCAGACGGCAACAGAATGTGGTTTTTTGAATACTTATCTGAGAATACCTTCGCAGAGAATGTTTCTAACTATTAAAAAAGTTTCGATACAAGTATTGTTTTATCGAAAATTACGCCTAAGGACGTCACGTTGAGACTACTCAATTAAATATGTAGGTATTAAAACAATCAAAGTATTAATGATTATGAAGATATAGGGTGACTTTAAACAAGATTATAATTCGTAAGTTGGTTAAAACAACCCAATAAAGTTAATTAGTGTAGGTATTCAGGCTAATAAACAAACACGTTTCTAAAAGATCAATTAAAACCTTTGAATTACGGAACAAAGTTAATAGGTTAATTACCTCGTAATTAATTGACAGCAACTGGCTTTCTGACGGTGATAATGCTGCGCAAATGGCGAATTACAGTAATTTAAATGAAATTTCTCTGTAGGTACTACTAGGTACTACTAGGTAGGTTACTAGGTTAGGTTGTACTAACTATTCAGTTTATCTGCACCAGTTTTTATGGCTCTGCTTGTCATAATCAGGAGAAGTTATTAAAAAACTACGAGAGGAAATAAAATACTCAAAGCGCATGTTTCCAGCTGTATGTCCACTGTCCAGGAAAGAACTGCTTGAAATTAAACTATGTTTTATGTAACTTAAACAAACAAAAATGTGTTGCTAGGGAGTTTGTTGCATCGTGCCTTCTCCCGAACAAAAACACTAGGGCTAATTATTAAGAGATGACGCTAATCGTAAGCTTACGCTTCCGTATGACAAATTATAATACAAACTTGACATACGGAAGCGTTACTTTACGCTTAGCGTCGTCTCTGAATATTAGCCTAGGAGACGGTGGAGGGCGTTCATTCTGGAGGCTCTTACAATGTTAAAATGACGTTTTAAAAGTACTACCCAATAGTGTATCTTGAATTTTAGATTTTGACTTTCAATATTGTTAATGGATGATGGAGTATTTGGAGTAATCTACAACAGCTTACACAAATTATAATTACATTTCTGACAATCTTACTGGATTATCTGGTCCCACTTAACGTTACGGTGAACAAGAAGGAGGAAGTTCCAGAATTTATTACAATAAACAAGTCTGTATAAAAAAATCGCTCTTTTTTGCATGTAACGAATCGATTGATATCTCATTCATCAAAATCAGATGAGTAGTTAGGCGCTGTAGTGGAACATACGTAAATAGGAAGATACATAGACTGCCTAATATAAAACCCGGCTTTTTGCCGTCGTGTAAAAAAGGTCACATTCAGTCTTGGTAGGTTAGGTCACATGTATCCTAAGCTAACGTTTTATGAAGCTAAATGAAAGGTGATTAAATCATAGTTAATTAGATTAAAGACTAAGAAGATTATCATGTGTGTGACAGTGCCGTGAGACCAAAGAATCAGGTTACATGACACGGTCATTGCGAATGTCGCAAATCCCATCGCCGTGGCAATAGGGCAAGTGAAGGCAATAGGGAAGAAGACTGGTGTTGAATTTGTTAATAATCACATGCTTAGTGAAAAATATCATTCGCATACTTCGTATATTAAAAATAAATATTAAATCGACCAAGAAATTTTTGAGACAAATGCGTTAAAAGTTTTCGGTGGAGATTGAGAGGGGATGCTCTGTCCCTTTCCCGCAAAACGAGTGTTAGTATAGAAATTGTATGGCGCATGCTACTTTTGACGTCAGTTGTAAGTATAGTGCGCTCTCTATCTAGCATAAAATTGAAATGCTTTTAACTTCGTTATTTTTGAACCAATTTAAATTTTGTGTTTGATAATCGGCCCTATTTATGGTCAACCTTTTCATGAGTTTTTTGTGTTTTAGGAAGGTAGGTAAAGGTATTTGTCACCGTAAAATTGTAAAATCCGTTATATTATATCTCGATCGAGATTGTAAACGTTGCATTATTGTGAACTGAAACATAAGTACTGCTAACAATTTAACACATTATTTTTCGGTTCTGGTTTGATGGCATTGTTTGGTCACAGTTATAAGCTAACTTAACCGAAACAAAGATGATCATTGTATGGAAGTATGGTGCAATTCACGATTTATCGACAGTTAACAATCTCTCGAGATCGGGATTATAATCTAACGGTTTTTACATATCCAACTGAACTTAAGTCTTAAAATAAAAATACACCAATTGCAGTGTCTGTAAATATCAAAAACATAATTTGTGTTCCTGTCAAAGGTGACTCGCCATTTACTATACACATAAACTATGTAGGTATTGGTATTATATAGTTAATGTAGGTATATTTATTACCTGTAAGTAACTAAAAGAACTTAATATCAACAAACATAATACTGTTGTGGACAAAAACAATACTAACAAACTGGCCGGAAAAAACTGTTTGAGAAGGAAACTTTGGTTTTTGTATCGTATAAAAAGTATGGACCTAAGTTTATACCTTGCAGCATAACCAATTAGAATTACGCGGATAGATACCGATTTAGATTTGTTCAAGCAACAAACCCGGATTTCAAATTTCGAGCGGCGTATTAAAAAAACACAAATACTAACCTACGTCACAACTTCGTCAAAGTACTCGGATGAAGTCGTGCTATACTTCATCGAACGCCTTTCCTAAAGCCTTGGCACGATTTGTACTGAAGCGAGACGTGCTTATAGGCAATGCTCAGCGAATAACGGTCTAGAAAAATGTCGCTAGAATATTTCTTAAAGACCTAGCAGTACCTGGCCAGTTAGTAAAATCTGCTTGGTTCGTATTGAATGATACTGAGATGGTAAATATTACAAAATTTTATATGGAGACATTTGAAATTAATATTCCTAGTAAATAACCGTACAAGTACTTAGAAAGTCGGTAATCTAGACTTACATCAAAGTGCCGTTTATATTTGTCATTACCCTACATAACTCGGCTAGATGTTGATTGCCCTTTCGATAACCTATGTAGTCTGGCCTATATGACAGATATGAAAATATTACACTCACCATTCCGGCACATTGAGCTTCTGCAACGATCTCTGGACTCGTAATTCGTGCTCAGAAAGCACGCGGTCTGAATTCTTCTGCAGTTCGTTCTCTGGAGGCTGCAACAAACAAAACTACATCACAAAACTCCTCACGTATTGCATTCAACCACGAAGGAATAAAGAAAAATTCTATTCGCATTTAAAAAAGCGCATTACACACAAACATACATACTAGGCCTGTCTCTCATTACAGTTGGTAGAGACTACAGATAAAAGCGCATTATGTACCACAAAGACAAACAGTTCTAATAGTAATTAGCTAGTTACATCCTCAAAAACCTTTATTTTAATAACGAAATTAGACAAAATGGATTTTGGTATTTATTAATCACACAATCACAACACCACCATACAAATTTACAATGTTTATTTAACTAATTGAGTACAAATAATAATTTAAAAAATACAAAACATTTGTGTTCACCTACTTGGTGCACTAATTACCAATTCTTGCAAATCTTCAATGGAATTCGGAGCTAAACGATATACAGTACCAAAAAATGAGGGATCTTTTTGCGTTTCATTAACTAAATGGCAGTCATTTTCACTCAAATCTTTCATCGATGACGAATCTATCATGTTTCCTTGAATTTTCATAGTTTGATATATCTTGTAAATTGCGAACCTTGCATAACCAGTCTCCTCGTCACCAATATCTTCGCTTTCCAAATATTGAAGTGTAGTATCAACACAATGTGACCGACTTATGATTTCTTCAGAAGCTAAAGATTCTTTGCTCTGTGCTATACTGTTACTCAGTTCGCATTCGTTCAGTATTTCAGACCAAGATGGGAAATAATCTTGATCGTCATTGTTGCCGATGTCATTAAAATCTTCTGGTTCGTTCTCGACGGTAAGATTTTCTTCAGAAGCTGACATTATCATATCAGATACACCGTAGATGGAATCATACCAAGACTCGTTACTCTCAAATTCCGGGTTTAAATTAAAACTAACTTTTCGATGAGATTTCTTGAGAGTGGACGTAGGTGGTAGTAAATTGTGTTCATTTTCGGTTTGTAATATCTTATTCTTTTCGAAGTCTGCATATCCGGGCACTTCAATGTCATTAAACTCAATGAAATCTTTTGGCGACTCAACGATTGAACAGGAATTAACATCTACTACTGAGTCTTGCAAATCCACTAAGGGTGGCGGAGGTACACTTTCTAGTAATCGCTTAAAAAAATCTTGCACTCTTTCATCGTTGCTTTTCGAAGATATGGTTTCTTTCCTATTACTGTTGACATCATTAGTCGAAGATAGAGTATCTTTACATTGCTTTTCTGTCAAAGACGTAGCCCTTCTAGGTTCGTTATTAAGTGATCCATTGCTGGTTAATTTAACTCCGTTCCAACTGAAATGCGATTGGTTCGAATTACGTCGTTGCGCATCAAATCTTCTCACGCAGATCTTAGATTTCCATTCTTGATGTTTGAGTTGAAATCCGTGCAAACTCAAAGAATTCTCATCATCCGATTCACTTCTAGGTATGTCAGGATGTTTCGTGTAATAGAAGTCTCGTGACAGCGGCTTTATGAACATATGTTCGTGTTTAACTTCTTCAAACGGTTCCATTTCTTCAGTTATCCATACCGAATCCAAACAGTACCAAAATCCATTTCTTTGAAGCACCTCTTCCGTTGTCAGAAGCATTATCGACACCATTTTCACTGAACACTTCACAAGACGCGGGTTAAAATATAACTGGCACTTCTCACACTAAAACTCATTATAGAAACCCATATTTAAACATTAGCGTAGTTACATTTGTTTTTAAAAACATACCTCTAATTAGGTAATCACTGTGTTGTTAGTAAATAGTTTATTTTCCGAGCAAAAACAATCGTGACTTATTATGCAGGATTAGGAAGAGTGATAAAGATTAGATCTGCAATAACATGACTGTACCGCAAACTTTTGTAAAAGGGATGGTTCATTGAATTAGAAAATTACCTACATCTAAGACAATTTTAAGGGTGGGTTGAGCTTTTGATCCGGAACGTTTATTTAACGATGTCGGTTTTAACAATGGATGGATTGGATTATTTTTAATCCATAGAAGTAGAACATGTGTGCGATTATTTCTCAGGGGTAGGGAACTCACCCTGACGTCAGACGAAGCGAGTAGCGCACATGGCCCGAGCAGTCCTACGCTTTCCCAGCAAGTCATGTCCACTATATGCTCCACTCACGTCCAGCGTCCGCCCAACTCTATACTCGTGTGCCGATCTTATAATCGCATCGTGATGCACCAATGACTTCGTGATACGCAAGTTACGTAAGTCGTCATATCACATTCGATATGAAACAAATCGTTTCGATACATATAAAGCCGCTACACTACGAGAGCCTTTCTGAGGAAGTGAAAGAAGCAAGCTGCAATACCGAAGCGGAAAGCGTTCGCCAATCAAATCAGAATAACGTTGCTTATCGAACGACAAAATCCAATTACAAGACTGAATCGGAGCGACCGCGGGGCTTCCGAGCTTAAGGTCGCTCTGCGGGCCGGTGCCGGTTCTCGGGCTGGGTCTGGCATGCGGTGTTCGGGTCGGACTTACGCGACGGCCACTGCGGCACTCTGCATCGTGGGACATAGAGTGGTGTTCGAGAGGGCAGGCGGCCGCGGCGCTGCCTCCCGCCAGACTGAGGCGCGGCGCGTGTCCTTGGCCACGGCGCATGCTCGGCTCACACACCCTTACTATCAGATTCTAGTAGCTACAACAATTATTTTGTTACGATGACACATTTCTTCTTCGAGTTTCGCTTACTCAGATGAAAATGTCTCTTGTAAGCATGACTTTCACTCACTTGTTCGAACCTACAACAGTTTGTAATACATTGCGGTCTTTGGTGTAATTAAATTGATTGATTCGATTTATAAGGAGCGGTGTACGTCAGTTTTATCGATAGGCTCAGGGAAGATAGTCAGCTGTTTCGCACTAGTTCGTTCGAGTTCGTTGAAGTGGAGCATTTGTTTGGATGTGGGTGTGGCATACCGTGACAGGTTGCTCCTCGTCACCGGGTTGTCAAGTGGCACTCGAGCGTAATTAGACTGGTTATCTTTAATGGCACTGTAATTTTTATGTCATACTAGCTGTTGCACGCGTTTTCACACGCCTTTTTAAATTAAAGGTAGCCTTAATGTTCTTCCTCAGGATGCTTGCAATATTTTTTTGAAATCTGTTTAGCTGTTTAGGCTAGAAACGGTAACTAGTATACTTATTCAAAGGAGTATTGACTATTAATTACTTTAGTGCGTCAGTAAAATAGGTCCATATTGTCTTACGCAGAGAATACATACGCAAATGATTAAATAAAATTGTCAAATTAAAATTTTTGTGTTCTTTAAATTTATGTTCGTAATTAATCACCTGTAAAGTAGGAATTAGAATAAAGCAGGTATGTATTTTCAAGTAGAAAAAATGTGAAAGAATTTTAAATACTTCAGATTCACCTAACTATTTACTGGTCAAGAGTATTGTAATACCTAGTAAAAATATTAAGACATTGTAATTTTCTGTACACCGCAACTTTATAAACAATCAATTATTTAAGCTTTCGCATCAATTATAGTCACGCATAGCTAAAACTTTCTGTCTGCAATTATTATATTAATAAAGCATACCGAAATTATTAGTACCCAAGTTTATTACTGCCCATAAAAATGTGTAAGCCAGTGGGGATTGGGGAGACGCAACCGTGACCCGAATATGGGGCACGTAACATCCTTACGTAAGCACAGGAGCCGTGGGACGTTTTTCCCAGTGTCAGAAAGGTTATAACTTATGCATGACACAAATATAGTGAAGGAATGCACAGTAATCGAGGGTTTGAAGGATGTATCAGTCTAAGTGGATGGATGTAACCCATTACACCTTTATAGTGGCAAGGATGAGTGTCCATAAATAAACTTCCACGTAGGAAGGCAGTAGTAATACTGTGTGGTAGTAAAGCATTTCCTTCAGTTGAGAGACGATTTGCAGGAAGACTGAATACTGTCTTTGTCTTGAATTCACCAAGGAGTTTGTACCTAGTATTCAAAACTGCATAGGACCTCTTTTTTACTCCGAGTATTTATGTCATCATCTTTTAATTATCTGGCAGTTCATATTGTTATATTCGAAATTTGAATTGTAATTTGATATAATAGGGGCTGTGTTTTCAGTACTGTGTGAATAGAAGTCTAATTGAAAAAATAGCTAAACATAAAAATATACATTATGTCCGGTGGGACGTGCTATTTACATATTAATTAATACCCTAAATGCGTGAGAGACTGTTATTATCGTTTTATTAATTCCGGTAAACATCCATAATATACATTGTGTTCTAAAATTGAATTAACGAAATTACCTGCGCGCGCATGGTCCTTTACAAACATTTAAATTACGAATGCCAAGTTCAAATATCGAACACAAAATCTGTTGCACAGTCTCACAAACTTGTTCATAATGTGCACAGAATAAGTAGGTAATAAATACTATATTATTATCAGCCGGCTAAGTTAATTGGATCATCAAAAGATAGACTGTGGCAATTTCCATAAACATAGTCGTATTACGTCGCCGCACACAGTATAGCCATTTATAGTGTAGTGTACGCGTGTTAATGACAGTACATTTGCGTCTTCCTCTCGCTAATGGCCACACTGTGGCTACTAATTGGCAGTAGCTTGCACCTCGTCAGTCACCTCGTTACATTAGCGCCTCCGTGAGAATTGTTAAGAATTAGGCCAGGTGCAGACCAGATATCGGATTAGTCTAGAAATTGCTACGAGATTCGAGATTTTCCTGACCTCTGTAGGGACTAGGGACTCTTTGCTTGGGCGCATGATAAGAATGTATTTACGCTATAAAATTGATTTCTGTGAAATTCCAGTACCTAGCAGCTCAGAGTCTGGATTTGTGCCCGGTTGATGGCAATATGCTCGCCCCTTCGTACATAAGACCTAAACATACGGGTGGGTGTACATTAGTACACATCTGCCTTACCATTTTGGGAATACAGGCGTGATGGTATTTATATAATACTGATTTTTACAACTGATTTTCCTGTGACAACACACAACTATAGGTTCAGTGGATTGAACTATTGAAATTAGCGTCACACATCATTTTTGCTGAACTGTGCTTATTTGGCGTAGTTGTGAAGCACACAATACAACAGTTATGTAACACTACAATTTTACATTTTCAGTGTTACAATTTTAGAAAATTCGAAAAACAAAACTGAGGAAATAAACGATTTTCTTTTTTTAGATTCGATAAAGCTATCGAACGTGAATTACGATGCATTCTTCATGCTTACTCAGATCTCAAAGTAACGGAAGGTACTGAATAAACAATGAGTGTAGCAAAACAATCTAAGTTCGTAGCTATATGACGTCATGTGGCTAGTATGGCTTATCTTAAACGGCTCTATTAAATCCCACAATATATTAAATTCTCTGTATACAGTAAGTAGTACATGATAGATTAATGATGAAAGATATCATGATCATGAAGCTTCAAAGAAATGTGTCTGTTTTTTTTTAAATTTAGAAAATCATACTCATAGGTATGTATAAACATAGCGGATATATTTAGACAAAGAGGTTTATATCATCATTATCATCAAGCCTTATTCAACATCTGCTTCGGTACAGAACCTTTTCGTCCATTGCCTATATTATTTTTCGAAATGAATGAAGTAGATTTTCTTTTCCTTAAAAATGTATGTTATACAGGGAGTCCCGTAAGTAGTGGACAAATCGGGTGTGGAGGATAGAAGCAAATACTTTCGAAGAAAATCATAGCTTCATAAAACTATCCACTTATCTAAGATATTATGCAAAAAAATCCAACGTCTTCTACAGTTTATTGTCCTAGGTCTTAAAGTTTTGAATGATTTTGAATAAATAAATATTCCGGGACATTTTTACACAGCACCATCTAGTCCCAAACTAAGCAGAGCTTGTAATATAGGTAATTTAGTACTAGACAATGGATATAATACTTATATACTTCTTTTTTGTAAATACATAACATACAACCAGACAAATACAAACGTCTAGTTTAGCAACATCTAAGTTTAGCACAAAAAATGTCTTCCGGACGTCGTCAAAGATTCGTATTATTAGTATTTTTTTTAAACTATAAATAATAAATAATATATCCTGGGACATTTTTTCACAGCACCATCTAGTCGCAAACTAAGCAGAGCTTGTACTATGGGTACTAGACAATGGATATAATACTTATATACTTTTTTTTTATAAATACATACTTATAATATATAAGAAACACCCAGACAAACACAAATACTTATATTCATCACATAAATATTTGTGTCCTGTGGGAATCGAACCCACGACCTCGTGATCAGCAGTCCGGTACTCGAACCACTAGACCACAGACGTCGTCAAAAATTCTTTAAGTTATTTGTAATATTTTAAAACTACAGTACCTAGGACAGTTAACTTTCGTGTTTTTAATGGACAATAGTCCCGTAAGTAGTGGACTAACTGGGCGTGGGACCGGACACCCTGTATACATTTAAGATTGAACAATATCTTGACTTGATTGAATATAATATATTAAATTCAAGTAGAATAGAAGTGCAAAAGGGATTATTGAGGAAAGTAAAGGTCATAAGCTAAGTAGAAGGTCAAGTATTAGATACTTGTATTATAATGCGAATATTGTACTTAACCTTTAGGAGTACCGTATTTCTGTTAATGAATCTTATAATTAGACCCCTTTATCTTAGAATATCTTGTTAAGCGTATTTATGTTGAAATTGATTAAAGAGGAGTAGGGTAAACAATAATTTGAACGTCCTAATTATTTCTTAATCGTAAAATATTTTATTTTAGGATAATAAACACAATACGATTGGCTATTAGATATTAAATAATCAATTAATGATTTTATAACTCCATTGCGCATTACGCAAGCTCTTGGATAAATTACCCAAACTGCAAAATGAGTAAGTACATCATTTTTGATATCGATACCTGCTTGAAACAATTTTCTATTGTGTTTTATTATAGACTAGGCTTTGCCCGCGACATCGTAGCGTGATTGTATATAGCCTATAGCCTTCCTCGATAAACGGACTATCTAACACTGCAAGAATTCTTCAAATCGGACCAGTAGTTCCTGAGATTAACGCATTCAACCAAACAAACAAACTCTTTAGCTTTATATTATTAGTATAGATTCTTGATAAATCAAAATCCCGTTGAGATATTACCTAAATTTAATAAACGAACCTTACTCCATTTTGACACTGATCTGTCAAAGTTAGCCGGTCTCACATAGCAGTGTTGCCACTCTAAACCGTTGTGGTTACCCGCACGATACTAATACCACTTTACCTAACTAATCCATTCAAACTTTGCTAAAACCTCGGATTTAACCTACATAGTTACTAGTCAGTGTTTGTAGGCAGCTGAATTATACATTTATTTCACTATTATTAGCGTTCATCAACAGTCAACTGATTCAATAACCTGGAATTTAATAATAATTTTATTATGACATTAAGGGCCTGTATCACTTTATCACCTGGTAGGAAAGTTCCGGTTAGCAAATTACTTGGCAGATAATGTAATATAAATATTGTTCTATTTTTTAATTTATTCGGCGGTTAGCATCTATCCAGAGGTTGTGAAACAAGCCCTAAATAATAGGTTGAGGTTTTCTGTGTACTGATTTTGTAGATGTGTCGGTATAGCGAACCTATTTATTCAGTCATACAGAGGGTTAATACGATTGCTTTTCTATTGTGGCTTCTACTTCTTGTGGTATGTATGTTAGCGTTAAAGCCTCATTTAGGAACGTAACAGCATCACATAGTCTGTGAACGCAACTGAACTGCCGTGAAAAGTCCATGAAGTCTCTGTAGTGAACGTTTCAAGCGGCTGACGTACGTTGATACCGGCAAATAAAAAGAGATGGCGCTACTGTGGCCGATTAAGATACAATTTTGCATAGGCACTAACATAAATAAAAAAAATTAAATTGATGATTAAAATTATGGTAACTATTAAAAAAAATAGAAACACGTTTTCACCACTTCTGGAAGCCGCTAACCGGTAACTAAGCAGGTAAAATAAAAAAATTAAAATATATGCTGCAAACTGATGAAACATGTCTGGTGAAACAGGCCCTTACAGAATTAAGTTAGTACTTTACATACAGGTGTATTCTTCTTTTTTTATTATTTACCTTTGGCTTTGGTGCCTACCTCAATTTTCACACATTAAGCTCGTCAATGAAAACTTCGTGACTTGCTTATTTGTTTACCAATCAACCCGTTGAATGGCTTGGCGACTTGTATGTAAACAAATAAATAAGTACTGTATTTATTTTTATCTAGCCCTACTTCTAACGATAATTTTCGTTCAAACGTGCTGGCTGCATGCCAACATTACACGTGCACTTTTCTTTATTTATACATTTTTATTTTACACGATGGTTTGTGAGTTTGTCTATGCGTGGAAGATAGATGGCTAGTTTAAAGTTTTGAAATTGGTACGTTCTATTTTTAAAATGTTATTATTATTTTTTTGTTGTATTTATTTTTTTATTTAGTGAAATGCTTATGTAGTTCATTTTTAATATGTAGATTTTCAAAAGTTTTTATTTTAACTCTTTTCCCAAATCCAAACTTCCCGTTCACTGGTTGTCAGCCTTCTTGGACTTCTGAGTATAAGTAACGATTGTCAAATAGGAGTTCTACAATAAACTATTTTACATAATTATAAGGACTTTATTAGTACATAAAGCAACTTTAATTTACTTATTATGTGTATAAGTCATAACAATTAAATCATTGTTGTTTGAAATATAGGTACTAGACTAGCATTGCTATCTTTTTAAATTTGTAAAACGTATCAGTTCATTTGTAAATAATTCCAAAAACACAGCCTTTTATCTAAATTTTCATTATAAATCATAGTCATAGTAAGCTGTAAAAGCCATATTTACAAATTAGTGTACGCTCATAATGTTACAAAACCTACACAAAAACTGTTTACTTAGGTATCTAAAAAAACAAAGCGTATTATTCACAGTGAGTAATTTCACTTTATCTATACTGTACATCGTTCATTCGTTCTGCCGTAAAGTTTAAAAGCCGTGTAATGTTACAGCTTATCACACGCTATCCATTGAGGCCGAAGACTAAAGAAGAATTAAATGAAATTAAGCGAAAACTGGCTATTGTTCAATTAAAAGTTCAATGACCGCTTTTGTATTACATAAAAGAAAGGCATTTATTTACCTGTGTAAGTATAGAAGAGGATTTATGTAATGACTAGCTTCCCGCCAGCGGCTTCGCCCGCGTGGTCTTATAATTTTTTCCCCGTTTTTGCTACATTTTTCATTACTACTCCGCTCCTATTAGTCGTAGCGTGATGATATATAGCCTATGTTACTCGGGGATAATGTAGCTTTCCAAAGGTGAAAGAATTTTTGAAATCGGTCCAGTAGTTTCGGAGCCTATTCATTACAAACAAACAAACAAACAAATCTTTCCTCTTTATAATATTAGTATAGAAAAAAATAAATCTTTTAATAAATTATTTATAAAAACAGCACCTCTACGGTAGCTACGGTGCTACGAAGTGCGTAGCAATTTCGTAGACCCCAAAAATAAAACTCGATTCACTGCTACGCATTGTGTGATAATTTTTTTTGATACATTTATTGAAAAAGGTGTTTACGAAAGAGGTTTTTTGTGAATTATTTATATTGTTGTGCTGAACTGCTGATATAGCGTCCTCATCGTTTGCATAAATTTATTCGACTTGTGAACACTAGCTCTTAGAATTCAAGCGCTCTTGATACATTTAAAATTTTAAATTCAATAAACAGCTGCAAGTTTTTTTTTTTTTATAAATAAAGCAGTGTGTTTAAAGGTTATCAATTTCAAATAATGTTGCAACAGTAATGGTTTCAAGCAACGATAACAGAACAAAAGATCTGTACATTGGAATAATGAATGAATATCATTGTATTTTGATGATTTATCTTGACATATTTCGACTGACGTTTTCTGTCTGGAGACGCAATAGTAGCAATGAAAACTAAGCTTTTTGTGGAATTATCCTGTATATATTCTGCTGTTTATAATCAGAGTACCTTAATAGTTCATCAACCCATTGACTGGCCCACTGTTGGGTACGGGTCTCCGTATGAGAGGGATTATTCCATAGTCCAAAATAGTCGTTAATAGTTATAAAGTAAAACACAACCTTCGCTTCTTAAGCAAGATGATGGTTGCATACGATTTACAAGATAAGTAGACAGGATTTTTTTTACCCGACTGTACCAGAAGGGTTATTATTGCCAACAATATGGCAGACGAGCAAGCCCACCTGATGATGCTTTTGTGTTATAATAAGTGAAAAGAAAAAGGTGACTGATTACTAATGCACAGCTCAAACTACTGAACGGATTGGGCAAAAGGAGGTCATCGAAATCGGCCCAAATGGTTTACCGAAGGTACACTTATTAGAAAAAATACGCTGGTTAAAACTCTAGACGCATTTTTTTAATGTTGACTGAGGGATGAGAAAAAAAAACTTTTTTTTGAGAAAAATCACGCCATTTTGGCACTGTTTATTATCTGTTTCGTAAAGGTTTCATAGTAAAAACTGTCAGTGTCAGTTTCGGAATGTCAAACGCACGCCATTGCGGCAGATTATTATCAGTTTTATAGTGATTTCATGATAAAAATTATCAACTTGGCAGCTTTTGATGACCTCCTTTGGCACATCATTATTATGACGTTGGCATCCGCTGAGTAATGATTTTAGGAAATTCCCATGGGATTGGGAATATAGATCATAAATCCTTATTAATATTATAAATGCGAAAGTAACTCGTGTCTGTTTCGCCTTCACGCCAAAACTACTGAACCAATTTAAATGAAATTTGGTACCCAGATAGTCTAAAACCCGAGAAAGGACATAGGCTACTTTTTAATGCGAAAAAAGGGCTTTAGGGGGTTGAAGTAGGGGATGAAAGTTACAAGAAATAGCCAGACCACGCGGGCGAAGCCGCTGGCGGAAAGCTAGTATTTTATACCGTACAGTATCTCTGCCTAACACTTCGGGGAATTAGGCCATGTTTATTTCAAGAATACAAATGTTTCAAGGTCTATGAAGCTATAAATCGACATGCAAATAAAACTGTTCCTACCATTGACCTATACACAACAAAACCATAGACACCTAATCTAGACATATCCTGCCATCTGTCCGTACCAATCTAGCGTAAGTGGTGGCCGCGGCGATCGCATAAATTGGATCAAATTGACCGCTAGCTGTATAACCGAACAATTTGTTAACTAAATCCCCCACGGCTAACGATAACTGATGGCCATTCAACTAGAATGCCCGTGGATTCTTTCAAATAAAATTACTCTTGCAATGATCGGTATGCTGGGGTTGCCCGTATGGGCCGTATGTAAGGGTTCACGGCGCCTGTTAGATTGGTGTTAGTAAAAATGATGATTGTAATCTTACAAACGTCGATTTAATCTGAGTCACATCACTAGTCTACAATGTCTAATTTGGCAGGTAATTTGACACTTGTCATTACAGTTTTTGGCGCGCAAAACCTGCGCGGTCATTTTATTTTAGAAATTAATTAAAACATCAGGTAACATTTGCTACATCAGGAACATAGAGGTACCTACGTACTTACTTAATTCTATTTTGAAAAATGAACGTTGTTTATAAATAAAGCAGTTTCCTTTTATCGGGCCATTAACATAATTATCTGTCATCGCAACAATACCCTTGTGAAGTTGTTTAAAAGTAAGAGTAAACATGGCGGGCGGCGGCGGCGTCTTCGTTTATATTAAAATAGAAAACATGGCGCCCGTCAATATACTTATTTCAGTTTGAAACAAATGATTATGAACATTATTGGGAATGGGTTTTTGCTTAAAAGTTACATCTCTTGTTTAAAAATTTTGAAATTGCGGCAAAGCCAGTAGTAGGGCGGGTAATTTTTTATTTAATAAACTACAAGTCTAGCTACAACCCTGCCTCCTGTACTTACCTACCTACATTGTAATCACTTCTTCAAAATGGCTGTATGACAAATCGCATTGAATTTATCGCTTAAATAAATAACATTATACAGTGCGTAGTAGATTTCTAAGAAGATGGAAGTATGGCACCTTTTCATATTTGATAACCTATAAACGTTTTCGAAATAGCAAGTTATTTTGGGCGAAGTGCAAACTTTGGCACGATTTTCACTTTGCATTGCCACGTATGCTATTACTTGTTTAATTACTCGGTCACTTTAAAGCTTTGTTATCTGTTAAAAAAACACTAAACTTCAAATTAACCGATGAAAAAATACTTACGTTTTTCATTTTGTTAAAGAGAAAAGAAAGTTTATGACATATTTTAGTGGAAGATAATATGGAAATGTTCAAAAAGCCATTAAAGGTTGAAGATTGTATGTAAATCAATTTAATTTAACACTGACTGACACACAGACAACGCACAATTTAACTTAGACGATATAAATATTAATGTAATAAAGACATCAATATTTTCGTAACTATAAGTAAGTAATAAATAAATTATAAGTGTCTTAAATACGTTTTCAGTAGGTACGGATTTAATAGAACTTTCATATTGAAATCACAATACCGTAACTCCTTTGTTGAATTTATATGTGCGCAATTCCACAACCAACGCTTTGGAACACCCGTTCTAAAGCGAAAAGCAGATTAACTGGCAACAATAACTATTATACAGTTGTCGCTAGCTTTCCCGCAGCCTCGTACTAGGCCTTTATTCCTCATATGGCAGAAGGCGGATTGAAAAGCATATCCTTTCAATGCAGCCTGCCTTTGCCTGAGGAATGAAAGAGCGATGAAATGAACTTTCCTGAATAGCTAATGCCTCACTCAGATGAATGCAAGCGGGCAGGGTTGCCATGCTGTTTTAAAAAAGTGCAAGCTAGGACTGGACGTTTTAAATGTACGTCATTATTTTCTGTTAAATAGTGGAGTACTTTATTGTTTGGCGGGTTTTTAACTAATGAAATATATTGGGGAAATTCATATTAAAAACGGTTACAGCAGTCTTATCTAATAATTACTTTAGTAAGTACCTATGCGTCTAATGCAAGTTTCTTTCGTAAGAAATGGTCCAGAGAATTTTCTCTGGAAGGCGGGAATAAAAGGTACAAAAACAAAATTTACAGAAAATTAACTGGTGAAACCCTAGTTGCACCGCTTCAAGACACGGGGATATCATCAGTCTGAAGTGTCGGTGACCTCCTTCTTACTTCAAATATAGCTCTACGTGATAATTTTGCGGATTTGTGCGTCCAAGAAAATAACTGCAACGAATTGCACAATTTGCACGCGGGTGAAAATAGCAAGTGGCCTCGTTTTGAAGATAAAATATATCTATGATAAACGGAAACTGTTTTCAAAGCAAATACATTATACTTTTATTGTTTCATACAAGAAAAATAAATATAAGCGCATTGCGCGGCATTGACTTTCAATGATGCAAAGCGCTAACATTCGCCACAAATGAGTGAAACACACAATAAAAAGGTAAACCCGTCATATCATTCCATTTTCGAATTCCAAATGCTGCACTGCGTACCAAAAAGCAGAAGAAAAATTATCAATTTTTTTTTACAAAATAGGTTTTATTACGAAATGTAAATACTTTTTTCGCTAAATTACAGTACCTACCTATGTGCGTAATTACAACCAAAGTAAAATTAAAAAATGCTTACATCTCTTGCTCCCTAAAAGGTACCTATCAGTTTAATGTTACACTGTTACCCTTTGCGTACATAATCAAATTAAAGAGCACTCAATAATGAGCTAATTCAATTACCTGTGCACGCTGTGACTGGTGAATTAAAAAAATTACCCATCAGCTGTGAAATGTTCACGCGTAGCGCTAAGTGAAGATTGTTTTGTATTTACCTGAAACAAATAGAAATGAAAAATTAGTATTACGCATTCATACTTATGGAATTTATCTAAAATATATCAAAATCAATGTTACAATTATTCTAAATTAAAAATGTTGATATCTTAAAATGAAAAATAAATGTTACGTTTCTAAATTTAAAATCAGCGCAATCATCGTAAATTATTAAGTTAGGTAACATTAATTGTAAAACAAAGCCTAAAAAAAATACAGTCGAATTGAGAACCTCCTCCTTTTTTTGAAGTCGGTTGAAAATAAACATATCCATGAAATTGTCTATATTCGGTAAAGAATAAGGAAATGTAAGATCCAAATGGAGCGGACTGGAGCGAGCGTTGATACCACGAAGTAATCGAATACTTCCTTTCTCGACGGATCATTTTCTACGCTGCTAATGACTTATGATGCCGGATGCTTATTATAGTAGTAAGGTACTTTGTTAACTGGAATAGGCTGCTTGTAAATTTCCTCAAGTTTATTTTCTGTTTTTGTTAAGTGTGTAGTTATGATAGCAAAGCTTTCAAAGCCCACTTTAATTGATAATTTAGATCAGACATTCGAGAATTGGATATTTTGAACGTTTGTTTAAAGTGAGGATTTGTGTTTGTATTCTTGGTACACGAGAAAATCCTAGTGCGGGGAAACATTTTTTTAAAGAAAGCACTAGAAGAAAATTCGGCTAAATTGCGACTACATATTAAAACGATGCAATGGAAACGAGCAAAATATTCTTAAAATAAATGTATGTCATACAAGCTTTTTCCTGCGACTTCGTTCCCGTAGAAGTTGAATTTTTCCCCCGTTTTTGCAACATTTTTAATTCATACTCAGCTCCTATTGGTCGTAGTGTGATGATATATAGCCTGTAGCCTTCCTCGATAAACGGGCTAACTAACACTGAAATAATTTTTCAAATCGGACCAGCAGTTCCTGAGATTAACGCGTTCAACCAAACAAACAAACTCTTCATTCAGCTTCATAATATTAGTATAGATTTAACACAGAATATTAATAGTCACTACGCTAATAAACACTAACTAATAAGTCATCGACTGGGGGACCAAGTATTGTCCAACAAGGTCCAGGGCAAGTTTGATCGAACACCGTAGTTTTAGATCCAGTTTCAAAGCCATACAATGGCCCTATTTCCAACTTTGAGATAAACTCACCATCGGCACTGAAGTTATCGACGAGTCCAGCATAATATACTTAAATGGAATAATCGTTAGCGTTATCCAAACGATCCATCGTTCTAGGAGTTTAATTTATACAAAGGAATTAATCTTACAAGTTTCTCAAGTGGACTTGAGCATTCAAACTTGGATGCCAATCGATATTTTGATAAATTACTGAACTATTTTATCAAACAGAACATCTATTATCGAGTGTATGGCGGAATAATAATGAAAAAGCAATAATTAGCTCTTGTATAAATTGTAAGCTGTGGAAAATCCTTAATTGTCTACCACCTGGGATGCTGCAACCCCATCAGTATGTTGAAGTCACAACTTGCCTTTTCCCTACGGCACAGGCCAAGGCATTTATAACGTTCGTCACTACCGTAGCAGGCTGTGTTCCAGTCCAACCATAAGACCCTATCAAAGGGTTTATGCCTCTCTGCATCTGCTGTTCTTCATCAAACATTTTTATCATTTTGTTTGTAAGTAAAAAAAATGTCTGACGACGGCTTGGGAAGAGAAAATCTTAACACATTTTACTGTAATTACACAGCAATGAATAAAATTGCTCATTCGCAATAAAACTGAGCTAAAGTAAATAGAAAAGCTAAAGAGAAACCAGGCAGCTATTAACTTACATTTCCTATCGGAAAACGGTGTTGCCTTCAATTAACACATAGTTTTGCTAAACCCGGGACAGATGATTCGTGTCCACTCTTTGAAAGTCCTAATTAATTCATTATGAAAAACCCGTGTCCGCTTTCAGCATCCATTTGTCTCTAGAGTTCGTAAAGAGTGATATTTTATGCGTTTAAAGGCGGCGGGCGTTCTCCTAAATAATGATACTAATCTTAAGATGTGCGTTTATTTTGACCCCAATAAAGATAGTGCTGCGTAAATTTGTTAGACACGGCACCAACAGACGGTACCGATTTTGCGAAGCTTCTTCTTAGGTTGGGGTCGTCCCGCAATCAATATTTAACGCGAATAAAATCTATTGGGATCCGTATAAATATCCTACGAGTATAACTTTAATTTTGAATACCAGAAGGAACAATGGAAGATTTATGACACCATTTTAGCGCCAAAATCTATAATATTTGGATGTGTATGACATGACAAACGATACAAAACAGACATCAATACATATTTGAATAAGTATCTACTTACGCATTATAAGGCTTTTTTGACGAAACTTTAAATTGATTACGCATTTAGTCATTATATTATCTAAAGCATCAATTAGAAGACTACTTTTGATTGAACTTCGGATGCATTTTATTTAGGACACATCTGCATAAATAATGATTCAAACGCAACGCAAACAGAAATTTAACATCTGCCGGAATATGAAGAAGCAATAAATAGATATGGCTTTATCTATAACAATATTTCACGTCCATATGGTATTAATTTATAATGTGCATAGTTACGTCTAGTAGACGTGCGCACCATATGGCGTGCTTGCGAAATAGTTTGTGATCGGCAATGCAAGCGACGTGGGAAGGAAGGAACGCCTAACTATGAATATAGCCTGAGTGTTGCCAAATCTATAGATACGTAAGTGTTTGAGACTTAAGGGCAGTTTCACCACATCTTCATAACTTCCCGTTACTTGGCAGATAATACCATAAACATCTTGTTCCATTTTTGAATTTATCCGGCGGATTGCGGCTATCTAGAGGCAGTGTAACAAGCCCTAACTGTGTTAGACTGGCTTCCACTCTAGACACATCCTGCAGAATATCAGGATTTTACACGAACAGATTTTTTTTTAGACCTCTGCAATCCAATTTTTAGGTATCTAGTAATTATGAACTGATTTCCCCGATTCCTGATGAGCCTGCATTTTCCCGAAAGGCAAGGGTATACCAGCTGCTGTAAACCCACAGTTGGAGAACTGGTAGGTGTAATTTTTGATCTCGTGAATATACAAAAACAAAAGGAAGTAACTGGAACTATTTCAAACAATAGTTATTAAGCTCCTCGCCAGCTATGTATAAAATCTCTCAATTCTTCCGTGTTGTATTTTTAATCTGTAACTCTTCAATTGACACACGACATCAGCTAAAATGCAAATGTAGGTACGCAGAGAAAAAGAGCTTTTTAAAATATATCCTCAAAAGTAACAAGAATTACCTATGTGAAACTTATTGACGCTTGTTTTGTATGCCTGAAGGCTCAATTCTTCCGCGTTCAATTATTAATCTACGACATTAATGCAAATGTACGCAGAGTAAAAGTTAGAACTTACTGAGCTTTTTCAATTAAACTCAAAGCATAAAAGCGAAATTTTAATTACTTTACGAGGCCACGTGCGAAATTATATCCAGTTTATTGGTTTTAGATTGCTACTGCCAACCGCAGTGACTCATTTCTGCCATAAATACGTCTTGTGCTATTTTGAGGTACCGATCCGATCCTTTTGATAAACTTCGATAGTTCGATAGTTGTGTTTCTACACTTTGGACTTTGGCCAGGAAATATTTGCTTGCAAAAGAAAATTTGCTCCTCACAGTTAGAGCATGAAGTAAATTTCCTCAACCAATACTCGGTTTTTTAGACTCCACTATAAGCTGTTCTGTCAAAGTGTCCATGCCTCAGTCTTTATTTCAACAACTTGAGTTGTAAGTTTGAAAAATGAGATAAGTGACGATCAATTAATTGAGGTATCTACCGAAGGTAACACGAAGCAAACAAAATCGACAGAGCAAACGAACATGCGGGTCTACCAAAGCTGAGTGATTAACTACACGTCGACGTTGCTCGAGCAGACCCATAAATCCTTTAACTGGCATGGCTCGTAACACCACAGAAAATCCAACACAAGAAGTCAACTCTTCAAGCCTTAGTCATCAGACTTACTCAGATATTAGCCGGATCATAATATGGCTTTCTGACAGTAGTCGACTCGGCTTAAAGCAGAGGCACTAGTTTTCCTCAAGCATGTAAAACAAGAAATCTAAGTAGATTCTAACAACAATTACGAGTACATCCTACACATGTACCTAGCTGCACAAAATGGCCGGTCTGTCTCATTATGCAGTAGCAGCGCCTACTACAACAGATTTACGACTCCTATTTACAACAATGTTTATGCAAATCCGTCGATATTATCGGGTTTAGATAAATTGTTTCACTATCTAGTTACAGCAATGCTAATAGTGAAACAGAATACGACATCAATCAGTTTTGTGTCGAAATAGAACGAATTTTGGATAACGACTACACTGTCTAAAATCATGTTTGAATTATTAAACAAATCATTGTAGGTACCTTCTAGTGTTGGCTTTTTCTTGGTCGATATCTAACAGTAATTTGCTTGGCAGTGGCATCTAATTATTTGCTTTGGTAATTAGGTACCATTCTTGATCGTATTAAGATCGGCGTCAAAAAATATTTTTTTTTCTCAATGTGAAGTTGGAAGCACCAAAACTCGCAAGGAGCCATTTTGGGCCCTGTGTATTTTCTATCAGGCAAGACTAAGACCGAAAAATTAAAAATATTTGTCATTACCAAGCAAGATACTGAACTCTATTTGTATTTTCCGTCTAACAGTAAGTAACTATCTACTATTCCGTTTCGAAACAACGAAAAAAGCGTATCGTTTTTAGTTGTCACCAGCTTTCAGTGTTGTTGAAAGCCTGGATAACTTGTTTAGATTGATTTTATGGCTTTCTTGGCTCATTGCCAGAGTTTGCTTTGCAAGATTTCATCTTCGCAAGACCGAAGAATTGAATTTTCTTTGATACCTATGTTTTTTGGCTTTAGAAGAGAATTTTAACTCATCTTAAAAAATTTAACTGAATTTATTTAGCGAACATTACTTTTGTTATTGAATATAGATATAGATATAGATTATTCAGAAAATTTCCAAATAAAATTTCCAATCCTTTGCCCAGCAGTGGGACACACCATGCTTTTAGTAATCGTAAAAATGTCAATCTGTAAAGATTAGTTAACAAAAACTTTAGAAAAAGTTATTAGCTCTTGGACATGACATTATTTAATTAGCATGCTCTACGTAAACGATCTTGGTAAATACTGAGAAACAAAAGACTTCTACAATACAGCAGGAGATTAAAATGTCAAACGATAATTATTAACAGTGACATTAAATAAATAGACAAACATTACATAAATACATTTTCAATTTTTGCGAAAATAACAAAAGGTTGCTAGTTTGTCGATACTGTTTCCTTGTTAATTGTACTTACTTAATATAATAATATGCGTAAGTATTACATCTACAAACAAACTAAATTATGCAGAATTGTTTTATATTTTGAATAAGTATGTATAACATCTAATTAAGTAGTAAGTACCTACTAATGGCATTTTGAATTGTCAACGTCCATTAAATTAGTTGGACGTAAAGAAAAATAAAAGAGGTGTTTAATACTAGCACTATTAGTATCATAGAGAACAGGAGAGGAAGGAAATACGATATGCACGTCACAAGATTTTGACACAATTTTAGAGGGTAAAACTTTAATCAAAACTCAATAATTGAATTTCTGTCCTGTCCTCCTGACCTGGGGTCAAAAACTGATTAAACGCTGGTTGGAAATACCGGCACCCGCCATTTTTAATTTTATTACCCGTGGACGCGGGTATCAAAGTACCGTGCAGCGCATCTACTAAAATATGATTATATTCTAGCGGGTGCTGCCTGTAAAGTCGGCAATAACAATGTTAAATCTTGAATATTTTATTAAGCTCCATATTTGACCGCATAAAAATATATCCTAGGCGCGCTGTATGTGCCAAGTCAGCGGTGATTACGTCACAGCCATGCGCCGGGAATCTAATCTAGCGGAATGCATTGATAAAAGCATGGGAGGTCTTCTGAGAAAGCCGAGATAAATTTGTACAAGGATTAAGTAGTTTTGTAGAGGTAATTGAATAATTTAAGATGGTTAAAAGAGTAAAGAAGAGATACAATAAACTGGCCCAAGCAGACCTTATTATTACATGGGCCTTATGGTATTGGTTTAAGAATGGCGGTACAAGTGGGCTGCTTCTACTGTAATAAGTCAAACCAAAATTTATAAGGAAAAACGTTTGTGCGATATTTGTGTATCTTTGCTGTTCAAGGAGTCTACAATATCAATCTATCAATAGTAATTAACAATCTATAATAGTGTTAATACGGTTTGAAGAGGGTAAAAATTTAAATCTGCTGCGTCGTTGAATAAGCTCAATTGTTTTGAAAATATCTATCAGTTGCATAAATAACGTCAAGTTAGCGTCGGTATATTTTTAATGTTTACTAAAATATAGCCCGTATTTGAATAAAAGCAGCTGTGTCAGACGTCGCTAACAATTAACAAACAAACCCTTATAATGCAAACAAAAGCTGGACGTGTCCTAAATTCGTGTCGCACGAAACAGAGAATACAAAATGCTGGAGCAGGCCAATAGAACGCGTAGCATAATCTAGCTAGAACAGATGAACAATGTCGACAAAATAGCAAAACTGTTATCCATACAAAAGTTAAAAATGTGAAATGCCCGTATCCGCTCGTCTGTCTGATTATTAATTTTGTTGTCCTCGCCTAAACCGCTAAACTGATTTCATTAAAATTTGTCAAGGAAATAGATTGAATCTTGAAGATGTACATAGGCTAACTTTTGTCTTAAAACGGCCTTTGGGATGAGTGAAACAGAACTAAATGGAAGTACTTAGCTGCTAGTTTTAAAATAGTTCAAAGATATTTCTTCGGTATGTTGACTATAAACTCTTTAGAAAAAATACTCTTTAGATTCTTCAAGTCTGCGGCCCCAAACTCGGCTTTATATCTATCCCGCTCAATCGAAGAGGGGCCTTAAATTTATATTTCAGAATCTGATTGCGATTCAATTTTGTTTGAACAGCAATCCATTACGAATTCTGAAAAGCAAAGCGAATCGATTCTTTTTTAGGCTCACAATAGGCACTCAACCATCAAACACTGGGTTGAATTTATAAATGTATCCGAGGGCGCGTAAATCATGAAGTTTGTTTGAGTCGGAAACCACAGATCATCGGCGGGCGCCGGCTATAAATACTGGCACACGTGTGATCTTCCAAGTAGGTCAACTTCATTTTAACACTTCGATATACAACCAAAATATTGTTGTTTGACAGTGACGTGCAGTTCATAGAAGCCAATATTGCTTACCATTTCACTATCCCGGAATCAGACGCAATAGTTAAACAAATGTTGGAAACCTTATGCGGTGCAAGCGACTATGAGAGGGTACACTTCGACTTATTATACGCTTGAGGTTCGATTCAGGTTGAGCGAAATTTTATTGGGATTTTCTATGAACTTCTGAATAACAGCTCGGTTTCGTGGCCGGTGCCGGCTCGCCCCCTATTAAAATGGGACCTAAACATACCCGGCGAATTGCCTAGTTACAGTTCTCGCCAAACTTATTTTCCGGGTTGAAGTTAGCACGAGCTAACTTTAAACCGGCTGTAAAAATTGGAGAAAGAAAAATATTGGATTGTAATAAATAAAAACTAAAGCTCAAGTCGTCGGCTGTCGTTTTAAATCATTTTAATCCAATATTTTTCTTCCTCCGATTTTTACGGCAGGGTTAAAGTCAGCTCGTGCCAACTTCAAGCCGGACAATAAGTTTGGGGAGAACTGTACATTAGTCATTAGTACACCTGCCTAACTGATGCGTGCGCCTGCGTGATGGTATGTTTTGTTTATTATTTCATTGGTATGAACTATCAACAGTGTGAAAGTCAAGCATAGTGCTTAGGTAAACAAGAAATGTGTATAGGTCTAATTATTTATTCATAGATCTATGTAGTGCGTGTTTATGAAAAACTATACTTACTGCAACATCATTCATGAGCTATTAGCATCGATTTTATAATTATTTACATATAACTTGTATAGCTCGTAATATTTTAACGATTATTACACCATAGTATAGTACTCTTGTGACATAAAAACAAATGATTATAATTTTAATTGATGTGCACAACCTTAACCTTTTTGATCTTTAG
Organism: Acronicta psi; assembly: GCA_946251955.1. NCBI lineage: Eukaryota > Metazoa > Arthropoda > Insecta > Lepidoptera > Noctuidae > Acronicta > Acronicta psi. The sequence goes on along the minus strand of OX276469.1, from coordinate 13,610,018 downwards.
CAGAAGCGTACGTTATCAAGACAACGTTAGCAACCAATATTTAAAATAAATTCTCATTTTTATTTGTAACTTCCGTAAAATGATTAAACTTGATTAAAATTCATAGGAATTAATTAAAAGAGATGAAGCTTGTCCGAGACCGCGCAGGCGGTAGGTTAATTGAAAATTTTCGCTTTTAGCATTCTGTTTATACAAAGAATATGCCAGCATTGACTACCACTGGATAAATTAAAAAATGGAACAAAATTTGTATGAAATTATCTGCCAGGTAATTTAATGGGAACTTACTATCTAGGAAGTGGTGAATATTTTGCAGCGTATGTCAAATAAAATGATAGCAATTCAATCTTCTTTATATCTCCAAGATAAATGAAAAGATCGATTGAAAGACACATCGATAGCAGAACCCGAAAATGTTACATGTCCAATCAACCACACCTGTCCATAAATAAGCAATTCCGAATTCCAATGGTAGAATCGATTGGGTTGAATGCTATTCGATCATTAATCGAGAGAGAGCGTGCCAGCCACAAATAGATGAACTCGCGATCAAGGTGGCCATCGTATCGAATGAAGGCCGAAACTTTGGCAAGCACTATATCAACATACAGGCTGAATGGAATCGATTCTGTTTTATTTGATTTTAGAATGTTTTTTTTTTAATTGTCGGTAATGAGTTATTTGCATGGGTGCTATAACTTATTGTACATTATGATTGTCGATTGTTTAATCTTTAATTTTATAAATATTGTTTTCGTTGAAAGTAACTAAACTCTTTGAAATCAGACAGGCGCAGATTTGAAATATGTTATGATAGTTATAACGATACATAAAATTTAATTAATGACCGCAGATGATTATACAATATCTCCTGAATCTATGCAAATTATATGCATAGAGGTACTTGTCAGTCAGACAGAGTGACATTGACGTCAAAACTTAGACAAACGTTGGGGTTATTTCAGTGTCATTGTTTTTATTCAGAGCTAGCTTTTTCTCGCAGCTCCGCTCGTGCCAAGTTTAAGTTTGCCTTTCGTATTTTTTTGAGATTTTTTCTTAAAAAAGAGTATGAAAATATCTACCTACACTAATATTATAAAGAGGAAAGATTTGTATTTTTGTATGTAACGAATAAACTCAAAAAGTACTGGACCGATTCCATGTTAGATAGCCCATTTATCGGGGAAGGCTATAGGCTATATATCATCACGCTACGACTAATAGGAGCGGAGTAGTAATGAAAAATGTTGCAAAAACGGGGAAAAAATTATAAGACCACACGGGCGAAGCCGCTGGCGGGAAGCTAGTAATGTATAATGATATTTTAATATGGAATAGTCTATATCTATACTAATATTATAAAGAGGAAAGATTTGTTTGTTTGTTTGTAATGAATAGGCTCCGAAACTACTGGACCGATTTCAAAAATTCTTTCACCTTTGGAAAGCTACATTATCCCCGAGTAACATAGGCTATATATCATCACGCTACGACTAATAGGAGCGGAGTAGTAATGAAAAATGCTGCAAAAACGGGGGAAAAAATTATAAGACCACGCGGGCGAAGCCGCTGGCGGGAAGCTAGTTTACTATAAAATAATACAGCTATATTATCTCTACATCTGTGGCTTTTCTGTACTCAACAGAACATGTTCCAGAACATGGCTAATAAACCTACGCAAGCCATACAGTACACCACAGACTAAATATGGCAGCCGAAGGAATTGAAAGCGCGCCACAAACGCAAGTGGTTCCAATTTTAAAACGCATATTTGTCTATGGCTAAGCACCGTAAACGCTACCTACAAAAGAAACGGCCAGCAATGAACGCCGAGGCTTTCTCCGCAAACACTGGCTGTAAACAATAGTCTAGACACACAGTGGCGATAGAACTGAATTATCTTTGCTTTACTTGGATTGTTTGCTTCATTGAATATTGTGGAATGATGGAAACAATTTCAGAACACTAGGTTAACAATGGTGTTGGTAAGTAACTTCAAGAGTTCTAGGTTCTTCTTTTTGTTAATATGTCAATATACAGTGAGTTTAAAGGTCACAGGGGTAAATAGATGAGACAGGGGATGAAAGGGGTTCTGTGTACCTACTTATTTAATTTTAATCACTAGCACGGAAAAAACGCACGTGTTGTTAATGTTAACCAAAAATTTTTCAGTCTAGAATGTTTTATTTAAGTTCAAAGCATTAAATTAGCAATGAAATTGATTGTAAGCACCAGATGCATTTACCAAAATTGATGATTCTACTATTGTGAATCTATTATCTGCATTAATTTCATAGTCTTAGTTAGGATTATACAATATATAGGTACTATTGATGTCTTTGTGACGAGTCATGTCAGGTGTTGATTCGAAACAAAGCTGGTCATTTTCCATTGAATCACATTAGATATTAAAGAGTTTACAGTACTGTTAGCTGCGGTTTTAAACCTATAACAGGCATGTTTACGTAAGTAAAATCAATAGGTAGCGTTGCCATTAATGTAAATAATAATATTAATACAACATTCCTCATTTCAACCCAAACGCTAATTTCCTATTACTATAAACAAACTAGGTAAACGCCAATAATTTGAATTTGGAATGCTGAAAAGTTAATATTGGTTAAATTGTTTATTTTACAGTTTGTGTTTCAAACAAATTCATTATTAATTGCACGTCAATAGGATTAATTATATGAAATGTTTCAAATGTTCTGTGTTTTGGCGAGTGATAAGTTATAAAGAATAATATTTGTGCGAATCTTGGCTCCAACTTTTTCCGAGTGTGAATGCTTTTCCGAGTACTTCGTTTGCGAATATTAGGTAAAACTAAGTCAAGTTGTTACAAATCTAATCGAATGTAATGTTCGAAAACTCTCAAGTATACCTATACCTACTACCAACCTACTTACAGTTAACAATGTTACGTAAATCTGACCGATAGTATAATATTTTAAGACCTTGTATATCTTAAAAACCTAAGAATAACAAGCTTGGTCTTTGCGTTACCACTGCAGAGCACTGCACTAGGTACAAGACTGGCTGTAAGTGGCTGCCCTTTCTCCACCGCTCATCGGCTTCACATCAAAAGGGTTTACGCATGTGCGGGCAATTCCCCCGGATGGCTGCCAAGCCCGACCGACTGGACGCTTCACGAAAGCCATTAGCTTTTCTTCTTATGCCCGTAAATAGCCCACTGTTTCTGATCCAATGACTTTTCGGACTCGTTAAGGATATTTTCGGAAGGCTATTAGATGAAGTGTTGTACGGCTCTGAATTGAAAACACAGAATTTGTTTGTGTTTATATGTTGGTAGTGTATGTTATGCTCATCTACCTTAATTTTTCTGGCTCATAGAGTTTCTCATTTTCACTTAGACATGCATCCAGCCAGAACCAAAACAACAGACTGATTTGCTTGTAAGAAATAAGAAACAAGAAATAACGCAGAAGCCGATCGCACAACCGCTACGAAAATTGTGCCATCTGCATTTGGTATTCTTAGGGGCATTCCAAATCCCACCTTGGGCATTCCAGTTAATGTCATGAAGAGTAAAATAACTCATTCATATATAATCTCAAAAAAAATTTGTGGAAGTGTGAAAATTCCTTATGTACGCACTGTACGCAAATGCCCTATTATCGGATCAAAATTTCCCTTCAATTATGCCCAAAGGTATGCATAGAAAGTAGTGTCGGTCAAATTGCAACACAAAAACACATTCATTCACATTTAATGCGCGCGCATCTAACACCTACCTCACGTTCGGAAATGCCTTATGTTAATATGGCGAGCAAACAGTCGGCTAGTGTTGGAATGCGACCGATCCAACGCTTAAACTATTTTCGGACGAACACGGAACTGCACTGTGGACCGTATGGAATCCGTGGTAGCATGGAATTGTTATGTCGAATTTATATCACGCTTTTATTGCATTTGTGGGAATCTAGGGCGGATTGTTTAGCAAGATGTACATAATCTGTTGACGCCAATTTTGTTCAAACATTACGATGGAGTTTAACACGGTGCAATCTGTGTTTTTTGTTTTGTGTGTCTAATTATAAAATGTTCTTCATCTTTTTGTTTTTTTTTAGCATTTGCCATGCTGAGATAATACTAGTTATTTTAAAGAAGGAAAATCCAGACAGCCATTCTAGTTATTCCTTCAATAGAATAACATATGTTCTTCAATGTTTGTGAACAAAAAATGCCCACGCCCACTGTCATAATAAAACAAAAGGTACCTAGGTCCACCCTACTGTGAAGCAAAATAATGAGTAATTACAATGTGTTACTACTGCGTGTGAAGCTATAAGGAACTATGAAACCTAAAATGAATATTAGCCGTCAAGTTAATGAACAGTTTTATTTCTCTAGTAAATTTATGTTTGTTTATTTTTACTACCGTCTTACGTCATATTGCGTCTTGTGTGGCTTTGGCACTTCGCAAACTTCACACTGTTATGTAGAGTATATCTGTAATGATTATTACCTATTTTGTTGACCTAATGAAGGCCCCAAGTTGCTTCCAGAAAAATTTTACCTGCGGCCGGCCTGTCTTGTTTGCTTGACTTGGCGTAAAATAAGCATAAATCGATTTCAAATTGAGATGATTCCAAATAATATCAACATTACTTATAATTTTATTATTTGTTATTATCGTGATCCAGATTGTATTCTAAACCAAAATATTACTCATATAATTTATCAGCTACCAACTACAAGAGCTCAGCCTAAATATCCAGTAGCCAACATAATAAAACAAACAAAAACCACGAGATATCTACAATAGAGCTCGTTAAAAAGTACACGGCTCACGATAATGAAAGCTTCAGGTACTAACAATGGCCGCTAGTTCGTTAGCCGACATATTATTAATTGACGACCTCTACTACCTGTACAGTCAGCAACGAAAGTCGTTGAACACAACGAAAGTTTAAAAACATCACAGTACCAAAACTATTCATTAGATTTTGACTAAGGTAAAACATATAATTGTCCTCTATTATGAGAATTTGTACCGCCTTCAAGGGTCAGTGAATTCTGAATCTTAAAGATGATAAAGCGTTTTGAAGATTTCATAGTGTTCACCTACTTTCGTTGCTGACTGTACATAATTAAATGATTGATTGGTATCTTTGTGGATGCATTCGATGAAAGGCTTTCATTTTGTCGTGGGTTTTTGATAGCTGCTTCATTTAAAAGATTCGTCATACAAGTCTATGCGAGTTCTAAATTCAATTTCGGCATTGCATTAAAAAAAATATTGTATTGAAAATGGAATTATCCATTGCCAGTTTGTAAAACTATTATGCTACTTCTGAAATTCTACCCTTTACGAAGCAAACAGTAATTGTGAAAATAAATATAATTTCTATCGCTGTCAGTGTATCCCAGGCACATTCCACCCTTATTACGTCACTAGATAAGTACTACTCAATGAGAAAGGGGCTCAAAATTTAAGAGATTAAGGTGAGAAACGGTAGAATATGGGTTCAAGGCCTAATTCCATGCCAAATATCACGTAAATGGTAAATGATTACGGTGACTTCAAAAGATGCGTGACAAAAAGACTTTCTGAATTGTTAGTTCTCAAGTCTAATCCTTCTTGTTTATGGTAAGCAGACAATAGACTTTTTATTGCACTCGAGCTTAGTAATAATGGTAAGCCAGGTGGCACCAGATTTCAAATAAGAACAATGAAAGAAATAAAAACTTATCCATGATGAACTATTTAGTTATATAAAAAAAAAACAGAAAAATAGGCGGCACTTAACAGAGAAGAGGAACCTATATTTCCTACTGTTCTGAATTGCCGAATAATAAGTACATTGTAGGTACATACAACTAGCCGTAAGTCATTCCAGCCAACATTCGAAAATCAAAATGCTGTTCGCATCACTACAAAGTACGAACGGGAACCTTTATTATTTTTCCAAATGACGTATCGAATCATACATAACTGACATCCTTATTCTGGAATGCTCGACGCATTTTGATTAGGCCCGTGCGCTATTACGCAATGTGAAACTTTAGCTAACTCACCTACATTGTAGGTAGTTTATGTGAGCAACTGAGCACTTATTAATAATATTTGCTATGCTCTTTATATGACAAACAAGCAGAGATATGCATTATTTATATTCTGTAGACATAACTGCTGCATGCATGTTTTATGATCCCGTCTCTACTATATTCTCAGGGCTCCGTCGATGACCCAGAATTTTTAACAATTAAAAAAAACTGTTATTATTTCATAATTAAGAAAAAACCACACAGACAACGAACGTAATAAGATAAATATATTTTTTAGCACAAGGAACATTCAGCCTGTCATAAAACATTATTTGGCATATTACCTGAACACGATAGACCTGACATTAATGCTTAGTGTACCGGTGGAGTGCTGTGAACTGGAAAATTGGGACTGAAAATACATTGGAGAGCACTCGCCGCCGAATCCAAATTTCCTATTTGGCAAATTGCCCAACCTCTACAGAGCATCGCATCTTGAACATTATAACAGCCTTCGTTAGATTCGTGACTAACTTATTCGTGTTCAAAGTATTTAACTGTCCAAATTACGTAATTTGTTCTTTATGGATAATCAAATAAATATTGGCGAAACAGCAATTGGTTACAATTGATTCTCTCTTGAATTTAAATTTTCGATATTACTGAAATTTTAAATAAAAACTTTTAAATACTTAAAAGCTTAATAAAAATAGCTCTTATTTTTTTGTGAACTCATAAACAAACGCAATCGAGCTTAGTCGACATACATCACGTATTTGCAAATACACCCGTTGTATTCTGCTCCACGTTCCATTTCACGATGCACGTTAAACTTTTATCTACACTTTGTGGAATACGTTTTAGCTCTGCAAGTGAATATCCGAGAGAGAAAACAAGGTGACCTAAAAACAAATACGAACTCTGATATGAAAGGAGTTTATATTACGTATATTGGAATATTTTTTCCTGGCGTCACGAAGATTACCCTTTCATGAGATTCCGGTGCTGGTAATAACGTTTTTGGAAACATAATACGCGAGTTTAGGTAGATATGATTTGAAGAAGAAAATAGGGCACAGATGTGGAAGGTAATGACTTTTTAGGAAAAGATAGTCGACTTCAATGGGATCATCTTGGAAGTAGGTCTATTCTACAAGAAGAAAAGATTCAGTCTATCTTCACAATCGGCAAAGAAATATCGTTATAAAAACAAAAATGCAGTTTGCAGTCGGTTATAAAATGGTTTATTACAGTCAAGAAGATTTGGACATAAACAAATGACAAAGATTTTAGAACACAACTATTTTCAGTTTCCATTGTTAGTCGAAGGAGTTTTTAATTCGTCAACTGTCATATTAGATTCCATTTATGAGTTACTCAGCTATAAACCTCAAAAGCGTTAACAAAGCATTTATGAGTTCAAAGCGTACGGCGCTCTATCAAATTACTCGCTCTAGGGTTCGTCTTATATGACACATAATTCTCTATAAATGTTTACCTGCTCCTGTTTTAGATTAAAAGCTTAAGAACAGTTTTATGACGTGAATATGCTGGAGAGCGATGAGTGGTCGTTACTTTTTTATCGCTCCGTGAAAGAGCTGACTCGAGATTTGCACAGATTGTAAAGAACGATATGAATCAGCGGTGTTGGCAGACTGCAATATTTTCTGGCTGTGGCTTTATAGTTGGTGGAGGAGAAATATAAACTGGCTCATATTAATCTACGTCAAACGTATGAAGGCCGTGTGTCATAAATAAATACTTTATTTACGAAAAGATAGAGATATTTACGTGGTTTTCAGTATCTGTACTCTGTAGCCTGTAGAAGATACACCCACACTCCCACAGTCCATCGGTAGACATAGGCATGTTCTCATTGGGGGTGTGCCTCTGGGCCCAAAGCCAAACTCCGAGCTGCTACAGAAACTTTTAATGTAAACCTAAAATCATTTTGTTCTATGAAATGGGACTTGGACTCAATTCATAGAGCAAAATGATTTTGTGACCTGTGGGACAGTCAAATAGGTATGTCATATTTATATCTCGAACATTTTCACTTCCTCAATAATTGATTAATAACATACAGACGCTCCATCGCTTAATTAAATCAAAATTTGAATAGTAATCATTTTGATTTTGTATTGTTAGTCTGTGGTGCAGACATAAGTCATTAAACATCTCATTAGACGTCATCAAAACCTCGTTACACTTTTTGTTAGTACCACTAGCAAATTCCATTTCCTTATTAGCATATCACGACTTTCGCAAAGGAAGAATTCCCAATTAAATTAGCGTCAGTTATTAAGGGTTTAAGCGTCGACATCACAGTAACTGGATCCCACTTCATCTCACTTGCAGACCATTGTTAATGCAATTTGGAATGGACGACGGCTAAATTGAAAAATGGCTTCCGACCGCTTGTGTAAGCGTTTGGGTGATAGTAATACCACAGACTGAATAGTTAGGTAATAACGAATAAAAGTGTCGACAAAGCTCTGCAGATTTTTTTAAAACGTTTTTTTGATTATTTTGGATGACATTTTAAGTAGAATTTTTCTATACACTTTATAGAAGTAAAACTTGAACAGTATTAAAATAGAAAATTCGAAATTAAAAAAGGGTTAAAAAAAGAATACTCAAACACAGACAGTTGCATTCTTCGAATTTATGACAAGCCTTTCATCGGAACGTCCCAAAATTCATATGGAATAGTTGCAGAATTAGCATTCGACGATAGCTGCGTGAATACGATGGTATTCCAAATTTAAACCAAGCTTCCGCCAACGTTACCGAATATGGCTGCCGACATTCCGCTAGTGAAGGACTCCTTGCTTATTATAAAATATGTATTATGCTTAACATAATAAAATAGTAATCTTTACACATCGCAGCAATTTGATGACTTGTTTTATATTTTTTTTATAAAACGTTCTTCATAGTACAAATATTGTATAGCAGTAATATTTTCTATACACAAACTAATAACAATACCCTAATTCTGTTAGGTAAATATTTAATCAACAACATTCCTGAACGCCCAGTTTTTAAATATTAATCTCAACATGGTGTAATCATAACTTTCTCATAACACACGTACCCAAAGTGTCGAGAGTAATTTCGTCTGGCCTTCGAAGTTTAAATTGAAGATGGCTCAGCCATATTCAGATCACGGTATACGCACCAAACGTTGTTGAAAGATTGAATCTGTATTCATGTATAAAAGGAATAGGTGAGTGGTGACTGACTGATCTATCTACGATCAGCTCAAACCACTGAACAGGTCGGGCCGAAAGGCACACAAGTTATTTTGACGTAGGCATCCGTTATGGAAGGATTTTAGAAAATTGCCACCGGAAAATTAGATCATCGCGAGTAACACAGCGTGCAACAGCTAATATGTGGTAAATAATTATCTCTAACTAGCTGACCCGCAATTGCCCTGACAGCGAATTTTGTACCGTCAATAAAAGTTTTCTTACCGTTTAAACCTTCCCTGGACTTCCACGAATATTTCAAGACTAAAATTAGCCAAATCGGTTCAGCCATTCTCGAGTTTTAGCGAGACTAACAGAATTGCAAATTAATTTTTATTTATATAGATTTTACACATCCTAATCAAAAATTTGGGAGTCATCAAATCATTTCATTCAATCAAATCATTTTAGATGAATTTAAGAGTACCACTATGTCCAATAAAATATAAAATAAACGTAGGTAGGTACCGACTAATCTGTCGGAAAATACACCATAATTAAACAGGGCAATTCAAAATGATACCTAAGCCACGGACATTGTAAACATTGTAAGAGAGAATTTCCTTAGCCTACAAAATTGTATTATGTATTTTTAGGTACAGGAAATTAACTAAATGTGACAAATTGACAGATGTCAATCTATTTCCCGCCATTTTATTAGCTGTCAATCGTCGAAACGATTGTAACAAAAACGTCAGCAAGCGGAAAACGTTAACGGTTCTAATTTTGGTAGCTAGAATTATAATAAGGCTTATATTACTATTATCATAAAGTTCAATAACAAGGTAAACAAATTGTATATTGACGGTGTACATTTTGTAGAAAAGATATGAATTGAAGTGCGTCAATAGAGGTGGTAGTAGCACGTAAAGCAAGACCTTATCGATATTTTATGGCGTAATATTTGCTTCTCGAGCTTTGAATTACAATGAAGCACAGGCAATTGAGCTTTCAAAAGACTTCCCACGCTCTTGACGTGAAATATTTATAGGCTGACAACGAGTATATTATTAGGAAATGCCCACGATATCCTAAAGGACTTAGCACTTTTGAAGGATAACGTGGGCGCTTTATGCATTGCCTACTACCTACAGTTTACTTATGTATTGTACATATATTGTAAACTTCGTTGCACACAGAAAATGGTAAGGTGTGTTGCTCTATGCGCAAGTTTTAATAAAAAGAGTGAGAGAGGAGACACTCATTCCTTTAAATAAGTACTTACAATACTTTTTGGTTCAATACTTTTTTCACGATCGTAGTAATTCTAAGAGGAGCTCTATTTTTGTAGCTTACTTTTTTCTATTCAAGTAGTGATTTGGCAATATAAATTATTTAATCACCACCGGGAATATAAAGAAATAACATACTGATATAAAAGTTTACGCTACGTTAACACGTTAATCAAACAAATTCCTTGGAATCCAAGGAAAAAAATAGCAAGCATTAAGCACATTCTGTAAATGTTTACATGTCTCCGATCAAAAATAGAAATTGTTCAGAGCTTTGCAATGCTAAAGTTATGAACTGTAAACAAAATGCGAGAGCTTTTAGCATAACAATGTAACGACCACACGTATGGTCATAATATTATGTCATGATGATGGAATTCATAGCGAATATGAATATATTTATTGTAACTTATAAGGTAATTTGATCATTCGTCCATTACGGCTGCATCTCCGGAAGGTTAGACAAAGGTATAGTGATGTGCATGCACGATACTTGAACGATTTCAGTCCCATGTAATGTCCCATGTGGGCGAGTCTATTGTAATTAATCGAGCACTAATAGAATACTCAGAGCTGGCTACTGAAAACTTTATAGTGAAACTCATTATTAGGTACTGCTCCTTATGGAAACAATATAACACCTTGCTTTACTAATTACTACCGTTAGACAGTAAGGTACTTCAAAATGAATAGAGACTTGTTGAGAATACGAGTATTCTGTTCAGAAAAGCCTTAGCCACCTGATGGAGCGATTCACTCGTGATTTAAAGACACCCAGATTATAAGTATCCAGGAAGACCCACTCAGTAAGCGCATTCCATACCACAGCCGTACATATAATAAAACTGGACTTAAAGCGTTTCGTTCGGGACTTCGGGTTTTTGGAATGTCTACCATGAAACGATGTCGCTTTTTCTCTAGTCGTCGAACTGAGGGAATAAGATCGTGGAGATCTGATGCACAACCTTCATAATCCCGGTTTTTATGAAGTCGTTTCTTCCCTTATTATTATGAAACTCAGCTTCAATACACGTCTATTCTACCACGGATGAGCTTCAAGATACTCGCTGATAAGTAGGTCCGGATAACCGGCTCGGTGGACCGGATCAGTGTGCTATATACGAAAGTAGGCCGGACATTGTGACCTTTAAATACTATTAATGGAAACCATAATTGGATTGCTTTTTAATTAACATGTGTAAATGGGCACTTTGTAGATATTAACCTTTTCCAATTAGATAAAGGTCGAAGGGCTCTTTTTAGGGGAGAAAAGGGACATTTTGAGGGTTTGTAAGAATTTTAATTTACATTTTTGGGCAGGAAATTATTATAGGTGAAAATATTTTTCTATAATAACTGTTGATATTATTTATATCTATTCATAAATATTATTTTGTAAAAATAATATTTATGATATTGAATGAGTATACTTCAGATTTGCCCAGAATAAGGTTAGATTACACCGACACTGGACACAGCTAACAAAATCTGTATTTTAATGAATACCTATCGTATAATTACGTACCCGAGCAATGTGTCAAAATACAGAATAAATGTTCGTTGGCTGGATATCGCTGGTCAACAATAGATATTTCGACAAATAGGAAAACGAGTAACACTTGCTCAATGATGGCGTAGGTATGCCTTGTAATACACTATTTTATTACTGCAAAACCACAAAAGGAAAAATGACGTTACATTTACAACCCGCAAAACAGGGCATTCTCTCATAAACACAGTGACTAACACAGCCGGGTTCTGGATACGAATCGACGCAATCGATGAGTCAGCTGAGTCCCGATGGTACCTACAACATGTGGCGGCTGTTCTCTCTCTTTGATCTTTACGTACATTATGTATGTACAGTCACGAGCAAAAACATGTATACACTAGGCAAAATTTCAAAACGATTTTCGCCTCTAATACTACACATCAAGCTGCATCAATCTCATTACTATTCACAACAATTGTTACTGTTACCACACATATTTTTTAAAAAGAGTATCTAAGGAGTTTCTTGCCGGCTCTTCTCCAATTTAACGTTTCAAAAGTACCTATTTATATGGTCTAATTGAAATAAAATATTTTGAATTTTGAATTTTAATACAGCTTTTGTTGTATCACAAACACAGTATTTACTAACCAATACTAAAGTGACATTGGTGTTGTCTCAAAGTTGCAATCGTCCATTCATTACTGTACACAGTGTAATGCAATGCGCAGATGGTGTAATTAGCGAGTCCTTAGTTTGAAGATAATTTGCGTCCGAGTGGATGCATTACTGTATGAATTATAGACGTATGTATTATTAGCCTTTGCTCGCGCCATCATTCCTGTAGAAGTTTTGTGATATTTTTTCCCCGTTTTTGCAACATTTTTAATTAATACTCCACTCCTATTCGTAGCTTGATGATATATAGCCTATAAGCCTCGATAAACGGGTTAATACTTTATGCAATTTTCTTATTTCGCTGGTAAATAATTTTTCTAAGCCGCAGAATGTATGGACGATATAATTTAATCCTGAATAGTAGAAAATCTGAATAGAAATCCTAATTAATTGTTGACTTATTGATTTATTTCATTGCATCAGAACGACCAACAATGAAGCCATTTACACTGATTACAAAATCAATAAAATAGAAGTGATAAAAAAATGATATTAAGTTACTAATATTACGGGCACATAAGATGCCATAACCTATTTCCTTATTCAAAACATAACCCCCCATAGCGGTCGGGTAATATTTGTATTCGTTTCGTAAATACGCAACCTCCTTGCAACTATATTTTATCTGTATGAACTACTAGCTAGTGCAGTGCCCATGCCGTGAATTTAATTTAACCGCCGCCGTCCGGACTCCGGGCAGGTAATAGGATATCCGGCCAGTGCTCGGACATCCGCGCTGACTGTCCGACCTCTATTTAGGATCATGTTAGGAGTTATTAGCTTCTAGAGAAGAGCAGTCATGAGCAAAAAGAAAATAAGAGTACTTACCTAACTTATATAATTATGTTTTTGATTTTTTTGCCTAACTGCGTCCATAAAAAAAAACTGCAATAATTATGTTATTTTATTTGAAAATTGTTGCTGTCTTCTATATGCTGTAGTTGCCCCTTACAATTACTCGGTCCGTATGTATTTAAGTTACCTTAATACAACAAAAAATGATCTAAATTATAAAATGGAAAAAATATTCGCGGACCAGACAAATACTTGTCATGGCCGCGCCTAATTTTACTAGCCACCATATTTTCGTCAACGTCAAGATAGTGTACTGTCGACTCAATCAGTGAACGGCGCAAAGACTGATTACATGTGTAGATAGAAAGTGCAAATTGAGATGACAAAACTTGAGAAGCATTCACACGGGAAAATAGTCAAAACAAGAATACGTAATAGTGAAATTTAAGTATCATTATCGTGTAATGTGATGATGGAGTCTATAAGGCAAGCTAAATTACTTTTAACAATGCATCGTTTTATAAAAAAATCGCATGTATGTAGCGTGTTGCTTTTACTTTTTTTATGCATATCGCATAGTACAACATTATGTGGTACTTAAAGTTATGCTACAAAATTCAACGATATCTATATGAAAAACTTATAATTATTCTTTTATAAAAGCAATAAAAGTCAAAACATTAGTTTCTTTAGTATTATCGTTGTTTTCACTACCTTTTGTTTTAAAAAGGCTGTTGGGATGAGAATGAAACCGCGGGCAACGGTTAGTTGTTCAGAAATAAAAAAGTTATTCAATAAAAATGCTTTATATAAAGATGGTAGTTAAACCATTCTCAAAATTAGATATTTTTGTTCATCGCTAATTCAAGCACGTCTAATTCGGATCCCGTTATAACATTCCAGAAAAACTAGGTCAGATCGATACATTGGAAGCTAGACAGAAAGTTATAAACAAACATTTACTCGAAGATCTGGATTTTATTTCTTTTTTTTAAGAGATAATCAAAGACCACATCTACCTAGGTGTTTTCCTAGAAGATTCAGGCAAAGGTGTATTAATGTATGTTTTAATAATATAATTAATTGGTATGTTTTAGTTTTTACGTAAGTAATAGGGAGTGACCGGGACATATCAAAATCAGTACCTTTACTGTACCTGATAATAGCCTAATAAGCCGGGACCTTACGCTCAGCTGCAGTATTTGTGATCACTAAAGCAGTTTAATAAAAAATGTACACTAACTGAACTATCTATCTGACGACTATCTACTCGCCAAATTTTATCGAAATCTCTTCAGTAGTTTATAAGTGAAACGGTAACAGACAGACACAAAGAGATGTACCTATGTCTATCTATAACAGGTGCCTACGTAAGCCATAATTATATTTATACATAGTATACGTTTTAATTGACATTTACTGTTATATATATATATATATATTAATACCGACCTCTTTATTTACTGCAGCTTTTATTTACTTTTCATCCAGCTCGTAGCGGGAATCTATCATAGACAAATCAATACACGGTCGTATTTTTTTATGTTGTTTGGTAATGGATAACAGTGCACGTTGATGGATGACTGTGTTGTTATTGTTTTTTTATTAAAAAGTTTTCCTACATCTCCTGTATTGTGTGTGTTTACAAAATCACAAATTACTCACAGAAAATAAAATAATATCGGTACCTACTGTAACATTCACGGTCGTAACAATGATTTTAATAGGCATTACCCCTGATTTTTTCTACGGGAATCGAACTGAGACACCAATTACTGGGCCACTGCGGAATTCTTGCCATTTTAGCTGTCTTTTGTAAAAAGCCAAGGGTAGGAGACAATAGGCAACCCTGCGCTACGGTCAACAGCATTCATTATTCAAAAAAGGGTGCGCACCTTTGACTTTTCAAATTAATGAAAAACAAAACAACATCGGAGTGATGAAACCTGCATGCACCCAGTGACCAGTGTCAAGAGAGTGTGAAACTATAATACATATGTTTAGACTACAATTTAAGCAGAGGTGTATCCGTATTATTATGTAGGTATACACCTTTCGCCCCCATGAAATAGGGGGCGAGGCAAACCAAACTCAAAGCTGGTAGAATGCTCGACCTGGGAATCAAACCCAGAACTTCAAGCGTAGCAGTTGCGCTTAGGACCACTAGACTAATGAGACAGTCGTAATAATGATTCTTTTATATCAAATGAGAGGAAGTCAGTCTGACAGCAAAACAGCAATTACAAAGTACAACTGTAAAAAAAAAGTTGTATATTACTGTGTCCCTACTACTAGTACTACTAGCTGTGTCACTAACGTCACAAAAGGACATCCTTAGACCTTTCTACGGATACAATCTATCTCCTTACCAAACTTTATTAAAATCTATACTGCGGTCTACACGTGAAAAGGTACACATGCAAACAGAAGTTATTTTCGCATTTATAAGGTCACAAGAATGGATTAAATTCGAATTATTCGAAAATAAATAAGAAGAAAACAAATGAGGTTGGTAATATGAACACTGTTATTTTTAATGAAGGAACAAATCGGCGGGCGGGCAGGATTCGAACCTGCGCCTTCTGGTTCGGTACACCAGACGCTCTGACCACTAAGCCACCGCTCGCCCTGCTCGCCAGTCGAAATCTTCCTCCACATTCTAAATTTACGTCTTAAGGTGACGTAGCGACATCTATTGTGAAGAATGCTTCACAACCGACACGACTAACTTTACAGCTAGTTCAAATGCATGGAAAATGCTTAAAAAATACAAAAAGATAATGAACACTGTTCTTTAGAATAAATAAAGAATCTTTAAACCGAAACCAAATTTTTGAGCATGGTAACCTTACCATTTTGCGGAGAGTATAAAACATTTTAATTAATGTCCTCTCACAATGCCACGCTTTATGAAACAAAACACACCACAAATTATAGAATCCCTAATTGCTTGCCCATCTGGGAATAACAACATGTGTTGTACTGCATTGCGCAGATCACAGAGGCACAGATGTACAGTCACGAGCACAGCCATATAAACACTTACAAAAGTGCTAAAACATTTTTTTTATGAATGATCGACAGTAACTTTGAGATAACACCAATGCCATTATAGTATTGGTTCGTAAATACTCTGTTAGTTATTTTTAATGAAGGAAAAAAAAGGCGGGCGGGCAGGATTTGAACCGACACGACTAACTTTACAGCGTTCGTACGTTACGAACTAGCTGTAAAGTTAGTCGTGTCGGTTGTGAAGCATTCACAATAGATGTCGCTACGTCACCTTTAAGACGTAAGTACATCGCACATCGTCAGAGCCGCCGGCACAATTTATTCGCACCGCCGTCATCCAAAACTGTCGCCAAAGCAGAGTCTCCGGTGTGTCGTACCCTAAAGATGCTCAATGCCCTTCTCGCTGCCAATCCTAAATGTGATATGTTTGCGGGTAAATGGGAAATAATAATGCGTGTATGTTTAGTGTTCTGTGAGGAAATGTACGCAAGGGTGTCTACTGTTCCATGTTAGATTTTAACTTGTATATGTCTATTTTTAAATTTTTATGTTAATTAATGTAATTGGTCTTTTGCCGTTTTAATTAACTATAAATAAATAAATAAATAAATAAATAAAAAAGTAAATTAGAATGTGAAGGAAGATTTCGACTGGCGAGCAGGGCAAGCGGTGGCTTAGTGGTCAGAGCATCTGGTGTACCGAACCAGAAGGCGCAGGTTCGAATCCTGCCCGCCCGCCGATTTTTTCCTTCATTAAAAATAACTTGGAATCTTAGCATGGAAAATGCTTAAAAATACAAAACGATAGTACTCTGTTAGTAATAACACAAAAGTTTTATTACTACTTTCAGAGAAACTTAGCTTTAGCACTTTTGTTACTGTATACATGTTTTTGCTCGTGACTGTACTTGTTACGTGTGTGGCTAAAACAGTTTACTGTGCATTCATTTGCGTTCCGTTTGCTTTCGTATTCTTTAAAAACAATTTTGCCTGTGGGAGGACGGTTAACAATACAAAATATGGGAAGAAACACGTGTTTTTAAAGTCAACAAAGTTAAGCGCGCTTGGTGGCTGAAAGTAATGATGTGTTTGGCTACCTTTGTTACACGTAAGACTAGTGTCAAACTGTTTAACAGCACGCGCAGCATAGCTTGACCGAGCTGAAGTTGGCCGTTTGAATACGCAATGGCGTGTTTAGGTTATAAATTATGTACTGTGCCACTAAACCGCTAACTTCACTGTAATGCCGCGCGTACTGTACTATTCCGTCAGTTTTTTTGGGGTACGGAGAACGGTGCTATGTTCCGTCTGAAAAACGATACGATAAATGTTTAAAATAAGTGGTCCTTTCTATCTTAGTTAGCATTCATCAGTAGCTTAGTGGTCCTAAGTGTGACTGCTATGCTCGAAGTCCTGAGTTCGGTTCCCCGGGCGAGCAAGTAGCATAGCAAGTATTATCGGGTCTTTCTATATGAAATTCCCAGTAGCAGCTCGGCCATAGGCAACCTAAACATACCGGAACTGTGGGTGTACTTTAGTACACCTCTGTCTAAACCTTTCAAGGAATAATGGCGTGATGGTATGTTATGTTTGTGATTCCATCTGAAAGCCTGTTGAGGTTTTCCATCGACAAAACGAATAAAAAAATATAAGACAATTAAAAATCTAAACCAAAAGCCATCATAGCAGCTGGATGGTTGCATCATTGCATGCTCTGTTTCACAATCGTTTTAATCTGGGCAAAAATATCACTTTCGAGTAATTTTTTAATTATTATTATATTATAAATGACTGTATTTAAATATTCTTGAACCGGATTTAATAAACAAAATTTGATACATGGTGGTTATGCCTCCAAATAGTCCCATTTATGGGGGAAGGTTATAAGGCTATATACCATCACGCTACGACTAATAGGAGCGGAGTAGCAATGAAAAATGTTGCAAAAACGGGGGGAAATTCATACGACCACGCGGACAAAGCCGCTAGCGGAAATCTAGTATGTAGATATAAAATCACAGATTATCTACAAACAGAATCAAAATGTGCACCGTCCTAATATACATAGGTACATATAATCACTGCTAGTGTTTGTCAGAATGACGTCATTGCCACTCTCTGACCTCTGACAGGGCATTTTTTGTGCACGACTTTGACGCCCGTAAGTGTGTGTATCCGTTTTGTTGTTTTTTGGAACACTCAGTTTGCCGTTAGAAATGAGGTTAGCATATGGGTGCAGAAAAAAAAGCATAGCTGTTTTTTTAAAGTTACTTCCCTTTAGAAGTCTTGTTTTTATGATTAACACAAACGATGAAGGGTGGGTTGACTAGGATACGGTACGGCAGTTATTCTCTATGAGAACTTTGCTAATGCTTGCATTGAACTAGACATTGCATTAGTCTAGAAATTTCTGAACGTCAACGATGTAGAGGAATATTGACTAAACGCTTGTAATAAGATTGTAATTTAAAAAAAAAAATAGATCCAACAACCTAAAATGCAAAGAGTTCTACAATCACTTTCATGAACTCTCTGACAAAATACAGAAGTTGATACAAATCATAATGCAAAATAATTTCACTATCGTCAGTCAGATCGCCAATCTAAAATCAAATGTTACTTAATATAACAATGTAACCTATTGTTTCTACAACAGTCACTTTATTGCAACAGCTGAATTTTATCTGTTCAAAAATCTCATAGCTGTCGTGCAGCGCTGCATCAAGGTCGCTGAATAAAGCGGTGATGTGTACCAGCCATTACACTGATGTGACGTAACCGGTTGTAATGTATCGTCCTGTCCTGTGAACATAACGAGCTTTGATATGTACTCGTAAATCAGAGCGCGGCATCTTAAGAAAATGTCCAACGCGTTTGGTATTTGACGTAAGGAATTTATAGAATCAATTGTGTCAGAACATAATTTCTACACCTTTGCTTATACTATTTTTGAGTCTTAGAAAATTATGGGAATTAAACGCTTGAAGTATCTAGGTATGAAGACCTTGCGTGGTGCGACTGATGTATTTTAAAATATTGCAGTCTAATTTTAAAGAAGGATAATCAATATTCAATATAGAAACGTTGTAATCATTAATTATTTAAAGAAGTGTATAAGAACTTCCTTGCCAACATTGCTCAAGAAAACCCATTATTTGAAATCGTGTAACTTGTTTCTGACAATTCAAAAGTACACTTAATGGTCTTGAACAGAAATAAAGCCTCTGATTTTGTCTTTGGAAACAAATCAGTAATATACTGTTTTTTTTTCTCGACAGAGTTCTTTACTATGTATAAAATCAGGATTCACAGTATTCACACACTAATACCGGGTATCCGAACCGTGCAGGGTCCAACGGTTTGGTTTCTTCGAATAAAATCATTTATTTTCGTTTACAGGTCGAGCTAACCGCAGTTTAATAACTCGCAGAAAAAATATTGACAGTTCCATTTATCACGAGCGTGTGCGAGGTCAAATTTGGACAAGTCGGACAAGGTCTTTAAGGCCAATAGAAATTTGTTTGAAATTCTCATGAATTTCCAAGAAAGACACGAGCCCTTGAATATTATGGCCATTGCGGTAAAACAAAGCCCAGTTTCATTTTTGGCCGTGTGAATTATTTGGAAATAATTGGTGTAACACGATTTAGATAAATTATGGTATGTCTCATTGTTCCTAATGTTGGGTTCATTGTTGTTGATTATGTCTATTAATCATTTGGTTGCGTTACCTTTGAGGTCAATAGAGCTAAGCCATAAATTTTACGAACATATCTACCAGCTGATAGAATTTTGGTCCAATAAAATTGCCGATGTATTCTTCTTCTGAGTTAAAGATCTTTGATATTTCAGATAATATTATGTTTCTTTACTGTCAATAACAATTCCGTCATCATCAATCAATTTGTATTTAAAGGCACACCTTAATTCATCTTTACTGCGTATAATATTAAGATACGTCTCTTGAATGACAACATAAACAAGAAAACCATAGTTTCTTGAGACGTTTACATAACCTTAAGGAAATAAACTGTAATATAGTCGAGGAATTATTCACGACGGCATACAGTGACATCATGAACAATAGCGATTACTGTGTCATGGGCAGAAATTACTTAGGTGTTACAAACGAGACTTGCAACTGAATAGATAACAGTAGACAGTTGCAAGTTTGCAACGGTGCCACAAACATGCAACGCTGTCAATTCCTCTTTTGAATAACTAAAACGTCGTGACGATTATGTCATGCGTGTGATTAAGTGGCACGAAATTACAGCTGATTGCCGTGAGAAGCATGTAGAATAGTTTTTGTTGAATATAATGTTTCTCCGTGTTCGAAGCTGTATGAGCGGCACGATTGGGAGAATATAAGAGAATACGGAGACGTAAAGAAATCTTTGATCG
This sequence comes from Acronicta psi, assembly GCA_946251955.1. NCBI lineage: Eukaryota > Metazoa > Arthropoda > Insecta > Lepidoptera > Noctuidae > Acronicta > Acronicta psi. Next base: position 13,589,140 of record OX276469.1, on the reverse strand, counting down.
TGGCTAAAATAACAATGAGACTCCTGTTTCTATCTTTAGGAATGACACTAAATGCTTGTCAAGGGTTATTTAATGCTTATTATCTTATGGGATCTAGTGGACCCATTGTTATAACACTGGGACAACCGGTCTTAGAATGAAATTGTTAATTTGATCCTGTCGATGATGGTTTGATCCTACCCTTGATTTTTATACCTACTTTACGTAACTAGAAAGTCTTGTTACGTAATTAACAATATAAGCCACTGCTAAGTTCGCTACTGAATCTACGGATAAGTTGACTCAAGTTCCTGTTATCGCTCCCATTGTTCCTTTTGTTATCTTATCTGGAAATATTGCTTGGAGCTTTAAGCATCTGTCTACTTTGCGTCATAACTCGGCGGTAGGGGTGATAGATTGCGGAGGAAGTTTGCAGATGGAAAATTATTGACACAGGGAAATCGATTACTGAGCCCGATGCTGCGGATATTAATCGTCAGCGCGTGTCACAGTTTGATAAATTTACATAGAGATACGCCCACCGTTGTTATTGCGACGGATATGGAGTGCGAACATAATGCCTAGTGACAGCGCAGATGTGTGCACTTTCACCTCCGCCCTGTTCAAACGTATCGCGTGTGAATACGACCCGTATGGTGTCGTAATGCCCCTCTGGGAACAGAGCGGGGCCGGCGGTAATTTATTACGCAGTTAACGGACTTGATGCATTGTGCTTATTAAGTCGCTTAGCCGAGTAGGCCCCATTTTGTGGAGCGACGGCGAATAGATGTTTGGGGACGGCTTCGAGCTCGCTCCGGCCCACATCGATGTCGTTTCAAAAGCACGTACCGACATGGCGCGTGACACTGTCTACGCTTTCCCTGCCTACTAATCGTTGAAAGACGTGTGAATTACTTATGTGCAATGCAATACATAAAGATGTCAAACGGTACTTCACCGGGACGCGGGGCAGCGTCGCCGGTCGTCGCGCGTCGCCCGGCATCGATTGCGCTGTTTGTAAACATTGCAGTTCGAGCCGTCGCGAAAGAAAAGCTTGGGGTGTCAAATGTCGGGGACTCACCTGTACTATCTGCACGTTCTCCTTGTCGAGCAGGAACTCCATGGACTTGTGCGGGCGAGGGGTGCGCTGGTCGGGTGGCGCGAGCGCGAGCAGCGAGCGCGCGTGCAGCACGGTGCGCTGCGTGTCCACGTCGGTCTCCAGCACGCCGGCCGGCGGCGCGGGCGGCGGGCGCGGCCGCGGCGGCTTGTGCGCCACGCCGCCCGCCACCGGGGGTGCCGCCGCCCGCGACACACCCTCCTCTTTCAGTGGGATACGCACATACTGCGGCCCGCCGGCCGCCCCGCGCGGTCCCTGCCCCGCATCTGACGCTGTCGCCGGACCGTTCGCAGAGGGTCGCCCGTTCGCGCCTGCGCCCCGGGATTTTTTCTCTTTGCGCCCCGAAAATCGGAAGTTTGCAAATCGCGAGAGGAAGCCGGCGATGCGGCTGCGCGGCGCACGCGCGCCCGCTTCCGTCATGGCGGCAGCGCGCTCTGCGGCCGGCGCGCGCGGCTCCTCGCCTCCCCCCTCCACGACTACCACTTCTGCGTCATCCGCGTCGTCGCTCGCGGTCGTTTCGCTCTCAGTGGTGCTTGTACTTGTTTCTCGCCAGCTTACTTCTGCGACTACCGGCGAGAACGTCACTCCCTTAGAGCCCGCGGACACCGAGCGCACCGGCGGCGCTGCGCCGGGTGGCGGCGGCGCTACCAGTTGCAGCGACGCGCGTAGCTCCTCCGGCGTTTCTCGGTGCGGGGTAGCTCGCGCGCGCAACTCCGGCGTCGATCTCACTCGAGCGTCACACGATGATCTTAGAGGTGTAGATGTAAACACTGGTTGTTCCCGAATAGGATCGGGCGAGGGGGTTCGTGGCGGGGTGGGGGAGGGTGAAGGAGGGTCCATGCGACGCCGCAACTCGTCAAGTACGTCGTCCCAGGCACCCCATGAGTCGTGTAGTCGTCTCGCCGTCATCACTGACAGTTCGCGGTCGTAATTTTCGCTTTCGGCCAGCGCTCGCCTCGCTGTCTCGTCCAGACGGCGCGCCGTCGCCTCCATTTCTCGGGCGAAGGCGCGTTCTGACTCGGTGGTGGAATCGCTGCCAGCACTGGGTTCCCGTACCGGGGACTCTGTTGGTTGGCGGATGACAACCTCGACCGGAGGTGGTGGTGGGGGTACATTTCTAGGCGTTCGTGGGGGCGGCGGCGGGGGCGGTAGGCGCGGGCGCCTCGGGCCGCCCCTGTAGTCGAGTGCGGTGAGGTCGGCCACGCTGACGGTGAGGTTGTCGCTGACTTCAAAGGTCTGCCTGAAGCGCGCGCGGTGTGCGGCGTGACGTCGCGGCTCGGCGCACACGTCGAGCTCGGCGGGGAGCGAGAGAGCGCGCGCGGCGCGGGGCGGGCGGCGCTCGGCACTGGGCGACGCGACCAGGCAGGGCGCGCTGCCGGCGGCCGACCGGTGCGCTATTTCGGGCGGGCGGCACGCCGCGGGCGGGGGCGGCCGCCGCGATCGCTCACTGTACCCGCTGTCTTCACTGAGGTTTTCGGCAGACAGGTGGGTGCGCGGCGCGGGAACACGTGTAGGCGGTGGGGAAGGCGGAGGCGACTCCAGGGAGTCTGGCGAGAGGCTCGGTGAGGCGGGCGCGGCGCAGGACCGCTCGAGCGACTCGAACTGCGCGAGGCTGGAGGAGCGCGATAGCGAGCCCGAGCTGGCCGGCGAGGTGGCGCGCTCGCGCCGCCGCCTCTTCGCCGGGCACGCCCACTCGCGCTCCGACTCGCTGTCACACTCCGACCCTGATGAACACAAACTCCCGTCAGGAACTGAACACGCGTAATAAGTACTGAAAATTTCCCGACACGCGGCACGTCGCCGCGTCCAGACGTCGACAATGACAATGACACCGAATTCAAATTAGTATTCTTTCTTCTAGTTGGACTTAGTCCAAGATATATTATGTAGGATAACATTCAATGTACTTGCCAAAGCCGGTCTAGACACAATAATAAAGGATGCGATAATTTATGATTGTGTAATGAAAGCACCCTAATGTAAATGTGAAGTTGCCTTTATATACAGTATTACGAATAGCGCCATCTATACGTTCGGATATCTAACTATTGAAAACTATGTTCTGTTATCTGAGTTCCACTACTACCCGCTAGATGGCGTTAAATTATAATAAACAAATAATGTTATTATTTTAAATAATTGTTCGAAAGGTTTTTATTTTTTATTTTGTTATTCTTTACCTTGAGCTCCCCGCACATGGATGACAGAATCTGCATCTGAATCTGAGAGCCACGTTGCGGCAGAGGAACGTTCGGAGCGTAAGTCATCGCTCGTTTCCTCAACTATCGTTTCGAGGTATAAAGCGTGTGTGCTGCCATTGTCACCTGTAGGACAAAAAAAAACATAGTTTAGTTGGTTTAGTAAAAATTTCATAGGAAAAACGAACAATGAAAACGAACATCTTATACCAACATTGGTATACGATTTATATGCGCTATTCAATACTAGATGGCGTTGTACGTCAATATAATCTAATGAACAAAAATAAGCTGGTAGTTAAGGCTGTATGAATTTGTGCAAAAAATACAATACTAACATATATAAGCATGGACACATTATGTTAATAACAATTGTAAAATGTCTATTATCGAATTTTAGCTCTATGTAGAGCGTTTCTATGCTCCAATTCGATTCTGCTTCGAGTAAAATAGTTATTGCTATTTTACCGTTGTATAAAAACACGTCTTATTTATCAACCTACACAGAGCAGTTAACGTGTATATACCGTCACATATTGATTAGCTATAATGTAATAAGATTATTGCTCATTTTTCTACGCAAACACAGAATAACTGAGAATTACCTACTAGGAAAATAACTTCCTGCAAGCTTCGTATCGAAACAACCTGATTCTTTCTACTCGACCACAAAGAAAAATGCTTTTTAATATCGAATAGCTATACTTATTTCAATTAAAACCCTCTTTTCTGAGTTTTGTCACATATATTATATGACATTATATATCGTTTAAAATATAGGTACCTTGCTACACTTGTGGTACCTCTTCGAGAAATTCGGGCATGATGGTATGTTTACCTCCTAAAATATACCTAGACCCTTTTATTTATTAGAATCCAGTGTTTTTCTTTTTCCGATTTTTTCGGCCGGGTTGAAGTTGATTGGTAGTTGGTTGGCCGTGCCAACTTCAAGCCGGACAATAAGTTTGGCGAGAACTGTAGTAATATTTAAGATCAGTTACAAATATTACGGTGCATTATAGTCTGTTTTTTAATCTCAGAGACTAAAGTGACATTTCGTGGGATACCAGTTTTTTGCAATTCTTAAATAGTAATGTGCCCCTATCGAAGATTATCGCTAATAAATTGAAGTGTCGGTTTTTTTATATTGAGTTATCCTGAAAAAAAAATAGTAGGTCTTATTTAAAACGTAATAGTCATGGGTGGGATTAGTTACAGTTTTTAAGGACTAAATAACGACAGCGAAACCAACATAATCTTCTAAAACTTTTTTATAGCTATTGATATAGTTTCCTTATACTTATTACTTCGTTGGAACATAAGACTAAATTTATTAAAGTTGTTTCTTAGTTTTTTCTTGTTATGTAATTTTACGTCATTTGGTACTAAAACACTCTACGACGACTTACCTTTCATAGACTGTATTGTGCATTCGGACCATTTTAATTAATTTGGGCTTTAATAATACGATTTGGGATAAAAAAGTTTAATTTAATCGTCTAAAAGTTACGATTCAACAAACCGGTATCGTAGGTACAACACTACACAAAAAAGCTGGTATCATTATTTGTAATTTTGACAGTTGCATGTGTCAATCTAGTCTCTGAGATTAAAAAACGGACTATAGTAGTCTCGAGTGTGGGCAACAGAGTTGGACAACAATAGAACTTTCTCTGTTGCCTCACTGATGGCGGGTGAGGCAACTATTTTGATACATCTGCATATGGTCGCATTAACCAATTGCCCATTACAATATCCTACCTTACTATCTTAGCGATAAAGTTGGAAGTAAATTAAAGTGGGCATTTCTTTCCCCACAAAGGGTAAGTGCGACAACGACATAATTGGTTTCTTGATCTTTATTATTTAAATATTTTAAATGATTAAGGTGACATCACTTGTTACCAACCAGTAGCTGTCAAACCGATTAATTAGGTTTGGTTTTAGCTCTCCTTCAAAAAAAGTACGGAATTATACAGATCATACAGGCAAAAATTTTCGGCCATTTTTTATTAGGCGATGTAGGGAGGGTTACACTACTTATATTATGACAGGTCGGGGTCAACGGCCTGGGCATATGGCGCTCAGCTGACCGAGCGCAGTCGGCCACGGAACTGCGCATGCGTGCTCATCAGTACCTACCTACATGTTATATGCTCGAATAAATAGCGCTATTTCGTGTTAAACATATTAGTTTGTATTTAACCATTTGCATTTTTAACCCCCGACGCAAAAACGACGGGGTGTTATAAGTTTGACGTGTCTGTATGTGTGTGTGTGTCTGTCTGTGGCATCGTAGCTCCCGAACGGATGAACCGATTTGGATTTTGTTTTTTTTATTTGAAAGGTGAATTAGTCGGGAGTGTTCTTAGCTGTGTTTGATGAAAATCGGTCCAAGATGGCCGCCGTTTTTCACAACTTCCTCAATATGGGTTCAAATGAAAGGGCTTAACTAGGAGAATACTATACACTATGAAAAATTTCAATCCAAGATGGCCGCCACCACAAAATGGCAAATTACATTTCGTGTCGGGGGTTTTCAAAATTTTTAATTTAGGTTAGTTTATAATCAAGTTTAACTTAACCAAATTTTTAGTACCTATGCATTTAATTTATATTCTCAATGAGTAGGTGGTAAGTTTGTTTAACTGTATGTGTATGTCCGGTTTATTATTATGACTACTACTAAACCATATAAGTAGCCATTTAGCCTACTATCATTGTGCACATTGCTTGCAAATAAATCTGGTTTAGAATTAGAACGCAGCCAACGTTTTATGATAAGATAAAAACACTACAAAATGTTTTTTTTTTTTTCAATTTACATGTGGTATATGGTTAAAAAGTATTTTCAAAGCTGCAATGTGTTCATTATTTGAGTCTCCTTTTTATCTTGTTGTTGGATCTTATACTCTTTCTAATGATGATCTACAGAAAAACGTAAACAATATTAAAGTCATCTATACTAATATTATAAAGAGGAAAGATTTGTTTGTTTGTAATGAATAGGCTCCGAAACTACTGGACCGATTTCAAAAATTCTTTCACCTTTGGAAAGCTACATTATCCCCGAGTAACATAGGCTATATATCATCACGCTACGACTAATAGGAGCGGAGTAGTAATGAAAAATGATGCAAAAACGGGGGAAAAAATTATAAGACCACGCGGGCGAAGCCGCTGGCGGGAAGCTAGTATTTTATAATTAAGTAAATTTTTAGTACCTATGCATTAATTTATATTCTCAATGAGTAGGTGGTAAGTTTGTTTAACTGTATGTGTATGTCTGGTTTATTATTATGACTACTACTTAACCATATAAGTAGCCATTTAGCCTACTATCATTGTGCACATTGCTTGCAAATAAATCTGGTTTAGAATTAGAACGCAGCCAACGTTTTATGATTATGATAATAACCCTCCTCCTTCGGCAGTCGGGTAAATAAACTACAAAATAAAAATACTAAACACTTTTTCAATTTACAGATGGTTTATGGTTGAAAATATTTTCAAAGCTGCAATGTGTTCATTATTTGAGTCTCCTTTTTATCTTGTTGTTGGATCTTATACTCTTTCTAATGATGATCTACAGAAAAACGTAAACAATATCAAAGTCAAAGTATTTATTGCTTTCATGTGTACATTTCGGTGTTATAAAATAGTTTCGATTAAACATCTATTGGTAAACGACTCTCCCACGCTAAGTGTTGGCTCAAAAATATGCGCATAAAGAAAGTGCCAATACTTATAAAATAAACTAGAATAAAATTTGAGTAAATAATGTCATTAAGTATACGTGACTGCCTCGTTGGTCTAGTGGTCCCAAAAGCGACTGCTACGCTAGAGGTCCTGGGTTCGATCCCGGGACGAGCAAAGTGTTGTTGGGTTTTCTGTGAAATTCCCAATAGCAGCTCGAAGTTTGGGTTTGTGCCCGGTTTATGGCAATAGGCTCGCCCCCTATTACATGGGACCTAAACATACTAGCGAAATGTGGGTATACATTAGTACGCCTCTGCCTACCCCTTCGGGGAATATGGGCGTGATGGTATGTAAGTAAACGTGTAGCAGTTAAATACATTGTGACACTGTTCTTTCTTATGAGGGCAACTCAATGTCCACGCATTCCTAAACGTAAACAAAAACATACTTTTTTTATCACATCACATTATAAAACGGAATTGCTCCAACTCCATTCAGAATTCTGTTCACAGTACCCGTGGGAAGGTGTTACAGAGAAGCAAAACTTAGGGTCAATCGGCCCTGCTAGGTCAAACGTGTTCTAGGCTCGCGCACCTGACGGACACATGTTGTAACGGTCGGCCCCCGTTCGACTGAGGTTCGATTCCGAGCACGTTGCGTGCGGAATCCGTGGAATCCGTATTACTGTACTGAATGCCGGCAAATTGCTTGATAGACATGAAAGTAGGTAAATCTGTTTGTATTAAACCGGTTCAGATTGTGGTAATGCGGTGCAATATTATGACCTGGAATTTTGTATACCAGAATGTTTTTAACTGGTGTCATGTTGCTGCATATAAATATAATGTTTGTATGTACATTGCGGTATCACGCCTAAAACCATTATCCTCATACTGGTCCGAAATTGTCCGGTGTCGAGAAAAAATACCATCACGCATATACATAAAAAAACGAAACCGGCAGAGATGTATTATAAAATCATAGTTAGCTGGTATGTTTAACTCCCATTTAATAGGGCTCGCCCCCTTTACTTCCAAACTCTATTGAGAAAATACCTAATATATCACTTCTCGACCTGACTGTAGAACCCAGGATCTGAATGGGATATTGGTGTCAATTTTATGAAAATCATCGATTTATATTCCACACAATTTAATCTCAGTAACTTCAATCATCCAATTAACAGATTACAAGTCGCTTATCTACGCATTAAATAATAATTTTAGGATTAATGAACTCCGTTGTAAACGACAGTGGAACGGATAAGGCAGATACACCTAATTAAAGTGTTCAGTATCGATATTATAAAAACCGGAATCCGATTATGTGCGGTACATTTGTTCGGTTTTGCGCTTCGTTATTTATTCCGGGTTCAGTAATAGTTCGATGACAGTGTTGTGTTGTGATGTCACAATATGTTAGTACTTAAAGGCGGTCATCGAAATCGGCCCAAATAATGTACTGAAGGTACACTTATTGGAAAAAATACCCTGTATTACGCTGGTTAAAACTCTAGTCGTAGTTGACTGGGGGTTGATAAAAAAACCTTTTAATTTAAGAACACGCCATTTCGGCACACTATTATGTGTTTCGTAATGATTTCAAACTGTCAGTGTCAGTTTCGGAATGTCAAAGGCACGCAATTACGGCAGATTATTATCAGTTTCATAGTGATTTCATGGTAAAAACTATCAACTTGACGGTAGGTATAATGGCGACCACACTCAAAACTCTATTCGTACATGCAATAAACGAGGAAATAACATAATGGCACAGTCCCTTTCTATACTGTGGTAAGGGCCTTTTTCACTATCTGCTAGTAAATCACTTGGCAGATAATTTAAAAAAGAAATTGTTCTATTTTTGAATTGATCCGACAATAAAATTAACGGTTATCCAGAAGTAGTGAAACAGGTTCTCAGTATTTGAGTTTGCAATGATGCATGAAATGAACTACAATTGTGCGCAAATTGCCACGTTAACCTAGTGGCCCTAAGCGCGACTGCTACGCTGCAGGTTCTGGGTTCGAATCCCAGGTCGAGGAAGTGTTATAAGGTTTTACTATGAAATTCTTAGTAGCAGCTCGAAGTTTAGTTTTGTGCCTAGGCTCGCCGCCTATTACATGGAACCTAGACATACCTAGACATACATACATATAATATTTAGGGTATACAGGAATTATGGTATGTTATGTATCACTAGTTTTTTCCGCGGCTTCACTCACGCCAAGTTAGAACCCCAGTTTTACTCCTTAAGGCGTTGAAGCCTTACAAATCCATACTTGCGTTGAGCCAAATTCCAGCCAGTCCATTCAGCACAGAATATAATAAATAAATAAATAAATAAATATCTTGGGACATTTTTACACAGCACCATCTAGTCCCAAACTAAGCAGAGCTTGTACTATGGGTACTAGACAATGGATATAATACTTATATACTTTTTTTTGTTGTAAATATATACTTATAATATATAAGAAACACCCAGACAAACACAAACACCTCAGTTCATCACATAAATGTTTGTGTCTTGTGGGAATCGAACCCACGACCTCGTGATCAGCAGTCCGGTACTCGAACCACTAGACCACAGACGTCGAATGTTATAGTAGGTAATACTAGCTTTATGACGTCAGAGTGTCAGTGATGGTTTTCTATAGAAGAAAAAGATTAGCTGTCAGTGTACAGGATTTCACACATATCACGTTGTCTACATACAGATTAAAAAGATAAGGTACTAGATCGTGCCGTACGACTTTTGTGACGTCATACTTATTTCTTTATCAGTCAACAAACACATTAAAATGAAATTATCTTCATATCTTTAATGTGCATGTATTAGTCATTGATTCGTTTGAGAAAATTTCAAATGGATTGCCAGCGAGCTATATTGATGAAAATGTTGTAACCAGTGTATTTTTAGTGTATAACAACAGATTGATTTGTTTAACTAAATTCACACGGGCTGCATATAGTTTTAATTTCACTGTACAATATTGTATTAGGTAATATAAGTACCTGTAAAGATAATGTATGTAATAAATATAATAAATAAATTCTACGTCTTAAGGTGACGTCGACATAACAGGCCGCAGGACATTCGGAGGGACGCAGATTCGAATCCTGCCTAAGATCGTTTTTTATATCTTGTTGAAAGATATTTACCATTCGACCGACATGATTGGGAAAAGGCTAGGAAGATGAAGATTTTAATTAGTGACGATGAGACGTCTATGGTCCAGTGGTTTGAGTACCGGACGGCTGATCACGAAGTCTTGGGTGTGATTCCCACAGGACACAAATATTTATGTGATGAATGATGAATATAAGTGTTTGTCTAGGTGTTTCTTATGTATAATAAGTATGTATTTACAAAAAAATAGATAAGTGTTATATCCATTGTCTAGTAGGTACTCATAGGTAGTACAAGCTTTGCTTAGTTTGGGACTAGATAGATAGAAAGAAAGAAAGAAAGAAAGAAAGAAAGAAAGAAATTAAGAAAGAAAGAAAGAAAGAAAGAAAGAAATTAAGTAAGAAAGAAAGAAAGAAATTAAGTAAGTAAGAAAGAAAGAAATTAAGTAAGTAAGTAAGAAAGAAAGAAATAAATTAAGTAAGTAAGAAAGAAAGAAATTAAGTAAGAAAGAAAGAAATTAAGTAAGTAAGTAAGAAAGAAAGAAATTAAGTAAGTAAGTAAGTAAGAAAGAAAGAAATTAAGTAAGTAAGTAAGTAAGAAAGAAAGAAATTAAGTAAGTAAGAAAGAAAGAAATTAAGTAAGTAAGAAAGAAAGAAAGAAAGAAATTAAGTAAGAAAGAAAGAAAGAAAGAAAGAAATATTTATTTATTTATTGACACAAACATAATAAGATCATCAATAAAAATAAATAACAGTATTCGTAATGTGCCAAAGGGGCCATCAGCTCAGCGTAATGTTAAGTATCAATTATAAACTGATACATAACGCTGGTTTTCAGCTGCGACCCACGAGTGCGACACGCTCAAAACAGGAATAGTAAGATATTAAATATTATATAGTTAGATATTAGATAGACGGTGCTGTGTAAAAATGTCCCCAGAATATTTATTATTTAGGTATTAATTCAAGATGCACTGGCTATAGTAGGTACACTACACAATATCGTAGAACAGGTTTCGTTCCGGTTCGCCGAAACCTTCACTTGGTGATTGGTTCACGACACAAACAGGATGCATAGCGTATGTAGCGTTCACTGATACTACTCGTACACAAAGCCTCTGTGTTTAAACCAGATAGTGTTGTCTTTGACGTAGAATATTAATTAAATAATAAATAATATAAATAAATATCCTGGGACATTTTTACACAGCACTATCTAGTCCCAAACTAAGCAGAGCTATGGGTACTAGACAATGGATATAATACTTATATACTTTTTTTGTAAATACATACTTATGATATATAAGAAACACCCAGACAAACACAAACAGCTAAGTTCATCACATAAATGTTTGTGTCTTGTGGGAATCGAACCCACGACCTCGTGATCAGCAGTCCGTAGTCGAACCACAAGACCACAGACGTCGTCAAAATTTTAAAAAAAAGTACTACTTTCCGCCAGCCAGCGGCTTCGCCCGCGTGGTCTTATAAATTTTCCCCCGTTTTTGCAACATTTTTCATTGCCACTCCGATCCTATTAGTCGTAGCGTGATGGTAAATAGCCTATAACCTTCCCCGATGGGCTATCTAACACTGAAAGAATTGTTCAAATCGGTCCAGTAGTTTCGGAGCCTATTCAATACAAACAAACAAACAATCAAACCTTTCCTCTTTATAATATTAGTACCTATAGATTATAGGTATTATAGATAGTTTTTTAAATGTATTACGCATTGACGCAATTGCTAAGTATTTTCTAAAGATAAAAAAAATTGAGAATGGAGCAGTGTTGACTGCCTTATGACATAACTATTGCACGCAATCATGTGTGTATTAGTAATTAATTAATTATTACTTGCTTAAATGGTCTACGAAAACTTCGTTAGGAAACCTGCATGCCTGAGATTTTCTCGGCGGTTCGGCGGGCTGTAAAGCCTGGCAACCCGCAGTAAGTACGTAGTGGATTATATCCTAACCACTCTAATTCTGAGAAAAGACATGTGTCAGTCCAAAAAATGTCGCCCACGGGTAGGTTTAATGCCCGTAACTCTATTCACAAAAAATCTAAAATAAGAACGTATATACTAACAATATCCGATCAAAGGTAGGGCAAGACGGGCAAATGCCCAGAGCGGCAAAAATTGGGACAATTGCACGGATAGACATTTACCTAATCTTTGAAATAACTTGCCCATAACATGACTTATAATGTGTAAAGTGAAATGGCGGCTAATGTTCATTTTCCCGAATTTGGCTGAATTTCTAGTTCAGAGCCTTATATGATAAGTTAACTAAAGATAACAAATAACCTAACCTAAATAAAAAATTTAGAAAACCCCCGACACGAAATGTAATTTGCCATTTTGTGGTGGCGGCCATCTTGATACATTTGATACCCATATTGAGGTAATTGTGAAAAAATATGTAATCCGCTATTTTGTGGCGGCGGCCATCTTGGACTGATTTTCATCAAACATAGCTAAGACACACTCACACTCCCGACTAATTCACCTATCAAATAAAAAAAAACAAAATCAAAATCGATTCATCCGTTCGGGAGCTACGATGCCACAGGCAGACACACACACACACACATACACACAGACAGGTCAAACTTATACGGGGGTTAAAAATCCCTTTCACGTTTTCTAAACTGTACATACTGATTAGATTCTAATTAGACAAGCCTATTATTGTAACACAGCATCGCTAATTGTGCAAAATGGCGCAGTAATTGGGGTTATAAGGAATGTGAGCCGGTGTCGCGGTGGTCGGTCGCGTTAATTAGCTCATTGAGCATCGCCTCAAGTGTGACGGATTACATTGAGGTAATAAATACCTTTACCTATTGATCTAGAATGACGAAATATTCAATAAACAAAAATTGGGCACACAACGCTGGCCGTGTAAGTTGGCAGATTTCACAACGCCCTGTATTTTATGGCAAACTAGCTGCATAACTAGCGGCATCACCCGTAGTCTGGATGTTTCTTATAAGTTTTATAATATACCCTATGTCACCCGGGGATAGTGTAGCTTCCGAACGATGAAAGAATTTTTCAAATCGGTCCAGTAGTTTCGGAGCCTATTCAATTCAAACAAACAATAAAATCTTTCCTCTTTATAATATTAGTATAGATGAGCAGATGAGCCACTTGGTTGTAAGTAGTCATCGTCGTCCGTGGGCATCTTCGTCACCGGCTGCATTGCTAATGCAACACCGACTCTTAAGAGAGAGAGAGAGAGATTCTAACAATAGCTTAACGAAGTATAAAAAACATATATAAAGTAGGTAAACCTGTTTACTAGATTACTCACTAGCTGTACCCCGCGACAGTATTCGCGTTCATCAAATTTTCCCAATTACAGTCAAATGTAGCCTGAATAAGCCACTCAGGAATAACGTAGCTTTCTATTGGTGAAAGAATTTTCAAAACCTATTCAGAAAAGATGTGAATTTTCTAATGCAAGCAAAATATTATCTTAGGCAGGGGGGGATCTTTAAATAGAAATTTCACATCTTTTCGAAGATATTACTGCATTTGATACGATAAAAATATATATCACTGGTTCAAGAGATTAGTTTCTACAAATAAATTCACAAAGTTACAAACTTTACCTACCTCTTTAAATGATTAGTGTAGATATTATAGTAACGTAAAATGTATGTCAAATAATTTCACACGTAATGATTGCGTTAAGTGCTCGGTTATGATGTGAAAATAGTTAATTTAACGCCATGTTACTTTTGAAATAGATAGTTTTATTGTTATCTATACAACCAATCATGTTAAAATAATCAGCGTTCTGCGTTATAGTTGGGAAACTATAAGCCTTACACTAACACTGTGCAGTTATTTGAACTAATTATCCGTGTGTCGCAGAGAACGTTGTCATACAACACCTTAGTAAATCGTTATTAGTAGCACATTGCCTTCGCTAGATAAACTTCAAATTATTTGCTTGACAGTTGTCAAAATGGTATCTTGTCTAGGAAATAAAATGTATGGGGATTCGCCAAAATCAAAGACGAACCATGAGCATTACGAATGAGCGTTTATAAAAAAATGGCACGTTGTCTACCAAATGAATGAAACCACGTGACAAATGTCAATCCCATACATTTTCAAGAATCGAAATGTCATTCAAATGTATCTTGTCTAGCCCCCCAGACTTCCCTACTCATGCGTTAGTATAGTCAGTAAAGATTAAAAGTTATAGTTGCCAATTCAGTGCAGTCAAAGGTATCTTTTTACCCGACTGTTATAAAAAAAAGAAAAACATTATCGTGTCTATATTTTATACAACACTAGCTTTCTGCCAGCGGCTTCGCTCACATGGTCTCGGTATTTTTCTAAATTTTATCCCCTATTTCAACCCCTTACAGCCCTTTTTTCGCATTAAAAAGTATATCTATGTCCTTTCTCAGGCTCTAGACTATCTGTGTACCAAATTTCATTGAAATCGGTTTATTAGTTTTGGCGTGAAAGCGCGACAGACAGACAGACAGAGTTACTTTCGCATTTATAATATTAGTAAGGATAATATCATACCATCATCACGCCTGTGAGCGGTTCTCCGAAGGGTCAGGCTGTATAGGTGGTACACCGATAGTTCGCCGGTCTGTTTAAATCCTATTACATCAGGGGGTGCGCCTATTGACAATTAATGGAAACTCCAAGTTACTATTGAGATTTTTTTATTATTATTATTATAAAGGAGGTCATCAAAAGCCTCAACCGAAATTCATACCGGAGGTACATGACAGCTGTCAAGTTGACAGTTTTTACCTTGAAATCGTTACGAAACAGCTAATATGCCAAAATGGCATGATTTTTCTCAAATTAAAAGTTTTTTTTCTCATCCCCTAGTCAACATTAAAAAAAGTACGACTAGCTAGACTTTTAACCAGCGTAATACAGGGTAATTTTTCCAATAAGTGTATTTTCCATCAGCGCCTCATCTGATGGTAAGTGACGATGCTGCCGAGGGTGGAGCACGCAAACTCAATAATGTGTCTTCACTTAGCTCTCGTCTAGAAGGAGAGATCGAATAGATTTTTTCAATTACACAGAAAATGCAACAATTTGTTGCTTGACAGAATTCTAAGTTGTTTTTCTGTGTACATAAGAAACGATTTTGAACAAGCTCTACAGGTTTCAAGTAAAACATTGATAGCCTTGAGATATATGGATATGCAAATAAAGTCGCATTTACATTGCATTAATGAAACTACGATATTCATGGAGCGACGCCCTTTAAACACTACTTTTGTACAATGACCCACATAATTGTATAACAGGTCTGTTCTTATTGTTGACGAACAATGTACAATTGTGTACATAATTACGAATGCGGCATAAGATTACGAATTGATACAGTATTGTTTATAACGGTTAACCTCAAAAAGGCGTGGTGACCTGAATAGGAAATAAAAACTATTTTCATGAACTTGAAACCTCTCCCCGGCTTTGCAGTCTTCACACACGTCTGTATTCCCCAAAAGAGGTAAGCAGCGGTGTACTAATGTACACCACATTTCACCGGTATGTTTATGTCCCATGTAATAGGGGGCGAGCCTATTGCCATCCACCGGGCACAAATCCAGACTCCGGCTGTAACTGCGAATTTTACGGAAAAACCAAACAACACTGCTCGACCCGGGATTCGAACCCAGGGCCTCTAGCGTAGCAGTCGCGCTTGGGACCACTAGACCAACGAGTCAGTCCTCACACGGACAACTAATTTACACAAAACCTTTATAAATTCTACACCTAAACTAAAAACTACCTAACGAATGGTTAAAACTCTATCAAGATCCGTCCGGTAGTTATTGCCTTTATCGTGTACAGATAGAAAGACGCGGCTTTGGATTTAGCAATAGATAATATTATTAATACCGGTCATTCAAGACAATTAAATTTAATTCCTTGGGAGTTCTTGGGGAATCTTTGTTGGACATATTTTGGCTGATAAATGGCAATAGGGTCGTTCATTACATTATTACATGGGACCTAAATCTAAACTAATATTATAAGGAGGAAAGATTTGATTTCTTGTTTGTTTGTTATTATTTAAATTAAAACTACACAACCGATTTTAAAAATTCTTTCACCAATAGAAAGCTACATCTTTGCTGAGTAACATAGGCTTATAATTTATAATAAACACTCAGACAACGCGGGCGAAGCCGCTGGGGGAAAGCTAGTACAGTTCGCGCCAAACTTATTGTCCGGGTTGAAGTTGGCACGAGCTAACTTTAACCCTGCCGTAAAAATCGGAGGAAGAAAAATATTGGATTAAAATGATTTCAAACGACAGCCGACGACTTGAGCTTTAGTTTTTATTAATTACAATCCAATATTTTTCTTTCTCCGATTTTTACGGCTGGGTTAAAGTTAGCTCGTGCCAACTTCAACCCGGACAATAAGTTTGGCGAGAACTGTATATTGTATATTTATAACACACACGAAACAAAATGGTAATCCACGCAGGTATAGGCTTCAATTGATTCAGTACTTTGCGTTGGCATCGCTTAGGGCTTTGTTTTGCCGCTTACAAAGCGAAAACAATACACCTGTTCAAGTTCAACTAATCACTATGCCGTGTGGTCTGTGACCACCGGCGTATTGCGTCATGCGCTACAAATATGATAAACTAGCTTTCCGCCAGCGGCTTCGCATGTTCTGGGTATTTCTTATAACTTTCATCCCCTATTTCAACCATTTACAGCTCCTTTTTCGCATTAAAAAGTAGCCTATGTCCTTTTTCAGGCTTTAAACTATCTGTGTACCAAATTTCAATTAAATCGGTTCAGTAGTTTTGGTGTGAAAGCGTGACAAACAGACGAGTTACTTTCCCTTTTATAATATTAACACAATAAAATAAGGGTAATTTCTGTGCCTAATCCCTGTATAACATGGAGATTTTGACGTTTTGACGATGTCTGTGGTCTGATCACGCGGGGAGAAGGTGAGGAAATGTAATTTCGTCAATACTACGTAACCTATATTTGTAACTAATATCTATATAAATTCTATTATTTTGATGCAGGAACTGATAATTGAAAAATTAAAAATCTTACGTAAATTTTTAGTTGGTATAGTTACCCATCCTATACGGAAGGAGTGTTATGTGATATATTACTACATAATGGTTGTAGTAGCCGTGGATATAGATCAATCGGTCGGATGTCCGCGTATTACATGATACACGGCTACCGGCGTTTGCGCACCATCGATCATTTCTTACGACTATAGTGCTAATACTTGATGAAAGTTTAATAAAAAAATATAATACTTCCGCTGTAAAACGTCACGCTCAACGAAATCTCTGTAGACTAAACGTTGACTACAAAGTCTTCGTAACAGATAATATTATTGCCAATACTGAAAAATAAAATGTCATTTTGACAGCTACACATTTGTCAAAAACTTCATTAAAATTTTTTTCGAACAGCGAAAGTTTTTTGAAAATAATTACAAATAGGAAATATTTACGACCCTAAATGCCTGCGCATTGAGCTTTTATATTAGAGGCCGTTTTTTGGCCACATTTGAGGAATCATATAATTATTCAAAATATAAGTTGCGTACACGCTGCACTGCTGCACATCGTGCCGTTGGTGTTATGAGCTAACCTTGCATTGTTTATGGTTTTTGTACACTGAGAGTTCAGTTTATAATGGTCTCACGTACACAAATCATATGATGATTCATCAAAATTGGCCGCCTTAAACCGACTAGAAACTAGATTAGGCGAGGCGTCCCTAAATTGAAAAAACACAAGATGAACGTGAGCAAACGAAATCTGAATTATTTCACTCACAACAATATCATGGGCGGAAGCATAAATGTGCTTGCAGTTAGCGCTTTATTACAATAATATGCAGTTACTGTGCCTACGAGGAAATGGGGGAAGATATTGGCACCGCACCAAGGATTAATATAGCTATCTACTTCCTAAGCGGGAATAGACACGAACGATGGATGTTAATAATCTCGTATGAGCTTTTAAGTTTGGAATACATTGTAATTATTATTTAAGGCACAGGTCACAGTTGCACAAGCAGTGATAGCCTAGGGGTATGACCACTGGACTGCCAAGTCAAAGGTCTTGAGTTCGAATCCAAGGCAATCTCTAACTTTTCGAAATCATGTGCGTAATTATTACTCGCTTTAACGGTGACGGAAAACATCGTGAGGAAACCTGCATCCCGGCATGTGAAGTCTGCGAACCCGCATTAGGCTACCGTGGTGGACTATATCCCATTCCTAATCCCTTTCATACTGAGAGGAGACCCGTGCCCAGCAGTGGGGCAGTCTGTATATGGGTTGAATATTATATTATTATTAGGTCACAGTTGATTACTTTTATCCAATCGGTGGCTCGGGTAACCCGCCAAAATCAAATGTTACAAGGTTAATCCAAGCCGAAATTAGTTGAGATGCTAAAATAGCATATTTGCGTATTATTATAAATATTTCGAACTTTATTATTGTAAAATTGATCAAATACCTTTCTTTTTTGGAGCAGATTTCTCAAAATATTACAAGACAACTGAAGTGAAAACCGGCGGTAACTTTCCTCGAAAAAAAAAACGTTAATTTATTTTTTTCAATTTGACAGAAAAAATGGTCAGTTTGCCTGATAACATCTGTGTTAATGTTAGTACTATATAATTTTAAAATAATTACTTTTCCAGCTACACCGAGCATGTGAAATTGTATACTTGTACATAATCCATTAAAACATTTAAAAATAGTCTCGTAATAAAAATAATTCGGCGGTGTTGATGACTATCTTTAATTAAATTGCCACTTACAACATTAACACGTTATTTTAATATGTAGTTCCGAAACATGGGAAATAAAAGTTATGGACATTTTAATGTTATAGTATTTTATGTTATATTTTGTTATTTTTATAAGTATTGTATTATATATTTTTAAATGGGCCTTGTTGCCTAAAATAAATGTGAATAATAATAATAATATTGTTTACGTTTAAGCCATCAAGAGTTCAGTAGTATTTTTATATCATTTATTTATTCATACACAATTTCGAACGAAGTATGTACAAGTGTACATGCACATGATCATAATTTAGGAAGTATATAATATATTTAATCGAATATAATTAACATTCAATTAACCTACATTTCATTTATTTTCAACAGGTTAACAGTAAGACAATTTAAAATAAGTTAGTATTTTAGATAATCTGCCCTAGTTTATAACTTTTATGACAACCTATTTAATACCTTCATATTTTTTATTTCTTCCTCCAAGTAGGTACAGTTTTAGTGTAGTAGGTACCTATTTAATTGAATTACGTTACCTGATATCTATATATTGTTATATAAGTATATCATAATATGATTCCCTGACTATTTAGGAAATGTCAAAGACAGTAACTGTATGTACATCCGCTTTGAGAGGAATTGTGAAAATTCCCACGGGCATGTCAAATCAAGATCAATACACGATTACACGTAGAACCGCAGGGCAAAGTTACATAGCTAGTTAATATATCTAAAAAATAAATAAATAAAGATTATTTAGCACAGTTTGCACAAAACACACCATTTTGAATTAAATATGGGAGTGCCCCAGTGGTTTTGAAAATGTTTGTAATCATCTTTACTATTTAGACAAAACTTAAAACTTTAAACTAGAACTAGTTACATAGCTTGAGCTAGTAATTACTGCAACTAGTTCCATATTACGAAACCAACCTAACCCATATACAGGCGTTTTGAGTTTATTATGAGTTTTTTATGGCTTCCTATTTCTAAAACACGACGGGACGCACCTTTGTTGTGAGAATTCCATTCGGGTGCATTCCTGGAATAATTCCATTCGAGTTCCGAATCACCGTTTTATTTTTGGAATTCATAAATGAGAAAGGAATGAGGATTTACAAAAAAAGAAATCTGAGCTCACATTTTATTGGATTTCAAGTCTTCGATTAAAATCACGACGATTTAATTTAATTATTGTGCCGAAATCTTGAAAACACGCCTTTCCTTTCATTCTAATGTAAGTAACCCTTACTACGTGGGGCATCTTGAAATAATTATTACGTTTTTATTTAACGGTTAAAAATAGTTGCAATAGATCAATCGCCGCCTTAGTGTTAGTAAATTTAAAAATCGAAAGTGAGCATAGATAATTGTGCTAGACGAGTAGGTGGGAATGGGCATGGTCAGTTAAGGGTAAGACTTATTTTAAAATACAATTGCCACAATTATGAAAGATCTTCGAAGATAAATGCTTTTATTTCTGACTTCACTATACATATACATTAACGTTATTATTCTGGGGGTAATCTAACCCCCAGAATAAAACAATGTACACGTACACATTTTAAAAAGAATATTAAAAAACCATTTTAAATCAAGATATAAAAATTCAGCGCATGTCAAGACTACAATCGACGCGCGTGTTAACAGCGTTGTTAACACAGACTGATTGAATAAATTGATGCTTATTAAACGTGTATTACAGACGATGAGGGTGGCATATTCTTTTAGAAAAAACCCTCTCTAAATAAATAAATAAAAAAAGATTTTAAAAAAAACGTGTATTACATCTGTTGCTGCTAAAGCATTCTGGAATCATCTACAAAACTTATGATAACTTGATCTTAACACTGGGATTTCTTGTTTTTTATTTTTACCGGTCTAAGCGACTGACCGCTACGCGGTCACGGTTGGGAGCGGTCTTACGGTTTGCGGTAACCGTGCGCAACCCCGACAGTGCACGAATGAGCGCAAAAGGTTATGTTTTTTGCTCGTCACAACCGGCTGCATTCGTCGGGTTAAACAGGCCTGGTTCTAGAAATGTTTTTTCGCTGTTGTGAGTGTTATGATCATTAAACGTAGCAAGCGGCGAGGAAAGTAGGATATTTGTGAGAAAAACATGGTTATTAATTATATGTATTGTGCAAAACTTCTATGTTGTGTCGTTTTAGATCGTAATTAGACCACCCACGGATGTCGTAAACACCTGATTAGAGGAAAAACGCAAGGTACACTTTTTATTTTCTATTTTTGGCTTGAAACAACAACTACAATTGACCACGTGAATCTAGCCAAACAGTTCACCTTGAATCTATCCGTTAAGTCCATTGGATGCGCGGACGCTACAGTTCGTGAAATACGTCAAACATTTTAATTGTCAGCCGTTTTGTGACGCGAATTGTTTTGATTCATGTCGTTTCCATCAATAAAACGATAAACTACTGTTTTATTGTATAGCTTATATACGTCTGCTTATATATTGCATCGATTAGTTAATGTTTGTTTATCAATCCTTTCCCAACTGATGATATGGGTAATTGAAGAATAATGCAACTATTTGCAAGAAATAATTTACTTAAAAGGTTAATCTGACAAAAAGAGGTTGCATTAAATTGATAATGTCGCGTAAACGCAATTTGATTGATGTAATTTTAATTCGCTGTAGAATTACGAAGAATTCTAATAGGTGTGTACATTCATTACATTTGTGTAAATTTCATTAAAAGGGTTAGCGGTAAAATAATAGCTGCATTGCATTGTTTTTATTTTCTTGCAACACAGCTTGTTAAATTGTGTGCTTGACAGCTGTCAAATTGTTAGGTAGTATTCGCGCGCAAATTGGGGCATTTGTTATTTTATTTGATTGAAGAATTATTAAATGCACGAGAAAGTTAAAGAAAAATAAATGTTTTATTTTCAAATGTATGTTTTATTTAATCTATATTATATTTTGCATTATTTTATTTTATATTTTATTTTAGCAATGGCAGAACTTATTCATCCTAGTCGCATGTACCTTTAAAAATAGATGTAACAAACATTGTACATAGACACATCACCTATAGGCCTAATCTGCAATGCTGCACCACTAGGAAATGTGTTGTTGCGTGTTCGATTCGACCCCAAGATAACCCAAGATATTGAAATATTGCGAGACGCGCAATTCTCGCAATATTTCAATAATAGTTATGATCACAAATGTGCGATACTCAAGTTAGATCAAATAAGGATCTTTTGTGTTCTAATAGTAGTATTGTGTAAACTTTCCGAAGAATAGCTAGTTAGTTTAGTCACTTTTGTCAAGACCTTTTATAATAATTGACATTATTGTTCGGTTGAAGATTTTACACGCAAAACAAATAATTATAAAAAAAAATGTATTATTTAATTTGTATTTCAATTAAGTAAGTCTGGATCACTGTACATTAATTACAATATAATCTACTGTATCATTCTAAGCATGTCTAATTTTTATAACTGTATGTCGAATACCGGTACATAGTACATAGTAAATAATACATTAAAATACGTAACGATTCAGATTTTCTCTCAAGACTCTGCTCTTGTATCTATGAGATTGAAATAGTTTCTCAAGTTATTATAGTTACAAAGCTTTATAGTACTCAATAAATCAAAATGATAGCCTCCGAAGCACTTGTTATTTAAATGGATCGTAATCAAGCCATTGAGGTATTACAAGTTATGGAGACGTATGGTATACGTCGGGCTCTATAAATGGCGCTTAGGTGCTTCATAGCTAATCGCTTGTGTGAAGCCGGATTTTAAGTTTTCATGGAAAAAAAACATAATATCGTGTACTTAGTTAAATACAAAAACAAACAGTCCCATAAAAACATTTCTCGAAGAGTAAACAAGTGTCAAAATGTCAAAAATAAACATATTTTTAATGAAGGTAAGTAAAATGTTCTCGTTTTCATTTGTGTCACACAACGACACGACTGTTCTACTAAAAGAACTTGTATATGTATAAGGAAGTCAGAATGCCAACTGTACTAGTAAAACAAGTTGTATCCGAAGGATACACATTAAATAATAGTTTTTTTATGTGTTATGTTGGCACATGGACACTTGCAGCACCGAATATTATTACAACCAATTTATTATTACTAGTACCTATATTATAGACAGTTTTTAATACCTCAATGATGGAACTGCGAGTATTGGCTGTAGGAGAGATGGCGCCATAACTGTGGTCTGGCCATTCCCATGCGATTCGCCATGCCACTACAGGTTACTTAATAGCATTTGGAGTGTTAACGAGCTTCTTATACACTATTTTCTGAGAAATAAATTATGCTGTATTTATTGCTCCATAAATTTATCAACCAGTACCAGTATTTAGATTGGCAAATGATACTAAAATATTTGAGATACACAACACTTTTTTCATAATTATATTTATAACTTCGGCTCTATTACTTTCCTAAGAGTTTAATTTTGAAACGTTTTCATCATAATGGTCTCTTGAGGGAGTATTTCATTTCCTTTACCTTTTCGGGGCATAAAATTATTGTTCCTTCTGGGGAATTCCAATAAAATGGATACATGGACACCCTTTCCAGCATAGTGTACAGAAATTTTTAGAATTTTGGAACTGTTTTTTTATGAAAAGGACTAGTAAAGAAACTGCTTGGCATATCTAGGATATCTCCAAGCAAACCGACGCAGGCGCAAGGATACTTGCGGCATGCCTACCGTAGCATGTGACCGCAAGCCTGCAACATTGTTGTCTTTTCTGTAGCTAGTAGCGTTATTGAAAAGCAAATTTTAGAAATATCTAACAGTTTTCAAGTTGATTCGATGGTATTCTCTAATGAAAATGCATTGCTTTATCTGTAATAGCAAACCGTCTATCACCATCAAATCAAAGTTATTAAACTTAGCAATGAGCCAATATTTCCATTATGTCGACATATTCATGATAAACTGACCTTTCATCGTACGGAAAGTCTAAACAATGTGAGGTCAGGTTATACTGGGATGGTATAGCTTTATGTACCCGTTGTGTACAGCAATATGAAGGAAAATTTCGATATTACTCGTGCTGATTGAGTTCTCACATGTCGGTAACAATTTGTCAATGAACAAAGCGGGTGCTGTGTTCACATCCGCGTTTGTATCGATAACAGGAAGTTTGATCAATTCGCTACCAATAATATCCATTATGGCATCTGTCAAACTTGCCATAGAGTGAGAGTTTAGTTTTTAGGAAGCATTGTTGATTTTGATTTCGTTCCAAAAAGTTTATGTTACCATAGACTTAGTTTTTTTTAAGAAAGACAGGTTAGAATCGGATTTATTATTTTGTTTGGCACCATATAGGTCTTCTCTACACTGTGCTATAAGGACACTGGCACCAATCTTAAATGATCATAAATATAAAGAAGTAAGACATTAATTAATGTGATTATGTGAACGAGTTTGAACAGAGCTATTCAAACTTATAAGAACAAAATGATTGTGTGAGTGGCTTCAATAATGTCACCATGATCTATTGTGGAAACGCATAATTATGCTTTTTATCACAGTAAGTAATTGATACCATTCATCACTGCTAAACTGTTATTAAAGTACATGGAACTCTCTAACGGGCGTGACAAAAAAGGCGGTACGATTTGAAAATCGAACGCTAGCCGCAACCAATCAAGGATGACGGTTGCAGCTGCGTTCAGGAATTCGTTGAGAAATCGCCGCGGTTTGAATAATTTATCATTAGAACGTCAACGCGTCTAGCGCTCAGTCAACGCGGGTTCAATGAGTATTTATAATTATGACTATTGCTTATGAATATTAAGCTGTAACTAGCCAACAACTTGTCGCTAGCAACTCATCAATGTCTTCGATATCTACATGTGGATTTTATTTAACAACAACGTTTGATACACTAATAATTACCTACCTAGTACCTACGCAATCAGGCATATTTATAGTGTAATACGATTATGTACTTTTTTATAATGAATCAATCAAATACCGAAGCGAATTGCAAAAGAAAAAGCCTAGTACCTACTTAATACGTTTACTAACGCCAAATGTGTAGAAACGGCATTCATTGCATACAAACGCTTATAAAAGTGAGTCTGTTTTTACTTGGTCATACAAAACCAAAATCCTATTTTGGCGGCAAATTGTGGACATGGTTACTTCAAGATCCTTATAGTGGTTGGTGCGTCACCAAATTTGGATATGCGACCTTAATGGAGCAATTTCGTAGCCGGTTCTTAAGCTTTTATGAAGAAACATATTTAAAATGCACCTCCGTGCAGTATGGCTACTTTTTTAAACTGGATCGGTTTCGATTTTTGAATAATAATTTTCATCCTGCAGTACGAAGGTTGGTTGGGAATTTAAAAATAAGACAATCATTTAGAATAATTTTTAACCCGATACAATTTGCACGGGTATTATTAGGAGAGCTGCCAATAGCCTCATCCCCTATCAAATAGGATCTAAATGAGCACTATAATAGTGTAACTTTAGTTTACAATATAACCCCGCCTAAATATTCAGTAAATACAGGTGTAATTTTAGGGTGGTACGCATTTACGCCATTGCAAAAATTAAGGGAGAATCCAATTTGAAACCCACCTGTTGCTCCTTTGAGAAATTATAAAAACGTAAAGAAACTTATTAGACAATGTTGTACCTACTTACTTTTTAATTATGACGTAAGCAAACGACACTGTTGTATGTATAACTTTATTTCAAATAAGCTTGCTCGATCTGTCACTCCGAAAACTAAACCTTTGCAATCAAATATCATAGCGGAAGTAGGAAAATTCAATCATATATTTATTTGAATTGCTTGGCCATTTCCTGCCTTGCAAAGCCTTTAAAAAATATACTTAAGATATGACGTGTATAGTTGGTATATATTTTAAATGCATTTCATTTATCTACATTTGAGGCCAAGGTAACTATTTCCATTTTCCCGCAAAACAAAATGTCAACCATTTTCCCGCCAAACGAAATGTCAACCATTCTCCCGCCAAACAAAATGACAATTTTCTTTTCGCTGCACCGCATGCAAGCAAAGGCAAAACAACATACCAAAAGTCAACACGTTTAAAAAGTAAATACGAGCTTTCACAAACCAGCAAAAGTATTCCATACAAAACATACAAACAAAGACACGGCCTCAAAGGATGTAGAACCGGTTCCTTATATGTAATGGCAACTGATTCATGATACCGCTTGGCATCCGAGGAATGCCGACGGGCATTGCTAGTCGCTTTTATGATTTGAACAGATAATAACAACACGACTGCATTTTGAGATAACGTTTTTGTGCGATCGATAAGAATTGGATATTCGAATTTTGAATCGGATGGAGTTTAGTTTTATAAGAGCCGATTGCGTGATCATTGTGGAATTTTTGTAGAGCCAATAATAATTATAAGGCCGGAAGATTAAATAGTAAACTTAAACATTGGCTATGTTTATCTTGTCTGTTATTTTAGTCGGAATTTGTAATACGTAATTTATTTTGGGTGGGTAAGTAACAAAATTATTACCTACGAATTCCATACAAAATAGTTGTTCCATATTCATTCTTTAAGGGAGTTCACTTGGTTAAAACACGGCATTCTTCTCTACAGTCTTTATTGTTTACCATATTTAACAAAATTTTAAGCACAAAAAGAAAATCATGTACATATTAGGCTAATATTGAGCTTGGCGCCAAGTATATAGGACAAGTATATGAGAGGCATGCCATAGCTACCTACTTAGGCGGTGCCACCACATTGTCACGTACTTATAGTTCAAAGACACAGACAATGCTTCCTTTATCAGACACTCGAAGTAACAACAATTATTGTCTTTAGTAATTATAATAAAATTAGCAATCGATATAGAGCTACTTGCCTAATCTCCGCCGGCCCGACATTTATCACAGCACTTCACAACAATCACATCACTAAAACGCGCGAATCACTACATCGTATTCGATTTTTGAATTTATTTTTCGAATTATAAATTGGAGACAAAAGGCGAGCGTTCCTAATCATACCTCGCGTTCGACTCATAAAGTATATGGTTGAACTAAAGTGATGTGAATTGTGAATCACTTAGTCTATTAATATGCGTAGCGAGTGACCGAGTGTCAAGAGCAAGGCTCGACTGTTTGTGTACTAGTGATTCGACGCCCGTCACTAATGGTCTGTTATGTAAATCGTCTTGTAGGAGTGGAATGTGTTACATAAGATTTGTTATTTAATTATTATGCATAATTATACATGCATTTAGAAGCGTGTTGGGCTTTGTGGAAAAGTTGGAGGTACCTATTTACTTTTGCTTTTAATGACACGGGTGAGCTGCTGTTGAGCTGCTGTTGAAACCTACTGCACTGTTATTACGAGATGACTAAACAATGTCTTTTATATTTTGTTTACTTATTGGGAACTTAAAATAAGGATACTTGTTAAGGGTCTGGAATCAAAAAAGCGTAAACAAGGCTCACAGTTCGACCTAAATTTAACGTTAAATTTTTAAGAGCAACATACAATTTATTCGCTACTGTACTTATTATTATTTATATAAATTACAGGACTTAGGGCTGTTTAATGCCCTTAACCTCACCAATCCCTAAAAACAAATAAGTAAAGATATACAAACTTCTTCGTTCTTGATTTCACTGAGAAAAAAATATTGGTCCATCATTTTACGCAACAATAACAAAAATTACAGTTATGCGGTTGTTTCTAGCGCGTAACTGTAGACTGCTAACGCTTGCAAAATAACCGCAGCCTCTGATCACGTAGCGATAGTTATATACCTGGTATTTTGCTATACCTGTTATTTTTACTGATAATCACGATTTGTAATCAATGTAAATGCAGTAGCTGTAGGCAATATTGATCAGGAAATATGTACTTATCGGATAACTATGTACATAATAATTAATCATAAAATTATATAAATAACAGGTATTAATCAATTATGTATCGGAAAAAACATTAGTGTTGAGCAAAATTTCGAAAAAGTATGCGTTCAGTAATTACCTACTGTGATTTCTACTTATTCGAGATTCAAAATTTGACAGTTAAAAGGTGGAATTGGCAGGCAACACTATTCTTAAAAAAACAAGTTACTTGCCTTTTTGTTAAAAGTTCTAAGACGTGAGACGTTGACATAGAGAAGAGGATATTGAATCATCGATATTGTAATTAAATGCTTATTGTTCCATATTCAAAGTTACAACATAACATGTAACATCTTCAACGTATAACCTCAATCGTTTGGTGTAATGTCAATCAGTTCAATGACCTCACTTTCTCTTGGAGACCATACAAACTTTCTGATTGCATTAATGCAGCATTAAACATAACATTATGACGTGTTTAATGTGTTTGTTTCCATACAAATAGCCATTGAATTAAATTTATAATTGAATTACGCGAAAGCAAACATTTTTGTTTTAAAACATGAAAGCATTTCGTTCATGTTTTGGACAAACGTAAAATTGTTAATAAACTATAGAGAATGTAAGAAAGAAATGAAATTAGCTGAAGGTCGGGCTCTGTTGCATTCACTATAAGAGGCCTACATCCAGCAGTGGACGAATACGGGCTGATCAGTGGCGTAGCTAGGTAACCAAAGGCCCTGGAGCAAACACTTAGCTAAAAAAATAAAATATCTAGGGTGACTCCGAACTGCTACTGAGAATTTCATCAATGGGAAGTATTTCCGTTTGAAAACCAGTTTTTAGAGCACACATTACATTGATATTCTCAAATAGGAATTAAAAAAACAGGTCTAAAAATATGTGCTCAATACTCCAGCAATGGGTTGAAGATGATGACACAAAGAAAACAATTTAGTAGCACTTTATGTGCTAAAAATGCAATGTGATGTAATGTAGGTCCAGTAGTAATAAGTAGCCCCCGACTACGACGCTACGAGTCGTAGCGCGTAGCACGCATACATCAGTTCTAGATCGCTAATTTTCAACCGACTTCTAAAAAAAGGAGGAGGTTCTCAATTTTACTGTATTATTATGTTTGTTACCTCAGAACTTTCGACTGGGTGAACCGATTTTGATAATTATTTTTTATTCGAAAGCTAGTGCTTCCAGATTGGTCCCATTAGTTAGAAATCAGAATGTAAATATGTACATGTTATTTTTTGCTTTTTAGTTCCTAGGTGTTTTTAGGAGGCGGTTTGTTTTTTGTTTAAAAATAATTTATTTTGAGATTTTTAGTGGAATATATGTCTTCGTTTTGTACCTATTATTATATGGGGAGGCCAATTAAACGCACTGCTCGGCACAAACAGCGAGGTTTCTGAGAAAACCATAATATCATCTACATAATTATACAATATTTTAAACTTTCGTCGATTTTTTTAAAACCGCTTAGCGGATTTTGATAAGATTTATATGGGACCAATCTGAAAGCATTAGCTTTCGAATAAAAAAGAATCATCAAAATCAGTTCACCCGAAAGTTCTGAGGTAACAAACAAAAAAATCGAAGTCAAATTGAGAACCTCCTCCTTTTTTTGAAGTCGGTTGAAAACCGAAAACTCAAGTCATAGGCTGTAATTTTAAATCATTTTAATCAAATATTTTTCTCACTCGGATTTTTACGGCGAAGTTAGCTCTTGTCAACTTCAAGCCGGGCAATAAGATTGGCAAAAACTGTACCTGTACCACAATCTAATTTTCTCTTCTATACTACATCCATACCTATATTTATTTTAACATGGCATACCATCACGCTTATTTCCCGAAGAGTTAAGCTGAGATGTACTAAATAACACCCACAGTTCGAGCCTTATTAGAGCGAAAATAATTTACATTGGAAACCTCAATAACACTGCTCTACCTGAGAATGAAACGTATAGCCAGCATTAGACCAGGCTTGATTTGACAATAATGCAGTTGAAATAAAACTACTTTTTACGAATTTTTTCGCGTTATATTGATATTCTTTTAATCCCGACGTTTCGGACCCTTTACAGCGTCCATGGTCACGGGTGACTAAGGTGTTAAGTGTAAGGTTGCCAACAATTAACAAAAATGTAGGGTAGCTGTTAGTAATTGAAACGTCAAGACGCCTACCACCTTAGTCACCCGTGACCATGGACGCTGTAAAGGGTCCGAAACGTCGGGATTAAAAGAATATCAATATAACGCGATAAAATCCGTAAAAAGTAGTTTTATTTCAATGTCTAGTATTCGCGTAAGTGTCAGAAATCAATAATGCAGTTTTAATACTTTTATTTACGACTAGCTTCCCGCCAGCGG
Source organism: Acronicta psi (assembly GCA_946251955.1). Classification (NCBI taxonomy): domain Eukaryota; kingdom Metazoa; phylum Arthropoda; class Insecta; order Lepidoptera; family Noctuidae; genus Acronicta; species Acronicta psi. Next base: position 13,558,945 of record OX276469.1, on the reverse strand, counting down.
CTTCGCGCGCGTGGTCTTATAATTTTTTCCCCCGTTTTTGCAACATTTTTCATTACTACTCCGCTCCTATTAGTCGTAGCGTGATGATATATAGCCTATAGCCTTCCCCGATGAATGGGCTATCTAACATGGAAAGAATTTTTCAAATCGGTCCAGTACTATTTGAGTTTATTCGTTACATACAAAAATACAAATCTTTCCTCTTTATAATATTAGTGTAGATAGTGCAGTTTTGCATCCATAATTTGCAACGCATTCATGAGCTTGGTGTACGCATCATTAGACGTGTTTCCTAACCATGTATACATTCGATATGATTGATTCTCAACGTTAGGCAACTAAGAATATCTAATAGTTCATTATACACAAATATTTCACGTTAATTACTATTAATATCCTTACAAATTGATTATTTATCGATTGCTTTAACATTTTTGCGTATACAGGCAAGAATAGGTAATATGTTTATCTAACAAATGCACATCTGATATTGAGTAATCTGTAACCTGCACATCTAAGAGTGGGTTCAAAGAACTGCACACTAAGGGCCTGTTTCATCACCTCCTAGGAAATTACCTAGCTTGAATTTTTTTTAAGATAGGCTTGCGATTGACCACAACTCGCCTGATGTTAAGCAACGATGTGGTCTACGAAGGAGAGCGCTTGCCTAGAAGAAACCGATTCACTCTGGTCTTGAAGATACCCAAATTATAAGTCTCGGGGAACAAGGATTCCGGCAGTGAGTTCCACAATAGAGCAGTTCGCACTATATAAGTTGAGGCAAAACGTTTAGTGCGGGATTTAGGCACTTCCACCATGTAACGATGGCGCCTTGCCGTAGCCCTGCTCGTCCGATAGTGGAACGAGGATGGGGGAACTATGTCATGTAGTTCCGCTGCATTCTCCGAAATGTAACCAGTAAAAAGACTGATAGACATGCAACTTCGCGCTGATGCTCAAGGCTTTGCAATTTGGCATTGCAAAGTGCGTCATTGCCTATGAGCTTCTTGGCTCTCTTCTCAATAGACTCCAACGCTTCAAGCTATTAAGCTGAGAGCTAAGAATTTATCCGGCGGTTAAGGTTAGCGGCTACCCAGAGGTGGTAGGCCCTAAGAGTAATTAGGCAAAGTTCTTGAAGGTTTGTGAAATGCTGCCACCCGGTACCAGGCTAACGTCTTGGACTGATAGGCTTGCATGAATCTCGCTTCTCATTTCAGGTTGTTTAAGTGGGTTGTAACTACACCTCTTCCAAACCAGACTATAATGATGATGATGAAATTATGATTTGGGATGCGGGATTGTGTCGTTATTTTTAGGGTACCGGACCTCAAAAGGAATGTAAGGAGCCCTTGTCTGTCTGTTGGTGTGTCACCACAGTTTTCATTGTGTAGGTATAAAGTTAGATATAGACAATGTTAGATAATTAGATGCGCGAGTCAGATTCCTACTAGTGTAGCTTTTATTTTACCTTCTCACCTAGTCTTAGGAACATACAAAAAAAAATTTTGTAAAAAAAAAACTGAAGTCATTTCGTCATTAAAAATGTTTAATACAAGGTGGAAGGGATATCTCGGCATATCCGAATACCATGAGGTCAGTAGGTACATGATTCTGGACCCCCCTGCGTTGAAATTTTCCGTAACTTTTTTCAACAATTTTTTGATTGTTTCTGCAATTATTTTACTTGAACGTTTAAAAAATCATTATTTCTATCTACCTAAAATAGATTTATAATAAAAAAAAACATTATTTCATTTATTTCGGATCGTGCGCGCGATAACATTCACCGCGGATCGTTATAATCGCGTTTTTAGCAATACACTGCGCGCTCAAAAATGTCAATATCTGTAATAACCGATCATTTTCTACATGAATGACCTAGGTCATTTTATTTTTGACCTTGAGTGAAACCTTGTCGCGACATTTGTGCGTCCCTTCCACCTTGTTGTATAAGTGGCGTTTCTTATAATATGATCAGTGCCTCGACCATGAGTTTTTCTCACTAAACTCGCTAGCGACGCCGTAAAATATTTGTATGGTAAACCCTCGCAGTGCCTCTAGCGGTTACGCAAGGAACTAAAATCTGCTATGAGATTACAGCGTTTCGATGCGTAAAAAACCTATCGAAAGCCATTCGATAAAACTCATGGTTGACGTACTGGTTTTAATTGAGATAGCGTGTTAGCTTCACTTTCATATACATTTTTATCCATAAGCAAAGATAAAAATACTTCTCAAACCACGCCAGTCCGTTTCCGACGAGGCTTGTCTCAAACAGGCTCACAATATTTTTATGGTAGTCGGCAGTCGGCCCGCCCACACGCTGGACTTAAATGGCTAGTTAGCGATGACGTATTTATAGTAAGCACTAAAATATTCTATATGGCGACCGGAATATAATATACATTTTTGTATCTGGTTTTGTTACTGTTACGTTGACTTTCATTCATATTTTAATATGATATGAAATTGTTGGTTACAGGAATACGCTATCATCATACATAATTATGGCAATTTCCTGACTTTACTAGAGGTGTACAGTCAGGAGCATAAATATGTATACACTAGACAAAATTCAAAAGCAATTTTCTCCTAAAGCAGTGACAGAAATTTAATGGCATACGAACATAGTATCTACGAACCAATATTATAATGGCATGGCCACATTGGTGTTATATCAAAGTTACAGTCGTTGTTTCATGAAAAAATTACTTTAGCACTTTTGTGAGTGTTTATATATATGCTCGTGACTGTACACCTAGATGATTCTATTGAGGTAAGTGTATGTTTTGTAAGTCCTCTACAATATAGTTTTTTTCGGTCACATTAATATTATTATTTAGCGTAATGTTTAAAAAAACCTTACTAAAGTCGGTAAGTTCGTGTTATAACAATTAACACAAAATTAATAATACCTAATATTATTAAAACTACATATTATTAACAACAACAGAGAGTGCACTTGCACTTTAAGAGTTAATAATAATAAGTTCTCTTCTAAAATGGACACAGTTGATACAGTTTTCACTTTCTAAACTGTCAGAGGAAAGAAAACATCGACCTCCTATTTCGATACGTCAGGATGTTGTGAAATGGAGAAAAAATGTGTCAACCTACTTACTGGCAGTGAGCGGAGACGCAGGCGAAAGCTAGCTTATCTTAAAATAACTCAGACGCACTCACGTCGATCTTAACCGCTTATGTGTAATTGATATGTTTTTCTTAATTAATTATACTGCGCATGCGTGGTCTATTAGGCTATCACGTTATATAATGCCTAATATAGGATTAGAATAATTGTAATCATAATCAACTTTAGATTATAAGCTCTACAGTATACTGAGTTGCAAGTGGAAAAAAGGGTTTTTTTACTTGTTTGTTGTTATATAAGTCATTTGTGTTTTTACTCTGTGTGGCAGAAATAAATGTTTTTCTTATTTTCTTTTCTTTCAACTAGTTCATAGATTGTCTTTGATGTAAAGAAAAAAAACATTAAGACAAAACAAGAAGAGTTAAATCTTAAAAAATAAACTTTAAATAATACTAGAGGGAGAAAAATATTGGATTAACAATAATACCTACCTAATTAAAATAAATAAAAACCTAAGCACGAGTCGCTTTACGTCGCTTTTGTTTATTAATCTTAATTCAATATTTTTACTAATTTTACTACTAATTTAAAATTACAGAATTCTGGGTAATCGTAATGACGTTTTAATTAACTCTAATAAATAAATAAAAAGTTAGATTTTCAATACTCAATACTCAATACTTTATTGCATTCCGTAATGTTTTATAAAGGTGGACCATAGATAACTTAGCTTAACTCATTATGGACCCTGTCGGGCACAGCAAAATTATGAGAGAGGAAGAGGGTTTGGCATCATTTGCAAATTGATTGCCCATTAAACAAGTATACATTATAATATTATATTATTTTATGGCGTTTATATTCTTATTATCTCAAGCTCTAAATCACCTTTGACTTGTTGGACATAATATTCCCACAGAATCAGTTAATGATTAAGCAGAACTTATCCGATAGTGTAAGGGAAAGTAATACTTATACATTACTTTCAGAGTTACTATAATACTTTAGGTGACAGTCCACCTGTCACTAAAATGTATTTTACATTGGAATTCGACACGTTACACCTTGAGCTGCGCCGGCGCACCTGCCGTTGGCACTTCTAGCACTTTCATAAAGGTAAAAGCGCATAGTTATTTCAAATTTATATAAGTAGCAAATATTTATTATGTTTTTTCTGTTTTATCTATATCTATACTAATATTATAAAGAGGAAACATTTGATTGTTTGTACTGAATAGGCTTCGGACCTACTGGAACGATTTGATAAATTCTTTCAGTGTTAGATAGCTCATTTATCGGGGAAGGCTATAGGCTATATACCATCACGCTACGACTAATAGGAGTGGAGTAGAAATGAAAAAAGTTATCAAAACCACGCGGGTGAAGCCAATGGCGGGAAGCTAGTAATGAATATTTATATAATGAGTTCCTATTTCAATATCTGCACTGTGGTTGGGTTACACAGTTTCGAGTTTACCGGTATCCCAAACATACCGGTAAACATCCTAAGAAATAGAGCGAGTTTGACTTTGCTATAACCGCTATAGCAAAGACAATGCTTGCTATTAAACTCCGACCTATTACTGAGCATTTCATAAATAAACCCAATAACAAAACAAATAACACTTTGCTCAAATCAAACCTAGGACCTCTAGCGTAGCAGTCGCGTTTAGGACTACTAGGTTAACGAGGAAGTTAATCTTTCCTGTACCAAATTTCAAAAAAAGGCGGGGGTTAATAAATAAATATCCTGGGACATTTTTACACAGCACCATCTAGTCCCAAACTAAGCAGAGCTTGTACTGTGGGTACTAGACAATGAATATAATACTTATATACTTTTTTTTTTGTAAATACTAACTTATAATATATAAGAAACACCCAGACAAACACAAACACCTAAGTTCATCACATAAATGTTTGTATGTCTTGTGAGAATCGAACCCACGACCTCGTGATCAGCAGCAGTAATTAACTATCTTTAATATTACTAGAGATTATTCAAGTTACATACAAAGAAAATTGCTTCTAACAAAAATACAAGGTTAAAGTGCAGTGTACATAACTCAGCTATTCTACAAGTAATTTCTGACGACGATACACTCTCTTGCATAACACAAGGAGAAAATATCTCGGATCTAGAAGTGTCCATGGGAACAGTCACGCAACCTTGCACACAATGCGAAGCAGCTTGGGAACCTTCATATAGAAACTGTATCTTGGTACCACAACGTTTTAACGCAATATTTTTTTGTGTGTGGGAAAGGGACAGCGCTATCTAAAGAATAGTGTGGCATCCCTTTCTCTCAATCGCAAAAAAAAAGTTGTAATATACACCCTAGCAAGCTATAGGTACTAAGATACCAACTGCTGCAACTTATAGTGGCTGGAAAAAGATCAGTAGGCCGAAGAAGAAAGATGTGGCTGCCCAATATTCGCGAGTGGACCGGCATCAACAGTGCCGCTGAACTGTTCCGTCTCGTGAAGTACAGACTGAAGTTTTCCGAAATGACAGACAACCTCCAGTAATTGGAAAGGCACTTCGAAGAAGAAGCTTTACTTTTTTTGTACAAATTAATGCCTTTTAACTTTAACTTTAACTTTTTGCTGCTGACCTTGCAGGTCAGCAGCAAAAAGTTGTGAAGTTATAGGCAAACCAAAGGAGGTCATCAAACGCCCATACATCTCAGCCCAAATTTGTACCGGAGGTACATGACAGCTGTCAAGATGATAGTTTTTACCAAGAAATCACTATGAAACTGATAATAATCTGCCGTAATTGCCCGTAATGGCGTGCGTTTGTCAATCCGAAACTGACACTGACAGTTTTTACTATGAAATCATTACGAAACAGATAATAGTGTGCCAAAATGGCGTGATTTTTCTCAAATTCAAAGATTTTTTCTGATCCCCCAGTCAACATAAAAAAAAAGTACGATTAGAGTTTTAACCAGCGTAAACAGAGTATTTTTTCCAATAAGGGTACACTTATTGGAAAAAATACTCTGTACATTCGGTACATCATTTGGGCAGATTTTGTTGACCTCCTTTAATTTAGAAGAAAAGTGCCATCGACATGGAGCAGAAGAAGAATCGTTTGAGTTATATATTCGATCATCTAAATATATTTCTATAACTATCGTATCTTCCTAGTTAGAAAATCGCGGAAATTACATATATTTCTACAGATAATGTTGTAGAATTAGTTCTGGTTGTACGTAACACATTCCTTTCTATATATTGATATCCGCTCCGCTGGCATTCTCGTCGCAGTTTACTTGCATATGGGTGATGTTTTTAAAAATCAGAAAAATCCCTTGCCAATTAGGAAAGTAAATGTGTTGATAATGAATGATGATATCAGTGCCTCGACCATGAGTTTTTGTCACTAGACTCGCTAGCGACGCGGTAAAATATTTGTATGGAAAACTCTCGCAGCGCCTCTAGCGGTTACGTAAAGAAGTAAAACCTGCTATGGGATTACAGCGTTTCGATGCGTAAAAAACCTATCGAAAGTCATTCGATAGAACTCATGGTTGAGGGGCTGAGATGGTAATGGTAAATGAACGTATGGTAAGTAACGAATGGTAAGTGAAGTGAAGCTCCGCTGGCATTCTCGTCGCAGTTGACTTGTATAAAGGTGATGTTTTTCGAAATCAGTAAAATTCAAAAGTCAATATTTTAAAGGTACAGAAAATGTTTGTATTTGTCTGAGAATGAGATATGAGTGGATAGCATAACGCCTAGGTTCTCGTTCTGAGCAGAAACTCTTGACGATTAGGAAAGTAAATGCGTTGATAATTATAATGATGATGATATCAGAGATAGTGAGTGAACTGCGTTAACAGTTCTACCATTTTTCGATCAAATGCTATTGATATCTATACTAATACTAAAAGAGTTTAAACACGCTAATCTCAGGATCTACTGGTCCGATTTCAAAAATTCTTTCAGTGTTAGATAGCCTGTTTAACGAGGAAGGTTATAAGCTGTATATCATCACGCCACGACCAATAGGAGCTGATTATATAAAGTTCAAAATGTTGCAAAAACGTCTACGGGAACGAACTCGCGGGCAAAGGCTAGTTACAGATAAAATGATATCAACACTAATAATTACGAAAATGGTTTATCTTTGTATTGAAACAAACTCACCCTAAACCTTCTCCGTACCGTCGTGGATAAAAATAATTAAATAGTTATAGGTACTATAAAATATGAATTCCTTACCGTTCTTGGCTGGTAACATCAATGGTGGAGGTTCCATGGTGTGGTAAGTATATTCCGTTACTTATTTATATTTCATAATCACAATTAATGTCTGTTTCTTTACGAGGATTTGTTGAAATTGACGTTTCGTTTCTGTCAAAAATTGGAGGTTTTAGGGAAGGATGCAAGCCTCAAACAACATCTTGTTAACATCTCGGGAGTACAGGCAATGTAATTACTTAATTGTTAGTACATACAAACATACAACTCATGCGAAAGCTTTTATATGCATTTTCTGATTACAGGTATTAGAGACATATTTTTGTAAGATAGCACAGTAATATTTTCAAAGTCTAGATAACATTAACTGCCTCATAACTGCAGTGGTGCTGGGTTTAGCTCTAGTGGTTCTGCGTCTAAAATTTCGGGTACGATTCCAATGTCGAGAGAATCTAGTTTTCAACCGACTTCAAAAAAAGGAGGAGGTTCTCAATTCGACTGTATTTTTTTTTATGTTTGTTACCTCAGAACTTTCGACTGGGTGAACCGATTTTGATGATTCTTTTCGTAGCCAAACTATTAATTTAATTTAAATATGACTTCCCAGGTGGTCCCAGGTGTTTTTTGGAGGCGGTTTGTTTTTTGTTTAAAAATAATTGTGTATGAGAGAACGCCCAAGATAACGGAGAAAATCAACGCAGATATAATACACACCTGTTTTTGCCTTTTACTTTTTTTGCATCTAAACTACCGATGTATGGGATGAAGAGAAATCTCAAAATATTACCTATCAGAATCTAAAGATTGCGAACAATGTAATTAAAGTACCCCGCCCACTGCAACGTAACATTTATAGTGTTCGGCACGTGCAAAATTCCACATAAATTTATTGCCAACGCCTACGAACATTAAAATTTTATCTTAACCTGTTACATGTCGGACGGAAATAAAATCAAATTAATCGATTGATGAAGCGTAGTAATTACGACTCCTACGAATACATTTTAAATGACTGAACAATGACTACGTTTTAGGCCAACAATATTTAAAAAAGTTGAATACGGCATAGGAAGGACACATGTTGTATTTTATCCCGGAAAATAAACAGTAAATAGTGTAACCGCGGGTAACAACATTACAGCAACTTTTAACTTAACAACAACGTTACAACAACTTTTAACTTAACAACAATGTTACAGCAACTTTTAACTTAACAACAACGTTACAGCAACTTTTAACTTAATAATGTTACAGCAACTTTTAACTTAACAAAAATATTACAGCAACTTTTGTTATAAATTCAGTGTTGCTACAAAAGGACATCAGTCTGTCGGTAACGACAATCTCTTTCGCTCAATAACTTTTTATTACTCACTATGAATCAGGTAATATCCTATTCCGGTATTCGCTTGAGTATAATTATGACTACGTTATTGTAGTTATTACGACGATCATAACAATATGACTCACTGTACACCTGGATTTTGCTTAGAACCATTACAATAAGACCATTGCATTCTTGGTGCAGTGGTCCATAGGTTAAAATTTTGCCTTTTGGTAAAAAAAACTCACACCATGCCAATATGAGCTGACATCGCACTGATTATGATTTTTGTACGACGAGGGTTCAGCTTGACCTGGAAATGTACGGCACGGTAGCCCTCTACATACTGCGGTCGCGGGTTTTATCGATAAGAGATACAAATATTAATACGGCCTTTGACACAAAGTTTGAAGGCATGTATATAAATATGTTTGCCGCAATGGATGACCGATCAGCTTTTTGCGTGCTATTACAATATCCCTGCGAAACAAATATTTGTACTACCTACAGGTACTGCTACAGGTTACTCGATCCCATTTCCAGGTCTAGGTGTATTTGTAAACGTAGGACTATAGGAGAAAATTTTGGAGTGGAAAAACGTAGTCATAGCTCTCATTGAGGTTAACATAACAATTTTCCTTTCTAGGTCCCGTTAAGGCCTTTAATGAATCCGTTCTTTGTGCTTAGTGTGAATGGTAATGTTCACAGCGCCATGTTAATTCTATAGCATTTCGCAGTTTATAGGCCAGTAGAGGCAGCGCCCACGTGTGTTTACAATATAATTCGAATTCAAATGTTTTGTTTCAAGTAGACCATAGCATATGTACCTACTTATGAAAAGTAAAACTAGTAGCGCTGTCCAAAAATGTGTATGGAGAAGAGTCGGCACGAAACTGCATAGAAACTATTAAAAATATCTCTTTTAAAATATATATAAGATATTTATCATCAAGCCTGTATATCCCTAAAGGGTTAGGCAAAAATTTACCTATTTACCATGTAATAGGGTATGAGCCTATTGCCATAAATTGTGGCCTGGGCCAAAATCCAAACTGCTACTGGGAATTTTTCAACAATTTTTGGGCACGACAGACGACCCCAGGACCTAGCGTAACAGTCGCGGTTACCACCACTAGGCCAATGAGGCAGTTTTCAAACACAACCTCACTTTTCGTCGCACAGTCGGGTAAAAAGTAATTCGCCGTAAAACCGGTCTAGTGTGTGATGTGGTTATGCAGTAAAAGCGACATTGCGCGGTAGTGGTCTCCGAATAGACTTGATGTGTTTTTGATGTTCGCTTCGTTGTTTCCGTTATGAAATAGCTATATCAAATTAGATATTGTACCTATTGTATATTATTTCTTACATGTAAATAATATATTAGAAAGATGTTGCAGCTAAATCTAAGACACAGAGTACATTTAACATACCATCACGCCAGTATTCCCCGAAAGGTTAGGCAGAGGTGAACCAATATACACCTACAGTTTGTCAGTAGGTCACATGTAATAGGGGGCGAGCCTATAGCCATCAACCGAGCACATCCAGACTCCGAGCTGCTATTGGGAAAAAACCCAACAACACTATAAAATCGAACCCAAGTACTCTAGCGTAGCAGTCTCGCTTTGAACCACTAGACCAACGGCAGTCATACATTATTATAATATTATTATGTTGTAAAACGCGAGAAGTAAATTGATGTTATCAACTTTTATTGATAGAATCGTAACACAGACATTGTCTTGTGTTTTGTTTCCAGGTTGAGATGATGAGTGGGGCATGGGTATAGAGATTAGTGCTTGATTAATGGCAATAGGCATTGCACATGGATTTAAATACTAAAGATATGACCGTCCGAATATTTGATGACGGGGTGTTATAAGTTTGACGTGTGTGTGTGTTTGTGTGTGTGTGTGTGTGTGTGTGTGTGTGTGTGTGTGTGTGTGTGTGTGTGTGTGTGTGTGCGCGCGTGTGCATGTTCGTAGCTCCCGAATGGATGAACCGATTTTGATTTTGTTTTTTTTTTATTTGAAAGGTGAACTAATCGGGAGTGTTCTTAGCTATGTTTTATCAAAATCGGTCCAAAATGGCCGCCGCCACAAAACAGCGAATTATATATTTTTTCACAACTCCCTAAATATGGGTATCAAATAATGAAAGGGCTTAGTTAGGAGAATATGATAAATTTCAAATCCAAGATGGCCGCCACCACAAATTGGCAAATTAAATTATATTTCGTGTCGGGGGTTTTCTAAATTTTTAATTTAGGTTAGGTTAGTTAGCCAATCGCGTTCCGAATTTAGAGAAGATATCGGGAGTCGGGACGAAGTTAGGGGGTGTCATTGTGACATACGGTCCGCCGAGTCCTTACGCAGTAATATTAATGTCAATAACATTACATAGGACTTAAAAACCTGCCGACGAACAGCCGTTGCATTAGTACACCTCTGCTTTATCCCTCGAAGAATACAAGCGTGATAATATTATGTACTTATATCACTAAGTATTTATTAACACATTGTCATACAAAAAGGTATTCATCATTTTAAACAACAGTTAAATTAATGCGTCTAACGTGAACAATTTTGCGAACGTTCCGACATGATGGTCGAACAATGCGCAAGCGCAAAATATCCGTGAAATTAATTGTTGCGGCCGCAATTGTTTTTAGTCGGTAAGTCGTCGATGTTCGGTCATCGTCAAACTTTATAGCTACTCGATTGCATGCTGTATGGGAAGGTAATAAGGTATGTTTTGCTATGGGGAATCGTTTATAGCGTTTAAGCTAAAGAGAGCTATTCACTCATTGAACATATTGTAACTGTTTTCAGTTATTCTGTCTCGTTGGCTTAGTGGTCGTAATCACGACTGCGACGCTGGAGGTCCTGAATACGATAGCTCGGGATTTTTTATGGAATTCTCAGTAGCTCTGAATTTGGACTTGAGCCATACATAGCAATACCTAGGCTCGACGTCTTCTGACATTACCTAGTTCACTGCCAAACTCCTTGGAGAAATACTGGCGTATCATCAGACCAGTGTTTTGTTGTGTATTGTAGCACCGCAGGGCAGAACTTGAATAAATTATATATATAAATAGATTATATATCTATACTAATACTAGCTGACCCAGCAAACGTTGTTTTGCCATATAGGGGTGGGTGGGTCACCCTTATCATTTAGGGGTATGAAAAATAGATGTTGGCCGATTCTCAGACCTACCCGATATGCACACAAAATTTCATACAAATCGGTCCAGCCGTTTCGGAGTAGTATGGCAACTAAAACTGTGACACGAGAATTTTATATGTTAGAGATTATAAAGCTGAAGATTTTGTTTGTTTGGTTGAACACGCTAATCTCAGAAACTGCTGGTCCTATTTGAAAAATTATTACTGTGTTAGATAGCCCGTTTATCGAGGAAGGCTATAGGCTATATATCATCACGCTACGACCAATAGGAGCTGAGTAATAATAAAAAATGTAGCAAAAACGGGGGAAAGAATCAACTTCTACCGGAACGAATTCTCGGGGGAGGCTAGTTATTGTATACAAGTCCTTACATGCCTCCTATTACATGGGACCTTCCCCGCAACCATGAGTTCTATCGAATGACTTTCGATGGGTTTCTTACGCATCGAAACGCTGTAATCTCATAGCAGATTTTAGTTCCTTACGTAACCGCTAGAGGCGCTGCGAGTGTTTTCCATACAAATATTTTACGGCGTCGCTAGCGAGTCTAGTGAGAAAAACTCATGGTCGAGGCACTGAAGATACCGGCGAACTGTGGGTGTACATACATTAGTACACCTCTGCATCACCCTTCGACGAATGCAGGCGTGATGAATATAAATATCTTGAGACATTTTTACACAGCACCATCTAGTCCCAAATTTTTACAAGACTACTAGACAATGGATATAATACTTATATACTTTTTTTTGTAAATATATACTTATAATATATAAGAAAAACCCAGACAAACACAAACACCTAAGTTTGTGTGTTGTGGGAATCGAACCCACGACCTCGTGATCAGCAGTCCGGTACTCGAACCACTAGACCTCAGACGTCGTCTATGGTATAAGTACTTATCCATAGGTATACAGGTACAGTATAGCCTTAAATGAAGTATGATTAAGAAAATGTCTCGCTTCCTGTAATTTCCCGGTTAACTAGTTTATCGCCAATTACGTTAATTATTCGCTATCTGATGAAACCAAGGGCGCATACGCTTTGTCTTAAATGCTGGAATAGTTGTTTATATAGTGTTAGCGACGTAGGTACAGTTATATTTGGGAGGGGTAACTCTTTACCCGACTGCGGCGACGCGACGTCCAAAAGAAGAGTATACAAAATTGACACCATGAAAACCTTGTAGTTTTTGGGTCTATTATGGCTGATGTACTTTGACTTTGGTGAACTCGTTAACAATTAACAAAAATGTCAGGTAACTGTTAAGAACTATTTAACATCATTAACGCCCGTCACCATAGTCTACCATGACCGTAGTTTCTTTTTTTATCTTAGATAGGCTTGCAATTGACTATAACGCAACGATGTCGCCTACGATGGAGCGCGCTTGCCTAGAAGAAACCGATTCACTCTCGTCTTGAAGACACCCAAATTATTTACTACTAGCTTCCCGCCAGCGGAATCGCCCGCGTGGTCTTATAATTTTTTCCACGTTTTTGCTACATTTTTCATTACTACTCCGCTCCTATTAGTCGTAGCGTGATGATATATAGCCTATGTTACTCAGGGATAATGTAGCTTTCCAAAGGTGAAAGAATTTTTGAAATCGGTCCAGTAGTTTCGGAGCCTATTCATTACAAACAAACAAACAAACAAATCTTTCCTCTTTATAATATTAGCATAGATTCACCCAAATTATAAGCCCAAATTATCACCCAAAGCTTGTTATCCACAGAAAAAATACCAAAACACCTTTCCATTCGTCTTAATTGAATTATACATGCGATCATGTTCAAGTACACAATAGTCAAAACCTTGAATTGTCAGTACGAATGCTAAGACGTCCATACTATGAACTTGTCACGACTCCTAACTACTTGTAATCTATGTACCATTGTGCTAACCTCTTTGTCTTGAAGCCGAAGACCCTGAGAAGGACGGACGAACAGACATGAGATATTTACTATAACGAATTGTGACGTAAAAGTTCTTTTTGCGTCACAGCCGTCAAAGACACGAGGGACATCTTTTGAGAGGGTCGCAGTTATTTTTACACGAATCTAGACTGTAATTTGAAGTTTTAATGTTCAATTTCCTGTATGAGACCTGAGCCAAATATGTTTATCTATCTTCATAAAACTAGTCTGCATATCCAAGGTTTTCAGACATTAAGGCGTAACGGTCATGCTCAAAACATACGCCATTATTGCACGTAGCTACAATCTAGAATTCTAGAGATACAAATCAGTTGCATGTTGTCGACACTCTAATCTGTACAACATAATATGCAGGTGGTTTATTATTATCCTTATTGTGTGCTCGGTATCGTAAGGCTTCTACTGCAAGTGAAGGTAGACACGATAAGCTATACAGATGCACTACAAAAATCAACGCTATTGCGATGAAATACAGTTCCAAAGTACTTCAAAGTTTATTGGTACATTTTTATTTCCAATGTTTAATAAATAATGTGGAAACAAAATACAATCTCAGGCAGGGTTCAATCCTTCTAACCTTCAGTTAAGTACATCGAAGTAAGCTACCATCCATCACTGCGTGTGATGTCGAATTTCACAGATTCGAGCCTTTGATACTTATAATATAGGCACTAGATAAGAAATAAATTAACATTTGTTCATGAAATAAGGGATGGAAGTTTAATAAGGAACAAAGTAACTAAGTAACCACACAGAAGAAGTCGCGGGCAAAAGTTAGCTACAATACAAGGTGGAAGGGACATCGACGCACAAACGTCGTGACAAGGTTTCATTCATGGTCAAAAATAAAATTCATGTAGAAAATGATCGGTTATTACAGATATTGTCATTTTTGAGCGCGCAGTGTATTGCTAAAAACGCGATCATAACGCTCCGCGGTGAATATTATCGCGAGCGCGATCCAAAATAAATGAAATAATTATTTTTTAATTATAAATCTAATTTGGGTAGATAGAAATAATGTTTTTACACGTTGAAGTAAAAAAAAGCAGAAAAAAAATGAAAAAAGTTACGGAAAATTGTAACGCAAGGGGATCCAGAATCATGTACTGAACTCGTGTATTCCACCTTGTATAAGCTGACTCTATACCTAAACGAAGTAATGAGAAGTAATGATAATTAACATAAGACCTTGATTGCGTAATACCTAGATTTCTCTTATCAACAAAAACAATCTAATTAACACAGCTGATAACCTTAAATTCAGTTTAATTTTACAATACAAACAAAAACACAAGACACAGTGCCAAATCATCAGAAAAAATATAACATTACGTAAGTAAGTCAATGACCCGTACCGAAACTACAGAATTAAACAATGTTTGTTGTAATACGTATCAAAACTTATTTAAATTGACTGAACCCTATTTGCTGTCACTGATATAATATGCCATACATAAGGCTGCTTTTCTACCAGAGATGCTACCAGCTTTAGTCCTGTTTGGTTTTTCCGTGGAATTCCCAGTAGCAACTAACAACAACTCTGAGTCTGGATTTGTGCGGTTCATGACTATAGTTTCGTCCTTTACCTAAAACTACGAGTTGGAACTAACACGCTCGATTTTGGAATAGAACCCCCAGGGGCTGTAGACAAGTTCCAATTTGACATACTAATCGAGGGAAGAATAGAAACAAAATCTATGGAATTGACAGAAGCTTTCGACCAATCGAACTGTCACTAATGTCGATTCGAATGTCAAATTGCAACTTGTCTAGGCCCCCAGCCCCAGGACCTCTAGCGTAGCAGTAGTGCCACAGAATAAATCATAACAGAATGGCCACTCTCCGCCCCTCCCTAACGTCAGATACCTAAGGGCCCCCGCATTCTGCCGGTGTTCTTGCCGGACTGCCAAAAAACCCTACGCACCTTAACGCACACATTTGCACTTGTACAAACGTAACTTTGACAAGTTTGACATTCGGTATTGTAGTGTGCAGCGGTATCGGAAAGTTTGTATGGAGTGTCACAGGTGTGGTAGTGCTTAGGACCAATAGTTTAAATAATGTTTCAGTTTCTATTGACTCTGCATCACATCAAGGTGACGTGTTTTATAAAACGAAAAGGTTTACTAAAACGTAACCACTTTAATAGTGACTTCATCAGCTGACGTATAGACCTTCACCTGTCTAATATTTACAGACTGAACACAACTAGTGTCGGTTCTCACATTCTCAGAATTAAGTGCTACCGTATATCTAATGTGTGATTCATAAGTTGCGGTAATTCTTATTTTACATTCAAAACCTGTGGTGACATCCTTTCTCTTGAATTGTATCGCATTAGAGAGGAATACGTCTTGTCTCATTTTGTAATCGGGGTTCCAACTTTTAGAATCTTAATACCTTTCAAGTCAAAAGCTTATGGTAGTCTCGAAAGCTGAATTGAAGTCGAAAAACTTAAAATAGAAAATGAAGACAATTGCGATATATGGTATAAAAAAGCATTGTAATTTTGTATGTACTACTACTTGTTTGTATTACACATACTCTACAGTAACAGTGAGAAATATAGATTCATTTTAAGGAACCTATGCGAAACATTCGAGAGTACCGAGGGTTAATTTAGATCTTTTAGAACGTCAAAATGAATTAACTAAATAAGATTATAAAACGACTGAAATTAAAACATTGGATTCTAAATGAAGTGAAGTGTGGGTCACAAGAGTGTTTCTAAGGATTGAGGTTGATATCCGAATGATAGATCCAATTTAGTAAATTAAATCTAATAGAGTAAGCACATCGTCTTTGTAGTGTCATCGTGTATTTAATCAATGCTGCTTGTCCCCACAATTACCGCTAGTGACTTGCCTGGTAACGAAACCATCTGTTGTGTGATAGACAACTTGAATCGATATAATATTGAATTTACCTGCGGTTACGTCATAAATTATTTCGTAATCAGCAATACCAAGGTTAGGTTAGTCACTCTAGATATTCATTAGAACTTAGTAAACACTATTTAAGACAAATGACTACATTCTAAGGGCTGCTGGTTGTAACGCATTAAATACTTTTTGAACACTGTAATGTCAAAACATTAGCAAGCTTATTTACTCTTACTTTTGACCGCCACATCATCCTTAAATCTGTAATACATTTGTGTCACATTAAGCTTTATTGTGCAGTTGCGTAGAATGCTAAATACAAATCAGAAATGTGCCATAGTGCAAGTTTTTGTCCAATGCCTTTCCTTCTTTAATTATTCTGTCTCGTTTAGCCAAAGTATGAATTGAAAGAAAACCATTTCGGTCAGTTCTTTTATCGGTCTGTAATAATGATTGCATTAACAACAATTTGCCAATTCTTTATTTTATTTGAATTTTGTATCTTTGGCAATCTATAAAGGAAGAACGCTTCATAAAAACTACATTGAGATTTCTTACATTGAAATCATTTTAAATTTCGTTTTGTTTTGCAAGCGATCTTAAAAAAATGTCAAGGCTTCTAATTTTTGTATCCATTGTGATTCTGGTTTTATTTTGTTACTGAACGAATAGGTTCTTATTTATTTTAGCATTATTTCGCCTGATCTAGTTGTACATCTGATTTTACAATGTATTATGTATTTATAAATATTTATAAAACATTTGTTTAAGATCTTAATGTAACTAGCAACGTTAATTACTTCTTAAATTTTATTAATTTGCACATAAAGTTGAAATACTTAACAATATTTTAAGCCATTACTTATTGACCAAAGACCTTTCTTTTAGACCTTTATCCACCACTATTTGTTATTTCTGACGTATAACTTTTTGGCATGCATGATGCATGTATTTTTTGATAAAACGCTGAATGTTAATCAATCAAATGGGATATCTTACACAACAACTGCACTATTCTGTATTTTTCCGATCCAAATTATCACTATAGATAAACAATCTTTTAAAGCATTACAGAATATGAAGTTGCGGAGTATTATGCACTGATTAAAAGTGACGTATGTCATACTCTTTAAGATAAGTGAAAATCCGATAAACATTTCCATTATTATATTGGAGTGTCCACTCTATTTTTATCTATCACGTTATGTGCACATTGACTTTTTATATCTTTATTATTTTTAACTTATTTACTGCAAGTTTTACACTGAAACATTATGCAGATTGCATGCTCATTTGTTTTATTAGAATTTATATCAGCAGCAGCGTGTTGATCATTATTGTTTTGCGTGATACTATTAATAATATTATTCGATATTATAATATGATGGCTTATCCAGATGACCCTTTAATATATGAAAATTAGAATGTGTGCGTAGACCTACTTACTTGTTTCGTAATATTCGAATAGTTTGACCAAGCTTATTAACTTTCCAGGCAGCTATTTGTAGTAAGTAGCACAAATTATTCGTGGTTAATGTAACTGGCCTAAATATTTATAATATTGTCACGATAGGTAATTTTTGAACGCAAAAATCTACCTTTGATTTGAATCAATTCGATTCGATACGGGTAAATGGATCGATTCATTGCGTAATCGTTGAAATTCTCCGCTTTCGAGTTTTCGATCGGTATGCCTTGCGTCAACTATTTTACTTCGAGTAATAAAATGGGTGGGATTGTAGCCAGAGGTAGCGTGTTTTTCATTGTGCGTTATAAAATAATCATGGTATTCGATAGTGTGTCAAGGGCCCTGTCGATATACGGGCAATGGGTATTAAAAATAAGGCCAACCCATAGTAACAATGCTACATATTTTAATTGCGTTTTAATCGTTCACAATGGGATAGAAAAAATAGAGATTTATCGCTTGACTTGAGTGAGAGCAGAATTGTTATTGAATTGTTTCATTTGACATTTGAATGAGCAATTATTATGTTCAGAATAATTTGACGAATCATTAGTCCACGTCGTTTTGATGATGATTATTAACGAACCTTCGTCGGCTAATGACGTAGCATTTGCTAAATTTCTAGTGTGAATGTAGTTGATGAAGATTAATAAAACTGTAACCTCAAAATCCAACCGATAACAGTGTAATATAGTTCCTACAAAAACAATTATTTCAATCATATTTAACGACCAGAGTAATTGGAAATCAAACAAAAGAAAAACGGAATTCGAAACTCAAACACGCTTTTGAATAAGGCCAGCAAACAAGTAAGGAAATATTAAAAGACAATATAGTGGTAAACTGGTAATACATAAAATTCATTCACCTGCCCGTGAAAACATAACTCGACTAATTGTAATAACATACTTTATTAAAGAAAATTCTAAAATTAATCATAGTATCATATTTGGCAACGTTATCCGAATTATCTCCCTGATGCTTTATCTTACAGTGAGAGACAACCCAAGGCTTACCATTATCTCGGCATAAGTCCTACTAATATTATAAATGTGAAAGTTTGTGAGGATGGATGGATGGATGGATGGATGTTTGTTACTCTTTCACGCAAAAACTACTGAACGGATCTGGATGAAATTTGGTACAGAGATAGGACATAGTCTGGAATAGCACATAGGCTACTTTTTATCCCGGTAAAATTTATGGTTCCCGTGGGATAGCGGGTGAAGCCGCTGGCAAAGGCTGGCAGCCGAAAGCTAGTATACGATAAATGAAAAGACTGCCTCAGAGGTCTTGGTGTGATTCCCAAATCGACGAAATTGTTATTGGATTTTATCTATGAAATTCTGAGTATCAGATTAGACTTGTGCCCGGTTAATGGCAATAAGGTCGCCCCCTATTACATGGCACCTAATTATACCGGCGAACTATGGGAGTACAACAGTACACTGCCTAACCCTTCGGAATACAAGCATGATGGTATTTTAAATGAAAATAATCAAGGCAATAACATTTGATAACGTTACTATTGACACAAATGCTTGAGCTACGTACCTACACTTTGTATGAATCGTAAACTTGGCATTGAAAATATTAATAGAAAGCTGTAACTAAACTAATCGTAAGCTGAAAAAAATCATCGTATATAAAAACACATTCCTTTAGAAATACGTAAACATGTAGGCAATGCTTTTGCGAATGTTATTCACAGGCTTCACAGCGTTGATAATAATGTTATCCACGGTCAATACCAAAGTAATAAACCTTCATCAAAACATTATGCAAGGTAGCCGAACGTATAGGAATTGCCTATTGCGAAGAACGAATCAATGCTTTTAATAGCTACTGGCTTTATAAACCGCTCTTCTCAGTAGAATTGACCTTCCATACAACTAGATACCATTCAATCGTCACGGCAAAATCTAACCTTAATTATCAAAACCGAACACGACTTAATACAAACATCTGAATTAACTTCTTCCAAATAAACACCGGTTAATGGCAATAGGCTCGCTCCCTACTATATGAAACTTAGACATACCAGTAAACAGTCAGTCAGCCTAATATTTCGGCGAAAACAGGCGCGATGGTAGGTTCATCATCATCAACTCGTTAATCGTTCCACTGTTCCACACTGGTGGGTACGGGTCTCCTCTTACAATGAGATGAGGGTTAGGCTTAAGTTAGGAATGATGTTGTGTTAAAAAAACTGATAGCTCTTTTGAATCTTCTCTAAAAAAATCTCCACCACCTAAGCGGTTTCCTAAGGTCCAATTAACACCCCCTATAAGGACAATATTATCTGGATTCTCTTTAGAATTCCCATTTTTTTCTCAAATGATAAAAAAGTCATCCTAAAACATAATTCACTACACGTTGACAGAGTTCAGTTAGGTCCAAGAATGCATCCTTGTGGCATCCCAGAATTTCTGAGAAGGGACTCCGCGCTGTCCCAAGCATTCGATTCGCCTACGGATAAGAAGTGACCTTTAGGGCGGGGGACTGGTCAGACCGCATGCTTCTGCACTCGGTCCCATGTGGAATTTATAACGCGACGCCGAAGCCGGCTTGCCGTCATAAAAATTCAACGTTAAAATGTTTCTTTATGTTTTAATTGAAATTCTCTTTGCTGCAAGTCTGTTCACATTTGTTTTAATGTATTAAGTTTTGTATTTTAGTACCTCATTCTTAGCTTAAGTCGTAACAGTAAATACTTTGAAAATAAGTATATTAATTTAATATAACTTACAGACGTATTATATGGGTTTCCATATTATAATACGTCTGTAAGTTATGTTCCAAATGATACTTGGATTATTCATTACTTGTTATATGATCTTAAAATTGCTCCTTTGTATTTCAATTAGGGAAATCCACTAAAGGTGTGCATCTTGGAATCGTAAAAACTACAAAGATTTATAAGTATCTTTTATTAAATCTTATAATTTTCGGTTTTGTGGCATTACAATGTGAGCATAGTAATTATAGCCCAAAGCCATTAATCTTCTAAATTACCTACCTATTAGGTATGATTCATTTTAGGGCATTAATATCGTACCAGTGAAGGGCATTTTAAGTTCTAAGCAGGTTTACTTAGAATAACTTTGACCGGAATTACTGCTAACTATGTGGTACGTGGGTATACATTAATAATAGGTCTTGTTAACGTACAAGGATTTCCAGATAAATTGCAAGGTTTGGTTCTGTAATTATCACCTGCCGCAAAAATGGTGTCTAGTCTATCTTAGTAATTTAGAGTAAATTTTGTAAATAAATGTGAAACAAATAAGTATTTATTTTCCTTTCTTTTATACGGAAGTAACAATGGATTTGCCCCATCCCTTATTCTAAGAAAGAAACAGATGTATGTCAACTTCGGTATAATCCATATTTTGTACTATTTGAGATTAGAAACAAAACACAAACTACAAGCGTTTAAACCACCACCAATGCATTTCGTTAAAGAAAAGTATTCATCAATCATAAAGCGGCATTAAAAGAGATATTTCTCGATACATAAGAAACTACTATAAAACTGTCTTGATACCATGTCAACTGTGAATAACATGAATAATTCGCTTGGAAAGTTAACCGGTGACGTCAGCCTAATGTTTATGTGTGATATATGAATATTTTATGAGGACGTTGAGCCTAAGATGGCGATTTTTTGGCCTTAAACAGTTAAGAAAATAAACAAATATAAAAAAAATACATAGCGTAATATCAAGGAGAATATAGCTCTAATTAGAACAACAATATTAATCCCCGTTCATAGCGCGCTTGGGCTCATGAGTCCGGAGGTACTTGCCAACTAAAAGGCTCAGAGCAGCGTATGGTCTCATAGGTCCGGGCGCCCATTCAACTTTGAAGCGTATTTTCTAATAGATAGAGCCTACTTTTGTTTGAACAACTTATGCTCATCTTAAAGAGCACGTCAAGGACCATAGGATTGCAATATTAAAAAAATAATTTTAGTGGGACGATATTCTGATAAACATCACTAAAGGAGACTCATTCATTCGGTCAAACAGTTAGAATTGCACACGGAGTTTTTTGGATTATAAAAAGATATGTGCAAGAATCTTACATAAATCGTGTGTAAATATGTGATTTTGCTAATAATAAAGCCTTGTACCTAATTAGATTTTCAAATTTCATCGTAATTTTTAAATTTTTCAAGTATCAAAACCATCCAACTTTTTCCGCGCCTTGGTCACTTTGTACGTATTTTTTAAAAAATCAGCATCGTTTTGTTCATACAAATTGTAACCATAGAGAAGAAAGGTAAGTGTACACTCCATTTCAAGTTCTAATTCCATGATCGTTTCGTCTCATAAAAAGTGAAACGTAAACATCTGGCGCCATCTTATCGCGCGGCGTCCGGTAATCCGGTTTCAAGTGTTGTTTTTATAAACAATTTCGTCGGCACGACTGCACGAGCTATTAGTGAGTGATTTATTGTTATTGCGGTCCTTTATCTCGGTAGTGAATACAGTGTAATATAAACAAAGTGATTGTGTCAAGTGTTTCAACGGCAAGTTTGTGGGTAAGTTCTCAAACATTTTTTTTTTTTTTTTAAATTCTTATAGAACCTGTTATATTACATTTATACTACCATATTTTTTATTACGGCTATAGAAAAACTATTCATGAACAAATTATAGTTTACAGAATGTGGATAGGTAGTCTAGTTTAGGTTTTATGATCGTTTTAGTGAGCGCCGGCGAACGCGCTCACGAAAAATTTGCCAAAAAAGTTTGCCCAGACGAAACATTTAGACGGATGCGTTTCGACCTAAAAATTTACTGCGATCGAAAGGTTAAATCACAAATTAGTCTTTAGTTTGTTTTTTGTTTTGCGGCCGACAACGATATTGGTCTAACAGTAACGTATGTACCGAGAGTCAACACTTCCTCACTTTGACAAGAGTAACCGAGTAACAGTTAAGCTTTAGTAAGGAAGAACATTTTGACATTGTAATTTCTGCACAATACAAGTGAGTCAACATGGCCACAAAAACGTTACGTCCAAACGAAGTCATTTTTTTGCAAGTCGCCAGTTACAACAACTACAGTCAGTTAAGAGTTAACTAACACTGTTTCGGTAAAGATTGGGTCGACAACAGATCAGATAGCGATCGAACTTAATTGCAGGAAACGAGTTACGAAACCTGCATATACGTAAATGCACTTTATAGTTGTTCTAGCTGAAATTACTTCGTCTTTACAGTTAAAAGTTACAAACAAAGCAATCTGCCAAGCAGTTTAGCAAATCAAACAGCCTGTTTCATCACATCGCAGTCACGACTGTGCCAAACTTAACGACACGATATTCAAATTCCAACTTTTAAATGCACCTAAAGGTCTAGGCTACGCGGCACTCACCGTTTGTGCCAAAATAGTCATCCTTATCCATTAAGTCATGCTGGAAACCATAAGCAGGGAGCCATGCATGGGAGCCCGGGGGCTCAGGCCAATCCGAAATCCGGACCTCCTCCATTTGGACATCAACACAACACTGCACTCCACCAGCTAGTTCACACTGTTAGCACAAACATGCATGGACTACCTCTTCGTTCGTCCATTAGGTGGTCATTTAGGGCGATAACGGTTGGTTTTGCGGACTGGGCACGAGGCAGGTGTACTTGTCCTTTCACTGAGACGCGCGCGCGCGGCGGGGAACGGCGGCTGACTGGCGCGCCGGCCGCTGTGGCGCGCGCGCTGCGATCTCTCCAACCGATATCTATTGCTGTAAAAAAAACGCCAGACGCCGCCGCCGTCGTGCCGCGCCTCAGCTGTGCTTTTGCCTGCTGCCCCTTGAACGGAAACTGAATCGGCAAACGCAAAACTAGATTTACGGGCTCGGAACCAGTTGTACGTGCTTTGGCGATTAAGTGGACATTTTTTCGCCAAAAGATGCAACTTTGGAACCTGTATCGACAGATGTCTTCTGGCAAGTTGCTTCGTTTTAAAATATTTTAAGTGCGTACCACAAGACCCTCGCTATTCGATTCCATTCCATAGTCCTCTTATTACTTAGTTATTTTAATGTCGTACACATACAATAGGTCCTTTTCTTCCATGGACAATCTTGCAGCTGCTATCTTGTAAATATTGATACATATTTTTGTTTTATCGGCAAAATTAGTTTTAATTATGAAGGTATTCGATTACCAAGATTTTCAAACAGTGTAAGATCAGGTAACAATAGACTTACCGCTATTCCAATATAAGATTAGTAAGCTTCTTAGAAAGCAGTAAGTAGCCATTCTTGGTCAAACAAAATCGGAATTAATTCGTCAATTAGAGAAAACTAACTTTAAGCTTACCGCATATATTTAGCAATGAGCTAATATAATAACCAAAAATGGAGTTTAGACTCCCAATGAGGACTAACTTCCCAATGAGTATTTTGAGACAGATAATTATGTTTTGGAATACACCATTATTGCTGCTTGATATAACAAATCCTTATGACACAAATTCCTTGGTATTCGCTGCAATAACATATCAAAGCAGTGACCTTTGCCCGATCAGGCACGGCATACGGTTACTCATAACATTCTCTTCATTAACCGCGTAACTGCCGAATTAATCGCCATACGGATCACGATTACCATGTTTGCGTTGAATTACAACACGCCGGAGTAAACATGGAGAAAGTATGGCAGGTCATAGAAAAAGTGGTGCGTGGGTTATGTCCGAATTGGATTGTTGCGAAAAACTGAGATCACGTAGGAACGCTTTCTTGTAGAAGTAATTTCATACTTTTCATTCGTAATTTGAAACGTGGTAATAATTCCTACCTTCTGTCTTTCATTGTTCTTATTTATTTTTTCTTTTTTACGTTTGAGGTTCCAACTTTCGGAAAAGTTCACATTTTTGATTCTACAGTTTTCTGAGGGTAGTTCTTAGTGCTGTGTCTGCTGTGTCCTGTCCTGTCCTGTGTGTGTTAGTGACTTGTCTTCTGTTCGGATTCAGTTTGGTTAAACACCCAAACCGAACCTATACAGAAGAATTACAAATATTTCTTAATTTATTACATACGGCAGAGCACTGAAATTATTAAGATTGGTTTCCAAATCTGCACGTCATTTTGTCACTCAATGGAAGATTGTGATTGTGTGATTTATTGTATCATCATCGGTTATCATATGTTTTACGTCTTTAAAGGTTAATTAGATTATAAGTATCTGGTAGGATCTGGTATTCAATGTGTTAGCATTATTTGTAATTATGAAAGTTTGTCTGTACTCACATATAGTGCAGTTTCATATGCAATATTGAATTGAAGGTTAATGAAACAAAAGATAAAGATAGCAACATCTTTCATTGCGCACTCTATGGCGGTTATATTATAAGCTTTTTAGAAAATCCACCACACACATTATAATTCTCGATTAGACGCATAGTCGTTAGATGAACATTAAATGATTCCACGATCAACTTGTGCGATTATAAAAACAACATTTCCATTGTAAGAGTTAATGTAAATATAATGTGCTGCCGCACTATTCTTGGTTCTATTTTCTTTTGAATTTCTTTGCTGATGAAGATATGACTAAGTTTGACCTCTTCTAAAAGTTCATGGTTCCAATTTTTTTTAATTGTGTAAGTATAGGGAATTTTCTAATCTGATATAGTCCAATAACGATAGGAAACTACTTAGGTAGAAAATCGCATGGTATCTAGGAGATATATTTATAACTACTACAATGACATTATACAGTTTAAAAATATAACATTGCTAGTTATAAGGTGAATGTCAGTGGAAGCGCCCTAGAAAAACTTACACCGACCGCCCTGATTGGTCCTTCAAAAATATCAGTGAGGTGCGTAGTACTCGCAACCGGCGCGTGTGTGTGGTAAGACTAGCAGTTCCAATTTCATTTTTTCCCAATCCCGTAGGAATTACCCATAACCCCTTCTTAGTGCACACCTCCGTCACTTAAGGAACATTTGTGCATAATTTCATGCTTCTAGACCCAACGGTTTCAGCTGTGTGATGATCGATCCGTCAGTGATTTATAGATAAACTCGAAGATGTGTGGATATGAACTAAGTATGCAAAAACCGTATAGTATTTACAAGGTGGAAGGGACATCGACGCACAAACGTCGCGACAAGGTTTCATTCAAGGTCAAAAATAAAATGACCTAGGTCATTCATGTAGAAAATGATCGGTTATTCCAGATAGGTATTGTAATTTTTGAGCGCACAGTGTATTGCTAAAAACGCGATTATAACGCTCCGCGATGAATGTTATCGCGCGCGCGATTCGAAATAAATAATGATAATAATGAAATAATGATCTTTTAATTATAAATCTAATTTGGGTAAATAGAAATAATGATTTTTTACACGTTTATGTAAAAAAATGCAGAAAAAATTGAAAAGTTGATGAAAAAAGTTACGGAAAATTTCAACGCAGGGGGGTCCAGAATCATGTACTGAACTCATGGTATTCGGATGTGCGTCGATGTTCCTTCCACCTTGTATATATATAAGTTTCTGTTTATGGGAATAATGAGGTATCACTTATCTAAATCGGTTGAGCCGTTGAGTAGTTACGAGCGGACATAGGAACGGACATACATACATACACGTCAAACACATAAACCTCCTTCAGCAGTCGGGTAAAAAAGGCGTGAGTATGAATGCCTACTTTAAAAAAGAAAACTCATTGATTTTCTCTTTATTCAAATTGAATTACCTAGTTTGTTTATTGACTACTAGCTTATGCCCGCAACTTCGTCCGCGTAGAAGTCGAAAATGGTTCTAATAGGATTTTTAATTGTTTTTAACGTTATTCATTTTGATAAAACATAAATTAATATGTGAAAATATTTAAATACTTATACAATTTTACAATCTTTATAGTGTTGTAGGGATTTAAAGGTTAAAAAAGCATGAAAATAAAATAAAAATTTGATACATTATATATTTTATGAACATTAAGCTCGGTCTTTGATCTGGTGTAAGTTACATGGGGTTATTATCTTTTATCTTTTTACAGCGAAATAGAAATACTACACCTGCCACAGTATTTCTTTGTAAAAATATTTTTTTGTATTTTCTTCGGATGCTAGAATCAATAGGCTACTCTGTGCGCTTACTCTGGAGCATGCCACATACTCTGCCCGCGGGAGAAGCAGCTTACCCTCAAATCTACTCCCGCTACCAAGAGTTTGACTTCAGCTTTGTTTATGGTCATTGTAAAAAAGAATTTGATGAAAAACTGCACTCTCTTGAATTCAAAGGGGTAATTTGATGGTGTTAGTGGAATCCTAGGAATAAATGCATACTCTCCTCGAGAGCAACTGGTCAGTATAGTTGACTCGATTACATTGCGATGCATCTTTTCACTTGAAATCTGGTGCCATTGCATAATTTTGGTGGATTTATATTCCGCAGCAACAACATTGGGGCGCTAACTCTAAATTTTAATGTGTTCCACCATTTCCTATTTTAAATAACGGGTCTGAGAACTGTCCACAAATGAGACTGCTTCACGCGCTTTTACTTCTGAGCTCTACTGGTAAAGTCTGTCGGATATCACGATTGCTTCTGACTTTGGCCGATGTTAAACTTAATAAAAGTCTTGCCTGTTACACCAGGAGCACTCAAAAAAAGATATCACTACGTATTATTATACTGGAATTTATTAAATCTTTGTTTATTGAATAAAGAGCCTTCACTACTTGACATTATTTACTGCTGAGGAATTGACATTTCATGTGTCAAAAATTTTATTTTAATCTATTTTAAATAAAAAACACTAAGGAGTATTGATATCAACTTGGAAATAAAATAACCTTCTACCCCCTTTTTAACCCAGTTAGGGGATGAATTTCAATAAAATACGAAACACGTCTTCCTTCAATTCTGTTATAGAATGTATATGCAAAATTTGAAGTAGATTGAACCAAGGAATCACGTTGTCCCATACAAACTTTGCCCCCCTTTTTCACTCCCTTAGGGATAGAATTTCGAAAAATCCTTTCTTATCGGATGCCTACGTCATACAAAGAATACACCCTCCAAGTTTCAGGTCTCTACGATCAGCGGTTTAGGCTGTGCGTTGATCCGTCAGTGAGTCAGTCATTCAGGACAAAGCATTTTATATGTATAGATAGATGATACTTAAATTATGTTTATGAACTGTTGACTGAGGTTCTTATTGATCAAAGACTGTCAAAACTATGATATTTCGAGCCAAACGGCGGAGGCGTATGTACAGTCAGCAACGAAAGTAGCTGAACACTATGAAATCTTCAAAACGCTTTAACATCTTTAATATTCAGAATTCACTGACCCTTGAAGGCAGTACAAATTCTCATAATAGAGGACAATAATATATTTTACCTTAGTCAAAATCTAATGAATAGTTTTGGTACTGTGATGTTTTTAAACTTTCGCCGTGTTCAACGACTTTCGTTGCTGACTGTACGCTTCATACAGAAATATTAAAGGTTACTGGGACTCGAATGACGTATAATATTTGCGCCAATACGTCAAAATGTCAAACAAATGTAAATTGGAGTCGTATTTTGCCGTTGGTATAATATTGCCTGATACTATAACGCAGACTAGCCCTAACGAGACTGCTACGCTAGAGGACCTGGGTTCGATTCCCAGGTCGACAAGTGTTTCTGGGATTTTCTGTGAAATTGACAGTAGCACCTCGGAGTCTGGATACGCCCGGTTCGCTCAATATTAAATGTGACCTAAACATATCGACGAACTGTGGGTTGTTGTGGAACACCCTGCCTAACCCTCCGGGGAATAAGGCGTGATGGTATGTATTTAATTAAACTGGAATCCACAACAAAAGAAACCTATTGTGTTATATTTGAAGAGTTCGTTTATCGACCGTGTTAATCTTTGGAACTACCAATGGGACTTGAAAAAATGAAGGATATATGGAAGGCTAAGTATAGGCTGTGATGTATTGCTAATAGAATTCCTATTACAATAAACTAGTTACGCGTGCTGTGGTAGAGGGCGCGGTAGAGACGTGCGACACTGACATTGACAGTTGACAATTGACATTATGCTATATGATAATGCACTCTCTCTCGGAGTCTGAGACCCCAAGCGACACCACGTATAACAAAACTCTAACAATGTTTATTATTTAATCCCAACACCATTCCAGGATATATTGTGTTAAACACAGGACACAACATAGGCTATTTAATATTACGCTACGAGTCGAGCAAAAACAGGTAATGACCATCAAATATTAATTTCTGAAATTAAGCACTAAGATTAGCTATGCCTGCAGAATTTAAATCCATTTTGCACAAGAACTATTACCACACTTCGAAATGTGGAACATCTTCGTTCTTGTTCTTGTTACGTAACGTTACCTAATAGTTCCCTATATTCCCTTTACTGCGTAAAAGTTCGGATTTAAGAATGTAAACATCTCCTTGGCATAGAGCCAGTTTTCTAATGAAATCGCCCTCTAATTTATTTTTGGGATTTCATATCAATTTGCTTGTAAATTGGCTTTTGTTCCAGTTTTTAAATAACTGTCCCATAAGCCTTGTGGTTGTAAGCGACTGCTACGCTGGGTCCTGGGTTTCATTCCCAAGTTATGCATTACTATTGGGTTTAGGGATTTTATATCAATGTTTCACAAAAAATGGTGTTTATTCTAGTATTTTAATTACTGCCTCATTAGCGTCGTGGTCGTAAGCGACTGCTACGCTAGAGGTACTGGGTTCGATTCCCAAGTCGGGCAGTATTATTGGGATTTTCTAGGAAATTATCAGTAGCAACCGGGAGTTGTGATTTGTCCCCGGTTTATGGCAATAGACGTGCCCTGCCCGTGCACATGGGGACTAAAAATACCGGCGTACTGTTGGTGTACATGCATTAGTACACCTCTGCCTAGCCCTTCGGGAAAACAGGCGTGATGGTTAAATAAATCTATACTTACTACCTTACTACTATAAAGCTGAGAAGTTTGATTGGTTGACCACACCAATCTCAGGAACTACTGGTCCGATTTGAAAAATTCTCTCAGTGTTAGATAGCCTGTTTAACGAGGAAGGCTATAGGCTATAAATCATCACGCTACGACCAATAGGAGCGGAGTATCAATTGAAAATCTTGCATAACGGGGGAAAAATTCGAAATCTACAGAAACGAAGTCGCGTGCAATGCCTAGTAATTTATAAACGAGCGTCAGTTCAAAATTCCTCGGGAGTTGAGTAGTCTCGTAAATTTTGGCACCACATCGTTGCGCGTGCGTTTGATATGTAGGTACCTATTAGTATCAGCGCAAGCGCATTGTTTACGTTCTCAATCAGTACTGACTGAAATAGAGTGTCAGTGTATGATGGATGAACAGTTCGTGAAAAAATATTGTTTACTGCAATCATACGCCAATGCCATGCATGACATTAGTCACAAATCATATCTGTTATCGACCAATACTTTATTTTGTGAATATCTTTAAATTGGTTTTTCTTGCATTGTATTTGTAATTATTATGTAGGTAGTAAATATTTCTTTTCTATTATGTAATAACGCCACTACTTGCATCATCAATCGTTCTCTTAGACTTTTCCCAACCATGTTGGGGTCGGCTTCCAGTCTAACCAGAACGATAGTCATTGGTGTTCGTATTACAACCGGGACCGACGGCTTTACGTGCCCTCCGAGGCACGGAGAGGTCTCGATGTGTTAAGAATGGTCACCCATCCACAGACTGACCTCGGTAAGCGTATCTTAACCTTGTAGATCGGTTGATCAGCATTGCTATAACTTAGCCACGAGCCCCTCACTAACGCCACTACTTGCAAGAGACGAAATTAATTTTTAAAGGTCGCAACAATAGGATAATAATTGTTGTGACAAATGAAGGCTTAACCATTCAGGATCAGGATCCGGGTGCCATCTACCTAGTTCCCCAAAAAATATTTGTACAACGTAATCAAATATTTTCTGAATATTTGTGATATTAAAATGACTAAGAACGAGAGACCGCTAAACATTTCTTAATTCAAAACGTTATATATTCACTAATACTTCGCGAGTAATTTGGAAAGAAACTAACGTTTACGATGATGCATTACGTTCCCACACAATGGTACTCTGGCGCGGCGCCAACATAACACCGACAACTATTTTGTTGTATGTTTGTTTTGAACTAGTCTTGTTTTCATTCAACAAACTTGTATTGCCGTGGGTATCGGCAGAACTTTTGATATACACAGCCTTGTTTTTTGTAAACATTACTACGTATCCGTATCCGCAAAAACTACAAAAAATTGGTTTCCCCTAAAAAAATTCTAAAATTTCAGCCTTTACTAAACTCATCACATGATACCTCCAAGAAAATTAAAAAACACTAAGTACATCACATTATATTAGACTTGACACTAATCCAAAGGTTTGAATCTCTATTCATCAATCCGTGGGAATTCCTTGAAATCCTTTCTTGGCTGATGCTATCGCAATCGTTACATATATAAAGTAAAAAAAAAACCAGAAAAATTACTTGAAGCACCCATTTTGTCTTAGCGCCAGTTCCAGGAAGTATCCTGCTCCCTCTTACTTTAGTTACTTTTGCTGTGCCCGACATAATTGATTTCACCTGTGTTAATGCAATAAAGTTTAATTGAAATTAAAATAAACTTAAGTAAATATGTACCTATATTTGGAATTAAGGTACTTAGGTATATTTTATAGCGATAGCAGCGATTCCAACTTTAATTTCTTAACTCAGTAGGTTTATCTGTGTTTATTTTTTGCAAACCATCGTTTTCCCTGATGACTACTCCGCACAGCCAATCTATACTTGTGACATAATAAGGCTAAAGAGTTTGTTTGTTTGGTTGGTTGAACGCGCAAATTTCAGGAACTACAGGTCCGATTTGATTAAATCTTTCAGTGTTAGATAGCTTGTTTAAGGAGGAAGGATACAGACAATATATATTTATTTAAAACTTTATGCACAAGTTTGTACAGAGGCGGACTTAATGCTATAAGTATTCTCTACCAGTCGACCATTGGGTGATATAGAGACAAAGCGTGGCAGATGCATTAAACGCTAATTTTGTCAAAATTAACAAATATATATATATATCATGCTTCATCGTGCATAGGAGTGGAGTATCAATTAAAAATGCAAAAACGGGGGTAAAATTCAAGTTTACGCAACTTCTGCGGGAACAAAATCGCGGGCAAAGGTTAGTTAAGTAGTACCTGAACGTGAAGCCTGCAGTAGCAGTCTCAAGAAAATATTATTAGGTATCAAGGGGACATAATTCTGTTTGACTTAGAGCCATTGGTACTAACATTATCATAACCTAACCCAGCTCACGCTTACGCATTATGCAGAATACCTACCTCATAAATATTACATATCACAATGGCCCTTTTATTTGCAGTCATCTTGACTACAGTATTGTGAAAAGCACCACGTTACCTAACATTTGTTGAGTTAGAGTGTAAACCGCAGTAAGAAAATAAAGTAGGATTTGTCGATTAAGTCGCGTTTATAAGATTGTGTTGCAGATAAGAAATGTTGCATTTGACCGAAGATTCCTACTTAGGTATATTGTACGAATATGTAAAGTTTTTTATTTGGATGTTTGTAGGCCCTTGTTGCAACGGCTTTAAATTGTTTAAGTAACTGTTCGAACATACGACGAAGTCGTTACGTGCGGATGTAAAGGCAGTGTTTCTTGTTATATTTAATATAATTTGCATGCGTCAAAGTTGTAAAAAATAAAAATAAACGTAATAAAAGTTGCAACTTTTAAAGTCGATGTTTTATCGATCTGTCCGTCCGAAATAATGAAGTCAAGCCCTAATGAAGCCCAAACAACTTAATGGTTGATAAAATATACCTTATGTAATAAAATGTATACATATAAGTATCTTATTATATGTGTTAAATCCAGGATATAAGCTGACTGTATTCCAAATTTCAGCCAAATCTGACCAGCAATTGCATTGCATAGCATTGTTTGAACTTTATGTCAATATCACTTACTTATACAACTGTTATGCCTCTTTTTGCTTGCGGTTTATCTCTGCATTGTTCTGGTGTTAACTGGAATCAACCCACAAATGTGCAGCATTACCGGTAAGCCTAGAAACGCTGCGGTCGCGAATCACGCGGGAAAGTCATACGCGCCTATTCTGATGGGTTAACTTTATAAAATACCGTAAGTACTAAATGTTTTGAAACAGTGATATATAAAATAGTGTCATAAAAAAGGGGAGCTATATGTTATGAGAACTAGATTGTCTTTAAAAGAAAATCTAGAACTCAGGATTCTAGATTTGATTTCCAAGTCAAACAGTGTTATTGGGTTCTCTGATCTAATGAAATTCTCAGTGCCAGCTCAGTTAGAATATGTGGTAGGTACCCATTTTATTTTTAGGTTTATTGGCAATAATCATGCCCATTTTAGTCATGTCTTGTCTTAATGCCGTGGCGATATGATAATATGTATTAATGGTAAAAAGTTGTTATTCTATAAGCTTTAAACCGTCCAAAATTTGAACTAGTTCATACAAAACAAACAATAGCCAAGTTATTTAACAACATTATTAAGTTACAACTCTCTAATCCTCTTCACACATTTCCCCTAATCCGTGAACAAATAGTTAACGTATCACTTGTCGAATACGTGTGGAATTTAACACAGAATAAGTCGACCAACGACAGCATTGGTTGTATGTCGTAAGGTTTCCGACCGGCAGGAAAAATCGAACTAAGTAGCGGGAATGAGGAAACCACTACGCTTTCGTTACGAAATCTACTTCAAAACGAAATAAGTAAAATGATATAATGTGTACTTATACTGTTTTGGTGTTAAATCATACTTTCATGGTAAACATCCTTACTTCTTTACTAATATTATAACTGCGAAAGTAAGTCTGTCTGTCGCGCTTTCACGCTAAAACTACTGAACCGATTTAAATGAAATTTGGTACACAGATAGTCTAGAGCCTGAGAAAGGACATAGGCTACTTTTTAATGCGAAAAAAGGGCTGTAAGGGGTTGAAATTGGCCACGCAGGCGAAGCCGCTGGCGGAAAGCTAGTTATCAATATCGGAAAGCGCAGTGTGGGGTGACCTCCAACGAGATGGACCGATGACCTGGTAAAGGTCGCTGGGAGTACGACTGATCCCGGTCAGTCGGGAAGTCTATGGAGAAGGCCTTTGTTCAACAGCGGACCTTTGTGGCTGATATAATGATGATGAAAGTAGGTAACTGGTTCTCTGTAGGTACTCTTTATTTTGCAAACTGCAAACATTTTCATAAAATTTAACAAGGACATACTTAGATATTCCATCTTGAGGAAGAATATTAGCTAACTTTGTAGGATTCCGTAAAAGTAAAATAGGATCCCAAGGATCACATCGTTGTCCGTGTGTCTGTCAGCACTGTTTTTCTTATTGCATCGTGGTGTCAGTTCCGAAGTACTGTTTGGTGGATTCTATGTAGCAGCTGAGACTGCCTGGGACTTTGAATTTGGCCGGGTTAATAGCAATAAGGGACATGATGGGACGTAAAAACATTCTAGCGAACTGCCTGCACAGTAGTACATCTCTGTCTTACCATTCTGGGAATATATGCGTGTTGATTTGTTAATTACATGCGTTAGTATGTTGAGAATGTATCCGCTCCATTAAACAGGCATTTAATTGCGAATGGCTTTAATCGATCAAGTTTTAACGATACCTACACTGATGCGGTTAAATGACGCAGTAATAGGCAGTGATTGCGATTACTGAATGGACTGATTGTGAAAACTGAGGCCTGGCGTAGCCTGGCGTAGATTTCACCACCTCTGGATAGCCGCTAACCACCAAATAAATTAAAAAATGTAACAAAAATTCTATGAAATTATCTGCCAAGTAATTTAACGGGAACTAGTTAGACCTACTTTAGAAAGACTTAGTGCCATACCACCTCCTAGTAAGAAAGATTTATTACACCACCTCCTAGTAGGAGGTGGTGTGGCACTAAGTCTTTCTTATAAAATATTCGTATTACCCAAAAAAAAAAGATATTTGTTACAACCTACACCACTCACATTTTAAAATGTTCAGGTATAATTTCACATTTAAAAATATTAGTCTCGGAACAAATTGCTTCACGTTGCCCCAAATAACATCTAACACAGTTTTAGAAAAATAAAACGCACATCTAATTTAGTTGATTTGATTTATATCTCCAATAAATATTTTCACGACAAAATCTTGTTGAAATATTTCACGTGAAAATTATACGGAATCATTAATCATTCAGTTGACAATGTCAGAGCACTTTCACGGAGATATTGGGCTCCAAAACTCATCAACAACGCTTTGACAGTAACATGACAGATGTAGAAACAATGGAAAGGTTTTCACTTCTGAGTACTGTGTTTTATATCTTAATGTTAATTGTGGTGGGTTGCTGAAATTGGCGATTTTACATCAACCTAATCATCAACCTTGCCTACGATCGCAAACCACGAAGTATTTGCGGGGTGTAAGAGGATGGCGCGGTGCGGGGGTCCGATTTCAGATTCATAGTTTGTCAATGCCTCGCCTTAATCCTACTAATACCTATTATAAATGTGAGTTTGGATGAATTGATGTTTGTTACTCTTTCACGCAAAAACCACTGGCCAATAGGCTCGCCCCCAAGGTCCGACGTTATCCCATGTAATAAACACGGGGCCGCGAATTGTAAGTGTTCATTAGTGCCACAGATGACGATACTCCGTGTAAGCGCACACCTCTGTCTTATCCTACGGAATACCGGCGTGATGGTAAAAAAGTACTATTGCCCATTCGATTTCGTAATCGGATAGAGTGTATCCACTACTTTTAATTTAAGAGGGGGTCTCTGCTGAGCCCAAAATTTCCTAATTGAAGATCAATCTTCACTTAAGATTACGAGCACTGTCGGAAAATTTTTATATTCTACCTAAAATTATTAATGAGTTAGGTTATTGATAACTGCACAAAATCTTATCTCTAGTACATAAACAATCAATAAACTGCTTGTAATACAAACAATGAGTGTATTTCATAAGCAAGGTCGCGTAGAGGCCGTAATGCAGACAATATTATTCTACTCTTTGAATGCAGAGCTGGTGTACTTTAATTATTACACCAATTAATACACCAGAACGTCATTAGATTTTAGGTCATATATGTAATAACTAATAAGTAAGTACTGTACAATGTACATCCACAAATCACCGGTACCTATGCTAAAATATCCCATGTATTAGGAGGTGCACCGGGTACCAATGCCAACTCAGACTTTCTGCTGAGAACTTCATAGAAAAATTCAATAAAACTGCGTGTCTCGGGAATCGAAACTTGGATAACACGCTCAACAGCCGTAGGTACAAGGCCAATAAGACAGAACAAAATATCAATGACATATGAACACTTCATGAAATTATCAATTCTAAGATCTGACTACAACATATTTTTTTTTTAATACCATTAGTATTGAAAGTCTGCCTCGTTGGTCTAGTGGTCCCAAAAGCGACTGCTACGCTAGAGGTCCTGGGTTCGATCCCCGGGACGAGCAAAGTGTGGTTGGGTTCTCTGTGAAATTCCCAATAGCAGCTCGGAGTCTGGATTTGTGCCTGGTTTATGGCAATAGGCTCGCCCCCTATTACATGGGACCTAAACATACTAGCGAAATGTGGGTGTACATTAGTACGCCTCTGCCTACCCCTTCGGGGAATATGGGCGTGATGGTATGTAGTATTGCAAGTTTTGAAGCTCTATCTTCCAAATGAAAGCCATCACGTCTCTTTATCGCTGAAAGTGGAGCCCGCCTAATCCTAATGGCTTGACATGTCTAAAAGAGAAAGGACATGTCCAAATAATTCTTTATAACTCCCTTATTATCTGCCGGTGACAGCTGCCTTCAGATAACTGGGAAAACAATGCACGACTTGGAAATATCGCATTATCTAGATAGGGTGATAACGTTGAACTAGCGATGGGTTCCGTATATAAAATTCAATATAATCCGGAATATCATATGTTAATGTTATGCAGAATGATTATAGTGATATCAACCATGGACCCTGTAAACCCTGTTGGACACGGTAGAAAATTTGAGTATGGAATTTGAAATGTCTTGTTTTCTGTGTCAATTGACATTTTAAATTGTTGCTTTAAATTTTATTCGTTTGAATCTAAGGCTAATATTCAGAGACGAGCATTACTTTACGCTTAGCATCGTCTCTGAATATTAGCCTAAATCTTGTCTTAACGGAAACTCTAGCAAACTCTCGCAAACTCAAGACTAGGAAGGCTTGAAGTCTAGAACTTCCTGGGTCCTAAAATGTAATTTAAGCTAACCAAAAGCTAATTATTGCGTCTACACCAATTGTTTGTCCAGTATGCGTTCCTTTACCATTCATCTGATTGAGATTAATCTGTGTAAAGTATGATTAAGTTGTTTTGAGAGACTATAAAGTTTTCTGACAGTTTCTGACAAAAAAACTCTTAATATGGCAATCTAACTTTAAAAATGGTGTCAACAAATCAGCTTTACCTCGCCATACCGTCTCGGTCATTTCCTCCAAGCACAAAACTCATAAAACGATCTAAAAGCCCACAGACGGAATCCTAAAATATTACGTTCAAATACGAAAGCGGTGATCCATTTTGATTTAGATAAAATGAAACATTAAAATGATACATATCAAGACGTGAAAGTAATTCTGTTTGGATATTTTAACTCATCTTATTATTAAGTGTTCTCGTTATTTTCATATCATCACTTTTTTATCATTAATGTTATCAATTTGTTTAATTACGACGACTTGACTTGACGACGTCTGTGGTCTAGTGGTTCGAGTACCGGACTGCTGATATCACGAGGTCTTGGGTTCGATTCCCACAAGACACAAACATTTATGTGATAAACTTAGGTGTTTGTGTTTGTCTGGGTGTTTCTTATATATTATAGGTAAGTATATATTTACAAAAAAAAGTATACAATAAGTATTATATCCATTGTCTAGTACCCATAGTACAAGCTCTGCTTAGTTTGGGACTAGATGGTGCTGTGTAAAAATGTCCCAGGATATTTATTTATCGTGATCTCGTGATCAGCAGTCCGGTACTCGAACCACTAGACCAGAGACGTCGTCGATAGCAACCGACTCGCCCCCTATTACATGGGAACTAAACATACCGGGGAACTGTTGGTGTACATTAGTACACCTCTGCCTAACCGTGAGGGGAATACAGGCGTGATGGTAGGTATGATGTAGGTAGGTACAGTTCTCGCCAAACTTATTGTCCGGGTTGAAGTTAACCCGGCCGTAAAAATCGGAGAAAGAAAAATGTTAGATTGTAATAAATAAAAACGAGAGCTCAAGTCGTAATCTGTCGTTTTAAATTATTCTAATCAAATATTTTTCTGTCTCCGATTTTTACGGCCGGGTTAAAGTTAGCTAGCGCCAACTTCAACCCGGACAATAAGTTTGGCGAGAACTGTAGGCTTTACTTCTTCAAATCTTCAAAATCAAAGCAGTCGGAAAAATATAACTGATATAATAATTATCCTCAAAATAATAATCCTTAATCAATACCTATTTCACATTCCAAGTAATCGTATGATGCATTATTTTTATTGTGATGAATATACTTTTTTATTTCTGTATTATCAATGTCACGTTGGTGCAACACGGGACTTCGTCAGATGCAAAGCGACGTCATACACGAATTATTACATACTAGCTTTCCGCCAGCGGATTCGCCCGCGTGTTCTGGGTGTTTCTTATAACTTTCATCCCCTATTTCAACCCCTTACGGCCCTTTTTTCACATTAAAAAGTAGCTTATGTCCTTTCTCAGGCTCTAGACCATCGCTGTACCAAATTCATTTAAATCGGTTCAGTAGTTTTGGCGTGAAAGCGCGACAGACAGAGTTACAATAAGAATCATTTATTTGCATGAATATGAGTTACAAAAGTTGACAAAATAAAATATAAAATTTACAGTCCGTCATATTCTACTGATTAGGTGTGCAAAAATTTACAATTGATGGGTGAACCTACTTGACCTTTTCTGTTAGATAATCTGTTTCTGTTCTGTTACTTTCGCATTTATAATATAAGTTAGGATTGACTGTATTTTAGAGGCACACACATGCATAATATCCTGGTTTTTCTAAAAGGAACTGAACTTACCAATACACCTGCAAACCCATGAGCGTTTACAGGAGTGTTGTCTTCATGAACAGCTACAGTTTGCCGGTCAAGCTGTCCTCCTAACATATTTTGACGGCATGAACAGAACAGCGCAGTAGCTGAGGGAACCGTCGATCGCATGGTTTCTGTGCTAAGTTTCGCGGGTTCGACATTTCCCTATACGGTTTATGGGTCTAAGTGTCTGTGTAATTTACCATGCCACCTGTATTCTCCTAGGGGTAAGCAGAGGCGTACTAATGTACACAGTAAGTTGGTATGTTTAAGTTCCATGTAATAGAGGGCGAGCCTATTGCCACCCACAATCTAAACCCCAAACTATGACAGAGAATTTCCACTTTGGACCAGGACCTCGGGCAAAGCAGTCGCGTTTACTACCACAGACTAATAAGATGTGCACAGAGTACAGTCACTTCACTTGCAGAAAGACAACAGTATAAATAAAATACAATAAGGTGCCGATCCAATAATAACCACAGCCCTGTATTTGCATCCAAAAAGGACATATCCCAGAATTGCGACTTTCTTGGCGAACTAAATTGAATCTTTTACAATTTGGACGTGCCACTTGGGTGTCCTTAAAACATAATTTCAATATCTTATCGTGTTCTCGTGATGTCGTGATCTGCGCCAGTAACAAATTTCAATGATCTGCTGATTTTATCGATGATCTCATTTCAACAGGTGTTTTATGCTTATTGACTGATGCAGTTAGATCGCTTTCGTGAATAGTCGAGGCCTTATTCTGTGTGCTACTCTTAGAATGCATTTAATTCCAGCGCGGTAAATCATAAATTGAATAAACGGTAAAAATATTGATTATCTGCACCCTGTCTCCCTTTTTTCGCCTCTATTTAGACGTCGAAATAGTGATATAAAGACTTCAGAAATACATACATAATAAACAGATTTTTATAGTTTTCTCACCAGTTCTTGAGTGACAGCTGGGTGACAATTTCAATGCAGACCACTTAACCAGCGTGTCAAAAAAACGGATGATTCCTTTTTTGAAATTCCATTTAACAATTTCAAGAACACTTTATTTTCCAAACGCCATAATAATGTTTACAACAATTGCCACACGAGCTTCGTAAAACTATAATCAGGATATGTTAATGCCTCTGTAAACTATGGTTGCAACCATAGAGTATATATATGTTGCAACACACAGATTGAGGACAACTTTTGTCACATAACTTGCGCAAACGCATACAAGAATCAAGATGGTGTTCTAATTTAAAAACTGGAACGTTGGGAAACTGAGATTTTACGGCCTGCATTCTTCGATGTATAGAGAAATAATATTTTTTAAGTCAAAACGTGAATGAGCGATTTGTTACAAAGTCCTTGTATATTTTGAAAAGCAGACCCCAAGTAGTTCTGAGGTCTACTAAATTCACATAAAATGGAATTTTAGCCAATTAGCTACCTACATTTAGCATTTTCTGGGAGTTTTAGTCCCCGCCAAATACAAACAAGACGATTTATGCTACGTGTTCTCCTCTGAAAAGGTTCTACCTTCGGGAAGGCCCTAAAAAAATTAATATATTTTTATGTCAAACTCCTTTCCAATTCAACCAGGTCATCATAATTTAGGAGATGCCACCGTTGCAGTGCCTATATCTCCAAGAGGTCATCATTAATTGGCGCGGTACATGCAACATGTCTAGTTCAGGATTCGCCACACATCATGCGCACGCGCATACAGCACGCAAATGGCACGGTTTGCTAAATAATCGTCTTGGAATCATCTTGTTTTTATTATAAATTTGAATGCGTTTGGCAGCACCTCACCTGCTGGTAAGGTATCTCGCGTCAGGTGAGGTCTACTGTTAGGTTTGTGACAGGTTTGACACCAAACTGATGATTAGAGCTTAATAACAATGACATCATTCTACCCTAGTTAGACTGGAAGTCGAGCCGAAAAACCTATCCGCTTCCAGTTTAACAAGATGCGGCTGATTATCAATATTTTACACTAAGCGACTACCAACACACCTCCGCAATTAATTCTGAGCAGTACCGACGCCACGGGTATCCTCTCAAAATGAAAGATTAGGCCATAATAGTCCACCATGCTGGCTTAGTGCGGTGATACCGATATTTTTTCGATAAACTATTTCATTTATTTTTCGTTTTTTAACCCCCGAAGCAAAAACGACGGGGTGTTATAAGTTTGACGTGTCTGTGTGTGTGTGTGTTTGTGTGTGTGTGTGTGTGTGTGTGTGTGTGTGTGTGTGTGTGTGTGTGTGTGTGTGTGTGTCTGTGGCATCGTAGCGCTCGAACGGATGGACCGATTTTGTTTTTGTTTTTTTTATTTGAAAGGTAAATTAGTCGGGGGTGTTCTTAGCTATGTTTGATGAAAATTGGTCCAACATGGCCGCCGCTACAAAATGGCGAATTACATATTTTTTCACAACTCCCTCAATATGGGTATCAAATGAAAGGGCTTAACTAGGAGAATACTATACACTATGATAAATTTCAAATCCAAGATGGCCGCCCCCACAAAATGACAAATGACATTTCGAGTCGGGGGTTTTCTAAATTTTTAATTTAGGTTAGGTTATCTATAAATCAGTGTATTGATTTCTTAGCCACGAGCCCCTCTGTCTGTGTCTGTATATACATATATCTGCTGAACGTAGGCCTGGATCAAAGCGCGCCAACGATCCAGGTCTTGGGCAGCTTGCATCCATCCGCTGTCAACCTTCTTTAAATCATCGGTATATTCTATCTGTGTAATCCATTATTTTAATGAACTCGATACTATTGAGATTCGATATTGTTTCAGCTCGTTTTGAAGTGTTACTTTTTATCAGCTTAGTTTATCTCTTATCGAATGTCTGAAGTTCGATGGAAGATATCGATTCACATGAAGATATTGGTACTTAAAATAGGTAGGTAACTACGTAAGTACTGACGAGGTTTATCTAGCTTGCCGATAAAAGGATTTAAGAGATGCAATAGAATAGCCTTCAAGAGTGACTTCATAAAATGATTGTCCTTGACTAATTTGCCCAATAATTTACCAAATAATGGGGGAGGCTTTTACCCAAAAAGGATCCATTTCAAGATAACTGTAAATACTTACTAACATTAGGATTAAGAAAACACTAACATTTATCATGTAAAATAGGTTAAGAAATGGAATAAATAAGCTTTATTATTATTAATTTACCCAATAACACTGTTCGAATCAATAATTGAACCCAGGACCTCGAGCGTAGTTTAACCAAATTTATAATCTAAGGGCACCAATATGTAGGAAGTAGGTATCATCTATACTTCATACTTCTATTCCTATAATAAAGCTAAAGAGTCGGTGTGTTTGTTTGAAGGCGCTAATCTCTGGCACTGTCAATGGGATTTGAAAATTTCTTTTCGCATTTGATAGCCCATTTCTTGATGACGTTTACGGCTACTAGCTTTCCGCCAGCGGCTTCGCCCGTGGTCTGCGTATTTCTTATAACTTTCGCCTATTTCTACCCCCTTGCAGCCCTATTTTCGCATTAAAAAGTAGCCTATGTCCTTTCTCAGGCTCTAGACTATCTGTGTACCAAATTTCGGCGTGAAAGAGCGCCAGACAGATTTACTTTCACATTTATAATATTAGTACGGCCTAGTAAGGATTTAACATCTTGTTACCACTCTTAGGAACCGGGCAAAAAGAAAAAAGTACACGAGGGAATCCTCGGGTATCAGCTCAATAGTTAAAAAAGAAAGAAACATCTACCTACATTGGTTCACGATCACGATTGGCATACACATTACATACCTACACACAAAAAACACATAGGAACTAAAAAGCAAAAAATAACATATTTACATTATGATTTCTAACTAATTTTGAGTCGGTGCCAAACAGACAATCAACGAAAGTCATATTTGAATTAAATTAGTAGTTTCAGCTTTCGAATAAAAAAAGAATCATCAAAATCAGTTCACCCAGTGCAAAGTTCTGAGGTAACAAACATAAAAAAACATACAGACGAATTGAGAACCT
Source organism: Acronicta psi (assembly GCA_946251955.1). Classification (NCBI taxonomy): domain Eukaryota; kingdom Metazoa; phylum Arthropoda; class Insecta; order Lepidoptera; family Noctuidae; genus Acronicta; species Acronicta psi. The sequence goes on along the minus strand of OX276469.1, from coordinate 13,515,620 downwards.
CCTCCTTTTTTTTGAAGTCGGTTGAAAATACAGTAGAATTGACAACCTTAGGTATCTTCTGAAATCAATTAAAAAAAATCGTAACTATGACGAAAGCTGTGCCATAAACAACCCGTTCCTTCACCCAATAAAATTGAAGCCACGGTACAAAGTCCCAGTTAAGTTAACCTACTGCCAGCCTTCATAGCTTTTGCCCCATTCATTGTGAGTGCCCAATGACCCGCGACAACCAGTCGTAACGTACAATCGGCGGCGAATCGACCGAGTTGCGACTGCTTCCTGATCGGTGACGCAAGTGGAACGAACCCGTGTTTTAAACGGGCAAATTGCTTGTAAATACTTCCGGAGTAATATTTGTTGATATTGTTATTGTGATATGTGTATCCATTGGATATTACCGTTTAACATAAAACATACTAACGGTTGATATGCATAGATAAAGCGAAAGTGGTGTGCCAGAATCGCAGCAAGTGGATTTCCCTATGTCTACAGTGTCTGCCTACCTCTATGAGAAAAAGGCGTAAAGTATATGTGTATGTATACCAACACGCCTTATTCCACAAAGGGTTAGGCCTCACACATTCGGAAAAAGCACAAAATTCCATAGAAAGTAATTGTTTACCACACACATTTTTTTTTTCAGATTATGAAAATCTCAGATCGATCATTACTTTGTATGGAATTTTGTGCTTTATTAATTAATAATCTGAATTCAGATTATGAAAGTTCCGGATGTGTGAGTCCAGCCTTAAGCTGTCTATCTAACCCTTCGCCGTTCCGTGTAATAGCAATCCTATTAAAGGAATTGAAAAGAAAAAAGCTTAGAAAAGAGAAAACCCAACAATACTGCTCGAACCTGGAATCGAAACAAGAACTGAACGTCCTGGGTCCGAAGCGTAGCAATTGCACTTACAATCGCTAGACTAGGTTATAAAATCTGTAAGAAAAACTACTTCAATTTAAATGACAAATAACAAATAGGACGAGTTGACACCAAGCCGGCTACATTTGATTTTTTCGTGGTCTAAGTTTCACAAATAGTTATACTTAAGTACTATTTAAAGGTACGTCTTTATAAGAAATCGTGAACGAACATCGGTACCTATATACCTCTTAGATATACTTTGCTTGAGTACGTATGATAAGAAAAGCTCCGTCATTAATAACGGAGAGATTTAACTAGCGGTCAAATTAACTACAAATTAAGGTCAACATACGTCGTAATAAGCTTATAGAAAGTAAAAAATGTCACGGAGTACAGAAATATATAAAGAAGTTTAAAAACAAGAGAAAGAAATGAAGGTAAACTTTCTTTTGAAAATGACTAGGAGCGCAACACAATGCGACAGTTAAATGTAGTAATTAGTGTGTGAAAAGCCACACATGTCACTGTATGCATTGACTATGTACTACCTACCTACTATTATTGTATGAACGCCTAGTATACAGCTGCACTTTTGAGTAAAAGAACAATTTTTATTTGTTTTCTAAAAACCATTATCGCCACTTTTAGATTTTGATTCTTTCACATCCTAAAAGTATTTTTCTAAATTTTATTTGTCAATGACAGAGCCAACCAGAGAGACAAAGCGAATATTCAAAATACACAATTATAAATATTGTTCATAACTTAAATTATGATAATCTTGTTATTATGTTTAACAAAAAATGCATAGTATCTTGTATACATAAGCACGTTAAAGTAGAACTTTTATGTAATAATTTGAATAATATTCATAATAATATTGTCGCACTGTTGCACATGATAATATTAGTTCATAATGAGTATGTAAAGTACGCAGCATGAATCTTAAAAAAATATTTTCAAAACAAATCGAAATCATCTTCATTATCATTTTCACTGTTGTTACTATGTAGTACCTATACATACAATAGTTATATATACGAATATGTCGCATATGAGAGTGCAGTAGCACATAATTACTGGTGAAATGGTAACATGGTCGGTACAATGGGCATTGTTCCCGCGTCACACAGTCGCAGGAAGACTCGCAACCGCTGCCCATTGTCTGCACCCCTGGTACACGCATCGGTATCAATCGTTCTTTTTTTTAATGGCAATGTTATTGTAATCCATTTTATGTAACTGGTGAATTGGTGATTAAGAAAATTCGTTTGGAAACTGCTTATCAAGAACAGATTTTATCTCTGGTATCTCGAAGCTGGTATCCAAAGGTCTACCTTTAAAGAAAATATGACACTTGTTCCGGGGGGTTACCTTCATATACGTATAGGGGCAACGTTCTCTTTCTATGAAGGATATTACATGTCCTTCATTTTCCCAATTTTCTTCATCATTGGCTTGCCTTCTGAATAAGCATTTTTGTATCTGGCCAAATGATGTCGACTCCTCTGTGCATCGTCGGTGATAATCCAACCGCTTCTGGACTTTACTGTAAGACCCAATTTTCAATGGTATTTAATCAAAGTTAGCAAAGTGTTAGACACCGACGATATTATGGGCACCATCATTGTACAACTTCCCAAAAACATATCAGCTTGAGACCTTGATGTTTTGTTACATATATGGAAAGTTCATCAAGTTCATGTTATTTCGTATCAACGATTAATTTAATTATGATGTCATGTTTAAACTTGCGTTGAGTCATATATGGAGGTGTAACAATCGATTATATTATCGATATTGTCACAACACCAGTTGTCGGCATTTCAACAAACAGTTTCAAATCTGCAACAATTAATTCGATAGCGTAATTTCTCAGAATCGATTTCCAACGTAACCGATTGACCACGTGCATTACTACGGGGAATCGATGCAAGGCTGCTAATCTTACAGTGTCGAATGCACGATTCATCGGGATCATTGCACTCGATTGACACAAGAAATCGATACGTTTATAGCGTCGACAAGCCGTAAGATTTAATGTAGGTGCTTGATGTAGAATGTTATGCAAAATTGTTTGTAATATAATTCATGGGTGTTGCTTAGCGTGTGAGTACATTGAAGAGAAAGCCAACATACGTGTACCTATGAATAGCGTGCCGACTTACGTAGAATACATCTACCTACTCATGTTAGAAAAGTGTTTGGTTAACAACTGACAAGTGGAGTTTCTTACGGCTATGTAGAAGTTTTCTACTTTTTTATGAATTAAGCACCCGCAAACAGCAACGCCTTTGGTGTTGCTGTTTGCATTGCCGATCCCCGATTGCAAAGCAATCGAAAGGTGAAGGGGGAGCGGCTCTCTGGATAATCAATTCATATTAGAACCCTAGTTAATCATACAATTATTAAACCGTTCTGCAAGGTTGTACAAGAATGGAAGCACCGTTCTACAGTTTCGGACTACCCCATATAGGAAAACGACGCGAGTGTGTGGTAATTGAAGATTTTATGTAAAAACCAAACTTTCTTAGGGACACGTTTATTATCATATTTATCATATCTGCCAAAAGAGGTTCAATGCTGGTAGAAAGGCAGGTACAAAGGCCTAACCCACGGGAAAGCGCAGCATGTGCCGGACCTCCAACGAGATGGACAGACAGATCGACATGGAATCTCCAACGAGATTACAGACGTGTAATCTCGTTGTGAGGTAAAAGCTGGATACAGGTAACATATACGGCCCTAGTGGAAGTCTCCTGGAGAGGTCTTTGTTCAACCGTAATCCCTCTGATATTCGGTACCTATAGCAAAGTATCGATAATCGCAGTATACCATTTGCCTTAGATCACTCACAACAATGACTCAACTCATTCCAACTCCCAACTTTTTCTTTTGAACTCTTTACTTAGATCTTACTCACACCTCTATGTTTATACTACAGTCATCACATTCATACACGCATAGCAAATCACACACACACACACGACCAAAAGAAAAAATAAATTTATACTAAAATGGCGCTTGTCAACGGACGGCAGCGCTCGGAACACTAACCATAATTATGAGTTCAGCTATAAACATCCGCCAGAATATGTTAACAACGTTATAGGTGCAGCAGCCAATAGGGCTGTCAATGATTGGAAAATACATTTCTAGAGATCGCTGTTAGAGTGTTAGTGATAAGATATCACACAATCATATCCACTTGATTTTAAAACTTGTTATTTGTTTTTTGTTGTGTCATAAAGAATAATTTATCCATCTTATTTTAAAACGACTGTCCAAATTCACTTGTCACCTTTGATCCTTATGAATTAAGACTCGAAAAGAAGCTTAGATGAAAATGATCTATTTACATAAAACCAAGAAATACAATCGACGGATATGTCCAAAAATCACAGGTTCTCTGATATTTATTTCGCTGTCTGCTGCTCACAATTCCGGCAGATCTATCAACAAAACATTATGACGTCACTACGCTACCGAACCGTAACAAATTTGCATCTCCGTTCCATACGGCTGACAACCCTAGGTAGCAGTGTTATGCCCCATATAGCAACACTCCGTTGTTTCACTATGATCATTATCTTATCGAAGATTCACGCACAGAATCTACTCCACTGGCATGGTTACATCATGTTTACGAAATATACCAACACAGTTTATAGGTATGCAGGGTATGCAAATCATAAATCTGTAAAAATAATTTATAGGGCTGTAAATATGGTTTACCTGTTCATACATAATTTTTTAAAGTAACTTTCCAAGTAATATTTTTCTTCGATAAATTTTTCTTCTGATAGTTATAGAATTTTTTTCTTGGGTTTATATTATGTAACCGACTAAACTATAGACAAGTCAGCGTTATTTTTCTTTTCGACTGCCAGCCGGGCCCTAGCTTGCACGGGCCTCACAAGCATAACTTTCTGATAGTATTGCTTTTACCACTGTCCCGTATCGGGCCCCGGGCGTTTGGGGACCTGGAGCCACCTGAGCCGTTCCGGCTCAGTCCTACTCTGGGCACCCACGCTTTCGGTGTGAAATGCGATCCGCATTACCGATTATCAAGGATTGCCTCTTAAGGAAATCGATCACGACTACCCTCTATTTTTCAATACTCTATTTCAGTCTACTCCCTTGTATTTCGCTGTTCTATTAAAACCGTATCAGAAACATTATATACGGATGAATGTCTGCGCACGCGCTTAGCAAATCGCTGATTGACAGATCAAAGGCGGTGACGCTGTCCTTATAAACTGTATTGCAGCGTGCACGATCCTTCACATAGGTTTTTTTGTTTTCTTACTTATTACTATGTTGTTAATAATCTGTACATTGTATAGATACCTTGACTGCCATAGTGACTGATTCAATATCAACATATAGCTCGAACCTCGAACTACTGAAAATTGCATCATACAACTAAAAATTGGCACACTGTTAGTTCTAGGACGGTATTTTTTTATTTTAACCCAGGTATATAGGGTACCTATGTAAGGGAGGTTCAAACTGCGCGGAGGAGCGCGAGCGGAACTGCGGGAAATTATTTGAATTAAAGATAATTAAGATGAATGAAGAAATAAGATTAGAAGTCAACACATTCACAGTCACACAACAGTTTTTTTTTGTCTGTCGTACGCGCTCTACTTTGTTTGCTTTGTTGCCCCGAGGCCTTCACACCTCTTAATCCGGCCCTGTCTGGACCTTAAAATATGATTGCGATACTATTTATAGTATAAGCAGACTAGAAGCCGTGTTAAAAGTAAATAAATCATTTTGATGGGACGGCATTTGACGGCAAGCAAAAGCTAAATTTAATAATTCACTGAGATACTTTCTGTTACCACAGTGATAACACGTTATACCTACACTAATTGTCACAATTATGTGTAATAACATGTGCATAAACAATCACTTCACAAGAAGTAGAATCACTCTCACACGCTCCTCTTACATTACGTTAATGTCAAGTATACTCTTCAAACTTGCTGCAAAGGAATTTGAGGGTTAACAACAAGATGGTAAAGTTTTTATTGTGTTGTTGTTTTATGTGGCTGTGCATGACTCTTTATGAGAAGCGTCACGCTCACGACTGGAGGAGGTGTCCATAGTAAATGAATTTTAGTCAGTAAGGCAATTTTTTTTTGTAGTGCTCGATAGAGACCGAATGAGAAAAAAAATGTGTATAACTCTCTCTCACTCTCTGAAGGGAAAGTTAATCAGTATACCTACCACCAATACTTTTTCCTCGCTAAGTAGGTATTATTAGTAAAAATGGTCAGTCAGTATGGGAAGGCATCGTGATCGATCGTATCAGCAACGTGCTAACGTTTATTGGCCAAAAGTTACTAATCTGTAAAGCTGGTAAAACTTCTTTGCAAAAGCATACAATTGCCAAAATTTGAATTATTCTGAAAAATCTTAGAGCTGTGTTGTTATCAAAATTTGCCTGTGTTCAGAGACTCACTGCTTGTAACAAGTTGATATACTCGGTACAAATGTACTGTGACATGGTCGTGAAATGTCTCACGCGGTACGATGACAAGTTGATAAAAGACGGATGGACGGAATAAGATGGCCATGTGCAAAATATTTATCACGCAAATACTCTCTACCGGTATTTATGTGTACCTAAGTACTTAGTTTACTTTACTTACTTAGTTTGACGACTTCTGTGGTCTAGTGGTTCGAGTACCGGACTGCTGATCACTAGGTCGTGGGTTCGATTCCAACAAGACACAAACATTTTATGTGATGAACTTAGGTGTTTGTGTTTGTCTGGGTGTTTCTTGTATATTATAAGTATGTATTTACAACAAAAAAAAGTATATAAGTGTTATATACAAGGTGGAAGGGACATCGACGCACAAACGTCGTGACAAGGTTTCACTCAAGGTCAAAAATAAAATGACCTAGGTCATTCATGTAGAAAATGACCGGTTACGGATATTGTCATTTTTGAGCGTGCAGTGTATTGCTAACAACGCGATCACGCTCAGCGGTGAATGTTATCACGCGTGCGATCCGCAACTACCTACGTATTTACTCACACAAATCATCGCCGCGATTTGCCGTGAGTCCGCGACCGTTGTTTTCGTGATACCTACCTACAAAACATCACCTAAACGTTGATACCACAATCATAAAATCAAGTTAATTAATTTTATAACCGCTATCAGGTATTTTATACCAAAAAGGATATGAAAATGCGAGGAAATAATCTTATTTCCATAAAACAGATTCAGAGTACCTAATGTAGGTATTATTAATAAACTCACTGACCTTTTCCATGTGCTTCGCCATAGCACATGAGCATAATTCCCATATTCACGGGCAGTAAAGTATTGTACGGAATGCATTTTAAATTTTTCGCAATCAAAACAATAACAATACACAGACACAAGTACTCACACACTAAGAAAGTTACTTTTGATTTTGATACCTTTACGATAAGATCGCAAATTCGCGACAAACTGCACATACGTTTGCACTCCACGAGCGAAAACTAGGAACTAATAAAAAATAATTTCAAAATCGGCGAAATACAAAAGAATTTTGCATACGCCGCTGCTCCTTTGAATTGAGCCGACGCGCCGCGCGCGGCCTTTGTCGGCGCCTTTGACGGTGCGCATAAAATAGGGGAGCGCTCGTCCTGTAGGTACTAGGCCGACGTTGACCTTGCAAGTGAACTTTAAGCGGAAAAGCTGACTGAGTACTCTTTTGAGTTTTATTTACATTGCTGTTTTGAGTGAAATAAATGAAATAATGGTTTTTTAATTATAAATCTAATTTGGGTAGGTAGAAATAATGTTTTTTTACACGTTCAAGTAAAAAAAACTGCAGAAAAAATTGGAAAATTGATGAAAAAAGTTACGGAAAATTTCAACACAGGGGGGTCCAGAATCATGTACTGAACTCATGGTATTCGGATGTGCGTCGATGTCCCTTCCACCTTGTATATCCATTGTCTAGTACTCATAGTACAAGCTCTGCTTAGTTTGGGACAGAATTGAGATAGCTTTATTTAACCACTAGTTGTTGACCGAGTAAAGGACTTTTTGAGACAGAAAACAGCCTATGTTCTTCCTAAGTCTTCACAATGTAATATAGCTGACGTCTTTAATAAAATTGTGTTTTTTTTTGCTTGGAACCTTCGCGAGCATATCCAGAACATGTCATCAAAGTTTTATGACAATCATATAGGTATATGATTTAGGAACATATTAATAAAAAATAAGTTTAAAAAAAGTTTAAAAGTGAAGTTTAAAAAAATTCCTAGTAAATCTTCGCGCGGAATCCCGCGATCGGGATAAGAAGAACCCTGTTTTAATCCAGGGTTCTGGTTATCTCTATTTCAAATTTGAGCTATATCCCCCCGGCTGTTTCAGCGTGAAGACATAACAAACATCGAAACACAAGAAAATCTTTAACTTTATTAAAGTGGGATATATATTATATCCCACTTCTATCCCACTATCAAATGAAAGCTCTACTAGGAGAATACTATACACTATGATAAATTTCAAATCCAAGATGGCCGCCACCACAAAATGGCAAAACATATTTCGTGTCGGGGGTTTTCTAAATTTTTAATTTATAATTCTAAGTCATTCTTTATACCTTATTGTTGCTTTCAATACATTTTCACAGGAAAAAAGGTGCTATATAATTTTGTGTTGCAACGTTACTATCGGGGATCAACAGCGTGGATCAACTTTCTGTTCGTTGTATAACGCGGGGATTATTATTTATAAATAATAGTCTTCACTCAAATCAGGGCGGATTAGAACGGCAACATTCTCTCACGATACTCAATCTTAAAGTGTAACAACATTGGATTTGAGAGATTGATCTGGTGTTCGCTACAATAGACTTGTGGTCATAAGCACTGCTTACCACCGTTCGATTCCCAGGTCGAACTAAGTGTTTAATGAAAACATTAAAGTCTCAGCAGTAGCTTGGGGGTAATAGGCTTCCCCCTATTACACGAGACCCGAGATTAGGTCAACGCAAACCTGCTATGCTACGCTTTCCTTATAAAGCTTTACAAGATGTTGTCTTAGAAAATGGACTATAAAAGAGGCCATAATTCTCTTAACTTTATAATATACCTAGGCGTTTCTTCTCAAAGGTATCTTAGGTTATCTTATCGACTTGTAAAAGCGTCTTCGAAAGGTCTATTTCGTAATAATTTGTCATAGTAATAGTTCCACTATTGTTTAGACCTTTGAAAGGATAAAAGCGATAAAGTATTATTTTCCGAGTTTGTTTCGGCGTTCCTTCGCAGAGGTCGTCAGTTCAGAATTGTACCTGCTCAAATTCCAAAACATTGACTTGTAAAAATGTCTAAATTATATTTACAGAGATTTTTAGACGACGTCTGTAGTCTAGTGGTTCGAGTACCGGACTGCTGATCACGAGGTCGTGGGTTCGATTCCCACAAGACACAAACATTTATGTGATGAACTTAGGTGTTTGTGTTTGCCTGGGTGTTTCTTATATGTTATAAGTATATATTTACAAAAAAAAAGTACATAAGTATTATATTCATTGTCTAGTACCCATAGTACAAGCTCTGCTTAGTTTGGGACTAGATGGTGTTGTGTAAAAAAATGTCCCAAGATGTCCCAAGAGATGAATAAATTTATCATTGATAGTTCCTCCGCGGTTTCTGGTTGCTGTTGGTTACGATAACCACAGTTGTTCCGCTCTCGTTTCATTGTTCCAGTGTAGACGTGGTCTAATTAACGGTGTAACAGAAACTATTAACTTTGCGTTTTATTATCTACGCTGTAATTAACTAATCGTGACTTCCTAAAGTTATGTGTACACTTGTACAGTTATATACTTATTTATATTTATATAATAAGTCTATGTTGTGGAATAAGTAAGTTATAATAATGATGTTTTATTAATTAGATATTTATATTTTTATATAAGTAGTAGTAAGAAAATAAAAATAAACGCAGCTTAAACAATTCTTTGAATAAATACTACAAAACCGAACATAACAAATTACCAAAATCAATATCGACGCAAATGTATTTAAAAGACACTGAACTAAAAGTTAATACATATAAATGTACTTTCTGTACATAAAAGTATGTTTTAGTAATAACTTTTAATTTATTGTCGTAACGCCCAAAATTAATTACCGTCAAATTGCAATTACCAGTCGGTAAAACAATCAAAAGATGGATAATAATCCGTAAATGAGTACGTACTTGTCAAAGCCGACACTGATATTTATTATAAGAATGTTTTTTATTTTGACAATATGTTAGTTTACTATAATTTTGCATGCCTTCATTGGATACAACATCTTCCAACCTTTCTAAATAGGTATCTGAGCAGACAAAAAAATCAACCTCAATTTTATGTTGAAGTTTAGGTAATCCGTGGACAATCGCGGACAGTAAGTAATCATAAAGTCTCGGCCCCCTGTGGCGAGATGGAAATTATAATAAAAGTTCACCGCAAACAATTTCCTCCATCTGTTACGAAATCGGAACAACTACGATTCGTTTCTTTACTATTATAATTAAGATTATGTACCGTAACTAGGAAATTTCGCAAGAAACCGAAGATTAATCAATCGATAGTCTTTCTTTGCGTGTGCTTATATAAACTCCTTGTTTTGAAGTCTCCGGGACTATAAATATATGTAATTAAAAAGTTACGTGTGTCTACCGTTTGGTAAACAGCCACCTGCCAGCCAGCCAACAGGAGATTTGAAGAACAATTATTAAAAAATTGAGCGTAAAACCAATTACAGACATACGACGTACAAACTTTTGCTGATTGACCAAGTACCTCCTACTGAAGAAACCTTTCAGAGTATGAAATATTGTTCTGAGTATGAAATATGGCTGCCTAATATTGTAATTGCGAAAGTAACTGTCTGTCTGTCTCGCTTTCACGCAAAAACCACTGACTGATTTAAACGAAAATGTCATTCATTTAATTTATCCATGGACTGTCCTGAGTTTGAATCCAAGGCACGTCAGCTCTGACTTTTGGAAATTGCGTTGCGTTGAGGATTGTGTTTCGACCTGTGTACGTGAGGATCTATATCGACGCATGACTTCGTAAAAAGTCTACGAACTCGCAATAGGCCTACGTGGAAGCCTAACCCATTCCATCAACAGCTCGATGTTTGAGTTTGTGCCAGTAGCAATTGGCTCGCCTCCTTTACATGGAACTTAAAACGGAACGCAAACCTTAAGTGCAGCAGAACCTATACTTCAGTACCTATAATCCGTCGACAATAGTATATGATCTAAACAAATAAATTAAATAGAATAGCAGGGTTCGCCGGTTATTCTATTATTAACAAACCACAAAAAACATATAAGGTAGGTCATACATTTATATAAAATCACAGTAAAGGCTGGAAAAGCTAAGCAAATGTGATTAAAACAAACAAAATTCTAAAACTACGGCCTTATAAATACTACAGTGTTATTTTGTGCCTAATTAGGCACACAAACGGCATGCCTAATTAGCTACCGCCAAAGCTCTACGCAATTAGGTCCTTAAATGTCAAAACATCGCGTGCTTTGCCCAAACATGTTACATGGCGTGCTGGCGTGCAGTGTTCACGACCCCTGACCTACGGAATGCGTTTCTGACAGTATAAGTGCCGATTGCAAATACGACCAATTTGCATAGCAATTCGTGTCTTTCTGGCCGCCTGTAGATTCAGCTGAGAACTGGCTATTGCTCTGGTCGTACATTGTTTATCAATGCAGTACGCTCTGAAACGATACCCAGAGAAAGGCCACTACTCCCGAAGACCAGGCAGTGGGGGTATCACATGCCCATCGGCCCGGGACGACCGCTTTATTGCCCTCGAGATTTTGAAAAATCGCTCATAACATATTTATCATTTTTTTTATTGCTTTACAGCGACTGCAAAACAATCTATTAGTAAAAAGTCAATAGGTTATTATTTAATGAAGGAAAAAATCAGGGCAGGGTTCAAACCTGCGTCTTCTGGTTCGGTACACCAGACGCTTTGACCACTAAGCTAGGTAGGTAGCTTTTCCTTCATTAAAAATAACTTGTAATCTTAGCATGGAAAATGCTTTAAAAAATACAAAAAGATAGTCAATAGGTGTTCCTTCAATCATTCACCACGACCAAAAATAAATTTGAATTTATTCAATTCAGTTCATCAATTTATTCAATAAAAGTAAATCCTGCGTCCTAGATTGGACGCAGGATTCAATATGTTTAATTTAGCAAACGTTAACCTCGACGAACAGACATACAGATTTAGGAAACCCGTCCCAAATAAAGCAACAGCAGTCTGTCTGGCTATTTACAGACTGGCTAATAAGTGAGATCAAAACACCGCAGAGCTCTCTTAGATCTTAAGTCTTTAAGAATTATTGTTTTAAGTGGTGGTGTTACAAAGTTGCATGTGATACAGATAGCAGAATGGGTAATCATTTTAAAGGTACTGGAAATAGATTGGATGCGTCTACGTCTACTATAATAAAGGGATGTTGATTGAGTGGTAGTCAACCACTTACATTTTCGTTTTTTTAGCTTACCTATGTAACTTCATATGTTTAAAGAAACTTTATTCTCAATAAAACGTACACAAATGTCACTTACTTGAGAACAATAAATTAATGTTAACAGTATTAAAAAGGTTCGACTTCACCTCTATATGTACAAGTACTTCATATGTACAAGTACCTACATACATGGATAACATTAATACCTATGGTTAGAATAGGTAATTAGTTATACCTATTTAAGAAATCACACGTCACAAAAGTAAAGATAGAAGTATCTATCTATTGGCAACGATCAAGATTTAGAAATAACAAAATTAGAGTTAATTTTTAACGTAGTCCCGGTTTGCTAATTCCTCGCACACACTGTAAAACACTTTTTTTTGACGACATCTATACTAATATTATAAAGAGGAAAGATTTGATTGTTTGTTTGTTTGTATTGAATAGGCTCCGAAACTACTGGACCGATTTGAAAAATTCTTTCAGTGTTAGATAGCCCATTTATCGGGGAAGGCTATATAGGCTATATACCATCACGTTACGACTAATAGGAGCGGAGTAGCAATGAAAAATGTTGCAAAAACGGGGGAAAAAGTTATCAAGACCACGCGGGCGAATCCGCTGGCGGGAAACTAGTAAAAAATATGTTTAATGAAGAATGATATTATCACCGTGTTATAATTATTGTTCAAATTCGGCAACACTCTCTCACGCAACAAGAAAGAAGATTCAATTGCCAAAGGGTTCTCAGACTTCTAGTGTTCAAAACGAAGTGTTCTCTCGCTAATAGGTGTTAATATGTGAACGTGAGAGTTACCCACAATTAGACAACGAGTGACAACGGTTTCACTCGTGCGAACCGCCGGTGAAATTATTTGTATCACCAGCGTATCTTGACACACGACAGCAAAACGAACTAAAATAAATGTTCAGAATTTGACAGATCGTTGTACTTTGCTTTGACAAGCAGCGCTGCCGGGGAGTGTCAAGATATACTGGACCGTATGTTATATTACAACGCCCAACTTAAATACATGTATTATTATTTGAATTAGGTACTCGTTTGTTTTACTTATGAGGTGAGGCGAAGACATGGAGACATGGTTGATAAGAAATTAGTCACGCACGCACGGTGTACTGCTGAACCATATTATAGAATCTTTCATTTTATTTAGCGGAATTCAGTATTATCTAACTATTATAATTAATTATCATACAAAATATAAACAATCATAACATTCTTACATAATTTACGAGCTCGTATTTTAAAATGAGTAAATACTTTTCGCTCTGGTTCTCATTCATAATTTAAAAAAAATGCGTAACATTTTTCAAACGTTCTCAATAATTCATATCGTTTGTTTACCACACAAGCACGTGTCGGACACGTGTGGAGATCGAACCCATTGGAAGTATCGCCAATCGCCGATAATGGCCGCCCGATCGGAAAGTACTAGGGCAGCATGAACAGCAGGAGGTGTACCGAAACGATCAATACTCCAATATCCCATGGCTAGGTAGCGATAGACTGCACACATCGACAAAGGTGTGTTCTACGTCAACGTGTGGTTGTGTGTGAAAGTCTCCTCTCTTTCACTGCATTCGGGTTATATATCTAACGATCGGGAATGTTCGGTTTTCCTATCCCGCTCCGGGTTTCAGAAGTATTGCGTGCATTTTCACTTTAAGAAATAGAAAACTGTATTCTCTGCGAAAATGCAAATAATGTAACGTAAGTAAAGAATAATTAATATTACCAAAGTATGGTAGAAATATTAAAATTGAGCACGTGAATAAATTTTGTACTTTTTTATACGATTAAATAAAAAAAGAAGATAATAATATGCAAGTAATTTATAGCATTATCACTAAGTACAATGCTGCTATTGAAACACATAAATAAAAAGAATTGAGAGGCAGATAACAAGTGACATAAACCCAATGATAATAGACCTCTTGTTTCCAAGCTGATCTGGAATAAACAACAACACGCTATATCATATTGCTTCGGTAAAGTCGAAACAAGGTTACAATTTGCTTGTAAGATGGAATTAATGTAATGTACGCGCGAAATCCGCCCACACCATGGCTTGGCAATTACGTAAATAAAGGAGGTCATCGAAATCGGCCCAAATGATGTACCGAAGGTACACTTATTGGAAAAAATATTACGCTGGTTAACACTAGTCGGTACTTTTTTTTGATTTTGATTGGGGAATGAGAAAAAATATCTTTTAATTTTGAGAAAAAATACGCCATTTTTTTATTTATTTATTTATTTATTTATTTCATACAGGAAAACCAACAGCTATACAAAAAATGTTAATATCTAGCTTTAGCTACACTAAGCCAATTACAGGTTCTCACGGATAGTGACTGAATAAATAACTGAAATTTTAACAATCACTAATAAGCTCAAATAGTATCAATTGATCTCAAACTTGACAAAATCACCTACTGAAAAAAGTCAAGGTTTAGTCTGTTGCGTACCGTACAGCTTTTAGTAATAAATGGGTCGAATGAAAACTCTTTACATAGTATATTAAAATCTTTGCTCGCTCGCACGACATATGAGTTTTGCCTATAATTGGATGAGCAAGGGGGGATAGAAATAGGCGGATTGAATCTAATCGATCTTTGGGGCACGTTAAAATATAATTTCTGAAGGATTTCAGGACAATCGATCTCATTAGCACACTATTACCTGTTTTGTAATGATTTCATAGCATAGATTTATAATATACTCCATATTATAATACCTATGTCTCATAGTAAAAACTGTCAGAGTCAGTTTCGGAATGTCAAACGCACGCCATTACGGCAGATTATTATCAGTTTCATAGTGATTTCATGGTAAAAACAACATCAACTTGACAGCTGTCATGTACCTCGGGTTACAAATTTGGGCTGAGTTGTATGGGCTTTTGATGACCTCCTTTTACCACGTTTCGGGGGAGATTTGATAGGCAGGGGTGGAAATTTAAAAAAAAAAATTACACGTACCTAAGGGATAGGTACTATAATTAGCATTCCACTGGTGAAAGATTCGTATTTTCAAATCTTTTCTCTTCATAAATTGTAGATTATTACGATTTCAATTCTTTGGGAGTACAGAGAAAAAGTATACAACGCAATATTTCCAACTTCAGTTAAGCATTTCAACTTTCTAGATAAAAATGTTAACATTAACTTACATTACGAAGTAATCGTAACAAAACGAATCCATTATTTTGTTCATTTCGTTACATAAGACGGTATTAAAGGCTTTATAGGAATTTCCATCCAATAATCCATTCTCTATTAGATAATGATGAGAGTACTTATTGTGGATATTGGTACTGTCAGAGCGAAAAGTCGGTGAACACTTGAAGCAAATTTTGACAACATCACACCAATAGTTTTTTTTATTCGATTCTGATTAGGGTTAGGCATGTAGTCGTTTTATACTTACAACTAGCTTTCCGACAGCGGCTTCGCCCGCGTTGTTGATATTTCCTATAACTTTTATCCCCTATTTCAACCCCTTTCGCATTAAGTAGCCTATGTCCTTTCTCAGACTCTAGACTATCTGTGTACCAAATTCCATTTAAATCAGTTCAGTAGTTTTGGCGTGAAAGCGCGACAGACAGACAGACAAAGTAACTTTCGCATTTATAAAAAAATTGGTAAGGATTATGTAATATAATATCAATCAAAGAGAAGAAAGAATTACTTCGCAAACATATTTACTTTCGCTTTGCTCTACGGAAGAATTGTTGACGGTTTTACAAACGTTCGCAGTAGATGATAATAATATAGCGAAGGCCATTTTGTGCTCATTGTCAACAACAATCTCGACAATAAGAACTCTTGTATTAAAATTAGATACATTAAGTAAATAGCAAAAAATATTAAACAAAAGGCGGAAGTTTTCAGACAGAAATATAATTAATTTTATTTACGGGTGAGTTCACTTTCGCTGACTATTAGTTCTATAGACGCAAGCTGTGTTGATATATTATTATTATTATTGAAAGTTCACTCAACACGATTGATGGAAACAAAAAGTGAATTTATTAGTTTTGATTACGTGTTTCACAATGACGGTAATGCATAGTACACTACTAAGTATGGATAATGTGACGTAATTTAAAACTTCTGTAGGTGCTTTTTTTATTAGTTTTTTTTCACGAATAGGTAAATAAGTCCTATAGGTACTATCTAATTATAATATAAAGAGACTTACATTATTTTAAGTAGGTCCTGAATATTTTTTTTATTAATTGGCGCAGCTTTATAAGTTCCGACAAATATTTATGTTTTATGTTCATGGTGTTTCCATTATTTAGATACTTACGGCCTGCTTTCACCTCACCACCAATTTGGATGAAGTTATTGTTCCATTTTTGTATTTATTTGGCAGTTAGCGGCTATCCAGAGGTGGTGAAATAACTCCTCCCCTAAGCCTAGTAATTCGATGATTGTTTTCGGTAAAAATAAAATCTTCTTAGAACAATAAACTCCTCGACAAGAAAATGTTCGATGAAATGTTGAATGGGTAAATTCCAACTATTTGTTTAATTCACGAATTTATTTTTTGTTTCTTTTAGTCATGCAAGAGGTGCTTGCAAAAAAATATATTCTCATTTAAAAACAAATACCAAATAAATCACAGAGCTTTAAAAATAACTAGCGCTGTAGACGATGCCCATGATTGGTAATCTACTATATAAAAATAAGTCGGGTTTTCCTTCCTGACGCTATAACTCCAGAACGCACAAACCGATTTCCACGGTTTTGCATTCGTTGGAAAGGTCTCGGGCTCCGTGAGGTTTATAGCAAAGAAAATTCAGGAAAAAATTTAACAGAAAGGCGGGTTAAAAAGGTTATCAAGACCACGCGGGCGAAGCCGCTGTCGTAAAGCTAGTTTTAAATAAAAATTGAGACTTTATTGTTCGATTCTCAAAGTTAACAATATCGTAACTCCCCCGCTCAGCGTAAGTAAAGTAAACCACCCGGAACGGCTTCCGTTCCCACGGGCTAGGGTAGATAGAGGGTATGCAATACATCTGTCTAACGCGCTAAACACACCTGCCTTTACTTTTTACGTAAACAAGCAAGAACGCGCAAGAATCGTAGAGTTCAAAGTCTAAAATTGTATAAATTAAATTTATGTAAATTAGTAATTTTTAATTATAAATTGAATGTAGGTAACTCGCGGATTAGGAATTAAGTACCTACCTATCTATAATATTCTCTTGGTCTGAGCGACAGATCTCCAAGACTATCCTTCTAATCCTTGATGTCAAATTGTTTACCCCACGTAATAAGCTACCTATAAGGCGCCATAACCGAATACTTTGTTTTGTTTTATGTTACGCAAGCAGTAAATTAATAAAAACTAAAGCTCGAGGCTTATGCTGTCGTTTTTATTCATTTTAATCCAATCTTTTTCTTTCTCGGAGAAAAAGATTGGCGAGAAACTGTAATGTTAACTAAAATTTTTATATCGAACCTCCAACGCTGTAAAACTTTTTTAATCCATTCAAACGCCCGAAACAAAACACTATCCAGGCGAGGGCTTTTAAAAATAGAACCCAAGCGGTTGTTAATCAAAATTGTCTCGATGGCCGGCTGAAAATAATCGTCTGTGTGATATCGTACAAATATTATGAAAAGATACTCGTTCGTACGTCTTGTTTAGTTTTTTCTGTAGCAGACGTAGTATTGAGTGCGTAGGTATTAACGGTTTTAGGATCTCGTAGACGTGTGTATTACGTGTTTAATTAAGAACATTCTAGAACTGGACTATGATATTAGGTTCAGTAGATAATTATTGTATTCCGAATTAGTCTTATTTTAAATAATCTAATAATGCCATAGGTAAGGTTTTGCGTTGCGCGGTAACGAAAGCTCAAGTCGCAGGCTGTCGTTTTAAATAATTTTAATCCAATGTTTCTCCGATTTTTCCTACACCTAAATCTTCGTTATGAATCACTCGGTCCGTCGTTGAAAACCGTACCTACCTATAAAAATCCGTTCGGTAGATTTTACGCTGATCGCGTTCAGACAGACAAACAGGCGCCGCGGAGGGACTTAGTTTTATAATGAAGATGAATATTATAAAATCGTGAGAACTTAGTTTAGTATGAGACTTACCCAATAAAAAGACGGAAGCCATGCCGAATATAAAGACTGGCACAGCACAGGTACAACTCTCAAGATCTTGATTCAATGATTGTTCTGTTGAAGATATTATGCAAATGATCAGGCACTTATTTAGTACTTATACCTAGCTACAGTTAGAATTTTGAAGTACTTCTAAATTTGGGTAGGTCAGTAGGTATCATAAGACTTTTACAATAGGTACAGTTCTCACCAAACTTATTGTCCGGGTTGAAGTTGGCACGAGCAACTTTAACCCAATTATAGGATTGTAATAAATAAAAACGAAAGCTCAAGTCGGAGGCTGTCGCTTCATATAATTTTTATCCAATATTTTCCTTTCTCCGATTTTTACGGCCGGGTAAATTTTAGCCCGTGCCAACTTCAACCCGGACAATAAGTTTGGCGTGACTGTAGGTACTACTGTATTTATAAGTGAAATACGCTCTCTACCTAGGTATACTTACTTAGGTAGGTAAATATCTAATGTTTTCGCGGGCTTTTCTTGTCGTTAATATCTGTTGGATGTCGTGTTTTTTTATATTATAGACTGACACAAGTTATAATCTTACAATGATTAATGTGTAAGCCGCATTTTTCTGTTTTTATAAAACGGAGGAACAGTCAGGTCACTATTTACATATTATGTACCTATTATATTACATGAAATAATGGCTTACCTCCTTTGAAACAGTTTTTCTACTTAGTATTAGGCATCTAGTAACGCAGACAACATTTTCAGTCAGACTTTTGCAAATTCTCAACAAATAACCTTTAACTTTTGGCACCAAAAACCAAACTTCACACAAGTAGTGATTAAAAATACCAACTGCAGCGACATCTAATTTTATATAAAGCAAGTATTAGTATCTCTACTCGACGCTAGATGTCGCACTACTCTATTCGTCACTAGATGGCATTGATTTCAAACAAATGAGATAATATTGTCTAATTTTCCACAACTGACTATTTCTAAGTTTTAATAAAAAGTTATCCTGTGAGTTTTTATGGTGTTATTACACAAATTAAAACATTACCAATCTTTGTAAAATGTTTATTTCCATAAATGAGACTAAACCAACATTTTCCTCAGCGATTACAACTCACTATCTAATGATAGGCGTTATTTATAAAGCTTTTACTGTTTATGTTATTAAATTAAAACCAAATATTCTACAACATTGCTAAGCAGTACACGTTCAGAATAATTATGGCGAGAAAAGTCGACGACGTCGACAAACGCTATATTTTTCTAATATTTCTTTAATACGTTTGGCATCGTCAACTAAATTATCACACATAGTTTAACTAAATGTAGGTGTAGTTGTAAATACATTGTGAAGTTCTTATTGCAAAGAATATGAATATAAATAATATCTACGCTATTCCAAATGTCTTTATAATAAAACCATAAATTATCTTTTTATTTAAACATTTTATTTTTTTAGATGATTCATATTATATTTTCCGAATTCTAATAAATACTTTATTATTATAATAATTAAAATAGAGATCAAAATAAGTTCTGTACATTATGACGTAACGGCGGAGTCTAGTTTATCATGAAATCCTAAATAAATTCAAACAAAGCAGTACAAATTAGTACTTTTACAACAATATGGCATAGATATGTTACATAGCTGCATTGTCATTCAAGCTACAACATAAATTATATATTTCTTTATTTAGTCATTAATTTACAAAATTTAATTTGCTGGCTATATAATAATAGAAGCTATATTTATTGCCTCTTGATTGCCTGAAAAAATATCAATGTGACATTGTAACAAAACCAAATAATATTATTTCTTCTACGTATGGCATGTAGACAACATAAATTACTTCATGTATGACACCCACGCCAATTTTCTTTTTCATTATAAATAATTTTGAAACATATATGAACATGCTATAACTATTTACAATTCTAGAAAAACATAAAATGCAATTATCGGCATGAACTGGTATGGTTACTTTTAGACTTTAATTTAAATTATGTATTGTATTTAGCGAGCCCAAAACGTTTTTTTATGGGATAGAGGGCAAACGCGCGTACGGATCGCCTGTGCGTTGCCGGCAGTAAAAAGCGAGTACGATCTTTTCTTGAAGGTTTATAGGTCGTATTGATCCGGAAATACTGCAGTCGACAGCTCATCAAATTTATATTCACAACACAAACAACTGAACGCAATATATAGACAAATATACATTATACGGACACAGAAATATTATTGTCAATCAAATGATATACGCTGCGATATATTATCATCTTCGAAAAGCCTTAACTTCTACCATTATAAGTATGAGTAAACAATACATTTTCATATGATAACTACAAGTACTAATTAGGAAATAACATATTTTGAGAAACATTAAGCTTAATTATACCGAAAATTATACATTCAAGCTTTGGCATAGATTTAAAAACTGATTGGTATGATAATGAGTTATGAACTTTGTAACTGATGACGACCAACTTTTGGGTCTCAAGTCAGTGACAAAATCATGTTCTCAAAAATATCTTTTTTCCAAATTGTTGTTTCACTCAAAGCTGTGTGAAAAAAGGTATAAACTGGCTTCAGACATTACCAATACTTAGAATGTTTCCCTGTTTTCTTGTCAGTACATACACGTATCGACAATACAACAATTTTGAAATAATATCAGAATAATAATTCAATATCTCTTGTAAGCTTTACATCCAAATCCATATATATATTATTATTATAAATAAAAATGTTTAAAGATAATGCAGCAAACTACTATTTAAACAAGTCCAAAACGAAGTATTAGTAATTGGTCATTATTTTAAGTTTACATTTTCTCAAAGTTCTATTCGTGCGTACTAAAAACAATGGGGTGTACTCAAACTTTCGTGTCCTGCTTCACATAATATTAGTTACATTCAAGTTATTATGGTGCATATTTCACAAAGAGTCGCTCATTCCACCATTCAGTCTTCACTATCTTTAATGTCGCGATCCATAAAAAATGTATTTAATGCATTTAACGTTACTAGTAAACATAATATTATATTACGTTTTGAACCTCTACATGTTGCACACAAGACGGAACCCACAAAACTTTTGTTTGAACACAATTATTTTTCTATGGCAGTAAAATTTCGGCAAAAAGTTTTAAAGTTTCGGCATTTAACATAGTAATTTTTTCACGTTTGTATAACTTTCAACGCGTAGCAAATAATTAAACAAGCTATAGTAAACTTTTTTAAACGCTCAGTAACTCTTCGACAGTTGAATATAAAAAAAACTAATGTTAAATAAAATGTATACATTCATAAGAAATTGTAATGTGACAACTAAAATATTAAATAAAAATAATAATATTATTCAACCAATCATTTAGGTCCCTCAGTTTCATTTAATGTTTAGCTTATTTTAAGCATAACATTCATTACAACTTTACCAGATATTCTCACTACAAAATTCTACTCAATTCGATATCAAATTAATATTCGTAAAAGAAAAAAATACTATTATAATGCGTAAAGCATATTGGCTTGAATTTCTCAAAACTCTAATAATAATTTAAGTGATTTGTGATGTTATTTGTATTATAATTCAGTTTTATTGCTCATTTTATTGATATGTAATATATGCGATAAGAAATAATAGTTTTAAGTTATGCGAAATACTGTTTTATAATAAATATTTCTATTATATTACTTAACCTAACCCGGAAGGCACTCGCTATAGCGTCAACAGTGAATTAGCAAACTTATAACACACGAAATTTTAATAATAATTCTATACTACTGAAAATGTAACTCGATAAACGAAAATTAAATTGGATATGATATCGGGACTTTTTATTAAATATCGAGTTGGTTTCAGTACCTTCCCTTTGAATAAGAGATTCATATAACATTGACCACTGGAATGTTAGCAAATCAATGTGATGCGTCTATATATTGGTATATTGTATACTGGCATCATAGGTAACCAATATATCTAGTTAATACTATCAAATCGCTAAACAATATATAATGTGCTCGATTATATTACATTATGACTAGTGTTACGGTATGTGCACTGTTACAATCTACGCCACAAGTTTCGTATAGGATAGCTAACTACAGTTAGAGGTATTTCCTACAACTTGCGTTGCAAACTGTACACTCATGGCCAACATGTCATACATCATACGTTTAATTAAGAAATCCTCTCACACCGAAATAATACGAAACGCAATACAATGATAATTTCGTTTTCATACTGTCGTACTAGCCGGAGCGTGTGAGCGCAAGTGTCAACCCATTGATAAGTTTTTCACGATGGTGACGTCATGGCTCCGCCGGTTGATTTCCTTTGCCTCCTTGGTAAGGTTGGACTCGACGAGCATGGAATGTCGTTTCGTTGCGTTGAGGTCTTTCTTCCTTCGTATGACGTCGGGGCTGTACGGTTCTGATACGCGGCGGTCTAAGTTAGCGTGGCTGTTTCCCTGGCTGCCAGTAAACGACCCCTGCCTATGTAGAGGCATTGCAGGCTGGTCTGGATTTATATTTGGGAGGTATGTCTGGAACGACGGCCGGTTCTGCGCCGCCTCCATGATGGAACCTTTTTGGAAAAAAAATGTCACATTAATTTTGAAAATAGAATAATAAGGAATGAGTTTATAGCTTAGATGAGTTCAACTTTTGATGGGAGAGCAATAAATGAGACATGCCTTTGTTAATGTTTATTTCTACGTAATATTTGGAGCCGAAAATAGTCCTAGCATACCAACTATTCTTAATAGAATATACATATCTATATTCCAGACGATTAACTACATAAACTAGAGAACAAAACGATATTAAATATGTGACATTGCCAATACAGCGTCATTTATTAATATTAAGACACAAATTCAATATAAGAGATACGGTAAAACCGTTTACTAAATAAAGAAAAATACGAGATAGAAATGATTCAAGTGCACATTTGCAGAGCAGGAGAAAAACACGGGGTATAAATTAAAAAGTTGTATAAGAAGTAGCCACAAATTTATGAAATATACTATTGTGTAAATTTAGTAACACATCTAAAACAAATCAAACATCTCTATGGCTCCCACACCTTAATATTTTTGTTAAAATATAAGTGACAAGCTATGCTATATAACCCATGCAAACGTTATACACTTCGCGAAGGCAGAATATAAATTTTTGGAGCATAATGAAACAACATATTTAGCTTTACTCAAACACAGACACTACAAGCAGGTACACATAAGCACATATATATTATATAGATATAGCAATCACCTCCTTACTGATAGGTTGGTGTGCCTGGTTAATGTCCTACAATGGAGCAAACAAATAAAATTTTAACATAACATGTGTATGGTCATGAAAAAGCCCAGGATATAAATTCTTGGACGGAGTTATTTGCCGGCACAAAAGAGGCTACAGTTCTCGCCAAACTTATTGTCCGGGTTGAAGTTGGCACGAGTTAACTTTAACCCGGCCGTAAAAATCGGAAAAAGAAAAATATTTGATTAGAATGATAAGGGCAGCCTACGACTTGACGTTTTTTCTCCGATTTTATCCTCCGAAAGAACTAATTTTCAGTCTAAGGATCTAACTATACTGACGCAGAGTCGAGTCTCTAATAAATCTGTAGAAATGTGTGCATTACGTTGTGGAGATAGGGATCAATAATATTCGCTTTGATACGCTTCGACTCTTTTGATCAAAAACCAGAAAAAAAATGGTTAAAGCTTTGAATGCGATATTGCAACCGAAATGCGCAATAAATATTAAAATGCGTTCAAGAGTAGACTTAAATAACATAGGTAGTAATCATAACGTTGACCTTTTCGACTTTTTGTTTCATATTCTATGCCTTATTCTAAGCCTTTCGCTATTTTTATCTTTAAAGATATTTAGCACTTGTGAAAGCTAAATAATAAAACCTTTAGAATTTCACATTACAGTCGACATTTTTAGATGTACTTTGCTTTGAAATAAAACTACTTTTTACTGATTTTAAAATTTTGAAATAAAACTTACCACCTGCTTGGAACCCTATTATAGATTCAATTAAATCTAAATCCAAGCCTAAAACTGCAAGACCGAAGGATACGGTGAGCTCGTTCTGAGTGAATCGGATTGCCAACAATTAACAAAAATGTAGGGTAGCTGTTAGTAATTGAAACGTCAAGACGCCTACCACCTTAGTCACCCGTGACCGTGACGTGTAAAGGGTCCGAAACGTCGGGATTAAAATAATATCAATATAACGCGATAAAATCCGTAAAAAGTAGTTTTATTTCAATGTCTAGTATTCGCGAAAGTGTCAGAAATCAGTATGTACTTTGCTTGTTTGGATAAACTGATGTCATTAGATCGCGAAACGTTTGAATGTAAGTATGTCTTAGGTCCTTACCGAGTGTGCGCACTAGCCACGGCGCGACGGACTGCTTCTGGTTGACGGCAGACTGCACTTCGTTGAGGGCCACTGTTAATTGATGGCTCAACTCCTGAAGACAAAATGTAAGTTTTATGTACATTCTTTTCTTGTGTGGTTGCGGAGGGCTGGTCCTATGCTTCCCGTGGAGACTGATCCACCTTCATCGTCACATTTCAGCAAAATTAATACAAAATCTTTGTAAATAACCTCAGGAATCACATTGTCTATTGTTGAAAATGGTATGAAAATCCATTTGGTAATTTTTGAATTTATGTAAAAAGAATGCCTCGTTGGCCTAGCGATCTCTAGCGCGACTGCTACGCTAGAGGTCCTGGGTTCGATTCCTGAGTCGAGCAGTGTTGTTGGGTTTTTCCGTGAAATTCCCAGTTGCAGCTCGGAGTCTGGATCTGTGCCCGATTGATGGCAATAAGCTCGCCCCTATTACATGGGAACTAAATATAATGGCTAACTGTGGGTGTATATTTACTCTGCCTAACCCTTCGGGGAATACAGGCTTGATGGTATGCATGTAAGAAGAATACGATACATGCGTAATGATGGTATGATGCTTAAAGAAACCTAACGAGCGTAGTTCCGTGCTCGTAATGATTTCGGATCCCATGGTCATGACATATAGGGCAAGCAAAGGCATGGTTTTTAATCTGTATAAGTCCGAAAAACCTCGGTCTACTGTCTACCACCTCCATAGCAGTGATTCATGGGGATTTTCTGCATCCGATAAAAGGCCGAGCAACGAACTTTAAAAGGTGATAGTTACCTGGTTACTACACTGCGCCTGCACATGCGCTAGCTTCACCTGCGCGAGTTCAAGTTCGAGGTCACGTACGCGCTGTCGTAATCGGGCTTCGGTTTCGCTCGAGCCTTCTTTCTCATCGCCTTTTTGTTCTGTTTCTGTAAATATATTTAATCGTATTAATTTTAAGTTGAATACCAAATAATTGCAACGGAAATAACCGTTATTAATATTATTATAGCAGAAATATCATGAACAATGAAACGTTCTGGATTTAATCAATGTACCTTCTTTATTATCCTTTTGCGCAAGCTTGACGCTGCAACTTACGCAGTCTTTCACATAGTCCTACAAAGAAAAAAAATCCTTTTAGGTTTGTTTTAGAAACAACCTGAATAAATCGGCAAGAAATCGATAAAATTTAGGCGTTGAATCGATTTGAATATATCAATATAAAGTATACTTAAGCAACTTTTAGCTGCTGCTATTGATATTAATTTAATGTTCTTACTTATTTGCATAACGCTGGAAAAATTACTTGAGCGGAGACTGAGAGAAACGGAGACGAAAAACAAGCAATATCTTGTTTAATTAGCATAGGATAAAACTGACCTGCATATTGTGTAACTGTTTGTCGAGTCTTGCGCAGATCTCGCGGTAGTCCCGCGCCACCGCTGCGTAGTGAGCGGCCTCTTTATGACTCTCTTCTGATGACGAACGAGCCTAACCAATATTAATAAAAGTTAAACATTTGATCTTACAAAATAGACTAGATAACTAATTGGTTATGTACTATGATCAACAAGCATACGGAATGCATGATGGTAAACGCTAAAAATAGTCTATAGACAACACCAGTGCTATCTATAGCTATTCTTGTCATCTAAGACATCAGTTGTTCTTCTGTGAAAATGTGTAACAGCTCGGCTTTTAGATTTGTGTCGGGTCTATTAAATGGGATCTAAACATATGGGCAAACTGGGGATGTGTAATACGTGCATAAGTACACCTCTGCCTCTAACCTTTCGAGGAATACAGTTTAATTGTTTATGAATATTACCTCTGTTAACTGTGCTTCAAGCAGTTCCTTCTCCTGTTGTAACTGTGTGTTGATAACCTTCAACCTTTCCAGTTCCACGTTTATCTTTTCTTTTTCAGCCGTTTCTAAGACAAAAGTTTAATTTAAGGTTAGTACAAATTGACGAGAACCACATTGGCAGATATCGAATACTAAACTCTTGGGATGGCTTACACAGATGTTTGGTTCTATTCTAAAACAGGGGGTCACCAAATGGTACTCTGTGGTCCGGATTCGGACCATAGGCCTATTTTAAGTAAAGTTCGGACCCTAAAGTACAGTTCGATTCAAATTTAATGGTGGCTCGGAACATGAGGCGAGTCGCTGCGCAGTAACGAATTTATGTGACAGCGGGGATGAGAGGTGGTACTGCGCAGCGTGTAGCTAACTTCCGAACCGCAATTAGTTTGCACACCAAGTGTGCAAAAAATAGGCGATTTTTTTTATCATGGAAATTCGTAAAACTATATTTTTCCTGCTCTAATTTGCAAAAATTGTAGGGAAACGAAAAGGATGGCTATAATAGTCATATATGCACCCGCATACTACACATTTTTTGCGTAGGTTGCATTCTAATCGTGGGAGAGGTTAAGTTTGAATACAACTGTAAAGAGTACAATATAATTAGTTACTTGAGTACGTAATTCAAAAACGGTCCAAAATAGAAGTAATTGGATACCCCTGTTTTAGAACATTCTATGGTATAGATGTTATGCTTTCTGTTAAATCAATATTATAAGCGCATCCAGTGTTTACCTTTAATGAATTTCTCGTACTCCTGTTGGTACTTGGGCAGTCGCTTCACTTTGATGCTGCACGCCAGTTTTACAATTTGACGTGAAGATTCTTCTGCGCGACACTTCTTTGGCAGCGTGACTCTGTAATAATTAACGTATAAATGGTATAGTGGTATAATCAAACTCCCTTTTGTCACATCTTGACAACTTGAATTGTGACAAAAAATTTTACCATCACCATACCGACACCAAACATGTTGGTGTCGGCTTCCAGTCTAACCAGATGCGGCTGAATATCAGTATTTTACACACAGCGATTTGCAAACCAATTTCTGAGAAATACCGATATTCGATGGATAGACTGGTTGTGAGACTTTTTGGGCTTCTGACTACCACTAACGATTGCCATAGGTGTTCGTATGACAACTCTCGATCGGGTCTCGATGTGTTAATAATGGTCACCCATCTACAGATTGACCTCGACAAGCGTAGCTTAACCTAGCAGAACGGTTGATCAGCGTTGTTATAACTTAGCCACGAGGCTCTTGACTGTACATATAAATTTACTTACCTAAAATATTTGAGTACGCCTTCGAAGTCGTGCTGCAACAAATCCTTGCGGGATCGCGACAGTAACGCCAGCGCCACTTGGAACAACGTGTCGATGCCTTGCAGCAGGAACACGTCCAAGATGTGATACACCTAAAAACAACATCTCTCTAAAGTACGGGAAAATACAACGGTTGACCAGTTTTCAACCTAATGCTATCTTATCATATAAAATAAAGTCGGGTTTGTTACAACACTTATAAGTCGAGAAATGCTGGACCGATTTTCATGGTTTTTGATTTATTGGATTTGCCTCTGCCCCCAATAACAGAATAACAATTAAAACGGGGTTCAAACGTTACGCGTGCGAAGCTGCGGGCGAATGCGAAAAAGCTAGTTTAATAATAAGAGTGCATAATTTTAAAAAATAATTAAATACCTAATATAACGCGATAAAATCCGTAAAAAGTAGTTTTATTTATAAAAAATCATGTTAGTTATTTATTTTTTCACTGAATAGTCGGCCGAATATTCGTTTTTAGTTAGGCGAATCACTACTGTAAGTCCCGCAAGTTTCTAATGGGCTAACCTTGTCTTATTAATTGTCTTATTCATCCGCCGGCTAACGCGTACTGAGAGGAGTTACGTCATTTTTACGTCACCAAGATGGCCGCCAAGCACATTATCAATTACTACGTGACTTACCAGCGGTAAGGGGAAGCGGGCAGTGAACACGGTGAGGAACCACTGCGAGGCGAACATGTGGGGCTCCACACCCAGCTCTTGGAAGTGAGCACGCAGATCTGTCAGTTGTTCCTACAACATAAGCAACATAACGTTACTGGACTTCCTGAACAAATTGACAAAAAACCTCTGCTTTGCTCCAAAAAATTTATCTATACTTTTGGTTTAGATAGTGGTTATAAGCGGGGCTGCTAAGTGATACTAGGATTGTTTCCCTGGTCTAGCCAACAGTTATTTGGTTTTCCGTTAGGAGAGTTCAGTACCTAGCACGGAGTTTGGATTTCTGCGGCTAATTAACAATATATATCTGCCTTAACTTTTGGGGTATACAAGGATGGTGGTATTTTAAGAAATACCAATCTACAGCATTCTTTATCGTAAATAATTCAAGTACTCAACATTACGTAATTATGAGTTACTTTTTACTTATTACCTTTTACTAAGGGATTACTCTTATAAGCGCAAAAAAATTTGTTCTATAGATTTTTACAGTAAATAAAAATAAGGCCGTATACAAAAAGGGGTCGGCAGTTTACCTCCATAAGTCTGTCGAGTTGGTGCAACCTCATGTAGAGAGCTTCAAAACCATCTTTATATAATTCACGCAGCCCATAGCCGTACATAAGTCGAACTAGTAGACAAAACGCTTGCTCTTCTGGCATCTGAAAATATCACATAAAAATAAAGAAATTAATGTCTCACATTACATCGACAAATTATTAAAAGCGTTATTTCACGGAGTCGCTAAAAAGTCACATAGAAATAAAAAATTTCATTGTTTGTTATCTGTACACATAAAATAATAACTCACTGATCTATCAACGGACAATATCTCAAACGACTGAACGGATTGGGCTGAAATTATGTGTGCCGTAGGATTACGCTAAGAAAGGACCTTGGGAAATTCTCACGGGATGGAAACGAGAGTAACAACGCGGTGCACAGGTAGTATTACAGTAGTATTGAATAAGCTGGTAGAGCGACCAATCATCCATCTGTCACGAAATACAATCACGTATATTACAGGTATTAAATTCAACTTTATGATCTTAACCGTTTGTCTATGGATAAATCTCCGGGAGCGCGACGATTTTTCCTGCTCTAATAGCACAAATAGTAGGAAAACGACAAGGATGGCCATAACATTCGCACATACACCCCGCATACAGTGCAGTTGCGCATAGGCATGCATCAGACAGTTGCGCAAGTCACACAATATTGCACATTTGAGCGGTTTACAGCTAACAGTAAAGTTGATAAATATACCCCCAGATAAATATACATACATGTAAGAGCAGCGTAGCGGCAAGGAAGCTGAGTCCCTGGCAGTAGCCGACCTCGTGGTCGTAGACGGCGTATGCGCGCGCCATGCGCAGCAGCGAGTCCTGGCCGAGCCCGCCCGCCTCGCGGAAGAAGTCGTGCGCGGGGAACGTGCGCGCTATGTCGCGCTGGATCACCGACTCGAACGGACACTCCTGGGTTCATAAGCGAACGGTCAACACTAGGGTAGATGGCGTCGCGACAATCTCGATCTTCTGGTTATTGTGTAACATTTTTTTTTAAATCTCCTGGCACATTTAACACAGCACCATCTAGTCCCAAACTCAGCAGAGC
Organism: Acronicta psi; assembly: GCA_946251955.1. Taxonomy (NCBI): domain Eukaryota; kingdom Metazoa; phylum Arthropoda; class Insecta; order Lepidoptera; family Noctuidae; genus Acronicta; species Acronicta psi. The sequence goes on along the minus strand of OX276469.1, from coordinate 13,485,191 downwards.
TTGTACTACTGTACTATAATACTTATATACTTTTTTTTGTAAATACATACTTATAATAAATAAAAAACATCCAGACAAATAAAAACACTTAAGTTCATCACATAAATATTTGTGTCTTGTCTTAATTAAAATAAGATACGAAGGGAAGGCCCTTTACACCTTACTGATATCGTTAAATTACTTAGCAGATAATTTAATGGGAACTTATCAGTAAGCTGTGAAACAGGCCCTTAATACTAAAAATATTGATCTATTAAAAATATTTGGATGATCCTTGAAAGATATTCAAGGATCACCAATCAAATCAAATGAGGAGAACAGTTGTACTTTTTTCTTCTAGTCTTGCTTGAGGTAAAAACAAAGGGGAAACAGTTTAAAGTAGCGATAATTGCTGTTGAACTCTTTGTCAGAACTATTCACGTGGCACGTAGTGGTTCGAGTACCGGACTGCTGATCACGAGGTCGTGGGTTCGATTCCCACAAGACATAAACATTTTATGTGATGAAGGTGTTTGTGTTTGTCTGGGTGTTTCTTATATATTATAAAGTATGTGTTTACAAAAAAAAAAGTATGCAAGTATTATATCCATTGTCTAGTACCCATAGTACAAGCTCTGCTTAGTTTGGGACTAGATGGTGCTGAATGGCTAACTGACGCAATTACTGCGTTGCGGCGCGGCCAGACGCGACTTCTATGTGCTTTGCCGCAATTTTGCAAGGCGCTGAGGCGTGTTGCGGCTGTAGTATGCGCGAGCCTTTATTTACTGCGGAGCTGCGGCTACAGTATCACTATGTCATGTTTATTGTGATCAGCGCATCCCACCCTTACCTTGCTTATGAGTGTCCTGTAAGTTTCCATAAGCTTGTCGTTCTGGTCGACGCCGGCGAGGCGCAGCCACACCTCGCCCCGCAGCGCCTCGGGCACGCCCACCCGCACGAGGTGGTTCAACGCACGCGGACGAGGCCCTGTCCAACTGTCAAGGGGAAAATTTCAAATATAGAACATGATTTAAAAAAAATACCCGCCCTTGGAGGAAATCCTCATGGATATCCCCCACCTAGAGAAGGGCGAGGGCTATTTCGGACTTCTACATATACTAGGAAGAGAGCACTGAAATGTCCGATATGCGCGTCTATTATATACTGATCTTCGAACCAAATAGATATTGGCATTTGAAAGACAGGTACACAACCTACCTCCTAAGCACTTGAGCCCAATTAACAAGTACATCTTCACCACAATCTTTGGAAACTTCTCCAGTACCACTAAGTAGGGGCTCATCACCATCTGCAAACAATAATGAGTTAAAATAGACTAATCACCGTACCGATACTGTGTACAGTTCTCGTCAATCTTATTGTCCGGCCTGAAGTTGGCACGACCTAACTTCAACCCGGTTGTAGAAATCGGAGAAAGAAAAATATTGAATTAAAATTATTTAAAACGAAAGCTTACGACTTGAGCTGTCAATTTTATTTATTACTAGCTTTCAGCCAGCGGCTTCGCCCGCGTGTTCTGGGTATTCCTTATAACTTAAACCCCCTATTTCAACCCCTTACAGCCCTTTTTTCGCATTAAAAAGTAGCCTATGTCCTTTCTCAGGCTCTAGACTATCTCTGCACCCAATTTAATTTAAATCGGTTAGGTAGTTAGTAGTATTAAGTCTCTTAGGTTTTACATTATACCCGCTTTCTCCATTTTACCCAACTGCCGAAGGAGTGTTATGTGTTTGACGTGTATGTATGTGTTTTAATAGTTTAATACTAATGTTTAAATCATAACATTAATAATGTTATTTGTCTTACCCGAGTCCGGCTCTGAAGGCGAGGGCGGCGCAGGCGCACTGGACAGCGGCGAAGGCAAAAGACTGGACAGTGACAATGGTAGATTGAGCCGTGATCGATCCAACTCATCAGATGTTTCGATACTGGCGACTTCGTATTGAAGCTGACCAACAGCATCCACCGACTAAATGAAGTCGAAATAAAAAGTTTTGACTATACGCATTTTTTTTTAATCTACGACATCACAAGGGGTTTTTCGGGTACAATTTGATATTGTTCTGAATAGGATATAACATTACATTATAGAAACACTAGCTTTCAGCCAACGGCTTCGCCCGCGTGTTCCGGGTATCTCTTATAACTTTCATCCCCTATTTCAACCCCTTACAGGCTTTTTTCGCATTAAAAAGTAGCCTATGTCCTTTCTCAGGCTCTAAACTATCTCTGTTCCAAATTTCATTGAAATCGGTTCAGTTGTTTTGGCGTGAAAACGCGACAGACAGACAGACAGACAGACAGACGAGCTACTTTCGCATTTATAATATTAGTAAGGATTTTAGAGCTCTTACCTCTTTCAAATTGATGTAAAACTGTTGCACAAGAGGCCTCTTTGAATAATACCAGAATCTCTCCGTGGGTGGGTATATTTTGACTGGAGTTTCGATAACCAGCCTGTCAACAAAACAACATACGATATAAAAACAAGAACTTTAAACTGTATTCATCTTCTCTTCTCTATTTGTATGTCTCTCTAAGTATGTATTACTAATATTAAGACCAATATTGTATCACCCTATGTTTCAGAAATAAATATTATGATTATGATTATTATTATTATGATTATGATCTTATTCATTCGCAAGGTCGCAACAATAAGGTGCTATAGTCTGCGCGGAACTAGTTGGCCGCGCCTTAGGCATGTGAGCGGCGGGACGGAAGGGCGGGGTTGCCTGCGCGCGGTGGGACGGAGGGGCGGGGGCGCTTGTTTTTGTTCACAGTAACCCGCCGCCTCACCTCCGTCCCTACCTAAGGCGCGGCCAGCTAGTTCCACGTGGACTATACCTCACTTGGAGCATTTGCCTGTAATAGTACAGAGTCGAGCTGTCCGAGCATTACATCAGTGAGGGAGGAGAACCGAGCACTACAGTGCGCAATGTCTATAGGTAATATTTTGATACAACGTGTAAGTGCAACATCATGTTCATCGTGTCAGATAGGCAATACTGTAATATAATGCTCAAAATGGAATCTGAAACTTTACATTGCGAATGCTCCAAGTAAGAGAGCACCTTTAGGTTTACTATTATTGTGATAGATAAAGATATAGATATAATGGCTGAATAATGTCATATCATAAAAAATATATTTATTTTAAAACCTTTTGAAATATTTAAAAGGTTTAGGTTTAGGTTTTAAGGTTAATTTTAATTTATGTAAATGGAGTATTTTATTTACATAAATAACAGCTAAATAAGTTATTGTGTTATATTGTTGCTTTTACGGAATTGTAGATTTTAAATGTATTTGTAATTAGATTACATTCTTTTGTATTTATCGTGAAATAATGAAACTCATTACACGCTTACCTAGAAATTACGATAGCGTTATAATAACTTTATTTTTATAACAAACTAGCTTCCCGCCAGCGGCTTCACCCGTGTGGTCTTATAATTGTTTCCCCCGTTTTTGCAAAATTTTTCATTACTACTCCGCTCCTATTAGCCGTAGCGTGATGATATATAGCCTATAGCCTTCCCGATAAATGGGCTATATAACATGGAAAGAATTTTTCAAATCGGTCCAGTACTTTTTGAGTTTATTCGTTACATACAAAAATACAAATCTTTCCTCTTTATATTATTAGTGTAGATACAGTACACAGTTTGCAGTTATGTTTAGATCCCAGGTAATAAGGGGGAGTATATTGCCATTAATAAATTCGAGTATAGATTTTAGCGTACAGGTGTACTTACAGTATAGATTTTTAGACCATATTTTTTTTATTATCCCATTTTACACATCACCATTTAGTTCAAACTAAGCATGTAGCTTGTACTATGGGTACTAGACAATATATAATACATATAGGTATACTTTGTTGTAAATAAATACTTATATTACATAAGAAACACCCAGACAAACACAAACATTTATATTCATCACATAAATATATGTGTCCTGTGGGTATAGAACCGTCGTGATCAGCAATCCGGTATGAGACCACAGGCGTTATTTTTAACTTTTTTAATTATTATTTTTTTTTAATAAGAGCGAAAGTGATTTACAAGCTACCATACAAATCACCTTACCTCAAGGGATCCGGTATGCCCCTAATGACGAGATCTAGAGCGAGAGACATATATGCTGGGGCCCCGTCGCCGCTGGCTACGTTGAAGGCAGCCAGGGCCGACTCGCCCGCGTTCCACAGCGCACACACGGAGCAACCAGACCCGCCTGATGAACCGCTCACCTGAGGATAGATAGATAGAGTATTTTATATTGTCGCCCGCGTGGTCTTGATAACTTCTTCCCCCGTTTTTGCAACATTTTTTATTACTACTCCGCTCCTATTAGTCGTAGCGTGATATTTTATTACCTATAGCCTTCCCCGATAAATGGGCTATCAAACATTGAAATAATTTTTCAAATCGGTCCAGAAGTTTCGGAGCCTATTCAATACGAACAACAATTTCTTCTTTATAATATTAGTCTAGATGAGAATAATATGTACTTAGTTAAGATTATATGGTAAAAAATTGGTCAAGTATGAGTCGGACCCGCACATATACATAAACCTCAATAAAATCAAAATTTTTCGATATTGAAATGAAAATTTCAACTCTACCTATTACGGTTCATGAAATACAGCCCGCTGTCAGACAGACGGACTTATGGACCGACAGCGGAGGTTGGCACCCTTTGAGAACACTAAAAAATTTCAAATGCAGGACAATGCCTGAAATGGCCTTTTGAAGAAACGAGCCATAGCGTGTTTGATTATACAGGAGTATCAGTCGTTGTATAGCTTGACCTTAATTTAAGCCAAAAAACTGTTAACTGTCAACATAACAGTAAGTAGACAATTTTGTAAGGGTTCTTAGATCAAAATTCTTTCTACAATCTTAATTTTAAATTGAAGCATAGATCATTAACGCAAATTGCCCTAACAAGTAATTTAAAAAAAATCACTTACCATTTCAAGTAACCTCATGTCCGAGTGCTTCACGCTTCTGCCAGGAGCGAGAAGAATACCGAAGCAGCGTTCTATGTATAGTCCGCCGGTGTAAGTCGACTGAAAACGTTAAAAACGTATAGCTACAACCCCGGTAAGTACATAGTCTTTATGTTTTGGAAAGCTATATTGATAAGAAAATTTTAATGATTGTTACAGCTTACATGTATAAAGCTTAGGAACACAAAACGAGGAAAAGATCTTTCAGCATCATCAGTCAGTACATTCATCTTATAAATTAGGTAAATCAAATACATAATTAGGCTACATTTTTAAGAGTTGGCTGCCTCTTTGTCCTGATACTCCTGACCCAGATTTTTTTTATGAAGTTCTGAGCAGCACCTCGAAGTTTGGATGCTTGCTCGGTGGCAGGTGCCAATAATATTGCCCCCTATTACATAATTATATGACTTACAAAACATACTGCTAAGCCCTGGGTACAGTACCGCTCTGCCTTGCCCTTTGGGGATACAGATGTGATGGTATATGTTATTTCAGCTCACCTGTGGATCATCAGACTCCGGTTGTATGTTGTTTGTCACCTGTTTGACATTGATGGTCACTTGCTTGTCTATGCCGCCGCGCAGCTTGAACCCAAGCCGCTCTTTTGGCACGTGGCTGAATGTGCCCTGTCAAATTATTGTTTGTATATTATTTTTAAAAAGAGGTGTGATTAATATGGATAAGGATCATTATTATCCCGTATTTCTATACAAAAGTGTATAATAGATAAGTTTTTTTTCTTACGAATTACTTCTTGGGTGCTAGTAGTAAGGATGGTTTGAATGGATGGAGGAACGGAGATTGATGAAGAAAGTATACATTGCGAGTACGGAACTACACATAAGGGCGACCTAGGCTAATGTAGTACAAACCAAATTGCGGACGACCTTAAAAAGACGACGTTAAGAGTACTCTAAATCAACAAGCATACGTGAAGAGGTTGATGAGCAAAGATGCGACGAAAGTGGTGTGCCAGGATCGTAGCAGGTGGAAATCCTCTGCCACCCAATGGGAAACAGACGTGAAACTATGTATGTGGTTTAGCTAGAGAGAAGAGAAAATGACTACCTTAGCGTCAGTCTCCTTGATATCCACAGTGCATTCCAGTACATGCATCAGCTGCATGGGCGGCACGGCGGGCCCCGCGCCCTCCGCCAGTGTAAGCGAGCCCGTCATCGACGGCGCCGCGCTCAGGTCGCCCACCAACGATGACGCCATCGAGCGGGGGATGCGCTCGAACGCCTTTGCGAAGCAACCTAAGAAAAATGAAGGTAGAAAAGTTAGGGCCTGATTCACCCAAGTGCTTCACTGCAACTTACTTCTCGTAACTTGCCGTTAAATTACTTGGCAGATGATTAAAAACAAATTTTGTTCCATTTTTTAATTTATCCGGGAGTTAGCGGCTATCCAGAAGTGGTGAAACAGGTCCTTAATATTCAAATTTGGGAATTTAGTAGAAAACTCGTAATAACAGTTTGCTCAGTCTCGGCTCGGCCTCCAGCAACCACTCATAGAATTACTAGAAAAATAAGGCACTTTGTAGGCTTTCTTACCGAATTAAAATGGATAGCCTGCTTGGGCGCTAAGGCATATTGATAAAAAAAATGACCAAAGTATCCAAATATTGTTTAAATGTACAATCAATAACAAACTAACACTTATTTCATTAAAATCAATTGAAACGTTTTCCCAATTGAGATATAGTTGAAGAATTGTCTCAATCACCGGACTGCATCGTAGATAAGTCACTTTAATTATTGACCTCGAACGCGTAAACAGCAACAGTGTTATCTCGTTGTTTACTCGACCTTCAAATGTTTATGTAACGAAGTTAAGCTCAAATAACACGACCTTAGAGGTCAGTGAACTGTAATCTGACTTAATTCAAAGGTCTTTATATAATTATATAAATAAATAAATTGGGTCATTTTACACAATATCGTCTAGTCTCAAACTAGGCAGAGCTTGTACTGGGGGTACTAGAGAATGGAGGAATGGAATATAACACTTACTAATATGCCTTTTTTATCATCTCATATCATATCACCATATGCATTTTTATCACATAAAAATATTTGTGTCCTTTGGGAATCGACCCCGTGATCAGTAATCCGACACCCGGAAGTACTAGACCACAAACGTCATCACAAATAACCACATTTAAAAACTTAAGTACCTACTGTTTATCCGGATTCGATGGTTAGATACTGATCGTATTTGTATGGAACCAATTCAGTAGTAAATATAAGAAGTCAGCTCTAAATACTATGTAAGATAGAACTGACAAGCAACCTTATTTCGAGCAATGTTAATAAAATATTAGTTGGGTTTCGCATAATTAGCAATGAGTGGGCGGAAAGCAGACATAAAACCTTAGACTATTTTATTATTACAATAGGTTAACTATTGATGTTAACTACTATCAACTATTACCTACGTACAGTAATTAATTATCGATATCCCCATATATTTAAAATACGAAATATACATATTCTGATAGGTGTGTGTAAAGCTGTCCAATAAATAACAAAAATTGGTTGAATAAATCAAAACAAAATAACATTTCGTTAAAAAAATAAACATTACCTTGAAAACTCGTCAAATATATAACACAAACGATATAAAAGTTCAAAAAACAATCTTGATGGAACAAAATATGAAACACAACAGTCTCTACAAAATAAAACTAAGTTTGATACACAAACTTTGTACATACACTATACACTAAACCAACCGAGCTAATGAACAAACAGAACAACACGAGAGATCAACCGATTCTGATAACTAACAAATCGAACGGCAACTGTATTCTGATTCATTCATAACGATACACAAACGACATCGACAAACTAAACACTTAATATTTGCACACGGATTTATAGAAAGTATTTTTATTATTATTTAAATTTAAGTAAGTAGGTGAAATCTCACCACACACATTTATTATATCTCGTGAACATAATAAACACTAATGATGTTGTTTAATTAATTAAAGACTGCATTAATAAATAGTATTTTTGTAATAATGTTTTTTTAACACACTCATTTTACTATTGAGTATGCCACACGATAAGCGGCGACAACCTTAGGCGTTTGGCGTATAACACTAACTACTTAAAGCCTAGCGCACACTGGCGTGACGGCACGGCAAGATATTAAGGCGACGAATCATAATAATATAACTGAATTAGCGCCCCACCCCGACCATGCACAGGCGAAATTTACAAATAATATGCATATTATATTATATTATATTATATTATTATCTTAATAGGCGGCAAGCCAACGTGCCTGGAGGATAATGTATGTCATGTGCGCTAGCATATATAAACCTTCCGGAAGAAATAATGTGAATTATAGTGAAAGCCATATCAAATTTTTTACACAAAGAGAAAGACGGGGATAGCGACTTTGTTTTATACTATGCAGTAATATTAGGACATTATAGTTTAAATTTAAAAGTCAACGGTTGCAACTACAAAAACAAAAGCCGTGCCGTGCCGTGCCGTCCCTGCAATGGGTGCAGAGCCTAGTTTTAGTTTCATTAGGGCCTCGCGTGCTCCCTGCACAGAGTGACTAATAATAAGTGAACCAACCAATAACAAATAAATGGGGGGCCTTGACCTCGCGTTTGACGGCGCTTCAATCAGGTCATCGGGCAGCCTTGGAGCCAGACAGACGTTCAAGTCCACCAACTTTGATGACGTCACACGATCGATATTATGTAAACACCAGCGATTTTTTTACACTTCATAAGTTAGGTTAGTTAAAAGTAAGTATATTGTTTGTGTTTAAGTAAATGTGTATCGATTATCTATTACAAAAACTGTTCCAATTGATAAAGTATACTTTGACGTCACATTTTGTCGTTGAATACAGTTTTATGAATATATGGGACACGCTCATCAGTGTTCAATTTCGGAACGAAATTAAATCAGACTTCATTCAGTTCAATCAATGCAATATGTTCAACAAACTGTACTCTACTACAAATGTAACGTCAAAGTGTACTGGGTTGCATTTTGCTATGGATTTGTGAGTAGAACTCGAGGTTTACTTATGTGTCCCATTAACGTCAATGGACTCGCTTATTACATGAGACCTAAACAAACTGTGCTCTCTCTAATAGAAATTTTGTGATATTATGAACACAGTATTTACGAACCAATACCACACCTGTGACACTCTATACAAACTTCCGATACCGCTGCACACTACAATACCAAATGTCAAACTTGTCAAAATTACGTTTGTACACGTGCAAATGCAAATGTGTGCGTGAGAGTGCGTAGGGTTTGTTGGCAGTCCGTCCGGCAAAACACCGGCAGAATGCGGGGGACCTGAGGTATCTGACGTAAGTGTTTATACGGCTGTGTTCGTGACTGTACCATTTTATGTACATGCATTTAAAAATAAATAAATCATATTAATTAATTTGTAAAAACAGAATAAGGCCACAGTAACGTGATACATATCCCGTTATCTATAAACAATTGTGTCGATGACTGTACTGACATTTGAGGCAAATGATACATCCAGATTACACAAAATTAGGCCTCTTTTAGTAGACAAACCCTCCAATCGCTCTATGTCAAAGCAGATAAACACATCATCACTGCCTACGTTATCAGCGAAAGATAACATTCTTTTTTAAGGAGATGCATTGTTAGCACAGAAAAAAGGTTAGACTTCTAAGTAAAGAAAAAGGAAATGAATCATACTAAGAAATACTTTAAACGATAGTAGTGCGAATGCATCTGTATATATAAAAGGAAAAGGTGATTAACTGCTGTATCAACGCAGAGCTCAAACCACTGAACGGATTGGGCTGAAATTTGACACACATATAGATATTATTACGTAGGCATCCGCTAAGAAAGAACTTTGGAAAATTCCCACGGGATTGGGAAAAATAGATGATCGCGAGTAAAATAGCGGGAAACAGCTAGTCTTTGATTGAAAGATTTGATTGTTTGTATTGAATAGGCTCCGAAACTACTCAACCGATTTGAAAAAATCTTTCAGTGTTAGATAGCCCATTTATCGGGGAAGGGTATAGCTATATACCATCACGCTACGACTAATAGGAGCGGAGTAGCAATGAAAAATGTTGCAAAAACTGGGGGGAAAGGTTATCAAGACCACGCGGGCGAAGCCGCTGGCGGGAAGCTAGTCAATAATATAGTAATAAACGACGATACTTAGGTGTCGTTTATGGAGAGTTTTAGATTGACAGACAAACCAATGGGATTCTTTTCTGAATTGATTATTATTGACTTGATAATCAAAGGCCATCATCCCATACAGGATAGCGTAGAAAGATATACTGATATGATATACACCGCCATTAACCAGTATTGTTTTATGTTTAAACGAATTTGTGTGTACGAATGGAATCGTACTTGCAACGACTTGAGTCCAATGAGGGGATAAAAATGAATATCAGAAATACTTTACTACTATTTACCTCTCAAAGATGCGTTATCGTAGGCAATATAATGCAAGAGTTGCGCACGTCTCACTTGTGTTTAGACTGATAAATGCTTTGACATTTTGTTACGGTCGTGTGAACCCACTTTGTGTAACGAAAAAGGCAATACAAGTATGTAATAGCTTAACAACTTGGTAAGTAGGTAAACCACTCACACAACACACAGTATTGTTGACTTGTTGTCATGTTTGTAACGGTTATAAAATAAGGCAACACCTATTAACAGGGAATAATAAAATTAGCAGACAATAGAAAAACAATTGCTACGACCCTCTGGAGGGTCAACGGTCTTTAAAGAATTATTGTGAATCAATTGTATTTTAGGGTGGTATGCTACTGCTCCAAAATTAAGTATTTGTACAATATTACCTTGTCAACTATTTTATTTAACTTGTTGATATTTAATGTATTTATTTCCAACTAGCTTTCCGCCAGTGGCTTCGCCCGCGTATTCTTATAAATTATAACCTATGTTTTCTTTATAATATTAGTATAGATTTATATTAAAAAGATAACTAAAAAACCTTGGTTTTTTAAATGTCATATCGAGAGTCAATCTCTATTTGCAATATGACATTAGAAAGTGATGGGACACGAATCTGGGTTTAACTAAAACTTAGATTAAACCATGTTTAGCCGATTTCAAAAAAGGAGCTTCTCTATTTGACCTGTATGTATGTATGTTCGCGATTATCTCGCGTTTGGTTGAACCGATTTTGATGCGGTTTTCAGAAGAGTATCTGTTACACTTGGAAGATTTTGGTATTTTAACCGACTTAAAATACAAAGAACTGGATGTTTTTTAAGGATGTTTTTCATTTTTAAATAATTTATAAGGATGTGGTTTAATGCAGTCATTTGTAATAGCCGTTTGACTTAAGTTTCAATTAGAATTGTTGAAAATAGTTTAAAAATACTCATTGTTATATAAAAAAAGTAAACAAACTATGCTAACGAGTGGATATTATACAAAACTATTATGAGTTATATAATAAATACCACAATACCTAATATAACTTTCACTCAAGATAAAAACCTAATACAAAACGTAAACAAAACAGTTTATGAACTCAGATAATTATTAATTATAAGTGTTTTTAGCACAACACTATTACATAATTCGTGTGCCGCGCGTCACTAGCGACTGTAAACTGTGCTCAATTATTATCACCAACCTTACTAATGTATTGTGACTATCCCAACAGATCGTAATAATTGGAAGGACGCGTGAATTTGTGCAAGCAATTTAAATTTGTGTGCCGTTAGTATTACTGTGCCTCGGTTTGAGTACAATTCAGTGTTGAGTTAGAGCTATTTTGTATTTGACCGAATGTCGAAGGAGGAAGGTGATATCCTAATATTATAAATGCGAAAGTAAGTCTGTCTGTCCTTCTGTCTCGCTTTCAAGCCTTATACTACTTAACCGATTTAAATGAAATTTGGTACAGAGATAGTCTAGAGCCTAAGAAAGCACATACGACTTTTTATTGCGAAAAAGGGGCTGTAAAGGGTTGAAATAGTGGATGAAAGTTATAAGAAATTCAGCTAAAGCTAGTTTATTCATATTTTATTAAGTAATCACAGTAACAACGGAGAAGTGCTGTTGTAGCCAAGTGCCAACCATTGAACTGCCAAGTAATAAGGTCTCAAACTTGAATACAAAGGCTTAATTATAACTATTTTTAACGGCGGTAAGGGAAAATATCGTCAGGAAACTGCATCTATTCATGCTATATACAAGGTGTCTCAAAAGAAAGTTTATCTAGCTTACTGCGTGTACGCAACGGACACTAGGGGCGCAACGAGTGGCGTTCAGCAGTATTCAAGGTTTGCCACTTAAATAGTTTAGTTAATAGTTAATAAGTTTGAAGAGTACAACGCTGTAATAACCAAAATCCGGGCGACCAAGGTCATCAAGAACGGTAGAAAACGTGGAGAGTGTATACTGCAAAATCGTCTACGCGCTACAGGCGCCGAATCACCGTATAGCACTCGGAGATTAACCCCGTACAAACTCACAAACTTTACCTCTTTATAATGTTAGAATAGAGATAGACGTATAGTTTTTTTTTACCACAAGGGTGGCAAAGTAGCATTTGGCCCGCTTGATGGTAGGCGGTTACCACAGCCTATGGACGTTTATAACACCGAAACGTCACTCACGCGTTGCCAACCCTGCAAAAACCTCTTAGTAGAGGTTTAAGGAGGATTCACTGCGCCGACAGTTTAAGGGAATAATCCTCTTGCTGCCAGCGCAGCGCATCCTTAGAAGGAGCTCTGGGAACCTTACTCACTGCAGGAACATAACACACAATAAAGTGTGTACTTCCCCAGACGTGCTGCTCCAGATTTGAGTCATAAATGGCTGCTCCCCTCTCCTCTTACCTCTTTATAATATTAGTTATCGGGGAGCTCCGTGTAAAGCCGGTAAAGCTGCAAAGTACACAAATATAAACTTACTTGATACTTGATTGACAGCTTCGGCAATGTGACAGCGGAAGACATGGCACCTATACACAGCGGACTCCTTGGTCTCGCCGTGCGACCACGTGAAGGCGAAGCACGAAGCGACCGGCGAGCCGGCGGCGCCGCGGGCGTAGAACGAAATGCGATTGACGGCGTAGCGCGTCATCACGCTGTTTGAGTCCGCTTGGTATAGCCTGTTCATGAAATATAGAGGGTTAGATTTGTGGGTCAAATATACACACTAAAACCACACAGTACGAAACAGAGACTAAGGCTAATATTCAGAGACGACAATAAGCTTAAAGTAATGCTTCCGTATGTCATTTTGTATTATAATTAGACATACGGGAGCGTTACTTTATGATTATTGTCGTCTCTGAATATTAGCCTAAGCTTCATACAACCGCGCCGCGATAGGTACAGTTCTCGCCAAATTTATTGTCCGGCTTGAAGTTGGCACGAGCTAGCTAAACGGGTTGAAGTTAGCTCCTGCGCATGCTCCTGCAACTTCAAGCCGGACAATAAGGTTGCCTGGAAGAAATCGCAGTTAGCGATAAGGCCGCCAATTGTATACTTAAAAATCGTTTGTGTCCTTTTTATGTGTTTTTATTGGTGTACAATAAAGTATATATAAATAAATAAATAAATAATAAGTTTGACGAGAACTGTACATCGGCACATAGAGGTGTAACCTCTAGTGGCTATGCTTTTGTAAAATACAACGTAATCTTCAACTTCGAAAATAAAACGTTCTATACTGTAATACTCACACTACAAGTCCTTGCGAGCAGACTGGTATAGAAATAGACACGGCGATCCCATCCCTGCTCTCCGGCATAGAGCTCAACTCCTTCATGATCCGTTGGATATCACTCTCGGACTTGGGGTCGGATATGTTCTGCGCGCCCAGGTAGCTCACACCGCTGAACACCGTGCATTCTTGATCTACGTCTGAAACTGGTTGGACTTCAGTAAATATGGGTATGGCAAAGTAAGCTAACACTTAACTTAAGCAGAGTGGTATCCCCCCCCCCCCCGAGGGGTACTTGCATTGTCGCGGCGGGGAGGGGGGAGTAACCGAAGAGAAGAACCCCAGGTTGCTCCTACAGGCTTGACCCAGGATGTCCGCGTTGGAGCGGCCATTGTAGGTTGCTGTGTCATATGGAAGGCAACTGAAGGAGGCCACAGTGTTATCACTTCCCTTTGCCAATTGCTAAAACTGTACCTTCGACTTTTCCTATCAACCAATCGCAGCGTATTATTTAGCAAGTATGTCAGAGGCTTCAACCAACCAACCAATAGGACTGCATTTAACCAAGCGTACGTGGCGCCATTAGTTCGTCACTTGCAATTGCCAACAACACCTTTTAGCTTTTGTTATTCAATAACCAACTTAAGCCTCACTGTATGACCACCTCCGAGTAAGTTCCCGTTGAGTTACTTAGTAGATAAATTTAAGCCAATACACACATTACATACTATACACAGACTTAACTCACTACGATTCTAGCCCTGCGTTTGCTCACATACGCAAACCCATTTATGGAATTTAAAGGGGAGTTAAGAATTGCAGCACTATCTCTTTGCAAACAATTCCATTATTTAAACAGTCCATTAGTGATTATAATTATCGGAAAAGGTTATATTTGTCTTAACAGAACAAGAGATTCACCTTCATCGTCGCTCTCCGTGGGCTTCATGTGATCATGTTTCTCTGTCGGCGAAGGGGTGGATACATCGGCGGTCGTGGCGCTGTCCATCATCTCGTAGAACTTGGACCCGCCAACCAGCCGGCACGACTCCTGGAAAATAATAAATAAATCATCATTTTATTGTCAAACAAAAACAACGCGTGCATTCTGGCCATACACAAAACTTTACTCTTACACAATAATAAAAAAAAAGAAGCAGTTATTTATATCGCGCACAATAGGCTGTACTCCATCGCGATGGGCAGCAAGCAGTAGGTACTTAGGTATTAGGCAGTTGTATGGGGACCTAGTAGTGGTTTGGGCTGGGATTTATCCCACAAAAAAACTCTTATATTGAGAATGGGTGTTAGGAACATTAGCTTTAACCTAAATTTAAAATTTAGAAAACCCCCGACACGAAATGTAGTTTACCATTTTGTGGTGGCGGCCATCTTGGATTTGAAATTTATCATATTATCCTAGTTAAGCCCTTTCATTTGATACCCATATTGAGGGAGTTGTGAAAAAATATGTAATCCGATATTTTGTGGTGGACAGCCGTCAGACACACACACACACACGTCAGACACATACACACACACGCAGACACGTTAAACTTATAATCAAATTGGATTTAAAAAGATAATTATCATTTAATTAGAAAATGCTCGGATTCAAGTGCCAAGTGTGAAAATAGTAATCTAAGAAATTCCCTAATCACAATTTCCACAACCGCTTTCCCAGAGATAGCCAAATATAAAATTCTAGTTTCATCAGCATAAAAGAACAAAACAAAAAAAAACATGTCATAAAAATATTAACCTGTAAATATCAACAAAAGTAATAATAATAGTTCTCATTTTATAAGGATTTTGTTAACTACATTAGGCTACAAGAGCAACTTGAAAATCTTAGGCGTTCTCCTACATTTCATCCAATAACTTTTACAAATGCCAGTCTAGCCAAACATTATGTACATACCTATGTCTTACAAGCAAGTGTTTATTGAATACCAACACAAATAAAAAAGCCTAATAAACAGATTTAGCAGTCTATCAGTCTTTGTAAAGGCCGTAACCTACAAAAACATCCCTTTGGCACCCCTCCTACAGTAAATGCCGAATGTTGTATAAACAATAGGGTATGGCTAAAGGTCACAAAGCGGAGCTAAAGCCCTAAAGGTCACAAAGCGGAGGAAACAAATAATTAGGGACATTGCCTTCTGACATTAAATTCAAGAAAACAATTGTTTCTACGTCACGTTTAGAAACAGATTTCCTAAATTGTAGAGTAAGAGTAAGGGCCTGTTTCATAGCTCACTTATAAGTTCCCGTTAAATTAGCTGGTAAATAAGTTCATACAATTTTCGTTCCATTTTTGAATTTATCCGGCAGTTAGCAGTTATCCAGGGTTGGTGAAACTGGTCATAAGTATGTTAAAATAACTCTAGAAAGAGAAAACCGACGTTACTAATATTGAGTCAGTCAGGTCAGACACTAACATTTAATATATTGGTACACTTCGGAACTATACTCTCCCACATGAAAAAAGATTGGTCAAAATATGTCCATAAACAACAAAGTAATGTGCGAACAGTACATAAAAAATATATTAGCTAGTGTACATTCTAGCTTTCCGCGGGGTGTGCGTATTTCTTATAACTTTCATCCGTTATTTCAATCCCTAACAGCAGCTTTTTCGCATTAAAAAGCCTATGTATATGTACGCGACGACGTCTGTGGTCTAGTGGTTCGAGTACCGGACTGCTGATCACGAGGTCGTGGGTTCGATTCCCACAAGACACAAATATTGATGTGATGAATAAAAGTATTTGTGTTTGTCTGGGTGTTTCCTATGTATAATAAGTATGTATTTACAAAAAAAAAAGTATATTAAGTATTATATCCATTGTCTAGTATCCATAGTACAAGCTCTGCTTAGTTTGGGACTAGATAGTGCTGTGTAAAAATGCCCCAGGATATTTATTTATTTATGTCCTTTCTTAGGCTCTAGACTATCTCTGTGCCAAATTTCATTTTTAAATCGGTTCAATAGTTTTGGCGTGAAAGCGAGACAGACAGACAGAGTTACTTTCGCATTTATAATATTAGTAAGATTTATAGACGTTAGTATGGAGAGCCCTCTACGTTTTTAAGTTGTATATTAAATTGTTACTGCCAATAGTGCATGTATAGATGCCAGTTGCGCTAAACATAATAATATCACAAACTTGTAACCTTTTATTCTGTTATTTTTTTAAATTATTCATATCATGATCTTGTAGGTATACCATATTTAAATTAATGATAATAATTTATAGCAAATTAATTCTGAAATCACACAACACATTTAGTTCGTTATTGAGTCATAATTTATAAATAATACCTAAGTACTGTATGAATATTTTTTCATTTATACAAATAAATAAAATTGATGTCTGTTTGTAATTTTAAATTAACAGCTTTTCACTAAATGCTGTCTGTCTGTCTGTCTGTTTGTTCCGGTTAATCTCCGGATTAGAGAACCGATATTTACTTTTACTCGCAAATAGCTATGTTATAAGGAGGAACTTAGGCTACTTTTATTTTAAATATTTTATTTATTTAACGAAATGGATGAGCACGAGTCTTGTATCTTATATTAAAACTAGCTGACCCAGCAAACGTTGTTTTGCCATATAGGGGTGGGTCACCCATATCATTTAGGGGTATTTATTTATTTATTTATTTATTTATTTAACAATAAGCACACCAACTGTATAATCACACAAAGCCTTAGATACTAATGAGTTTACAGAGTTTAATATAAAGTAATTACACAAATCACAGGTATGCATGACATAGACATAGTTTCCCTTCCATAAATACTAAAAACATGTGGGTACATTTTATATAATACTAGCTTTTGCCCGCGGCTTCGCTCTCCGTGGATGAAGAAACAAAATTGAAAGAAATCGATCCCGAATAAGATAAAAAGCAGCTCACTATAACAGTTTCATCATCCTCCTAGGCTCCTAGCCTATGCCGAAAATATGTTAAGCTCCGGTTCCAATCGAAACAGATGTGGTTAAATATAAATATCTTACACAAAGCAATAGCGTTCAGACTGGTTAAAACCGATAGGTATCCTAACTTTAAATTGATCGTCTGGTTTTTTGGCCTTCTGACTACGAATAACGATTTTCATAGGTTTTCGTATGGGGTCTACTATGCCGAATCAATTGCCATTTCTTAACGTGCTATATAAGGTACAGAGGGTCTCGATGTCTTAAGAATGGTCACCCATCCATAGTCTAACCGCAGAAACCGCAGCTTAACCTATCGCTCAGCGTAGTTATTACTTCGCCAAAGTTTTTAGCTCGGTTTGAGCAACTGTTACTGGTACTGGGGTACTCTATGAGGTACTGAGGTGATACTGTTTGTGAAACTGTGTTGTTCAAAATCACTCCAAAGGAAAATTGAAACTTCAGTTATTCATAATAACTCGAAATTCTAACCAAACTTTACAACTATTGTTTAATTTAAGTCTATACCCCTTTAAACGTTTATAACTAATCAACAATCACGATTTCTGCGCATATGACAACTTAATAAAAGACCAACAATAATGATCCCTTATATCAATAGGAATACATACTACGGAGAGGTCAAGCTCTATCTCAGCATCTACGCAACCGAGTGGAATGAGATATAACTCATTTTTTTAGTTGAACGATGGACTTTTAAATAGAAAATCAAAAATCAAAAACCAACAATGATGATCTCTTCTTTCTATGGGCTTGCATACAACAGAGAGGTCAAGCTGTATCTGAGGTTCTATACAAATAATTGAAAAAAGCTTTACATCAGTTTTTAAGTTGGAAATTATGCTTTACAACAGTTAACACAAAATTCAAATCTATTCAGTAGGTTTAGCGCCAACCCCTAACAAACAGACAAACAGACAAACAGACAAGAATTCTAAAAATCACATTTTTGGGTTCGCGATCGTTTATATACTCTAACCCAATTGTTTTTTTTTAAATATCTTCAATGTACAGAAACGACTTTTTTACAATTTTATAATAGTATAGATTTCAATCTAATTTTAACAAATTATGTAGTTTTTCACAAACAAGATAATAACAGGTAGACCTACCTGTTATTATCCTGTTCGTTATACATTATTTAGAAATTAATAAATATAATAATCAAACCTTTAGCAACATGATAACTTATTGAGGTTTCAATTCCCTTATAGCTGTATCACAGAGGCTATTCAACAAGAAGTGCCTGTATGATGTAAATTTCATAGAAAAGAGGTCAATGGAGTTGTTTGACTTCATGGATATCTCATTAAACAGCCTTGCCATACGTGTTAAGGGACTATTAAATGTGGTATTGAGAGTAGAAGTGGATACAACAAATATACGATGGTGCCTCATAACACGTTGGTTAAGTTTAAAATTGAAGAAATTTATCAACTGTGCGTCTATGGATCCACTAATAATTTTATGAAGGATCATCAGATCAGCAATGTCACGTCTTTCCTTTAAGCTTTTCATTTTATAATGTTCCAATCTAGCTGAATATTCAGGAATAGTATTACGTAGACCATTTCTTATGCTCAAATATCTAACAAAACGAGCCTGAACGGACTCAATACATTCTGCATTAGTCGAGTAGAATGGAGACCAAATTGTGGAACAATACTCCAGAGCACTTCTTACCAGAGCATTATAGAGCAAAATGACACTGCCGTTTTGACGAAATGGCTTACACATACGAATAATGAATCCTAATGTTTTTTTGGCTTTTAGTACTATATTAACTATGTGTTGACGGAAAGATAGAGATGTGTCAAACGTGACTCCCAAGTCTCGGATAGCTGATACTCTTTCCAGCGGAGCTCCCTCTATATAATATTTAAAGTCAATGTAGTTAAGTTTATTTGTGAATGTTATAAAATTACATTTCTTTACATTTAGTGTCATTTTATTCTCTAAACACCATTGCTGGAGTACATCTAAATCATTTTGTAGCTTTGTACAGTCGCTACGTTCAATTATTCTACAGTATATTTTTAAGTCATCAGCGTACGCGAGGCATTCACATTTTAGAATAGCTAAGAGATCATTGATAAACACTAGGAACAGTAAAGGACCTAATTTTGAACCTTGTGGAACCCCAGAGCTAGGAGTAAATGGTGCGGATTCATACCCAGCTAATGCCACCAGCTGAGAACGATATTGTACATAACTCTCGAACCACCGTAACAAACTGCCATGAATTCCTGCAAGACTCAGCTTAACTGAAAGTAGTGAATGATCAATGCGGTCAAAAGCTTTCGCAAAATCGGTGTATATAGAGTCAACTTGACCTCTTTCCTCAAAAGTGTCAGTAATAAAGGTGGTATAAATGAGTAAATTTGATGTAGTTGAACGATTGGACATAAAACCATGCTGCCGGGGACTTAATATGTGACGGAGATGAAAATACACTACGCTGTAAATAAGACCTTCAAAGATTTTAGCAAACTGCGAGATTATGGATATTGGTCTATAATTGGTTACATCATTCATACCACCTGACTTATGAATAGGGATGATATGAGAAATTTTCCATAGATCGGGAAATATGCCATCTTTAAGAGATTTGTTATATATCATATGGAGAGGCTTGACTAGTGTGGTCAAGCATAAACGTATAAAAATTGGAGGCAGACCGTCCGGTCCAGCTCCCTTATTTAAATCTATTTTTTTTATACTTTTATATGAAAAATAGATGTTGGCCGATTCTCAGACCTACCCGATATGCACACAAAATTTCATACAAATCGGTCCAGCCGTTTCGGAGGAGTATGGCAACTAAAACTGTTACACGAGAATTTTATATATTAGATAATATACTCAAGCACTTGCCAATTTTCTCAATCACGTTAAGTATTAAGCCAAAATAAAGTTCAGTGTTTGAATGCCACAGCACATAGCTATACATATTTTTTAGTAAAATGCTTGTAAATGTCAGCATAAACCTCCGCGAATACTAATAGAAACATTCTATTACAACAACAATTATGCTACGGTTTCATCCGTTAGGATTTAAGTAGGTATCGAATTTATTAAATTGGCATAAACATTATCAATTGACATTTCTGGTGTTTATTAATAACTTTAACATGCACACACGGAAAGAAAATAAAATTTTAATCAAAAGTACAGGTAATGTTTGTAAATATATATCTGTTTTTATTAGAAACAAAAAAATATAAAAACTCAGTATAGAGGGACTATCATTGAATAAGTTTAACGGGATACTTATGCAACTGTTTCTATCTAACAATTTTAATAAAATAGTATTAATGCATATATGTGTATGCTACATAATATGTTCTTTCCCTATACGAAACCAAAGAGAAATTTATAAACTAAATACCTTTTCCACTATCTGAGAATATCTTCTTGTGTGCATCATGTTTTAATATTCACTAAAACTAAGCTAAATACTTATGTTAAATAACTATAAATATTATGTTTCAAGTTCGTATTATAGTGAAAATAATTTTCGATACATTTGATTTGATACGTGTGCCTGCCACGGATCGAATATTAAACTGTTTATATTCCTCCCTGTGAATCATACGCCGACCGCAACATTTACATAAATACATAGCTTGAATACATATAGGTCAGTAAAATAAATAAATATGGTAGGTAAGTACAAATATATAGGCTGCAGTAGTGTAAACATTTGCCCTGATAACATCTTGGTAAAAAAAAATTACAATGTTAAAGTATGTAATCTTCAATCTTACTTCTTTACTAAGCTCTTTAAAATTTGAGCACCTAGTGAAAAAATAAATACTAAAGTTGAGACTTTATTGAACGAGGAAAAATGACACTTTGACTCAAATAATTAAATATTAAAATCCTTTGCATCCACTAATTTATATCTAATTATAAAAACAAGTTTATATCGATTGTTACCTTCCCACTCACGATGATCGTCGCCATGTCCTTCGCCTTATTAGTCAACATAACCCAACGTTCTTCACAAAATTACATTGTCAAAAGTTCATTACACTACACAGGCACTATTTTATTTGTTTTCTGGCAATTTTTGGCTACAGGGTGACCACCACTAAACAGATAAAGATATTGTACAACGTCTCAAGGCGATGTGCCGAAGTCACCGCACAGGCGCTGGTAACAAGCTCAATGGACGCACAATGGCTGGAAACCAAAACAACCTAACGACAATTATCGCATGCGAGCACCGATTGTAATACATGGAACACACGAGTGGAACACAAAATTATCGTCTTTATCACACTGTGTAAAAAAAACTGGCAAAAATACTCCAAGTACATATTAATACACTTTAGCAATTAAATTTGTAACATTTTAGTATCAGAACAATATGTTTTTACGATAAATGTTTTAGATAAGACGTCAGCCCACCACGTTGGAGCGACTTAATCTGCATGTGTTTTGTTTAGGTACAATAATATGCTACGGTATAGCATTTGTTTTTTAACATTTAACCCCGAACAATATCAGACAGGTGTTATTGAACACATTTAGAGAAGCATTTAAATGTGTCGTGAATTGTGATCATTTGTAATGTATTAGTAGTAAATTGAGTTGAGCTATAGAATTTAGATTAGCGTTTTATAATAGGCTATCAGATATCGATGTATGAATGTTTATCGATTAATGTAACCGGCACAGACGAATCGTCACCAACTCATAATACGTTTACTGGTGAATAGAAGATTTCTTGTAGACTGACACAATTATTAATTCATGTTCTTATATAATAATTCCGTAAATCCCAATTCGAAAGATTCTGCGCCCAATACCATCACGTCATGATTTCCAAATATTTTGGTACACCCATAAGAAAGAATGGGGTGCCTAAGATGGGTGTGGCTTGAATATCAATTTCTCAGAGCTAGGAAACAAATGTATAAGTAACAGATAATTTTAATATAACAAAAAATCTATTTTAAAATTGTTTGAAATTCATAAAGCAGCTTAAATTATATTCTGAATAATTACACGCATTCGCGAATTTGCGCATTTGCTAAATTAAGGTAAAACTAACAGACCAGATTTTAGGTAAAAGGTCAAGGTTTTAGTTTATAAGTTCATAATCAAGGACGTACATGTAATTTAATATTCTATTACAACTGTTTGACTGATTATGTGTTCACTGCCTAATTTGAAGTTCACAGATAACACAGTGTTAATAGGCGCTCGCTCCACATTTTAACTGGACCCGTGATTAGTGAGTTACGTCAATTTACGGTCCATATAACATTTTATGACTAATGAATCTTATTTTATTGGTGTGCAATTATTATGTTGCTGGGGTCGACTTTGTAAACACAGGAAGTAGATCGATGTGGGTACTTTCCGTAACTGCATGCTTACTACATTATGAGGATGAGTTAATGAATTCCCAGAGGTTCTTCTCTTTAACATTAATTTCTATAATAATAATAATCATCCTCATCATCAACCCATCCATCCGTCTGCTGGGCACGGGTCTCCTCTCAGTATGAGAGGGATTAGGATATAGTCCACCAGACTAGCCTAATGCAGGTTGGCAGACTTCGCGTGCCGTCGAGAAAATCTCTCAGGCATGCAGGTTTTCTCACGATGGTTTCCTTCACCGTTACAGAGAGTGATAATTACGCACTTGATTTCGAAAAGTCAGCGGTGCGTGCGTTGGATTCTAACTCGAGACCTATCACTGCTTAATAATAGTTATTGATAAAACAGAAGTGATTTGTAGTAAGTACTTACAACAAAATGGAGTATACTTAAAAGCTGTTTATAGCTAAACAATTTCTAGAAACATTATTATCATCACTGCATATTATAAAATAAAGTCCCCCGCCCGCGTCTGTTCGCAATAAACTCAAAAACTACTGAACGAATTTTCATGTGATTTTCAACAATAGATAGAATGATTAATGGGGATGGTTTAGGTGCATAATTTGTTAAGGTTTTGCGTATATTGGCTGAAATATGACGATGCAAGGTGGATGATGTGATATTAGATATTATACATACATGGACAATACAGTCGAACACAAAAGGTTTTAACAGAGGCTTTCTATTTATAAGTTTATGAGGTCGACCTATGAATCAACCATATAATATGCTGTAAGTTGATTTCCTCTTATAAACGTTACACCGAGTTTTACATACAAATATGTATAATACCAACGCTAGCGACTATCGAGAGTAAACGTATGGTAGAGCTACAATCCCCAAAAAATAGTGGTAGCTAAATGGTAAAGTACTATATTTAAAGTAAGAAAGTGACTGGCTGACTGACTGATCGATCAACGTACAGCTGAAACCACTGGGTCTAATCTAGAAGTCTCGTACTTGCTATTGCAATATTTTACTATTTTCTTTAAATAATATTTATAAATCTTATGCAAACTGCACTATTCTCAGTAGCTATCCAAAACAAGATTGTAAATAAAATAATAATATTGTAACCAAATTTTTTAGATTTTTTTGTCTATGGAGATTCTTGCCGACTCTTCTCCATAAGATCAACTTTTTGGAACCGTGCAACTAGTTTGACTTTTCGAAAGTACCTATTGATATGGTTTAATTGAAACCTTTGAGTTTGACTGAAGCATTAAATTTTGCACAAAGGCTCCTTAAATGGCGTAAAAGAACTAAGAAAAGGAAATTCCCACAGGATTGGGTAAAATTGCGTCATTTTAAATGCTATAATGAAGAGCTTGTACTACATTGTCGAAATCTGAACTGAAATGTTATAAAAGTTCTGTATACAGTGTACACTATGTAACAAGTAACAACCAAGTAAATGACCTATATTCCACGAAGATACACAAAGAGTCGAACTACTTCGATATCGAATGCAAACGTTAAGAACTGGACCCTTTTATTCAGTCTTGAAACTTTGTCATATTAGGGTTCAGCTTAGATTAAAATCTAAGGGGTTCAGCTCCAATATGACATAATGGGATAAATTACAAAGAGTCTTCGACAGAACCTAAGTAGTACTGTTACTTGTTTTGTGCTTTCTGTTGCTGTCTGTACGAGTATGTCATATCCGTGTTTCATTCATTGCATTGGCACGCTTCAAGAAGTCATTTACCAACCTAGGTACCTCTATTTTTCGGGATTGTGTGTGTTTCGATTACATTTTGAAATTTTGCAATATTTCAAAATGTAATTGAAACCGTGTTAAAAGAGAGTAGAAGTATGTATTTTCAAAGAAAATCTTTTCTTTTTTCTAGTTACGGAACAAACGGTTCTGAAGCCTTACTCGCATTTGACCTATTTCATTATAAAGCAGTTACACTTTTTTTGCAGTAATGCAAACATAACAGATTCTTTGATACCATATCTGCAAAAGTGCAAATCCTATTTGCTAAGGTTGGGCCCGACATCCCGTGACTGAACTATTTGCTCTGAAACTCCTTAAATGTCAACACTGCAGACATCTGTGCTAATAAGGTAGAGTAGGTAGTACAGGGCAGTACTTAGATACACTGATAAAGCACATAAAAAATTAAGTTTGTCTGTCTGATTTGTCAATTACTTTTTATTTCGAACAATCAGCGGTGCGCGACCCGCCGCGCGCCGTCTACTCTACCAATTGTTTAAATATATATGTATATGTCTTCTAGTCGACGGGCAGTAACTTTTAAGGTAAATAATCAATAATATTTTGTCTAAAAATACTTTTCGCAATGTACCTCACCTAAAGAACCCTATAAGATTTTTTGGATTGGGTGAAAGAGTAAGTATTAAACATACATCCAGATGAATGGATATACGTCCCCACCTCCTCTCCTTCTTCCTAGTCTTTTCCCAACCATGTTGGGGTTGGCTTCCAGTCTAACCAGGATGCGGCTGAATATCAGTATTTTACACGTAGCGACTGCCAACAGACCTCCGCAACCCAATTTCTGGGCAATACCGATATTCGAAGGAAGGCTTTTTAGATTTCTGACTACCACTAACGATTGTCATAGGTGTTCGTATGACAACCGGGACAGACGGCTTTACGTGCTCTCCAAGGCACGGAGGGGTCTCGATATGGTAAGAATGGTCACCCATCCACAGACTGACCGCGGCAAGTGTAGCTTAACCTTGCAGATCGGTTGATCAGCGTTGTTACAACTTGGCCACGAGCCCCTCCGTCCCCACCAATTTTCACATTTATAATATTAGTAGAATACAAGATAGAAAGGTAAGGCTGGTCACGCGGTCAGGATAAATACAATAGAGGTGATCTCCTCGGCGTGTTAAACCAATTTACCGCGGGAATACGTGTCCCACTTGCAAGGTTTACGGTCAAATAAACTCAAATAGAACACGTAATGCGACCACACTATCGGGGCACCGTTCGTTAGATTTATATTGCATTTTAACAATCCGTTTATACGTAACACATACACGTACTACATTTTATGAGTGCTTTCGTTTTTATGTGGAAATGTAGGGACGCGCGAAAGTCATCTGTTGTCATGGGCATTTAATAAAATCTATACTAATTATCTATAAATGCGAAAGTAACTCTGTCTGTCGCGCTGTAACGACAAAACTACTGAACCGATTTAAAAGAAATTCGAAAAAAGGGCTGTAAGGGGTTAAAAAAGGGGGTGAAAGTTATAAGAAATACACAGACCACGCGGGCGAAGCCGCTGGCGGAAAGCTAGCATAGTATAAGTCAACTTTCTCACAAAAATTGTCATACAATACTTGTCACCACAAATTACATTCATCTGACTCAACTGAATCTGAATATTTGAATGCTTTCAGTAGCAGCTAACCCTTCAGATAATACAGGCGTTTATATATTTTTCTGACGCATAAATACTGCTTAGAAGCACACCTACATAACTTCATAAAAAAAGAAATAATATACACCTAATGGCGATAAAAATACAATTCTAAAGACCACTCCCGTATCTTGATAACTTTTTACGTCTAATCTTTTGTGTTCGAGATTGAGTCACGTCCTGCAAAAGACGCGAAAAAACTATTTTCTTGCAATGTTTCTATTGAATTTGCAATGTTGAAAATTTTGGATTCCTGATGGCAAGATGAGATGATTATTGGTCTAATAATCGTTAGCGGGGGCTGACCGTACAGTCCTAGGTTCGACTCACAGTAACTAATGGTGAAATAATTTTTCAAATCCGTCCAGTAGTTTCGGAGGCTGTTCAATGCAAACATACAATCAAATCTTTCCTCTTTATAATATTAGTATAGATTGAGGTATCTATTAGTATCCTTCATACTACCAAACAAATGAAGTCTTGAGAACTGAAGCTTGCGTTGCTTTTACACATTGCAGGCGCGTGAAATGCATGAAGCGTAACATTCATCTTAGACTCCACAACACACTTGTGGTTCAAGGATAAATGATATAATCATATCATTATCTTGACTAGAAGCAAGTGCATTACAAACAACTAACTATTTGAGCTGTGAACAATATGGCAATGTGTTTTCGGCATACATTAAAATGTTCATTATATATCACTACATATTATAAAACAAAGTCCTCCGCCGCGTCTGTCTGTCCCTATGTATGCTTAGATCTTTAAAACTACGCAACGGATTTTGATACGGTTTTTTTTAATAGATAGAGTGATTCTTAAGGAAGGTTTATATGTATAATAACATACCACGCGGGCGAAGCCGCTGGCGGGAAGCTTGTACTATATAAAATAAAGTCGGGTTTCTTACAACATTTATAAATCGACAACTGCTGGACCGATTTACATGGTTTTTGCTTTGTTGGATTTGTCTCCGGCCCGAATAACAGAATAACTAAAAAAATATTAGTGTTCAAACGCGAGCAAAGTTGCGGGAATCAGCTAGTTACCTATATGGGAGAATCTCGTGAAAAAAAACGAGGCTTCATAAGATTCCCAAACAAATAGAACCTTTTGTCAACGATTCATTACAAATAGTCTTTAGAGCTGAATCAGTTTTAAGATCTCCTTGGATAAGGATAAGGAACTATTATCGATTGCATATAGTCTTCATACTTCAAAGGAGGTTTATGCCTATACTAGTTACGTAACGATTACGCCCGAGTGTACTGTAATGTGATTTATCAAAACGATGCAAAAGGTAGCCTGTTAAGAATCAATAACAATATTACAGATTGACCTTGTTGAAACAATTTCTCTAAGTATTATTGTATTTTGAAATCCAATACTAATAAATTATCAGGTAGTTCTTCAGAAAGGGCTTAGTAGTTTGGGGGAAATGCAAAGGAATTATATTGATCCACTAACATAGTAATAACTATGGTAACATCCTTGTCAGAATATTATAACATTTTCTCACTGACAAGGCTTAGGGCCCACTGTAGGGCCCAAAAAAAATTGTGTATACTTAAGAGGGCAAGGTTTACAATCCCAAGTCATGCTATATACTATGAAAGTATTGTACTACAGTTCACTATACATACTTTTTACAACTACTTACATAGACAATAGAGGCCCATATCTATTGTACATTCATGCTCCAATTTGTAACATAATGTACCTGAATAATGATGTAATACTCTCAAAAAACATGCTTGTAAACATTGTATTGAGTCAATACAAAGTCACCAAGTACATTATATTGTTGGCAAGAACTAATAGATGACATGTCCTATAGAAATCTACTATATACTTAATTAATAACTAGAATTTTGCTTTAATTCAATTCTGCATGTGTGTTGATTATTTCTAAAATATTTTCGGACCCTTCAAGCAATGTAACACAAGTTGCTATAGAAAATCAATTGATTTTAACCTGGATCACTTAACAAGTGGAGGAAAAAGTGGGGATTGAGTTGTATCAATAGGTAAAACAGAATGCAGATGATAGATAACAGTGGTTATTGCTCCACTGACAAGACCTGTGCTCTAAAATTAAAAAAAAACATTGTATCAAAACTTAAATAAAAAAAATATATATATAAAACATACCTGTTCGCTCAATGTGTTATTCTGTACTGCAGCACCATCCACATCGCCCATCCTAACCTCTGTGTCACTCTCCACTTCAAAGATAACCTTGTACAGGTCTAACCCTTCTGGTACGTTGGACTCGATGTTGGCCTCGGGTCTGATTGTGAGCTCTTGGTTAATAAGCTGGCTGCGACTGACGCGGAGGGAGCCTTGCAAGGTTTCCGATATGGCCTAAAATAAATAAATCACAATAATATGTATTATCACATACAAGACCATTCCTTACCGAATAGGTGGCCAAGATTTTAGTTGTGTTTGAAAATCTTATTCACATATCAAATATTGTTTGCACAGTTTGTATGTCAAAGTTTGTTATAATAAATATAGATAACTAGCTTCCCGCCAGCGGCTTCGCCCGCGTGGTCTTATAATTTTTTCCCCGTTTTTGCTACATTTTTCATTACTACTCCGCTCCTATTAGTCGTAGCGTGATGATATATAGCCTATGTTACTCGGGGATAATGTAGCTTTCCAAAGGTGAAAGAATTTTTGAAATCGGTCCAGTAGTTTCGGAGCCTATTCATTACAAACAAACAAACAAACAAATCTTTCCTCTTTATAATATTAGTATAGATAATAATAGTTTAAAAAATGTTCTCAAGTATATTGAGATCTTTGTAATTTCTTTAACCACATAATACTTATTTAAAGCATCTTTGCAGTAAGAATCTTATAAGTGACAAACTTTAATCCAAATTGAATTAATATAATAATTATTCTTTTATGTTTAGTTGATTTTGCCAATTAACAATCAGCAGAGAAAACAATTAATACATCGCACAGATGAGCTTATATTTGTTCACAAATGCTTAATTTAAAAAATATATAAACTTTGACCACAAATGAGCTTGTATTTGTTCATAAATGCTTAATTAAAAAATATATAAACTTTGTACTGAATGGAATCAGACATACCAGCTTTTCATAAAGCCTGCCATATAACATACATAATATTATGTGGTAAATACAACATTACAAGTTCATAGACAAGAACATTATTCAAGGTCAGTCCATTTACTGCTAATTTATGGGAATGATTCAAGTAACACTGTGTAGTGAAGATGTAATAGTACCCTAATTCAATTTATTTGATTATCTAAGAGACTATTTATAAGATAACAATATTTGCTTACAAATTTTCCTTTTAATTTATAATTTTAGTGATGTTTCAGGTATCAACTGCCTAAAAATATAATTTACCTAGGTAAACATTGTATTATAGACAAGTTTTAAGTCATTATTCAGAAGCAAGTTTTCCTAATATTACATATTCCCGACTGGTTAGAGCAAACATAAAACTCGTTGGTATGCAGTTATACTAAGTATATGTAAATAAAACACGACGCCAGACTCACCTGATGACTTCAACACAGCTTAACAAATAATCATCATGTTGCTTCATACCCTGTCTCATTTATTCTCTAAAGTGCATTCTTACATGCGAAACGATGAAAAACCGCGTGAAAAACTAACAGGGTGCACTTACGTCGCTCAAAATGTCTTCCAAATCGCAACATACATTTGTAGAGAATACGGGCGTCGGGCTCGGTGTACGTGATCGATCACAGTAATAATCTATATCTACCGGGTCCAATACCTCTTTTGTCTGATATTCATTGAACTCCATTACTGCATGCTGTTGAGAAACATTCACAAAAACGTTATATTACACAAACTGCTGCACTATGCGATACGACTCGGGTATAAAAACAAAGTTAGTTTTCATAAATACACGAACGCAAGACAACATCACCTTACCCATTGATTTTTAGGTTCTCTTGCGAGAACAAAACATTTTATCAATCTATCCTTCTATTTTTATTTTATTTAGCTAAAATTTTTATCAGCGGGTAGGTATGTCTTCTTTTTTTCTTCCTTGTAGCAAGCCAATCTGGCAATGGATTTATTGGATTGGATGGCGACTATTTTGCCAATGTGAATGTCAAATTGACGTGAGGTATAAAGTTGTCGCCAAACTTATTGTCCGAGTTGAAGTTGGCACGAGCTAACTTTAACCCGGCCGTAAAAATCGGAGAAAGAAAAATATTAGATTGTAATAAATAAAAACTAAAGCTCAAATCGTAGGCTGTCGTTTTAAATCATTTTAATTTAATATTTTTCTTCCTCCGATTTTTACGGCAGGGTTAAAGTTAGCTCGTGCCAACTTCAACCCGGACAATACGATAAATAAAATAGTAAACTTACGATGTACCCCCAGTATATCGTAAGTTTCAGTACGAGCTTACTACGAGCTCTTAAAGCAAGACAGAAATTAAACTGCTCGTTTTTTTTGTACCATGCTAACTTTTAACAGGCCTGTCGCAGGCTTGTTTTTAAAAACCGTTCATCTTTTTTTTTATAGACTTTTCATACCATGACGCGCTTATTAATAGCAGCAAAGCTTCTTTTCAACGTCTGTAATGTCAAAATAAGCCATCTTGAAATAGTTACTACTTTACGAACTATTACAAGAATAATTGTTATCTATATTGGTAACTTTATTATTACCGTCATAGTATAATTTTTAGCCATTCAGAAGCAGGCCTGCTACAGGCCTGCTATATGGGCCTGGGGCGCATGCAAGACTAAAGACTAGCGCAACCACAGACATCTCAACACGCTTTGAATAATTAATAATATTTCTATGAGTCAAGGTGTGTTGTGTGTATTGCGTGGTAATAGTATCCTTTGATGACGCTTTGACACTAGTGGTCACGCAGTGCTATTGGGTTTTTCTGTGAAATTCTCAGCTCAGTAGTTTGGAGTTGTGCCCGGTTACAATAAGTTCTTTAATTTCACTTTTCGTTAGATTTCAGTACCAAATGGAACTGAATAAGTGCTTCGTGGATTTAAAAAAAACGAAAAGATAAAATCGTAATTTTAGGATTAGCAGCCCTTCGCTTTGCGTGATTGCGTCAACGTCAATCAAACGCAAGACGCAAGTCAAACATGTCATTCCAAAGTGTCAAACACGGCGTCCGTTTGTAACGTCATGTTGTGTTTGTAATTTTTCAAATAATTCTGACTGAATTGTGGCCTTTCTCGTAAATAAACCACTAATATTGGTATAAAAAGTTCTTAAAAGTGACTAAAATGGAAAATTCTATGAACGATACTGAAGCTCATACATCATTTCGATCTCCACCGAGAAGAAGACGTTCAACTTTTTTTGAACGAAGAGATTCCATGGGTTTGCTCATTTATACATTTTATTCAAATTCATGAAGTTATCCGGCGCGTAATTTTGTTAATTTATAAACAAGATGTCATGTTTTGATTAGTATTTGATTTGCTCCTTTCAGTTCCACATACAATGTCCGAAAATGTTAACCCAAATAAGAAAGATGCAGAAGTAAATGATAGGCACTCCGAAGATATGAAGAGGTATGATATAAATGCGCCCAAATTTCTTACAACGGATATAGGATGGGTTTGGCGGGACTTCAATGTGATTGTTGTTTCAGATATTATGAGAAGCTTTTGGCTGAGAAAGAGATGTGGAAAAAAGAGGTCAATGAGAGGCGGAACAAATATCACGACCTAAGACAGTATGTATCATTATAAAAAAAGTACACAAGTAATTTTAATTTGTTATAAAAAAAATCATTGAATATTACTTATTTTAAAACCAATTTTAAAATATTATTCAATGAAAAATGTCATTTACAGGCAATACCAGATGGCTGCAAATGCACCGA
This sequence comes from Acronicta psi, assembly GCA_946251955.1. Classification (NCBI taxonomy): domain Eukaryota; kingdom Metazoa; phylum Arthropoda; class Insecta; order Lepidoptera; family Noctuidae; genus Acronicta; species Acronicta psi. The sequence goes on along the minus strand of OX276469.1, from coordinate 13,452,809 downwards.
GCAGATCACGAATGTGCTACTCAGCCCTATCAAATGAAGACATTGAATTTCTCAAAGGAAAACCCAACATATCCAAACTTGTTGACAGTCAACAAAAACTACACAAGTCTGTATTAGAGACAAGAGCATTGTACAGAAGAGCAAATGAACTAGACGATGTAATATTATCACGGAGTGAAAAAGTAGTCAGTATGATCACAGATTATATCTTGGAGAATAGTACTGTTGGGCCAGTAGAATGATTATGAGTAGAACCTTTTTGGTATTGTATATAATTTATATTTAAAAGATTATCTTGCAGTGAACTAAAATATTAATAAAAGTGTAGTTATAGGGAGATTTAGAGAATTCTGATGATGATCATAATGATGCTGGATCAACATTGATCATTGGAATAAGAAATATCATTGATTAATATTGTCAGTGTGGATGTAATTACCAAATAAAGCCTGCAATAGTATAAAAGGGCATTTAGAAAATATCAGAAACCTCTTACGGCTGATTTTTATATTAACACAGTTGGAAGATTTGCTTATTAGATATAGGATTTTTTCCATACAAATAATGTTAGAATTCTATCTATAGTAAACAAATCTATTGACTATAGGAACTGGCTGATAATATCTTTGTATCATCATACAATACAAAGGTTAGCAAAAAAAAATTCTTTATACTTACTGTGAAAATAGGTATAGGTAAGTATAAAGGATATTTTCACCTCTTAGTAGTTATTACTTGGCAGATAAGATATTTTAATATTTTGTTCTATTTTTTTAATTTATCTGACAGGTAGTGGTTATCCAGACATTGTGAAACAGTTCCTTAGGGCATGTTCCACTTTAAATAGACCTTTGAGACCTTCATCACCTCCCGATAAGTTTCCATTAAATTACTTGGCAGATAACTTCATACAGTTATTGTAACATTTTTGAATTTATCCCGTGGCTACAATTATCCAGTAGTGATGGCTGTTTCATCACCTTCGTTTTTACAAAAACTAGTGTTTTCATGTTTTTGTATGAAAACTAACCTTTTTCTGGTATTTTTTCAATAACCCTGTATTTATATAACTGTTTTATTTACAACATGGTATCAATGTATAATTAGGTCATCATAATTAATGATTAAATATGAATTACTAAACCAGTTGCCATATTTTTAGTGGTAATATTTTAATGTAGAATATTGATAGGTGTAAAGTTGTTCATATAATAATTATCAGATATTATTTTAGCAAATATAAGTTGTAAATATATCATGGTAACTTTAATAAACACTAACATGAATGTGTGCTTATCATTTGCCTTTGCCAACTAAAAAAGTAAAGAATGATTGAAAAACTTATGTCAATGGTGTAGTTGTAATCGCGGCTGCTGATCGTGATGTCCTCGGTTCGAGCGATGATAATAGGCTTTAATCGTTTTAGGCAAACGCCTCCCCAAATTACAAACTTCCAGGGATACAATACAAGTGACACTAAACGTCAAAACGGCGGGGCCAACTCGTGTGGTTGACTCTGGCTTGACCACCATCAACAATTTTAATTTTGATAACAAAAAAATTAAATTCCTGATGGTGGCCAAGCCAGGTTCAACCATGCGACAAATTAACTTATAATCGAAAGGCTCACAAGCGGTATTGAACCGTTAAGTCTAAGGAGAGACTTTGCCTCCTTATGTGTCCTACAGCTTGTATACGGAGTGTTCCGAGGAATCGTTTCAGATGATGCCAACGCCTACTTTCCACCATCGCACCGCAAGCCATCGACAGAGTTCATAGTTACAACCTAGAACCGATGTTGTCGCGTGCCAAACGGTTTCAAAAAAGGAGAGACTACAGCATGGGCTCTTGAAAAAGGGAGTTTTGCAGGGTCGGCAACGCGTGAGTGACGCCTCGGTGTTGTAAACGTCCGTAAGCTGTGGTAACCGCCAACCATCAAGCGGGCCACGCTTGTTTGACACCGTTTGATCCTTGTGGTATAAAAAAAACTATCACAAATTATGTACCTGTCCAGCCTGTCCCTGAAGCTTTTGTTACACTGTGAAAAATGTGGGGATGTAGGTTGAGTCTTCTTGATTTCCCAGTTGCGCCGAACATCACATAGTATAGGCAATTAAAACTAAGAACATACTTTTAAGTAATGAATAACAATTTATTTCATTGTAACTTACATTTCATTCATGATACATAAATTCGATTCATACAGAAATCAATATTTAATCACATCATAATTTATTTCATTTGTATGGATTACATTGTACATTGATATTTTAGAGGAAATCCATTGCATACAAAATTGTTTAAAATTAAGTGTATTTGGAAATCTATTTCATTCACCTTTTTATATTTCATGTGAAAACCAAGCAATCATTTAATAATACATTTCCTATAACAATCAAAAAATTTTTTAAAGACATTCCGTACCCAATGGATTACTTCAATTAATAAAATTGAGCTGTTCTGGCAGTGAAGGTTTGATCATAATCTATTATTGGTGCTTGTATAACTTAGAATAAATATTTCATTATGTAAGACGACCGGCAAATATGGATTAGTATTATAATTTATCGACAGTTTCGGTAAAAACAAAGCCACTAGTTACTACTTATCAACAAAATCTCGCAGTGAAATAAATGAGGTGGGTTTAATTTAGTAAAATTGTGTATGTAAATTCTGAAATCGAATAAGAGAATGTGAATTCTTCACAAGTCTTTTAGTTCACTTTAGGGTGCAAGCCGAGGAAATATAGGCCGAGTTCTATTATATCCATAGAGTTTTCAAACGTAATGCAGCTATATCGTCATCAATTGATGTAGAGAATAAGGCAGCAAACAGACAAAGTGAAAGCGAAGGGAAAGAGGAATTTAAACGTTGTCGCCTAGGACATAGAATTCACATTTGCCACCAAGCAACCGTCTAGCTTGTGCACCACCTGCGCAATGGCCTAGGATACATGAATTGGTAAGTCCTCAGTGAAGGAATCATGACTAGTGGCTCTGTTTAGGAATACTAATAAAAATGTAGACATCACAGCTAAAACTATCCGAGACAATATTGCATTGAAGTATATTTTCATCAATCCTACAGGATTTCTGTATGACGATAAACATTTCAATAAATTCTAACGCAAATTAAATATGGACGAAAATAAGTTATTACAACTTAAACATATATATTACATAAAATTAAAAACTCAATACTCATTAACACTTCAATATACAACACTCTTAAGATTTTACAAAATATCTTATGCCTAGATACAAAATTATTACAATTTTAATCATAATACATCAATTCACAATATTAAATCCATTTAATGTTTTTGCAATATTGTATGGTTTTCTATTAAAAGAAATTTGGGGGGAACTGCAACTTTAACACACTATGCATTGTATTATTTCAAAATACTTATGAGGCGTTCAGTAAATAAATGCAGTGACGAGTTGTGAACTGTCGGTCTCAACACTAAAATGTGCATAGGCTTGTGAAAAAAGAAGGTCATCAAAAGCTCATACAACTCAGCCCAAATTTGTACCGGAGGTACATGACAGTTTTACCATGAAATCACTATGAAACTAATATTGTGCCATATTGGCGTGGGTTTGACATTCAGAAACTGACACTGACAGCAGATAGGTGTCAAGTTGACAGTTTTTACTATGAAATCATTGCTGTGTGTGCCAAAACGGCGTGATTTTTCTCAAATTAAAAGTTATTTTTCTCAAATTAAAAGTTATTTTTCTCATCCCCCAGTCAACATTAAAAAAAGTACATCTAGAGTTTAAACCAGCGTAATACAGGATATTTTATCCAATACGTGTACCTTCGGTACATCATTTGGGCCGATTTCGATGACCTCCTTAATTTTATCGAAACTAAGAATTTAATGGCTGTAAGCCTCGTTCAACCAACATGCGTTGAACTTTCTAAGTTCATTCTCTAGCATACCATAAACAGGTATTCCATACATTTTTTAACAATTATTACCTGTAATCGTAATGCTGATTCAATCTGAGAATATACAGTTCTATAATATCGAGGATAAGTATACCCGTTTGAAATTATTCAGGGCAGGAAAGGACTAGAGTATAATAACATAATTTTCCTGGTTAATTATACCTAAATAATTCCATGGTTAAGATATGCTTAAAACATAAAATACCGGTCTCCATTCTCAGCCTTATATAAATAATAGACATGAATAACGCCTGTTCTACAAATTGGGTCTGATAGGAAACATTGACTTGAAGATTATCATATTCCACCCAATGCGTAGAACCTACCTTTGCTATAACTTTACACTTCGAGCCCTAAATATGTATACAGCTTCACTTAATAATCTTAAGAGTGTATTAAAGGAACTTTCGCAGGAGTATATTACACTGTACAGGGGTGTCTACGAGACTCAACTCAAGTGTTTAGTGTGAAAACTTCTTCTCGTCTGTAATTTCTTATCTTTGGCAGTCTTGTATTCGCGTCGGCACGGACTGTTCCTTAAGTCTAGTATTGTGTTAATTTTTTCAACTATTTCTTTAGCCATATCGTGTTCACATTCGAAATCGTGCAGTTTATATGTTGTGTTGCCATGGAAGATAGTGGAGTTACCTAAAAATGTTAAATCAAGTTATGACTAGGTGAAAGTTATGAGTTGATAAAAAAACTTTAAAAAAAGTTGAAATATGGAATACTAGCTTTCGCCAGCGGCTTCGCCCGTGTGGTCTGGGTATTTCTTATAACTCTGAACCCCTAGCCTATAATCATTTCTCAGGTTCTAGACCATCTCTGTACCAAATTTAACTTAAATCGGTTCAGTAGTTTTGGCGTAAAATCGAGACAGACAGTTACTTTTGCATTTATAATATTAGCAAGGATGTGGATGTATAAAATATACATATTTAGCTTGCATACGCACACAGTATGTTTTCCGTGACACTATTACGTCATCACTGGAAATAGGTACATTGCAAGTTGAATGAGTTTTTAAAAAAGCGAGTTTAACCATTGGATGCAGTATTAACGACTTCTGTAGCATTCCAATTCGGTTTAGGAAAATCTTAAAGGAAAGTTGACATTTAGCTTGCCTAGTTAAAAGAAAGATTGGCCGCGCCATAAACCACAAAATAGTGCATACCTGGGTTACTCCTGTCATTGTAGGCGGCGTTATGACTAGGAGAGTAAACTATCCTAAAGGTAGTCCGGTTGCCTCGCGTCTCCAGGATCTGACACCACGCCAAAGAGTCTATGCTGTGTAGGAAGTACTTCGATCGTGACTGCATATGGAATGAAATAGAAAAATAAATAAAAAATGTATTTTAAAATAATGCTTTAAATTGATTGCATGATTCTGGAATGGCTTTAGGAGAATTGTCAATAATTCCAAAGCTTCGTTATTATAGTCCGCGCGGAACTAGTTGGCCGCGCCTTAGGTAGGGACGGCGGCGGGTTACTGTGAACAAAAACAAGTGCCCCCACCCCTACGTCCCGCCGCGCACATACCTAAGGCGCGGCCAACTAGTTCCGCGCAGACTATAGTCATACAACTTACAACAATATTAGAATACTACTTATACCTATTAATTTTATTTGTGTTTGAGAAACAATGCTAAAAATAAACAAGAGGATGTTTTTTCCGCGTGTTATCCCAAAGATATTTGTATTGTTCAGTTATTGGGTAATACCATAAAACAAAAATTTAAACTGGGAATAAGGAAAATGTTTAGTAAGATTAATTTAATATTTTCACTAGAAAACGAATGTTCACGTGAATAATTTATATATACACAAAGAGCTGCACTCAGTCAATTAACGTTAATGAATCGTTAACAAACAGTGGCTACTATATCTTGGCCTATTTTTCCATTTACGAGTTTGTTGTCAGTGTACTAAACTACTAAGATATACTCAGTCTCTATTAGCTAATGATTCATTACACTAAGTGACGACTCGTGAGTTCAATAGAAATGGATATAAATGTAAAGCTATGATCGAGTTTATATCTTTTTTCATTTTATCGATTTGTGCTATGATTGTAGCACTATAACATAAAATAATTAATAGGTATCTAAATACAAAATGTCCAACCCCTTCTTAGAAAAAAAATCCCGCACCAGCTGCTATATTAATTATTGTTGTCTTTAAAACAAGGGTGGGCAGTGACTATAGGCAAAGCAAGATCAAGTTTCTATATTAAAAAAACTCAAAGGCAACTCAGTTTATTACAGCCAGAATTCACTCAACTTAGCAAAACAAATAATATTCAGCGAATTAATTTACATGAATTTTGATATCTTACCCAGAAAGCATGTTTATGTGTGACTAGAGGCTCAATTTCTATCCTGTCAAGTGAGATGCCGAGTTGAACAGATGTGTTAGTCCTCACTTTCCGTAGTAGCTGCACTTTGTATGCTTTGTACTGTGGGGCCTCTGTTGCTAATATGTGGGACTGCATCTTACTTTGGTCTGTATCTCCACCACCTGTAATAGGGTATTACACTCATTTTTGAAAGGTGCCTCCATTTGATCCTAAGGTCTAATAAACCAAAAAAAAATTTCATTCGTTCCAATTTTACATTTTAAATTTTCACACGTAAACGAAATGTGACGTCATTCGGCTATGTAAACAAACAAAGTCATTTTAGTCAAACTGTTGTTTGTCAATCAGTTGACATTTTTTAGTTTATTTACATGAAAGTTTGACGTAATAAAATATTTCGCTTATAAAAATATAGATTAAAAAAGTGCTTATTCCCTAAGCTTGTCAATTGCATAATTCTAGATGTTTCTTGTATAGAGTGAAATACCCTATTAAAATAGAATTTGGAACCTTGTTACAGTTTGGAAATTACAGTATGATAGTTTTAATATTTTTATAAAAAATAAAAAAAACAGGCTAAAGGTATTTTTGTGGTGGGGATATGTTTCTCTATACCTAGTGGTATAGGTTTTGTGTTGGTGGGAAATTATTTCTCTCTGTATTCACTAGTCTTAAATGTTATCAAAATAAATTTTCTTATTTGAATAGTACCTTCATGCAATGCTTTCAATGCTATTAAAACAGCTTCTGACGTTGAAGATCCTCCTGTATTGTGTCTGGATGGATTCTGATTGCTTTGTCCAGAGTCTGTGATCTTGGAGAACACATGGAAGGCCCCACTCATGCCATCTTCAGGTATGGACGAAGGAGGTTGAGTCATTGCACTTTTGCTCTTCAGCTCAACAAGTCCAAGACATGTGAACCCAAATTTGGAACAAGGCTCATTAGCATCTAGGCAAGGGAAGGCCCAGTCAACCTCCCCATCATCCTCTGCTATACAAAGTCCGTAATCATGCACAGATCCTAGTGATATGTCTGGATGTTCGATGCTGAAGAAAACAAAAGATGTTAGGCGACAATACTTGAGCAGACCAATAGTATATTCAATGCACTTCTCTTTTAATGATCACAATAAAACATTGACTTGTAAAAGTTGTATTTGTATAATTAAACTATCATTCAACCTTATTAATACTTAACAAACAGACTAGAAATTGGGTTATACTAAAGATCTTCTTCTTCTTCCTAGCTTTTTTTCCCAACCATGTCGGGGTCTTCCAGTCTAACCAGGATGCTGCTGAATATCAGTATTTTGCATGGAGCGACCGCCATCAGACCTCCGCAACCCAATTTCTGGGCAATACCAATATTCGATGGAAAGACTGGTTGTCATGCTTTTTAGGTTTCTGACTACCACTAACAATTGTCATATGTGTTCGTATGACAACCGGGACCGACGGCTTTACGTGCTCTCCGAGGCACAGAGGGGTCTCGATATGTTAATCATTTTTATTTATATTTTGAAAAAGGTGCAGTGTGCAGAGTAAAAAATATTAAATAGGGGTCAAATGTTACCTGTATTTATAGCATGTGAAACCAATTAAATCCTTGATCTTGGCATTGGCAATGACACACACAACTAGGGGGTAATTCTGATGCTTCTCCGGAAGCATTGTCATGAATATCTTGAATGACTTTGTTGGCAATCCAAGTTGTGCTGTCCCATCGAACTTTGCATACTCCAAATACTGACGGTAGGGTAAGTTTGGGCAGTTTTGAAGCTGTTCAGCCATTAAAGACTTCTGTTTTTCTGGCTTTTTCACTTCAAACTTTGGAAATGTTTCATCTAATTGATCCCTGGTAAGAGGTGAGGGGCTCTCCCATTTTATCACTTTGATTTTTGATGCCTTCTCCTTCTTGTCTATAAATTTTCCAGCCGGGTCAGGTCTTGGTCTAGAAAATGTTAAAAATTTGAATGCCTTCAGATAACAAATAGACCCAAAAACGTATTAATTTTAAATGGGTGTATGTGTCTGTTTATTATGTGAAAGATACCTTTGTTAATAATGAATTAATAATATGATCATGCAACTGCTCATGACCAATGTAAATAACAATACTTTGTTTTGTTGTATCTTTTCGCAGTTTCTAAATGCCTATTTCGATTTATCATTAATGTAACCCCAAAAATGTATAACTGGGTCAATAGATGGCTAGTAAATGTTTGATACACAAAAAGTTTGAGAAAACTATTTCAAGAAATTATCTATTTAATTAAAAGTCAAATCATTGTACCTAAAGAATATCTCAATGTGTTCAGAGATTATTTTTGTAAATTAAAACTACATTTGTGAAATTGAGTTAACCTCATCACAATAGATTTTAAAATAAAAAGATAAGTTTTTAAAATAAGAAGATATAAAATTATAATACCTCCCGAACTCATCATGATGATAGCGCACGTAGCTGTCGCACAACGGGTCATCATCCTCACTATCATCCATGTCAGGGTAAGGATCGAACTGTGTCACTATTTCCCTTCCAACTTCCTCCTCAGATATGTCCCCCATACCATCTTTGCCTTTGCTAGGTCCTGGCTGAGTCAACCTCATTTCTCTTATCCTCTTCTTCTCCTCAATAACTTTATTTTGAAACACTTTCGAAAAATCTTCCCCAGCCATAACGTTCTCACATAAACCGGTGTCATCGGTTGCAATAAATGCATCTCGTATGTTTTTGAGGAGCCAAATTTTATTATCATATGTAGCCATTTTATTAATAACATTAATTATTTTAATTATATTGATATTTCTTGTTTTCGATGCTTTTATTATTTGAAACACACATGTCAAAGTTACAGTTCCCAAACAAAATGCTTCGCCGTGATTCGGCGTGATTGAAGTTCCGGTTCAAAATGTTATTGTTTTAGCATCAATATTAATAGAAATAGAGATAGCTGTATGAATTTAATGTATTTTTCTATTCGAAGTATTTCTATACTATTAAGCTAGAAATACAAAGTTGTAAAAATCTGAAACGCAATTTGACAAATCAGATTTTTTAGTAAGCTTTTTTGTTATTTATTTTTACGGCCCTGGATACATGTCGTTGTAGATATAACTAAAAGCCTGAATTTTCAGTAACTAAACAGGCATTGTATATAAAATCATTATATTTCAAATTTCATTCAATTTGAACCAGTAGCATAAGATTTATAACTAATCATTTCTTAATTTTGTCACTCACTAACCGATCATCATAACTTAATAGACTCATGCTAATATTAAGAGACGACGGTAAGCCTAAAGTAACGGTTCCGTACGCCAAAAAAGTATTATAATTTGACATACGGGAGCGTAAGTTTACGCTTAGCGTCGTCTCTAAATATTAGCCTTAGGTACTTCTATTAGACAGAATATTTATTTAACATTCTAGTTCCATGGCGTCGTAGACAGAGAAACCAATAGACAACTAGATAGCTTGCATCGCATTCACAATAGAAAGAGAGCACCTTATGCACACGTATTGTGAAAAAACGAATTGATCTTTTGGTTCAACTTGCATGCCGCCGGCACACCTGGCTGCTTTTGACAGCCCTGTGCCCTACAAAACGGATAGTTCGCTCTGTGCCTGTTTTATAAGATTAAAACAGACTATAAGCCCGAAAATACACATTGAACTACTCCTAAATTGTTATTAGAAGATTCCTTAACAGACTTTCTGTGAAAAAACGGTTCGGTGTAGTGTATTAAGATGTAAAAGTGACAGTAAAAGAAACCTTCTGGATTTGTCTTTTCACTCGTAAGTACAGTACTTTTGATGAAATGTAAGCTTCAAAATAGATTGTTAAATATTTAATCACAACAGACAACAACATTTACAATAGAACTTAGTTCGATAATAAGCCTAAAAACTAAATTACATTATTCATAACATAAAAATATTTTAGTTTGGTGTTCCCTGCATTTGAAATTAATTTTTCCTATTTTTTATTTTTATGAGCAGAAATTTATATTAGGTCCCGGCGATTTTCATAGGGGTGATTTTTTTCAGGTAGAATATAGTATTTGTAATGTGTTTTTGAAAACCGCAAAACGTGCAAACTCATAGGATCCGAAACATAATCAGCAAAAGTTTTTTTCAAAAATAGTACTTTTAACAGTACTCATTCACATTTCAAAGTACCTAAGGTACATCATTTGGGCAAATGTTATTAACATCTTTTATTTGGTTAATACTTAAACAGGGTTTTTTTCTCAAAATCTGCGGATTCACGGTTCGTAACTTTGTGAAAGTATAGTTGGAGTTAGGAAGAGAATTAACAAATTATGATAATGCAAAAAAATGCATTAAGCATTAACAACAATTACGCTTCTAAATTGTTACAGCTTTCCCTAAATTCATGAATTACGGATACAATGGATTGAACCAAAGGTCAAAAAAAAGCTCTGCGGGGTACCGACGGAGGTGTGGCGGCCGTAAAATCGAAAAGTTTTTTTTTTTTATAATTAATAAAAACACCAGTCTTCGACTTGAGCTTACTTTTTTACTTCTTTTAGAGCCCGTACGAAAAGATTGGAGAGAACTGTATTATAACATAAATGATCAACGTCGATCCCTACAGGAATTGCAAAAAATAGGGTAAAAGTTTTGATATGGCAATGCCACCCACCTATCGTTCTATCTCACATGCGGCACGCCATTTGTCTATTGGTTTCTCTGTCCATGCTCTGTCCGCATGGTGTAGTAGACAAATATGTAGACTTGACGTTTTGTCAAACTACTTGTCTATGTCTGTCTTTGTCGATGTTGTCATAGCAACGGATTGTTTTTCTGTTGTGACAGTTTGTGTTGTACGGATTACGGAATAGAATAGTTACAATAATTTTCAAGTGATTGTGATTGTCTTCGAACGAAGTCGAATGTAAAAGTAAGTAATAAGCTGTTTAGCTTAAGTACTACCATCTCAAGATAATTTTTCCTTTTTAAATTATAGGTTATAATTACATACATACACGCACAAATTTATCATTAAAACGAATGTTTTTTATTTAAGTTTGTCCTCTATGCTTTCCTAAATCATTCATCCGATTGTGTCCAAACTTAGGTAAGTTATTCTTTTTCTTTTCATCGCTACCTCAAGACTGAAGGGCGTGATTACACTGGGTAATTTCCCTGCATGCGTTCTCCAGAATGCTCTGTCTTGTGCCAAGTGTGTGCCCTTTTATAAGGTCTTTCCAAAAGCTGCCTTCACTGTGTCTGGCTCAGGTATAAACCTGCACTGAAATTTTAAATACTGAACATGGCAACTGACATGGCAAATATGTATCATGGTAATAGTAGCTTCTATAGCATTGCCATTTATTTTTCATCATGCGGTCAGTTTGTTGCCTCTGAGGAGACGTTTCGTCGGAGTGTAGTATGCAACATTAAATCTTCTTCCTCCTAGCCTTTTTCCCAACCATGTTGGGGTCAGCTTCCAGTCTAACCAGGATGCAGCTGAATATCAGTATTTTACACGAAGCGACTGCTATCAGAGTCCTCCGCAACCCAGTTTCTGGGCAATACTGACATTCGAAGGAAAGGCTGGTTTGATTTCTGACCACCATTAACAATTTGTCATAGGTGTTCATATGACAACCGGGACCGACGGCTTTACATGCTCTCCGAGGCACGGAGGGTCTCGATATGCGACATAAATTTTTTTTTTCTTTATGATTTATTAAAAAAATGTTACTAATTTTATTGGCTTTTCAAATCAAATCAAATCAAAAATACATGATGGTTTTGTGGTGGTTAATGCACTAAATAAAACAATACATACCATGTAAACAGTATTTTTATTATTGTTAACATTCAATAATTTATCTAGATATTAGTAACGGTAGATAAATGTATTTATTTATTGTAGTTAGTAAAAACAAATATAAAGTCCTATGTTAATAATAAATTAAGATATAAAACTTCATATTCATTATTAAACAAAACAAAACATTAACACAAAAAACTTATACATAAAAATATGTTTTTTTTTAATTGAAAACACATCGAGGTACATCATAGATTCCCAACCTTATTTTGCCACACTTTGAGATATTTATAGAGCCCCAATTTTTTTTAATTACCAACTATTGCATGGTCTGCCCAGACAGAGATGGTGTGATGAACTCGACACTCGGGACAAAGTGGGCTAGTAAAAAAAAACTGTCGCGAATGAATCTATTGCCACAATTATATTTAATCATGTAAAATTTCAATGTCCCCTTATTTTCTTGGGGTCTCCTACTGCCCCCTGAAAAAACTTTATCACCCACAAGGGGGTGTTATCGCCTACATTACCAATAATTTACATGATACTATAGTTGCCCATAGCCAACATACTACGTCTTAAGTCCTGAACACAATCATAATAGGACCGGTAAGGAGGAGACAGCGTTTCATCATAAAGTTTTAGTACTCCAACAAACTTCTTAATAGCTTCTCCATACTGGCCACTCTCCATTGCTGCTCGCCCAAGACGGTACATCATTTCAGTGTCCTGAAAAAAAAAGTATAAAAAATACTTATTGATATTGGTATCAGTTACCAATGGTAGTCCATTGTCTCTTATATTAATATCTAATTTTAACATAAGTTACTGTTTGTTGAACTCGGGGATATCACTTAGCGTAATGAATTATTAGCTAATAGAGAACCAGTATATCTTAGTACACTGACAACAAACTCAAATATGAAAAAGTAGGCCAAGATATAGTAACCATTAATTGACTTTCTGAGTGCAGCCATATGTCTTATTATATTTTTGTCTTTTGCAGATATTTCACTGCTATCGATCTTCTAAATCACCATGGCAGATGATGAAGATGGTAAAGAAATTTATGAACTATGTATATTAATATCCTATCCTACTATTAAATGAGCAATATTTCTATATAATTTTGTGCGATCATGTTCTCGAAAACAGCTCTAACAATTACAATGGAAGTTTCAATATCAGCAGTACCTATGTTTTATGATTTATTAAGTTTTTGGCTCATCAGCTCATTAGCGTCTCCGCTCGTTCGTCTTAGATTATAATGAAATAAAAAAACATATTCTTTTAATTTCAGTTGCAGAAGAAGAGACCGCACAAGTAGAGGAACGTGACTTAGAGATAGCACTGAGTCCTGTCGAGGTGCAGGCTTTGGCACCACCTAAATATGAAGTGCGACCTGGCCTTGGGGAAAAGTAGGCTCACATTTTTACCTAGCTCATTATTGCCCCAATACTGGGCCCTGGATTGAGAGGTACAGTACGATTCTTAATGGCGGCTCGGAAGCTAAGTATTCGCTGCGCAGTACCCCACCTCTCACCCCCGCTGTCACATAAATTCGTCGTGCGACTCGCCTGTTCCAAGCCGCCATTAATTTTGAATCGTATTATTAACGGCCGAAATTAATAACCTATCTGCAGATTGTTTTCCCTACTGGATATCGAAAGGAGGTCTGAGGTCATCAAAAGCCCATACAACTCATCCCAAATTTGGACCGGAGGTACATGACAGCTGTCAAGTTGATAGTTTTTACCATAGATTTATAATCCAAAATCTATGGTTTTTACCATGAAATCACTATGAAACTGATAATAATTTGCCGTAATGTTTGACATTCTGAAACTGACACTGACAGTTTTTACTATGAAATCATTACGAAACAGATAATAGTGTATCAAAATGGCGTGATTTTTCTCAAATTAAAAGTTTTTTTTCTCATCCCCCAGTCAACATTAAAAAAAAGTACGATTAGAGTTTTAGCCAGCGTAAAACAGGGTATTTTTTCCAATTTCGATGACCTCCTTTGACATAAGCACAATCGAATAAAGTAATGTCAAATTTCTATCTGTAGATAGGTTATAAATTTCGGCCGTAAGGGGTCGTCCACATAATGATTACGTCACGCAAAACTGGACGACTGGATTGTCGGGGGATTTGGGTAACTTAATCCTATTATTAATTAATACTAGCTGTCCCGGCAGACCTTGTTCTGCCCCGTTAGAATTATCTTTGGTATGCCTTCCAGTTGATTAAAGGTTGCATATCATTTATATTTCTTCCTAACGTTGTTTTGTTTTGATTGACGTCCAACGTATGGGAAAAGAAAATTGTTGTTTTTACTTTTTTCTTCGTATTTTTTAGGTTGTTTCTCGCCATAAGAACCTTCCTCAGACTTCCTCAAACACAACAAAAAAGAAATCAGCCAAATCGGTTCAGCCGTTCTCGAGTTCCTACCTTTTTTATATTCTTTGCAAAAAATTATCCTGAACAGAACCGTCACCCTGGTAATAATTCGGTGTGAATTAAAAATAATTAAATAAAACACTTTAAGCATTTAAAAGTAAGTAATTTTAATCATGTAAATCATAATTATTAACAAAAAAAATCAGTTCTATTTTCATTGTAGTGCTTTGTGATAAACGATATTTTATATTTTGTTATTGACTATTCAATTTGGTCGGGTCCGCGATCACTTTTTTTTAGTTTCGGAACGCGACATTAAATCCTCCAACGACGTATTCTGTGCTCCAACGCACACACGCACACTGTTTTGATAGATATGATTGAATTTGAACTTTGTATAGCGGTAAGAAAGTGCAAATTTACTTTTTGACGTTAGGAACACACCTACATTTCTTAGATAACAGTGAGTGCTTGTAATTTGATATGAACTTTATACAATAGCAATAAAGCTCAAATTGATTCTACGTTTTAGTTAGAAAACGTTTGTATGTCAAAAAGAAAAGGGCTGTTTTTAGGGTTTTCCCGGCAACTATTCGATTTTTTCTCGCCGTAAGAACCATCGTTGGACTTCAACGAACATTTAAAAAAAAGAATTGGCCAAATTAGTCCAGGCGTTGTTGAGTTATGCGCTTACCAACACATTTTGCGATTCATTTTTATATTATAGAATTCTACGTTTTAGTTAGAAAACGTTTGTATGTCAAAAAGAAAAGGGCTGTTTTTAGGGTTTTCCCGGCAACTATTCGATTTTTTCTCGCCGTAAGAACCATCGTTGGACTTCAACGAACATTTAAAAAAAAGAATTGGCCAAATTGGTCCAGGCGTTGTTGAGTTATGCGCTTACCAACACATTTTGCGATTCATTTTTATATTATAGATTATAAATGTGAAACTTTGTATGTATGGTTGGATGGATGTTTGTTACCCTTTCACGCAAAAACTACTGAACGGATCTGGATGAAATTTGGCACAGAGATAGATTATAATCTGGAATAGCACATAGGCTTTTTATCCCGGTAAAATGTATGGTTCCCGTGGGAAAGGGGGCGAAGCCGCTGGCGGAACGCTAGTGGTGCAATATAACAAAAAGACTCATTATTTGACAGATTCCAAGCTGCAAATGTGAGGGATATAATCCTGACGACGATGCAAGAACAGCTAATGGGTCGGCAGTACCGCTCCGACCAGGCTGCGCGCTGGGTGAAGTTCATCTCCAACGGAATACGTCAGAGGGTACAGGAACTTGACATGAAAAGGTCGGTGTTTTTTTCTCTGTAGAGTTTATAGGCATGGCCAGAATTTACAAGAAAAAGGTCTCTGTTTAGCGGAGGGAGACAATAAAAACATAGATAGAGAATAGGTACCATAATCAAGCCGGTATTTTTCTGGTAACATAAAACATCCCATCAATGGTTTAAAAACTAAAGCTTCTGGAAATTTCGTTCAAATCGGTAGCAATTCAAAATTGCAATTTTTGACGTCATCGCTGTGTTGCTTAGTTCTTACGCAGCGTCACAGATGGCGCTTCAAGTTATATGATAGATACTTGTATGAGTTTATATTTACAATTTGGCTTCGATGAATACTTTATAGTGCCCCGCGTTGTTACTGGCGTTGATTTTGGATTTTAAGAAAAAAAGAAACTATATTTATTCGTTATTCCTATCTTGATTACCCTAAATCCTTTCTTCTACACTAATATTATAAAGAGGAAAGATTTGTATTTTTGTATGTAACGAATACACTCAAAAAGTACTGGACCGATTTGAAAAATTCTTTCCATGTTAGATAGCCCATTTATCGGGGAAGGCTATAGGCTATATATCATCACGCTACGACTAATAAGAGCGGAGTAGTAATGAAAAATGTTGCAAAAATGGGGGAAAAAATTAGAAGACCACCAGGGCGAAGCCGCTGGCGGGAAGCTAGTAACTAAATAATTCTTTTACAACTCAATTCAACCTTGCATGTTGAGTTTCTAAGATTTCTAAAAGGAGAGATTAGTTAGAATGGTATTTTCATTTTATATAATTGTATAGGCTTGCCCCTATAACATGGGACCATACCTTCTGTGGGGTTTACATTTCTATATAACCCTTATGTTATATTTCAGGTACAAGATCGTAGTATCATCAACACTAATAGAAATGAAGGGTGCGGGCGTTAAGTGCGGCCAGAGATGCATTTGGGACCCCGAGACTGACGACTACGCGGACAATTTATATAGGAACGAGACTATATTCTGTTATACTATTGTCTATGGTATTTACATGTACTGACCTAGTACAAGTGGTCTTACTCTTACCATAAGATATTCTAACGTGGTAAGGTTGGTAAGTCAGGAGGGAGGCCCGGACTTGAAAGACCCCTAGGCATTTGATATTTGAGGACCCCTAATTCGAAACCTAATTCGAATTGGGTGGTTCGCTCTGGGTGAGGCTCCTAGGCTAGCTGGCCCCCAAGGCCGGGGCCTTGTGAGCCTAAATGGCATTGAAATAAGGTTAATTTAAACGTACTTGAATTGGTGCACATTTTAAATACGTTTCTGATTTTGTCACGAGTGTACAAAATTCACCCAAAGAAATCTAAACGCGATAAATTATTAACAAAATGTCCCAAATTGGGTACTTATTTGTAATTTTATTTTGTACTTTTTAATAAACTCTTTCACACTACACTGTCACCTCTCACTTTGTGTAATTGAACTGCGTGCCTTCATGCGTCTATGAAATAAGATTCAGAATTTAATTTGAATGTACCTAGCTAATAAAGTTAAACAACTATGTACCTGTAGGCTACGGATGTAATAATAATATTGTTTGTAAATATATTCAGTGTTTTTTCTTTAAAAAATATGCATTTTATATCCTTAATTTTAACTCTATAGTTCGTTACGCACTTTCCTAATATTAATACCATTAGTAAAGACTTAGAATCAGTGCCATTTAGGCTTGCGAACTGACAATGACTGACTGAACTGACTCTTGGTCAAAGTTGAGCCAAAATCAAGTCAAAGCCAAGTCATAGGAGATCGGTACGTTTTAGGGCTCTGCATCGAAAATGTCAAAAGACTGGACTGCTGGAATACTTAGCACAAGAAACGCCTAGAACAAACACAAACACTTATTTTCATCTATACGAGGGCTGCACTAAAAGTATCGGGAATGGAATATTTCCACTGTTCCTGTCATATTTAAATCTTTTTAATTGAAAACATCTTGGTTTTAAGAATCGAATACCATTTATTTATTTTAAAAAAGATTCTCGGTCTTGCCACAAGGTCTTTTCAAACTTGTTTAGTCGTTGAGAAAATGGAATTGACTCGAGAAAATTCAAGAGCGATGATTTATTATGACTTTCGAAGTGGTTTAACACAAAAACAGTGTGTTGATCGGATACTTTCTGCATTTGGTGATGAAGCCCCATCCAAAACCACAATTTATCGCTGGTTTGCTGAATTTCAACGTGGACGTATCAAGCTCAGTGATGATCCCCGTCAAGGTCGTCCAAAAACTGCAGTCACCCAAAAAAACGTTGATGTTGTGCGTAAGCTGATTGAGGAAGATCGACTTGTGACATACCGCGAAATTCAGGCAACTTTAGACGTTGGCATGAGTCAAATACAAATAATCTTGCATGAACGATTAGGTGTAAAAAAGTTGTTTTCCCGATGGATACCGCATTCGCTGTGAAGAGCAAAAAGCGGCTCGCGTTACTTGGTGCGTCAGAACTCTCGAAAGATTCCACGCAGGATCCTCAAATGCTGTATACAACATCGTATCAGGTGACGAATCCTGGATATACGCGTACGAACCCGAAACAAAAAACCAGTCACGAGTTTGGGTGTTCGAAAATGAGTTAAAGCCAACAAAAATTGTTCGTTCACGGAGTGTTGCAAAAAACATGGTGGCCACGTTTGTCTCCAAAACCGGCCATGTTGCGACTATTCCTCTTGAGGGACAAAGAACGGTTAATGCAGAATGGTATGCTAGCATTTGTTTGCCACAGGTCGTTTCTGAACTCCGTAAAGAGAACTGCAACCGCCGCATCATCCTCCATCACGACAATGCGAGTTCTCACACCGCGCACAGAACAAAAGAGTTTTTGGAGCAAGAAAACATAGAATTATTAGACCATCCGCCGTACAGCCCCGACCTAAGCCCTAATGATTTCTATACTTTCCCTAAAATTAAGAATAAATTGCATGGTAAGAGATTTTCATCACCTGAAGAAGCTGTGGACGCCTACAAAACGGCCATTTTGGAGACCCCAACTTCTGAATGGAATGGTTGCTTCAATGACTGGTTCCATCGTATGGAAAAATATGTCAAATTTCGCGAAGAATACTTCTAAAAGCCATAAATACATTTTTAAATAGTAATGTTGTGTCACTTCCTTGATTCCCGAAATTTTCAGTGCCACCCTCGTACTAATATTATAAAGAGGAAAGATTTGTTTGTTAGTTTGTTTGTAATGAATAGGCTCCGAAACTACTGGACCGATTTCAAAAATTCTTTCACCTTTGGAAAGCTACATTATCCCCGAGTAACATAGGCTATATATCATCACGCTACGACTAATAGGAGCGGAGTAGTAATGAAAAATGTAGCAAAAACGGGGAAAAAATTATAAGACCACGCGGGCGAAGCCGCTGGCGGGAAGCTATCATATATATATATATATTTTTGTCCTGTGGAAATCGACTGGCAATCCGGTACTCGAACCACTAGATCACAGACGTCAATACAGGAGTCGTCAAGAGTCGTTTGAGTTCGGTAGTTTCACAGAGAACAATTATGAAACTTAATTAGAGCGTACTCCAGTTGTGTCGACCCTTAGGTTGTGTTGAGTAGATACATTTTAAAACTTATAAATTATGACCTAAAACACACACCTAAACCAAAATAATGCGTTTCCCTAATCGATTGATTCACACAAATATTTTGCTAAAGATGACTTGTCACGGAATTTTCATGAAATTTTCAGATAGGTACTCAATTTGCGAGTATATACAAATGTGCTCTGTAATTGAATATATCTACAGCATATATGTAGGTAAATAACACTTGTTTGTAGAATAATTGTCACGTCCATTCTAAATTTTTATTATGTCTACGCGGATACCTACAGAACTATTTGATGTATTAGGCAAGTAATTCAGTTTGACTATTTACTCAAGTCATTTTATAATGTCGACTACGTTGCAGGAAATTGTCTGTTAACATTTTCTTCGTATTTGCCAAATTTTGTCCGCAGTATGACCGCTTCACATTCCGCCATTTACGCAGTATGTAAATCAAAGAGAATATAATCGCTAACAGAAAAATATTTATGAAGCGGGTGCGGTGCGATGCTAGTGATAGTTCTTCGAAGACAAACAAACTTATGCGTTGGAGTAGTTTAGAAAACGTAAAAGTTTGATTGGTTTGATTTCGCACCCGTTTCATACATTCGAGAATTTGTCTGTAAGTTACGCAAGACCTTCGATCGATAAATATTTGAGTAGGTAATAATTCTGATATTTACGCAGATTTATATTTGACAATTAAAGATTTAAGATCCATTGTTCAGTCTTTAAAGTATTTTTTTTATTCTTTAAATTGGAACTAAAATATTTAGCTCCCGATTTTTAAAGTAACCAACTATGTTGCTTTATCTATATATTTTCTTAATTAGACATTGGGTCGTAACATTGGTTCTTTTAAATGTATTTTTTTATTTACTCCAGACTCCAAGCCATGCCTACTCCAAAAAAATTTCGTACAATCACTCTTCTCGTATGACTAGGACGACGGTGACGTTTCACTAATTTCGAATTTAGAATAAAAGTAATTTTGACTTCGCAAAACTGATAATAAAAATGTTCTACATTTTAAATTTGTGAGAACCCTGCTCATTATGAGCAATTGCTCAGTATCATCCCCGGGCTATGACATAAATGTCATTATTTTTCTGTATTATTCGTCTACCGCCATGTAAATTTCCTACTACCCACTGCTACATGGTATACGTAATTTGTGTGACATTTGTGTGTGTGCGCAATTCGCTACTTTTACTTGGGGTCTGTGTTGAGTGATAAAATGTGTTTATGGACTAAATCGACGATGATGATTGTATATACTCGTGTATAGGAAGAATGATATGAATATTTTGCCAAAAGAATAAAGTAGTTTCGGTGCAAGTTGGCCTGTTATCAAGATCAGCCTGATTGAAACGTCGAGCGAATTAAAAAGGTTCGTGTTAATTTTCATCATAATTATTTCGATTACATGACTTGGTGGCAATTTTCTGCCACACCCGGTTGTGTAATTATTGTCTCTGTACAGTCATGAGCACCATATAAACACTAACAAAAGTGCTAAAGCGATTTTTTCATGCATGAATTCATGTATATTTATTCAGGTAAAGAAAATAAGCCTAGTACATATTCTATGTTTAGGACAAAGGTTGTAATAAAAAAAAATATAAAAATATATATATATATGTGTGTGTTGTATGTTTACACGAGAACCAAACATGTGTGTGCTTCAAAATAATGAAATATAAAAGAAACTCGGGCGCCAGAAGCTCACACTCCAAAAATGCTACCGGATGCTTACCTTCGGTTCGCTTGGGCTTTTAATCTGCCGGTGGGAGTAGACAAATAAAAGGCTTTAGATCTTTTGTCTGTCTTTAATGCACTGTAGGTTATAATATAGTAGATTATAATATTAAAATTTAGAGCTTATATTGTCACAATTAAACTAAAGGTTGTGAAATAAGGTTTTACATTTAAATTAATAATTATTGGACATTATTGGTCACTATTGGTCACTATTGGTCACTATTGCATCCTGATTATATGTATAAAATAACGTACCTGGGAGGCACTTAATTTAAAATATAGTTTTATATCACCATCCCAGTAGAGCGCAATGAGGGGGTCAGATCTCCCGTCGTTACGTGGGGATTCCAAAACCCATGAAATGTTGGATTCCAATTAAAGAAGAATTAAAGAAAAACTAAGGGTATAAAAAAAAACGCCGAGGCTGTAACAAAATAAGCCTGGATTAGACAAAAATACGATGACAAAGTACTAGTCGACAACGTGGTCATGATCAACGTAATCTTACCGTTTTTATAACAAACAAGGATTCGTCACCACATTGAGTGAGAACACAGCTAGGCCATTGCCTGTAAAAAAATCATAAGCCGAATAAACAAACCAGAACAATTTGGAAAACGAAGTTCAACAATGTGTTTCAAAGAAAACTTTACTCACCAATAAAATATGTATCACTCACATGAGAACAATGCCAATAGGCTTTAATAATAAAAAAATTAATACATTATATAAAAATTGTTACTAAATGTAACAGGATTAAAAAATAATTTCGAAACTTTAAAAAATGATCACGCCATGATCGTTACGGGTCGTAGAGTGTTGGAAGAAGTAAAAATTGACAACTCGTTGACACCTGTCAAAACCAAGTACTGCGTACTTGCCATCACGAAAAAATATTAAATTTGTTTAAAAAATCGACTACCATGTAACGAGTATAAAAAAACACGTTACATTACATCCCTCCCCGAAAAATAAAAGAAAGGAACTTTCTTTTATGCACTAAGGCAACGACAAACAAAAGACAAAAGAGGACAAAATCTCTTTTAAAAAAGTTAAATATAAGATTTAAATATTAAAACAAAAATAAACTCCTAAACCGATATCAAATAGTTCAGTTAAGCACTAACGCAACTGACTACAAACAAACAAAATCTCCATTGAGTACGGTTAGGCACCATCACCACTGACTAAAACAAACAAAATCTCCTTTGAGTACAGTTAGGCACCATCGCCACTGACTAACATCATCATCTCCTTTGAGTACAGTTAGGCTCCATCGCCACTGACTAACATCATCATCTCCTTTGAGTACAGTTAGGCACCATCGCCACTGTCTAACATCACCAAGTCCTATGAGTACAGTTAGGCACCATCGCCACTGACTAACAACGACTTCACTACGAATTCAGTTAGGCACCATCGCCGCTGATTATCATTACTCCTACAATACGAATCGAACTGCAGATAAACACAATACGATTCGTAAGCCTTCAAAACTTCTAATTGCGAAGTGAAAACTGAAAAAAAGAGAATGTTGTGATTGGCTCAACACCACCAACTTTCCAAGCACAAACAATCTAAAAAGCATTCGAACAAACAAAGCAGCTACAGTTAAGTAACTGTAAAATAATATTCATATTGTGATCGGCACAACACCACCGAACTCCCGAACACAATAGAAAAGAACAACAAACAAAATACTTGCATATTGTGATCGGCACAACTCCACCGAACTTCCGAACACAACATCAAAAGTAACAAACAAAATATTCATATTGTGATCGGCACAACACCACCGAACTCCCGAACACAATAGAAAAAAAGGACGAAATCGAGGAAAAAATAATACCAAGATCCGTATAAAAGTTCAAGGATCTCCACAACAAGGCGGCAGAACATCCTGAAATAAAAACAAAGAGATAAGAACATCTCAGAAAAAAGTCTAAGTCCGAGTGGAATTATTCCTATAAAAGTCATATCCGAGGAACTATAAAAAACTTAAACTTAAGTTTATAAAGTATAAAGTTGTTAATTAAAAAATCTATACTTATTCAATCTAAGGAAACAGTATGATTTTATTAACTTATAAATAGAAGATTATTAAATCTTAACCAAGAAATATTAGAATTTAATCTGAAACAGACTAAAAACAATATCAATAAAATTATAAGATGATAATATAAAAAGTCAATTATCTCTTATTAAACAAACAAAAAATATATAAGATCTTTTGATGTAGAAGATACAAATAGGTATTGTGTGTGTGGAAGAAGGAAGCACTTTAAATTATTAACCAAAATTTCCTAAGTTAAACTTTAGAAAGTTCAGACTTGAATTCAATAAATTGATATGAAGTTACCTCACATACTATCATCACTCATAGGGCTATAATCTTTCATTCACTAGTCATTCATCACACAAACAAAATGCCCACTCCAACAACTTTATCAAAAACAAAACTTAAACTTGAGAACCAAATAACAATTAAAATTTAATTATATCTTTAACATGATAACGTCCTACAGAACCTTTATTCAAATCTTTCAATACATAAACATTATTAGAAACTTTTTCGATAATTTCACATTTAACAAACTTAGGAGCAAGTTTTGCCGAAAAATAAACAGGAACACTAGACTGTACAAAACTTCTCCTCCACACTACATCACCCACATCAAAAGAAATGACCCTACGACCTTTATTATAATAAGTGGCATTACGCTTATAAGCTTTTAATAAAGAAGCCTGAATTTTCACGAAAATGTCACTAAGTGAATTAAGAGAAGTAGCAAAAATACTCCTATCGCCAACTTCAAGTTGATTTAAGTTGTCAATAGAATTACTAAAATGATGTAATGAAGCATCAAAAACAAGTTCTCTACCAAACATGAGAAAATTAGGTGTAAAATCTGTAGCAAGATTCACACTATTATTTAAAGCTAGTTGAACATGGGGTAAAAATGTTGACCAGGTTCTATGATCATCTTTTACAAAACAAGAAATGCAAGTTTCAACCGTTTTATTATAACGTTCCACAGGATTGTTTTGAGGCGTGTACAATGTATTATAAAATATTTTAGTGATATTAAAACCTTTCATAAAATCTACAAAATGTTTTGAAGTAAATTGTGTTCCATTATCACAAACTATTATTTTGGGACAACCAAACTTAAGAAATATTTCTTTTTCAAAATGTTTACAAATTATTTTAGTAGTACCTAGCATTAATCATGGGAAATAACCAGCAAAATTTTGTGAAAACATTGAGAGTATATATTTATGACCAGAATAAGTTTTAGGTAAAATTCCTATAATATCTACTGAAAGCATTAACATAGGGCGATCAACTTTTTTAGGATTAACCATGATACCAAAAGGAGGGGAATTAGTATGTTTATAAGCTTTACAAACATCACAAGATAAAATATGTTTTTGAACATCATTAAACATTCCTTTCCAAAAATAATGTTGTTTTAATTTCTTTAAAGTTTTATGGATACCTAGGTGACCAGAATTAATATCATCATGATTTGATTTAATTGTATCTAAAATATGTTCTTTAGGAATAACAATTTTCCAGTTCCAACGACTGCTAGGATCAAAATTTATTTTTACAAAATTTATACAAAGTATTATTTTCAACTCTAAAGTTTTTATATCTACAAGGAGATTTCTGACAATTAACAAATATTTTTCTGTACCATGGATCATGAATATCATCATCAGGTGAAACTAAATTATTCTGTGAAACAATTTCAGCAATTCTAGATAAAGCATCTGGAACTGAATGTAAGGAATCCTTTTTATGAATAATATCAAAAGTAAATTGAGAAATTCTAGCTGCCCAACGTGCTAAGCATCCACTAGGATTACTAAGACCCAAAAGCCATTTTAAAAGCGATATCACTAAGCAAGTCCGAAAAAGATCCTACTAACAAAAGTTCATTAAAATTCTTATATAAAAAATACTCCTCTACTTGAGTTATAAATTCCCTAACACAAGACTTTCCATTAAAATTAATCTTACTTTTCTTCAAATCTGGCAATTTAGTAAAAGAAGGCAAATTTTTCCTAATATGTTCATTCACAAAGGCATTCATAGAATTAAACGAAGGCAAGGCATTAATAGCAAAAGCTGACGAAGAATGTGCAATGCGGTCATTATGATCAAAAGGATTATGCACCTCGGTCAAATTTATCATATCCTGAACAGCATTAGCATTAGCAACCATGCTAGTATCAATAGAAACCTGTTTATCCTCAGCCACAGAAAGCGGAGGACACTGTACTTCCTTATCCATGATGAAAAGCTAAAAGTTTCAAATAAGCAAAGCAGAAAAACTCAAACTCAAAAGTTAATTAATATTTAAGGTTATAAAAAATAAGTTATGTTGAAGTTAAATTATTCAAAAGAATAATTAAAAGTTGATTTTAAATTGTAAAGATGCAATAATAACTCACAAGCTTAAAAGATAATATAACAATGTAGACTTATTGTATTCTAATTGTTTTATATAAAGTTACACCTCAAAATTATACTTATTTGTTCAAAGATTGATAACAAACACGGTCTATACCATACATTTATGTTGTTGCTAAAGAGAAAAACAAAAACATATGCTGTAATAGCACACATTTATAAACAAAATACAACAAAGTTTAATAGCTATATTGTTTACAAGATAATAATTAGAGTTGTAAATAAAAGTTATTTACTATAAAAGTTTCAAACTAACAAACAATATGGTTTGTAAACAATATAATAACAAAGTATTAGATGCAATAATGTAAAACAAGTGACAATATAAGGCAAACCTACTTCATGTCCCTGTTCGGGCGCCAAATGTAATAAAAAAAAATATAAAAATATATATATATATGTGTGTGTTGTATGTTTACACGAGAACCAAACATGTGTGTGCTTCAAAATAATGAAATATAAAAGAAACTCGGGCGCCAGAAGCTCACACTCCAAAAATGCTACCGGATGCTTACCTTCGGTTCGCTTGGGCTTTTAATCTGCCGGTGGGAGTAGACAAATAAAAGGCTTTAGATCTTTTGTCTGTCTTTAATGCACTGTAGGTTATAATATAGTAGATTATAATATTAAAATTTAGAGCTTATATTGTCACAATTAAACTAAAGGTTGTGAAATAAGGTTTTACATTTAAATTAATAATTATTGGACATTATTGGTCACTATTGGTCACTATTGGTCACTATTGCATCCTGATTATA
Source organism: Acronicta psi (assembly GCA_946251955.1). NCBI lineage: Eukaryota > Metazoa > Arthropoda > Insecta > Lepidoptera > Noctuidae > Acronicta > Acronicta psi. The sequence goes on along the minus strand of OX276469.1, from coordinate 13,426,379 downwards.
TGTATAAAATAACGTACCTGGGAGGCACTTAATTTAAAATATAGTTTTATATCACCATCCCAGTAGAGCGCAATGAGGGGGTCAGATCTCCCGTCGTTACGTGGGGATTCCAAAACCCATGAAATGTTGGATTCCAATTAAAGAAGAATTAAAGAAAAACTAAGGGTATAAAAAAAAACGCCGAGGCTGTAACAAAATAAGCCTGGATTAGACAAAAATACGATGACAAAGTACTAGTCGACAACGTGGTCATGATCAACGTAATCTTACCGTTTTTATAACAAACAAGGATTCGTCACCACATTGAGTGAGAACACAGCTAGGCCATTGCCTGTAAAAAAATCATAAGCCGAATAAACAAACCAGAACAATTTGGAAAACGAAGTTCAACAATGTGTTTCAAAGAAAACTTTACTCACCAATAAAATATGTATCACTCACATGAGAACAATGCCAATAGGCTTTAATAATAAAAAAAATTAATACATTATATAAAAATTGTTACTAAATGTAACAGGATTAAAAAATAATTTCGAAACTTTAAAAAATGATCACGCCATGATCGTTACGGGTCGTAGAGTGTTGGAAGAAGTAAAAATTGACAACTCGTTGACACCTGTCAAAACCAAGTACTGCGTACTTGCCATCACGAAAAAATATTAAATTTGTTTAAAAAATCGACTACCATGTAACGAGTATAAAAAAACACGTTACAAGGTACACCGTTAAAATGTAACTATACATATATACAACGTAGTATGCAGGCATATTATGCATTGTTATTTAAACCCTGACCTCTAAACTAGGTGTTAACCTGTACCTTAGAGGTCAGTGTCCTTCTGTTCAGGTCAAAATAACCTAGTTGACAATAATTTTAATTTAAGACAATTTCTAACACATAATTATGTACGAAATTTTACAAGTATCCTAATATCTGTAGTTCAATTTAATACAAGGCTACTACTATCAATATTAAATTAGTAGTTTCCAAATTCAGCACGGTAACAACTGAGAACTGAGACTGTAACTTGAGATAGCACCAATGCCACTTTAATATTGGTTCGTAAATAGTATGTACGTAATATCACAAAAGTTCTATTAGTATTTTAGAAGAAAATCGCTTTAGCACTTTTGTTAGTGTATAATTTTTTTTGCTACGTAAGCGTGTACGTCGTTATGGCAAATGTAGGTTGCTAGCTTGTATGTACTTCTTGGGTTATCTTCCTAGCCTTTTTCCCAAGCATGTTGGGGTCGGCTTCCAGTTTTACCGTCGGCTGAATACCAGTATTTTTAACCCCCGACGCAAAGACGACGGGGTGTTATAAGATTGACGTGTCTGTGGCATCGTAGCTCCCGAACGGATGAACCGATTTAGATTTTGTTTTTTTTTTGAAAGGTGAATTAGTCGGGAGTGTTCTTAGCTATGGTTGATGAAAAACTGTCCAAGATAGCCGCCGCCACAAAATAGCGAATTACATGTTTTTTCACAACTGCCTCAATATGGGTATCAAATGAAATAACATAACATAACTAGGAGAATACTATACACTATGAAAAATTTCAAATCCAAGATGGCGGCCACCACAAAATGGCAAATTACATTTCGTGTCGGGGGTTTTCAAAATTTTTAATTTAGGTTATACACGAAGCGACTGCCATCAGACTTCCGTAATCCATTCTGAGCAATACTGATATTCGAAGGATAGACTGGTTGTCAGGTTTTTTGGGCTTCTCCATCATACCATCACGCCTGTATTCCCCGAAGGGGTAGGCAGAAGCGTACTAATGTACACCCACATTTCGCCGGTATGTTTAGGTCCCATGTAATAGGGGGCGAGCCTATTTTCGGGTTTCTGACTATCAATAACGATTGTCGTAGATATTCGTATCACTTTTTGGGGTGACGATGGTAAATAAAAAAAAATACGCGGACTGCGTTTGCGGATTTGTTTGTTTCTACTTACTTGTAAACCTTTGAGCCCCTTCAGTATGTTAGTGTACTGCTGGCAGAGCCCACACTGCACCATAAACTCCTTGCAGTCATAGGGCACCGCCACCACGTTGGGACAGGGCTGGTCCGAGTCGCATCTAGAAAGATAACGTCATATACAAATATCGAATTGGTGATAAACACGTCTTGTAAGTTTAAAATCTGTCCATGATAACCCAAGCGGTGGGAAACTACTAATTTGATTAAATATGACTTTCGTTGATTGTCAAATCAAATCAAATCAAACCAATCAATTTGCTTTACACTAAAAAAGTAAAACACTGGTTACAAAGATGATAAAATAAATTATTGTACAGTTGTCAGTTGTCTGTTTGGCACCGACTCCAAATTAGTTAGACATCATAATGTAAATCGGTACCTGTTATTAATTGCGGGTTTTTTTTTAAACAATTGATTAACTGTACGTCTGTATTTGCATTTTTCACTATTAAACACTAGAGGGCGCTTACCGATCTCAAATCTCAAAGCAAAGTTTTTATGGGTTTATCAAACATTTTTACTTACTTGAATCTCATATAATTTTCGTTCATTTCTTCGTACATTGGCCATTTATGCTCACACGGTGTACATTTGCAATCAAACCAGTACTGCTCCTTGAGCTCTGCCTGCCTCTTCTCCTTTGGAACAGTCGTGAAGATAGGGCCGTAGTTTTCGGAGACTTCTTCACCTTTTTTAATGTTTTTCACGGCGCGCACGACGATGTTATTACCACAGAAATACCTGGAATATCGAATTAGTTACGTACTTACGTGTGTAAACATTATAAATTAAGTATTTATTAAAAGCTTTTTTTATGCGCACTCCTACCAACCTAATGCAGAATTTTATTTTAAGGTACCTACATTTATTAAGCGGGGGTTGTAAGTTATATTAACGACTGTTTACGACAATAAGAAATAACTTTTAGCAGAGATCAAATTTATAGGATTAAGTTTTGAACTAAGTAAGAAATCCTTTTTACCTCACGACACCGGGATCACAAGAATGATTGAAAAGCGCAAGAGTCGGGAAGACAGCTCCCGCCAAAAACACCGACTTCCCCTCATGTTTTATGACGTTCTTATCTACTTTTGGTTTCGGACATTGAAGCTCAAACACTTCATGAGCATTGAATTTGAGAATTTGTAAATTCTTCAGTATTAGACCACCAATTAGGCCCACATCTTCGTTGTATTTCTCATCAACAGCCAACGTCTTGAACTCATCAATATCCACAGGGTTAGTTCTTGGTTGACCATCAAAGTAACCACTTACTTCCAGTAACTTTACAAAGAAAGCTGTCATTTGAGTTCTATGGAGAAAATCAAGCTTGGATCTCTTATCCTCATGTGACACCAAGTGATAAACATTTCTGTAATCATCGGTTTTATATGGACCGGGAGGTTTGGTGTCTAGTTCTGAACTAACGTTAGTGAAGTACTCTTTCTTGCATTGTGTGATCATTCTTAGAGCTATATGGCAGGTGATGGAGCAACCAGATTTCCATATAAGTGGGAGAATTTGACATTCGTAGGCGTGATACGATTTCTGTGCTGCATCCAAGCATTTGTCGCTGCAGAATATAACGTTTGGACATTTAGGGCAAGCTAGAGGAATTGGGCACCTGTAAACAAAAATTTAGGTTAAATATTGGAATGTCAGTCATTGTTCTGTTATTTTGTTTATCAGAACTTACTTCATGAAACAATTTTGACAGTGCGTGCTTGAGTACTCTGCCAATAAAACTGCACTGTGAGGCCGTTCTACCAACAATACCTCACCAGCCTCTATGTCTTTAGTTGCTGTCGCAAATCTACCTCGAACTTCATCATAATCAATTTGAATAGCTTCCGAAGCTGCAGGATATTGAGGGTTATTCTTTCCAGGAAGCTTTGGCTTTGGTGGAGTCTTCTTTAATGGTTCAGGGTCCTTAGGGTTTCCAGCTAGCGTCAGACCTCTATTTAATACTTCCAGCATAAGTTTGGAATCTGTGCGCATCTTCTGCCTCTTCTCTTTGTCCAGTTTTGTGGCTTCATCAAGCGAGCTGATCGTGTCTCTGGAAAATTTATATTGTGACTTTATTATCTCTTGAATTAAAACTTGTGGTACAGCATATTGTAACTACTTAGTAAGGAAAGAAAGTCTTACTGGAAGGCGCTGATAGCTTCTTTGTTCCTCTTCAGGACCAGGAGGCACCTGGCTCGCCTCTCGTAGACCTTATATCTAAGATGTCGTGGGTACCCAAGACTTAGGCACCGCCGAATATCGGACAGAGTGTCTTCGTATTGCTCCAAGTGATTTAACGCTGCAGACCGGTTTGCCAAAACAATGGAAAGCTCTTCAGCTGTAAAATAAAAATTACTACGTATAAATCCCTATAAAAATATTTTACTATCACAGGTAAGTACTAATAGAGATAAGATTTGGCCTTTGTAGCATGTCATTTAGTTGTACAGTTTGAGATACTAGCTTCCCGCCAGGGGCTTGGCCCGCGTCGTTTTGATAACTTTTCCCCCGTTTTTGCAACATTTTTCATTGCTACTCCGCTCCTATTAGTTGTAGCGTGATGGTATATAGCCTATAGCCGTTCCCGATAAATGGGCTATCTAACACTGAATTTATCAAATCGGTCCAGTAGTTTCGGAGCAAGCAAGCAAACAATCAAATCTTTCCTCTTTATATTATTGGTACCTATAGATTATTAAATTACTAATGCACGAAATAACGCTGAAATACGCATTGTGAATTTTATATTAGCATAGAGGTTACAATCTGGAAAATGAGCTCTGGTAATGGCTTCTTATCTTCTTGTCGTCTTCACTGGCTAAGTCAATGGGGGTTCCCATTGACTTAGCCAGTAATGATCAACGAATTTTCGAACAAGAATGAGAGCCCAACTTACCGAAAACACGGATCTGCTTTCGATAAAATCTGTATAATGAAACTAATTTTAAGTATTTTAGTTTTGTCTAGTATTTGCGTAACTGTCAGAACCAGTAGGTAGGTATTATTAATTATGCAGAAACTAATATTATTTGTTGTTTGTTTTTCAAATACAGGAAATTGAAAAGGAAAACCATTGTATTTATTAATTTCTGATTTTCAGCTTTAAACCCTTAGTTAACCTTCAAGCTTTCAGCAGATTGTGATTTCTCAGAATAGCTCGCTCATAATTATATTATTAAAGTATTTAATAACAGGAAATTTATAAAACTATAACCGTATTATTTTATAATATAAAATAATAAATTAACGTTAGTGCATATCTATTGCGGTTACATCTCGACCGCTAAGGTGCTAAATACCACAATGCATTACAAAAAAAAAAGCATTTTGTCGAAGCAGTAATTTTAACATTATCCTGTTTGTTTGTTTTACGTCAAAATGAGCAGACACACTTACCATCATATTTAGAGAGATCTTTTAGTCTAAAATGTTATAAAAATACTAATATTGTACTCTCAAAATGCATAGCGATCCTTATCGATGGTTTGGTTTATCCGAACTTCACCGAATCTTTCGCTTTACTATCAGATTTTATTATTTATGATCAAAAATACTATCGAGTCTTTTGAGTTATCGATAGAATCGATCGCTTATCGATTTACAACACTATATTCATTATACGAGATCAAAGCAATAGTACAGACGTCTACACCATTAATTTATTTATAGTTTACCTCTCATGATTTTTTCCTAATACTTAGTTATAAGCATGCATTTTGAGACTGTAAGAGCGGTTTCGCACTACATCCGATCGGCATCCGGGAAAATACGGTCCGGTGTACCGTAGAATTACTATTTGTATGGTAGTTTACACGCGAGATCCGATTTCCGTCATCCGATTTCTCTATACAAATAATTCTACGACTACTCTGGACCGTATTTTGACGGATTCGGATCGGACGTAGACGCGAATCCGCTCTAAGACAAACTTACTTTCCTTCTCCGGCATGAAAATCATGCTTTGGCTGTACATCTGCATAGCTTTAGCCCAGTCGCCCTTCTGCACGGCTTTATTACCCTCATCCTTCAACCGTCGCGCCTTTTCCAAATCTTTTTTCACTGGAAACTCGCCGCCTGTCTGGCATTTCTGCAAATCGTCGATTATATTGTAATTTCTGACGATCGGTAGACTGCACAAGTAGGAGACTCGCTTCGTGTTCGACTCTAAATTGGCGAAATTGTTTCTCGTCACGTCATCCAGAGAGTTGTTAATGGTTTCGTGGAACTTTTTGAAGAAACCCTCGCTGTCTTGAGACATTTTCGCTAACCGGGAATAATGCACATGTAATGAATGGTTATTATTATAATTTGCTTATAGGTTAGAAGTTGGAAGCCGGCGTAAAAGCGCGCGGTGAACTGTTTCAAGTTTCTATTTTTATATTTGGGACGTCGGCGTCGATCTGTTCTTCACTTCAGACAGTTTATAGTGTAATATGGTACAGTTGTTATTGCATTTTAGTTCAGATGAGAATTAATGTAATTCTTGAAATGACGGCAATAATTGAGCATTATAGATACATCTACGTGTTTTGGTAATGCATAAAATCACCCATAAGACAATCTTGGAAGTAAGTTCTCGAATTGTCTAGATTGGATGGAAAACAAAACAAATGCGCATGCGTTGATGCAGTCGTTTATTACGATTATAATTTAACGTTACATTACATATACAGGCACGCGACCATGTTTGCTATACTCCGAATTTTAATTGGTTGTGAATTGCGTGTCATTTGTTTTAGATTATGTTTCTATTTTTAAATGTGTTTTTCATTATCTATTTTTACTCTTACAACATTTTTTAAAACAACATTATCTTTTTGTATTTATATATTATCTTCTTGTTATTCCATTCATCAAAGTAGTTTTTGTGAAAGAGTGCCTATCGCGGAAAAAAGTATAGGTAAGTACTAAAGTGCTCTAGTTTAGCTTTTTTTCTAAGCTAGGTTACTAGGTTATTATTCATATAGGCACACCTATCTGAGTATGTTGATGTATTGGCAATTAAGTTTCTATATAAATAATAGTATAAATACCATACCTGTAAGTCAGTCAGACAGCGAGAAATTAAATTAAAACGGGGTGCATTTTTTTGCCCACAATTTTAACAATTAACTTTAACTTTCAACGATATGCTATATTTTGTAAAAAAATCCACTCGTGCGAAGCCCGGACGAGCCTCTAGGTATTACATAAACTTACCTAGGTATCATAATATTTATTGCGGTTGTCTTGATAGTTCCATTATAAAAAGCTGAAATTAAAAGGTAATTAGAGACACAAGCAATGTAATTTATAGAACATGAGTAAAGTGACTTCTGCTTTGTTATAAATTCTCGGTATAAAGGAGCGACAATGTGGATCTAATGTGTTTCCGAGTAGTGCACAGTGCACTCATACCTTCCACTTCTAAGGAATGAGATAAAAGCTCTACTTTGAGACCATTACGTGTTCTTCTCACAGGAAACAACAAAGGTTACTTGTTATTGTTTTGTTGTTGCAATAATTAATTTATTACCTCACTAACCATTGCCCGCAACTCGGTCCCGTAGAAGTTGATGTTTTCCCCCGTTTTTGCAACATTTTTAATTGCTAATCCGCTCCTATTTGTCGTAGCGTGATGGTATTATGTATTATAAGTATATAAGTATTATATCCATTGTCTAGTACCCATAGTACAAGCTCTGCTTAGTTTGCGACTAGATGGTGCTGTGTAAAATGTCCCAGGATATGTATTATTATTATTATATATAGCCTATAGCTTCCCTCGTTAAACAGGCTATCTAACACTGAAAGATTTTTTCAAATCGGACCAGTAGTTCGTGAGATTAGCGTGTTCAACCAACCAAACAAACTCTTTAGCTTTATAATATTAGTATTGATTGGTGTAATGTTTGCTAGTGCGGTTATAGAACGTTCCACAGTTCGATTCCCGAGTCGGTAAAATATTCTTGATAGGAGCTCGGAGTTTGGATTTGATATTTGTGAAGTGACAGTATGTTATGTTGCATATAATATGTTGTATGTCTTCACCCTCTTCGCCTTTTCCCAAATATGTAAGGTCGGCTTCCAGTCTAACCAGATGCGGCTAAATATCAGTATTTTACACGAAGCGACTGCCATCATACCTCCACAAACTATCGGCAATACCGATATCCCAAGGATAGTTGTTTTTCTTACATAACCTCGTAATTATATCACACTTATTTGTAAAACGCAGTAAAAATATGAGTCATTTATTATTGATGATAATTGTAGGTAATTTTTAAAATACTAATAGCCCATGATGCCCTGATGGTTTTATAAAATGTATTGTTTATGAGTTTTGTATTGGAGTAGGTAACTAGGTTTATTTTTCCGGTAAAATTATGGGAATATTTAAACATAAGCATGGCCCACACAGGGTTTACATAAAAAAAATATAGTTAGTTAAAATTAATTTATTATTTTACTTGTTTCAAGTCATAAGTCGAGATTTATTTTAAGAAAATATAGTTTTTAACACATAATAATTCTTATCGATAACATGGGTTTATAAGCTCTCTTTCTTTATAAGGTACTTTATTATTATTATTTAATTTGAAAGTGTGGTTACACTAGAAATGATCAGAAGGTCTAATAAGGCCGTTTTAAAATAATCAGGATAAAATTCTTATTAGAAAATCGTTGGAGATCTGTTGCGAGTTTTTGTTTTTAGACGATTTGCTAATGTAGCCTTTTTACCCACTGTTACGATGGTTGTGTATAAGAGACAATATCCAGATGCAATAATCGTGAATGTATATAAAAAATCCCATGCATGCATCCACAAATGCATCCGAGCCTATAGCACCACGGAAAAGTCCATGACAAATAAATAAGGAACCGATAGAACATAATGATACGCACAATAAAATATGAAAAATGTTTATCCTTGACATGGCCTTATTAGCGAAGTGCATTGTAAGTAAACAACCATGAACATAAAATTTTAATATCTTGCAACGAAACAACCAGACAGCCTTATAAAATATTTCCTAGATTCTTGGCAGATTAACTACTTTATTAGTAACAAGCTTCCCGCCAGCGGCTTCGCCCGCGTGGTATGTTATTATACATATAAACCTTCCTTAAGAATCACTCTATCTATTAAAAAAACCGCATCAAAATCCGTTGCGTAGTTTTAAAGATCTAAGCATACATAGGGACAGACAGACGGCGGATAGCGACTTTGTTTTATACTATGTAGTGATTAGCCTAGTAGTCCCAAGCGTGACGGCTATGCTTTAGGTCCTGGGTTCGATTCCCAGGTCGGGCTAAGTCTTATTGAGTTTTCTCAATAGCTGGTCGGAGTTTGGGTTTGAGCTCGGCTCGCTATAGGCTAAACATACCGGCGAACTGTGGATGTAAATTAGCACACCTCTGCCTAACTCTTCGGGGAATACAGGCGTGATGAAGTGAAGTTATAGCAACGCTGATCAACCGATCTGCAAGGTTAAGCTACACTTGCCGAGGTCAGTCTGTGGATGGGTGACCATTCTTAACACATCGAGACCCCTCCGTGCCTCGAAGGGCACGTAAAGCCGTCGGTCCCCGTTGTCATACGGACACCTATGACAATCGTTAGTGGTAGTCAGAAGTCAAAAAGCCTGACAACCAGTCTATCCTTCGAATATCGGTATTGCCCAGAAATTGGGTTGCGGAGGTCTGATGGCAGTCGCTCCGTGTAAAATACTGATATTCAGCCGCATCTGGTTAGACTTGAAGCCGACCCCAACATGGTTGCGAAAAGGCTAGGAAGATGATGATGATGAGGTATAGTTAACAAAGCATCCAGACAACCTTAACATAATATTTCCTCGATTCTTGGAAGATCGCGAAGATTACCCGTCAAGTGATTATATGTGTCAGAACCGAGAAAAATTAAAGTGAACACAAGTTCTTTTCCATTGACGTCAGTTTAATAACATTTAATGTTAGTACCCACTAGAGCATTGTCATGTAATGTAACGATCCAGCGAACGTTCGGCGTTGTGTTCGAAGCGAGCATTTACATGTAAAGTTCCATTATTTTTGCATTTATTATTGTTTAGAGAAATGTAATACAAATTTCTCACAGCTACTCGTATTGGCATCTCTTATGAGAGATGAGAAAAGATTTCAATTTCAATTTCTATATTTTTGCCTTTATTAGGTGTTGGTTTAAGGTTACAGTCAATTCCCTGTCGGGCACAGTAAAGTAGTAGTTATGTAGAAGAGAGGAGGAGCGTTTCTTTTTTGAAAATAAAAGCCGAACGTTTCTGGTGCCCATGGGCGGTGATGGTTACTTACCATCAACTATCAAGTGACTGACCTGCTCGCTGACTGACATAACCCATAAAAAACCTAGCTCTCTATAGAGTTTCGTTCGCCTAGAATCGTTCTCAAAGTTAGAGCGTTTCGATGTTTTGTTGGTTACGAATGTTCAAGTGTGTAGTCACCCTTATGTGTTGTTATTAAAAGAACCATCTCGTTCGGACTATTGTTTTTGATTCTCACGCGGGTATAGAGTTGCAGTTTTTGTTTCGACCAAACTAAAAATGGCGTCGCCCAAAATTTTAGGACTTCCCCCAACGATTACTGTTTTGCTTACATTGACGTCACAGTGTAAAAACTCCCAGGATTAAAAACAACTATTTAAATCAACCTACCAACTTTTTAAATAGCCTCTCGTTCGGGTTTTGTTAACATTAAACTTCTTTAACATATTTTGGGAGTATTTTTTTGATTGGTTAATAAGGTATCTAAAAATTTTTTTTTCCGTCTATTGGTAGGGTCCAGGACCGATGTCTTTACGTCCTCGTTAGGGGTTGATTTGTTAAGAATGGTTACCCATACACAGATTGATCGCAACGAGCGCAGCTTAACCTTCCAAATTGGAAAAAAATCAAAGTGTACGTAAGTAGTTGTAGTCAAATGTCTTTCCGTATTACTCGATCAGTCTAAACTACTTAAGCTCATGTCGCAAATAGTAGTTAGATATCTAATCACGTAACAAACCTAGGCATAACACAGTAATAAGCTGGATATGTAACCTAGATCTGCAGGTCTTATAACCTGGAAGTGTAACTCGAGCTAAGTGATAGCATCGGGACATGTTCACACATTATGCGTAATGAGTTGCGCGTACGCATTTCGTAACGCACACCTGGTGTATTCGATTATGCGTTTATGGTTCAACCGTAGATCATAATTTCTGTGGGATTAATAACAACTAGTGGGACGTATTAATATTTTTAAGATTTTACCCGACTGCTGCGGAAGGAGGGTAATCTTAATTGTATTTGGCAGAATAATCACCTTATTACATCTCATTTAAATGGACAATGTAGAAGAGAAATACATCAGATCTTGGTAGCTTAGTTGGCTATAGCTTAGTGTACCTACCGAACTTGACCTCAAGCAGGATTAAAATATGCATTCTCTGAAGTTTGAATCCTGCCTAAATTCTCCTTTGTATCTTTTTTTTAAAACAGGGAAAACTTTTTTTACTGTACATACTTACTAGGATTTTTACGGGTATCGTCACCCATGAATTTGTACTTAAATAGGTACAAAAACACAGAGGATTGTACAGTCAGCAACGAAACTAGCTGAACACTATAAAATCTTCAAAACGCTTTAACATCTTTAATATTCAGAATTCACTGACCCTTGAATGCAGTACAAATTCTCATAATGGAGGACAATTATATGTTTTACCTAAGTCAAAATCGAATGAATAGTTTTGGTGCTGTGATGTTTTTAAACTTTCGCTGTGTTCAACGACTTTCGTTGCTGACTGTACCATTTCATATGTTTGTAATTCTACCGACAGAAATCAGCATAGGTCTACATGGAGAACTTTCTAGGACCAACACTGTTTACTAGATTCGAGTACCTACTAAATATTTAATCGTCGCCTGCGCCATCCTTATAATACACAGCTGCACCTGCTTGTGTAATTTCCACTATCTATTCATCTGTCTGGGGTTTTATAACGCCATTTGCAATCAACTGTATCTAGCTGCGATCTTACTAGTGTTGCCAGGTCCAGAGTTAAATTTCGGAATTTTGGTTTTCAAATCGGGACCGTTGCAATGACAACAAAAATAGGACTGTGAAATCAATCGAATCTTTTTAAGTTAGCTTACAGATATATTTGTTTTTCATGTCAAAATTATCACTACATATTATAAAACAAAGTCCTCCGTCGCGTCTGTCTGTCCCTTTGTATGCTTAGATCTTTAAAACTACGCAACGGATTTTGATGCGGTTTTTTTTTATAGATAGAGTGATTCTTAAGGAAGGTTTATATGTATAATAACATACCACGCGGGCGAAGCCGCTTGCGGGAAGCTAGTTAAGTACATATTGTGTCCAAGCACACAAGGGCGTTTCGGTCAAGGGTGAATCGTTGTCAACGTGTCACAACCACAAGACCCCGGAAATTCGTAACGTCCCGCGCAAATAGGGACGGCTGGCTACACTAGATTTGACACTCCCGCGCACACATGGGCGTTGGAAGAGCGTTTATACATGTAAAGTGATTCATTGAAATGCCACGTGGGGTCGCCTTATAAATCATTTATTCGCGATTAACGTCGCACCTGAGTAAAATGCAATTACGTTTGCAATAGAATTTTCCAAGTCGTGACTATGAAGCTTCATTGTTGTGATTGTAACTCAGTGATCTGACTAATGAGAATGTGTTAATGAGATAATATATTATGAGTTATTGGTTGAAGATCGCGATAAAATTAATTGAAACGTTCGCTCGTGAGAAATTTAGTTGTTCGTTTTGATTACAAAAATATATTAACATCACTATGAGTGGGTTTGATTTCCGCTCTTAGTCCCAGAATTGGACCGTTGTACTTACGTGCACCATGGGCTGTTTATTCTAACCAGCCCAACTCCATCCTGAAGCAGATTAGTCTTCCCGGCCTCCTCGTGTCCGCTGGGGTTCTTGGTGATCCCAGGATTTCTTCCTATATCCGGACCTGTGCTAGCGATGTTAAAAAATATCGATATATCGACGTAATTTTTTCAATGTATCGATATTTTTGGGCTATATTTAATATTTCGATATATCGATGTATCGATATAAAATTCCAAGTATCAAAAAGGTATCAAAATCGATATTTTTTTCAGACCAATAAACATTTTAAATTAAAAGATTACAAATTACCTTTTTACAACACAAATACAAATTTGTTTTTGCCTGTTTTATAATTTGGTTGTTAAGTTGGCCGATATATCGATATATCGTAATTTTTTGAAATCTATATTGATATTGATATCGATATTGATATTTTTTTTTTAATATCGATACGATATATATCGATACTTTTTGCATTTCCGGCATCCCTAGCCTGTGCATTCAAGCAGCACGTGTGCTACTGTTTCCTACATATTAAAATCATTGTATTCCCAAATAAATAGGTACCCATAGTTGTTTGAAAAATATTTAGGTGCGGTGTATCCTATTGCCGTCAAAATGGGATCTCCATGAACATACAGGCGAACTATGAGTTGACATTAATACATCTCTGCCTGACCCTTTGGAGATTACGGGCGTGATGGTATGTGTAAACGTACATACCATCACGCCGTTAGCACGATAGCGTTTAACGGAGAAGTTAGGATCTAATAAACACTGCGTATTTTTTTAATTTTTGTGTATTGGCCCATTGTATTTATATACGAGTAAGTATATTGCAATGTGGGACGTATGTCGAAAACGATGCGCGGGCGCAGCTAACGGCCACGGTCAAAGGCACAGGTCATGCAACATACTTCCTGTTTATCATGGGTGCTTTTAACCTAGAAATCTGGCAGTTAGGATATCTCATATTTAATTTAAAATCTTGACTTTACAAGTGGTGGATATTTTTATTTATTTCCCGGTATATGTATTGTAATAAGTGATTACTTCCGGATTGGAGTTCATTCCGGAAATACTTATGCTCTCTCCTCAGAAAATTAATATCAGCTTTAGGGCTTACAAAAGATTTATACACTTTGGATTGAAGTGTTTGCTTTGTAAATTATTCAGTATGTATGACTACATAATACATGATTACTCGTCAATAAGTAACAGGAACTCCACTTTAGTGAACTGTTAAATACATTTACGCACTTCTGCACCAGTGTTCTAGTCATAACCATAATCCGTATTTCCATACCGGATAAAGGTCTCGTGCATAGGCAAAGGTCTCTCCTTTAGGCAATGGTCTCTCCCATGGGCAAAGGTTTTTCTCATGGGTAAAACTGTCGCTCCCATAGGCAAAGGTCTCTTCGATAGGCAAAGTCTCTCCCATAGGCAAAAGTTTTTCTCATAGGCAAAGCTCTCTCCTATAGGCAAAGTCTCTCCCATAGGCAAAAGTTTTTCTCATAGGCAAAGCTCTCACCTATAGGCAAAGTCTCTCCCATAGGCAAAAGTTTTTCTCATAGGCAAAGCTCTCTCCTATTGGCAAAGTCTCTCCCATAGGCAAAAGTTTTTCTCATAGGCAAAGCTCTCTCCTATAGGCAAAGTCTCTCCCATAGGTAAAAGTTTTTCTCATAGGCAAAGCTCTCACCTATAGGCAAAGTCTCTCCCATAGGCAAAAGTTTTTCTCATAGGCAAAGCTCTCTCCTATTGGCAAAGTCTCTCCCATAAGCAAAAGTTTTTCTCATAGGCAAAGCTCTCTCCTATAGGCAAAGTCTCTCCCATAGGCAAAAGTTTTTCTCATAGGCAAAGCTCTCTCCTATTGGCAAAGGTCTCTCCCGTAGGCAAATGCCTATCCATAGGCAAACGCCATAGACGAAGGTCTCTCCAATAGACAGAGGTATCTCCATAGGTAAATATCTCTCCCATAGGCAAAGATCTACTAAAATTATCAAATATTGTCGTGTCGACATTCTTAACGATTTGTTCCATGCTCGCAGCAAACTTATCAATTTAGTTGACCGGTACTAATCCTAGGGCGTCGCTCACATCTATCACGATTAATAATACATTGCCAACTCATGTCGCGAACAATTAAATATCTACCCAGCTACCTAGAGATGATGATTCGTTTTGCGATGTCAACTAAAAAATTCCATAATTATCTATATGGGACCAATTATGTCGGATACGTATGTCAATGATAATATATATGGTATGATTGCAGATACAGATAAATATATCATTAAGTTAGGGCGTCCATAAATTACGTGAGGTGTTTTTTTTAATTTTTTGTCCCTCCCACCCCCCCCCCTGGTGAGATGTCGTGAGATTTTATTCAAAACCCTCCCCCAACCCCCAATCTAACGTGAGATTTTTCAAAATGTGGGTTTCTTACGTAAACGTTCGGCTGACAGTGGCGCGAAACCAAAGGACGGGCTACACTGTACCGTAAATTCAGTTTAAATTGAGCTATTTGGTATAAAACAAATATGGTGGTTTGACGGTCAGTAGTATAACGTCGAAGAATGAATGAAATTATTTTCTTTCGAACGAATTAGTAAATGATCTTAATCGTATTACGATTATGCTTAAGATTAAACCTTAATTAAGCATGTACAATCTGGATTAAATGGACCAAAATAGTTTTTTTTTTGTTTAAATCAGAAAAAAATTGCGTGATATTTGCCGAGACCCCCCCCTCTCTCCAACGTAAGATTAGATGAGATTTGACTCGACCCCCTCCCCCCCTTAAACATCTCACGTATTTTATGAACGCCCCCTTATGGCATAAGATAAGGAGGGGGATTTCTGTAGGAACGAATGATTTGTTTAAGTTGTGGTAAATTCTAGAATGGATGAAGGTATGATAGACTTCTGAGCCTTCTGACCCCACACAAGCCTCTGTACCTTTAGTTGGGGAAATAGGATTCGTCAACGCATTTCTTTCATTTAATTTTCAATTTGACCGCACCCGCACCGCAAAGTTTCGCGAGTTTCGTTTAGTATTTGACATTGAGAACATTAATTTTAGATTAGAAAAACATACATACATATATAGCTTCACGCCTATTACCCATAGGGGCAGGCAGAGACTATAGATTTCCATTTTCTACGATCCTGGCAAACCACTTTCGCTTCATCTATGCTCATCAACCTCCCCATAAATGCTCGTTGTTTAGGGTGCTCTTAACCTTGCCTTTTTTGAGAACGTCCGCAATTTGTGGTTGTGGTACGTTTGCCGAGGTCGACCTGTTCCAAGTCTTCCATTAATTGGAACGACTTGGAATTGGCCTTCTGTTTGTTACTTTCCATTTATTACATCTACCATCTTTCGAGTCTCCAAAGGTCGTATACTTGTTATTTTTAATGAAGGGAAAAATGGGCTGGCGGGCAGGATCTTAACCTGCATCTTCTGGTTTGGTACACCAGACGCTTTGACCACTAAGCTACCGCGAGCCCTGCTCGCTAGTCGAAGTCTTCCTTCACATTCTAATTTACGTCTTAAAGGTGACGTAGCGACATCTATTGTGTTGTATAGTGGTCAAAGCGTCTGGTGTACCGAACCAGAAGACGCAGGTTCGAATCCTGCCCGCCAGCCGATTTTTTCCTTTATTAAAAATAACTTGTAATCTTAGCATGGAAAATGCTTAATTCAAAAAGAGGGTCGTATACTTGTTTAAGTTTCCAAAGCGTAATCATATAATCTTCCTTGTTCCTCTGCCAAATATGCGTCTAGGTCGTGACCTAACCCGTCGGCTATCGACATGTGTAGGTATACCATGGACCTTCCGTTTGTCTCCCTCCTTCCTCCTACTAATTACATTGTAGTCCTTATTACAAGGCATAGCACGCGCCTTATGACAGTGTTTCGCGATGAATATTTATTTAATTGACACTTATTATTAGTTTTACCTTCCTGTGGGGCATACGGTATGCTGAGTATGACAATTGATTTATTTTTACATATACAAACAACGCTGACCAACCGATCTGCAAAGTTGAGCTACGTTTGCCGCGGTCAGTCTGTGGATGGGTGACAATTCTTAACACATCGAGAGGAGAGCACATAAAGTTCATGTTGTCATATAAATAATTGTCATCTATGACAATCATTAGTAATAAATAGTCAGACGCCCAAAACGCCTGACAACCAGTTTATCCTTCGAATATAGGAATTGCCAGAAATTGGGATGCCACTTCGTGTAAAATACTGATATTCAGACGCATCTGGTTTGACTGGAAGCCGACACCAACATGGTTGTGAAAAAGGCTTAGAGGTAAGAAAATCCTACTCTGACATAATAATGGCCCACATTCTATTACGTACCGTTTAGTATACATTTATCTTGTCATAATCTCTGTAGCTATGTCTTATAATCATAATCTGTGACGTTAGTTGTCTTAATCTCGGCAATAAGATACGCGTGTCTCTAAGTATTTGTAGAGCATTATACCATTAACTTCAAATTGTGCTCAGATTTGGAAACTTTTGCCTAGAAGATTTTTGAGAGTCGACATCTGAGTGATGTAATGCAGCTTATACCCCGTTGATTTTTAGTGTTATACTTGTGTAAGGTTCTTAAACATACCATCACGTATATAAACACGATGCTTGTTCGCCACTTTCGACAGTACCAAACCCGGACACAAACTCGTATAGCTTTTATAAAAGCTTATAACTTCGAGCCACCTGATTGATTTCTGACACTTAAACTGAAAACTGAAAATCATAATCAAAATAGTTTTATTTTCACATAGACCTTATGCAGGCACTTATGAAATGTTGAAACTAGGTACACGGTTCCAAATTAGTCGTTTCCTATGGAGAAGAACCGGCAAGAAACTCCATGGTTACTCTTTTAAATTTTGGTTTTTTACAATGTTATCTGCTACAATAATATATGGATACTTACAATATGAGAAAACAATCTAGAAATGTTTGCGAAATATATTACAGATTATATTTTAAAAGATAAATAGGATACAGCTAGGCTTGAAATACATGTCTAGAGAGTTCTCCCATTTACAAAGCGTGAAGCTAATCTACTAACTCTAATAACTACTATTACAGTTTTTTAACAAACTATTACTTTTGTGGATTTTATCCCTTTATGTTGATATTATTTTAATCCCGACATTGCGGACCCTTTACAGCGTCCATGGTCAAGGGAAGACTACAAGCCTTATAGAGTATTCTATTATCTAAAAACCTGTGAATGGAAGCCAGAACTTCGGGAGCTCAGCTGCCGACCTTTCATCACATATTTTATCTATCCATATCGAATTATTCTGTACTGTAAAAATATTTATATTGTATTCTATAAAATTCTAGATCTATAGTCAATGTCAACTTGATACGCATGAAATGAAATTCGCCAACTTTTGTCAAACATTTGTCTTGCGTTACACCAGATTACTGCGAACACCACGACCTTGGTTTAAGAAAATATTAGTAAACTAAACACGGTTGAGATAATTTTATAGAACAATGATGCCGCCGACGTTATCAGAGGTATGTACTGCGCATACTTTACGTCATCACAGTAGCCTCGTAGTATCACAATGTTATCACTTTCTCCCCACTCCGCTGTTACTTTGAATACGGTGTGATTTTAACGATGATCTGATAAAGTTAGTTGATAACGACAAATAAAGGTTTTGCTTTTCCTATCTCAAAGTTAAGGCACAGCGTAATAAATCTCTAATGTTACATTACGGTTAAGGGCTTGATATAATGGATTAGTCAGTTTTCAGCTTCATAATACCTACATCAAACTCTCGTTCGAATCGCAACAGGTAATTGCGAAAGTAGCACTGTCTATCAGTTGCGTTCACATCAAAACAGCTGAATAGATTTCGATAACATTTAGCAAGGTGATAATAATATTATTTGCCTCCTGCGGAAGCATTTATGTAAAAAGATTTTTAAGAATTTTGTCTCAAAAAGATTAGCGAATTTTAAAGTAACCCTAAGTTGTCGTTGGGTCTGCTTTCAGATGCCGCAGAATATCAGTATTTCACAACATAAAACTGTCATAAGATCTCCACAACATCGTTCTGGTAAATACCTATAGGTATCTTACGAATACAATGGTTTTTAGGCTTTTGGGCTTCTGGATACTAAGCGTTTACATCTAAAAATATAAATCATCATCAACTATTTACTGTTTCACTGCTGGGCACCGGTGCCCACTCAGAATGAAAGTGGTTTAGCTATAGTTCTCCGTAATGGACGCGCCCTTAGACACTGCTTCATAAATCATCATCATCCACAGTCCGACTCTACCCACTGCGGAGCAATTGAGTATAGGTCTCCCTTTGTTTATGCCAATTTTCAATACTCAATACATTTATTGCAATCCATAAGTTAAATAGATGAAACAATAACATAAGAAGAAACATGTGTGGGTCTTGTCAGGCACGGGCCACGGCAAATGTAGAAAACCAGCCATTCTTCTTTGTCACCCTAGTGATATAAAACTAGCTTCCCGCCAGCGGCTTCGCCCGCGTGGTCTTATAATTTTTTCCCCCGTTTTTGCAACATTTTTCATTACTACTCCGCTCCTATTAGTCGTAGCGTGATGATATATAGCCTATAGCCTTCCCCGATAAATGGGCTATCTAGCATGGAAAGAATTTTTCAAATCGGTCCAGTACATTTTGAGTTTATTCGTTACATACAAAAATACAAATCTTTCCTCTTTATAATATTAGTATAGATATAGATTATGATTAATATTATAATGTATTTAAATTTATTGTTATTATTTCCTCTTCTTTTCCCTGTCCTGTGTCAATCTGGCCCACTCCTGGCCTATCACTGCTTGCTAAAATATAAATAACCAAGATAACTACACATCAAAAATGGTCGGCAAACGTTGACAAATCAATCATAATGTATAAAAAGAGCTAATTTATATGTATCCTATGTGCCACAGCGACACAACACAGTAATGAAGACAACATTACTACTTACAAGATGGCTTCCGTTGTACAGATTGCATTATAATTGCCATCTGCGTCCGCGCAACGTCGCCGGTCGGGAAACTTCTACAATGGGGACCGCAACGTTATTCTGTTACATTTTAAGTGTTATATTGTTTCCATTACACTGTAAATATAACATAACATACCTTCACGCCTATATTTCCCGGGTTAGGCAGAAGTGTACTAATCTACACCCACAGTCCACCGGTATTTTTAGGTATGTAATAGCAAGCTTGTTGGCATCAAACGGGCATAAATCCAACCCCGAGCTGCTGTGTGCTGTGCTGAATTTTGTAGAAAAACCCAACAACACTTAAACACTTTTTTCACCTTAACACAGGCGAGTTGTGGTCAAGCGCAAGCCTATCTATACTTCTATAATCACTACATATTATAAAACAAAGTCCTCCGCCGCGTCTGTCTGTCCCTATCTATGCTTAGATCTTTAAATTCAAATTCAAATATTTTATTTCAATTAGACCATATAAATAGGTACTTTCGAAAAGTCAAACTAGTTGCACGGTTCCAAAAAGTTGGACTTATGGAGAAGAGCCGGCAAGAAACTCCATAGTCACTCTTACTCCACTAAAACTACGCAACGGATTTTGATGCGGTTTTTTTAAAAAGATAGAGTGATTAATGAGGAAGGTTTATACATATGTATAATAACATACCACGCGGGCGAAGCCGCTGGCGGGAATAATATTATAAAGAGATTTGATTGTTTGTTTGTATTTAATAGGCTCCGAAACTACTGGACCGATTTGAAAAATTCTTTCACTGTTAGATAGCCCATTTATCGGGGAAGGCTATAGGCTATATACCACCACGCTACGACTAATAGGAGCGGAGTAGCACTGAAAAATGTTGGAAAAACGGGGTGTAAAAGATATTAAGACCACGCGGGCGAAGCCGCTGGCGGGAAGCTAGTCTATGATAAAAAAATGCTTTACTCGACCCGGGAATCGAACCCAACGCCTTTAGCGTAGCAGTCGCGCTTGGGATCACTAGTCAGAGCAAGCCAAGATTCATTCATGACATTTTGGTTCAGGTCAGTCGGATATCGTCAATTCGTCATATATGACGTTCTACAAATATTGATTACATAACAAGACAAAAACCAAGATTTATGACACAAAGTAGTCACTTAGTCATAAACTCATGACCATCTCATCTCGTGCGATAATGGACTCGACATAATCTGTGCACGTCGTGATACAACCGACTAGTAGCATAATAATAGCATTAAAACATTCTTGTATAACTTGACGGCGCCTGCGCAACGCAACGATCCCATTCTTTCTTGACAATATATAAATAAATAAATAAATAAATAAATATCCTGGGACATTTTTACACAGCATCATCTAGTCCCAAACTAAGCAGAGCTTGTACTATGGGTACTAGACAATTGATATAATACTTATATACTTTTTTTTTTTTTTTTTGTAAATACATACTTATAATACATAGAAAACACCCAGACAAACACAAACACTTAAGTTCATCACAATAAATGTTTGTGTCCTGTGGGAATCGAACCCACGACCTCGTGATCAGCAGTCCGGTACTCGAACCACTAGACCACAGACGTCGTAATAAATTACTAGCTTTCCGCCAGCGGCTTCGCCCGCGTGGTCTTATAATTTTTTCCCCCGTTTTTGCAACATTTTTCATTACTACTCCGCTTCTATTAGTCGTAGCGTTATGATATATAGCCTATAGCCTTCCCCGATAAATGGGCTATCTAACATGGAAAGAATTTTTAAAATCGGTCCAGTACTTTTTGAGTTTATTCGTTACATACAAAAATACAAATCTTTCCTCTTTATAATATTAGTGTAGACTAGCTTTCCGCCAGCGGCTTCACTCGCGTGGTCTGTTTATTTCGCATAACTTTTATCCCCTATTTCAACCCCTTACAGCCCTTTTTTCGCATTAAAAAGCAGCCTATGTCCTTTGTCAGGCTCTAAACTATGGAAGTTATCGAAATCGGTCCAAGTGATGTACCAAAGGTACACGTATTGGAAAAAATACCCTGTATTACGCTGGTTAAAACTCTAGTCGTACATTTTTTTAATGTTGACTGGGGGATGAGAAAAATAACTTTTAATTTGAGAAAACTCACGCTATTTTGGTACACTATTATTGATTTCATAGTAAAAACTGTCAACTTGACAGCTATCTGCTGTCACTGTCAGTTTCGGAATGTCAAACGAACGCTATTAGGGCACAATATTAGCAGTTTCATAGTGATTTCATGGTAAAAACTATCAACTTGACAGCTGTCATGTACCTCCGGTACAAATTTGGGCTGAGTTGTATGGGCTTTTGATGACCTCCTTTCATTTATATCTTAGTTTTCAACTAAAAGCGCGACAGACAGACAGACAGAGTTACTTTCGCATTTATAATATTAGTAAGGATTTTAATGGTTTAGCGGGAAATCAATTTTATTGTTAAATTGTTATTTGATAATATTGTGGAAACTATGTAAACTGTCTGATTAATGAGGATGTTATGATTATATCAAGTAAGTGACGTAAGTAATTGTAATTGATTATTCGATCTCCAAGGTTAAGCTGCGCATACCGAGGTTAGTTTATGGATGGGTAGGTGATGCTAAAACGACCACAAGTCAGGATTCTTATTTTGGAAATCATAATTCACTTGCTAAAACGGTAAAAACTGTCATTAGTCTAGTACTCGTATATTCATAAGTGCGACTGCTACGCTAGAGGTTTTGGATTCGATTCCCGGGTCATACAAATTATTATTGGATTTTTCTATAAAATTTTCCGGAGCAGTTCTGTGTTAAGATTTAGCAGGGGACCGATGTATATCTGCCTAACCTTTAGGAATACAGGCGTGATGGTATG
This sequence comes from Acronicta psi, assembly GCA_946251955.1. Lineage (NCBI taxonomy): Eukaryota > Metazoa > Arthropoda > Insecta > Lepidoptera > Noctuidae > Acronicta > Acronicta psi. The sequence continues at coordinate 13,403,590 of OX276469.1, read as the reverse complement.
ATGAAATGATATGTTGCTTTAAAAGGTGAAGAAAAACACCAACCCCGCGATCCTTTGTCGTTTTGCGCGAATTTTTGTTTTGATCACATATTACCTATAAATTGATTCGTACTTATGCAGATTTAAACAACCTTAGTTTTATGTAAAACGTTTAACATAATGTATATTGGAATACTATACAATTGTTTACGCTTTTTTTTTATTACGCTATTATTTAGACGCTCGTTGATTTTTAATGCGTCTAGGTACTATAACATTTAATTCCGTATCAAATTTACTGTAATAAAACTTTAACAATGACTGACTGACAGACAATTCGCACATATTAAACTGGTGGTTCTAACAATGAAATTGCAGATAGATGTTCTTAGGAATCCTATTATAAATGCGAAAGTAACTGTCTGTCTGTCTGCCTCGGTTTTACGCTAAAACTACGTACCCGATTTAAATGAAATTTGGTACAGAGGATAGTCTAGAGCCTGAAAAAAGACATAGGCTACATTTTAAGTCGAAAAAAGGGCTGTAAGGGGTTGAAATAGAGGATGAAAGTTATAAGAAATACTCCGACCAAGCGGGCGAAGCCGCTGGCGCAAAGCTAGTAATATTATATAGTTTTCCGGCTTCGCCCGCGTGGTATGTTATTATACATATGTATAAACCTTCCTCTTGAATCACTCTATCTATTAAAAAAAACCGCATCAAAAACCGCGTAGTTTTAAAGATTTAAGCATACATAGGGATATAGGGGACAGAGAAAGCGACTTTGTTTTATACTATGTACCTAGTGATATGATATTATGTGCCATAGATGATTGAAAATAAATAATTGTTATTTTTTTCTTATTTATGACTAAACTAATAGACGAAGGGCCTATTTCACTAATTCTTAGTAAGTTCCCGTTAACTTACCTGGCAGATAATATACCTAATACAAATTATATTTATTTATTTATTTAAAACTTTATGCACTGTTGGTACAAATACTTAATTTCAATACTTAGTTCCATTTTTTTACTTATCCGCAATCCAGAGAATACAGGGCCTGTTGGCCCTAAGGGCCTGTTTCTGTTTTATTTTTTAAATTCTCAGTCGCAGCTCGGAGTTTGGCTTTGCGCCCGGTTCCCGCCTCCTTTTAGATCGCCCTAAACATACCGGCGAACAGTGGGTGTATAGTACCTCTGCTAATTAGTAAACCTCTGCCTAACCGTTTGGGGAATACAGGCGTGATGGTATGCCATGTCATAAGCAGGTATCAGAAGCAACGTAAGTATGGAACTGATAAAATGTAAATGAATTCTTTTTGACATAACTATTTTAGTTTATTTCATTCAAACTTCGTCACAATAGCTTGTCTGGTTTTTAGTAGGAAAACAATACGCACGCAATTATTATTTTAATTGTTCTTTGTATCATTCGTTTTACGTAAACTTAAAAATTACTATTGTTTTAAAACTAGAAATTATTATTTACAATATTAACTACCCAAGGTGATTAATGTCATTGTTTAAATTTTTTGGGAATTACTAACAAGCTCAAAAACAAACAATTATTATTATGTTTTTGCTCATCCGATGTGGGTTCAATTCTCGCATGTAGCAAAGATAAGTACGTACTGTTATTAGACCGGTATTTTTCGGTCTGGGTGTTACTGCTTGTATGATATTTGTTGTCGGGTGAGGCACAAAAGAGGCTAAATATAACGCATAGAGTTACCTAAATAATAGATAAATAAATATCTTGGGACATTTTTACACAGCACCATCTAGTCCCAAACTAAGCAGTGCTTGTACTATGGGTACTAGACAATGGATATAATAGTTATATACTTTTTTTTTGTAAATACATACTTATAATACTAAAACACACCCAGACAAACACAAATACTTCATAAATTTCATCACATAAATATTTGTGTCCTGCGGGAATCGAACCCACGATCTCGTGATCAGCAGTCCGGTTCTCGAACCACTAGACCACAGACGTCGTCAGAATGAAAACGAGGCCAAAAATCTTTTAGATACATACCATCACACCATGTATTCCTTAAAGGTTTAGGCAGAGGTATAACACTTACAGTTGGCAAGTATGTTTAGGTTCCAATGTAATAGGGGCAAACCTCAGGCCTAAATCGAAACTTCGAGTTGCTGCTGAAAATTTCATGGATATCAAAGCGTTGTTGTCACGTTTCTACTAGGGTAATAAGGGAGAACAAATTATATCGAAGTAACTAAATTATATCGAATACACTGAATCCGTAGCTCTTTATAAGTAGATATGTCTCAATCGGATATAAACACTTTTTACTTTTATTGACACCTACACAAAGACACGTACAATTGGATAATTTATAGCGTAGAGGGCCGATGCGTAACTCTAAACCAATGCGCAGATTAACCAATTTGCAAAGGCTAACTGCGCTTGATCATTCGTAATATTAAAACCTCGTTATACGAATACCTTTTTTTATAGTTAGCAATTACAATAAGCCTGGGGTATTCGGCCATCCACTGTATCACATTGGTCTTGCTTTGATTCATTATCACCATCATCACGCGCAGGCGCAGCTCAATTTCACCCACTGCTGGATATAGGGTCTCTCTTTTGTGGTGCCAAACTCCATTCTCTCGTGCTTGTCTCTTGCTTGAATTACTTTATTATAGAGCAAGGGAAGATAAGGAAGATTTTTAAGTCGATACGAGTCTATATTGAAAGACTGATTGAAAGATAAAAGGCGAATAAAAGGCGAAAGAGGAATATAAAAGTTGAATGTCAGCAATAGTGCCGCGACGTGACGTCTTTCAAAAACAGTACCGCAACCATGAGTTCTATCGAATGGCTTTCAATAGGTTTTTTACGCATCGAAACGCTGAATCTCACAGCAGATTTTAGTTCCTTACGTAACCGCTAGAGGTGCTGCGACGGTTTTCCATACAAATATTTTACGGCGCCGCTAGCGAGTCTAGTGCGAAGAACTCATGGTCAAGGCACAGGTGTGTGTGTAGTATTTTCAACCGGCGTGTGTGTATGACATGATGTATGAATGTGAACGAAGCAAAAGCAGTAAGATGCAAGAATAGGAACTATTAGGAACTGATGAAGTAAACGAAGAGCAACTTTCAGAAATATCAATCATAGAACTGTTGGGCTTTTGCAAAGCAATCAGTAGATTCGCGACGCCGAGCGCCAGTAACCCATGAAGGGATCCACCAAAAATGAGGAACTGGGCGAAATAATCCCAACAAGAGGACTGATCGCCCGCCTGGTGCCTGCAGGCGTCCCCTAAGATAAATAGAAATAGAAGATGCAAGACTCGTAGTGAGTAGCATTCTGAAGTTTCTGCCTGCCTCAATGCGAAAAAGGTGTATGTAAAATATGTGGCAATAAAACAATATATCTGCCGATATCTTCATGTTCCAGCGACCATGCTATTGTAATCCGATAACATTATAACTTACTGTTCTGCTGAAGTCCAAACTGATTACAGTGTTCTAGATTTTATGGCGTTATGCTAGTTTTAGTGTTTGGGCAGTACCGTGACTGGTTTGGTTATGGCATTAAAAGTTAATGCTTCAGTTATTCTGCTTATACAATGATGCGTCATTTGTGGCACTGGCTGGAGAACCTTCTTTGGTCATTCTGGAAATTTCAGACTCAGGTTGGCTTTTTTCTTTTATACCACTAAGGTGGCAAACAAGCATACGGCCCGCCTGATGGTAAGCGGTTACCATAGCCTATGGACGCTTGCAACACAAGGAGTATTACTCGCGCGTTGCCGACCCGAAAAACCTCTTAGAGGTTTATGGAGGATTCACTGCGCCGACAGTTTGAGGGAATATTCCTCTTGCTGCCAGCGCAGCGCATCCTTAGGAGCTCTGGCTGTAGTAATATATTGTCTTGGGAGTTTCTTCAGTGGGCTCAGTATACATAACATAACATACCATCACGCCTATATTCCCCGAAGGGGTAGGCAGAGGCGTACACCCACATTTCGCCGGTATGTTTAGGTCCCATGTAATAGGCGCCGAGCCTATTGCCATCAACCGGGTACAAATCCAGAGCCCGAGCTGCTACTGGGAATTTCACAGAAAACCCAACAACATGTTGCTCGACCCGGGGATCGAACCCAGGACCTCTAGCGCAGCAGTCGAGCTAGGGACCACTTGACCAACGAGGCAGTCTCGTCAACGAGGGCTCAGTATACGCTGTGGAAGATATTATCCATTTTCTGGCACGGACCCCAGTTCGGGTCGCGATCAGAAAAGCGGCGTCTGGCGCGAAGCCTCATTTGGGACGATTCTCGACTGCCATGTACGCGCTTGCCAGATGCCCCAACTCGTGTCTGCGCTTCAGCAGATGGCTAGAGTAGAGGTCTGCCAGTCCTTGCCACCTGCATGACGAAAAAATCTCATCACTGCTACAGTATTAAGCTGTGTGCGTAACAGAATGCTGAGCCACCACCGTTTGATATTTTGTTTCATAATATATTGTTGATTTGTTCCCATTGCCTAATTTTTTTCTTTCGTTTGCTGTAAACATGAGAAGAAGAATGAAGCATTTTTCTATACGCACATGGCTGACCCAGGATCTTGTGTTCACCAGTAACATTTGCTACAGGTTTCACCACGATGCGATGTTATTCTGTTATGGCGAGTGGTAAATTCAGTTTCTGATCATACATTTATACTTAATATTATAAAGAGGAAAGATTTGATTGTTTGTTTGGATTGATTAGGCTCCGAAACTACTGGACCGATTTAAAAAATGATTTCAGTGTTAGATAGCCCATTTATCGGGGAAGGCTATAGGCTATATACCATCACGCTGCGATTATTAGGAGCAGAGTAGTAATGAAAAATTTTGCAAAAACGGGGAAAAATGTTGTCAAGACCACGCGGGCGAAGCCGCTGGCGGGAAGCTAGTTTAATATAAGTTAAGTACAATACAAGTAAGCTGCAGCGTTTATGCAGCAACTTGTTTTTACTAAGATTAATGCTAAATCCTTCATTTGTATTCTGATGTCGGCGTCGATGACATGACTAATAGTTAGTACACGCTTCTAATTACTGCTTCCGCCCTTTATTCTGTTTTGTGTGATCTCACCTTTGCCTGGAAAACGTTTTTTGCGATGTAGACAAAAACATTCAATATAAATTCTAGATTGATACAGCCCCTACTATTGAACACAGAATGTGTCGTCGGTAAAAGAAAGTCATATTTGTAGATAAATCTATATCTATATAATGAATATGTATCGCTAAATGTCTTGCTAAGCGCAAAACTCGAGAACGGCTGAACCGATTTGGCTGATTTCTTTTTTGCTGTGTTTGATAAAGTCTGAGGAAGGTTCTTATGCAGCGAAAACTCGCAAAAGACCACGCGGGCAAAGCCGCTGGCGGGAAGCTAGTAATATATAAAAATGAATCTTTCCTAGATGTTTGTACGCGCATAACTTCCGAACAACTGCACCAAATTGGAAAATTCTTTTCTTGCTGTGTTCGTTATTGTCAGGACTAGGTTTGTATGTAAGATTTATTTTAAAAATCACCGGGAAACGCAGGCGAAGCTGCGCTCGGGCCGCTAATATTGTATAAAAGAAATTTTGGAACTAAGTGTTTATATAAGTAGTGTAGAGTGCATCATTGGCAAATGGTTTGAAATTTTCCTAAAGAATTCGAGAATATTTTTTTCTGGAATATAGGAATTAAAGGATACAGAAATTGCGTTGCTCCTTAGGCATCCTCATTAACTGTTCTAATTTTGCCTAGGCATCGTTTTGGCAGTCATGTCAGTCTCGGTAGGTGTAGCTCAGCTTCTTTTCTTCTTCTCCTTTCAGAAGAGTATGCAACGTGATGCATTATATACTCTTTCTTCTTGCTTTGATTCTGATGTTTCAGCAGAAAGTAGGTACGCCTTCACCGAATGAGAATTAATGACATAAAGAGTAGGATTTATCATTATTAAGTAACTGAGCCAATAGAATTTAAATAATAAAGTCATTAAAAATAATAAAGTGCCGCAAAAGACAGTCTACTACCAAACCAACAAGGTTACTATCAGTAATCATTACTTTTGTGCGAGGTCAACGCCCAGAAGTGCGAAAGGCAAAATACGGTATCTTTATCGCATCTAAATCAAAAACATTGTCAACAAATACGTTTGATTTCGGCAATTAGGCGGTGTAGCCGGCAGATCAAAGGGAGACTTGATTAAGTTTTTGATCAACTCATTAATCGATTTCATACAGTAAGTGCGCGTCGTGCTGTGAACAATATTATGTGTCGGTGTGAGAATGGATACAGTGGTCAGCGGTACGTCCGAACGGATTCGTTCGTAATCGGTGTGTACTTTTCCTTGGTTAATTTTTAACTACCTGTTCCCCGCGGAGCTACTTGCGTTCATCCATTTAAAATAAAATCTAAAATAAAAGTAGCCTAAGTTACTCCTTATAGCATTAGCTATCTGCGAGTGAAATTCCCGTCAATATCGATCCAGCCGTTTCAGAGATTAGTCTGAACAAACACACATATAGACAGACTGAAACGCCATGATATACCAAATCTTGGTGACAGGTGGTGATGGATGAGGTGTCTCCTGCTGAGATGCTCCTTGGACATGACAACAATGACATTGAACAAATCTGCTTATAGTTTGAGACTGATTGCAGATAAGAATGTAACAAAAAAAATATAGACAAGCAAAAATTAAAACAAACATATTTGATATAAGTACTGTATATACTTTCATAAAGCAGACACTTCAATTTTAAATATTTGTATAGACTAGCTTTACCGCGACTTCGCTCACCTCAAAATTGAACCCTTGTTAGGCTGTGATGTGCGACGAAGCTGAGTGATGGCGTGAGGAGAAATTCTACCGATAGACGCTTCTGTTTTAAACGTAGCTGATTGGTAGATTTATTTCTCACTAGCTTTTTGCCAGTGGCTTTCCCCGCGTGGTTTCCGTATTCCTTATAAATTATTCTATGTACACATCCTCTTAAAACAAATCTATCCCAAGGTAACCTTAAATTTTACCGGGATAACAAGTAGCCTAATATTAGTAGGATTCACCGGTAGACGCAGCCTAACATCCCTTTAGGATACAAAGCGTTATACTTCAACCACCGTTTAGAGAATCCCCATAGCAATACGTAGTGTTTTAAACATACACCACTGAAATTTAAGAGAGGTAGGCCACAGCCATTTATGGCTTAAATCTAGAGCAGCCCATCTGGGGAACTACCTTACAGAAACCTTAAACCAAATAACACACTTTATCGTATGTTGTTTTTCTGCAGTTTGGTTGCTAGAGCTTCTTCTAAGGATGCGCTTCGCTGGCAGCAAGAGGATTATTCCCCCCTGGTGTTGCAAGCGTCCATAGGCTACGGTAACTGCTTACAATGAGGCGGCCCGTATGCTTGTTTGCCACCTTAGTGGTACAAAAAAAATAGCCGACAAACTTGTTGTGTGTTATCGCCCAAATTATCATAATCGGCACTTTCGTCAGACACGGTTGGCTCTCGCAGTTTGTTTATAAGCTGGAGGATGCAGCTGCTTATTTTATTGGCTTTATCCCTTAATAACATCAATCAACACTAACAAGTCGGGAATGGGTGACTGATACTGTGTCGGGCAAAAACATATTACTTATGACCTTTTGGTGCGGAAAATTCTTATGTATCATTTAATAATAACAAATTTCTAATATTCGGACAACAAATAGATCCATTTTGTGTTAGTAAAGACTTAAAAACTAGTGTTAGTAATAATGTTTGTTTAAGTTAGCTTAAGCTAATTTGCAGAAGCACTCCATCCGAACTTAAGACACAAGTTTTACTTGATCGTCACCCGGACGAGGTGCTTCAGCAGGTCCGGTCCAGGTCCTCGGCTACCACTTTCAGAATACTGTTGTGACTTCCCCGCACTCTCCTCATCAATGATGCAACCTTTTTTAACCGACTTCAAAAAAAGGAAGAGGTTCTCAATTCGACTGTATTTTTTTAATTTTTTTATTTATGTTTGTTACCTCAGAACTTTGGACTGGGTGAACAGATTTTGATGATTCTTTTTTTATTCGAAAGCTAGTGCTTACAGATTGGTCCCATAAAACTAAAAAGCAATAAATAACATATTTACATTATGATTTCTAACTAATTTGGAGGCGGTGCCAAACTACTAATTTAATTCAAATATGACTTTTGTTGACTATTTGGCACCGACTCCAAATAAGTTAGAAATCATAATGTAAATATGTTATTTTTTGCTTTTTAGTTCCTATGTGTTTTTTGGAGGCGGTTTGTTTTTTGTTTAATTCGTATGACGACATGAAAGCCGTCAGTATGTGCCTGTGCGAACATTGGGGAAGTACTGCACCAGCAAGGAAGTCTCAACATCATCCTGAAATGTTGTTATATTGGACGCGTATTAAGCGACTTCTTGGCATTTAAGTACTGCCAGGGGAGGTTTGTCTGACTTGTAAAAACTAAAACCACTTTTCGTTTCTTCCCCTTTGATCAGGACCATAGGATTTTATGATCAAAATCACCACTATCCTGAGAGTTTTTTTTTTATTAAATAATCTTTTGACTGGCTAGTTTGTCTAGTGGTCCCAAGCGCGACTGCTATGCTAGAGGTTCTGGGTTGGAATCCCGGGTCGAGCAAAGTGTTGTTGGTTGAAATTCCTACTATCAGCTCGAGTATGGAATTGTGCCCGGTTGATAGCATTAAGCTCATCCCCTATTACATGGGACCTAAACATACCGGGCGAAACACACACAACGGTTAGTACACTTTTGCCTAACCCTTCGGAGAATACATGGTATAATGTATTTCCAGTTATTTCTAATCTTTATAGAGTTCAAGTTCAAGTTCAAATGTTTTTATTTCAAATAAACTTTTACAAGCACTTATGAAACGTTAAATGATTCTAGATGCTCGGTTCCAAAAAGTAGATCCTATGGAGAAGAATCCGGAAAGAAACTCCATGGACACTCTTTTAAAATAAGAGATGTTACCATTTTTCACTGGTACAATATTGCGATAACAGGATGTGTGGACACTGTAGGTTCATGTCTTAGTTAACTCGAAGACGAGTTTATCAAACGAAAACGTTTTCAGTATCCGAAAACTCAATCATCCTTATAATTAAACGAAACAGAACTATGTGGGTCAATTGACTTCCATCAAAATAAATAAGGACATTAATAGCCACAATGTACTCACATTTACAATTCCTGTTTTAAAAGATAGTGGCAAACAATACTATATCTACGGTTCTCATAGTGAGCCTGAGGGGCTAGACAAGTTGCATTTTGACATTCGATTCGACAAACAAAATGTATGGAAATGACATAAGCTTTCGACAAATCGGGCTGTCACTAGTGTCATTTACATACATTTTGTTTGTCGATTCGAATGTCAAATTGCAACTTGTCTAGCCCCCCAGCTGTTCTATTTTATCTACCGCACCTATCTCGTTTTTCTCTTCTGTATTTTGATTTCTCGAACCAATAGTAGTGGTCGTAGGTCAGCGACCTAAGTAAGAATTTCTGATTGAATGAGGAGCCTTTATCAACACAAAAAAGAAAAAACTTCGCGTTTTTGCTCGTGGATAATGTTGGCATTATACTGACAGTTTTTGTTTTTCCAACGTAAAAATGAAAGAGGTTGAATTACCAAAACCTGCAAAGGCGTTCTTATGACCTTTGTTTTCTTGAGAATTTAATTTAAAATTAAGTTTTTGTGAGTCTTACAATACAACGGAATGCATAGTTTATATAATAGTTTATATACGTTTAGATACGTTTCGTTTGCGCATCGGTGGTGTAGGTGTTGCAACCTTTTTGGTAAATTTGTTATTGTTATCTTTTTATAATGCATTTTATACAAGGTGGAAGGGACATTGACGCACATCCGAATACCATGAGTTCAGTACATGATTCTGGACCCCCCTGCGTTGCAATTTTCCGTAACTTTTTTCATCAATTTTTTAATTTTTTCTACAGAATTTTTTAATTGAACTTGTAAAAGAATATTATTACTATCTACCCAAATTAGATTTATAATTTAAAAATCATTATTTCATTTATTCAGGTACGCGCGCTAGATAAAACTCACCGCGGAGCGTTATTGTCGCGTTTTTGCCAATACACTGCGCGCTCAAAAATGTGAATATCTGCAATAACCGATCATTTTCTACATGAATGTCCTAACCTAGGTCATTTTATTATTTTTGACCTTGAGTGAAACCTTGGCACAACGTTTGTGCGTCGGTGTTTCCACCCTGGGGGGAAAAATGTATGGAAATGACACAAGCTGTCGACAAATCGGGCTGTCACTAATGTCATTTACATACATTTTGTTTGTCGATTCGAATGTTAAAATGCAACTTGTCTAGCCCCCTTGTATAATTCGAGCGATCGACGATCTTCATATAAGAAGAACTACTTATTTAGGTATATTACAACTAACATTTGCCCGCGACTCCGTTCCTGTAGAAGTTAAAATTTTCCTCCGATTTTGCAACATTTTAAATTTATACTCGGCTACTTTTGGTCCTAGCGTGATGGTTTATAGCCTATACTTAGCGTCCCTCGTCAAACAGGCTCTCTAACACTGAAAGATTTTTTCGAATAGAACCAGTAGTTCCTGAGATTAACGCGTTCAACCAAACAAACAAACTCTTCAGCTTTGAATTATTTTTAAATAATTTATTAAAAAATAAAAAATAAAATTATTATTAATAAATATTTATAATAAATTATTTTTTTTTGAATTATTTATTAGTGTAGATTCAGGATTTTTTTTCTTGGCTGTTATTTTTTTGTGAAAAGATTTTTTTTTCCGCAAGTTATTTTGACAATGATGTATGTACCTATTTACAAATATAAATAAAATTTATCTTTTTTATCACTTAAAAGATAATAACATCGTGCAAACTTGACGATAACAATATAATCATACTATTTAGTATTCTTAAAGGTTAATTTTAAGGTGCGATAAAGATTGCGAATATAACTTAGTTGTTTTAAATTGATTAAAAATCGATTGTGTGTAGGCGTAATGTGCGATAATTGATATAGTTACCTGTAGGCCATCCAAATATTTGTTTCTACGGGAATCGAACTCGCGAGCCGTGGCCGACATCAATTCGTGTTGGGTTTATATGTACGAGTATTTTGTATTCATAATTGCGATGACAAATGGCACCAGACACCACATAATTATTACATTGAGGTATCATAATTTTGCGTGGCGTTCAGATTATGTGATTAAGATCATAAGTACGTAATCTATGAACATAATATTTAATTAACTATGTGTCGCTAATCATTTGATGTAATCTTTTCTTATGTTATCATAATTAGAGATATCATGCCTCAGTCGGGGTGCGGCGCCTGAAGATTCAGCTACATAACATAACATACCATCACGCCTGTATTCCCCGAGGGGTTCGGCAGAGATGTACTAATACACAATACTGGTACACCCACAGTTCGACGGTATATTTAGGTTCCATGTCCAATAGGGGGCAGCCTATTACCATCAACTGGGCATAAATCCAGACTCCAAACTGCTGCTGGGGATTTCACAGAAAAACCCAACAACAATGCTCGACCCGAGACTCGAACCCAGAACCTCCAGCGTAGCAGTCGCGCTTGCGACTACTAGATACATAGATAGTAACGTTGCAATGCATTTATTTCGAGTGTTTAGAAACACTCGAAATAAATGCATTTTTATAGGATAGCACAAAATACCATGATTTTTGTAAATAAAGATTCGAGCGTCGGAAAGACTGGAACCCTTGTTATGTTCCCAGTCCACGGGGTGACCCCATGACCCCCGAACTGGGTTCTGGCTGGATATAGACTAGGAGGACTAATAGATTGATTAAAGAGCCTATTTTTGAAGCTTATCGTGGCTAGACCCCCCTGACTCGAATGCTGGGTCAGCTTTTGGTCATGAATCCGAGCAATAGCTTGAGCCGAATATGATTACAAAACCAATGAAGATATTTCTTTTATACTGTTATTTCTTCTGGTTGAGTAAATACAAAGAAAGTGAATTCGATTTTAAATTTATGTTCTATTCGCCTACGCATTGATAAGAACTTTATTTGCTTTGCACGCATGCTTAAGTACCATGTACCTATTCTACGCGTGCCGTCTGATACCTACGGAATCAAAATGCGCATATATGGTAGGCGGATAGACGCCGCGTGTCACTGTGTCCACTGCCTTACAGGCTCACTAACCCGATCAATCTCCATACAGTGACATTTTATTCTATAATTCAACCACTATCAGAACAAAATAGGACTGGATCAGTGTCACTTACAGTCTGTACATCGCGCGGTACGCACGCGCCTTAAGTCAAACCCGAGCAATTTTCAGTGCGGTTTATAATCCGATAATAATTGTATTATTATTAGCTGCGTGCGAGTTTCGTAGCAGGCGTAGCATTTGTCTACGAACCGTCGCGTGCGTTGAGTGCTCCGAATACGATCGTTCGTTTTTTGTGACGACTTCAACTTCGACTGAAGAACAATGGCCAGCAAAACTGTAAACAGTGAGTACTTTGTATGATTTAACTGTCAAAATAATTAATAAATGTAATACAAATTCAAAACAAAATGAATGAGTTTTTATAATCGATTCTATGTTGCCTTTCTCTAGTAAACTGTAATTGGTTTTACATGCAACGGGTTGAATAATTTTTTTATAAATTTTTAGCTAACTTTATTCTTTTAATTTAGATTTTGTACACAATTCTCTCCATCACAAATAGTGGTTAATAAATTTTAGGCTATACTACTTAAATCTTTTGTAGAATTTTAAATATTTAATTTCTATGGGCATCTTTTGGGTAGACGCGGTCCATCTTAGATCACATCTACACTTATCATCAGGTGAGATTGTGGTCAAGCGCAAACACATCAAAGATAAAAAAATCAATAAAATTTATTTATTTATTTAATTTCTAAACAATAAAAATACTATAGATAGTAAAAACTTATCTAATAAAATTTGTTTCAAGTTCCTATTATGCGTGATGTAAAAACGAGTATTTTTTACAACCCTAACAACCTTTGTTAATTGAAAATGTGAGATTACATCTCAATAATAATTGAACACATGTTCACAATGTTATCACATAGTTAAAGTCTGTGATAAGATCGAAAGTGTGATAACGTTATAGTACAAGCACATCTTGTTTTTTTATTAGAATTAACTGAATAAATCCTTTACACTGAAAACTCGAAGTAGTAATGATGAATTTCAATAATATATTTTAAAATCAAATAAATTCTATTCTTTAAAAAAATATTCTGGGACATTTTACACAGCACCATCTAGTCCCAAAATAACCAGAGCTTGTACTATGGGTACAAAAATTAAAATCAGAAACACAGATGCAGATAAAATATTACATACCGTCAAATAAATAATATAATAATAACAATTGTAGTAGAAAAACTACTTTGTTTTTCTACTACAATTGTTATTATTATTGTACCTAGTTGTAGTAGTTTGTAGTAGTATTATCGTCACCACAATTTTAATTAAAAAAGTGTCCATTACATAAAATGTTCAACTATCTACAATGCATTTATGCAAATTACCTTTTTCAATTCATTACTTTATTCAGTTTCATTTAAAAAAGTATGTTAGCATACTCGGTTTAATTAACAGGAAAATGCAAATGCAAAAGGCTATCAGTCTTCAGGGATAATAGAATCGAGTGTGGTATTTTTACCCAATAAAGCCACCCAGTTGGCCACAATGCACATGGTAGATTTTGTATCCAAATACCTACTGCCTCCTTACACAAAATATGGTGAAAAATATAATATATAAATTTTGCGGCATCGTGCAGCCCGGATGCAAATGTAACATTGTGCAGTCAAAGAAAAGCTAAAATGCTTCCTGCCAGTTGTTAATGCAATAAATATTGCAAGCGCATCTAAATATTTACGAAACGAAAGTGCTGCGGTTATTTTTAACGAATAGAATGACGTAGATAGTGGCTGATAACAACAGACATGCAACAGACGGGTTCTAGAGGCATCTGAGTGCAAATTGATAAAACTATTCATTTCTGACGCAAATATTAGACACTAGCTTTGAATACTGGCAAAAAATGGGTGTTTTTAATAAAAGTTCATTAAGTTCACACAGACGTTGTTGTTTTGATCAGAAACTATATACTTACAGTGTTCACTAAAGCATGAGACAAATTTCCAACAAAAAACATCCTAGATAACACATTCATCGAGTCTAAATTAGTCTGTATGCTGTAGTAGTTCTTAGATAAATGTTTCATACAGCTGAATCTCAACTTGAAAAAAAAACAGCGCTTTACTTCCTCATTTGTATCTAGTGGTCGCCAGCGTGAGATTCAGGGTTCCATTCTATGCCAAGGTCAGACGTGTTGTTGGTTTTTCTATGTAATTAGCTGCAACTTCGGGCTTGGATTTCAGCTCGGTTAATGGCAATAGGCTCGGCCCCTATTACTTGGGACCCAATAAATCCCGGAGTAATGTGAACACGTATCTCCCTAGTCCGTGCCTATATAATCCTTCGGGCCACAAGCGTGATTGTATTTTAAATTACATATTAACATTTATGTTAACACGATGTTATAATTATTATGTTTATGGTTTATTCTACTGAAATAAATTAGGACCAGGACTTGAAGCGTAGCCCTGGGTTTAATTCCCATGTCAAGTTTTAATTTAATCTGTACTTATATTATAAAGAGGTAAGATTTAATTGTTTGGTTCAATTGTATAGTTACTCGGTAAAAATGTAGGTAGCTTTCTATGGTGATATAATTTTTCAAATCAGTCCAGTAGTTTCGGAGCCTATTCAATTCAAACAAACATACAATCTCTTTATAATATTACTATAAAATTGAATTGATTAGATTATTTTTATTTTTCCCGTGAAGGTATATTCATTCGGTATTTTTGTCTTACATTACATTGCAGTAATATAATTGTCCCATTTCGATAAACCTTTTATCGTTAAACAAGTTGTAAAATAACAATAAATATTATCGATTTATAACGAAAACACTTTTCTTCTTCAGTGTACTGACATAGAATGTAAACTAGTATAACTGGAAATGAATTTTTGTGTTAATTGTACCTACTCGATACCAGTTTTCAGTTACACGATGCGTTAAACAATTCTTCAAACAAATTACTTACACTAATTTTAATTCATTATGACGAAATTTTGTTGGACCTGTTTCACCGTGTCTATCTTTATCTGTCGGATAAATTAAAAAGTTGAATAAATTTTCTTTAACTAATACTTTAACTGCATGCCTGAGAGAAATCTCGACGGCATGTGAAGTCTGCCAACCCGCATTAGGCTAGCGTGGTGGACTATAGCCTAATCCCTCTCATACTGAGAGGAGACCCATGCCCAGCAGTGGCACAGTATATGGGTTGATTATTATTATTATTATTTAATACTTTAACGCGAACTGGTGGTGAAGGACCTCAATAATAAAAAATTTGACCCACGTAAGCATTATCTCGCGTATTATGGCTACAAAGTTGCTAACACGGAATAAATATCCCTAGAAGAAGATTCGAAAGAAAAATTCTTATACAGGGTTCGAAGCAGTGAGACAGTAAATGGTTTAATTTTATTATGATAAATAAAATGAGCACTATAAGGCACAAACTACACATGAAGCGATACTAGGCGATGGGGCAATGTCTTGCATGTACGTATCTATTTTAGACGTGTCAACAGGGAACATTGTTTGTCTGCCAGCGCCAAAAAATTACACAATCGGAATGCTTTTGCTTCAAGATAAACTACACGGTGTAAGAATGAGTATTATCTCACCATCTTAGTGTTTGTTTAGTGAAGATATTAACTAGTTTCTATGTAAGATTATCTAGAAAATTATCTTGACTATACATATATAAATCGTTCAGAATTTTTAAGGTACAACGAAATTAAGTTTTCAATATCAGTGAAGAGATATTTTAAAATGTACATAAATTTTCTCCGCCTCATTACAGCTTTAAGTGGAAAACAAGCTTTACCTACTGAAAAGTATTTATTGCACTATTGTTTAGGAAAGTGGGATTAATTTGTGCTTCTGTATATTATCTTATGTATTTACAGCGAGTATAGTTACATAATTAAACAATGATATTTTATTTTATTTATTTGGAACAATAAACAGCTACAATATTAAAATAACATTAACAATAAATATTTGACGTGATAACAATACTGCAGCCTACGACATTGCTCACGTATTAAGCATCGGTGCTTTGCGTAAACTGCTCTTTTTATTTCTATATAACAACACTTCTCGACAATATTACCTATATGAAAGAAGAAGGGAAGAAATGTTTTAGGAAAAAAAGAACAAGGAATTCAGGGTACAGGCATTAGGCATCCGCTAAGATTGATTGGAATTCACATTGACAGTGCGTAATTATCATTCGCTTTAACGGTGAAGGAAAACATCGTGACGCATGCCTGAGAGATTCTCATTCATTCTCGACGGCATATGAAGTCTGCCAACCCGCATTAGGCCAGCGTGGTGGACTATGGTCTAACCCCTCTTATACTGAGAGGAGACCCGTGCCCAGCAGTGGGACAGATAGTGGGACACGGAATTGGAGAAAAATGAGCCAAATGTAGGTAACACCGTGTCACAGAAGTAGTAACCTAAGTGATTGAGCTCTGGGACACATGTAGAACATCTTTTTCTTTGGCAAGTCTGTGAAAATGCAGAGAATACTTCATCGTTTTCGAGCACTGGATAACAAACAAAAATATATACATTGCTCATCTAATAGGACAGGATATATAGCTGTTTAGCCATCACTGATATGCCAAGTCACACATAACAGTATTATTGTCTACCGGTCATAAAGACATCAAACGACAACTTCACACTGTGAATAAACCAATGATGCAAGACGGACAATGCATAGTACACTATTGTATAAATCTTGATGCACTTCAAATATAATAAACACATTTTGTTTATAGTATTAGGAGTTTGAGTGTAAGCGATGACATGTCATGACTGTTATTAGGCTGTTTGCATACCGTCCATCACGAAGACGACTCGGCCTCCAGTGCCTCGACCATGAGTTTTTCTCACTAGACTCGCTAGCGAAGCCGTAAAATATATTGTGTATGGAAAACCCTCACAGCGCCTCTGGCGGTTACGTAAGGAACTAAAATCTGCTATGAGATTACAGCGTTTCGATGCGTAAAAAACCTATCAAAAGTCATTGGATAGAACTCATGGTTGAGGGGCTGGTCTTCAGTATTAGTCTTATCTTAACATGATTGAGTGCGGCGTAGGGTAAACCGCCTTACGAACTTTGCGAGACGACTTCGCCCGTGTAGTAGTCTAGGTAGTTTTCATAAATTATAGCGGGAAAGATGTAGTAGCTTAAGGGTGAAATAATTTTTGAAATCGGTCCAGTAGTTCTTGAGTTTATTCATTACAAACATACAAAAATACAATCATTTTCTCTTTATAATATTAGTATAGGTAGACGTATAGATAATACTTTCATTACGTCAAATCTTTGTCATGTCAGTTTTGGAGATTGCTCTAAATGCAAAGTCCACAAACCACAGAGGCCGATACGGCGCTAATATTAATACATCAAACAGACGTTATCTCGTACAAACTTCTGGACACTTCTTAATATAACTTAATACTGTTTAAGTATGTTATCACAAGCTGATACTTAGCTAATAATGAGTGCATTCTAATGACGCTCTAGATAGCGTTGTATTGTTTGAAATTCTTTTCTAAATTATAGGGGCTCCTAGCGAAGTAATAACTACTACGCTGATCAAACAATATGCAAACGATTTACTGTGCTTGCCGCGGTCAGTCGAAGGATAGGTGGACATTAAAAAAACTCTTGTTTTCTGAAATTGAAACCACATTTTTTATATCTTAAGATCTTATTGTCGAACTACAATCCCTATTATATGTTAATAACTGTTGGATCAATCGTAGGATGGTTGACCATTATATAAAACTATTGTTTTCTATTGCTAAATCAAACATCGATTGTTGAACTATACAATCTCTGTTCGCTAATTTGCCCGCGTTTCTTTCTTATCCCAAAGGAAATTTTGAGATAACAGGTAGCCTCATTTTCAAATTTTATCGAAATCTGTTCCGCGGTTTAGGTGTTACTTGCGCACATATTATTAGACTAGCTTGCGCCTGCGACTTCGTTCCCGTAGAAGTTGATTTTTTCCCCCGTTTTAGCCGCCAACATTTTTAATTGATACTCCGCTCCTATTGATTGTAGCGTGATGATATATAGCCTATAACCTTCCACATTAAAGTGGCTATCTAACAGTGAAATAATTTTTCAAATCGGACCCGTAGGTCCTCAGATTTGCGCGTTTAACCAAACAAACTCTACAGCTTGATAATATTAGTATAGATATAATATTACTATTGAAGTATGAATGATGACGACGTCTGTGGTCTAGTGGTTCGAGTACCGGACTGCTGATCACGAGGTCGTGGGTTCGATTCCCACAAGACACAAACATTTATGTGATGAACTTAGGTGTTTGTGTTTGTCTGGGTGTTTCTTATATATTATAAGTATATATTTACAAAAAAATAGTATATAGCTATTATATCCATTGTCTAGTACCCATAGTACAAGCTCTGCTTAGTTTGGGACTAGATGGTGCTGTGTAAAAATGTCCCAAGATATTTATTATTATTATGAATGAATTCTCGAGTGCAAATCCAGCACACAAGTGCAGCCAAAAGATTTTTCTTTCTTCTAAAGTATTTTCATCTTGAATTCAATACGTAATGTGTATCTCCTTACAATATATTATCACGTTAATTGTAAACAACTTTTGCAGTGGGATTTGTCATGAAAATAAACTAGAAATCTAAAATTATACTTTTATGTAGGTCGTGTCCTCACAGACATATATATATTTTACGGTGTCATAAGTATTATTATGTTTGTTAAAACATTCAAACTGTTTATTTTATAACTTTCAATTTTATAAATTTCATTTCTATATTGTCGGCACTATAGGTCTATTTTAAGGAACCATTTTTTTTTAAGAATTATTTTTATGTATGACTGTTTGATGCCAAAATAAATGAAAAAAATGTCAATTCAATCTTTATTGCATTCCATAATGAATACAGGTGTTAGTTTAAAGTTACAGTGAGTGTGAATTATGGACCCTGTCGGGCACAGTAAAGTAGAAGTAGATAAAATAGGGTCATAAGTCGAAAAACATTAATTTTGAGGAGAGCCAAAATAAAGCCAGAAAATAAACCTCAAATGTACTAGACAGTCAATATTCGTTCTAATATTTATTTTAATATATATGAGCAGTAGGTATATATTCAGAACGCTTCAAAAAAATTTTAATTTTCCTGAAAAAGGCCAGTTTTCGAGTTGTGACTATTTTATCGGATGTGCGAAATGGAGTCTTAATTTCTCAACAGAATATATTTTTTTAAATATGATATTGCTGCCATTTCCCATTTCCCAATTCCTCTGAAAAGAAACGAGCCATAACGGTTTTGGGTAGACCACTTCCTGTTGACGGTAGCTCAACTATTTAGGGCCATTTTGTTTCACCATCTCTGTATACCCGCTACGCCGGATAAATTAAAAATGGAACAAAATTTGTAGAGAATTATTTGTCAAGTAATTTAACGGAAACTTTACTAGGAGGTAAACAGGCCTTTAAACTACGTTCTACGGGTTAAGGTTACCTTGTCAGTACCGTTGCGTCGTGTGTCGTGGGTTCTATTCCCACCCGAGGTAAATATTATGAGTTGTATCGAGTCTGGGTGTACTTTGGGTTCGTTAATTGTTTTTATTAAATCCCCCGCGGCATAGGGCTTGCTCCCTAGTGGGGGAGCTATCGTTTTAAAAGCAATAAAGTGCAGTAAGTAGGTGACTATATTCGTAGATGCCATAAACAATTCAAAATAACGGGATTCGGATCGGGAAATGCAGGCAAAATTGCGCCCAAATAATTAAAATTACCCAAACAATTAAATATTCACGTAGGTGTCTGTAATTAGCACTTAAATGTCGTCATGAAATTCTCTGTTTCGTCGACATCCGAATTTACCTACCTTATCGATATTAAACGTGATAATATTATCAAATATGTATTTCGTAAAAGTTTTAATCCTTATTATCAGGTAAGTTGTGAGCAGACAAATTTTATCTTCGGATTACTAGTGTAAATATTATTATTAATTGCATAGTAACATATCAACAAAAGCAGCTATTGTGTCATCATCATCAACCCATTATCCGTCTTACTGCTGGGCACGGGTCTCCTCTCAGAATGAGAGGGTTTAGGCTATAGTCCACCACGCTTGCCTAATGCGGGATTACAGACTTAACACCCCGTCAAGAAAATCTCTCAGGCAGGTTTCCTCACGATATTTTCCTTCATATTGTACCTAATATTTTGATACAACTTGTAACATCATGCTAAAAATCGAATATGTAACACACGGGAGAACTATATTTCCTACCTTATACATATACATATAATGCGTTTAATAGAAAAACATGACAGTTACTCTTCTATTACAAATTCCACTATACATTAAATTTGTCTAGTCTTGTCGCATGTACGCTACAAAATAATGTTGTCGTCGAGACAATGGCTCGAGATATTGCGGCGACAAAATTATGTCCTGGCACGCATGTTAGCTCTGTAGCTACGATATTTTATTACAAGTCTTGCTATTTGACCACCATGTTACCAGCAATGATTTCGTTTTTTTCAATGTCGTGGGAATTTCCTCCTATCCCGTCTTAGTGGTCACAAAAATTATTTTATGGATCGCCTGTGGAAAATGACATGCTTCTATATCTGTGCATTATAGTCTTTTAGTTAGCAATAGATAGAGTAGTATCCTTGGTCTAGTGATCAAAAGAGCGACTGCTCAGGTCTTGGATAGACAACATGGGTCGAGCAGTCTTCGGACTTCTCCATTAGGTCTCTTAGAGTTCTAGAACTCTAGAATTTCTTCTTGTTCTTCGAAGTGCCTCTGCAATACTGGAGGCAATTCGAGAACTAGAATTTGTGTCCGGATAATGCTAATAAGCCAACCCGCATAAGCCAGCGTGGTGGACTGGACTATAGCCAAACCCAGTCATTCTGAAAGAAGACCCGTACCCAACAGTGGGTCAGTCAACGATGATAATGAGGAACGCTGATAAGCTCGCTCCATATTCATCAATACTCTTCTATCTTTTTTATACCACTAAGGTGGCAAACAACCATACGGCCCGCCTGATGGTAAGCTGTTACCGTAGCCTATGGACGCTTGCAACACCAGGGGTATCTCTCGCTCGTTGCCGACCCTCTAGGTTTATGGAGGATTCACTTCGCCAACAGTTTGAGGGAATATTCTTCTTGCTGCCAGCGCAGCGAATTCTTAGAAGGAGCTCTGGCAACCTCTCACAGGAGAATACAGGCGTAAGGCTATGTAAAATAACCTCATACTCAGTCATTGGTATCAGCATTGGACACGCACCATATTATATCATATGACATTGGCATTAAATACTCAGACGTGTTAGTCAAAAGTCCTTTTATCTGTAAACAATACATGTTTGATCTACTAGTGATGTTACGCTTGCCTTTCAACTCGACGAAGAGTGACGGGCTGTGTCTAATGCGTTATTGTACAATGACTTGAAGATCATGCGAATAACGTGTTAGTTTTATAAGTAACCGGCTTTGTTATACACTAGTACACTTGCGTCCAGAATTTGATGGATCTATGAGTGTATGATGTATGAGAATTTGTTAGATCCAAGAGTTAAGAGTTAAGAAGCCCTTATTTAAGAAGTCGCACATCATATTAGATACTCCTTCATCGTATCGATCGACGACCTGGTAAAGGTTGCTGGAAATCGTTGGATGCAGGCGGTATACCGGTCCCCGTGGAAGTCAATGGGGGAGGCTTTTGTTCAGCAGTGGACCTATTTTGTGCTGATATGATGATGATAATGATTTGTAATTTCACGTATTCGAAAACAGCACTAACAATTTCTAATATTATAGTTGCTAATTAGTGTTTGAAAGTGTTGTAGTATGGCGAAAAATCGATCTAGCAAGACTCATATCTGGGAAAATTCGTTTTCTCTGTTTTCACCCGAGCAGAACTAGCTCACCCAGGTCCACTATCATGATTACTAATATTATAAATGCGAAAGTAACTGTCTGACTGTCTGTCGCGTTTTCACGCCAATACTACTGAACCGATTTAAATGAAATTTGGTACAGATGTACTCTAGAGCCTGAGAAAGGACACAGGCTACTTTTTAATGCGAAAAAAGGGCTGTAGGGGGTTGAAGTAGGGGATGAAGATTATAAGTACACAAACCACGCGGGCGAAGCCGCGAAGGCGAAAAGCTAGTTAACTATAATTATATAATACATAATATATACATAATAACAATAATTTATTAATTTTTCAATTTAATTTCAAACAAAATTAAGCAAATGTCATTAGTAATGTAACCGTAATTTAATTGTACCTAGATATTTCTAAGCATGCTGTGATTTCCTGTAAGTGAAAAAACATAAGGCCATTGTATCTATGTTGTATTTATTTTAAATGTAATGTGTGTTTTTCGTTGGAAATCCTAATAAATAAATAAATAAATATAATGATTAGGGGCGAATCAAATGAAGTACAACGAATCGTTGCAAGTGACTTTTGTAGTTTCTGCCTACTAACTTTGGCGATCACTCTTAAGCATTTTTCCATATCACGGACTAAAAGACACGTAAGAATTATAGCAAACAATTTATAACCATTTCAAAGGAAACAAAAAAACCCTGAAGTTTATACTTAATAAATCTTAGTAACTTATTATTTTTAATGAAGGAAAAAATCGGCTGGCGGGCAGGATTCGAACCTGCGTCTTCTGGTTCAGTACACCAGACGCTCTGCCAACTGAGCTACCGCGAGCCCCGCTCGCCAGTCTAAATCTTCCTTCACATTCTAATTTACGTCTTAAAGATGACGCAGCGGTAAAGGTCTTAGTAATTTATTAATTAAACGTCTCATTAAATACCCCAGGCTTCAGGCTTAACCATAGATGTAGTATACTAATGGGGTTAACAACTTTACAGTCTCAGATAGCGTCAAGTCGGACGGTTAGATTAGTAGTCAATAACTCAGTAGATAGTACGGAAATCGTCAAATTAAAAAGGCTTTAACCTAATTTATTTGACCATAAAATTGTTCTTAAAATACTTTCTTGTTCTTATCTAAATAGTATGGCAGTAGGCACACAATAAGTGGGTATAATCTGTTGTTGGAACTGCGTAACTCGCAGTAGTACAAATATTGAATTAAACTACTTATATATGTAAAGTAGATAGCTGGAAAATGGGGCTTATTTACTTGATCAAACATGAGTTTAGTACTATTGGATATGTTAAAGAGACCATAGTTACTTAAACGATTTAAAATAGTTGACTTTATGAATTTAAGGAATTAGATTAGGCACCTATAAGAAATTGAATGAAGGAATAGATACCTACTTTGGGGCTTAGATCATTTTTAAAATTGCTAATAGGCTTTCTTATGTATATAGGCAATATAGGCTGCGGTTGCTGCTTATCATCAAGCGGCCCGTATATAAGCTATCAAGCCTTTATTCCCCGAAAGAAAAATCAAAGATGTAAATACTAATGTAACCCACAATTTGCCGGTTTGTTTAGGCCTCATTAACTTATAGCCTTTTGCTAATAACCGGGCACAAGTCCAACTTCGAACTGTAGCAGAAATTCATAGAAGAACCCAATAACACTGCTCTACCAAATTCAATTTTTTTTATTTCAATTAGACCATAAATAGGCCCTTTTGAAAAATTCTACTAATTAGGTGCACGACTTGCACGGTTCTAAAAAGTGAGATTTATGGAGAAGAGCCGTAAAGAAACTGTATAGACAATTTTTTTTAAACCTTCCCCATTACGTTACGTATCAATTCCAATCAAATGAGCAACATACCTACCTAATGTTTCATGCGATCTTGAATTATATTTGGATTCCAATTGATCAAATGTGTTTCGTTAATGAATTCTATTTGTCACAATCGTTCTTATGGGAAATAAAGTTTGATCACATGGTCAGTTGGTTTGAGAATGACCGTGATGCCTAATATTACGTATCTAAATAGGTAGGTAATTATCTATTGTTTTTGTTTACGGTGTAATTTAATTTTTTTAGACTGCCTCGTTGGTCTAGTGGTCCCAGACGCGACTGCTACGCTAGAGGTCCTGGGTTCGATCCCCGGGTCGAGCAAAGTGTTGTTGGGTTTTCTGTGAAATTCCCAATAGCAGCTCGGAGTCTGGATTTGTGCCCGGTTTATGGCAATAGGCTCGCCCCCTATTACATGGGACGTAAACATACGGTCGAAATGTGGGTGTACATTAGTACGCCTCTGCCTACCCCTTCGGGGAATATGGGCGTGATGGTATGATGGTATGTAATTTTATTTTGAAATCGATTCTTCCTTGTGGGTGGTGGTATGTCGGGCTTATCATCAACCCATTAACTGTCCCACTGCTAGGCACGGGTCTCCTCTAAGTATGACAGGGATTAGGCCATAGTCCACCACGCTGGCCTAATGCGGGTTGGCAGACTAGGTACATATGACATACAGATTTTATTCACGATGTTTTCCTTCGTAATTAAGCAGATTTCGAAAAGTCAGAGGCCTTGGATTCGAACTCGCAGAACCTTTGACTTGGCAGTCGAGTAGTCATTTCCCTAGACTGCTGATGTAGGGCTCGCTTGGACGGAAAACCGCCCTTACCTTTTTCAAACCTTTGGTCATGGAAACCGTGAAAATAATCACCAGATCCTTTCATATTAAATAGACCCCATCAAATGTAATCTTTTTTTTTTTTTTTTATACACTATGGGCTTACGTTTGACCACTACTTTGCCTGTTGGTAAGCAACAGTGCGGTCGACGATGGTGCACGTTTACCAAGTAAGTACCTATTCACTCGAGTTTCATCATTCATAATATATTGGAGTAGGTGTAGGACAACATGATGACGTCATTGAATTTAGTTAATTCGTCATAAACAAACCCCACGATTTCGTGCAAAACCAACTCTTTCTTTCAATCATGTGAATCGCATTTTTTATTGTTATTTTAGCATGTTAAACATATAGATTATTATCACCTAGATGGCTGATTAGGTATATTATTTATAGAACAGTATTACAAATAGCTAAAAAATTACGTCATCAATAATACCCAATGTATTATTATAGAAGAAGTATTTAACAAAATTGATTAAAAGATAACGATCTTTAAAGATTTCTACGTTCGTGTATATAAATAAATACACAAATAGATTACATATATTTATCAAAGTGAGTAAAAAATGTCGGTATCTTTGATTGAAATCGCTGAAAAAGATAAATGTCATTCTTTTCATGTGACTGAATGAATTATTAAGATAACATAACATCACGCCTGTTACTCGAAAGGTTAAAAGCAGAGACATACAGGTACAGGAAAATATTGAACTCATATAGCCTAAAATAACCGCAAGAGCACTACAACCACAGATTGCCAGTATGTTTAGGGCGAGCTTATAGCCATAAATTGGGCACAAATCCATATTCTGATGCTGAGAATTTCTCTGAAAACCCAAACAACACTTCCACTTCACCATTTCATCCAGGTCGAGCAGTGTTTTTTTTTAAATAAAATTCTCTATAGAAGCTCTCTGCACATCCCTTCGGGGGAAACGGGCGTGATAGTATATTATGTGATTTCAATAAGTAACAAAAATAGAATCATTGCTATCACTACATTCACAGGAAACGACTATTGATTGATTGCAGAGATTGAAATCGGATAACTAAATATGGATTGTTTGTTACACGAAATCTTGGGGTGACGTAAATATTGTTGTCTAAAAAAGGGTGTGACGTGTGTTTTTGTATAAAACTATAAATAATTTGCTATAAATTTGGGTCTTACTGTGGATAAATAAAATAAAAATGAGGTAAGTATACCTAAGGTTGGCTTAGTTTGGGTAATGACCAAAATATTTGAGACCGAATACAGGTATTTGTACCTATAGGTCTACTCACCTTGCTTGATTGCTTTGATACTTAAAAATAAAATTCAATAATTTAGACATTGTAGTCTTAGGTATAAATAATAAAGTATTGTATTTATGTTTTGGATTGCAACTCTGCAAGGTCTGCTCTCCCAAATCATTTTTACGATATTTATGACTAGATGGCGACGGTGTTTCCTAATGGGTCATTTAATCTGTCGGCTCGGTGGCGTTCATAGGAGAGCCTTTTATCCAACAATGGACGATTACAGGATGATCATCATCATCAACCCATTAGCTTTCCCACTGCTGGGCACGGGTCTCTTCTTAGTATTTTTTTTACGTTAGATTAGAAGTCAGAGGTGCGTGTCTTGGATTCGAACTCGAGACTTTTGACTTGGCAGTCCAGTGTACATACCCATAGGCTATCACTGTTGATGATAAACATCATCATCCTCCTAGCCTTTTCCCAACCATGTTGGGGTCGGCTTCCAGTCTAACCAGATGCGGCTGAATATCAGTATTTTACACGGAGCGACTGCCATCAGACCTCCGCACCCCATTTCTGGGCAATATCGATATTCGAAGGATAGACTGGTTGTCAGGCTTTTTGGGCTTCTGACTACCACTAACGATTGTCATAGGTGTTCGTATGACAACCGGGACGGACAGCTTTACGTGCTCTCCGAGGCACGGAGAGGTCTCGATGTGTTAAGAATGGTCACCCACAGACTGACCGCGGCAAGCACAGCTTAACCTTGCATATCGTTTGATCAGCGTAGTTATAACTTAGCCACGAGCCCCTACTGATGATAATGATTATGAATAATTAAATCCGGATGTTTCGAATCCTTATCAGCATCCATCGCTATGGGAATGCATTAACCGTTATTAATGATAACAATTCAATGTCAGATTAAACAAACAATTGTAAAAAGTATATTTAGAATCATGGTATAATAATATGCTTGAAACTTTTTGTCCCGTATATCGTGGGTAATAAAAACTTAAAATGCAAGTAAGCTCAAATTAGTTTTAATATAGGTAAAGTGTGACTGAAATCGTAATAAAAACAGCATAATCATTCTTGTAATGATGTTATTTTTAATTCGGAATTGTTTAAGTCAGTTATTTTGGCGAATTAATGGTGGTTGGGAAAACCGCTGAGTAAACTCGTCAATGGGTGACGAGCTAGTATTTTTTTTAGATTTTCTGGCTCTAATTAACTCTTAACAATTATCTAGACAAAGTTATAACGCAAATCTTCAGAAATAACAAATGAATGTGGTTTTAAAATATACAGATTTTTAAAGAAAATTTCGAACGCAGGCAGGACTCAAACCTGTCTTCCAGCTTAGGTTTTGCTGCAAGCCCAACTTCTAACTGAGAGGTCTTTGGTTCCGATACCTAGATTGAGCAGATGTAATTGATTTTCTATTAAAATTGTCAATAGGGTCGCCCCTAATACAGGAATAACATACCGAGGAAGTCCTCAGTGTACTCACAGTACAACTGTACCTTTTTTTATACCACTAAGGTGGCATACAAGCAGACGACCCGCCTGATGGTAAGCGGTTACCGTAGCCTATTGACGCTTGCAACACCAGGGGTATCACTCATGCGTTGCTTACCCTAAAAACCTCTTAGGCTTATATTCAGAGACGATGCTAAGCATACACTTAGGCTTCCGTATGTCAAATTGTTATACAAATTTGACATACGGAAGCATTACTTTACGCTTAGCATCATCTCTGAATCTAAGGCATTAGGCCTTAGAGGTTTATCTGAATATTAGCCTTAGAGGTTTATGGAGGATTCACTGCGCCGACAGTGTAAGTTTTCTGGCAACCTCACTCACTGCAGGAACACAACACACAATAAAGTGTGTTATTTGGCTGCAGTTTTCTGAAAGGTGGAGCTACTTCCCCAGATGGGCTGCTCCAGATTCGACCCAGAAATGGCTGTACCTACCTCTATTAAACCACCTTCCTAATGCAATGCTAACCATCTTCCTAATGCAATTACTCAATGTAAACTGAAGTACCGAAATCTGTTCTGGTTATTGTGACAGATAACCTTAATGGTTATATTGACTTATCAGAAGTTTTGAGAGGATTAGCTCTCATGAATCAGCTCACTGATATGGTACATTTATTTTTATAAATAGATCTTTTAGTTAGGCTGCATCATTGGTCTAGTGGTGACGCAACTGATATGCTAAAAGGTCCTGGGTTCGATCCAGGGGTCGAGTAGTGTTGTTGGGTTTTCTGTGAAATTCTCAGTAGCAACTCGGAGTCTGGATTTGTGCCCGGTTAATGGCAATAGGCTCGCCCCCTAAATTAAATGGGACCTAAACATAGTGGCGAAATGTGGGTGTATATTAGTATGCCTCTGATTACCCCTTCAGGGAGTACAGGCTTGATGATATGGGTTTCCGAACTGACGAAAATATTCATGGTCTCTTTTGAAGTCCAGACATAGTAGGACAATGTCACAATTGTCTACAATGTCATTATCATAACATCGCGCCTATATTGCCCGAAGGTTAGCAGAGGTGTAATATACAAGGTGGAATCATCGACGCACATCCGAATACCATGAGTTCAGTACACGATTCTGGACCCTCTGCGTTGAAATTTTCCGTAACCTTTTTCATCGATTTTTAATTTATTTCTGCAGTTTTTTTTACTTGAACGTATAAAAAATAATTATTTCTATCTACTCAAATTAGTTTTATAATTAAAATAATCATTCTTTCATGTATTTCGGATCGCGCGCGCATTTTACAATCGCGTTTTTGGCAATACACTGCGCGCTTAAAAATGACAATATCTGTAATAACCGATAATTTTCTACAGGAATGACCTAGGTCATTTTATTTTTGACCTTGAGTGTAACCTTGTCATTACGTTTGTGCGTCGATGTCCCTTCCACTTTGTATAATACCTATACACCCACAGTTTGCCGCCGGTATGATTAAGTCCCATGTCATAGGGGATGAGCCTATTGCCATTAACCAGGCATATCCATTGCAAATCTTAACTACGATTGGCTACTGAGAATTTCGTAGAAAAACTTAATGACACTTAACTCGACCTGGGAAATGAACTCAGGATCTCGAGTGTAGTACTGTTAAGCCCACTGAGGCAGTTGCATCAGTCATTATGTAGTACGGCAACAATTTAGGGTACTCAAACTCAACACCCCGCCTCACGACGAAACCAGATCAGCGGGCACAAAATTCTCAAAACTGTCAGACTATTGAAAGCTTTCTATCTATATCTAGCTTACATAGCACTCACATTTACATTTTCTTTGTATATATTATCGAATTGAGCTGAATGGAAGATAAAAATATCTCTTACATTCCATTACGATTTTAAATTGATGACTTAAAAGCTTCCCGTCCCGTCTGCGGCTACGTGCTCTAGATTGTTTTCAATCATTCAACATCTTTTTTTCCAACTTTTTTTTTAAATTTTAGTTTCTAAGAAGCGTCTGCTACAGTTCTCGCCAAACTTATTGTCCGGGATGAAGTTGGCACGAGCTAACTTTAACCCGGCCGTAAAAATCGGAGAAAGAAAAATATTGTTATTATTGTATTATATTATTAATATATATTATAAATATTACGACAGCTTACGACTTGAGCTTGCGTTTTCATATAATACAATCTAATATTTTTCTTTCTCCGATTTTTACGGCCAGGTTAAAGTTAGCTAGTGCCAACTTAAACCCGGACAATAAGTTTGGCGAGAACTGTACTTATTTAGATTTCCGTAGCCCAATTCATGGGTAATACCGATAGCTTAAGGACAAACTGATTGTCAGACTGTTGAGGCTTCTGACTTCTGTTTACCATTTTCGTAGTTTCGTATGATAAATGACACAGGCCACTTGCTATCCGAGGCACGTAGAGAAATGGTCTTTGGGGCACAGAAATAGTTTCGTAAACCTGAAGGCGCTATGTGTAAAATACTGATAAATGAGACTAAAACTAAGTAAAACCTAACATAGTTGCGATTGCGAAAGACTGGGAGAAGTGACAATCCAACTGACAAATATTTGCATTCATATTAGGTATCTAAATTAGTGTAAAATGAGATATTCTCATCTCCTTTTCTACACATCCCAAGTTTTATCTTGACATAATATCATAAGCCGTAATAAAAAAAGCCTTTTAGTTCATGCATTAATCAATAGAACCATTCCCTTAAATATTAACTGAGCTGTCTAATTATAATAATATTAAAAATAATTGTATTCTTTCTGTTAAAAGAAACAATATTTTTGAATTAAATTGCACTTGGTCTCTAAGAATACATTTTTGTGTATTCGAAATATAGTATTATTTATGTGTTTTTCTTTTAGTTTTACGTTACGTTACGTTTATATTACAACGTACAATTTATTATTTAGGGCATATCTGTTTATACTTTCTAATAGATCAGCAATCTGTACCTCAATGGTATCTTAATAATTTGACATAATGATCTCTCTCGATTTCCGCCATTATCTTGTCTAAGCAAGTATTAATGAAAGTGTGTACCTGCCTACCAATTAAACTGTAATATATCATAACTATGTATATAACATGATATATGTAACATATACTTCCTTTGTATATATAACGTATTTCCTTTCCTACCTGATGTGTTCTAAAAATTGCTTAAATTACGATTCTAGGTACTCATTGAGTAAGATAATTAATTATAAATAAGCATAGGTACGCATATGACTTCAAATGTGCCTTGGATTCGAGCGCGAAACCTATATTTAGCAATCTAATGTGGGTGTATACTAGTAACTAGTAAGCCTCTGCCTACCCCTTCGGGGAATATAGGCTTATGTTTTTATAATATGCCTAAATGCAAATAGTAATAATTCTTATTCTGGCCGATAATCTTCGAGTTACATAATCCAAATACCTGTTTATACATCAATATAATTATCTATCGTACTCTATCAATAAAATACATAACATTATATCAGGCAATTACGTCAGTAATAGGATCCGATAAATGCACATCATACGTT
Source organism: Acronicta psi (assembly GCA_946251955.1). Taxonomy (NCBI): domain Eukaryota; kingdom Metazoa; phylum Arthropoda; class Insecta; order Lepidoptera; family Noctuidae; genus Acronicta; species Acronicta psi. The sequence goes on along the minus strand of OX276469.1, from coordinate 13,372,409 downwards.
TTTATGGCGCTACGTTTTATTAATAAAACTAATAAATAATAAATAAATATTATCATAATTAGTTTTATTAGGTATTGATAGACATTTAAAGATACATTTTTTTTACAAGGGAACTTTTAAAACTTGATACATTACTTACACCATGCATAGGAAAGGGTATAAGGTATAAGGGTAAGGCATAGGATAAAAAGTAGAGCCTCCTTTCACTACGTACCCGTACGACAAAAATGTAAGAAACACCCTCTAGTGTCGCTACCGGCCTGTTGATAGCTGAAATGTTTTCTTTGAAGAATGAATATTATGAACATTAGAATCGTCAATAACATGATAATACCTAGCGAGAGTTGCTCTACATTATATTAGAGCTTAGTTTTCACTTGAAAGTGTGATTGCAGATGTAGAATCCGGCAACGCGGCACCTGAGGCTCAGGGCGAAGGACCCGTGACCTCACCCGCAGCCAGTCGGGGGAAGAATGGTAAGCGCCACGCATGGCATGAGGGGCTTACAGTTACCACAGGATGTGACGTCAAATATTATTCACTATAGCAAGGAATTTGAATTTGGAACATTAGAACAAAATATGTTTTATTTTTCATTATTTATTGGCATGTGGAACCCACTTTAAATGGTAGCATGGGAAGTCACATTCATCCACATTGGAGCACCTCACTATTTGTACTTTTAAGATGTATGAACAAGGCTTTTCATGTCATGTATGTCGCTTGCACGTCACTTATGTTTATTTTATATTTTTTTACCTCATTACGTCATAAGGTTTAGAATTATTATTTTATTTGGGAATATTTTTGTGCTGTCGTTTTTCTTTCGTAGTGGTGTATGGTCGTTGTATAATTGTAAGGATTTTTTAGATACTTTTGTGATCGAGTTGAGATTTTCCGGAATCCTGTGATATGTAATTTGGTATAAATATGTCCTACTTAGCTCTGAACAGAGATTTAAAAGGGTTATAACAGAACATTTCAAAAGAAAAATATTACTTATCCTAAATTCCCAATATGATTTTTTTTTCTTTGTTAGGCTGAAAAATGACAACGCGATGGAGCGATTTGGACATAAATCGCACGATTTTGGTAAAAAAATATATCACATATGGTGTTTAGATTTGAATTAAAAACTATTCCTAAATGTTTTTCTAACAAACAATAGGTAGATTCCACTGCAGGTAAAGAAGAATGATTTACATCAAAGGCATGCGAAAATCGCAAGCGCCCGCGCATTAAAACAATGATATCACTGGGAAAATGATATACGGTCGGCTTCACATCAAGCCTAGGCATCCAGTATAGGCACACCTCATATTGTATAGGCTTTCCTTACAAAGAGAGGTCCGATTACACTGGATAGCTTCTTATGTAGCTATGTGTACGTGGCTAATGTTATTAAAATATTCGTAATGACTTACATTATAATAATTAATCTTATTAATGGCAACAATTCTGTCACAGAATCTTCGAGAAACAATATTTATTTTTCTTGCTTTAATACTTCCCACGTTATTTCTATTAACTTGATTTATTATCAACATATTGTCTATTTTATAATGTGTAATGGAACTTTATTGCATCTTTCCATATCAAGTTTGACGTACGATAAATATAACTAGGGAACATTTATACAACGTTATTTTTTGTTTATACGAAAGCTGATAGTAGTTTCTTCAGAATCAGTAACAGGATCGATTGCAATGGTTTTTAACCTGTTATATTTTTTTCTCAAAAAAAATGGTAAAAAATTTGTCAAGTAGGACACCCATTTTTATTACGAATATCAGCGCAAAAACCGAACAGGTAAGTCACTCACTCGCCCTTAGATACTTTGGGTCAATTCTAGTCTAGTCAAGATTAACAATCTTATCTTCTTATCTTACTAATATCTTATCTTACTTAATAATATTATAAATGTGAAAGTTTGTGAGGATTGATGGATGGATGGATGGATGGATGGATGTTTGTTACTCTTTCACGCAAAAACTACTGAACAGATCTGGATGAAATTTGGCACAGAGGTAGATTATAGTTTGGAATAGCACATAGGCTACTTTTTATCCCGGTAAATTGTGTGGTTCCCGTGGGATAGCGGGCGAAGCCGCTGGCGGAAAGCTAGTCAGAAATAAAAGTAAATAAGTATTTCCTTACGAACAACTTTCTACTAACAACCGTCAATTAAACTTTAACGGTTTAACCGACGCTAATGTTCATATTTTGTTATTAACTATCGATAAACTTTGGCAGATCTAATTTCATAGCACCCGTCAATCAAATTTTAACTTAAGCGTACCCAATTTAGATTGCATTTCGAGTTGTTGTTTGTTATTTATTTTTGTACAGATAGGTGAAAGGACTATTGGTACGGTATTGCGAGCGTCCTAACTCCCTTTCTCCGAACTTTGAATTATTGTTTTCATATCTCGTTGTATAATAGGTTATGTCATGAAATATGTAAGAGATGGTACCGAGATTTGTCGAAAGGAGATCGTCCGAATCGAGACTGAAGATACGCGAGATACGTTTTTTTTTCTGGAAAGTAATGATATAATGTATTCTTTTTTGACCTAGTTTTTGCCGGTAGAGTTATTTGTGTTGTGGATTTCGTTTTATTAGTCTACTGATATTGTAGTTATATTTTTGCATCCGATAATTTCTATGTTAGAGCATGAAGTGCATACACTTAAAATGATGTCTAAGCGCTAATTTCTAGCTTTTAGTGCCTGGATTTATTAATAAGTATCTAAGATTTGCAACTGTGGCTAACCTGTGACTAGGAGTCACAGCTTGACTTAAGATCCAAGCTGTATATAGCCTACCCTAGTAATCTAATATTGGATTTAAGCTAAGCCCTGAAGCTTTGATGGACCAATCCTTGCAACTAAAATCTCTATTCTCGTCCTTGACGAATTAATAAATAAATCCAATCACTAGAGAAGGTTGTACTACGCTATAATACCCAATCCATTATTGGATTGAATTCGCTTAAGCATCTGTTCTGCCCAGAAATTGGGTTGCGGAGGTCTGATGGCAGTCGATCCGTGTAAAATACTGATATTCAGCCGCATCCTGGTTAAACTGGAAGCCGACCCCAACATGGTTCGGAAAAAGGCTAGGAGGAAGATCTGTTAACTCATCAAAACTTGAGCTTGGACACAGCTTCCTTAACTCCGTCGTTATTCTCGAAACACTTTAGGCCTCTATTTTCATGCAAACATCATCCATTAATCAACAAAATGGTCCAGCAGGTCACAGTTTAAAAATAGCAAAGGAAGTGGAATATAATCTGACTCACCACCTACACGGATAATCCACCCAATTGCGTCCTATATTGCTACAACAAGCTAACCGAATTTAGTTTGTCACATCCTTCTTGTGATCACCCACGATGAGCTGCTTTTATTACATGGGCGATATTTCCTGGGTGAGATCAACCTATTAATTATCCCACTCCTGGGCACGGGTCCCTTCTCAGAATGAGAGGGCTTATAGTCCACCAAGCTCGCCTAGTGTGCGTGGGCCACTTTACACGCACCGTCGAGAAAATCTCTCAGGCAGGTTTCCATCACTGTGATAAGCGAGTGATAAATTAATTTTACATGATTACAAAATGTCAGAGGTGCGTGCCTTGTTAAAAGATAATAGCTTAGCCAATTCTAGGAGGCCTGAAATGGCTACATTCAGAAATTCCTCTAGATCCATTTATATCGCGTGACTTTTGACCCTTCATGAAAATGAAACTACATTAATCTTCCCATCATTAGTATCTTTTTTTTACTCTAGGAACCATACATTTAGTTTCACAAGTATAGAGGTCAAAGTAACATTTATTTGTTTCTACTAATTTTACGTACTTATAAGAATCTATACCTAATGTTGGACATGTGATGCGTGGAAGTGAAGAGCATGTTACCAAAAAGGTTTTGAGCATGAATATGGATGGACTGTGTGAGAGAGGATATGACCACAAAAGAGTTGAATGACGAGATGACGGCTAAAAGAGATGTATGGAAGAAAAAGACATACTGCGCCGACCCCATGTGAATTGGGCAGGAAAAGCTGTTAAAGTAATACTAAAAATATTTTTTCTCTCCAGGATTTTTTTTTTTATATTTCTTTAGCAAATAGGTAAGGCTATTGAAATTACGCAAAAGATTCAAGTATTTTCTTTACTTTGAATGGGTCCTATTTGATGTACAGTATGCGTAGTTAAGGGTAAGTTGTAGTAATTCGGTGTAGTAGTTCAATTTTGTACGGTGAATCATATTCTACTTACTTCTAGGAAGCATTAAGATAGCCCCATTACATAATAGACGAATTATTGGATAAGCTATAGAAACAGACAAATAAAATGCTAATTAATAGCGGCTTGAAAGTCTGTCAGGTGATAAGCAAATGAGAGGATTATGATTACGTCACACGATTTTGGCACGTCTGGCGTCCGAATGAACCACGCAAAGGTTAACGATACTCACTAGACCTACTGGTTTAGTTGCAGAGCTATAATTAATTTAACACAATTAGACAAATGTCAAGCAAACCAGTGACGCCAGATTGACATTGACAGTTAACGCTTCGTTAAATTTTATGTTTCCTTTACTTTGTTCTGCAAACAAATCTGAATAGAGTAAAAATGTTTTAGCCACTCATCAAAATTGCTGAGCTACTTTATATTATAAACTAGCTTTTTCCCGCAGCTTCACTCGCGTCAAGTTTGAACCCCGTTACACCATATTTTTTAGGTATTCTGTTATTCGGGGTGGAGACAAATCTAACAAACCAAATATCATGAAAATTGGTACAGCAATTCTCGAGTTATAAGTGTTGTAAAAACCCGACTATGTTTTATATATTAGATTATATTATAAATTAAAACAGTCAAAAGTAGTGTCTGGAATAGACTGTGATAGCCACTTAAAGGTATCGAGACTCAAGACCTTCAGCTCTTTGTTTTGTTGACGTTCTTGAACGCATTTATGTCAAAAGTAAAAGAACCCATTAATTCTTAGTCAACATGTTTACTTGACAATCCATTCAAGTCCCCAGAATATCATATTATGCTTATCTATTAAAGAAGACACCGCATCTCCATTTGATTGACATCGTAACGGTTGATTACTTTTAAAAATTAATTACTAGCGCCGTTCAATCGCACGCACAAAAAATCTCAGCAAATGTCAGTGAATAGTTAATAGCAACACTTGATGTGATGTACTGCAGGCCGCAAAAAATGGGCCAATGCCCCGACGCGCCTCAGAACTGCGCAGGAGTGACTCAGAGTATTTTTGTTATTTTTGCGATCATTCAATTTATTTAATCTTTTTTTAAACGGAGAGGTCTGGTGGTAAACATATTACGTCATAGTATACGATGCAATTATTTCAATTTTTTTAGTGTAGGTATGTATATGTATATATTTAATCTTTCAATGGTTTATGATCTGACTAAAGGTGCGGAAATTAATGATATAGGCACTTTTTTCTTGCAGCATAATCCCACTGATAGACAAGAAAAAAAAAGTGCATAATTTTTCCTTCTTTTTAAACCTCAATCAAAAGTTGACAGACATTGGGCGCTATGGCCCTTGGGTACGCGTTATGCTGAAAGACACATAAGACCAAATAATGCGTATTCCCAAAAAAATCCGCAATTTTACTTTGTACCGTGGATCTATCAATACAGATACTATTATTGTCTAAGCCTTTTCGCCTTATCCTTTTATATTATGGCGGCGTCCAGTGTAAACAATTATTGCCTCCAAATCAAACATATATTTTATCAGACTGACTTTTGCTACTATTTTATAGATTCAGATTAATACCTACTTTGAATAATGCGTGTGTTATCGAATAGTAAGTAGTTAAGTAGTGTAATCCTAGGTAATCCAAAATGATATTCAAAATAGGCCTTGTTTCTACCTACGAGTACATTATCAGGGCATGTTATCAAAACTGACGATTATTTTAATAAGTATCAGTCTGTTATCAACTTATCAAAATTCTGTGTGGCGTCCCATATTTTTTTATGGTTTGTGCTATTAAGATAATACGTATACATATATTTTAAAGCCTTAATAAAAGAAAACACGATGTTTTCTTTTTAAATACAACACTCTTCTTGCCAAAAGAGGTCCACTGTTGAACAAAGGCGTCCCCAATAGACTTCCACAAGAACCGGCTATATGCCGCCTTCATCCAACGACTTCCAGCGACCTTTATCAGGTCATCCGTCCATCTCGTTGAACGCCGTCCTGCGCTGCGCTTTCCGGTGCGTTCGCTTCGTGTAAAACACTGATATCCAGCCGCATCTGGGTAGACTGGACTACTGAACTAACCCCAACATTGGTTGGGAAAAGGCTAAGAAGATGATATCTCACTATCATCTTCTTAGCCTTTTCCCAACCAATGTAATTTCATTAAATAATGAAAACTTTTTATTTGTGGTGGAATATGCGACACTGAAAGAAAGTGTACCTAATCATACATAGGTACTTTCAATGAATAAAAAAAAGCATCAACATTTTTTACTAACGAGTTTTGTATTTTTTAAGAAATTTCTAGGCCATCTCTATTTGTGATACTATCCTCATTTATTTCCCATTTATAAACAACATTATCAATCATTTATTTTCACACAATGACTGTAATTTGCTACTATTTCTTACTCAGACCGCATTGTCATTGAAAATTCTTTAACATGAATGAGATATTGTTGAATCTATCAACAACATTGTATAAAAAACATGACTATAAATAATATGCAGATAGAATAACCGGTTTGTAGTAAGATAGACGTTGATGTCTTTATCTCCGGAAAAGAAAGTGGTTACTATTTAGTTCGCAACAAAAATATATGCATTATGTTAATGATTCATAATAATACATTATTTATATTAATGTGTCTGCGTTTAGCGGAGATAAATGCTTGACAATTTTAGTCCCACGCTATTGTTCTAAAGCTGCTGATGCACTGTGGGACTTATTATATAAATGTAGTATATAATATATATTTTAAACTAATTTTTTTTTTCACTTGTTGGCGCAATATCTATTATTGGACGTGGGCTTTGCGATTTGTTCTATAAGTAAGTACGATGAATCACTACATATATTAGGCTCCTATAAGTTTTTTATTCTGTCTATCATGTTAGTTGGGCTCCCATAAGAAGAAACAATTATTGTCCGCACACAATTTATATAAATTAAAATATCAATACTTACTGTATAGTATTAATCCATGCCTCTTATATTTTTTGGCTAAATGCGTAATCAAACCCGCGAACTTGCCATAATTATTAATACGGTAAATATAACCATATCTACTATCGGTGCGGTAGGAAAACATTATAAATAAGCCTGCCTGAGATATTTTATCGACGCCTAAGTGTAAATCTGCCTACCCACACTAGTTCAGCAAGGAAAGTGAGAAACCCCCTGCCCATAAGTGGAAAAGTAAATGGGTTGTTGATGTTGTTTTGTTATACTATGTCTCACGAATATTAATTCTGTCGAAGCAGTTTGTTTATAATATGACTTGCAAATTATTGGTCGCTCCATACAATGAATACAAGATGTTATGAATGAATGGAAATGTATACCAAATGGACTTATTAGTCAATTAAGCTTAGAATCACAAATATCTTGAATATATAAACAGGTAAATTGATTTTTAATGGAGTGTGTTATGTTCGAACTTTCTTATTCATCAATGAACCTATTACTGGTGAACAAGCGGTATAGCCTTTTATGTTTCCACTTGTCTTTGATGTCATTAAGATATGAATATCGTTCATTAGGCTCTTCTAAAAGGCTTCTCCTTTTATGGACTTTTAGAAAAAATAAAGCTGATTTTGAGTAGGTAGGTAATTTATTGTCATAGTTCCTCTTAGTTTATGACGAATTTTTATGAGACATTTTCGAAAAAACAATGATAATCGTATTGGATCGAGATAAATTAAAAAAGGATAAATACCGACCGCCGACCCCAAATAAATTGGGACAAGAGCAGGAAGATGATGATGAATGGAATCAGTTACAAATGTTTTGCTGGAGTGCAAATTTATTTTGATTTTGTTTTATTATTTATTTTGATCGTTTACAAATTTTTCCCTGCGTGTTGGCTTCAGGTTCTCAAAGCAAACGCAGTCTAAAATTAAGACTATTAAGCGCAGGGTTTCTCACGTTTTTTGTTGGTCTGGTTTTGAATCCGAAATCTTTTACATAGAATTCAAACCAAACCTGTTTTCTTTAGAAAACGGGCTAGGAAAGTATCGTGATAAGACTATATACTACTAAACATTCTTGTATCCGAATTGGCCATCATGCGTCCCGCGACATGATTTTATCATCATTTTATCTCGTCTAAAGTCATAGTTTCGACGCGAGTTATGTGTCGCCAAAATTATTACGTTACCTATATCAGCCCTACAGGAAAATCTTAGAATATGATCCTATCTCTATAAATATCTTGACGTTTTCGGGGTAACCATTATTTCAGTTACTTCTGTCATCGTTTTAGAGGAAACCAATGTATGCCATCATGTGACCTTGTGATTCAAACGTGTGTTGGAAAGTCTGATGACCGTGCCAAGTAATCAGACAGAGCGATCGGTAGAAAGAAACATAAACAAAACATTGCTTGTGCTGTTGTCAAATCAATATCCATGCAAAATTGAACTTAGAACTTGTGTTATAGAGTAGCTGGAACATTTAGAAAACTGTAAAACTAAACTTGCTATACCAAAAATTTGTCATGAGGTTTTATTTTGCTTAAAACTAATCTTGGATCGCTTTGCGTTCTGAGAATAAGTTTGTAAACGGGGCTACAAGTAGCGTAGTTTTGTTTTATTCTGTAAAATAATAATGTAGGTAGTATTCAGTTCCTAGAAACGTATTTAATTGAAAATAACTACGAGGAAAAACGTTGTGACATGTTGATTTTGAATTGGGTTTCGTTTAGAGTCGAGTTTGTTCAATCCATTGTTACTTCCTGAACTGTTAATGTAATTACTAATTTTAGATTTTACCCGATTTGGTCGGAGATTTTACAAAATCATTATTATCTTTATTTATTTAGAACTGGCTGACTAAACAGACTATGTCCTATCTTTCTGTATTTTTTTAAGCATTTTCCATGCTAAGATTACAAGTTATTTTTAATACGTCACCTTTAAGAAGTAAAATTAGAATGTGAAGGAAGATTTCGACTGGCGAGCGGGGCTCGCGGTGGCTTAGTGGTCAAAGCGTCTGGTGTAGCGAACCAGAAGACGCAGGTTCGAATCCTGTCCGCCAGACTAGGTCCTGTCTTTTCATACAAACATCCCATAGAAAAAATTACCACGAGATTTTCCCCCAGTTTCCCATTTTCGGGCAACTTTTTGCCTCCCTGTGAAACACCAGTTGATACACCTGTGTCCAACCCTCGGGCAATAACAGGTGTGTAGTTGTTAAAGGTATCTATTGTAGCAATAAAAAACCAGTAGCGTAATACGCGAATACAGGATGTTACCGCACTTATAATTTGTCATTGTTTTAGTTTTTAGAGGCTCTTTGTTCGGCCAGTATCGAACATTCAATCGTAATGCCATGGTAATGAGCGGGTCAGTCTGTTATTTGCGTTTTCGAGATGTTTCATTGTTATATAAAGCTTTATTAACAAGTCGGTATAGGAAGAAGGTTTATATCATAAGTTCTCAACCAAATTTTTCCACCGTCTACTTTAAGATCGTTTTTACTAGTTCCTCCAATTTTTTAAATTACCATTTGTCGCGAATCTGCAACAGCTATTGCCACGATATATCTAATTTTCTCGGGGTCTTCTACTGCCCTGAAAGTCTCAAACGCTCACAAGAGGGCGTCAACTCTTCTTTCTCTTCTTCCACAAATCCTTTAGCAGAAATCTACAACACCTCTGTAACATACATGCCAAAAAATTCTTTTTTTAATCTTTCAGTGATAAATAAGTGAACTTTTTTTAAGTACTTATACAGAATAGATTATCTCAATTCTAGGTAGTATATAGAGGAATAGCGACTTCATTTACCTAAGTGTTTTAACATTTCAGTGTGACAAAAATTTACCTTCTGCTGTGTCTACACTGTGACATTATTTTAATTGAAGTATTGCTTAGTCGTCTATTGTAAGCTTCTTTCTAATTTAATTCGTGGTTGGTTAATCATAGGTTTCCTATTTAACACCCACACGGTTATATTACGTAAAGATTGCTTGTCAGTTTATTTACAGGACAGTTACCTTCTATTGTTCATTATTGTCTTCGTACGATGTCAGATTAGTGATGAACTCAAACCCTGGGTTCGATTCCCAGGTCGAGAAAAATTGTTATTGGATTTTATGAAATTCTCTCTAACCCGAGTTTAGGTTTGTGCCGGGTTATGTGACTCGCTCCTATTACGTGGGACTTGAAACATACAGACGAAATTAATGTAACCGGGAAAATCGTAGTAATTTAAAAAAAAAAAATTTTTTAACCGAGAAACTAACTTGTTTACATAATATATCGTTCGATCAAAGCCTTATCGAAGTCGATAATTCAGCTACTACACTAAACTTACCATCGATATGTTAAAACATACCATCACGCCTGTATTCCCCGAAGGGGTAGGCAGAGGCGTACTAATGTACACCCACATTTCGTCGGTATGTTTAGGTCCCATGTAATAGGGGGCGAGACTGTTGCCATTAACCGGGCATAAATCCAGACTCCGAGCTGTTATTGGGAATTTCACAGAAAACCCAACAACACTTTGCTCGACCCAGGAATCGAACCCAGGACCTATAGCGTAGCAGTCGCGCTTGGGATCACTACACCAACGAGGCAGTCGATCGATATGTTAGTCGCCAAATAAAATAATATACATTATGTAAAACTTTTTCCTGTAAAAATTCTCTGAATACTAACTGTAGCGGCGGGCGGGCGCCATCCTCATCAATTAGACCACGCATAAAGTTCTGTCAAATTCATCATCATTTAAAATTGAACTAACATTTTAGCGAAAAGTGTTGATCATTTAAATATTTAAGTTACAGTAGCGTAAATATACAATCACGATCAAAAATAAGTATACATTCAGTTGACTGAAACGTTCCTCGGAGAGCACGTAAAGCAATCTTTAGTGGTAGTCAGAAGCCTAAAAAGTCTGACAACCAGTCTATCCTTCGATATCGGTATTGCCCAGAAATTGGGTTGCGGAGGTCTGATGGCAGTCGCTTTGTGTAAAATACTGATATTCAGCCGCATCTGGTTAGACTGGAAGCCGACCCCAAAATGATTGGGAAAAAGGCTAAGAGGATGATGATACAGTTGACTGAATTAAAAAGCAAAGTACTGATACAAATTTTGTGGTATTACGAACACAGTATTTACGAACTAATACTATAGTGGCATTGGTGTTATCTCAAAGTTGCAATCGTTTTTAGGAAAAAATCGCCTTAGCCCTTTTGTAAGTGTTTATATTATGGCTGTGCTCGTGACTGTACTTTGCGTTTGCTGATCAAATACGCGTAGTATTCACAAAGCATCCTGTCATATAAACAATTTATAGTCTCCATTATGGTGGCGAATGGCGATTGACATGATAATAGCTCAATTTTCTCCGCCGTAGAACAAACTGGTAGGAAATAACGCGTTGTTATTCTGTTCGCGTGGTCACTGTTGTACTCGCTTGTACGTACAGATGCACGCGACGGACGCCGAATGTTTCGTTGTTTGTGTGTTTGGTGTAAGCTATAGGCGGAGGCGGGGCGGATGCATAAACGGTAGCGATTTATGAATTATTTAGTTCTCACTGACGAATCATTCTAGTACAGATACGTTGATTATAATAATGTTAGTCTATCATTATATTCATTATCACTAATCCCCTTACTACAAAATATTTAAAGCTATAATACATTAAATCTATATCTATACTGTTATTATAAAGAGGAAATATTTGATTGTTTTAATCGAATAGGCTCCGAAACGAAAGCTACACTATCCCCGAGTGACTTATGCAATAAGACCAAGCGGGCGAACCCGCTGGTGGAAAGCTAGTAATTAATAATCGTTTTCTGTCGACATCGTACCAATCGACTATAAGATCCTCACTGGGGTATGGCATAGTCTGAAGTGTGTATTGAAAATATAGATTAAAGTTCATATTTCTTCTGATATCTAGAAGTCCCGGCTTATCATTCTTTGTCTAGACACAACACGACTCGCGGCTATTAGAATATAAGGCTTTAAATAATTAAATAGAATGTATAATGCTTTCTTGTTTAAATTATTCATAACTATATGCTTTCTTGTTTAAATAAATGGATAATAACATAATGATAATAATAACATAATTTCTTGTTTAATAACATTCCATCACACCTTTGTTGACCGAATCAACCACAATATCACCGGTATGTTTTTAGGCCCCATTTAATAGATACCGAGCCTATTGCCATTAACTGAGCATAAATCCAAACTACGAGCTTTGTAAAAATGTCAATAACATTATGCTAGACCAAAGCTGTGACACTTCCTTTAGCTAGGCGAATGTAAAAAAACGTAATAAATATTAATTCAAATCGCCAACGCTATTAACTTGTACCATCCGCAATTTTTCAAGGTCACGCGTTACCTTGTTCGACATACTACTCGCCACTGCCAACCGTGAAGGTTTAGGTTACCATCGCTACTTAGGTACCAGTCAGATCCGTCTCAGGATATCGATAACTTGTTGCCTAGATATGGTTTCCTGTAGCAGGAAGAATACGTAATCTAGACAAAATTTATAGCCGTTTTCAGTGCCTAGAGAAAAGATGGCGCCTAAGGGCTGAAAGTTGAATTTAGAACACTGGGAGCCTGTTCCACCAGCTCTGGATAATCACTAACCACCAGATAAATTCAAAGATGGAACAAAGTTTGTATGAAATTATCTGCCGCGTAATTTAACGGATACTTAACAGCCTTATAGAACGTTCCATAATTTTGAATATTGCATTTTTAGAGATGAGACGTCGATTGTTTTTTTTTATTTCGTGATTTCAGGGTTGGTCCTTAGTAAACGTTTTTAGAATGATGAGTACAATGACCTTTGCATTAGCCTAACTTAAGGGCGACTGCTACACGGTTCTCGGTTCGATTCCCAGGTCGAGAAATGTAATAATGGGTTTTTCTATGAAATTTTTAAAAGCAGTTCAGTTTGTATTTCTGCCCAGTTAATGGTAGGTAATAGGCTAGCCTCAAATTACATGGGACCTAAACATACCGGCGAATTCTATAAGTGTTTACACCTCTGCTTAACCCATCAGGGAATAAATTTTTTACAGTTCTCGCCAAACTTATTGTCCGGCTTGAAGTTGGCATGAGCTGACTTCAACCCTACTGTAAAAATTTGACTGTAATAAATAAACGAAAGCTCAAGTCGTAGGCTTAAGTCGTTTTAAATCATTTTAATCCAATATTTTTTCTCTCCGATTATTGCGGGCGGGTTGAAGTTAGCTCGTGCCAACTTCAAGCCGGACAATAAGTTTGGCGAGAACTGTACTTGTATAACTTTGTTTCGTACGGGAGTTGAAAAAGCCGATCGCTCGCAAATCGTGCATCGCGTAAATGTCAAGTACCTACACTTTGTTATAGTGATTATTAAAAAGTTACAACTATGAGTTAATTTAAATGTTTACTGTTCGCCGAGGCGCGCAGTTCATTGTCACGGCCGAGATGCTTCTGCGCATTTATTTAACTGTTACCTATAATAAAAATATTAACTAACCAACTCGGAACCTATAAAAACATTAATTGGATATGTACTTACATTTTTATACAATCTACGATAAAAAAACGACCTCTCAAGTATTATAATATATATAATCAACCCATATACTGTCCCACTGCTGGGCAAGGGTCTCCTCTCAGTATGAGAGGGATTAGGCTATAGTCCACCACGCTAGCCTAATGCGGGTTGGCAGACTTCACATGCCATCAAGAAAATATCCCAGGCATTCAGGTTTCCTCACGATGTTTTCCTTCACCGTTAAAGCGAGTGATAATTACGCACATGATTTCGAAAAGTCAGAGGTGCTAGCCTTGGATTTGAACTCGAGACCTTTGACTTGGCAGTCCAGTGGTCATACCCCTAGGCTATCACTGCTTAGTTAGTTCCTTAATAAATTGAAAATCTCTAAAGCACGTAGCAGTGAGGAGTTATTTCGGATGGATCCCCTGAACTGATCTGCTCGTTATTCTTATTTCATTTACACGGAATTATATAATAATGCCTTTGTTAAATTTTCCCCTCCGGTTCTTGAAACATTTTTAATTGATACGCAGCTCCTATTGGTCGTAGCATGATGATATATAGCCTATAACCTTTGTCGTTATACAGGCTATCTAACACTGAAAGAATTTTTCAAATCGGATCAGTAGTTCCTGAGATTTGCGCGTTCAAACAACCAAACAAACTTCAGCTTTATAATATTAATATAGACTAACCCGCCCCGGCTTCGAACGGGTGCAATGTAGATCCTAATGAGTTATATCGAGATTATATCGAGCTTATCCATATTTGGTGGAGGTACTCAACAGAGTGGTAGATATCGCCTCGTATATTAATCTGCCGAGCTTTAGTAAATCCCAAAATCCCTTCTTGGGGCTCAATTATACGGCAGCATCACCAGTTTCGTTGTTATATTATGCCATTAGTATCATTCGTGTATTGTCATCTTAAGACTACATTAAAAAAAATCCAGCAAGTTCACTAGCTATGTTCCTGGTGAAATTAGTACGTATTTTCACTAATAGATGGCACTGTCCAAATGACGTCATTTTCTGAATGGCGGTGTTAAGATTCTCTCCCTAAACAGGTCCTATTACTGCACTAAAATCGTAAAATATCAATGCAAAAGTGTTAGGTGCGGACTATATAAGATTTTCTGCGTGTTTGTCGGTCTTAAAAATAACTTTACGTAATAAAAAGCTACCGTTTTTTGGTCCACGAAAGTCGTACGCAACAAAAAATGCTACGATGATGCAATACTTGTGTCTGATCTATTGTAAAACGGATTCGATAAAAAAGTTATTAGGGAAATCGGAGTCGCGGAAAACGCGATATACAAATGCTTTTTTGTTACAAATTAATGTTGTTTCGCGCACAAGCGCACCACGCGCGGATCGCACGTTGATAATTATGGATTTCTTTCATTTATTTATTTCGCGTAAAAGCGCGACAGATAGACAGACGGGGAGAGAGTTACTTTGGCATTTATAATATTAGTAAAGATAATTTTTATTGGTAACGTGCGAATCATGTCGGTCAATTTGTCAAGTTAGCGCGTTTGGCTGCCATTGTCACGGCCGGCCATACTATTCCTAGGTCTGCTTGCACAAACAGTTACTACACTTACAGCCCGTGACTGGGTAATTCGCACGTTCACAGAATGTCAGACAATGCTAATCAGATTAGGTAACTGATCTGCTTATTGTGGTTCATAAATATTTGAATATTCATTTAGATGTTCACAATAAATTGGTTTTCATAATTATAGAAGACTAGCTTTCCGCCAGCGGCTTCGGCCGGTCTTGATAACTTTTTCCCCCCGTTTTTGCAAAAATTTTTATTACTACGCTCCTATTAGTCGTAGCGTGATGGTATATAGCCTATAGCCTTCCCCGATAAATGGGCTATCTAACACTGAAAGAATTTACTGATTTCTGACACTTACGCGAATACTAGACATTGAAATAAAACTACTTTTTACGGATTTTATCGCGTTATATTGATATTATTTTAATCCTGACGTTTCGTCATAAGGTCGTCTTCTAAGCCTGAACTCCTGGGTTCGATTTCCAGTACAGGCAAAGAGGAAATGCTCAGTAGAGGAGGATACCTGTAAACATATTGGCGAATTGTGGGTGTAATACACATCAGCCTAACCCCTCGGAGAATACAGTCGTGATGGTATGTTAAGATGGAGATTTATGAATATTACGATACGGTACATTCTATGCATCAAAGGTTTCTGTACTAAATCACCTATTATTAACGCGTTATTAAAATCAACGTCACAAGACGTCTCGGGTACTAATTTATGTTATTCCTAGCTAGTCATTGTCACGGCTGCGCACGCGCAATGTCACCGCGAGGATGTTATTTTCATCTGATACGTGATTTGATGTACTAAGCACTTGGCAGGTTGCGATGTCATAAATCATTCAAATAAAGCCTTCCTTCTTAATTTCCCTATACTATCTCGACTGTATTCCCCAAAGGGTTCAGCAGAGTAATAGTATTTACTGATGTACGCCAGTAATTTGCTGGTATAATTTAGGTTCCATGTAATAATTGGGCAAGTCTATCAAATTCCGAGTTGCTACTGAGAGTTTTCTAGAATAACCTAACCTAACCTAAATTAAAAATTTAGAAAACCCCCGACACGAAATGTAATACGCATTTTGTGGTGGCGGCCATCTTGGATTTGAAATTTATCATAGTGTATAGTATTCTACTAGTTAAGCCCTTTCATTTGATACTCATATTGACGGAGTTCTGAATAAATATGTAATCCGCTATTTTGTAGCGGCGGCCATTTTGGACCAATTTTCATCAAACATAGCTAAGAACACTCCCGACTAATTCACCTTTCAAATAAAAAAAACAAAATCAAAATCGAACCATCCGTTCGGGAGCTACGATGCCACAGACGGACACACATACACACACACACACATACACACAGACACGTCAAACATATAACACCCCGTCGTTTTTGCGTCGGGGGTTACAAACTCAATAGCTACCCCGGTAACCCCGTAACCTCGTAGCAATCGCGCTTACGACCATAAGACCGATCTAACCAATGGGTTATTACTTAATTTACCTAATTTTGAATGTCTATTCATAACTAGCCTTAGCCCGCGACTTCGTTCTCGTAGAAGTAGAATTTTTTCCCCCGTATTTGCATCATTTTTAATTTATACTCAGCTCCTATGTGTCGTAGCGTGATGATATATAGCCTAAAGCCTTCCTCTTTAAACAGGCTATCTAACACTGAAAGATTTTTTCAAATCGGAAATAGGAGTTCCTGAGATTAGCACGTTCAATCAAACAAACAAACTCTTCACTTGACTTTTTATTATTCTAGTATAGAATAAGTCATTAGTCTAGTAAGAAAGTTTACAAGATTCACCGAGATATAAATAAAAACCAGTACCTTCTGCATAGTAATAAACATTTCATTCCACTAGAACCATAAACAAACTAGTTTCTTTATCCTATAGAGATATGAAAACTCATTCTCAGAGCCTATTTGCATATCAAGTTTCTAATTTGAAAATACACTACATTATTTTTATTTCTCAAGGAACTAGGAACATAGTGTGTCTGTTTGTAAATATATAGTTGTTTCAGGAAGTTTTTGTTGTTCCATTGTTGTTAAATTCTCACGCAATAATAAGTGAATGATGTAGTTTTATGGTTTTTATAGAGAGGGGCTCGTGGCTAAGTAATAAATACGATGATTAATCGATCAGTAAGATTATGCTGTGCTTGCTGCTGTCAACCTTTGGAAGGTGACACTTCCTAGCACCCCGTACTTTGTACTTGAAGTCGTATTTACTTTCACAAAAATTTCTATTTTCTTACCATCACGCCTGTTCCCCGAAAGAATGGGCAGAGGTGTACCAATGTACACCCACAGTTCGACGGTATGTTTAGGTCCCAGGTGATACGGGCGTTCACAATAGGATAGACATACTAAGGCCACAGTGATAATTATTATGGCCGCAAAAAAATAATAAATAATAGTTAAAACAATAAAAAAACACGCTTTTATAGAAAATCTAACAAAAAATTAAATATAATTTTCAATAAATTGTGATTAACAAAAAATTATGTAAGTAAACCGTTGAGGGTTTCCTTCGACTGTCTCTAGTCTCCATCATCAGATCAACTTTAGGTGTCCATTATGTTGTAGGGTCTTCAGAACTACATATAGGTTTGTGCAGAGTTTCAAATCAATCCATCGTTCAAGGTGTGAAAATCAGGTTCAGGGATTCCGTTATAAAGATACCTACATACCAAACTATAAAAGCGTATTAAAAAAAATGTTGTTGATCGTGGGCGTGTTATCAGTCCATACAGTGATAACGTGTACCTACCCCAATGTGCTACCATAATCATTAGCCGAGCACTCAGATTGGTGGCACTCGATATCCGTGTCAAGTTCGTGTTCCAAAAATATTATAACTAGACTAGATATTCATGTTTTACACTAATGATATCGTTTAATGAGTGATAAGTGTTATTTTTAGGTTTAATTAACATACTATAATGCCTTTTTCCTATGTATTTAAGCAGAGGCTTAGGTACAGAGGGCATTATACAGATCCTGAATTCATGATAAAGGTAAAGGTAAGATGCACGGCATATAACCGTGGCCCTTGTGGAAGGGCTCTTGGCCTTTGTTCAGCAGTGGACCTGTCCTCTACATATCGCAGCTATGGTTAGGTCCCATGTAATAGGGTGCGATCCGATTGCCATCAACCGGGCAGGAATCCAAATTCCGAGAGACTGACTTACTGAGAATTTAATAGAAAAATAACACTGCTCGACCTGACTTCATGAAGTTTTCTTTTTGTGGGCAGTTAATGGCACGTCCCCGATGTAACAGTAGTTAAACCTCTGCCAACCCTTCGGGGAATACAGGCGTGTTGGTATGTTATGTTATTCACAACTTGAACCCACATTTATTAATCCAATAATATAAAAGACACAGTATACAAATAAATCGTGATATATTGATCTCCTAATACATCTAACCAAAAGAATTCTAAGAATGAATTTGAATACTTAAGTAAATTATGAATGCTTAAACTTATAAACGATAAGTACTTCTGTTCCCACAACCTGTCAAAATCATTAACTTAATTCTTTATGTACCTTAACTATCGGCTTACTGATGTATAAAAACTAAAAATAATAATAAAACGTGACAAAAACAACACGCCATACACAAAATGGACGCCATTAGAATTAAAAAATCTTTAGATCTCATTGAGATTAATAATTTTAATAGCTTTAAGCAAAAACAAATTATATTTTGCACTTATATTCAAATTGACAAGAATATAACAGGGTCAAATACCTGTTTTTTTACCTGGGTCATTATTTTCAAACAACGCTTGCAAAACTATAATTCATACTTTGTAAATCACCAATAACCCACAATTAAGCATACGAAAACCAATAAATATTCGTACATACATTTATTTTTGAACATCACAAAGATTTTTTGAGCATCATGCTTGCTATACATATATTAGAAATAGATTTCTATGGCAACAGTAAAATGTGATGGTACCCAGGCGATCTCCAACAAAACAGTTATAGATAATGTATATAGAAACAAATAGATCATCTATACGTTGGTTATATATAAAACGGGTTAGATAACTCAAAAACGGCTGGGGCGATTGTTGCGATCTTTGATTAGTAGTCCTTGTCTCTGCCCTGAATAGCAGAATAACTATTAAAACATCTAAAAAGTAATATACTTTGCCATATTTTTGAAGTTCAAAACTTTTATTTACGGGACGAAACAAGTATTTTCGACTTTAGTGAACAAAGCGTTGTTCCATGTTGTATAATCTCGTCAGTATGAAGACAAAGGTGCATTATTAATTTTCAATTGACGCGGTACTTTATAAAATGTATGTAGATTGATCGTGACTAATATACTGCAGATAAATAATTAGTCACAGCTTCCAATGAACTAGATCTTGTTTATTATTCATAATGGAATTTATCTTGTCGAGATTTTCCAATCTTTTACTTAGAAATCCACTTCTCACTTAGGAAATTGCGTTTCTATGTAACTTATCAAAACTATATATAACTATATAATAAAAAAAAACACCAACTTTACTCCAGTGCTCTAATTTGTATTAACCGATTGAAAAATATTTATGAAACAAGAAATAATGGGCTTAAAAATCGTAACCACAGACATACAGACATAGTTGTATACATATATATAAGGATAGACCGACAGACGGATAGACAGACAAACAAGTGACTTATGATGAACGGGCAGATATACACATAGGCAAACGCATAGAGACCGACAGATATACAGGTAGAGAGAGATGGATAGAGGGATAGACCGATAGCCGGATAGACAACCTTCCATATAAATAATAATAATAATATTTTTTAATGTTTTTTTTGTAAAATATTTAAAAATGTAAAAAAGTATGTGAAAATATGAATAAATGGAATAATAATATTTAGGGCACATTTACACAGCACCATCTAATCCCAAACTAAGCAGAGTTTTACTTATAAAGGCAATGTCAGCCTAAGATTCAGAGAAGAGACTCAGCATGAACTTACGCTTTACGGAAGCCTTACTTTACGCTGAGCACCGTCTCTGAATGTTAGCTTTAGACACGTTTCTTTGTATCTCGATGTTAAGAACTATCCGAATTGACTCTGTTGTCGAGTTATACCAGTCTTAGTAAAAAACTTAATGTGGTACCGGAAACATGACCTAAGAGTTAACGATCACTATCATGTATCAGTGCCTCGACCATGAGTTTTTCTCAGTAGACTCGCTAGCGACGCCGTAAAATATTTGTATGGAAAACCCTCGCAGCGCCTCTAACGGTTACGTAAGGAACTAAAATCTGTTATGAGATTACAGCGTTTCGATGCGTAAAAAACCTATCGAGAGCCATTCGATAGAACTCATGGTTGACGTACAGGAATTACGTTAACACAAACTGGTAATTAGAAATTTAATCCAGTAATTATGGCCAGGATGAAGACCATTAACAACTTTCACATTACCGTGTTAGATACTATTAGGGATAAATTAGGTACTTAGGTCACTATTATGCGCATGAGTGTACAGAAGATTCATACATTAACATATATGATACGGTTAGATAGGATACAGTTAACGGCGATGTCTGTGCTAGTATAAACTGTGTGACAGATCCGGGAAAAGTAGTTTAGTGGTGGTAGATTTTAGGATAGATAGGTTGGATATGACCTAGGGAGTCCGCCGTCCGACTGGATAATGGCTCCTGTAGGTGGTGCGCGCTTAGACAGGAAGCGAGGAGAGGCCTGGCTTTGATGGAAGTCCAATGGTTGCACCGTACCACAGCCCGTCATAGTTTTGGTGACTGTTTCTGATCCCATAACCATGACAGGTATAGGACAACGAAACGCAAGTGCGATTTTTAGGCGGTATGAGTCGGACATACCCTGCCGCCGCCTCCCCGGCAAGATCAATGAAGAACCTTTTTTTTTTCTAACCTAACCCTCCGTGGAATACAGACTTGACGGCTTAAAGCCTTGGCTGCCCACCGGGATTGTCCCATGGCCCAACCCGTGGCATATAATTTATTTCTATTGCCGATGTCATGCTTCCTCTAAATCTCATTTTACCAAGCGCTAAGTTAAGGTCATCAGTAATAAAATAACTCATAAAACGACTCACATTTTTATAACAACGTTAGAATAAATTTATAAGCAGTGTATATTACTGGTATCTCACAGTGTGTTAAGCAAACATACTGTTTCCATAAAGCGGCTCCAGTTGCGACCACTTATCTATCGTACACATTGCAACTACTGAATTTTTATTGTCGCTGATAACGTTTCTATAAACACAGCATTTTATGTCCTATTCTTATAAAACTAGGTAATTTTCGGGTAAAATTGGTATGCAGGTGCGTGT
This sequence comes from Acronicta psi, assembly GCA_946251955.1. Lineage (NCBI taxonomy): Eukaryota > Metazoa > Arthropoda > Insecta > Lepidoptera > Noctuidae > Acronicta > Acronicta psi. The sequence goes on along the minus strand of OX276469.1, from coordinate 13,350,675 downwards.
GTAAGTCAGCAACTAGTTTTTTTACTAAGCTTTTAATAGCATTTATGAAACGTTATGACTCAAGTTGCACGGTTCCAAAAAGTTGATAAATTTTACTCACGACAACGAAGCCTTCGCTTTCATCTCTAAATAAACCTAAAAAGATAAGGTTAGGGAAAATTGAGTTCTGATTTTATAATACAAAAATGCTACTTAAACTTAGTTTAAACTGAGCTAAGCCGCGTATTAGACTCGCCTCTGAAACTTAGCCGATTCATTTGACATAACATGGAAACGTATGTTCTCGTTTAAAATCGTCTTTGAATATGAGCCGTGTACTTAGGCAACGTTGAGTACTTACGCTAATATTTGTATTCAGAGACGTATTGCTAACCCTTAGTATTAATTTCGTCTCTGAATCTTAGCTTAACTTCACTTATAAGGGACAAAACTAAAATGGAAACGTATGTTCACTCTTTCTCTGAATCTTAGTTTGACAGGTGCTTTCTCTGGAGATTGACTTCTCTCCTCTCTTTACTACTACGATCATATTAGGTAGTTAAGTTAACTACAACAGTAATAGCTTGGTTAGCCACAAATTCTTTAATGTAAATAATGTTAGGCAATTATAAAGTCCTAGTTATAATAACATAATTATATTTACTTGTACAGATATAATCGTAGAATATTTTAATTTATAAAAATAACGGAACATTACCACAGAGTACATTACTTTGTTTCCGCATAGTTTTTTTTGTTTTACGTTTTTAATTGGTGCTTGCCGTTATTTATATTTTATTAGCAGCAGATCTAACGCTAAAAATAATTTTAAGATATTTTACTGATAATTTATTTAAAGCAGTAATTTGGGATATTTAAGTTACCTTTTAAATAACAATACAGTAGGTAGCTACATTAACCCCGACGCAAAATGGATGTTATTTTCTTGATCCTTTAAAAACAAATGTGTACTACCTACGAACGGTATCTATTTATTTAAAACCCTAAATTATATAAAAGTTTTCCAAATCTTGATTTACTAATTTCGTGACGTAGGTACCTAATTCATTAATTCTATTCACGAAATCTCTGTTCCAAAATCACGAAACCTATATTTTATTTAAAAAACTATAGGCTAATAAAACTAGCAGTACGATTAAATCGGACACATTATTCCGCAACATTTTGTTTCCGTAATTATGACGTCAGACGCAAACGGGCAATTCTGAATTAATTTGCAAACATCTTGGATCACGATACGCAGAATAAAAAGTAAGGTGCACTCGCCAACCGGTGTCTGTACCTGTCATCCCCGAGCGAGATCTCGCCACACTCAAGTGTATGTAGCCACAACGAAAGGTAGTCTCATACGCACGCCTTACGAAATACGACAGTTCACTTCGTGCGTCTTCGGAATTTTTCAATTACAATCAAATTACACTTTCACGGTGTTTTATTTAATTCAAATTTCGAAACAGTGCGGTCGGTGAAGTTATAACAGCGGGGACTGAACTCGAGTGTTTATTTCTAAGAAAAGTTATTTTAACCGACAAAATGAAAACGGATTACGCTATGGATGAGATGCAGAAGAGTAAGTTTTATTTTCTATTTACAATAATCTTTATTGTTATCAAGTTAGACACGTGAAATCGCGTGCTGTTAAATTGCTAGGATGCGCGTACGCAAATAAACATGTTTGCGTTAATTTTATAACTTATTTGTTAGTTTTGTTTGTTTATTTAGGAAAAATAGGTCTGAAAATAAATATAAAATTCATATATTTCGAGATAAATAAACACTTCTTATGCCTACAGATTTTAGCGTCACCGGCGCATACGCAAGTCATGTTTACCAATTTACTTAAAGGTTTTAATACATACAAATGTGGCTATAAAAGATACTTTATTTTAAATTCTTTAGCTATAAAAATATAATTTGAATTCAACATACCCATCAGTAAGTAATAAAATTAGCACGAAGTAGATAAGTAGCTACCTCCATGCAAATTCAAGACGAATACAAATTGTATTATGGTACAATGACTCGTTATGTAGAGAACTATGTTAAAGTTACTTCTAATAATTAACTTTTATAAATAAAATAAAAATATTTATGACCTGTTTTACCACCTCTAGATAACCGGTAACCTCCGGATAAATTAAAAATGGAAGAAAATTTGTATGAAATTATTTGTCAAGTAATTTAACAGGCTCTTATCAGGAGGTGTAGGTGAAGTAGGTCAAATAAAAACTAATATTTTAAAATATTTTACGCATACCTAATTATCTATTTAAAATTTTAATCAAGCTATAAATAATAATGTAAATATGTTAGACAACTAGTTATTGCAAAAATTAAATTCTGTAAAACAGTTAAAATAAATGTGTCCAATGTTGTAAATAATTTTGTATACGATTGTAAATTTTCTTTTATCAATAGAAAATAAATTTTTGATTGTTTTTTTAATTGATAAACATTGACTATATTTGTTGAAAATCAAATAAGAATTAAAATAAATAAATAAATAAAAAAAAAGAATTATTTTGTAAATAATTTTCTTTTCATAAAATTACCATTTCGTTTTTATAGCAATAGAAAATATTATTTTATTCTTGACGTATTTGACAGATAGATTAAACATTGACAGAGACCCAGTGACACATTTGTTGCAAATTAATTATTCAGAATTAATAACCCTCATAATAGCGTTAGACTTTACACAGACCTATGTAAAAAAAAGTTATTAGCATCGTTATCACAATGTTTTTTTAATGAACCCGTATTTTACCCATTATAAACAGATCACCCATCATTTAGACTAAAACACCTGTTGGGAACAGGTTTAATTTTTTTATATTTATAATTAACTCAATATTTTATAAATATCTGTCGTTCACGTTTAGAAAGATTCGCGAAATATGAGTGTATGGTTTTGTAAACTAAGAATTGAAAGCGGTCTTATTTAAAAACATGCGTGCATTCGTGCGTTCACAAAAGGGTTGGGCAGAGATGTACCAATTTACATCCATAGTTCGCCGGTATATTTAGGTTCCATGTAATAAGGGACGACCTTATTGCCGTCACCGGGCACAAATGTAGACTACAAGGTGCTGGTAGTAATATATTACAGAAAAACATAAATTTAATTTAGTTTTATACATTGTGGTATACGTAGCAAACAAAGTTTTTATTAGATTTAATTTTCACTTCAAAATAGACACAATGTATTTTTTATCAAGATGAAGGACGCACGCATATACTTATTTAATTCCTAGTTGTGAAACTAGGAATTAAATATGTATATGCGTTATTAAAAACTCATTTAAAGTAGGTATAACAAAAAAGTGTCATCATCATCTTTGTACATAGAAAATAATTGCCTATAAAATAACTATACAAGATAAATATACTAGGAAGTCTTATTATGCACTTTACTGATTTTTTTTCAATAATGGGTGTATACGAAATCTGTTATCTTCACTGATTTTGACGTAAGTACCAAAAAAAGTAAATACCACACATTTAAGGTGCTTCGAAAAACAAAGAAAAAATTATTAAACTTAAAGGTATTATTTTTTTATAAATCGATCCACGTACAAAAGCGCAATAAATTGTATTTACAGTAAAAGAACATTTTTATGTGCACAGATTTATCGACACTTGACATTGTTTGAATTTCTATGTAATCACACATTTGCACAGTTGTGGCTTTTTCATTCTAAATTACAATAAATAATGTTAATATTATTAGGCTGGTGACAAAAATATATTTTTCTTCACACTCGTGTATTAAATGGGTATGACACACATTGGGGTTTCTGGTAAAAAAAAATTTACGAAACATTTATTCGAAATTCGAATGCACGGAATGAACCGTTCTCTTTTTTTTATCTTGAAAAACTATACTATACTATACTTCCTCGATGAATTCCTATTATTTAATGTTGTATTTCTTTTTTATTGCGAACAAATTGCATTTGATTCGCAAGATTAAAGGCCGTTTAGGAATTTCCTGTGCATTAGCAACGCCCGTCTTTCGCTTAACCGCAAAATTATATCGAAACGTCAATCGATATTGGTAATGGATCGATGTTCGTGGCATAATGTCGGGTTAGGTTAGTTCATTCGTTTATGGAACCTATTTTATGAAATACTAGATGATGCCCGCTGCTTGACGCGCATCCTAAAATATTTGTTTATAGGCTATGTGTTATTCTGATGTAGCTATAATACTATAAAATTTCATCAAAATTCGTTGGGTGGTCTTTACGTAAAAGAGTAACAAAGATCCATAGATTCATCCATAGAACTTTTAAATCGAATTTTAAATTCGAAGGAAAAACAGCGTACAACATAGTAAAAATTCATCTATACTGCTAACAAAAAATGCAGTACTTATTTGAATTTAATTGTGCCTTAATTACCCTAGTGGTTCGTAGTCGAGCAAAATGTTATTGTTTTTTTTTTAAATTGAAATTATCAGTAACCGCTCGGAGTTTAGATTTGTGCCCGGTTAATGGCAATACGCTCGTCCCCTATTACATGGAACCTTAACATACATAAATATACCTCTGTTTAACCCTTCGGAGAATACAAACGTGAATGTATTTTATGTTGAATAGTGCCTACTATGTTGTTCAGTCAGTGTGCATATTGTCAGTGAATTTTGATTGTTGTCACTAGTGCCGTAGTGACAACAATCCAGTGCCATAGTAGGCCGCACTATTCAACATAAAATACATTCACAGGGTGTGTGCCCCACCCTTTATTCCTTAACGGCACTATAATATAAGTATATTTATTTATCCTACACACTATCTTTACAGGATAACCCCAATACGATAGTGGTTTGCTCATACACCAAAATAAATTGAAAAACAAAATACGGCTAATACATAACAAATCTACAAAACAATAAAATTAAAGAAAGTTATATATAACTAATAAAATTCAACAAAACTCTTGCGAACTCACTCAGATTGCATGAAAATATGTCAATTCTCTCGTGAACTTCGGTCAATACACTATTGTGCGGACAAGTTATAATTATGTAGTTAATTGAGAGACAGGCGAATTGTCACATTATAGACGCACGCACCATTGCTTTTCGCACATACTTAACCTGCACACGCATTCAGTTCAATTATGTATTGCAATTTAGTGTGTCCCAGCCTTAAAATCTTGTGTGAACCATAAATATATATATATATATATGAGTGCGCTTTTTAGCAACTCATAGAGATCATAGATTTATAAATTTCTACAGTTTCTACTTGTTACGATACTCTTAACCTGTTTACATAATTTACATGAAATCTCCTTTAATACAGTTCTCAATAGATCAAAAATCTTATCTTGACTTTACCATAGATTAGAGAGATAAATTTGACTTTGACAGACACTTATGTATTCATCAAAACTTTGGTTCAAAATGTAAGTTGTAAGGTAATTCTTATATTGCGCTACATTTGTCTCATGGAATAAGCATGATTACTTCAGTGAGCGATACTGTAAAGGCCAAGTTTTCCAGCGCCAAAGGCAAGGTATCCTTGGTAACAGTTGACCAAGTTGACCAATGTAAGCAATGTGTAAAATGTTATTGAATGTAGGCAGAAAGTAGAGACCACCACTTGCTGCAATTTTTACTACTTCCTTAGCCTCCACGTTCACACATCTTGTCGTACACACGCGCTGGTTGTGAGTACTTTGAATTTAAGTGTTTCTGTTTACCCCTGTGGGATAAACGCGTGAGCTAGCTCCTTCTAAGGATGCGTTGCGCCGGCAGTAAGAGGAATATTCCCTCAAACTGTCGGCGCAGTAAATCCTCCATAAACCTGCTAAGAGGTTTTTCGGGTCGGCAACGCGCGAGTGATACCCCTGGTGTTGTAAGCGTCCATAGGCTATGGTAACCGCTTACCATCAGGCGGGCCGTATGCTTGTTTACCTTAGTGGGATAAAAAAAGTGTATGTTATTGAATGTAAGATACTGACCTTGACAGGCAGACCTTGCAGCGTACACATATCAAGACCTTAAAATAATGTCGGCTACAAAAATACCATGTGCTTACTCTCACTTCAAATACTCGAAAATTGTTTAAAACATACCTTTGTATCATTTATACATAACTTAAGGGTGTACCACTCGTCAAAATTCTATCCCTAATGTCACTTCGTAAAAGAAATTTGGTCTAACCTTAAACAAAACATTGGACATATTCTTACCCTTCTGACATACAGGCGTATACATGTTATATTTATGTAAAACTCAACAGTATGTAAACAAAATTTTTCCTTTCTCCCCAGGGACCTCCTCCATCATTGGTTTGGCAGATGTAACTGACAACAAGCTTCTCTGGAGACAGCTGATCGCGGAGCTCGCGGGAACATTCCTGCTGACCTCCATCGGTGTAGCGTCGTGCATATCCATCGGGGCGTCGAATGCCCCTCAGACGACCAGCATCGCGCTGTGCTTCGGTCTTCTCGTCGGCTCCATTGTACAGGTCAGTGCCCTTACTGAATCAAATCGAAGTCAATATAGGTGTAAAGTTGCAATGTTAAAATTACGGCAATTTTTTTTGTGTGGCAACACTGGTCGTGATGTTCTTTCTGGTTGTGCTTGCACAGCACAATAGGTTACGTTATAAGAAATACAGAAAGGAAGAAACACGATTCTTTTGCACGCCATTAAGAGTTTGATGTGTGAGTGGTATAACCTTTATAAAGTACTAACCTTTTTTATCCGACTGCTGAAGGAGGGTTATGTGTTTTTTAGGTCAAATTAAATACATACTAACTAGCTAAAGTCAGCAACGAAAGTCGTTGAACACAGCCAATGTTTAAAAACATCACAGTACCAAAACTATTCATTAGATTTTGACTAAGGTAAAGCATTATAATTGTTTTCTAATAAGAGAACTTGTACTGCATTCTAAGGCCAGTAAATTCTGAATATTAAAGATGTTAAAGCATTTTGAAGATTTCATCGTGTTCAGCTACTTTCATTGCTGACTGTACGTAGTTATAGGTAAAATTTCTTCCAGATCGGCTTCTTTTAATTAAATAAAACCAGTGAGAGAGAAATTAATTCGAATGATTCAGATTTATAGAGATGAATTTTTATTAAAATAATCCCCGCCGCTTAGATTTACCATAATTATTATTAATCGAAAATGCAAATATACACAATATTGTATTCATATATTTGAATAAAAATGGAGATTAACCACTTAAAATTATTCCTTTTGGTCTAAATAATCATGTTTTACGACTCATAGCGAAAGGTAATCAAATTTTGGATTACAAATTACAATACGTTACATATTCATTCTCTATCAGAGGTTTATAATTCCGGTTCAGAAGCGTAAAACGATAAAATTACATTGGTTTAAAACCTTCTTAGTTTACTTTTGTTTTTATTTATTTTTTTAATTCTCAGTATCATCGCGGGGTTTGGATTTGTGCACAGTCGATGGAAGATGGCAATAGGCTCGCCTCTCAATACATGGGGCCGAAATATACCTACCGGAATGTGGGTGTACATTAGTACAGTCACGATCAAAAACATTATAAACTTACAAAAGTGCTAAATCGATTTTCTCTTAAAGTAGGTACTAATAGAACTTTTGTGATATTACGAACACAATATTTACGAATCAATACTATAGTGACATTGGTGTTATGTTACTTTGCAATCGTTCATTCATAAAAAAATCACTTTAGCCATTTCGTAAGTATTTATATGGCTGTTACCATGACTGACTGTACACCTCTAGGGTATAGTCCGCGCGGAACGAGTTGGCCGCGCCTTAGGTAGGGACGGGGGTGAGGCGGCGGATTACTGTGAACGAAAGCAAGCGCCCCGCCCCTCCGTCCCAACAAACACTAGAATGCAACAGAAATCGTTATACATTTTCTCAGATGAGTGCACAAACTGTACACTGAATGCGTTTTAGCTATGGCAATAAATGTGGCGATTTCTAATGCTAGCGGAAACGCTATGAATAAAATATACAGTGCTGTTAAAAAGAAATAAAACTACACTATGTATGACAAGTTTCACTTTCTCGAATATATTAACTATACATAGTCGACAAACCCAGTTTTTATAATTATTAATAACCCATATGGGTTTGTCTAGTAGTCGACTGCTGAGAAAAGTGTTATTTTTATTTTTTATTCTTGACTTTTGGCCCAGTACCGAGTCTTAGGCTAATATTCAGGCTGAGATTCAGAGAAGAGACTCAGCATGAACTAACGCTTCCGTATGTCAAATTGTAATACAAATTTGACATACGAAAGCCTTACTTTACGCTGAGCATCGTCTCTGAATGTTAGCCTCAGAGACGATGCTAAGCGTAAACTTAAGCTTCTGTATAAATCCCGTCTCTGAATATTAGCCTTAGTGTTGTTTGTGTGGGTGGTTTGGTGGTGGCTAGCCAGACATCTAGTACCTTCTGGTAGTAGCGAAAAAATCCTTCGAATACATAGTATAATAAAAATGGGCGATAAAATATCCATAAATACTAAACTCTTGCCAGATAACAATTTCTTCAAGCTCCTTGTCTTACAATGTCAACTTAAATAAAGTTGACACAATGAATTATATCGTAACCAGTAGCTATCTAAAACTAACTTGCCTCAAGGCATCTAATCTGCTTGTACAAACATTGCCGCGAGATAATAAGCGATCTCAAAGGATCTCACTTTACGATAACAATAGAACATTGCAATAACATAGTGTAGCTGACAATAACATGAAATCGGACAATCCTCGGTACGTCCGGCCTTTCCCACGCGGTCGCAGACCCGCGAGCGGTCGCGCGTAATATGTATAACACATTCAATATCGTTAAAAGGCCAATATGCTAAATAGACAAATATATTAACCTTGACATACGGAGTAGTTACTGATTAAGTGGCAGGTTTTAAAGTTCTTTAAAGCCGTACCTACTTACATATCATCCAATTAAGTGCAAAATCATTTTTTTTAATTTAACTTATAGAGCAAGCAAGTCATAGATTATTCCGATCCTTACTGAAAATCGTTCTGGTTTATAATTTGGCAATATAATTCTGATGCCATTCATCAATATTTGTATTATAATGTGTTGAAATTTCTCTGTCTTGTAACAACAATAATTTTGTGAAAATTAAACATACACTATTTGGTATCTCCATGACCCATTTGTATATATTTTTCTACTGTCACTATATATAGGTAGTTTAAACAAATTGAACAAGAGTGTAATTGAGATAGCCAAGTGGTCACGAATACGGTATCTATTCGTCACGCATTTACGTACCCTCAGGCGTTTTGGGAACTAATCAAATTGCGCACATAACGGTAACACGAAATGTGTGATTTTCTTTATATTTAATAGTTTTAACCTCGAAATTTTTGCTGCGTACTTAAGATACTTTATGTAACGTTTTACATAAATTATAAAATATTATGTAGTAGCGATTGTCCGCGTTTTAATTGCATCCGATCCATTATTTTTTTATACAAAATGTCCTTCTTCAGGATGCTACATATTTTAACAGACAGACAGTTACTTTCGCTTAATTTAAAATATTAGTACGGATCACAGTCCCAATATCGATAGTGATTATAATATTGAACATGATGTATCGTCGACCATGAAATAGTGAGTACGTCGAAGTGGTACAAGTAACATACTCGTAAGTGATATGCAAATCAAACTTGATCTGTACTTTATTGATATTTGGTTTTCTCTAATAACAATAGTGTCGAAATAATAGGCGTGTATCTGTAAGTATGTTCAGTTTAATGTCTCTTCACTTGGGTCAAGGTGAATAAACCTTTATGGTTTAATGATAATTTGATAGGCATAACAATATTTAATTTACGAACTTTTGCAGTGAAAGGAAATATAATTAACAACATAGAATTTGAAGTGTTTTGACGCAGCGAATTAAAATTGAAATGACATAAGTGTAACTTTCGAAATATATATATTTTTTAATTTTACGATTGCTAATCATACGAGGTCAAGTGATAGATCTGAAGGTGCATGAAATTATTCCGATCAATCGAACAAAAATGATAAATTAAGATATGTCATGCGACTCTTAGAGATGTTGATAACATTCAATTTGTTAATGATTAATTGTAACATGGTCCACTACACTTAAAGTTGTTGATATGTCGATATTATTGTGACCAATATTAACGATATAAGTAATAGTTAGGTTGTATTGGTTCAAGGCTAATGTAACGACTGGGGTTTATTTCAGATAAACCGGTGTAAGTCTGTAAATAGCATTTTGCTTGTTAATTTGTGTTATACACTAATTTTGTAAGTTTTTCTTACAAAGATTAGTGTAAACACTTTAGAAAAACGTAAACAAAATCTTTATTTATTTGGAAAGGATATAAAAATCTTACAAATGATTTAAACCGCTTTTGTTATACAACTTTTTGAAAAACCTTATCAAAGCTTCATTATTCTTGTGTCAAATAAGTAAATTCTTATTCCTTTCCTATTTGGACCCGAGCAAAACCGCGGGCAATACCTATATCTATATTTAAAGCCACTGCTAAAATAAGTCAATTAGATACTTGAGATATAACAATGTCATAAACCCTTTATACTTTATTGTATAAATTAACACTAATATACGCATTTGTAAGGTTTAATTTTTCCGTTTTAGCACCTTTGTCACCAACTTATTTAATGCTGATATCATGTTACATTCTAGATAAATCCATATTTGAGTCATTGCCTTTTAAACCCTTATGACGTGAAACATCAAACGAACGATAAAAAGCGTGGTCATTCAGACATTTCATTTTAATACTAATTTTGACAATTGCTTGCGACATGTTTTATTGAAAACATTCAATTAACTTTAATTATGGCGTAATAATTGTAATTATGAATGATTAATGCAAATCTTCTCTTTTTCTTAAGAATTTTGAAAATACCTTTAAAAGCAGCACACATTTGTCTGTCTGTATAAATAAAAGGAAAATGTGATTGACTGATGTATCAACGGAAAGCTCAAACCACTGAATGGATTGAGCTGAAATTTGGCACTCAAATAGATATTATTACGTAGGCATCCACTAAGAAAGGATTTTGGGAAATTCCCACGGGATTGGAAAAAAAAATGAACGCTTGTAACACCACGGGGAACAGCTTGACTTTTGACTTTTTTTTTGACAAATCAATGGAAGCACTTCATATCTAATACTCATTTGAGACACTATGTACTTGTGACATAATGTTATCGAAGCATTTGACGTGCTTCGGAGAACCATATATCTCAAAAGACAAAAAATATGATTTAGAAACCATTAAATAAATAGGTACTTCTTGATTCGCCAAAAATAACAGTTCTCAAAATATGCTTAAAGTTACTTATTCATTAAATTTCTATAGTCAATCGATAAATTAAAGCATTCATAATTACGAAGTTTCGTCGAAGACTTTCAAGTATGGAGTTGGAACATCGCCTTAGATAAACAACTCAAGTGCTGCATCAAAGGAACGTGATTGCATATAAGTTTAGGCCTACTTGCAGATGTCAGTCGTATTTGCCAAACTGCATTGTATGAATCGCCTTCACAATAAATGAAGTGTAAAATGACTTTAGCCAGAGCTAAGTAATAATTATGCTGATCAATGGAACTACAAGATTAAACTGCGCTTTCCGTGATCAGTCTTTAGATGGATGAGCATTCCGTATTTTAGGCTTTACGGGATTTGTGTTTCGGATGGGGTAGAGCAAGATTTTCCCAAATTTTCCCAAAAGTGATGATTTACTGACTCATTAGCCTAGTGCTCCTAAACGCGATTACTACGCTTGAGGTCCTGGGTTCGATTCCCAGGTAGAGAAAAGTGTGATTGGGTTTTTCAGTAGCAGCTCAGTTTGGTTTAGCCGAGTTGATGAAATCGACACGCCTATTTACATAGGACCTAAATATACCGTAGAACCGTAGGTAGATATACATAAGTACCTCTTGTCTAATCCTATGGGGAATACAGGCGCTATGGTATGTAAGATCTTCTCTAAACGCAGTATTACTATGAAATTTCTCAAAATTAATAATTAACCTTACCTTAACGACTATCATATTAATTGTAGCAGGCACACGACTCTTTGCTCAGCTGTACACATACAGGGTGAATATATAGTGTGTATATATGTGACATACAACATATAAAGCCGTTGACAACTTCACACATGACCTTTGCAGCTACTTTGCTCCAATAGGTGCGCAAACTGGTTCAATCCACGGTTGATATTGCGCAATCCCCTACCTGCGCAACGTCGTCATCTGTCAATCGGATCGCATGGATTAGCATGACAATGGAACAATGAGACTCATGCGCATGGTTGCCATGTGTGAACTTGCACTGGGATATCGATCTGAGATTTAATTATAGCAATTTCTGTTATATTTTTCATAGAAATTATAATGTTGGCTGCAGATTTACTGTTCTGCGTACAAAAATATTATAGATTCGAAAGTAACTATGTCTGTTACCTTTTCTCGTCTAATCGCTAGTCAAATATTCATAAAATTGGACAAGGAGATAGCTTTCATCCTGAGGAAGGACACAGGCTGCTAGATGCGAGCTAGTTGCAGTATTAAAATTCAATATTTTCTATTATACTCTTTGGGCGGCCAGATATCTAAGTTTAATATAGTAGATCCATCTTCATGGCACAGAAATTCACAGAATTTATTGCCGATTCGAAAGCACAGACATATCCCGCTAATTGTCGACAAAATGGTGACCCTACACATACAAGACGACTGTCACGAGATGTCGCGTTGTCGCCGCAACAATGTCAGTGTCTCGACACGTATATTGTGAGCAATTGAATAGCATCTAGTTATGGCTATGATATGTTGATATAATATAATGATTAAATACCAAGTACAGTTACACATTCAGAGACCGCGAATACATTGTTTTTGAGCTTTGAAAAATGAAGAATGTAAAATTAATTTTGTTAATGAATTGTATTGTATTGTAGTACTTGCTGTACCTCTACTTACTAGAAGAGGTTAAAGTAGCCATATTAGCGAGTGCGTATTTGTAAAATATTTTATACTAGCTTTCCGCCAGCGGCTTTGCCCGCTATACCACGGGAACCATACATTTTACCGGGATAAAATGTAGCCTATGATCTATTCCAGACTATGTTCTATCTCTGTGCCAAATTTCATCCAGATCCGGTCAGTAGTTTTTGCGTGAAAGAGTAACAAACATCCATACATACAAACTTTCACATTTAATAAATATCTTTGGACATTTTACACAGCACTATCTAGTCCCAAACTAAGCACAACTTGTACTATGGGTACTAGACAATGGATATACTACTTATATACTATTTTTTTGTAAATACATACTTCTTATATATAAGAAACACCCAGACAAACACAAACACTTATATTCATCACATAAATATTTGTGTCTTGTGGTAATCGAACCCTCGTGACCAGCAGTCCGGTCCTCGAACCATTAGACCGCAGACGTCGTCGAATTATAATATTAGTAGGACGTAAAGTAACAGAGCAATGTAAGTTTTCCACAAAATGCTTGCCCGGATATTTTTTTGTCTACGCTTATATTGTGAATTTGTCATAATCTTATTTTGTATTCGTACGATAAAGAGCGAGAAAAACAGTGGAATTTTTGTCACGACGCCCTTGAGCCTGCCTGGTTAGGTATATTTTTGCTAAAATAATAACATCTAGAAGGATTAAAGACTATTGTAAAGGCTTGCCCTCAATTACATGGGATCTAAAAACATACCGACCAACTGTAGGTGGAAGAGGCATGATGGTATGGTATGATATGTAAATCATTTGCTATAACAATTGTTGAATCAAAAGTCTTAAGTGTTAAGACACATTAAACCCAACAATACTTAACCAAATCAATAGCAATAAACCCGTTAATTACGAAGGCTGTAGCCGGAGGATGCAAAAAAATACAAAATTTATTTAACTAATTTATTACAAGTTATTACAATAATTATATTGCTAAGGCTAATGTCGACAGTTGATCGATGTTGTATCAAAAGTGACGCATTCCGAGGGGCCGCGATGTCCGGTGTTCAGTTCTGCTGCATCGGCGCCTCGTGACCGTAGATGTCGTAAATGCACAATAATGAGGTAAACGCTTGTCAGCGTTCCTGGTGCTAGGCGAATGTGTAACACCTCCCCCCGAAGATCAGCAACTATTTCGAAATCGTGTGTGGAAGAGATGATGAAATATTGCTGTGGTTTATTCTTATCTTGCTGGGACTGGCCTTGCTTGGTCTTTGAATTTCGGCGTAATCTCCTGAAGATGTTACAGTTTCCATTTCAGTTGATTGAGTTTTATGAAGATGTTTCGCTCTTTGTCGTCGGTACATTAGTGCTATAGTGAGTGCACATGCACCGAATAGTATTAAGTAGATTGGAATCGTCGTATGGTAGAGACTTGTATCGATGGTTTCATCTAGTTTAACTGGATTCTGGAGAGCGATCTTCGTATTGATAGAGTGCAGATTTTCTAAGTCCACAGAATTTAATATGATTGGTGCTTCGCTTGACGGTTCTAGTTCATTGAATGTGACTGGTTGCATTATTTCTAAAGCAAATCCTTTAATATGGTTATTGGAGTTTGCTATAGTGAACTCAGGCGTCCTGATGTAGCAGTTGTATGGTATGATAGCTAGATAGCTTCCTTCAAGAGTTTTATATGTTTCTTGTCTGCAAGATATCTTTACTTTGGTTGAGTATGGAAAACTCATGGTGTAATGTTTTTCGTCAAGTTGTTCTACAGCTTCTTTCTTCAGAATGACCGGAGATAATTTACAAGATGGGTGAAGCTCTTGCTTGGTGATCAAATGCTGGATACAGTCTGGTTCCTCTTGGGTTTTGTAGTTTGTTTTTGCTTCGCAGAGGTACATAGAATTTACCTTCGGGCATTCAGCCTCCATGTACCTAGAATCTTTTCCAGAAATCGCAATGAAGGGTAGGACAGGTAAGAGAATTTTATTATGCTTGTTAGGGACAATGGATAGTTTGTAAAGGTTATAAATTGGAGGGAAGGCAATCGGCACTTTAAAAACTATAACTATCTGATTATCTATGTAAAAGTATCCTAGTTTAATTACATCATAATAGTCTCTTAATTCTATGTTAAGGATTTCGTTATTAGTATAAAGAATCCTTAACTTATCTAATATATTCTTAATCTCAACTAAACTAATTATTGTATGCGGTGTGCTTGATGCACGTATAAAAGCTAAGGCATATTCGAGTTTATGCAATTCCTCAAATAAGTCATCTATATTATCACTTAGAATAATTAGATATTGGGTCATGTGGGCATAATGAATGAAATCTGAATATTTACTGTTAATTATCTGATTTAGGATATTACTCATACGTTCCTGATTTTTAGTTATATTAGTTAATAACTTAGCATTATGTAAGAACCAAGTTTTAGATAGACTAACGTGCTGATTTATTTGGGACTCTAATTTATGCTCATTTTCCTGAAGTATTTTTATAGCATTGTTATATTTAATTGCGTCAGTTTGGTCTAAATTGCCAGATATACTTTTAATTACAGAACCGAGTCCATCAATAAGTCCTCTTTTCTGACGCGTACGTTCGAACGATTCTAATTGCGTAGATATTTTAGCTAGTTTAGATGTAAGGTAATTTATATGTGGTTCAAACAAATAGTTAGTCTGATTATTTAATTCAGGTCTAACTTCGGATAGTTTAGAGCTAATTAAATCAACTTGAGTTTGTATAATATCGAGATTAACATAGTTAAGAAAGGAATGATAGTGGGAAACGACTCGTGTCGTTCCTAAATTAAAGGGTAGTAAACCAGGGCCGTTATCTAAGGGATCAATCATTACTTCTTGTCCTCGGGTCATCTGGAGCAGTAGCAAAAGTAGCATCCTGTAACAATACAGAATCCTTAGGGCTCCTCTTAATACGAGACTTTGCAACAGGGCCACGTTTCTTCTTAGTGTAGATGTGGATGGGAAGATCGGCTAGGACGGTATCTTGAGTGAAACGCGGGGCTAACTTTTGTCTACTTGCTAAAGGGTTACGAATGAATATTTGTTGATCAGGGGTATATTCCTTTTCATTTTCACGATTTTTATTCCTATTTTCAGTTAATTCAGTCCTATGATGGAGAGCAGTTTCATTAATTATATCATAAACCTGAGTTAATCGTCTTTTATGTTCTTGTAAGTATTGTTGCAGTAAGTGCTCGGATAAGTCAACATCTAAAGTGTCTCGGGGATCGAAGTGACCTGTTATTAATTCTATAGGCCTACATTTAGTGAAGCTGTGTATGGAACTATTATAACCTAAAATTGCATAGGGCATAAGGTTAATGGCAGGCTCATTACGCTTTTCTAATTTCAGTATTCTGAGGTGTTCGAGAATAGTAGAATGAAAACGCTCTACTATACCATTATCGTTAGGAGCGTGTGCAAGTATCTTATGGTGCTGTATTTTATGCAAACGGACAAATTCTGAGAATAGTGCATTAGTAAATTCAGGTCCTTGATCTGTAATAATAGTGTAGGGAACGCCATGATGGGTGCAAAACGTTAAAAGAGCTTGAACGACACTTAAGGCTGTACTATCTCTAAGATGATATGCTTGTGCATACTTCGAGAAAGCGTCAACGAAGGTTAGGAATTTTTCGTTCTGAGCTGTGAAAAGATCTAGATGTACAACTTCAAAGGGCTTGGAAGGAGGAGGAACTATGGAGAATTTTTGCCTAATAGGGTTTCGATCATATTTAGCCTGTCCACAGATACTACATTCATTAATATACTTTGATATACTTTCTTTAATTTTAGGCCAATAATAACGATGTGATAGGGCAAGGAAACATTCAGTGATACCACGGTGATTTGTTTTTCCTTCGTGGTAATTACGGATTATTTCTTGTTGTCTTAAGTAATCTTTAACGTTCTCTACTTCTTTTTTAGTTAAGACCATATTCAAGGCAGAACTTTTAAATTTATCCTGAATAATGGGAATAATAGTATACATAGCCAAAGGTGGATGAATAATAATACCAGTTTTTACTTTAGGGTTTACATATTCCTTTATAGCATTGATTACGTCATTTTCGAGATTAGACTCAGATAATTGTATAGTTGTTTTAGTGTGGGTTTCAAAGGGCTTAGATACAGTTGGGCGTTTTTTAATATCTCCTACAAGTACAAAGGATATTTGGCGGTGGAATTTATTAAGGGGTTCATCAGATATAGGTACTTCTAGGATGGGATTCTCAGCACTTGTGTGAGCTGTTACTGTGGTGGATCCAGAAACTGAAGGGGGTTTTTCAGATGTGTTAACTGCGATAGAGTTTGCATCTTCGTTATTTATTTCGATACGGGACAGGGCGTCTGCGTTAGTATTAAGCTTTCCCTGCTTATAGACAGTAGTGAAATTATACTCACTAAGTTTTAATCTCCAGCGAGTTAAACGTGAATTGGGTTCTTTTAAGTTCATGACCCATTGTAGAGGTTTGTGGTCTGTGACAATTTTAAATTTTCTGCCAAATAGATAAGGGCGGAAGTATTTGGTTGCCCACACGATCGCTAACAGTTCTTTTTCAATTGTGCTGTAGTTGATTTCACTAGTGTTTAATGTGCGGGATGCATACGCTATGGGTTTATCGCTCCCTATCTGTCCTTGGGAAAGAACGGAACCAATGGCAAGGTTGGACGCGTCAGTTGTCAGTATAAAGTCCTTACTAAAATCTGGATATTGCAAGATAGGGTCATTGGTTAATAGGGTTTTGCATTTCTCGAAACAACTAATGTAACTGGGATCATTTAGATTAATTTTTGAACCCTTTTTTAGACACTGTGTCATTGGCTTTGTTATACGGGCAAAGTCCGGAATAAATTTCCTGTAGTAACCTAATAAACCGAGAAAGCGTTTAATTTCAGTTGCCGTTTTGGGTATTGGGAATTTTTGGATTGCCATGATTTTATTCGGGTTAGGTTTAATTCCATCTTTACTAATAATATGTCCCAAATATGCAGTTTCTAACTTTAAAAATTCAGATTTGTCCATTTGGATTTTGAAATTGGATTCTCTAAGTCTCTGAAATACCTTTTCTAAATTTACCATGTGTTCCTGAAGGGAAACTGAAAACACTATAATATCGTCAAGATAGACTAAACATATATTATTTTGCAGGTCTCTTAGGACATTGTCCATCACCCGTTGGAAAGTTGAAGGGGAATTTTTTAAACCCATTGGCATGCGAAGAAACTCAAAGTGTCCATGCTCGACTGTAAATGCAGTTTTGTGAATATCATCCGGGTTCATTTCGACCTGATGAAAACCACTGGCAAGGTCCAGGGTGGTAAAATAATGACAGTTGCCTAACTTGTCAAGGACGTCAGAAATATTGGGTATTGGATAACGATCGTCTATAGTTTTCTCATTTAATTTTCGGAAGTCTATTACCATGCGCCATTTTGTTTTTCCGCTGGCGTCAGGTTTTTTGGGAACTACCCAAATGGGGGAGCTCCATGCAGATTGCGAGGGACGTATGATATTTTGTTGTAGCATTTTGGAGATTTGATCCTGAACTTCCTGTTTATGTATGAACGGATATCTGTAACTTTTCGTATAAATTGGCACATCATCTGTTGTCCGGATAGAATGCTTAATTTTGTTAGTGAAGGACAAAGGTTCAATCATCAATATAAAATACATCAGCGTACTGGGCACAAAGTGTTTCTAAATTAACCTTTTCTTCGGGATTTAAATGATCCGTGCGTAAGCGAGACAATACCTCATTTACGCGATTGGACTGTTGTTCGGTACGCATGCACTGAACATTAAAAAATTCTGCATTAATCGGACGATCCATAGAAAATACTAAATCATGACGTGATGAATTTGTTACTTCTACTATACCTCTATTATTTTTTACAGTTGTAATACAATCACCTATGGAACAATTCGAAATATACTGCTCTGGAATTATAACGTCACCATCTTTAGAATTTATTGGTACTTTAACTAATTTAGATGAATTAGCCGGTATTATGTCTTCGTACAAATTGCTATTACGTGAATCATACATTAACAGGGGATTACTAGAATTGCGAGTGATTAATAATCTATTTTTTAAATCAATGTTAGATTCTAGTTTTTCTAATAAGTCATAGCCAATCAACCCATCGAAAAATTCGTGGAATGCATAAATAAAGAGGGTAATGTCACCTGGTTCATTAAATTCCTGGAAACACGGTAAAGTAACAGAGTAGTCACTTCTAGAAGTGGCGTGAATATTCGTAACCTCGAAAGGATCATAGTTAAGTGGTATATGAGATAAATATTTTTGAGCTACTGCAGGACTAAGAAAAGACATATTTGCACCTGTGTCAATTAACAATTTAAGTGGAGGGTTAGAAATTTTAATATATGGTAATTGCCTCTGAGTTTGTAAATTAATTTCTATTTTAACTTGTCTGATTTCGGGGATTTGTGAAAATCCTCGTTTTCAGCAGACAGGGTGTCTCCTACCTCCTCTATGGTGTACGAGTCCGTACATTGCGGTTGCTCATACTCGTATTCACTAGTATAAGCATATCCGGGATACTCAAAATATTCCTGAGGGCTATAATCATCACTGGCATAATAATCGTTATAATAATCATACTGTTGATCATTAAAATTATTAAAATGTAATTCTTTCGATTTAAGATAATTAGAAGGGGGTGGATTCCCAGATCTCGACCAATCGTGGGGTGCACGTGGGGTAAATGGTTTAGCTACATAATGACTAACACCACTCATAGGTTGCGGAGTGTTACTAGGCGCTGGTTTAGGGCCTGGCATTTTAAAAACTGTACTCTGAGGTCTGTAATTAGGCGGCGGCGAGCTAAACATTTGCTGTGTCCGTGTAGGACCTCGATATTGAACGGACTGGTTTTTCCAAAAAGGTTGCGGTTGAGGCATAAATGGCCGCGAGGGTCCTGGCATATTAAAAGGTCTAGGGGGCGGTAAATTAAATGGACGTGGTGCGGGCGATGCCGTTTGAACAGGCGGTGGCCTAAAGCCGTAAGAAAATTTGTGACTGACCTGGTGCTGAGACTGCGACTTTCTGTCAGGAGCATGATCGTTGCGCTGCTGCAAATATAACGTATTCATCTCCTCATGCACAAATTCTAAAGCTTTTTCAATTGTATCAGGCCGCATGCAACGAATGCGAGAACCCAGCGGGTCGCGTAGACCACGTAGGTACGACTGTAAGGTGAGTTTTTTATACAAGGTGCGTTTTGATTCAATGGTACTCGCTATCGTTTCATGTAGACTGATATAGGTCATTATAGTGCTAAAAAGATTTTGGCACTGTTCATAAAACTCTTGAGGGGTTGCCGAACCCTGGGTTAAAAGCGCAAGGTCATTATATAAGGACGTCTCATCGCGTTGATCGGCAAAATTGTTAACTAAGGCACTCCTGACGCCCTCCCAAGTCTCCGGGATACCATTCGAATTAATCGTGCGCGCTGCTGACCCCACTATTTTATTTAAAATTCCATTTAATAATGCTAAATTAGTTAACTGAAAAGCTGGCCCATCTTTCATGTACTGTTGCACTAATTGATCACATAGTTTTATAAATCGAGTAAGTACGTTCGAGTTTCCGTCGAATTCCGGAACCAATCGTAGGGCCTTGTAAATCTGATCTACTGATTCAGCCATTTTCGACGTAATAATTATACTGCTATCCTTTTGTTCTGTCTCTAAATTTCTATTAGCGTCTAAAGTATTAATTCTACTGCTATTACTATCTAACCTAGGGGACCGAGATTGCCGTGGGTGGAAAATCTTGGATAATATAAGGAAACACTTTAAAATAAAAAGGAAGCGACTCTAGAGCGATTCTAAAGTACTTACATGCAACGATTCTGTACCTCTGCTGTATCGATGTCTGGATACTCCTCTGGACTGCAGCACTTGTAGGTTCAGGATACTCGTAAGGTGCCCGATAGCCACCCGGGTGACTCGCGATCCTATCAATTTAATCTCGCGAACCGGCCCGCGAGTATCCTACCGACTGCGCCAATTACGAAGGCTGTAGCCGGAGGATGCAAAAAAATACAAAATTTATTTAACTAATTTATTACAAGTTATTACAATAATTATATTGCTAAGGCTAATGTCGACAGTTGATCGATGTTGTATCAAAAGTGACGCATTCCGAGGGGCCGCGATGTCCGGTGTTCAGTTCTGCTGCATCGGCGCCTCGTGACCGTAGATGTCGTAAATGCACAATAATGAGGTAAACGCTTGTCAGCGTTCCTGGTGCTAGGCGAATGTGTAACACGTTAACAGCAACAATTATTTACTAAACTTAGGCATGTTGCATAATGCGATCCCACTCTGTTGCTACTCTTTGACATTTGTACTGTTGGGATAACACCGTCCTGGAAATTGCTGCGTAATTATCAACCTTATTGCTTGAGGCGCAAGAAACACAGTTCTGTATGATGAATAAACTGTACTTGTGTAGTTTTGTCTATTGACATGTGGGTGTCTGCATATTTGAAGTTTACATTGTTTATGTTAAAGTTAAGAGGTTTTGTTTTATGGCTTTGTCTTGGCAATTAAGGGCTTCGGTTAAAGGTAATTTTATTTGGGATATATCTACATTGCAAAAGGCATTAGTAGATAAATCAAAACCCACTTTTATTTCATCATCCTAGCGTAGTTTTTTCCCAACAGGATTTATTATGAGTTCTAAATTATTAGATCATATCTGATAATTATATTATCAGAGTAATTCCTCAATAAGGCCTTTTCTGATGATTTAAAATATGTTTTTAGCACATTGAACACACTTCAAACCTATCACAATTAATAAACCTATCAAAATTAAACACCAACATAAAATTATCAAAATTTGTTAGACAAGCAATAACCAATTATCGCTTCTTTCAATTAATTACTCTTTGCCATTTGTGTACCAACAAAGGATTTTGTTGACTCTCTTGTGTTTTGTGAGATTGTGTAAATTTACATAAACCGGGCTATTAGAATTAACGGACACGACTTTTATGATGTCTCGATCGAGATAATTATGTTTAGATGTTTACTAACAAGCTTTAGATTGTTTGCATATGGAATTTGTTTATTTACTATATTGCACGCCTATATTAGACAAACAATTCAATGTCGAATGGTCCATCAAGTTTGTAAACATTGTTTAAAAACAATTTATTGTTTCATTATGTTTAGTTAATGTTGATTTAGTTTTCGGAACAACAATGCTGCCTAGAGAAACATCTCAAACAGCATTCAATGTAAGCAAGCCTGTTTATGTTTACTTAAATTGTGTTTAAATTACAATCTAGAGATGGGACTATTATTCACAGTTCAGTTTAACAATAGAAATAGAAAAAAATGTGGCAAGTTTAACTGAGATTTAAAACTTTAAAAGATCATCAGTGGTAATTTGGTCAAAAACGAACAGGATTGCCTAGAACATTCTAGATTGTAATAATTTAAATCCATTTTGTAGTCTTTAAAGCTTTTTAAACTACATTTATCACGACTGTATCTCCAAGGTTACTAAGGGATATACTGATGTATAAAACAATCCAAACTTCTATCTGCTGTTGCGAATTTCATAGAAAAACCCCATCTATGACTTCACTTTCAGAAGCCGATTGCGACCTTTATACAATGGGGCAGCTATAAGCGTTTTGTAGTCTTTAATATATTAGTTTTGTCAAGCACACCACCCAGGAAATCATTAAGAAGATCATTTTAGCACAAGTACCTATTCAAAACATGATTTATAATAACGAACGGTATTCTTATTTCTTGAATCTTCCATTGCCAAATAAGGGGTGCGACAAAAAATGAATGAACTCAAGTTCGAGTGCGACCAAACAGTCGCAGCCGGGGGGTTATTGTCGACCAACTAACGGTACCGCGTCAATGCCCACGAAATAAATTGCAATCATAATTTTTTGTTAAACTTAATCGGGACCTCGCGAATATGTATGTTCCATAATGGGCCCATTTTGGCTTGCTTATCTAGAATGTTAGATCATGTTTAGTGAAAACTGTTATTTAACAATTTCTGGTCGATTAAAGATAATGCCAGGTTGGTTTTTTCTATGAAATTCTCAATACCGGTTTGAATTTTCCCCTATAAATAACAATACCCTCACCCCATATTACATTACATGTTATATAAGGTGGAAGGGACATCGACGCACATCCGAATACCATGAGGTCAGTACATGATTCTGGACCCCCCTGCGTTGAAATTTTTCATAACTTTTTTTATCAATTTTTTTTTCTGCAGCTTGTTTTACTTGAACGTGTAAAGAAACATTATTTCTATCTACCCAAATTAGATTTATAATTAAAAAATCATTATTTCATTTATTCTTGATCGCGCGCGATAACATTCACCGCGGAGCGTTATAATCGCGTTTTTAGCAATACACTGCGCGCTCGAAGATGTCAATATCTGCAATAACCGATCATTTTCTACTAGAATGACCTAGGTCATTTTATTTTTGACCTTGAGTGAAACCTTGTCACGACGTTTGTGCGTCGATGTCCCTTCCACCTTGTATACTGGTGAACTGTGGCTATACATTAGTACACTTCTACCTTATCCTTTGGGGAAAACAGGCGTGATGGTATTTTATTTCATCTATCTTGTATGAGCATAAACAATTAAAAACATATTATTTTAGTACCCAAATTTTTCTGACGTAATATTTCTCATGAGCAGATAATGATCTTAAAATTATAAAGAAAATAATTAAAATACTAGTTCTAGACGTATTTAACAACTAGCTAGACGAACTAAATACATAATCATTACGGCGCATGTTATATTATTAGTTTACATAACACGGTATATTATGTAAATAAGACAATGCCTCCATTAATATTAACTCAGAACAGGAAATGTTGTTTGACTACAACTAAGCAAATAAGCCGTTTGTTTTTACAACAATATTCTGGCCTTTTGACAAAATAAATAATAACTCAAAAAGTAACAAATACTCTATAGTTTTTATACAGTTGACAGTGTAGAACAACAAATGGCATAGAGACAATTTCGAGTACCTAATATTTTCGGCTAATACTTATATAATTTTTTAATTGACAACAGAAATCGTTTCTTGCATATTTTTCCGTCTACGTTAATTATGTACTTTTAAATAATTCGAATACTGCCAATGATGACTGTTTAAATACCATACTAATTTACTTATTTAATAATAATCATGACCATTATACTGCATTTGCATTACTTTTAGCAGCATTTCCGATAAAAAGCATAGTCTCAGAAAATGTCGTTCGTACTTTTTATGCCAAATCATTTTGTCATAAAACTTGTCTATGGTTTATGCGGAACACAACTTTTTTATAGACCTTATATAGATTGATGAGTGCAGCCTTGGGCTGATCGCAAAATAAGTCATTCGCTGCTTTAAAGTTTATACAACCCATAGATAATCTCACGTTATAGTCGATATAACTACTTACTGAAAAAAATAGATAATGTGTCATAGACTAATAAACTTTTCTACACTACAACAAATAATAACAATTAAATATATTAAAAACAATGAATAATTACTGTATTCGCGATATTTACAGCATAATAATATACATAATATTTCTTAGTTTTATATTATAGGTACATTAAAGGTTTATTTTTTCCTCAAAATACATATTTAAACTACCTATATCTACCTCTATATCTCTAGTTTTACTACATTTTAACGATCTATTTACTTTACTAATAAAATACATTAACAATATCCTTATATTTACTATTAATAAACTTAATAAAGCATCATGCAAGTTTTATATTTTTGATTTGCTTATTACTGCTTACCATCGCGCTTGTATCCCCTGCAGGGTTATGCAGTGGTCAATGCCCAGACTACGCGGGCAAAGCCTCTTAATCCAGCTACGAATTCAAACTTTGCTAGAATTGGAATTGAATTCAGCAGCCGCATTTGCGACTAATAGACTAATGAGTCAGTAACCTCATTACCTACCATTTACAAATTAATTGAGTTTTTACACGTCAAGAAACAAATTAATTTATGACCACATAAATAATACATCAATTGACCTCGTGTATTACGTATAAATTTAAAGTATTAAGAGCAATACTACGTCTAATAAAGATAAAAAATTACACCACAAACTGTCATACACCCAAAATAAAATATCCATAATAAATTAACGTTAAAATGCTTTTTCAATGTCAAACAATATGCTTATAAGCAGATTGCTTAAAATAATGAAGAAAGGTAATTTAACTGACCAAAGAAACGACTATAATGTCAATAAATTAATGTTTAAAGTCCACGAAATGCATTACAATATTACAAACCCAATGATTATCCGTTCACCTTACCACAAATTACTATCAGCACATTAATTACCATAGAAGTTTAGCGATGTAGTATGACAGTTACCGTATACCTTCGATTCATTACGAAATATCCGGTGGTTTTATATTAAAAGGAGAGTTCATTGCTACACTACGTTCAACGCGTTGAGGTGCGTCGTAAAAATGTCGCGTCTGTGATTGTTTTACAATGACACTATGAAATAAATTATGTAAATTAAATGTAAAATATGTAAACGTCAACTGTGAATGTAAAATGGATGTTCATAATATCATTTTGTTGAATTATAAAAAAATAAAAACCACAACAATTTTGTTAGCAGCCAGTCTTAAATTTTTTCTCCAAAAAGGTTTGAATCAAATAGTTCGAAAACGTGGAATAAAACCGTTTTTCTTAGCTTACAATGGCAAACATGAGACTTATTTCTTACCTAATTTTCGTGAAACTGAGGTACTGCTATTGTTTCGACATTTGAAAGTGGTAGCAATTGCAAGGCATGTGTATGACTCCTTTATAACTACTTCCACGTAGGTACTAATATAATATCTCGAAAATTATTTGGAGGTAGACCTTACCTATAACCTATAAATTAATCAAAAACCCGGAATCGATAGGTTTCAAGTAAATGTTTATAACTAAACTAAACTTTTCTTTCGCTCATTAATTGTGCGTATGGCTATTATAGATCATTGATCGATACGCACCCGTAGATCACGGCGACCTTGACTCTGATTGGCGTTAACCTGTTCGGAGTTGATCGGAACACTTCGTGACTGTTCGTAGGTCATGAGACTGTTAATCATAATATTACGACAAAAAATTTACTTTGACCATATTAATGCGTTTAATTGCTATTCTTTAATGTTAAGTTTGTAAATAAACAAACTAGTTTTGCTATTAAAATAGTAAAAAATTACGAGCGGAAACAAGTATTATTTTTGAAGAACAGAAACGGCATTGAGTTTCTTTCAAAAAATATTTACTCTGTACTGTCACCTTCAATAGTTCCAGAATATTTTTTTTTATTTAATTTAAACACTTGTTCATATAGATTCTGATGACTGAACAAATTAGTATAAAAATGAGTTAAATATATCGAATACTAAGGAGGTTTTTATGAAAGGTATAAAATTCTCCTTATAAAGTCTTGTGACAGACGGCTTGGAGCCATTTGTCAGCCATTAAGCAATCGCTGGTCTGCCCTACACCCATATTGAATTACGCTGTGTTTTAAACATATCATTGGACTCATAATTTGCATTCTGTTCATACATATATTTTAACCCGTCGATCAATCATGCGTTATTGTCAATAAAAATGATTATACTAATATATTAGACATATAAAACGATAAAATCAACGGACACATTCATTACCTATGAATTTAATTATAACATGTATACAATTTACGATTGTTTATATTTTTGACTTATGATTATATTAACACTAGCTTTCCGCCAGCGGCTTCACCCGCTATCCCACGGGAACCATACATTTTACCGGGATAAAAAGTAGCCTATGTGCTATTCCAGACTATAATCTATCTCTGTGCCAAATTTCATCCAGATCGGTTCAGTAGTTTTTGCGTGAAAGAGTAACAAACATCCATCCATCCATCCATCCTCACAAACTTTCACATTTATAATATAAAATAATAAATATATTAGTAGGATATATAGTAGGATTAGTATAAGTATATATATATTAACATAACATACCTGTATTTCCTAAAGGGTTGGTATACTAACCAGTAACTACAGCTCGCCGGTTACTAATGATCGGAATTTGGATGCTGCCACTGCGAATTTCATAGAAAATCCCTAACCCTTTATCTCGAACTGGGAACTGAACAAACTTTTACCCTTCTACTTAAAGACGTGTGAATGAACTTCAGTTACTCAGTACAATATAAACACCCTTTACATCTCGAATCACTGATAGTCGACCGTGACATTTTCCTTAAAATTTCGCAAGGCTCACTCGAAAACTTGTAAATATCAAAAACGCGAATTATTATTATTTGGCGCTCCGATTTCGCCACTTTTCTTAATGATTGTACCTTTGTACGTTAATTTGTGCGCCCTAAATCATGACGGCTGGTCCTGATGTCATAATTCATTAATAAAATAATTAAATTCATTCATTCTTATTGTATTATATTTTAAGTAAGTTTGTATTTAAAAAAGTATAAGTATTATCTAGGTATCGCTTTTTATTTTACACCGAGTCCATTCTGTAAGAGATTCTTATTAGCGATAAGACCGCCCATTGTACCATCTTATAAGATGGTTTCTTATATTGTTTTTGATGTGCAATAAAGAATATTCTATTCTATTACATCATCATTATGTATATATCCATTATCCAGTACCTATAGTACAAGCTCTTCTTAGTTTGGTGCTATGAAAAATGTCACAAAATATTTATTTACTATATACTGTTATAATTCATAATTTACATATGCTATAAAGGGTTATTTTTCTTATGACTTATTGGTCTCGTGATAGTTGTGATCCTAAGCGCGACTGCTACTCCCTATTACACGGGACCTAAACGGGTTTAGGTACATTAGTAACGTAGTACCTACACCTATACCTAACACTTCGACGATTACAGTCGTGATGGTATGAATCCATGCTACTGATATTTTTCTTAATCATGAGGTCATGACACGTTTTACTTAAAGGTACTTGTCGTGTTCGTGTACTTCTTATCAATTTAATGGCCATCATAGAATTTATATAAGACATTAGCTTTGTGCTTACTTACATTAATAATATTGTCCTCACTATATTGTTAAAATGTCACATAATAATGCAGGACTTAGGGGTGTTTCGTGGCGGTCGAGGTTAAGTCGATAACTACGCTCATCAACCGATATGAAAATTAAGGCTGGGCTTGCCGCAGTCAGTCTATTGATGGGTGACCACGTTGACCTATCGATACTGGTTGTCCTACTAACACATGAGAATCGTTAGTGATCAGAGAAGCCCGACGACATATGGCGTGTGTGTGTATGACAAGATCTATGAACGTGGAGTAAGCTAAAGAAGTATGTATGGAATCGTAGCAAGTGGCGGTCTCTAGTCTCTGCCTACCCCTGTGAGAAAAATGCGTGAATGTATGTATATATAGCAGGCCAGAAATTGAGTTGCGGAGGGCTGACAGCAGTCTCTACATTTGAGGCTAAAAAAATTTTTTGAAATATCTTTCAATATTCCACAGTGTACAGTCACGAGCAAAAACATGTATAGAGTTATACACTAACAACAGTGTTAAAGCGATTTTTCATGAATGAACGATGACAACTTTGAGATAACACCAATGTCACTATAGTATTGGTTCGTGTTCGTAATATCACAAAAGTTCTATTAGTATTTTAGAAGAAAGTCGCTTTAGCACTTTTGTTAGTGTATACATAATTATTTTTACTCGTCACTGTACAGTCGAGTACAAGTAGCTAAAGTTACGTGCATTACAATAATAACTTATTTCAACTGAGATGGCTTCCGCACACGCAAGATGGCCGAGATCTGTGTCTATTACCGTTTCGTATGGCTGCCCAATAAAAACATCGAATTGTGCAAGTTTTTGTGCATTTCCGTATATCTAACACAGTTTTACGGGAGTTTGTCGAAATTTGTTATTATGTAGATATCTAATAGATAAAATGCTGGTATTCGTAATAAATGTTCATCTGAATTTTTTAGGAAAAGAAAAATTGCAATAAGGGAAAAATAGTAAATTCGTGCTTGTTTCTATGGGGTATTGAAACTATTTACTAAAACTTAGATAGGACAACGTCTGTCGGTTCGGCTAGTCAATGAATAATGTATATGCATTCTACATGAGTCACTTTTACGCGAATTCATAAAAGAATAACAAATTACTAACATTAACTGCATAATATTTTATACCTTTGCAAATATACCACGTAGGTTTTACTCACAATGTTTTATGTACAGAATAAAAAAAACAAAGTCCTTCTCCTGTCGTAGATAACATCACAGATACTAATACAAAAACGAGTAAAAGTATGAGAATACCCGAACATTGAACCTCAGACCTCGTATGTGACTGACCCGCAGTACGCTATCAATCAACATATTTCACGCTTCACCTCACCGAAGCGAATTATATACGTTTATCTTTTGATGTCGGCGCATTGACGGATTCTGGCAACCCTGACTTTCAGATGATTTCTATTAGCTGCCATTTGTTGCCTTTTATAGCACACAAAAGAAAATTAACGATGTTTTTAAACTATCATTTAACATTTGACTTCTGCCTTGACTTTGAAAGCTTAATTGATTGTTTAAGAATTTGACCGCGACTGTACAATTATAGGTTGAATGGCAGATTTAAATGAAATGATTGATTAAATAAGATCAATGCAATTTTAAAGATCAAAATATTTTTGCTATACATCCTAAGTTATTTTTAAGGAAGGAAAAAATCGGCGGGCGGGCAGGGTTCGAACCTGCGCCTTCTGGTTCGGTACACCAGACGCTCTGACCACTAAGCCACCGCTCGCCCTGCTCGCCAGTCGAAATCTTCCTCCACATTCTAATTTACGTCTTACGGTGACGTAGCGCCATCTATTGTGAAGATGCTTCACAACCGACACGACTAACTTTACAGCTAGTTCAATGTCGTATGATACCGCCTTACCCATCAACTATCTTTTTGTGTTTTTTAAGCATTTTCCATGCTAAGATTACAAGTTATTTTTAAGGAAGGAAAAAATCGGCGGGCGGGCAGGGTTCGAACCTGCGCCTTCTGGTTCGGTACACCAGACGCTCTGACCACTAAGCCACCGCTCGCCCTGCTCGCCAGTCGAAATCTTCCTCCACATTCTAATTTACGTCTTACGGTGACGTAGCGCCATCTATTGTGAAGATGCTTCACAACCGACACGACTAACTTTACAGCTAGTTCAATGTCGTATGATACCGCCTTACCCATCAACTATCTTTTTGTGTTTTTTAAGCATTTTCCATGCTAAGATTACAAGTTATTTTTAAGGAAGGAAAAAATCGGCGGGCGGGCAGGGTTCGAACCTGCGCCTTCTGGTTCGGTACACCGGTCGACTGGCGAGCAGGGCGAGCGGTGGCTTAGTGGTCAGAGCGTCTGGTGTACCGAACCAGAAGGCGCAGGTTCGAACCCTGCCCGCCCGCCGATTTTTTCCTTCCTTAAAAATAACTTGTAATCTTAGCATGGAAAATGCTTAAAAAACACAAAAAGATAGTTGATGGGTAAGGCGGTATCATACGACATTGAACTAGCTGTAAAGTTAGTCGTGTCGGTTGTGAAGCATCTTCACAATAGATGGCGCTACGTCACCGTAAGACGTAAATTAGAATGTGGAGGAAGATTTCGACTGGCGAGCAGGGCGAGCGGTGGCTTAGTGGTCAGAGCGTCTGGTGTACCGAACCAGAAGGCGCAGGTTCGAACCCTGCCCGCCCGCCGATTTTTTCCTTCCTTAAAAATAACTTGTAATCTTAGCATGGAAAATGCTTAAAAAACACAAAAAGATAGTTGATGGGTAAGGCGGTATCATACGACATTGAACTAGCTGTAAAGTTAGTCGTGTCGGTTGTGAAGCATCTTCACAATAGATGGCGCTACGTCACCGTAAGACGTAAATTAGAATGTGGAGGAAGATTTCGACTGGCGAGCAGGGCGAGCGGTGGCTTAGTGGTCAGAGCGTCTGGTGTACCGAACCAGAAGGCGCAGGTTCGAACCCTGCCCGCCCGCCGATTTTTTCCTTCCTTAAAAATAACTTGTAATCTTAGCATGGAAAATGCTTAAAAAACACAAAAAGATAGTTGATGGGTAAGGCGGTATCATACGACATTGAACTAGCTGTAAAGTTAGTCGTGTCGGTTGTGAAGCATCTTCACAATAGATGGCGCTACGTCACCGTAAGACGTAAATTAGAATGTGGAGGAAGATTTCGACTGGCGAGCAGGGCGAGCGGTGGCTTAGTGGTCAGAGCGTCTGGTGTACCGAACCAGAAGGCGCAGGTTCGAACCCTGCCCGCCCGCCGATTTTTTCCTTCCTTAAAAATAACTTGTAATCTTAGCATGGAAAATGCTTAAAAAACACAAAAAGATAGTTGATGGGTAAGGCGGTATCATACGACATTGAACTAGCTGTAAAGTTAGTCGTGTCGGTTGTGAAGCATCTTCACAATAGATGGCGCTACGTCACCGTAAGACGTAAATTAGAATGTGGAGGAAGATTTCGACTGGCGAGCAGGGCGAGCGGTGGCTTAGTGGTCAGAGCGTCTGGTGTACCGAACCAGAAGGCGCAGGTTCGAACCCTGCCCGCCCGCCGATTTTTTCCTTCCTTAAAAATAACTTGTAATCTTAGCATGGAAAATGCTTAAAAAACACAAAAAGATATATACATCGTAAATTAGAATTGATCATTTTTCAAATAAATGCAACATATTGTGCAACATATTGTGACGACGTCTGTGGTCTAGTGGTTCGAGTAACGGACTGCTGATCACGAGGTCGTGGGTTCGATTCCCACAAGACACAAACATTTATGTGATGAACTTAGGTGTTTGTGTTTGTCTGGGTGTTTCTTATATATTATAAGTATGTAATTACAAAAAAAAAATATAAGTATTATATCCATTGTCTAGTACCCATAGTACAAGCCCAGCTTAGTTTGGGACTAGATGGTGCTGTGTAAAAATGTCCCAAGATATTTATTTATTTATATTGATGTTTTATTTGGCATAGTAATATATTGTAATTATATGATTGGTTAGGAACGAAATTGATCGATCATGTGCCGACATAGGTGAAGGCAAATGTACTTTCGATAAAAATGAAACAGTTTCTTCTATAAAAAAACGCTTTAATTGATGATTAAATTTCAATGTTACCTATTTCAATTAAATGGGAATTCGTAAAGGTTGCAACTTAGAATATAAATTAATTGTTAAAATCGCTTTAGGCATGTTTGTTGAAGTGCAATGTGAATATTTATAACTAGCTTCCCGCCAGCGGCTTCGCCCGCGTGGTCTTATAATTTTTTCCCCCGTTTTTGCATCATTTTTCATTACTACTCCGCTCCTATTAGTCGTAGCGTGATGATATATAGCCTATGTTACTCGGGGATAATGTAGCTTTCCAAAGGTGAAAGAATTTTTGAAATCGGTCCAGTAGTTTCGGAGCCTATTCATTACAAACAAACAAACAAACCAATCTTTCCTCTTTATAATATTAGTATAGATATGAGTCAACCTTGAATTACTCGCTATCAGATCCTTAATCGACCTTGGGAAGGATGTCAGCACGTAGAGACAGAGTGACGTCACTTATTCTAAAGGCTTTGAAATCATGAAAAAATATTGAGGGGTCTTTTCTCTTGTTATCATAACATAGCAAACAAGCAACGGCCCCCTGATGGTAGACGGCCCCGAAGCCTATGTGCCAGCAACACTGGTAGTATCGACGCGTTGTCTACTTGACATCGATTGTTAAATCCCATACCTACATCCATTTCACTGGTCACATTACATACCCTTCAAAGTAGAACACAGTAATCGTCAAAAGTCGCGAACGTCATGGGCTTATAGAACAAGAGAAGTGCGATTTTTGCGGTATGAGTCCATCATTGGCTCTTAACCAGACGGTATCCCCATAACAATTTTCCGCGACACAAAACACCTATACTTAGCTTAAAATCAAATTTAATTTCTATCTAATTTAAAAACACTTCGCGCTCTTTAGGCCGAGTCCAGATATCATGAATAATAATAATAATAAATATCTTGGGACATTTTTACACAACACCAATAAAATAAATCAATAATAAATAATCTACCACTGTAGGCAATAAAAAAAAAAAGCACCATCTAGTCCCAAACTAAGCAGAGCTTGTACTAAGGGTACTAGACAATGGATATAATACTTATATACTTTTTTGTAAATATATACTTATAATATATATACGAAACACCCAGACAAACACAAACACCTAAGTTCATCACATAAATGTTTGTGTCTTGTGGGAATCGAACCCACGACCTCGTGATCAGCAATTCGGTTCTCGAACCACTAGACCACAGACGTCGAAGTCGAAGATTTCCAAATAAAAAAAGCTGCGTACAGTTTAATGTGATCGTTACAATATCTTCATGTGTAGAGCACGTTTACAACCTTCACTTGTAAAAGTTCGCCGTGAGACACAAAGCTTAAAGCTAAACTGGATTTGCTTGTTAATATTAATTATTTTATAAACTAGCTCTTGCCCGCAACTATACTCGCGTCAAGTTTGAACCTCAATTACACCGGTCACACACACAAAATAAACCGAATTGTTCCAACAGTTGTCAAGTTTTGCGCACAACAACATATTCATTTTTATTTGTATCAGTAATGTCAAATTTGTCTTTATTTATATGTTATCAGTGGCCCGATTCACGTAATTAAAACGGTAGCGATGTCGCAGCGACTTATAGTTCTCGCCAATCTTATTGACCGGGTTGAAGTGGACGCGTGCGAACTTTAACTCAGCCGTAAAAATCATCTTCCTAGCCTTTTCCCAACCATGTTGGGGTCGGCTTCCAGTCTAACCAGATGCGGCTGAATATCAGTATTTTACACGAAGCGACTGCCATCAGACCTCCGCAACCCAATTTCTGGGCAATACCGATATTCGACGGATAGACTGGTCGTCAGGCTTTTTGACTTCTGACTACCACTAACGATTGTCATAGGTGTTCGTATGACAACCGGGACCGACGGCTTTACGTGCTCTCCGAGCCGTAAAAATTGGAGATAAAAATATGGGATCAAAATAAATTAAAACGTAAGCTCAAGTCGTTAGGCTGTCGTTTTAATTCACTATAATCAAATATTTTTTTCTCAACTCTCAACTTCAACCCGGCCAATAAGATTGGTGACATCGCTACGATAATCGAAGTCGCTGCGACATCGCTACGGTTATCGAGTCACTGGACAAATACTTCTCCTTCGTGTCGATGAAAACAAATTGTTGATCTAAACCTACATAAAAGTAATCTTATGTAAATTCATTGCAATACCTACACTCAATTTACTATAAATAGAGATACTTAATACAAGATGCGGCGTAAGGTTTCTATACATTAAATTATTCTATTTATACCCGAGATTGAGGTGAGAGCGGTTGACGTAACAAGTAAGCGTGCACTTGACATAGTTGCGGACCAGTCGGACGGACGCGGACGGAACTCTTCCGATCCGTGCCTTCACTGCCGATGTGAGGACCCGCCTTTAGGTTTTTAACAAGCGTCGTATAGACTTGCAGTCGCGGGAAAATAATTTGAATAAATTCAAAAAGAGAATAAGTAAATCAAATAACGCCATTTAGAAAAATTCTAGTAGGTTGGAGCTGTCTGGCAAGGACTATGGATCAATTAAAATGAGCCTGACTGTACAATTTCTTTGCGTGTGTAAATTCTCAATGACTTTCGTAATCTGGGAAGACGATGGGACATGTCGGTTTCCCCCCTTATTGAGAACAATCACAGGGGTATTATTATTATGATCGATTTATTTATTACTGTAAAAAAAATAACAATATATTGTTTTTTCTACCCTCTGAGAAGAATCTTTTAGTTCAGAAATAGTAGTAGCAAAAATGTACCCGAGTGTTATAATTCAGGAAAATCTTCATCAATTATCTTTACATATAACAAAAAAATATGTCTATTAGACAAGAAGGTACAGTCATCAGCTCAAACAACTTTCACAGTCCAGTCCAGTAGCCGGCCGTTGAAGCTAGTGATGCGAATGTAATTACAATCGAACAAGCGACTGCTGGAAGAAAGTAACTCGTATTTAAAAAACGCATCTTTTTTTTTTGTTGCCAGTGAAAGTCAATGGTTAGGTATTGCGACACTTTCTTCATTTATAAAACATAATCGATCAATTTGCGAATTGTATTTTACTTTTTAAAACTTTATTCTTATTGGTTCGAAAGTCATTTCAGCGTGAATATTCGAATTTCAGACAAAAGTAAAACGGAAAATTCAAAATTAAGTATTATTCAGGCGTATTTAGGCCGAAACCAACCTCAAAAACACCAGCCTTAAACCATGAGTGAATTACAAAAAAAAAACTTGGATAGTAAATAAATCCACAACACTCGAGGCGATGATCAGCAATCAAATCAAATCCTTGACAGCCACACCAAATATGCAGCTGAAAAAATTGGCTAAGTTGTTTCTCAAGTATATAATCTAATCATATACATTTAATAAGAGCTTTATTCGTAGTATAATAACAGTACTGGCTTAGTAAATAAAATTCAATTACTGTTTGCAAAACTTTGTACTCATATGATGTCAGAGTAACTCTGACATCATATGAACGGTTAATCTATAGTGTTAAATATATTCTGCAACACAATTTGAGTCGAGTCATGACCCCAATGTTATCTACCATCAGATTAAATCTACAGTCCAGATGAATTAAATTTCTTAATCGACTAAAACTAATAACGAGCCCCCCTAATCGCCTAGTTATAGAGTCGACTCAGTGTCAGTTTAGTCACGATCGTTTTATCCCATGATATGTTTGTTCTGACGTGTATGTGAATCGATACAATCGATCATTAATCGGCTATCATGCGAGATGGATTGTCTATTGACAAACGGCTAATATACAATAGTAATTGTAGCTAGTCCGGTATAGAGAAGTTATTATGTGCTTTATAATGTTAAGTTTAAGGTTGCTTTTCCCTTATTGTATACGTAGTGGCATACGCATATCAAGTAGTCGAGTCGTAGAGGTGGCCTCAGCAATCCAAGAGAATCGATTAACATGTAAATTAATATTTATCGATGCTATTGTTTTAGGTGTTGTTATGCATTGTATTTTTCACAATGAATGATGGTGTTCATCAATTTTCTTTTTGGTGTCCATTTATTCAGCTGTTTATATGCGAAGGTTGTTATATATAAGGTCATATAAACCTTAGGTAGCAAATTCGTTTCAAATGCTGCAATTTTACTTAGATTTCTTTTCGGTACCTGGTCTATCTTTCAGCGCGGATCTTATAATTACCAGCCCGTCAAGAAATTTGCTCCAGCAGATACATAATATTATTTTTTATTATCTATATCTATTTATCTATATGGCCGTGCCTCAGATAATAATTTATATAAAAATAAGTCGGGTTTTCCTTCCTGACGCTATAACTCCAGAACGCACGAACCGATTTCCACGGTTTTGCATTCGTTCGAAAGGTCTCGGGCTCCGTGAGGTTTATAGCAAAGAAAATTCAGGAAAAATTTCAACAGAAAAGCGGGTTAAAAAGGTTATCAAGACCACGCGGGCGAAGCCGCTGGCGGAAAGCTAGTAATTTATATATACGTACCTGTATCAAGCTTAGGCTACCCCCCTTCCCCCATATCTCAGCAATACTATCACGCCTGTATTCCCCGAAGGGTTAGGCAGAGGTGTAGGTACTAATATGCACCAACCCTTGCCGGTATGATTAGGTGGCGAGACTATTGCCATCAAGCGGGCACAAATCCAGACTCCGAGAAAAACCGAACAACACTTAGACCAACATTCAGAGACGACGCTCAGCGTAAAGTAACGCTTCCGTATGTCAAATTGTAATACAAATTTGACATAAGGAATCATTACTTTATGCTTAGCAACGCCTCTGAATATTAGCCTTATTGCTCGACCCGGGAATTGAACTCAGAGACTCTAGTGTAGCAATTACCCTTGGGACCAACGAGCTATAACTATACCTTTAATCGTTTTAAATCATATTTTTTTGAATGTCAAATTGTTGTTTATTCGACCTCTTGAACACAGGATACATTATATGTAACGGATACGTTTATCTTGTTAATTTGAATTTTATTAAATTATTACCCTTTAAATATATGGCCAAACTAGTTTGCGGGTTATAAATACATAATTAAACAGCACTTATGTTACCTTTAAATGATTTATTCAATTCGTCATCACGCTTTCGGTCATTCGGTCAGTAAACCATTTAGAAAAGATGTTCTACACTAATTTAATCTATACTAATATCATAAAGAGGAAAGATTTGATTGTTTGTTTGTTTGCATTGAATAGGCTCCGAAACTACTGGATCGATTTGAAAAATTCTTTCAGTGTTAGATAGCCCATTTATCGGGGAAGGCTGTAGACTATATACTATCACGCTACGACTGATAGGAGCGGAGTAGCAATGAAAGTGATCTAGACCACGAGGGCGAAGCCGCTAGCGGAAAGCTAGTAGGGTATATTTGATTGTGATTAATCCTACGGGGTTGGGAAAAAATGGTATTTTATTTAAATTTAAATTAAGCAAAACAGCACACCAGATATTGCAAAATTTTAAATTCTAAGCCTGGAATCGATGAATTATTAACAACTTGTAGGAACATGATCATGCGCAGATAATTAGACATGTATTAGAACCGATCGTGTAGTGTATATGAAATAAAATACCCACCTAAAATGTTAGCGTGTACGTCTAAAAGATAAATCACAGTTCAAAAGATTCACTTAGGAACGATAGCGTGACATTGAATGAACGTTTGATCACGACTCGGTCTTACATAATGAACGAAAAGACCTCTTATGAAAATTAGAATTTGTTATTTATTTATTTTTGAACGAATTCGTAATTTGTACAGAGCTAGGAATTGTTGGGTTTTGTGGTTATATTAGTTGTATTCCGCGGTTTTAACCGTGTAAATGTGGTTTTGCTCAGTGCCATGGGAATCTCCCTAATTTATGCTTTTTAGCGAATGCTTTCATTCATCTTACAATGATGCGTTCATTCAAAAATGTTACGAAAAAAACGTCTAAATTTATTAATATACTTTTTTATAAAAATAAGGGTCCGTTTTACCACCTCTGGATAGCCGTTAACTGCCGAATAAATTCAAAAATGGATCAACATTTGTATGAAATTATCTGCCAAGTAATTTAACGGGAACTTATCAGTTAGATGTGAATCAGGCCCTAAATATTATGTATCTATCAATGTATACCGCACAATCCAAAAGGTTATTTTATCAAGCGAGTATCTATTACCATTTTCACACCATTCCGTTTTCACTTGCATTTTTCTTGTAATTATTTCCGCGTAGTCATTTATGTGACGAATTACAAAGTGATTATGAACCGATATTCCATTATCTCACGATATGTTAAGCTATTAAAATATAATTAAACAGAGTCGGGGTTGTGGAAGGAATGTGCTCGCGGAGCAATTAAGGATTTTGTATAGCTCAAAGTCAAGGATAGGTACCTAATAATGTACGTATATATTATTTTTCTTATAATAATAAAATTATCTATAAAATACTTACGAGTACTACAATAATTCAAATAGACATGAGTGTGTAAGATTTTCGAAGACTAGGCCCACCTAGTCTTCGAAAATCTTACACACTCATGTCTATCTCGATCGATTGTTAATCTCTCTTTCTGGCTATACGTCCCAACGTATAGCCAGAAAGAGAGATTAACAATCGAGATTCCTACATGAACCAAAATTTATGTGATCCACGATATTTGTTCCAAGTAGTTTAGCTGTGTCCATAAATTGTAGGTATGTTTTTATGCCGTGAAAACTTAACAAACAGATTTTCTTGCACATTTATAATCACCACCTCTGGATAACCGCTAACGCGGATTAATTAAAAAAATTAACAAAATTTTTATAACATTGAAATAAAACTACTTTTTACGGATTTTATCGCGTTATATTGATATTATTTTAATCCCGACGTTTCGGACCCTTTGCAGCGTCCATGGTCACGGGTGACTAAGGTGACGCGATAAAATCCGTAAAAAGTAGTTTTATTTCAATGTCTAGTATTCGCATCGGTGTCAGAAATCAAAATTTGTATGATTTTATCTGCCAAATAATTTAATTGGAACTTTGTTAAGAGCTAGTGAAACAGACTCTAAGTAGGTATAGTTATTTTTCATTGCATCCAAGTCAACGATGCCTACAACATTGCTGTAAAAAATCCGGTTTTTTATTTGTTTGTACG
The DNA here is from genome assembly GCA_946251955.1 of Acronicta psi. Lineage (NCBI taxonomy): Eukaryota > Metazoa > Arthropoda > Insecta > Lepidoptera > Noctuidae > Acronicta > Acronicta psi. The sequence goes on along the minus strand of OX276469.1, from coordinate 13,311,206 downwards.
TCTACATACATAGTCGTTAGTAGAACATTGAACATAGTTTTACGTAAGCTGCGGACATAACGCGGAATTGTGTCCAGATTTCAAAAGTTACCTAACTGCACTAGCCTCGGTCTCTGAATACTAAACAACACATGAGAACTAGTTCACTATATGTGTTTTATATGTACACTGTGTACTTTACTGTATTTATGTGTATATATGCTCTACACGGTCCCAATGCTGCCCACTGACTCTAGAGATCACTCTTGTAAATTGCGCCTAATTTTCAACTTATTCTTGAGGTTTTAGTCATAAGCTGTAGCGTTTTTAATTAGTTTAGTATTATTTATAACATAGCCCATTAGTCCCTAATTGTATCATCTCGCTGATATCTCCCGAATTGTAAAGCAGAGATGTAGGTACTACTGTTCACCCACATTTTGCCGGTATTAGGTCTTATGCAATGTTTTAAGAAACTGCCTCTAAAAAGCCCTCATCGAAAACACACATCGCTATTGAGATTTTCATAGAGAACCTCAAATACAATGCATGACTTGAGAATCGAACCTAGGTTATTGTGATATGATAAGTATTACACTCAGCAGGACTTACGACCGTTCCATTTATATAAATCACGTTCGGATCTCCTTCCAGAATGGCATTTCATTTGATTTCAACTTAGTATATAACTTCACTATAATAATTACAGTTCATAGTATTTCACTTAGACAAAAAAACATCGACTAATTTTGAAATCTCTATTTATAATCGCTCTGCTTCTATCGCTTGCACCATTCGTTGAAAGCTCGCAGAGCTTAATCCCGCTAATTTATCAACGGCGGCGGCGCGGCTTGCGTGTGCGCACTTCAACTTGTTCGCGACTTCGTTACAAACGAGGCGACGACCACACTGACAGATTTATTTGCCGCCATTGCCAGTCCAGTTACCTGATGTGCTCTTAATAACATGTAGACTGAACCGAGCAAATAGATACTGGTTTTAATGTATCTCGGACGTGTTTAAAAAGTTAATAGATGTAACGTGAATACTCACATACATATCTATAGTTCCAATGATATCTACTACAATAATAATACAAAATAAAGAAATAGGCAAAGCTGTAGTGAGTTTAAAGCGCACAGCTGTTGGCCGGTGTATGTTTTAGGGGGTCTATAGCGGTATTACCAGTTGGTAACTGGACTCAAATCGAAACTCCGAGCCGCTACTGAGAATTTCATAGAAAAACCCAATATCCCTTTTCTCGACCCGGGAATCGAACCCTGGACCATTAGGCTCATAAGGTCTATTAATATAACTTACTATAACAAAGATTTATATTAATAATGTGTCCCATGTTATAGAGGGCGGGCGACGGACTTAAATCCGAACTCAGCTGTCAGTGTTTTTTATTTTCATCAGTGATAGGAATACGCTTGACCGCCAGCTTGGCAACAGTGCGATGTATTCTTCTGAGAAATTCATAGAATAAATAAATAAATAAATATCTTGGGACATTTTTACACAGCACCATCTAGTCCCAAACTAAGCAGAACTTGTACTATGGGTACTAGACAATGGATATAATACATAAATACTTTATTTTTGTAAATACATACTTATAATATACTAGCTTATGCCCGCAACTTCGTCCGCGTAGAAGTCGAAAATGGTTCTAATAAGATTTCAAATTGTTTTTTTACGTTATTAATTTTGATAAAATATAAATGTGAAAATGTTTGAATACTTATAACCTAACCTAAATTAAAATTTATAAAACCCGCGACATGAAATGGAATTTGCGATTTTGTGGTGGCAGCCATCTTGGATTTGAAATTTATCATGTATAGTATTCTCCTAGTGAAGCCCTTTCATTTGATACCCATATTGAGGGAGTTGTGAAAAAATATGTAATTCGCTATTTTATGGCGGCGGCCATCTTAGACCGATTTTCATCAAACATAGCTAAGAACACTCCCGACTAATTCACCTTTCAAATAAAAAAAACAAAATCGGTTCATCCATTCGGGAGCTACGATGCCACAGACAGAGACAGACACACACACACACAGACACGTCAATCTTATAACACCTCACACGACATCCCGTCGTTTTTGCGTCGGGGGTTAAAAATATAACAATCTTTATTATGTTGTAGGGATTGAAAGGTTAAGAAAGCATGAAAATAAAATAAAAATTTGATACATTATATATTTTATGAACATTAAGCTCGGTCTTTGATCTGGTGTAAGTTACATGGGGTTATTATCTATTATCTTTTTACAACGAAATAGAAATACTACACTGCCACAGTATTTCTTTGTAACAATATTTTTTTGTTTTTTCTTCGGATGCTAGAATCAACAGGCTACTCTGTGCGCTTAGTCTGGAGCATGCCACATACTCTGCCCGCGGGAGAAGCAGCTTTCCCTCAAATCTACTCCCGCTACCAAGAGTTTGACCTTCAGCTTTGTTTATGGTCATTGTAAAGCAGACTTTGACGGGAAACTGCACTCTTGAATTCAAATCCTAGGAATAAATACATACTCTCCTCGAGAACAACTGGTCAGTATAGTTGACTCGATTACATTGCGATGCTTGTTTTCACTTGAAATCTGGTGCCATTGCATAATTTTGTGTGTGTGTGTTCTCAATTTTATATGTTCCACCATTTCCTATTTTAAGAAACGGGTCTGAGAACTGTCCACAAATGAGACCGCTTCACGCGCTTTTACTTCTGAGCTCTACTGGTAAATTCTGTCGGAAACTGCCTGCCGACAATACAGTAATCCCCTTTAAGAGCCATAGTACTCAAATACCAAACTTCTGCCATAGTACTTTGTTTGGGTATATTGCAGAGTGGGGTTTCAGTTTGTATCAAATCGAGAAGACCTTTGAACGCAGTTTACCAGTGCAGTTTTACCTCCTTCCATCAGCGTGGAAGCAATTCCGGACGATGCGACCGCTAAGGCGATATCACGATTGCTTCTGACTTTGGCCGATGTTCAACTTAATAAAAGTCCTGCCTTACACCAGGAGCACTCAAAAAAAGATATCACTACGTATTATTATACTGGAATTTATTAAACCTTTGTTTATTGAATAAAGAGCCTTCACTACTTGACATTATTTACTGCTGAGGAATTGACATTTCATGTGTCAAAAATTTTATTTTAATCTAATTTAAATAAAAAACACTAAGGAGTATTGATATCAACTTGGAAATAAAATAACTTTCTACCCCCTTTTTAACCCAGTTAGGGGATGAATTTCAATAAAATACGAAACACGTCTTCCATCAATTCTGTTAAAGAATGTTTATGCAAAATTTGAAGTATATTGGACCAAGGAATCACGTTGTCCCATACAAACTTTGCCCCCCCTTTTCACCCCCTTAGGGGTAGAATTTCGGAAAATCCTTTCTTATCGGATGCCTACGTCATACAAAGAACACACCCTCCAAGTTTCAAGTCTCTACGATTAGCGGTTTAGGCTGTGCGTTGATCCGTCAGTGAGTCAGTCATTCAGGACAAAGCATTTTATATGTATAGATAAGAAACACCCAGACAAACACAAACATTTAAGTTCATCACAATGTCCTCGTCATCAGCAGTCTGGTACTCGAACCACTAGATCACAGACGTCGTCAAATAGATGTCGCTAATAATCGAGAACACATTAATTATCGAGTTTACTCGTTTGTGTATAACTAGTAATTGATCTGGCGACAAGCTGGCTAGAAACTCGAAACTTGGGTATGCCTAATTACCCGCATGATCTTAGTCAATCGTATTATTTAGTCAGAATTATTATAGACTGCCTTATAATTATACCAGGCATTTTATTTCATATAATAATTGTAATTCTTTATAAAAAATTTAGTAATTCATTTTTAGTAACAGAATACAATTTTTATTAGTATTTTTTACTGCCTCTCTTGTCTAGTGGTCCAAAGTTCGACTGCTGCGCTAGAGGTCCTGGGTTTGATCCCCGGGTTGAGCAAAGTGTTGTTGGGTTTTCTGTGAAATTCCCAGTAGCAGCTCACAGTCTGGATTTGTGTTGCTAAACAAACCGGCGAAACTGTAACCAGTTTAAACCCATGATACTAGCTAGATACAAGAAAATCAGTTATACAAACACACACGAAATGTACTTTGTAGTTTTATTTGATACTTTGTGTACGATTACATCAAATTTACATGCGTTAGTCGTAAATATTATGAAGGAATGCAGCGCGGGCGCAGTGACACGGGAGAAATGCATTATGATAACGGTGCACAGTCGTAAAATTACATATAAATGGCTCTTACGCAATAGCCCATGAATATTTATGTAGTTAAGGATCGATGGTATAAGCTTCCAATTAAGCTTGAGTTTAATTTGAATGTGGAATAGAAAATAATCGTCATATATGTACTTATACAAGGTGGAAGGGACATCGACGCACAAACGTCGTGACAAGGTTTCATTCAAGGTCAAAAATAAAATGACCTAGGTAGAAAATGATCGGTTATTACAGATATTGAAATTTTTGAGCGCGCAGTGTAATGCTAAAAACGCGATCATAACGCTCCGCGGTGAATGTTATAGCGCGCGCGATCTGAAATAAATGAAATAATGATTTTTTAAATTATAAATCTAATTTGGTTACTTAGATAGAAATAATGTTTTTTTACACGTTCAAGAAAAAAATACTGCAGAAAAAATTGAAAAATTGATGAAAAAAGTTACGGAAATTTTCAACCCAGGGGGGGGGTCCAGAATCATGTACTCAACTCATGGTATTCGGATGTGCGATGTCCCTTCCACCTTGTATAAACTCAGTCTGTTTTTATTTTTATACATTCTACCAGGAATAGATTCTCGCCTTATAAAATAAGGTAAAAAGTTAAATTACTACCTATTCTTTGGGCTGGGCGGTCTTGTGGAGTGGTACCCCACCCCTGTAGCTAAAAATGCAGACTGCAGAATTTGTACACAATATTTTAAATTGAAGTACAAAATATAGAGCAAAGTGAATGTTTAGATCACTGGGCATACCCATCATGCCCATTGCCCATATACGTCCAGCCGCACTCTGAACAAATTGGAGCCCTCGTTACGCCTGTCAGAGGTAACTAGTGACCTATACGACCCATACAGTTTACCTCTCGGACATCCATCCATCAAGCTCCGCTTTAGGTCTCGTATGCGTTCATAATTCAAGGTGCTTACATAAATCCTCATTACGCATGCGTAGGAAGAGGTATGTGCTTAGGGAAAATCTATTCGATGTCTTTATCTACTGAGATTGAATCATTTATCTCGATTTATCTACATGATGCAAACTATAATCTTTAGTAAAAAGTATTTTTTAATTAAATGTAGTTTTTAATTGCATAATGTTATATTTCTTTATTTCACAACACAAAAAGATACAAAATAATTTCTTATCACACATTTTTTGTCGTATCAAAAGCCCTAATTTACCTACATGGTTATTTTTCACTTGTTAAAATAAAAATATTATTATTTTAATTGCTTTTCATATTCAAGTTAGTTGAATACTTCTTCATAGAGAAGGTAGAAGAAACAACATATTCAAAGTAATAAGAAAAATGATTCAGTTCCATTCACACGTAATCACCAAACAATCTTCACTATTTACAAACATCTCTAGACAAAGCAAACACTCAAATATTTGCAGTGTCATCGATGGCAAGCCTCATTGAACTCGGTATACAGTTAGGGAGGTAACATGTACAAAGTAACTGTTAAAAATACTTTATCAAGTGGGTCGATAATCGGTATGCAGATAGCAAAGTGCATTTATTCGGTATTTTGCAGACCCTCTCTCTTTCTGATCTACTTTTTGAGATTTATCTCATGTGACTACCAGTTCACAGCTACTTTAACATTAAGTTGTGCATTTCTAGTATTACTTGACTTAATTTCTGAATAACTTCCAAATTAAATGGACCTCGAAAAACGGTCGACTAAACTTCAAATATCATTTTTTTTTAAGAACATTACACGATCTTAGGCAGGCTTCGAACCCGCATTCATCCGGTTAAGTACACCGCTTTAGCCACTAAGTTAGTAGTCCCTGTAGCATAGTGGAATAGTCATATAGGATATAAGGACTCCTGTGCAAAATTCCAAACTCTTAACTTAGACCCACTGGTTTTAAGCTCAAGCTTAAGTCTGTCAGTCGATCAGTGTTAGTAGATATTTGGATCATTTTGTATGCTTTTAGAATACATATTTGTTTTCGGTACAATAGTATTCATGTATGCAACATTAATTTGTGTATGTAGGATGATAGTCTGGTTGCAACTGACCCAGCAGCGCACGCGCAGTTTAGATCCGGGCCGTGCACCTTTGACCGTGAAGTTGTAACTTTAAAATTCGGCCCACGCACTTTACGAATTTACATTACGGGTGCATTAAAGAAAGAAAGTGCCGATATGTACATATAAACGATCATACTATGCTCCTGAAACTCTCAGCCTTGGTTTCCGAGCTGCATTCTTAGGACAAACGTCATCATCTAGAAGATGTATAACAGTTCCGAACAGGCCAGCAGGATCTATAGCCCGTACCTCTCTTGGGAGAAGACGTATACATGAATTAAAATGGTAGGTGATTGTGCAGATGTCTACAGAATGATTTCATATGACCTGGTTACGATAAATCAGCAGCCAATCACAATCGACACGTGAGCTGGTAATGCGTAGGGTTTGGCTAACTTTATGGGTTACATGGTGCGCTTGTCCAATGACGACGTTCGTTTAAAATTCCCACGATATCGTTTCAATTAGTATTTAATTGATGTAATCAATTGTTGATGTTATCAAGGATCAATTGGCAAAAACGTTAGAAAAATAATTGTTTTGCCCGTTTGGTGGGTCACGAAATACCAATGATTTAATTTAATTATGGTGTAAAAATAATTTAAAAAGAATCTTCTATATCTGAATCATATAGCTCTAGATATTATTGATTTAGCGCTTCTCTTATAGCGCTAGATGAGTTATGAGTATGTAAGACTGTATGCGGAAAATCCATATTGATCCCCAACACCTAAGAATAATCTAGACATCAAGAGTATTTTTCCGCAATTAATTTATTTCAATGTCTGTTTCTTTAACGGAAACTGTGAAGGATCAACAGTTAAAAACGATTTAGTGCAATAAACAGTTAAATAAATGTAGAGCAATTTATCGTAAAGGCAATTGACTGGCCCAATTCACTTTGCAGGAGGGAGCCGACTTGTCCGACGCAATTAAATTGATAAAGTAATCGTATTTACAAAAAATATCCGGCGTGTGTCGTGTGTCGGCTTGTATGGAAAACGAGTATGTGTTGTATATTACGCGCGTGTTACCGTTATAATTTGGTCCAAGTAAAAGACTTCTACGATTATATTAAGTGTTTGTTATAAAATTCGTCATTTTTGCATCCATTTATGGTGCACATTGTTTTAAAAAAAGCATGATTTTAGAATGTATTTTGTGCATTGCCCTAAAATAGCTCATAGTATTTTTAACCAGTTTTCTATTTGGATTAACGCAATTATTTTCAATAAGAGCCTGTTGTTTTTTTGCCAAACAGCAGGCTTGTTAAACACCGCTCTAAATAGTTTTCCAAGCACACATTTTAAAACTTCTTAGTCCTTGGAAACTCCGTCGGAACAAAACGAATTTTTCGATGGATTTTGCTCAAATCGTGCTAAAGCTTGTGTCTTGTTCCGCAACCATGTTAGGGATTGTAGGCGCCCTTGGTGGCGCAGTGACCGTGCGCACGCATGGTGCCCGCGCCGTGGTCAATGCACCGTGCGTATGCGCCGCCCTAACGTTAGACCACATGCCGAACGTTGGCGAATGTGCTCGAAGGGTGTGATACTGTTGCTATTTACTAACTAGGTCGATAACAGATAAATATGTTTTATGAGCGTGTTCCGTGTAAGTGATTTAAAGGCCTTAGGTTAAACTACTAAAGATCAGGTATTGGCGCTGCTCGTATTTCGTAAGGTAGACCTCTGCTGCTGAGTTGTGTGGGTTGGTACCACCTCGGATAAATGTGCTTACAATAATGTGTTCCGATTTGTAGGGTAATGTAGACAGTGAAATGATTGGGCAAATGAGACTTCACAACTTAACTCTCGAGATGGCAAATCATGCATGATATTATAGGTACCTACACCACTGGCGTTGCCTATGAACTGTTGTCTAGGTTGTGGTCACAGCCTAACATCAGACGGTCCATACGCTGTTTATCGTCAACAATAAATAAGCAAAATAGAATTAGAAATGTGTATTTAACAGTTTCGTTATATAATATAATATTATGGTAAGCAGGTATTGTTGTTAAGTCTGTAATAAATATTTTATTGACAGTGAAGTCATGCTTTACGATTAGCTATAAAATATCATTTTGACGCCTCATAATGGATAAGGAAATTGGACGGGCTATATTATAAGATGCCATGCTACTCATTGTAAAGTTGCAACACAAATAATTAAAAATACGTTTTAAATCAATAAATGCCACATTAAAAAGAAATATTATTATAAATTAACTAATAAGATCAAGGAAAATGTAATAATGTGCTACTACATGTATCTGTCCTAGGTGCGGTATCCGGACATAAATTATATCTCGAGCGATAGGCGAAATCTATATTTTTTATTTGATACCAACCTAATATGGTGGTCATTAATTCTGAATTGCAATCTCCGAAATAGTAAACTTATGTCAGTTGTAATTAATTAATGACTTATTCAACTTTTTTAATATTTTAAATACATTCGTGTACTCAGTAACAGCGAACAAGTTGAAGTCGGTAATCGTTTAATTAATTTCTCTTACTTTTTTTAACGTTTGACCTCGATTTTTGATGTTAATTAAAGTTTTAACAAATTATTGCCACTTTTTGTCACACATTTTTGCCACCGTACCACACGCCACCCTTGTGTTTGTAATTGTGTCTGTGTAGTTTAATAATACATTTAGACCTTTACATCATTATTACATTTTAGGACTAAAATTCGACTTTAGGCAAGATTCGAACCTTTACCTTTCTAACCATACATCCATTGACTTGTTTAAAAGACGATGTACTGACTCTATAAGTGAATATTTTAAGATAGTTTGGGCATGTGTAGTACCTACCTATAGTACAAGCTCTTCTAATTTCGGGACCAGATAGTACTGTGTAAAATTTCCATCTCTATTTATATCTTCACTGACCTTGCATTACGCATCATCAGACACTTAAAGATATCCGTCAGGTCCTGAGTGTGTCTAAGCCGGTGACAAGCCGTGACGACCCATGACGGCCGCTGACGACCCGGGACCGTGAGACATCACGTCCATATTACCGCCAACATTGAACTTATATGCGTTGAGTAATCTGTTAATGCACACCCGTCCACTGCGTCGTTTTAATTACGAAATATGTAATTTATGCAAAAAGCTAACTGCATAATTTATTTAAAGCGTCTTTTTGCCCATATATGGGACAGTGAGTGATGATAAATACAGTAAGAATATGAGAAATATTATAAATGTGAAAGTTTGTATGTATGGATGGATGTTTGTTACTCTTTCACGCAAAAACTACTGAACGGATCTGGATGAAATTTAGCACAGCGACAGAACATAGTCTGGAATAGCACATAGGGTTCTTTTTATCCCGGTAAAATGTTCCCGTAAGATAGCGGGCAAAGCCACTGGCGGAAAGCTAGTATGAGATAAAGCTTTCATGTATTTATTTTTCGCTATTGCTACGCGCTGCTTATACTGGTGATTCCAGAAGCATACAATTTTGCACAGCAGTTCTATAATACACCAGACAACATTTTAAGAAATTCCTGTGGGAATTTAAAAACTCATACATACAGATCGCCACTTTGTTGGGTACTTCTACTCTTTTATTTACTTACAACAGACATTCGTCTTAAATTACCGGAAAAATATCGTATTCATACTCATCTGTTCCCACTAGTTCTGCCACACGAGACTAATTAGAGGGATCGTTAGCGAGTTGATTATCAGGAACAAGATAGACCATGTCAGATGTTTCTTTAATTAATTAATTTGCCATCAGGAAATAGGTGTATCTGAAATTAAGACGATAGATTAAAGCGCAAGCGTGCCTGTTGTGCATGACGTCCTGGGTTCGTTACCCATGTCAAGAAAAATGGTATTTGGTTTTCCTATAAAATGCTTAGTAGGAGCTGGGAGTTTCGATAGGTGCTCGGATTTTTTAAATTACGCGTACCTACCTACCTATCCTTAAATTGATGTGGGTGTATGTGAATCTGCACTTTTGCCTGCCTAACCCTTCGTAGAATACAGCCGTGATGGTATGTTATTTTGCTTGAATTATTTACATAACACATTTCATTTGTTATCACGTCATGAACTAAGTACGTCTGTTCGAAATAAATGTTTACATATAATATTTTGACAAGTGTTCTAAATTGTTTAAACTACGTATTTTTTCACGTAAGCATGTCTAATGAAAGAGATATTAAACAAATTAATGTCATCAACTTAAAAGTAATAAGTTTTAATGTAATATTATAGTAAACTTCACTATAATATTGATCTGTAAAATACTCAATTGTTAAAATAATTAGTTGTTCACTTAAAACATCACAAAACAACAAGAAAAACATAGGAAGTTAAAATAAGTACTTACCTACCTGTACTCAATGACTTAAATATACCTTTGTTTAAATATTAGATGAGTTCAAATCATTAATTATTTACATATCAAGTACTTATACAAAGGATCTAAGTATATCTACTATATAAAAATAAGTCGGGTTTTCCTTCCTGACGCTATAACTCCAGAACGCACGAACCGATTTCCACGGTTTTGTATTCGTTGGAAAGGTCTCGGGCTCCGTGAGGTTTATAGCAAAGAAAATTCAGGAAAAATTTCAACAGAAAAGCGGGTTAAAAAGGTTATCAAGACCACGCGGGCGAAGCCGCAGGCGGAAAGCTAGTATCAAATAAAAACAAATAAAAAAACGACAAAAATACATTTTATTTTTAACTTTATCAACACAATGCAACTAATAATTATTCGTCTTATAATATAATTTATGTGATAATTTCTAACATAAACATTTTTATCTTACATTAGCTTCCCGCCAGCGGCTTCGCCCGCATGGTCTTATAATTTTTCTCCCCGTTTTTGCAACATTTTTATTACTACTCCATTCCTATTAGTCGTAGCGTATATAACACAATCTAACACTGAAAGAATTTTTCAAATCGGTCGAGTATTTTCGGAGCCTATTCAATACAAACAATCAAATCTTTCCTCTTTATAATATTAGTATAGATATAACTAGCTGTTCTCAGCGTATTACTCGCGTTAGAGCAAATTTTTTAAATAATTAAAATTTCTAATATTAAAGTAGCCTACGATGTTTCGTATAACATTTAACTATCTGCCAGTGAAATTTCCGTCAAAATCGGTCCAGCCTTTTCAGAGATTAGCTGAAACAAACAGATAGACAGACAGACAGACGGCAAGACAAAAAGGATGTTTTGATGCAAGCACCGTATATACTTTGCATTTAGTGAAAAGCTGTTAATTTGAAATTACAAATATACACTTCAATTTTATTTATTTGTATAAATATAGATATTGTATATCTGTACCTATATTTAAAATAGCTAAAGTTATAAATAATCCTATTTATATTAATTGGTCGGTTTACCTCTATAATTGGTTCTCATTCAAGGCTTTTATGAATCAGAGCCATAATTAAACGATTTAATTTCTGAATTAGAATATATTTCTCAAAGTCAAGGTCACAATACCGCTATTAGCATAGTGGACTGATCTTCAAACTTGAAACTTTAAAGAGTTTTAATTATCTCAGTAGGATCTAGGAATAAAAAAAAACATGTTGGTACAGTCAGACTGAACGAGGGTTAAATTTAATTTAATTTATTCGCAAAAGTAGAAGAGTGATAGTGACTGTAACCACAGCAGTTTAATATTTCACTGCTCGACCTGGGAGTCGAAACCATGACTTCTTACTATAACAGTGTTGCTTACACAAAATTCCAATTAATATCCACTGACTTATTTCCTACCTGAGGCTATCTTGACGACGTCTGTGGTCTAGTGGTTCGAGTACTGGACTGCTGATCACGACGACCTCGTGATCAGCAGTCCGGTACTCGAACCACGGGTTCGATTCCCACAGGGCACAAACATTTATTGTGATGAACTTAAGTGTTTGTGTTTGTCTGGGTGTTTCTTATGTATTATAAGTATGTATTTACAAAAAAAAAGTATATAAGTATTATATCCATTGTCTAGTACCCATAGTACAAGCTCTGCTTAGTTTGGGACTAGACGGTGCTGTGTGACAATGTCCCAGGATATTTATTATATTTATTATTATTATTATCTGCATGCCTGAGAGATTTCTTTATCAGTGTTCCTCATGTGGGACAGTTGATGGGTTGATGATAATAATGATTTCTAAATTACAATTATTATCCACTAATTTATTTCCTAACTGTATGCATGAGAGATTCCCTCAACGGGGTTCCTCATAAGGGACAGTTACTTACTGGGTTGATGAACAAAGTTCTGATCAAGTCGTTTTAAGTATGCTTGTGATCAGCACGATCAATAGATATCGATTGTTTGACGACGTCTGTGGTCTAGTGGTTCGAGTACTTACCGGACTGCTAATCACGAAGTCGTGGGTTCGATTCCCACAGGGTGTTTCCTATGTATAATAAGTATGTATTTACAAACAAGTATTATATCCATTGTCTAGTACCCATAGTACACGCTCTGTATAGTTTAGGACTAGATGGTGCTGTTTAAAAATGTCCCCAAAATATTATATTATTAAAATATTATTATTATTGTTTCATAAGCGAGTTTTGTTAAATACGATGCATTTTGTTTTGTGACATAGCGCAATATAGAAAACAAAGCGAATACAATTGAATTTGCTGGATTTCCCCGACACAAGTTCTTAATAATTATTACCAAGTAGGCATTGGCCACCTTCAAGATACTTAACGACTAAATTTATAGTTTTGTGCTATTCATGACAGATTGCCCACTCATTGCCTATGTCATAGATTGCCTAATTGCCCATGTGCACCATAACTACCCATTGTCCTCAGTTAACCCATAACTTGCGTGGGAATGTAATTAGCTATTACAGTTTATGTTCTAGAAAATATTATACCTGTTCTCGAAATAATAATAAAACTATCAAATATTCTACGTAATCTTTTTACGGAATCATCGCTGCGGGCGAGCGGCCTTTGCTCGAATAAAATAGAGAAAACCAGAAATTAGACCTAACTAGATCGGTTTTTGCCCCCGTAAACACTTTCTGTAGCTTTCATCGAAATCGTTAAAGCCATTTTCGAGAACGCTTAAGTACTAATTAACAAAAATGTAAGATTGTTAGTAATTTTAATCATTAGTTATTTTCGCCAGAGCTCCTTCTAAGGGTGCGCTGCGCTGGCAGCAAGAGGAATATTCCCTCAAACTGTCGGCGCAGTGAATCCTCCATAAACCTCTAAGAGGTTTTACGGGTAGGCAACGCGCGAGTAGTATCTCTGTTATTGCAAGCGTCCATAGGCATAGTAACCGCTTACCATCTGGCGGGCCGTATGCTTGTTTGCCACCTTAGTGGTATAAAAAAAATAATGATTAAAATTTATAAATTAATACCGATGAACGGTAAGTGTAAATCAGTAGGTACACCTCTGCCTAACTCCTCAGGGAGTAAAGGCGTGATGGCATGTTATGTAAACATTTAAAACGTGTCGTGTAAATAGAACTAGTCTACGCTTTAATATATGTAATTAAAATGTTATATTTAATTTTCCAACTGCCATCTACATAATTCAAACACAAATTGAAACTTACAAAAAAACCACAAACCTTCGCACACAATATGATTTATTTGCAAAATGAAGTTAATTGCACTAATTAATTTAATTGGCGAACTACCCTGACATACATAGCAAATGTTACACCAGATGACATAATATGTCTTAAAAATGTTAATTGCGAATAATCTATATTCAAAATACAAATAAAATAGTGTTTGTTGCACGCGTAAGCGCATCGCCTGAGAACAGCTGGACCGTTTTGGGTATTTTTAATAATTTTCGCAAACAAAATCTCTTTACATGCGTACCTGCCTAGAAAAAAAGCACAAAGTTTTTCCAGAATTTTCCAACTTTTCCATAACTACTTTGACTTTTTCTCTCCCTAAAAGCCTTCATCATCATCCAAAGCCTACATTATCCCACTGCTGGGTACAAGGCCTTCCTCTCACTGCCATATATCTCGGTATCATATCTCGGTTCTGCGCTTTTCTGTGAAATTCTGAGTACCAACTTTGAGTTTAGATCTAAAGGAACCTAAACATAACGGGAAACGTTGGATGTATGTACATTTAGTGCACTTCTGCAGCACCCTTTGGGGGTATGTTGTGCCCGACAGGGTCCATAATTGATCCCTAGATATAAGCCTACCATCTGTTTTAACATTATAGAACGCAATAAAGATTTGATTTATATATGTTACTGTAAAAGCTCGAACTACGGTAAATCTTAAGATTTAAGTGTAAGTCTTAGGATTTACCGACATGAGTTGGTAAATGTAAGTATTTCTGAAAATACGACGATTTTTTCGAGCTTTTACCATTCGAATTCAGTATATGCTAGGTTTTACCACTGTCAGCTGGTAGATGTTGGTTTTAGGAATAAAACAATGAGAAACCTAACCTAACCTAACCTACTCATTTTACATTTCACTACTAATTTTTATTCACAAATAACTTTTAAACACCAAAAATACAATTAGAAATCAATTTATCGTTACGACATGTTTTGTTTTTCAACATTTACCGAGCCATTAATGTAAATCCTAAGATTTACCAACGGAATGGTGGTAAAAGTTCGAATCGCAAACCTTTTGGGACATTTACCATTAGGAATTGGTAGATCTTAGGTTTTACTGGAATATCTTAGAATTTTCAGCAGTTCGAGCCTTTACAGTAACATATACATAGCTATGATGGTATGTGTAATAATTAAAGTAATACAAGCGTGATGATAAGTTTGTATTCTGATACTATTTGCGACTTTATAAATGTTAATTGCCCTACCAAAAACATGGCCGACGTGACGTATCTACATCTTTACACGGAGCATCTGTTAAATGACAAAGAAGAGGCACAATTATAAAACAATAAAGCCACTTTAGCGTTCAGATGTTCGCCGATACCGTAGCTGGTAACATCCAATTACAATAAAAGTTCGTTCGCGCGTCTATTGAAGATTTATAAGATGATAGCCGCACCATTAAAGACAGCTGGATATAGGTACTTAAGTAACTTTGTGAAAGATAAATAGGTACTTATATTAAGAAACTGTGCCTCCCTCTATATGCCCTCTAGGGGCCTCATGTAATAGGGGGCGAACCTATTGCCATCATCATCATCATCTTCCTCCCCGTCGGCGCAACTTATCCTCTTCTTTCATTCATCCCTATTAGCCGTCACCTGCTCATTCACTCCCTTTTCCATCATATCGACCATCACGTAATCCATCCATCTTTTCTATGACCTTACTGTATCCCTCCGTCCTTTAACATTCAATATCTAGTTTATTGCCGTTTCCATTTGCAATCGAACTGGTACAAGCTCAAACTTCTACTGGAAATTTCACAGGAAACCCCAATACCTTTAGTCATATACTGCTCTACCCGATCCCAGCAAAGCAGTCGCGTCATACGACCACTACAACATTGAGACAGTTTTTGAGGTACAAAATATCTAGCTCCGATATCTTCTGATGCATCAAGACACTGTGTAAATGTTTAAATAATGAGATGGTATCGATCCCACGACCTGCAACACTTAACAGTCAATCGAGCCATCTTCGTTACAATATACTTGGTACACTGTACTGATGAGTTATATACAGTAATTACAGATTTGCCCTTACAATTACCATTTGCAGTTTAAGTTATATCATCGATCGGCGCGTGAGTTGTAAATAAATATTATGTAATATATCTGTCGCACGTCGGCAATACGTATTTATTAAAAGGGTTAGGCTTCATGTTTGATCATTTTGATATTATATTTAATAAACAGGATTAATATTATAAAGGTTAGTGCTATTAAGGTTATAACTGTGTGGCTTTCTGTGTGTTATACATACTGTGTGTAGTATGAACTTTACTGTATATTTTTCTTTCATTTTCATCACATTTTTATTCAACCAAAAGGATTTAATGGTCGCCTGATGGTATATAAGTGGCAACGGCAATGTATCGACATCAGCAGCACAAGCAGTATCATCCGCTGTCATCTTGAGTTGAGACTTTAGTTGTTAAGTCTCATTTGCCCAGTAATTACTCCGGCATTACCCTTCAAACCAGAACATCTTAAGGTTAGCACATACCTAATTGCCAGAATATTTTGCTAGGAATAAGTTACCAGCCAAATACTCTGCTACTAAGGTAGCATAACAGAGTATAGGCCTCAAAAATACTAATGTAGATTATTGCAAATGATGTGAAATTTGGTGTAAGTATAGTAAGCTAGTACTTAAAAAAGTACAATAGTAAGCTAAAGTTCTTCTCTCTTGTCCTCAGGGTATCGGCCATGTGTCGGGCGGTCACATCAACCCCGCGGTGACGATGGGGCTGTTCGCCGCTGGAGATGTGAAGCTGATTAAGGCAGTGTGCTACATCATCGTGCAGACCCTAGGCGCCATCGCTGGAGCTGCTTTCATCAGGGTAAGTTCATCGCAATTCAAACAAAGGTAGATGACTGATGCCCGCGATTCTCTCAGGTCTTTTCCTTTTGCTCGGTACCTAAAAGACATAGCGTGATGTTAAATAGCCTATAACCTTCCTTAACAAAAGGGCTATCAAATGCAAAAAGAATTTTTCAAATCCCGTATGCAGTTTGAGATATTAGCGCGTTCAAATAATTTATTCAGCTTTAATAAATTAGTATAGATGATTAATCAAAGACTTTATTTAATGCAAAGAACAGAAAAATTGCCTCGTCAATTAATTGCGTACGCATTGCAAATGATGGTCTTTAATTTTATTAAATGTACCGTCATATAACAGTAATGAGATAATTAGTTTCATATCATGACCGTCAAAATCAGAATCGCGTGTAATGATTATATTTGATGTTTTTAAATACATATTCTGTTATGATTAGCTTTTGATCGTGGTCATTAGTAGATACTAAAATCGGATGTCTGTCAGTCTATTTAATAATTAATTCTGGCGAATATTTTATTGACCCCATCTTCTTAGGCTTTTCCCAACCATGTTGGGGTCGGCTTCCATTCTAAACAGATCCAGGCTGAACACGAAGCGACTGCCATCAGACCTCCGCAATTTAATTTCTGGGCAATTCCGATATTTGAAGGATAGACTGGTTATCCCTTTTTGGGCTTCTAAATACGTAGCTTAACCTTGCAGAACGGTTGTATGTATAGTCGACCATAAAATTGCTTTACAACTTTTGTAAAAACTTCCGTCAAAATTAAATTTACTAAGGCTCATTATCAATCTGTCACTTGGTCTTGTTAGCAAAAATAGACCTTATTGTTTTGTGATGTGCAAACGACATTCACTCTAAAGGTGGTAAAGCAATTTTATGGTCGACTATACATTAACAGGCAATTTCTCGTAATTATCCTGTGCATATACAGGCGCAGTGATATCGACATTCTAATCGCCTTATGTGTACGCTCGGCTAAAAAAGTGTCTCGCTCACCATGACACTGATGATGTTAGAATAAAGAAGCAAGTGGAGCGACCTTCAGTGTGCTCGTGGAACTAATTGAACATAGCTATAAAGCTTTTGGGATATGAGTACTCGGAAAGGTCATGTGTTTGATATATATGGCGATTAAGTTTAATAGTGATTCATGTTACCTTTGCATTGGATTTACTCTGTGACATTGACAGTATCTTTTCGCCATCTTGGGTGCGTTTACAAACAGAAAATTCTCACATACACAAATACTGAGAATCGAAAGACTTGCCTAGGGCCATACAAATATTTGTTCCGTTCGGAAATCGAATCGCAATGCGTTGCGCAGAAGAAACCCTAAAGTAACTTGATTGCGAGACGAAGCTAACAAAATTTGAAGAAAAGTATTTAGTAAAATAGTTGACTGCCGTTAGCCTAGTGATCCGAAGAGCAAATGCTAACCTCCAGGTCCTGGGTCAATTCCTAGGTCGAGCAAAGTGTTATGAAATTCTCAGAAGCAGCTCAGAGCAGGGATTTGTACTTCCCGGTTAATGAAATTAGGCCCCTATTACATGCGACCATATGTACTAACACTAATTGCGAGATCGTAAAACAAAATCGATCGAAATTCGTGTATGTATCAAGAGATGATAGCCAAGCAACTTTAAAAAAGTGCAATACTTAATCTAGGGTTTAAAAACCGAAGGCTATATTAAATTATCTGACAGGAAGATGTTGTAACGAAGACGCATAATTACTATAAACGTTTCTTACAAAAGAATTTCGATAAAGTCTGTCTATCTTCGATATCTGAAGTCAGTCAATATTTCTAGTGTCAGTCATGAAGCGATTATAAACACGCAAAGTTCAGCATGTAAGCGCTAAGTAAAATGTTAGCGCTTTGCTAATTACTTGCGAGTGATTTATAACTCGCGTGATGCGGCCTTCCTGCGACATTTCACTGCACTAACTAGAGAACGATGATCAAGTATGAACTAGACACGATTTTGAATCAGTGTGTTTGACGTTGTTAATTGGATATTTGACATTTCGACGCTGAGACTAGATCGCAACTATATTTTGAATATTTTTAATTATCTGAATATTGGCCTTCAGTCGTTGTAACTGTCAGATTTTTCATACGCATTGCAGCTGTCAATAGAGTATTTTATTAATAGTGATGTTCTTTAAATAATGACATTTCAAATGTCAAACTGGTAAATTCTTTGAATTGTCAGTATTTTGTTGAAATCACTGTTGTTACTGCTTGTACTTCACTTTAAATTTCGTAGATAGCATAGATAGATGTACCCGGATATGCAAGAGATACCTTATTTAAGATTAAAAATAAGATAACGTATTTTTCTTCTTGTATCGTGATTCAATAAAATACTTATTTGTCAACTGCCTGTTTTAAATTATAATAGTTAATTAATAACACTTAACATTGATTGCCGATTAAAAATTATTTATAGTAAATTCTAGTTGACAGCGATTAAAAAAAATTATAGGAAATTCTCTCAAACAATCTTGATTTTAATTGCGTTCATTTTTCAAAAACCGTAAATAAATGTCAGAAAATGCAGTGAACATAAATTCGAATGTCGGGAGAGTTGAATGTGGTCGTTATGTGTTAATCGACGATTAAGTTAATCGATTAATATTGCCATGTTTGTTGCAGCTGGCAGTGCCTGAGGACAGAGTGGGCGGCTTCGGCATGACGCTGCCTGGAAACGGAGTCACTGACGGACAGGTGAGACATTAGAATGGGTAATTTCTGATCTCAACGTGGGGCATAACGGCCCCTTGTAGGCGTTTAGGATTGTTTTTTTTATTGTACCACTAGTTTCGCCAGCGGCTTCGCCTGCGTGTTGTGGTTATTTCTTTTAAATAATAAAGCCTATGTTACTCGATAAAGATGTAGCTTCCTAATGTTGAATTTTCAAAATCGGTCGAGTAACGTTTGAGTTAAATCGTAACAAGCAAAAACATACAAAAAATGAAATCTTTCCTCTTTATAATATTAGTTTAGATAGGTTACCTGAATGTAAATAATTGTGTTTTAATTTCGAGGTATGCTAGAAACCTGAACAAGGAATCTGTAATTTATCTAACTGTAATATGATTTGCCTAAATGTAAACAAATGTACGTGTTTGTCCCAGGAGGTTCCAGAGAGCCTTTACCTAACTGTAACAGAGATCTAATTGTAAACAAATGTTTTTATGTCGTGCTAGACAGAACTAAACAATGAATCTACGTAATTTACCTATTTGTAAACTTATTTACCTATATGTAAACAAACGTGTTTGTCTCAGGGTGTGCTGATCGAGGCTCTGATCACGTTCGTGCTGGTGCTGGTCGTGCACGGCGTGTGCGACGCGCGCCGCAACGACCTCAAGGGCTCCGCGCCTCTCGCCATCGGCCTCAGCATCACCGCCTGCCATGCTGCTTGCGTGAGTACACTGATTCATCATCATCATCATTCGAAGCTTTTAACAACCCACTGCAGGGCATGGCTTACTCTTTTTTGCGCCATTAGGCATAAGATAGACGATAGGCTTTTTAAGATGTCATGATATCGTTTCATTTTTATATTGTTTTTTTTTATTATAATAGGTACATCAACAAAACACTTAATTTGCATGCTGAATAAAGTAGGCGGAATACGACGAACATTAATTTATAAGATATAAAACGCCATAATTCAGGCAAATAAATTATTATTATTATTTATTTAAAAAGCATACGGGCCACCTGGTATGGTAAACGGCAAACGCAGTTGCCTATAGACGCTAACAACACTATTGAGATCTCAAGTTGTCTAGTAATTTTACAGGCTACATTACCCTTCAAGCCGGAACACATTAATGTTAGCCATTATTATTTACCGGTAACCGGTAATTAATTAATATGTAAGTCCTATCAGAGGACTGCGCACGGAGTCCGTATCGTTTCACAGAATCGCTTAATCGCAGATGACTTGTGGTAGTAATGGGACAATGTTGAAAAAAACGGATTCCCGATTACGAATTCTTCAGTCTATTTAAACTACAGTCCTACGCATTTATTAATAATGATTAAATAATTTACTCGATTAATAATAGAGTCACATGATTATCAAACATTAAAATATTAAACACCTTTCACCTTTTCACTTGTTTTAATAATGTCATCATGTCAACAGATTCCGTTCACCGGCTCCAGCATGAATCCCGCTCGTTCCTTCGGACCAGCCCTCGTCATGGGCATCTGGACTTCCCACTGGGTAAGTGTCATAATTCTTAAGTGTTCTTTGAATATTTTTACACATACGTGTTCCGCTTAGGTTTAATGCGTTTGACCCAATTTGTCTGATGGAAAGCTGCCATTTACAAACAAAAGACAGTAAACAGACAGACCCGGAGCTGTTCTTACTTGTGAGGGAGGTATTAAATTGACCATACCATTCGATCGTACCACTAATTATGCCAAAGAACATCTAATATTTCGTGAGGCCGGAGTCAATCGACAACTGCAGTCTGCAATCGATCTGATCGACAAACGATCGCAATTGCAATTTCGATTAGTTACCCGCTACATCATAATACCATTACACCCTTAATCCCCAAGAGGTTAGGCAGACGTGTTTTACTATGCACCCACATTCCGCCGATTTGTCTATATACAAATGAATGTATCGTGAGATTTTTCTAGCAGAAAGTTCCCAATAACATGTAATTCCAAATCAGGGCCTCACGTTCAAAGGCCATCCTTGTAACCACTGAGGCAGTTGGACGATGAGTTTGAGCGTTGAGTTATATTCTAACAACACAGACATAATAAGTTATGTTTTAAGCCAAATAATACTTATGTAATAAATAACTCAATTTATTGTTAGATAGATGGTTTGGCTTCCTTTACCTTTATCCGTAAGGAAAGCTTATAATGGCGCTGTCACGATGTGTTAGCATCACGTGAGTGAGCCTTAATGCATTCGATTTAGAAATCGCATTACCGGACATTCACCCGAACAACAACAGACATCTTGTTGACTATAACATAGTTCTTATTAGGACAGTGATGCGACTCCAGTCGGAAATTTGTCCCTAGAATCTATCAAGTCATTTCACAAAACAAAAAACACGTAAAATGCGCGCTATGCGTGGAGTTGTGGAAAAGCCCGTTGTACCAACACCAATACCAATAATAATAGTTTATTTCACCTTACCTACCTTACCAAAAACTTAAACTAATGAGAAATAATGAGTAGGTGCTAATTAATCATAATACCAGATATCATACATATTACATACATACGAGTACCAATGTCAAATTGCAATTTTCCCAACGATGTTAGAGTCGTCTTTCAATCTAACCAGATACGGTTGAAATGCTGAATATCAAAATGACTATGAAATTGAAATGAGCGTGGCGTATTTTGTTTACTAATCATTAGAGAGTTAAGGTCTTTGACCATTGCAATTTCGCTCGAAACAGAAATATCATAATTATTTTTATTAGCTTGAATCGAAAGCTGTAAATTACTTATAATATAAGTACAGGTTGAAGTAAATGCATCTATCTCTATCATCTGGGTGTATCTGTCTATCTATCTACAGCTAATTATTGAGCACACTTTCGCCGGCGCGGGCGCCGATCACGAGACCTATCCAACGGGTTTGCATCTCCGTTGTAAACTCGTGTAACTTTCTGATCACATGTGAACTCCGACATATTATATTATGAATCATAGCGCGATTCTTGATATGTTACAACAAATATTGTTTAAGTTATAATAAGGTTAGGAAACGATACTTTTTAATTAAATTTATACGAGTATGAGAGTTAGGAACTTTGAGGTAGATATGATAAAAGATTTTTATGACTGTAATCTATACGAGTAAATAGAAATGAATCACTAAATGTGTTGCTAAGCTCAAAAGTCGAGAACGGCTGAACCGTTTTGGCTGATTTCATTGTTGTTATTTGATGAAGTCTGAGAAAGGTTCTTATGGAGAAAAAAATACGAGGAAAAAAGTAAAAACAGGGAAACGCAGGTGAACCTGTGCACGGATCGCTACGATAGTTAGAAAGTTAAACTTATAAGTAGGTAGTAGTCGTTTCTAAAATAGTTTTGGTACTTCGACATTTCTTAATTCGACATGTCCCGGTTGTCATACCCTAAAATTCTGAAAACTATTCCTTCAGACACTTAAAAACACGATATAAAAGCATGATAGTTTGATGCCATAACTAAAGTAAATGGCAGTTGCTATAATGCCATTATTACCCAACGATGGGAAGTGAAGGTCCATCTCACTCATGAGTTATGTCCATCATGTCGAACTCCCAATTAGTTAATACATAATGCCTATTGCCTATTACAACATTTAATACTCCCACATTTACAGACGATATTTTCGTCAAAAGGTACCATGGATAGGTACTATCCCCAAAGGCAATATTAGTGTACCTAGATCTGAGTAGATCCTGATTAATACTTATACATTCAACTGCCTCATTAGATCCATAGCGCGACTGCTATGCCTAAGGTCCAATACCCAGATCGAGCAGTGTTATTGGGGCTTTCTATTAAATTGTCAGTGGCAACTCGAAATTTGGATTTGTGCCCGATTAATGGTGATCGGCGCAACCCCTTACATAGCATACCGAACTATGGATGTAAATAACTACATGTACGTACTGCGACTGTGACTGCCATCAAACCTTCGGAACCCAATAATTATCTGGTTGATGTATTAAGAATTGTAATCAAACAAACAACCAATCACCAATTGAAGCAAGCGCAGATGAGCCCTAGGGTGGTATGCCATTTAATCCTATATCTTGGGCCAATATTTGATCAAATTTCTTTTACGAATAGAATGTTGCGTCTTTCATCAAAACGATATTGGTCGAAAAATTTGGCGAGTAGCATATTCACGCGGTAGTTCTACTAATCAATCAATCATACTTAGGATAACCTATTATGTAATTTTCGTTACATAAATTAATAAACGCAATAATTGCGTTTTCTCAATGATCGTTTTAAAAGAACCAGAATATAAACGCGATGTATTGCGGAATGCTCTCATATTTTTCCCAAGCAAGCCCTTCCGTTATTTATGTAATACCAATTAACTGTTTCACGCTTTGGTTATAAACGACGTTAACTCGCGTAACACTGACTTTGAAACTCGTAATAGTCGACAAGTAACAAGGAACTCGTTGCTGAGTATTATCTAACTATTACAACATTGCTAATTTACTCATAAATATATACTTCGATACTGCATCGATAGCTTACGAGTCCTAATCCTAAGGTACTTGCTACGTTCGAGGGTTCGATTTCCAGATCGAGCAAAGTATTTTTTGGTTTTTCTATTACATTCTCAATCGCATCATTAGTTAACTTTCAACGTATCACGCTTATATACTGCGAAGGTTTCGGTAAACATAATGTAGGTAGACCTGTTACCTGGCATCTTCTATTCATCGTCATCAACCCATACTGTCCCACTGCTGGGCACGGGTCTCCTCGTACTATGAGAGGGATTAGGCTATAGTCCACCACGCTGGTGTAATGCGAGTTGACAGGCTTCCATGCCGTCGAGAAAATCTCTCAGGCATGCAGGTTTCCTCACGATGTTTTCCTTCACTGTTAAAGTCAGTGATAAATACGAACATGATTTCGAAAAGTTATGAGTGCTTCGGTTTTGAACTCGAGGCCTATGGCTTGGTAGTCCGATGGTCATACCATTAATTGCTATCTTCTATTCAACGTTCTAAATTTCTAATAATTACTGTTTCTTGTGCAGATTTACTGGGTGGGCCCCATCGTCGGTGGCGTGATCGCCGGTCTCGTCTACAAGTTCATCTTCCGCATCGGCAAGACTGGCGAGAGCGGCTCCTACGACTTCTAGACGACAGCGCGACGACACCGTCACGCGGCCGACACTGCACCGTGCCTATATTCTAACCTTGCCTCGCTCATACATTATCTGAAATCAAGTCTTTCCTAATATTGTTTAAATGGGTCAAAATTATCGTGATATGTTATTTGCACCTATTTATTTGTAATAACCAACTATGTGATTAATTTACTCTTCGAACTCTATATTCTTTGATTTCTGTATGGGTTTTATAATGCAAGTATGTGCGAGGCGACAGTATTAGCTTATTGATATAAATAGTTCTGATATTGGACCAAATTGTTATGGGACATTGTCAATGGGCTTATACTTGTTATAAATATGTTATTAGTCTCTCAATCATTATACTCGACGAGAAATCCAAAGGTTCAGAAATATTGTTATCCTTCTACGAGAAAAAATGAAAATATCGATTCGAAACCGTTTTGTCGGAGTAAGATATAAATTTAAGTTATAGTTATATTAAAAAAGGTATTAAGTTTATTTATATTATGTTAATAAAGTATGTTTAAGTGGATGTTCAATAAATATGTCCATATTCGAGTGTCTGTGCCAGTTATGTGATTAATTATAATATTGTGAGTTAACTTTAGTGGGTATTCACATCGAAACTTCTCACACGAAATGAATATTTTAAAATAAATGTCATAAATATTGAGCTTCGTTTTTATTTATTGCTTAATAAACTCCCAATTTACGCAGGTAACAGTAAAGAGAAGAAAGAAACAAAGTTATCTGTATGGATATTTGTAAAAGGTGATCCGATTTTGTGATTTTTCTTATATAGCTTCACTTATTTAAGAAATAAAACATTAAACAAAGCCAGTATTACTTAGGGTATTTAGGGTTCCTTCCTAAGTGAGTCTGTGTCACTCAGGAATCCGTTTTGTTAAATTTGCTATTGGTCGACCAGTTCAAAGTTCAACCCCTGTACTGGACCAATAAAAAGTCAAAGTTTTATAATATTCCACAGCTAAACTCTCTTCCCTGTTCCTTGTTTTTCCTAACAGGCAACAATAGTTCATCATAATTCCATCTCTTTTTAGTATCTAGCTCCATATTTTAATAAACGCAGTTGAACTGGTTATTACATCTAGCGCCATCTAGCTTTAAAATATCAAAATTACAAAACATTTTAAAATGAATAACGATCTACCCTCATTTGCTTTATTTATTTTAATGGCCGGGTTAGTCTTCGGATAACTTTAGTTGTTACACGACCACGTAACGGAGTACATCCCGTTCGGTTCGGTCTTACAGTAATAAATATGTGATAGTTTCTAGTTTGAAATAATCTCACGCGCAGTGTCCGTTATTCATGATGAAGTGCTATAGTATCTACTCTAGTCTACTATGTCTATCTACTCTTCTCTAGTCATTCTACTAGAATCACCGAATTAACCGGGCTGAAGTTGGCTCTTTGAATGCGCAATAAAATTTTTGTTATACTCGAATTGTGTACTGCGCAGCCAATCAGCTAATTTCATCCGGCCAGGGTATGCCGTGCGTATTGTAGGTAGGAGTGATAATGGTTGAATAGAATAAGAACAATTTTTGTGTAGTGATCGGTGCGACTAACTACCTTTTTTTTATTGTGGATCTTGGCCTGTTGGTGTGTGCTGCGTTGTGCTGTAATGCACCTGTATGTACGCGATTTTGGTGAGTACCTACATATATAATTTGTCTATGCTTACCTTATTTCGCGTGAATATTCTCATGGATGTCCCCCGTCTGACGGTAGGAAAGAGGAGAGTTAAATATGTCGGATTGCTAGTGACCAAATGCATAATTATGTCTCACTTCTACAGACTAAAAACACACGGCCATTCATAGCATTTTGAGATCTCCAACAAAAGCATATATTCTTTGCCTTTGATATGAATTATGATGACACCCTCCCGGCACACGAACAAGTCTACATATTATGTTTAAGGGATTTTGTCGTCTATGTTGGCTCCCAGCGAACATGTTTCTTATAAATACTTCTTTAATTAGGTAACTATATGATTGTATTCTTACTGTTAGGTTGTGTTAGGCTCACCCGTGCGTGTTCCTTGAGCTTGTTCGCGTCTTTCACACGCTCACCCAATGTGGAGTAAGCCTTAAGTATTCAACTATTTCTTTATTATCTACTTACTTATGGGTCCCTTATATAGCTGTTGTTACTATAGCAAGAGTTATACTGTTGGGTATAGTGTTATAATATTATGCTTATTTGCTTAAATTAACCAACAATATACTTAGGCACATTGAGCGTGGGCTAGGTACGAAGATTAACCACCGTAACCACGTACCTATTTACTTTTATAATTAAGTATTTGACCTACTTATTATGCAAGAGACTACGCTTGCAAATTAACCTTTATGCTAAATATCACAGGTGTATTAAATTAAGTCGAAGCTCGCCCGACTAAGTGTTGCTTTTAACACCTCATTTACAATCGCAATAGCTGCAGGCGCTTTGTGAACACAGTCCACAGCCATTATCACACAAAGAGCAAGCTAATTAAACTTTATTAGGGTGTCAGAAACGTATTACGGATTTAATGAACTTATTGATCGATGTGTGGCCGAAATTAAGAGCTGGAGTATCATGAATAAAACTGGGCAATAATAAAAAAGCTCATTAAAATTAAGCTTTTAATTAAAAGATAGATTGGGAATAAAATTGAATGTCTTTGAGTGATCATAGTGATTACTTAGAACAGGAAAAGCATAATGTATGGATTCGTGTTGTCTGAAAATAAAAAAATAAAAAAAATCTAAGGCCGCTGTCTCATCCATTGAATGGGTAGAACGACTTTATTCATTTAAAATTCACTTAGGGTAGGGTAGATAGGTAGAGTAGGTTAGGTCTTTGCCTTTTCTTAACTGTTAGAGCACGGTGTGTGGAATTGCCTACCCGTGGAAATAAGCCGGTATAACGGCCCGCAGAGGTCAAATGACAAATGAATGTCTTCGCATTGCCAATACGAGGTACTCAATACAATAAAAAGTGCGTGTTTACCTGTACAAAAGTTCGGGTATTGAACCCACTTGTTCGGGGGTATTGGAATTCCCTCCGTGCATGTCCACATTGCGGTACTATTGAGTCTTAAAATGTTACGGGATGAATAATGAGTGATCAGTGACCTGGAGGGCGATCGCGCTATTTGCAACGGTTGAGGTTTGGAAATGGTTCGCATCAGATTTGGTCAAAAAGATCAACAATCATTCGTTTATTCTAGTAGGTATAGTAGGAAGTAAGTACCGTAGGTATTGCAAAAGGAAAATAACTCATATGAACCCTAAAAATCTTCCTCATCAAGATGCAATCTAGGTACCTAATTTTAACCATTTCCAAACCTCAACCGTTGCAAATAGCGCGATCGCCCCCCTGCAATGGCATAATACAGGCTAGCTAGATAGATAAATGAGTGATGTGAGTACAGTTCGCGCCAAACTTATTGTCCGGGTTGAAGTTGGCACGAGCTAACTTTAACCTGGCCTTAAAAATCGGAGAAAGAAAATTATTATTTCACCTACGTCAGTGCAAGTTGGCAGATTTCATACACCTTCATAAACTATAAAGCATCCTTTTAGATAATTATGTTGGTTAACTGACGATGTCTTCCTTTGCTGCTAAACCAAGCAACCATGAATCATATATCTTATCCGCACATCATGAATTTGAACGTCAGAATTGCGTGCCCTGGGTTTGAACTTTGATTACTGTGTAGTGTGTAGGGTCTAGCATAAGTATCGTTCTAACTAGGTACAACTTTATATTACTTCAAACAATAATTTGCATATTACCTCAAATATAACTTTTACTTTCATCTAAGTACTTATACCTAATTTATTTTTTCTTGTAAGTTTATATTAGTAATCTTGGACAAATAAATAATTTCTAAATTGTATATTTTAAATGGCCGACTATGTAAAATAGTATTCAGCCAGTTTCAGCGAGAGGAGGGTACCTCTATCTTGATTATTTTTTATAGGAACGCAATTTGTCTAGACTGAAATTGAGAATTCTATAGTCTCTGCCTACCCCTATGGGAAACAGTCGTGTAGCTATGTATGTATGTATTAAATTGAGACTGAACTCCTGCATAAAGTTAATATTCATTATTGGCTTATGTTTGACGAGTCAGAGATATCTTTCAGGATGTCTAGGTACATCATTTATCTCTGCTAATACTGATCGAAGCTGTTCTAGGAAAAAGAAGTTCTAGTTTTTTATAAGTTTACTAAGAATTCAATTCCTAATTGTCTCTGGTACTTAACCGTTATTTTATGATTAGTGATTTTGATTTTTTAGTGAGCTAATCTTAGGTTTCGTAAGTGTCGTGACTGAGGATCGCTAATCATGCGCGTGAGTGATCCGACGCCGTTAAAAATGTGGCGCGGGGTCAAGGGCGGGGCAGCGATGCGCATTGTCATGTCGTGAGACAGGTGGGTAGGTACTGCACTAACCCACATACTTAAGAGTTCGTGCATGTGATATAATAGAAAAGTTTTGTAATGTAATGTCAGATGTCCTCAGATTCATCTATTTGATAATCTGGATTAGATTAAAATGCTTCAAGTTTGCGTGTTGGATAATTTTGTCAGATTTCTTTTTGAACTGCCTCGTAAGCCTGCGTACGTAGGAGCGACTGCTACGCTCGAGGACTTGAGTTCAATTCCCGGGCCGAGTAAAATATTTGTTGTGATTCGTGACGATTAATGGCAACTACAGTTCTCGCCAAACTTATTGTCAGGGTTGAAGTTGGCATGAGCTAACTTTAACCCGGCCGTAAAAATAGGGGAGAAAAATATTGGCTTAATATGATTTAAAACGACGGCCTACGACTTGGGCTTTCGTTTTTATTTATTACAATCTACTGTTTTTCCTTCTCCGATTTTTACGGCTGGGTTAGTTTTTTTTTTTTTTTTGGTGGATTATATTGAGGAAAAGGGGGTAACGCGAGTGATACGTCTGCGCCCCTTTTCAGTTGCGAGAGAACGAATTAGTGTAAGAGCATGGTTATTGATTTAAATATGAATTGTCTGATTTGTTATATGTTGCTATTAAAATGTTTTAGTTCCTTGACGATGGTGTGGAGGTGGTTATGAAAGCTATCTATTGTGCTTTGGCGTTTCAGAATGGTTTTTATGTCATAAGGGCCGGTGTTTTCTGGGGCGATTGAAAGGAAATCATTCCGGGTTATGGCAAATCTGGGGCATTCGCGGACAAGGTGATGCATAGATTGTGTTGTTATGTCGTCGCATGGACATTTGTCAGTTTGGGTAATTTTGAATCGGAAAAGGTATTCCCTGTGGTAACCATGGTTTGATAAAAATTGGGTTATTGCAAAAGAGGGCTTGACGTATTTGAGGTAGTTTTGGAGGTCGTCGAAAGTGGGAAGGAGATTTTTTATATAGGTAGCGCTGCTATATAGCTCAGCGGCGGCTTGAAGAGATAATTTGTGGTTGCAAAGTTTGATGTGGCTAGGGGGAATATAGAAGTAGTCTGGGGTGCGATGGAGGAGAGCGGCTGATTTGGCCGCAACATCCGCCATCTCGTCGGCTGGGTTAGTTAGCTCGTGCCAACTTCAACCCGAACAATAAGTTTGGCGAGAACTGTACATGGGACCTTATAACACGCTAACGAAACGTGGGCGTACATTAGTACGCTTCTGCCTAACCCCTCAGGGAATAAAGGTTGATGGTATGTGTTGTCTTTGTAGAATGCATAAATAAGATAAGCGTTTGTTAGTCAGGAGTAAGTCTTTTAGGCCCTCTTTACGAGGGTCAATTCTGAATTATACTCTTGCTAGCCCAATCGAAGCATCGACACAAAATGAAATAATTTTGCCGACAAGTCTGGTATGTTGGGATAATGAATTAAAAACACAGAAATGAAGCGGAAACTATATATTTATTGCAATAAAACCAAATACACCAATTACATGAAGCACCAAAAGTGACTACATAATTTATACGGAATAATTTAAAAACCTACAAGCATAGCGTGTTACATTTCAGATTAAATAACGTGTGATAATTATTGTTTATTGGAAAGACCTCGAGCCAGTGAAGGGATGTTCGCAGCGGCCGCGAGTGACATAGCCTTGCTTATTGAACTATTTCATATGCCATCTCACGACACCACATAATCTGCGAATTAATCTTTTAACAAAGCATGTGTGACATCGTATATATGTTGTAATATAAATAACAATAGGAATTTTGATAGACTACATCTACAAGATAAATATAATGATTCAGATAGCCATGCACCCGTTGTAGCTAAGGCAGTGCGGTGGCTTGAAATTCCAATCTCAAGGTTGTTCGTCTATAAGCGCTTGGAGGAACGCGTCGGGTTCCGGGATGTCTTCTAAGAAGCCGGCGGCGTCGCAGAACTCTGCGAAGGAGGCGCAGGGCAGGAGCTCGTCTGTTAGAGTCGTCACTATGCGTTCGGCTGCTTTTCCGTTCGCTTCGTCGTTGTGTCGGATGTATTCGGCTAGTTTTATCGGCCACTGGTCGACTGTCGTAGCGCTTACGGTCTGTGGAGATGAATGGTTGATTTAGATATCATGACTATTGTTTACTAGCTAGCTTTCCGCTAGCGGCTATCAGTTTTGATACAAGATAAAAGAAATACTGCGTATATTCGGAGCTTTGCTTTCCTTTTTTTCCTAATACTGCTTATGACGTAATATTAGTTGTTACTTGCCTTGAACATGACGGTATAGAGCTGGTCTATGATGGCCACGAAGAGCGCGTAAGACTTGTAGTCGGCCCAGGTTTTGACGGCACGGTGTTCTGGCGGCAGCGCGCGCACGGCGGGGCCGGCCGGTATCGCGGTGCGCACGTGGCCTATCACCAGCAGACGCTTCAGCATGTCCAGCTTGAGGGAGCGCCATCTAGTTGGAAGTAAGACGATACATTAGGATTTATCTTAATACATATAATTCTTCTGTACCTACTACGTGTTTGTCATATAACCACTTCAAAATGGCTGGACCGATTCGTTTGAAATTTTGTATATATATTTCAATGGGTTCTGGGTGATTGAAATATGGATGATTATAGAGTTTAAATATGTACTTGATCCATCATAATACCGTTTCACCTTATCGAAATTAATTAATACATCACGTTTTTGAGATGGCTTTCGAGATGCGTAATGTGCCCGGCATTTTGGGCATAAATAACTTACCTAACTACAAATAACCAGGCAAAAACTGGTGAAAACCCATGGTTTCTGTCCTCTTTGTGCCCGTTTTTGTGTGGCATTTAGAGCATAAATAAATGTATTCCTAAAACTACCGGGCACATTGCCCTCTAGATGGCTTATAATAATTTAGAGTGTAAACAGAATGGCCTGCACTTACTTGGCATGTGGGTACAACATGAGCATGAGGGTGATGAAGTACAGCGGCCCTTCAGCGTCGTGCGCGGATTCCAAGAGGCGTGCGGGCGCCCACGCCAGCGCCGCCTCCAGGGCCGACACCTCGCGAGTTGAGACACGACTCCTGGGGGAAGTGAAAAAAGTAAGTTACTACACTTCAAAGAGCTCCTGCAATTGAAACAGGCATTTCCGAAGACTGTAGACACCGGCGTTACTGAGGATTGACACAGGTGTCACTGAAGACTGACACAGGCGTCACTGAAGACTGTGACACGGGTTTCACTAAAGACTGATACAAGCGTCACTGAAGACTGAATGAAATAAATAGGCGTCATTGAAGACTGACACAAGCGTCATTGAAGACTGTGACACAGGCGTCACTGAAGACGGTGACACGGGTGTCATTAAAGATTGACACAAGCGTCACTGAAGACTGAAATAGGCGTCATTGAAGACTGTGACACAGGTGTCATTGAAGACCGACACCAGCGTCAATAATGACTGTGATACAGGCGTCACTGTAGACTGAAATAGGCGTCATTGAAGACTGACACAAGTGTCATTGAAGACTGCGACACAGGCGTCATTGAAGACCGACACCAGCGTCAATAATGACTGTGATACAGGCGTCACTGTAGACTGAAATAGGCGTCATTGAAGACTGACACAAGCGTCATTGAAGACTGCGACACAGGCGTCATTGAAGACCGACACCAGCGTCAATAATGACTGTGATACAGGCGTCACTGTAGACTGAAATAGGCGTCATTGAAGACTGACACAAGTGTCATTGAAGACTGCGACACAGGCGTCATTGAAGACCGACACCAGCGTCAATAATGACTGTGATACAGGCGTCACTGTAGACTGAAATAGGCGTCATTGAAGACTGACACAAGCGTCATTGAAGACTGCGACACAGGCGTCATTGAAGACCGACACCAGCGTCAATAATGACTGTGATACAGGCGTCACTGTAGACTGAAATAGGCGTCATTGAAGACTGACACAAGCGTCATTGAAGACTGCGACACAGGCGTCATTGAAGACCGACACCAGCGTCAATAATGACTGTGATACAGGCGTCACTGTAGACTGAAATAGGCGTCATTGAAGACTGTGACACAGACGTCACTGTAGACTGAAATAGGAGTCATTGAAGACTGACACAAGCGTCATTGAAGACTGACACAAGCGTCATTGAACATTGTTACACAAACATCAGCAGCAGCTAGATATATGAACAGTTACAGTTACTCACGTGTTGATGACGTATAGCGCCATGTGTATGAGCGCGGGCACCAGCTGCATGTTGGAGAGCGGCCCGCCGCCGCCGGTGTCGTCGTGGAAGGTGCGTCCGCGCGCGAAGCGCAGCAGCAACAGCTTCAGGTCGTGCAGCGTGCACGTGTGCCCGATGTCGCGGTGCCCCGTGCACTCCTACACACATACAAACGGGGTTTCGTACGGCGAAAAGTAATGATGACTATAGTTTGCGCGGAACTAGTTGGCCGCGCCTTAGGTATGTTAGCGGTGGGACGGAGGGGCGGGGGCGCTTGGTTTCCTGTAACCCGCCTTCACAGTAACCCGCCTTCTCACCCCCTCTCCACCGAAGGCGCGGCCAATTAGTTCCACGCAAACTATACTCGAGTAGCCATTCAAAGGACTGTGGGTATATTAGCAATGTTAGTCTATTTTATTCTCACCTGCAAGTAAGTAGTATGCCTGGCTAGACAGCTTGCAAATGCAGATTCCGGTACATGCGGTCCCCAAAGCGGCAGCAAACCGTTGCAGCGAGTCGATGCATTCTGCAGCGCCGCGCTTTCCCATTCATCTCTATAACAATATATGACTTGTAGTAATTACACTCCCTACAATACAGACCGGAAGACTACACAGAGAGCAAATTACAAGAATTTTTTTATTACAAGAATTTTTTTATTGTATGTACTAGATACCATAATAAAATAATAAAAATAAAAATAAAAATGTTTATTGCATCAACTTACTTAACTTATTCTAGTTACAATTGGGAGTTCCTTTTAAGCAACAAGTAGCTTGTATTAGGAAAAAAATCAGTCCAAAGAATGAATTAATTAATAAGTATTGGTGTGGCCGATAAAAGCGCTTATAGATTTTGCTGTCAACAGTGTCAACTAGATCTATCAATGACAGTTAGCCGCAGTTAGCAAACGTGTCCTCCGAAAACTGTCTAAAAATGTGTAAGCGCTTAAATTTTTTTATAAGCGCTTTTATTGACCAAACACGGCCATTACCATGTGAAGAATAAGAAGAAATACTGTCTCATTATGGCCTAGTATAGAAGTATGAATTGGTTATGTCAGTTACCTGGCGCGCGCGAGCCTGACGGCGGCCATGTGGCACTCGACGTGCACGATGTTGTAGTGCGACACCGTGGTGTAGCCCAGCGTCTTGCGCGCGCGCACCTCGAACTCCTCCACCGGACAGCGCTTCGTGAACGTGTAGATACCGAGCACCTGTTACAAATATACTCTTAGGTTTAATATCCAATTTGAGACGCTACTATACCCCTAAATATACGATAGGCGTGACTGAAAAAGCAGCGAATAAATTAATCTTTGTTCTTCATCAAAACGAAGCAAACATTAACGCGTAAAATAGGCGCAGATAGTTATTACAAACTGCCTAGATTTTCTGTTTTGATAGCTTTGCTCGACGAATCGACTGCTATTATTGTAGGTTGTTGTAGATTGTTCATGAGGAGAAAACTGGTATTTTTTTATACTACTAAGGTGGCAAACAAGCATACGGCCCGCCTGATGGTAAGTGGTTACCGTAGTCTATGGACGCTTGCAACACCACTCGCGCGTTGCCGACCCTAAAAACCTCTTAGAGGTTTATGAAGGATTCACTGCGCTTACAGTGTAAGGGAATATTTATCTTGCTGCCAACGCAGTGCATCAGGAGCTCGGGCAACCTTACTTACTGCAGGAACATGTGATTAATATTAGCATATTACCTTGGTGGGCTGGTACTTGTACCCCTCGCGGCAGATGCAGCAGACGGCGCCGTTCTCCTCGGCCAGGTCGGCCACCTGCTGCGTGAGGCTGCACTGCGCGGTGACCTGCCCGCGCTCGTTGCTGCGCATGCCCAGCGCGCCCAGCTGCCGCTCGCGCACCGCCATCGCCAGACGTTTCTTTTCCTGTTGTTTAAATTACATGGTAATTTTACACACTAGGGGCCTGCTTCACAGCTTACTCATTAGTTCCCGTTAAATTACTTGGCAGATAATTTCATATAAATGTTCCATTTTTTAATTTATCCGGCCGTTAGCGCTATCCAGAGGTGGTGAAAAAGGCCCTAGGGATTATTAACGCATTTTACTCTTGATTTTTCCAGAAAATGTTAACCGGTTATTCTGCCAGCAGAAAATATATAGCTTGATCAGTACAAGAAAAACAACGTGGGGTTAAACGAAAATTGAGTTTTTCTGCATATGCCAAGACTAAAGCACTCTCGAAGTTTCCAAAAAAAAAGTCTTCTAACCTGTCTGGTGAAGTCCCTGACTTGTTGTACTTTAGCGGCGCACTGCGGCTGAGAGCGCAGGGCTTCTAGAAGGTTCTCCGCCAGCGAGCCGACGTGCTCTCCCGAAGACACCTGCTCCAGTCGGTGAACGATGGGTATCACTTTTTCGCACACCAACATCTAGAAAAAAAAAAAGATACATTTATAGGAAAATTGGAAGATTCCTTAAATTGTTAGCTAGAAAAGACAGCAAAACGAGTGCATTATGGACCAAAATACATGATACTTTTTTCGCTTT
Source organism: Acronicta psi (assembly GCA_946251955.1). Taxonomy (NCBI): domain Eukaryota; kingdom Metazoa; phylum Arthropoda; class Insecta; order Lepidoptera; family Noctuidae; genus Acronicta; species Acronicta psi. The sequence goes on along the minus strand of OX276469.1, from coordinate 13,275,349 downwards.
AAACTGACAAAACGTTACCTACGTCACTAAAGCTACAATACAATTCTAACTTAATGGCGGCTCGGAAGTTGGCTACTCGCTGCGACTGCGCAGCGAGGGTGAGAGGTGGGGTACTGACCCGCCGTCATATAAATTGGATACTGCGCAGCGACTCGCCTCATGTTATGTATGTATTTATATTTGTGATCCGCCTTTAAGTTTGAATCGTACTGTACTTTAGGTATTATTTCATGTTCATGAGCAAATAGTTAAAGGTAGATTATATATGATGTGTACCTGTGTCGGTTCGTGATCAGCAGCAAGGCCGGTGAGGAAGCGCAGTATGTACTTGAGTGCCGGGCGACTGATGAACTCCTTAAGCTCGTCAGAGTCCGTGCACACTAGTGTCGGCTTCACGCACGGCGCGTGTTTCTGTTGCAACAAAGAAAAAACAACTTTAAAATAACCTATCATTTCCAGAAATAGACAAGTTGACTGTTTATTTGTTTTTATGTTTTAAAGTAGATAAATAGAGCCGGTTAACAAATACGGAATTTATAAATATTTATTTTTATGCTAGACAGAGAGCGTAATATATCGGACTGTGACGTCAATCACAGAGCATTCCCCTCAATCACCACAAAAAACTTAAAATGCTTATATCCTTAGACCTTTTTATTTCAATTATTGTTTCGGTATACAACTTATAATTCATTCTATTTTTACTGAGCCTGTTATTTTTAAACAAACTAACACCCACCAGTCAACTACCCTATTCTGGCAATATGTAAGGTCAAGACAAGTTCCAGCTGTAGATCGTTGTGTATAATAATAATAATAATAATATTAAACCAACATCTAAGGAGGCTCTCGTTGAGTGGCTGGATCAAGGGCTTGATACAGAAAGCGGTACTCCTAGATACGGCACGTATTGTTAGGAGGTTCCTTTCCCTGGAGCCCTGACCACCGGTAGCTTGGACTCTGTTCCCGATACCGGTGGGCTACTATATTTTATATTTTTAAATGTTTTTATTTTTTTTGTTTTTTATAAAAATATTTAAAAATACAAATAATATGTAAAAAAATGAATAAAGGAAATAATAATATATTTTATTAGCAACCAAATGTTCTAATACAAAGGTGCTCTGTCTTCTGAACTAGGTAATGATGCGGTTGAGCTATTCGAGGATGCAATTCAGCACTTCGGGTCCAGAATAATATCAGTAGCAAGGTGCAGAATGGAAGACTCGACTCTAACTTCAGGAATCTACATGTAGAGAGTAGTGTGATGCCTCTAACCAAAGGAGGGATCCTCCACACAGGCGGGTGTTTAGCCCAGCGGGCCACGGCCCTGCGGTTGATGTTGGGCGCCTGTATATAAATATAATATATAACTTGCTGCCAACTTGCTAGGATTAACATTTTGATTGGTCAGTTGCATTAATGTTTATTTGTTCCGCATTCAGCAGGATAGATGTCGCTACGCGCATATAACATTCTCAGTAGAGTCGCTACATACATGAAAGGATTGCCCTATTACGTATCATGTCAGATAATTTAATTACTCACCACGATATACTCCAGCGCATCTCGTACAACGCCAAGCGATATAAGGTAATCCTTGAGCGTGCCTCCAATGGAGTTCCTCTCGATATTGGCACAGAACACGCAGAACAGCTCCATACGGAACTCCTCTTCGGTCCACTGCTCAGAATCCAACCGGTCGAAGTCCAGCACTGGCTTGAAATGGTCCACTAACATGGCCATCTTCAGGTCGTTGCCGTAGACCAAAGCGGCTAGCACTCGGGTCAAGTGACCGAGGGCGACTGAATTGTTTCGAATTCCTAAAGGACAAATACATGTAATTTTATTTTCCATAACATATTTCGAAATAGGTATAGTTCACGACATTTTTACTCCGACAAAACTAATACTGGGATCACAAGGTTCGATCTTATTTGATGGATGGATGGAAGTTGGTCAATTAAATTTGAACCTTGTGAACCTGCTATAGATTTCAGATTACCAGGACACTCGGTGCAGTTGAGTAGAGCCTGAACGTACTCCGGCCCGCCGAACGTGAGAGAGAACTGTAAGAATGACTCGAGGCTCTCGCTCGCAGCGACAGACAGTATACGCTCCATGATCTATAAATAAAATAAGCTTTGTTCAAATATATTAGCTTCACTCTATTCGTTAAAGAAATTTGATCAAATGTTGGACCAAAATATTGGAAAAACAGAGGAGAAGAGTAGAAAATGTATCTGGACCTCGAGCAGCTGGTAGACGAGCAGCGCGCGCGGCATGTCCTTCTCGTCGATGGCGGCGAGGTGCAGCGCGTGCAGCAGCACGGGCAGCGCGCGCGTGGCGGCGCGCGTCAGCACGCGCACGCAGCGCCGCACGCGCGTGCACAGCGACACCAGCCGCAGCAGCGTCGAGCACAGCGCGCGCGCGCACCCCACGCGCTGGATCGCCGCCAGCCGCTGCAGCATCACTTCGATGCCACCTGGACCCACAACAAACGGCACGTCGGTAATGTCATCAACAGAAATTACCTAATCTTCAAAGTAAAAAACAAATATAATCCGCGCGGAAGTAGTTGGCCACACCTTAGGTAGGGACAGGGATGAGGCGGCGAATTACTGTGAACGAAAACAAGCGCCCCCGCCCCTACACCACCCCGCGCGCGAGCGACTCTGCCCCCTCTGTCCCGCCGCTCACATACCTAAAGCGCGACCAACTAGTTCCGCGCAGACTATAACATGGAATTCCGTCTGAAATCCCAGAATAACCATTACGACGTTTCTAATTCCGTTGAACAGATTTGTAGTAATGACTATACCCCATACACAATCATTATCAATGAAATACGATTGAGAGCATAATAAATCTATCGGATTATCTTTTTCACTTACCACAATCGGCGAGAACGTTGGCCATACGATACAGCTGTTCGTCATCGACCGCCTCGGCGTTCGCTTGCGTCAATCGCTCAACAAACTCTTCAGTGGCATCGCCAAGTAACCCTCGCATACGGTACACTACGCGCATGGCGTCAACGCCTTCACCCGATGTGCACCAAACCTAACGAATTACATTATTTATTAAGGGCTCCATCGCTTATTGATAAGTTCTCGTTATTAGCTGGCAGATTAATTTCATACAAATTGCATCCCATTTTTAAATTTATTTGACAGGTAACAGCCATCCAGAGGTGATGAAACAGGCCATAAATATTAGTTAGCTCTTTCAAAATTTGGTGTTGCAACCAAATCCTATATACCTAATTCTTACCTTTCCATGCCCCGGAAACGTTAAAGCAAAGCATTTCTCTTCAGTGGGGTAGATTGATATATATTTATCGAATTCTCAACATTGGAGCATCTCTAAATTCAACTTTTCAGGTAGCAGGAGGACCCTTTACCGTATTGTCTGGTCATGGAGACTATATCGAGTCCCATGAGGTCCCGTGGCGCAAGGAAGGCTAGTGCAGTTTTAGTCGATACAGAATCTGACATTATTATACTTCACCACCCTTATTGACGGCTGGACGATCCAACACAATTTGTCGCACTATATAAATAACTAGGTGTTCCCCAGATATCCATCAATCCATCCATTCTCACAAACTTTCACCTCTCCATGCATTTTCTGTGTTCTCTCCTTTCTTCATCTTTTTTCAAGTGGGTTTATAAAACTGTACTCACCTTCTTATACACGTCTTTGACGGGCAGGTCAAGCGACATGATCTTGTTGCACACGAGCAGTTCCATGCCGTTGTCGTCTTCCAGCAGAGCGACGAGTTCGCAGTCCGTACATATCTTGTTCTTCACGTCTCGCATCAAAGGACCCATGCCCGGCTCCAAAGACGAGTAGGGGTTGCCTAACATGCGACCCTGAGGGAAAGAGAAGTATTTTTGAGGCAATGGGCCGATTAATTTTAGATTTTCAGTGGAATGAACTGCTTAAGTGTATATATTGCAGTCAAAACACTTCACCAGTCAACAGTATATACAGGGTGTTTGGCGCATGGACCGACACAATTTTTTGGGAGATAGGGCGGGTCATTTGCTAGGTTTCAAGCCTAGAAGCTAAGTCCTAAGTGTCAGGGTTATTGAGATATGATTTTTTAAGTTTTCTTTGGTAGTCAGTTAGTCACCCAAAATTTCACCTCTAGGTCATCATAACTTTTTGTTTTTAGGTGTAGCAACACCAAAGAAGTGTTATATTACTCATAAATGTGTATTTATTCGATGTGAATCATGACTTCATAACATTGATTTCTATAAAATGACTTCCGAGCTCCCAAAGTCCATGGCACTTAGGAGTTAACTTCTTGGGCTGAAACCTAGCAAATGACTCCCCCTATCTCTAAACAAATTGTGTCGGTCTATGCGCCAAACACCCTGTATAACTATCAAATCATCATCATTAACCCATTAACTGCTGGGCACGGGTCTCCTCTCAGTGTGAGAGGGATTAGGCCATAGTCCACCACGCTGGCCTAATGCGGGTTGGCAGACTTCACATGCCGTCGAGTAAATCTCTCAGGCATGCAGGTTTTCTCACGATGGTTTCCTTCGCCGTTAAAGCGAGTGATTGATAATTACGCACATGATTTCGAAAAGTCTGAGGTGCGTGCGTTGGATTTGAATTTGAATTCGTCGAAACCTTTGGCAGTCCAGTGCACATCCCAAACAACAAGCACAATACAAATTGACCACAATGCCACAGCAGAACTAAACACAGGAAGAGCCAAAACGTATCAAGTAATAGGGGATATTACTGCTTGTTTATAACTATAAAAATCAGTCAAAAATACTTTTGGCCGTAGGCTCTTGATACGTTTTGGCTCTTACTGTGTTTAGTTCTGCTGTGGCATTGTGGTCAATTTGTTGATATCGACGAAACATTTTCAGTATAGAAACTATGCTCTCGAATGTTCCCTTCAACCTATCAACTAGTATTCTGTAGATGTCATTCTCCGTACTAATTCTCCTGGGTAATGCTTACCTGCAAGAAGTCCTCCTGCTGTGGGTCCTTCTCCAGTGTAAGGAAGAATTCCCCGACGTCGTTTTCTTCGGGATAAATGATGGAGCAAAGACGCTCGAAGATAAACACAGGCGTGCGGTAGTCGTGTAGCGGATACTTCTGAACCGTCTCGATGCATACCGCCATGAATTCTGCTGTTTCGGCTTCCGTGCCTGGTTAACAAGAGGTTATTGTTAAGGCTCTTTCTTACTGTGTATCGCGTTATATTATTATAGACCGACTTTATGGACCCTTTAACTCACCATTTTAATTTGCCTAGTACAGGGATGGCGAACCTTTACTCATCTGTGTTCTAATTTTTATTTAAAAAAAACTGAAGAGACCGTGACGTGCCGATATACAATCTTAATTCAGTAATTAATGGGGAAAAGAACATCGATGAGGCACCTAAAGCCTAAAGTTTAGTGCCCAAAATATTTTGACACGTGTCAGCAATGGCACGCGTGCCATTGGTTCGCCATCACTGGCCTAGTATTTTAAACGTTGTAAATGTCTGATATTTGCGTTAGTGACTACCGACTGGCTATGCCAATGACGCTAAAAGGACGTCTATACCACTGTTCAAATCTCTTTATACAATATCTTGGTCTATCTATATCTAATTTATACATACGACCTTTCTGCTGCTTTATGTACCTATGATAACAATAATATTCTAAGGTTTGATCATTTTTGCGAATATTATACCTCGTATATTTGATGAAGTCATCCATTATTTGATTAAAATGACATTGGACACAGACAATTGTATTTTCACCGTGAAATATAAGCATGCGTCATTTACCAGTGGTCATCTCCTCGAGCAGTTCGAGCAGCTTCTCCTGCGTGTCGTCGGTGAGGCGCGTGCGCTGCACGACGAGGCGGCGCAGCGACAGGTAGCCGCCCAGCACGGCGCCCACCAGCCGCCCCTTGTACGTGCGCCGCGCGCCGCTCTCCTCCAGGAACATCGCCAGCAGCTCCGTCAGACGCTTCAAAGCGTAACCTTCGCAGAATAACACATTATTTATATCTTATAACACCTCAATTGCTTAATGGTCGTAAGTGCAACTGTTTTGCAGCCCTACGTTAAATTTTCAGGTAGAATTTTTTGTAGCATATCGAGAGTTTGGGATTGTGCCATAATGGTATTAAATTCACCCCCTATTAAACAATTTTTTTTCTATAACATGGGACCTAAACATACTAGCGAACAACAACAACCTCTACCTAATGAGGCAGGTACAAAATAATTAGGACGATTCAAATACAAGCCAATATTACAAGTCAATATTTTAGATCATTTACATTACATTTCTAACTGTTCTAAGCTTCCAGTTTCCTACCTTGTGCCAGATCAGAGGTAAGCGTAGTCTCTTCGAGGCGGTGCAGTTGTTCAATCTCTTTGGTCATCAGATCGGCAATTTGCTGAAGAACTCCGCGCAATGCCAAGAACTGCTTCCATGGAGCTTCAGACGCTAGAGCTATGGGCAAAAGAAATCGTTTAGAAATTGTTCTGTATTCGACATCAAAATGAAATGTATGAATCATAGTGTCAAATAAAAAGCATTTCATTTTGACACTATGATTCTTATGTCACTAGTATAAAGTTCAAATTAAATTGATCCACGTCTTCGTGAAACGATTGAACTATTTATGTGTAAACTTACTTTGGTACAGTTGTAAGAATTGTTCGCTTGCTTCTCCAGCGGTACCAACTTCGGGCAAGAAGCTGGTAAGTAGAATCAATACCTATTGGAACAAAAAATAACTGCATTACAAATCAAATATCCGCTTTATATTATTACAAAAGTGGGGGCAATTTTTTCTCGCGCATGTTAACCTAACCTATAGGGTTATGCAAATTTTAACTTTAACTGTCGTATAACAGGGAACTAGGTACAATGGTAGCAGTAAATTTGCCCTTTGCGTTTCTCCACATCAATATTATGGTAATTGGAGATTTGTCCAATAAAGTTTTCTGTTTTTGTCTCAAAATCCTAGTGTTAACCAAAAGTAACCTGCATCACATAACTTCAATATACACACTCCCTTAAAATAAGAGTTGTTACATTTTCGACCGATACAATATTGCGATAACTGCATATGTGGACACTATCGCTTAATATCTTAGTTAACTTGCGAGGCGAGATTATTAAAAAAAGAAAAGGTTCCCAGGATCATTACTCGTTGCCCGTACTACCGCTCGTGACTTTGATTTAACGTTTATTCAACTTTTGTGATTTTTACGCTTCGACCATGTTTACGTGCAAGAGATGTGATGTGGAAGCGACTGATGGAGTCGTGTGTTCCGTCTGTGAGGGTCAGTTTGACTTTCCATGTGCTGGGATCAAGGAGGCTGGTTGGAGAAAGCTCGGGGATCGGAAACTTACCTGGAAGTGCAGTGATTGCAAAGCTTTATCAATAAGCCCCCGACCTACCTCTTCGAAGTCCGCATCGACAGATATTGACAGCGTTATAACCGAACTTAAACGCTTATCTACTCAAATGGAATCATTACCCATCATAATGGCGAGTTTAAAATTAATTAACGATGAGTTGGCTGAACTTAAAACTATGCGAACAGAATTTTCGGATGTGAAGTCTTCTATTTCGGATATGAAAAGCTCAATTGAATTTGTTCATAGCTCGGTTAGTGACCTCACAATTAAAGTGACCGGATTGGAACGGGACATTGAAGACCTGAGAAAAACAAAAGATGACATTTTGTGTCTGCAGGAACGTTGTAGGAAACTGGAACTTCTTTGCCGGGAAACAGAACAGCGATCTAGGATGAACAACATTGAGATCAAGGGTGTACCCGTGTCTAATTCTGAGGATCTGTTTAATATTGTTTCCAATATCGGAAATAAAATTAATTGCCCAATACCCAAAGATAAAATAAACTATATAGCAAGAATTCCGATGCGAAATGACAGCCATATTAAAACTATAATATGTTCGATTCACAATAATTATCTGAAAGACGACTTTATAGCTGCCGCTAGAAGCTACAAGACATTGAGTGCTGCTGATTTGGGACTTCAAGGCGAAAATAAAATTTATATAAATGACCACCTGACGCTAGACAATAAAACATTACTAAATAAAACTAAGATTTTAGCTAAAGAACGCGGGTATGACTATGTGTGGGTCAGAAATTGTAAAATATTTATTCGTAAAAACAATACCTCGCCTAAATACCAGATAAAATCTGAACTAGACTTAAAGAAGTTTTTTTAAATAACAAACTAGGTCGAGTTATCGTCACTTTGCTGTTAAATATCGTCGCGACCATCTCATTAAGTAATAACCCAGGTACCTGTTTTTTGCAAGCATTCCATTCTCGCCTGCCTATTGTTGTTATATTGCTCGGTGTCGCCTATTCATTAGCCATAGCTTATTGCAATTTTAAACATTATTTACTTATTAGTAAAGGTGGGATTTGCTTATGCTTAATGAATTGTCAATATAATATAATTTACAACTTAAATAATAACATGACGTATGGCTCCGGCTCTTTCAACTATATTTTGCTATACAGTTGCATTACATATTTTAACTTATCTTGTTTACACCTTCTTTTGGACAAACTTTTTATTATATTTTATGAACCTTACTTATTGAAAGCATATGGGAATGTACCTTATATTATTCTATTTGTTATCATATTGATTTTAATCGTGTATTATGGCGCCGATTAGCATATTTTACCAAAATGTTCGGGGACTACGGACAAAGACTAATATTTTTTACAGAAATGTGTGTGTTAACTCATTTGATGTGATTTGCTTAGCGGAGACGTGGCTCACGGAGGGTATATCGGATAGTGAACTGTTTGATGATAGATACTTGGTTTGGAGACGTGACCGAAATTATTTACTTACGAACCAAGCTATGGGTGGAGGAGTTCTAATAGCTGTGCGGCGTGAACTTATAGCCGAGGTCCGCAACGAATGGTGTTCGTCCGCTGAAGATATGTGGGTAACCCTAACTTTGTGTAAATCCAAACCCAGCGTGTCTTATAAAATGCACATCTGTGTGGTTTATATTTGTAATCAGCAGAGTGGCAACTCCTTAATGTCACAGTTGAATAACTTTTCTAATAACCTAACAGAAATTATTTTAAAAAACCCTACAGACAAGTTTATTATATTAGGGGATTTCAACCAATCTAATATTCATTGGAAAACTGAATTAGATGGTGATTATTTATGTCCTAGTAACTTAAATGGTCTTATTCAAACAAATTTTTGTGATAATCTCACTACCTGCAATTTATTTCAATACAACTGTCACCCAAATGTTAATGATAGAATACTTGACCTTGTTTTGTCCAATAATGAAGTTGCAGTCACTCGCAGCCGTGACCCTTTAGTGCAGGAAGATCCCCATCATCGGGCACTCTGTGTCACGGCTGATTTTGTGCAGCTTCATCTATTGCACTCTCGCCCTAGAGTTAAATTTATCTATGCTCAAGGGGATTATGATAGCATTGTGAAGGAAATGAATAAGATTGACTGGTCATTACAATTAGGATGCAGACCTCTTGAGGATGCGGTTACTTACTTTTACGATGTCATAAATAAACTACAAAACATGTACATACCATGTAAAACAGTGATCCCTCGGTACAAGTATCCGCCATGGTATAAAAGCCCTCTCATTAAAATTATAAGGGAAAAGGCTAAATTTCATTCCAGATATAAACGATACGGAAATACTTTTGATTACCTCTCATTCATTACTTTGCGTCAACGAGCCAAAGACCTTGAGAAGGATATGTTCGATAACTATATTACAAGTATTGAATCAGCCATTTCTAAAAATCCTAGAACATTTTGGCAGTATGTTAAATCTAAACAATTAACTAACGCCTATCCTTCGGTGCTTAGACTTGGTGAAAAACTATCCAATAACGGTGAGGATATATGTAATATGTTTAGTGACTACTTCTTATCCAACTTTCATGAAAGACAGAACAGTGATGGTTTTTCTTCTGGTATGGATAATTATAGTGCTGAGCCCATATCTGATATATGTTCAGTGAATGTTCAGGAAGAGGAAGTGCATAGATTATTGAAACAGGTAGACTTAAACAAAACAGCTGGGCCAGACAACATTCCACCTATCTTTATTTCTAAGTGTGCTAATTGCTTATTTATCCCTTTGTCTATACTATTCAATCGGTCCTTTTTATTAGGAGAGGTGCCTATGATTTGGAAGTCAGCATATATAACGCCGATCCATAAAAAGGGACCTAGAGACTTGATAGAAAACTACAGACCAATTTCAAAACTTTGTGTGTTTGCTAAAATTCTAGAAAAAATTGTACACAAACAACTTTCCGCGGCGTTAAAATTAAGCTTTTCTGAAAATCAACATGGATTCTTAAAAGGTCGTTCAACTACATCTAATTTGGTGATTTGTAGTGATTTTATTTCAGAATATATGTCTAGGGGGTCCCAGGTCGACGTTATATATACTGACTTCAGTAAATGTTTTGATCGTATAGATCACATGCTGTTATTGCGTAAACTTTTGCTGATTGGCATCAGAGGAAACCTGTACAGATGGTTCACTTCATATGTGCAAAATAGATGCCAGACCGTAGTTCTCAATGGTTACGTCTCCAGGGCAGTAGTAATACCTTCGGGAGTCCCACAAGGATCCTTATTGGGACCACTTTTATTTAACATTTTCATAAATGACGTCGCCACCTGTTTTCTTAGTTCTAAAATTCTCCTATATGCCGATGACATGAAGGTCCTGCGACACATCACATCCAAAGATGATGCTTGCTCTCTACAAGAGGATTTAGACCGGTTTCAAAGTTACTGTATTAGAAATAAGCTTGGCTTAAATGTTTCCAAATGTTACATCTGTTCATTTACGCGTAAACCGAGCCCCATTATATTTAACTATAAACTATCACATGCCACAATAGCCAGAGTGAATGTCATTAAGGATCTTGGGGTGATATTCGACTCGAAGCTTTTATTTGATTCACATATAAACGAGATTATAAATAAAGCATCAAAAGCATTAGGATTTATATTTCGAATTTCCTCAGATTTTAAAAATATTAAAACAATCAAAATTCTATACTGTACTTTCGTCCGTAGTCACCTAGAATATGCTTCTCAAATTTGGAATCCTAATTACAATGTATATATTGATCGCCTTGAAGGTATTCAAAGAAGATTCTTAAGGTACATTCAATATCGCTCGAGTACGTATTTACCGAACTATTTAACCCGTTGTAGAAAATTTCACATACTCCCGTTATTTGAACGAAGAAATATTGCTGATTTAACGTTCTTACATGGTGTCATGAATGGTTTGATTGACGTTCCGGAGCTAGTTGCCAAGATTGGCCTACGCGTTCCCTCTGCATTTCTGCGTAAACCAGATCTTCTTCATGTGCCTGTGGTTAGAACTACCTACCGACAAAACTCATACATTGTTAGATCCTGTCGCACGTTTAACGGACAGTGTCGGAGGCTCGACTTAGACATTTTTGGTATAAGCACCCGTAAATTAAAACAAATTGTAGGAGGAAGCTTTTTCTTATCAGAAAGATAAGATAAATTACTTAGGTTTGAAGTTCGGGGATAGATCTAGGCGTAGACTATCTATATATTTTCTTCAATTTGATCGCAAATTATACAACTATTTTTATCGTACTATTATAACATTGTAAGGAAGCTGTGTCTATACCTATAGATTATTAAATTGCCTATATATTAAAGATATTTTTATATGACTATAAAAAAAAAAGTCAAGTGGATACGAGTGGGTTAGGTATGCATTAAATTATGTATAAAGCTGTTTTCTGTCTTAGGCATATTCGTTTACACTACTGATTATCTGTGAAAACTTGTAATTGGCCGTATTCTGTTATACAATGTGCATTTGATTGTTAGCTGTAAGTTTTCCTAAAATAATAAAATATAAAATATAAAAAAATAAAATATCAGGAGTAGATGAACAGACAAAATAAATAAGACTATAGTCCGTTTTTTAATCTTAGACACTAAAGCGACATTACGTGGGATGCCAGTTTTTTGCATTTCTTAAATAGTGATGCGCCACTATCGAAAATTGTCGCAAATAAATTGAAGTATCGGATATTTATATTGAGTTATCATGAAAAAATTTTTAGGTCTTATTTAAAACTTAATAATCATCAATCAATTTAAAACTTAATAATCTTAATAATAATCATCAATTTAAAACTTAATAAAACTTAATAATCAGAATAGGTGGAGTTTTTAAGGACTAAATAACGACAGCAAAATCGACATATTCTTCTAAAACTTTTTTACTGCAATTGATATAGTTTTCTAATACTTTTTTACCTGGTTGGAACACCAGACTAAATATATTATAGTTCTTTCTCAGTTTTTTTTTGGTAGGTTATTTTACGTCATTCGGTACTTAAAAACTCTACTACGACATACCTTTCATAGACTTTTTTGTTCATTCGGACAATTTCAATTAATTTGGGATTTAATGATACGATTTAGAATAGAAAACTTTTAAGCTAATCGTCTAAAAGTTACGATTCAACAAACCGGTATCCTAGGTACGACACTACATAAAAAAGCTAGTATCATTATTTGTAATTTTGACTTATGCATGTGTCAATCTAGTCTCTGAGATTAAAAAACAAACTATAGGTATGACGTAATCTAGATACTTACTGCTTTAGTCCTTTCGTAGGAGTCGCACAAGGATTTGACCATCTGGCAGGCGGTGTCGCGGGCGATGCGCGAGCTGGGGTCAAACATGACGGGCCGCAGCCAGCCGCCGTCCTCCAGCGACAGGGGCCGCATGCCATGTGACAGCATTGTCTATGCAAAGTAATACTTATTACAACAGGTTTTATTTGGTAACGAAAATGTACAGTCAACCAAAGAGATAAGATCATCATGCTATCTGTTTTGACAAAAATGTACGTAATATACCTAAATAAAATTATTATCTTCCTTAGGGTTTGGTATGTAGGCAGCTGCGTTTTGACACATTTTGCGCAATACATTATTTCAAAATTTTTGTCAAAGCGCAGATGTAATTATCCGCCTGTATACTTATCTTTTTTGTTGACTGTACGTTGCTGTTATCTACACTAATATTATAAAGAGGAAAGATTTGTATTTTTGTATGTAACGAATAAACTCAAAAAGTACTGGACCGATTTGAAAAATTCTTTGCATGTTAGATAGCCCATTTATCGGGGAAGGCTATAGGCTATATATCATCACGCTACGACTAACAGGAGCGGAGTAGTAATGAAAAATGTTGCAAAAACGGGGGAAAAAATTATAAGACCACGCGGGCGAAGCCGCTGGCGGATAGTTAGTTTAAAATAACATACAATCACACCTGTACTTCCCGAAGGGTTAGGCTGAAGTGTACTAATTAACTACAAACTAAGGTGTATATAGGCCCCATGTAAGGAATGACTACCACCATGATGATAATGAAGCTGTATTTAACGAATAGAAACTTTCAAGTCGGTATTGCTTTTAAAGCACATGTCTTCCTTGATAATCTTCCATTCTTTATCGAAAACTAGCTGTGCTCTGCAGTATTATTTTTTATTTTCATAAAATAAATTGACGCAACAACACGAACAAAATTGGTCATCGCACATACGCCCGCGCTCATATACACACACACACTTACTATACATATGTACACACACACACACACATTAATATTTTAATATTTTTTTGATTCTCTTTGTTAATTAAAGATTTTTAATTTCTTCATCTTAAATAGTCAGCATACACCGAAGTTTATGTTTATTATAATGTTGGTACCCAAGATTACAGGCTTGCCTAGTTTGGGGCTAATGGAAAAACTAAGTGGGCAATGTAAATTTTTTTTTTTGGTCAATAAAACATTTTTATCTTTATCTTTTATCTTATTTTTATTAGTTACCCGTGATTATCCAGAATTATGCACGAGAATTAAGTTGAAATTCTTGTTTTAGTCCCTAAAAATCGTATTGAAATCCGTGAAGCCCTTTCGGATAAACTTTCAGACAAAAATTATAGCAAATATCTTCTTTATAGTTAGGTACGTACCCTCTCACGCCACTTAGCAAGATACTTGCTGGCGAGATGCAGGTCCCGCAGTTGTTGCGCGGGCGCAGCCGGGCACTCGGAGCGGGAGCTGGTCAGGCGGCGCCACTGCGAGTGCGGCACTTTCCCAGCCAACCACGCAGCTAGGTCCACTACCACGTTGCCGGTCGATGATGGTGCTGCGGTGCCGCTAGCTGATGTCGTGCTTGGTGTGGTGTCCTGCGTCAATAGAAAAGAATGTTTAATATGATCCTCTTATTTCCAATTCTTGATCAGAGACTACAACTTATTGCAATGCATAGTTCAGTAGCAGCTGATCACAATGTTTTTATAGTGCACCTGAAATTCCAGTTGTAAACGTACTTTATAATTAACTTTTATCCACTGTTCAGGTAGGCTAACATGTGCGCCACGACAAAAAAAAATCTACTCTTTTATCTCGCTCTTTCTCGTGCGAAAACGAGACAAAAGCGCGACATAATCGTCGACAAAATGTTCTCGCAGCGTGCATGTTAGCCCCGCAGGAATAGGAAACCTATCTCGTAAAGTTCATACATAAAAAATGCGCTTCCGCACTTTCTAAAATATACAGAGCCATAATAAAGATTTATTTTATTGACGGAGGTGTTATTTTTTTTTTAATAGTGCGTGATACATACTAATATTATAAAAAGTAAAGATTTGTATTTTTTTTTGTTTGTAATGAGTACACTCAAAAACTACAGGACCAATTTCAAAAATCCTTTCAGCATTAGGAAGCTACATCTTTCCCGAGTAACATAGACTATTAATTATAGGACCACGCGGGCGAAGCCGCTGGCGGAAAGCTAGTTTAAAATAATACCTTAGCAGTAGTATCCTTCGGTTGTTCACCCTCAGCGGTAGCGGCGGCAGGCGGCGGCGGCGCCGGTGCCATCAGCTGCTGCATGTAGCGGAGGCACGGCAGCGCCACCTGCTGCAGCGCGAACTGGTGCGCTGTGTGGCAGTTCAAGACTACTCCTCATATAGATGCTGTTAGGCTTTATCAATTTACGACACACTCTTCATTATCTATCCATTTATTGGCCCACTGGTGTTGATGTTAACCTTCTTATTGTAGATCGAATGATTCAGTTGGTATCCTCATTGCAAATAGTATGCATGTAAAATCCAACTTATAATATTACAATTCTTGATTTAACTGAGAAATCATGTTTACTCATCTATACTAATATTATAAAAAGGAAATATTTGATTATTTGTTTGTATTGAATAGGCTCCGAAACTTCTGGACCGTAGTAGTAGTAGTAGTAATGAAAAATGTTGCAAAAACGGGGGAAAAAATTATAAGACCACGTGGGCGAAGCCGCTGGCGGGACGCTATCATCAATAAACTACTCGCTTGAACAGTTTTCAGCCTTTCAATGGGCCTCAACATTTCGGACCTGTTTCACCACCTCTTAGAAAGTTCCCGTTAAATTATTTGGCAGATAATTTCATTTAAAAATAAATGTTGTTCCATTTTTCCAGTGGCTAGCGATTATTCAAATATGGTGAAACGGGCCCTCAAAAATGTAAAACTACATGATTCAAAATAAACTATGAGAAAACGGAGGTAATTCTAATGTAGATAATCAGTAAAGTAAATACAAATAACTATTATGATGAAATACTATGAGGTTTCTAATAAAATACTTACAGTTGGGCGACGATGAGTTGATGCCTGGTAAGCCAGCTAGCGCGTCAGCCCTCAGAATAGTGTTGGCCGCCGGCATGATACCGGCCACTTCCGTCAGTTGAGGGCAACACCTATTTAGAATTAAGATAATAAAAAAGGACAATCGGATAAATTCGACATGGGCGGTTGAAGGGTTAAGCAAAATTTCTATTAAAGCAAAAAGTAATATACATACCAAACCCATAACTTCACGATACACCGAAGTCTCGCCTCCCAACACTCGACTGAATCTTGGACTTTTACCAACGACCCTAAGAGCAACACCAATGGACGTACCTAAAACAAACACCATTATTACTTAACAATAATTGTACATTTTTTTTTTTTTTATTAAGTACATATTAAACACATCATACAGTTCATATTGTACCACTAAACCAGTAATGGTTTGTATTGGTACTCACATTCGACATATACGCACTGCTATTTAACATATTTTATTATAAAACTATTTGATATAGTATTTCCAACCTTATTATTTTAACGATAAGCACCTATTCTGACAACAGTGTATTCGAAATTGTAACATTTGGAATCATGCTATCTGCTGGGCGCTCACTGCTCACACATTGTATTCAGTAAGTAATAGAAACTGGTTCTAGTCAACTTTAACATTCCTGACTATACAGGTTGTTTAATTATTAATGTTGTGTTTTTAATTATATATTTATATTTGTAGATAAGTTGTTTATATTGTTGTAATAGTATTTTTTATATGAATCTTCTTCTCATCGTAATAAGGTCAGTTATCTATATTTAGACTAATATTATAAAGAGGAAAGATTTTATTGTATTGAATAGGCTCCGAAACTATTGGACTGATTTGAAAAATTCTTTCAATGTTAGATAGCCAATTTATCGGGGAAGGCCATAGGCTATATACCATCACGCTACAACTAATAGGCGCGGAGCAGCAATGAAAAATGTTGCTAGCGGGAAGCTAGTATTCGATACTTACAGAGTTGTTGTGATCTTGTGAAGCGGCGTGGCCCATGAGTGACAGCGTGATGCGTTGCGACAGCAGGTTGCACAGTTGTTCAGTCGCCGGCAGGTTGTCGCGAGTCACCAAGCAGATCAACGCTCGTACTTCTTCCTGACACTGAACGTTATATTCCATTCTTTTAAGCCCCGCGCACATTAGTGGCCGGTACGCTAGGGTTCTTAGGTGAAAAACTATAACATAACTTAATACTATAGTATTATAGTTGAAATTCCAAATACAATGGTCAGGGCAAAAGCAAACAAAGACTATTAAGAATTTCAACTATAATATCTTAGTACTAAGTCATATTATCGCTCGTCACCTAAAAAACCCTTGACATACCGTCCCGCCAGTGTACGCAAGGCCGGGACAAATCCAACAAGGTCTTTAATTTTAGATTATTATATTTTTAACGCAATGTTTTACCATGTCATGGTAATAATAAATTGGTAATGGTATTAACAAATTTTGTAGTTATACATAAATTGATGGAAGAAAAATTCGACCGCGGGCAGGACACAAATCTTGTCCACCTGTATGGTACATCGGATGCTTTCCAAAGTTCAATTAGACTACCGATATTTCAGCCCGTGATGTCGATTTTGTCTTCCACAATGTCATATGATGATGTCATCGCCATCTGTCAGACTAATATTCTGTCAATTTAGATAAATAAATAAATACCTGCGGGGTGCCACGGTGCAGGTTGTGCTGCACCAGCTCCTGCACGAGCCCGAAGCGGCACAGGCGCGTGCGGTGCTCGGCTTGCGAGGCCAGCGCGCGCAGCAGCGTGAGGCAGTGCTCGGCACACGCCAGTGCGCAGCCGTAGCAGCCGCCGCCCGATTCTATATACAACCATAACAAATCAGTAATGAACGCTCAATATTATAAATTATGGTTGTCTACATACACTTGCGTGCAAAAAAAAATTGTTTTTTATTTGAGACTAATTATGTCTATCAGCTTTCAAATAAAACGAGTGTAAAGTAAAATAAAGGGGTAGGTAGACTTTTTTGCACGCAATTTCTCCATATTTTGTGAGGAAGAGAGAGTTAAATAATTATAAGGATTTTATAAATCAACATCATCCTTCTATACTTATCCGATTCACTTGTAGTCGTCGCAGTGTCTTTTTCTTCCATACATCTCTACTAGCCGTCATCTCGTCTTTCAACTCCTTTGTGGTTATATCCTTTCTCACACAGTCCATCCATCTTTTCTTTAGTGTTCTTTTCCTTTATATCCAGCCACATTCATGCTAAAACCTTTTTGGTTTGCTCTTCACTTCTACACATCACGGTAAGCCGTAACGGTTACTGCAGAACTTTGCAGTAACCGATAAAATAATTAAATATAGAATAATATTTACCTTTAGTAACGTCGCCGTCATAGTTCTGCAGTAGTCCAGCGTACACGGGCAATGTATCGCCTTTTGTTAATTCACTCTGAGATCTATCGAACGCTACCAGTTCTTTCCTAAAAACAAGAACATTTAAATTATTATTAGTGACTAGTTGTGGCATGTTATATTTCCATGTCCCATAATTCGTTTAAATGTTGCAGGAAATAATTGCTTAACTGTACTGCTTGCTCAATATAAATAGAAATAAACCATTTATTATCGTCAATAGTTATTCGTTTTAAATCTAAGTGCATATTATATATTTATTTATTAGATTGCATTATAATATATTTACAGTACTTAAACCGAACGAATGCTATAAGTATAAAATTAAGTATAACATTTAGGGCCTGTTTCACAGGTTACTGATAAGTTACTGTTAAATTACTTGGCAATTAATTTCATAAAAAATTTTTTAGCTTATCCGGCGCGCAGCGGCTATCTAGAAGTGGTAAAACAGGTCCTTAACCTTACATTATCCATCAATAACTTTTAATTATTAACCTCTCCTACGATTAGAATGCAACCTATACAAAAATTTGCAGTATGCAGGTGCATATATGACTATTATTGTGATCCTTTTCGTTTCCCTACAATTTTTGCAAATTAGAGCAGGAATAATATAGTTTTACGAAGTTCCATGATAAAAAAAAACTTGGTGTGCAAACTACATTTACTGGGTAGGAATAAAGAAGGCTTTATTATTATTATCTGTCAATATCTGACATATGAGTAAAAATGTTATTCCTTACTAACCTGCAGGCGAGGACCTTCTGTATGATTTTCGAGAGGTCTTCGAAGTGTCCCTTGCTGTCGACGCAGTACTTGTGCGCAAGAGTTTGTATGACGCGGTTGATCTGCGCGCCGCTGAACGACGTGTTGCTAGCGTTGCTGTTCTCATCGCCCGTACGACCTTCGAGACGGTGCTCGCTTATCTTGTGTAGTAGAGACTGCAAAAAAGGATTATGCTTAGTGTTAGATTTCATTATTGTATCGTCGTAGTGCGCTGTGCAGTTTAGGTAGCAAGGTGTCTATGTACAGTTCTCGCCAAACTTATTGTTCGGGTTGAAGTTGGCACGAGCTAACTTTAATCCAGCCGTAAAAATCTGAGAAAGAAAAATATTGGATTAGAATTATTTAAAACGACAGCCTACGACTTGAGCTTGCGTTTTTATTTATTACAATCTAATATTTTTCTTTCTCCGATTTTTATGGCTGGGTTAAAGTTAGCTCGTGCCAACTTCAACCCGGACAATAAGTTTGGCGAGAACTGTATGTGTACGTAACAATTATTATTCCCTAAATTCACTAATAAAATTTAGTATGCAACTGACTCGCGGTTTGATTGCATGTGTCCTGCTATCTTCTCAAATACGCAACACTTAGTAATCTCGTCCACATTAGATACTGTGTAGTTTTTATAGTCTGTACAACACGTTATACAAACTATATAGTATCTAATAAGGATGAGATTACTAGCATAATTGAGGATCGGAAGTCACTAGGTAAGTTAGTCCAATCTATATAATTATCAGTCTCTTTTGGTGATGGAAGGCATGCATCGTGGAGTTGCGGATAACAGCCCGATATACCACATACACTGATCCTATCGAACTGAACTATTCAGAGGAATGGGAACATGAGAAGGCACATTCATGTACTAAGCGGTATTGAATGAATTCACAAAATGGTATAGAGAAAGAGCCAAGTTATTAATTGCAATAATCTATAGGTAGGTAATAATATATAGGTAGATATTATAAAACTATTACAAAAACTGCTAAAGCGATTTTTTCATGAATGAACGATTGCAACTTTGCGATAACACCAATATCACTATAGTATTGGTTCGTTAATACTATGTTCGTAATATCACACAATTTCTATTAGTACTTTATGAGAAAATCGCTTTCGAATTTTGTCTAGTGTAAACATGTTTTTGCTCGTGACTATACAACCTATAGATACACAAATATAACAGGTTCATAGCAATTGAAGTGTTTGAAAAAGTTTCATATATTAGGAATCAGTGCCTCGACCATGAGTTTTTCTCACTAGACTCGCTAGCGACGCGGTAAAATATTTGTATGGAAAACCCTCGCAGCGCCTCTAGCGGTTACGTAAGAAACTAAAATCTATGAGATTACAGCGTTTCGATGCGTAAAAAACCTATCGCAAGCCATTCGATAGAACTCATGGAGTCATGGTTGAGGTACCTATATCGTATCGTATATCTTACCTCAAGCACAGGTTTGTTAGCCGTCAGTTGCCTGTACACACGATCTGCCTTGTCGAGCAGGGCGCCTATAGTCTGCACCATCTTCTTGCGCTCCTCGTCGTTCTCGATAGTGTCGACGGCACAGCACGGCCGCGCCGTCAGCGTGTAGTCGAACTTCGCGTACTTGCAGAACCCACAGGCGTGGCACAGGAAGGGATCCTTCTCGTCGTAGTTGATAGCACTAACAAAATATATGTGACATTTAGCCACTATAGTGACACATCTATATGTAAATAATAAATACTAACTATAACTGCAAAAAGCGAAGTCAATTCAATTCAAAATGTTTTTATTTCAAATAAGTTTTTACAAGCATTTATGAAACGTTAATGACTCTAGTTGGACGGTTCCAAAGAGTTGGTCCTATGGAGAAGAATCCGAATGAGGAAATACATTTAAAAAATTCAAAATTATTTATATTTGAACTGAAATTAAAGTGAAAAAATAAGACAGTTAAGGTTGTTTATTGCTAACATATCATTTCTAAAAAAAATGTAGATGAAGTCAAAATGAAAAAAAAAAAAACTAATGTTAGTATGTACAGTTCTCGCCAAACTTATTGGCCGGGTTGAAGTTGGCACGAGCTAACTTTGACCCGGCCGTAAAAATCGGAGAAAGAAAAATATTGGATTAGAATGATTTAAAACGACAGCCTACGACTTGAGCTTTCGTTTTTATTTATTACTTTCTAATATTTTCCTTTCTCCGATTTTTACTGGGTTAAAGTTAGCTCGTGCCAACTTCAACCCGGACAATAAGTTTGGCGAGAACTGTACTTATATACAAAGCTGGATTTTATTTACAATGCATTTTTCAGTTACGTACCGACACTTGTGGCATTGGAAGACGTTCTCCCCGCAGTTGGCGCACACGCCAGGATTGGCGGGAACGGACTGAGAGCAACGAGGACATTGCAGGGATTCACCTACGACGTCACCGTAAAATATTATTACTATATTAATACATCATTTGTATACTAGATGGCAGTGGCATTTCCTACTGAGATTTCTTTGTTCCCATTTTTTTTATTCAGGCCAAAAGCCTCCCCCTACCCTTCTTCCACTTCTCTCGGTTAGGGTTTTTTGCGGAAAATATTTCCAATAAAGGTCTAACTCATTCCGCCACGTTCTTTTGGGACTGCCACGGCCTCCCTTTTTCCCATTAGAATACATTGTTTTTTTTTATACCACAAAGGTGGCAAACTAACATGCAGCCCGTTTGATGGTAGACGGTTACCGCAGCCTATGGACGTGACAACACCGAAGCGTCACTCACGCGTTGCCGACCCTGCAAAAGGATTCACTGCGCCGACAGTTTAAGGGAATGTTCCTCTTGCTGCCAATGCAGCGCATCCTTAGGAGCTCTGGCAACCTGAATCATTGTTCAAACATTACATACCGGTAGCCTGTTGGTTTTCATAGAAGTCGGCGTACTCCATCATGAGGTTGCACGCCACGATCGGCAGAGGGAAGTCGACGCGCACTTCCGATTGACCCGACTGCAGCTGGACGCGTTTCGCTTTGTGCCACATTCCTACGAAGATCGAACAATAAAATATCAAGAATAGTAGATCCGCATGGGTCGTGCTAATCCTTACTAATAGTAACAGTCCGTCTGTCTGTCGCGCTTTCACAGCAAAACAACTGAACCGATTTAAATGAAATTTGGTACACAGATAGTCTAGAGCTTGAGAAAGGACATAGGCTACTTTTTAATGCGGAAAGGGGCTGTAAAGGGTTGAAATATGGGATGAAAGTTATAAGTAGTACCCAGACCACGCCGGCGAAGCCACTGGCGGAAAGGTAGTGACTACTAAACTAATGAGGTAGTTATTTTTATTATATAAGGTATACATCTTCATGAATCAGTGGAAGTACATCAGATCCGTGCATGATCATTGGTTTCCAGCCTTTAGGAAAGTATTCAAATTGACTTACAGCGTGAGAGTAGATATTTGTAAATATAGCTACATATCAAACTATCCAGTACAAGCTGACCTCGAAATTCTTCCGGATCAATGAGAGCTCAGGGGCCGTATTATGCTGTGCTAAGGCTATCATTGTTACGTTGCAAAAAAAGAGAAGGTGCTACCCAACTTATACAGCAACGTCTCCCCCTCTCTTTCTCTCACTTGAACTACAAAAGTTTTAAAGTCCTTCCTTCACAATCCGGCCCCAGCTTGTAAAATTGAATTGCTTGATATCGATGGTGATATGTATAGCCATGGATATGGCACAGTTTATTGGTTATAAAGAACTTTCAATCTTATTCCATGACAATAAAGCATAAATTCGAACTTACCCGGTCTGTTCTTTAGCTCTTGAACTGCTTGCACAGTTCTATTGTTATAGTAGAAGTTGATGGTGCGCACCATCTTGCTCCTCTTGATGTCGCTGATGCGAAGGTTGATGCGGCTGATCATGTGACTGTTTACCAGCTTCACAATCTGAGTGGTCGTCGTGAACTTCGAGTCGATCTGCGTGCGGTAGTGTGTTTAGCTCTTATTTAGATGGGTTAATGTTTAAAATTGTAAGTATATAATTTGTAACTTTATTTTTAATGTACGTGCAACGACTCATCAAACTTAAAGGATCCTCAATTTGGACCGCCCGTATTCTGTCGCAATAAGAGTGATTTTTGTAGTGCATCTGTGTACTTTGATTTACAAATGTTTTGTCATAAAGTTTATAATCGTGTCGTCGATCTGAATAAATTGTGTGGAATACATACTACATCCAATATAGTTGCAATCTAAACTTACCTTTATGGTGGGCAATTTGATGGTTGCCATGGCGACCTCAGGGTTGTTGCACACGAGGCACGGCTCGGACTCGAGGTAGTAGCCGTCGAGTTCCACGTAAGAGCCGAGTGCCGCGTACAATGCCGCGTTGCCGTGAGATGAGAGTAACTGGTTCTGATTGCGGAGCAGCTCTACTGCGCTACCCACGTATTTCTGTGTTGCAGGAGAAAAATCATGAGTTTATCATATGAATAAACATATCCCGGTTCTGTAAATCTGCAAAAAGCTCAAAAAAGAGCATACACACATTTAAAAGGCTATCAACGCATTGGTGACAACTACAATGTCGCTGATGTCCATGGGCGGCGGTAGTCACTTACCATGGTAAGTATAAAAAAAATATGCCACAGTCGCCACAAGGATTCCCACTCTTCTTAACTCATACAAATCCTTTTGAAAAACAGATAACGAATATAACAGACAAGTAGTGAGAACCTCGAAATTCACATAATCCACTAAGGATCTTGGTTGTGCCCAGTGGTGGTTTGCGCAGTGCTATTGGTTGGGCAGGAAGCGGAAGGCGGCAAAATGAAACGTGGATTACATAATTCAATTCAGGAAACCAACATTTAAAACATGACTTGTAATGAAAAACCTTGAAAAACCTGCAGAAATAAATATATTTTTATCATTTTATAAGGATATTATGAAGTAAAATAATACCTCAGTGTCGATGTTTGGCGTCTTGAGCGTGAAGTAACCGAGCAGGTCTACAAACTGCGCGGCCTTGCGTCCGTACTGCGGCAGAGTGGGCCAGATGCCCCACAGCAGAGACACCAGCGTCGACTGGTCGGCCTGGCACGAGTTGCTAAACAATACAAAAAAATGTGACAGTTTCCACAGCACCATCCAGTTGAAAAGTAACCAGAGCTTGTTCTAGGGAATTGGGTTCAGACCACACCTGTGACACTCCATACAAACTTTCCGATACCGCTGCACACTACAATACCAAATGTCAAACTTGTCAAAATGACGTTTGTACACGTGCAAATGTGTGCGTGACGGTGCGTAGGGTTTGTTGGCAGTCCGGCAAGAACACCGGCAGGATGCGAGGGACCTGAGGTGACGTTAGGGAGGGGCGGAGAGTGGCCATTCTGTTATTATTTATTCTGTGGTTCAGACTATGGATGTTTATACCTACTCAATATTTACTTTTTTGTAAATACATAAGAACGACCCACGACCACATAATCAGCAGTCTAACACAAACCACTAGACCACAGAAGTCGTCAAAGTATCGTTGACCATAAAATTACTTTACCACCCTTACAGTGAATGTCGTTTGTACATCACAAAACAACAAAGTATGTTTGCTAATAAGACCAAGTGACAGATTAATTGACAATACCCTTAGTAAACCTTCTGCATAGGTTCGGCAGAGTTTGTGTGTTGGGACTTGATGAGTTTTTGGAGTACCCACAACTTTAACCATAATAATTATATCTACATAATTATGTATTTTACTCTGATTGTCGAAGCTAAATAATTACTTAGTATTTAAAGTGTTTCTCAGTTAAGTGAAATGTAAATTTCTTTATGAGAAATAAAAAAGTCTTTAACCAGAAATTTAATTTCGACGGAAGTTTTTGTCAAAAGTCGTAAAGCAATTTTATGGTCGACTATACAATAGAAAGTAAACTTCACTTCACTTCACCGTCAGTTTTGGAAGCTCTATGTATGTAGTTATGCACAATAAAGGCGGAAACCCACCACCACGTACGGAGAGGCTACGCGCATGCGCCCAGCTTCGCTTTGTATGGAAAGGTATGTAGCTGTATCCACTGCAACCCACGGACACGCTACGCACGAATTTACGTCATGACACATGCGTGGCTTGATCAGATACGGCGCCACGTAGCTTAACGCCGTGCGTGGATAGCGTATGCTGCGGTGTCAAACAAATGAACCTACGCAGCAAACGTGCGCCGCGTGGCCGTGGACAGCGTGCACCGCGGTGGGTTTCCGCCTTTATGTTATTATGGTCGTGAATATGCCAATCGGCATTCTTTGTATTCGTAATGTCCATATAAATAATACATCAGACATATATCTTAGTACACATGATAAAATTATGTACACAAAGAACTATAGATTTCTCAAGATACTCAATATTTAATACTTTATTGCATTCCATAATGTTTTAAAAGAGGTGGACTATAGATAACTTAGATAGTTTTGGGTCGAAATTCTGCCGTCATTAGACACGTATGACTAAAGAACTCACTTGTAAATAGCAAGAAGTAGAGCGTGTGCTTGCCAACGCACGGCCGTCGAGTTGGTCTCCAACAGGAATGCCTTTATGAACATTCTCAGCTCATCTTGTGATACCTGCAAAGAAAAATGACATTAAATACTTCTATACAATAAAAACAGTTTTGCTATGTGATGTTTTCAACTTTCTGCTGCCATAACAGTTGACTAGTTCACCCTTATTACCAACAGAATAAGGTCCAAAAAATATACCGACAACGAAATTCACAGTACCTGTTTCAAGATCTGTTGGACGAGTGGACCGACTCTCTGCTCCTGGAACTTAGAGCCGTCAGAGGAGAACGCGTCATTTTCGGCGCTGCGTTCACGATCAGGCCAGTCGGCAGAGTTCTGTAAATAAGATTTTATGTTATGCATTTGAAAGGTTTTTTTTTTCAGAATGACCGTTTGTATTCAAAAAAATGCTTTTTATCATCACTGGCTTTCTTTGGCTTCGTCTCCTGGTAGCAACATCGCGACGAGCGCATATGTATACGTACTTACATACTTCACAAAACCCAATAACACTTTGCTCTACTCGGGAATCGAACTCAGGACTTCTAGCGTAGCAGTCGCGAACAGCGGTGGCGGTTTATTAAGGCCCCAGTCTAGCTGTGCATAACAAACGAATTCAGTATATTGACAGTTCGCGGGCACGAACCCCGCGAGGCACCCTCTGTATCATCCTGTGATACGTAAATTACAAAGTGTAGAGCAGTGCTACGAAATGAAAGTTGCTCTACTTTACAAAATAAAATATTTCTATTTATCGGCTGGCGGGCAGGATTCGAACCTGCGTCTTCTGGTGCGGTACATCAGACGCTTTGACCACTAAGCTACCGCGAGCCCCAACCAACTGTAGTGTACCGTGGTGTACCGAACCAGAAGACGCAGGTTCAAATCCTGCCCGCCAGCCGATTTTTTCCTTCATTAAAAATAACTTGTAATCTTAGTATGGAAAATGCTTAAAAAAATACAAAAAGATATTTCTATTTAATTATAATGAACAACACTACTGTGGCCTGTGGGATTATACCCTGAAAATCTGAAAAAAATATCTGTCGTTTGAAATAATTTAAGTACTTTATGATTTATGGAAACGTAGATATTTTTAGTCGAGGTTTTAATTTCGTTTTAACAGACATGAAAAAGAAGAAGGTTGATTCACTATAAGGTCAAGTTCCAGGAGATGGTTTGCTTTGGAGTAGACCTTTGTGTTTTATTTCTTGATCTAAACTGGTTAGAGGATGAGCAAAATTCAGAGCGAGAAGTAAGAATTTGAGATAGAATACACTTCCACGACTGCTATAGCCGTCTGGCTATCATCAGAGGTGTGTAAACTAGATGAACCAGATCACACGGGTTTGAACCGTTGAGCTTATAGCTCAGCAACAAAATGACTAGCCCATGGCTCAATTCAGCTCTTATTGCATTTGTAAATCCCTCCACAGATTAGTCTTGTAATTCTGTTACAAATTTCTTTTAAATTAAATGGGATTTTTGTTAGCCATATTTCATGTAAATCTATTCAGCCGTTCAAAAGCTACAGCTCATGTCCTAGTTGGGATTAGAAATGTTTAACACCAAAAAATCGATCAAAAGACTTTTCTTCTGGGCACATGAAGTGGGGTAAATGAAAAACCGCGTGCAACGGTTATCTATAAATATACTGATCTATCTATCTATCTATTCAGCCGGTAAAACCCACTGCTGAGTCAGGGCCTCTTCTCTATTACGCCACTGCCATATTAACCGACAATCGGGAGGTGATCTGCCCTGCAATCGTTTACATCCAGACAGTATATCATATGTCCATCTAGCTCGTGTATGTACACCTATAGGCACCACCTCACCTTCACTTGGGGTCGGCGCAGTGTTTTTTTCTTACGTACATCGTAGTCATTCTCACACTGTCTATTCATCTTTTCTTTGGTCTTCCTCTTCTACTATATCCATCCACATTTATGTTCAAAACCTGTTTTGTAACTAGGCTCTCTACTTCTACGCATCATAAGTAATATGTCCATATATCGTAGATAAGCGGTCACTGCACAACTTTTCAGTACTTTTCACACTTACTTTCAAACTACGTCTTTCTCACTTTCTAACTATGGTCTAATGACCCGATAAAGGTAGATAGGACAATGGTCCACTGCAGGACTAAGTACGGAAACCGAACACACAGGACTTCATCATCATTGATAACACAGGAGAGGGTTTTCAAGGTCGCTGGGAGTCGTTGGAGGTAGGCGGCATATAACCAGTCCTTGTGGAAGTCTATGGGTGAGCCCTTTGTTCCACATGCACAGTGGACTTCTTTTGGCTGATAATTATAATTATATTAGGATAGTAATTATTCAATTTGTGTGATTCAAACCGGGGAGGGTCATAGGTAAATTTTTGGGTGTCGGACAAACTTGTTACCTAGTGGTAATAAGTTAACGGACCATAGTAACGAACTTGTTTCCTAGTGATAAAAAGTTAAAGGACCATAGTAACAAACTTGTTACCTAGTGGTAACAAGTTAATGAACCATAGTAACAGACTTGTTACTATCGCACTTTACTGCTAACAAAACAGTCTATGTCTGTTATTAATGTAAAAAATGGCGTCGAGTTGTTTCTGTACCCAGGTGTTAACTAGGGACAGAAGAATCGGGACCATAAAGTTAGACGAACATCCAAGCGTTTAGGTGTCCAATAAATGCCTAAACACACCGCATTTTTTAAAACAATCGATCGATTAAACTGCTTGTGGAAAAAAACGCGCGTGATCGGGAAACGCGCGTCGGAAATAATTTCTGAGAAATTGACATAAAAATAATGAAGTAGAGCAAGTTTCAATGCCCGATAGTACGCCAGCAAGGTTAGAGAGAGAGCAAAATTTAGAGCGAGAGGTACAAATTTGAATTTGACATAGAATCCACGTCCAACCGCTACGACCGACTGGCCGCCTCTGAAGAAATTGGCTTGAGATTTTCGTTTATAAACCGTGCCTGTTGAAAACACTATAAAAAATATTTGTGAAGCAGGTACACATTTTTTTTAAATTGGTTGTGTCATTTAATACACGTACTTTTAACTGATCAAATGATTTCATCAATATTTTTAGTTTTTTTTATGAAAAAAACCGTTTGTTTTGGGACCAAAAACAGGAAAATTTGATGATGTTATGACACTCGGATTAAGAAAACTAAAGGTATAATTAAAAATCTACTCAGCGCATTTTGAAGACGACTATCTTAAGCTAATTTTGCGCTGAGTAGATTTTTGAATTTTTTCTTGATTACCCCGATTAACGTGCACAAACATGACTCTAAATGGCGTTGGGCGCGAGAGCGCCATCTTTGACGCCTGATTTATATAACATAAACTAACCAGAGGAACATGAAAAAAATACGTAGATAAAGCTAATATAACATATATTCTATCGCGATAAAAATATATGACACTATATCCTTCCTTTCCTTAAAAAAACGTTGCGAAAATGAGCTAATAATTTGACAACTGCCAAATTTTGCTAGACTGGGGCCTTAAGCTAGCGAGTTAGTAAGATTTAAATAATACTAGCATTTTCCCGTAGCTTCGCTAGCGTCAAGTTTGAACACCGTTTTAAGCGGAGACAAATCCATCAAATCGAAGACCATGAAAATCGGTCCAGCAGTTCTCAACAAACCCGACTATAACCCTCAATAAAATCGATATACCGATAAGATCCTTAATAACCCTCCTTATTCGATAGCAGAGTAAAAAATACACACATACCTTCGCGCATACCCATTGGGGTAGGCAAAGACTATATCCACTTGTATTCTGGCAAAATGTAAAAAGTAGTTGTATATCAATAAACGGGTGTTAGTTACCTTATTGTCGGTGCGCGGCTGGTGGTGCGGCGGCGCGCACAGCGCAGCCTGCAGCAGCTGCAGCACGGTGGGCGCCACGTGCGGGTGCACTCGCCTCGCGACCGTCACCAGCCACGCCAGCGCCTCGCGCCGCTCCGTGGCGCACGTGTGCTGCCAGTTGCCTGTACGGGCGCTCACTATCTCCGCACACGCCTACGGACAAACGAGGTATTGGAAATTCAGCCTTCAAGTCAAGATTTTTTATGGAGGCTCCATACGCTAGCCAAACCTCGACAAATCATCACAACTTAGAACAAGAGAATACAGCATGGGGTGCTTCAAAAAGGATGTGAAAATATTTTTACAGGGTCGGCAACTAGTGTTGCAAGCATCCATTATTACCGCTTACCGTCAGATGGGCCGTATCCTTGTTTGCCACCTTAGTGGTATAAAAAAAGTCGTAAATAATGTGTCCTCCGAGCCTTTTTCCCAACCATGTTAAGATCGGCTTCCAGTCTAACCAGATGCGGCTGAATATCAGTATTTTACACGAAACGACTGCCATCAGACCTCCGCAACCCGATTTCTGGGCAATACAGTTACTCGAAGGATAGACTGGTTGGCAAGCTTTGTGGGCTTCTGACAAACACTAACGATTGTCATAGGTCGACGGCTTTACGTGCTCTCCGAGGCACGGAGGGGTCTCGATGTGTTAAGAATGGTCACCCATCCACAGACTGACCTTGGCAAGCGTAGCTTAACCTTGCAGATCGGTTGATTAGCGTTGCTATAACTTAGCCACGAGCTCCTCCCCACAATGCGTGTCATACGTGTAATGTTAGCAAAGTGACGTCATCCGCCGTACTTGCCGACTAGTGGTGCTAACACGTACTATGAGCGGTTACGTCATTTTTACGTCACCAAGACGGCCGCCAGGCACATTATCAGTTTGCAGGGCTTATAATCTATGTACGCTATAATAGTCTTGGTTTTGTAAATTGCTTGGCAACAACAAAATATAATCATGATGTTTCTGTAAAAAGTGAATTTAGATCGCAACTGTCGACTCGAATATCAATGTAAGTAATTTAGTAATGAAATATAATCGATCTACGAAAATTAAAAAACAAACAATTTCAATACTACTTGTATCATTTGTCGCTGATTCAAACAAAGGATCATCGTGTCCTAAGAATTGATAGAGGGGGATTAGCAGTAAAAGCCTGAAATAAAATGGAACATTGTCAAATTAACTTCCACGTGACGTCATCCGCCGTACTAGCGCGACTAGTGGTGCTAACGCGTACTGAGTGCGGTACGTCACTATCGGTGCTTGTACCTTGAGGTGGTCCATGAGCTGCACGAGCTTGTCGTAGGCGGGGTCGGTGGCGAGCAGCGCGCGCGCGGCGTTGAGGTGCGTGTCGAGCGCGTGCACGTCGCGCAGCTGCCGGTAGCGCTCGCGCGTGCCGCACAGCAACAACAGCAACTTGCGCACTTGTTTCCTGACAAAATCACACATTCAAATTAAACTGCTTCTTACAGATTTTATACATACATACAATAGAACCACGGCTGTTTCCCATAGGGGTTTGCTTTTATCGTGTTATATTACTAATATTTAAATCTCAACGATAAAATCAGTAAAAAAGACGAATCGAGACTGATTTTGTCACAAGTCTACAATTAATTCATGTTCTACTCGAGTGGACGAGCCAATCGGGTAATTTTTAAGTCCAAGTGGACTCGAGTTGTTACGCTTTTT
Organism: Acronicta psi; assembly: GCA_946251955.1. NCBI lineage: Eukaryota > Metazoa > Arthropoda > Insecta > Lepidoptera > Noctuidae > Acronicta > Acronicta psi. The sequence continues at coordinate 13,244,218 of OX276469.1, read as the reverse complement.
ATTTTCAATTTCTCTCGAGTAAAAAGCGAGTTAGATCACTAGTAAAAAGTATTTTCATTTTAATGACTATAATATTCGCGTCATTGTCTGAAACGCTCATAATGTTTATAATGACATATCATAATTATTTATGTAGGTATAAATAAGATGTAATTTTTTTCTAACAAAGTCTATGGATTTCCTTACATACTTATAATAATAACAGTACTACACAGTATAAATACCTGAGCGGTGTCTGCTGATTCATCATGTATTCGCAGAGCAACGTGCGCCAGCGCTGGTCGAAGTGCGCCGGGTCGCAGTGCTTGTGGATCTGACACGGCAGGCGCAGTGCCATCTCCATCAGCAGCTGAGGATAGTTGTCGAACACGTCCAACGCATGACCTGATGGACATCATTGCAATTATAATCATTATCTTCCTCCTAGCTTTTTTTGCTAACTATGTTGGGTCGACTTCCAATATAAGTTGGTTCGGCTGAATATCAGTATTTTCCATGAAGCGACTGCCATCAGAACCCCACACCTCTATTTCTAGAAAATACCAATATCTTTCTTCAGTGTTTGACTACCACTAACGATAGACATATTAGGTATTCTTTGAAGACGGGACGATTTTACGTGCTCTGCATAGCTGTGCTAAAAATGGTCTCCCATCCATAGAGCAACCCCAGCTTAACCTCGCACGTATAACTCGTAATCTTAATACATATGTAATATACATAATCTGCGACGATATTTTAAATTGAATACTTACTCTTTACATACTCTTTGACGAAGAACGGTTGCATATCAGGCAATGGCTGCGGTGGTTGGGGCTTTAACAACGTCTGAACAGTAGTGGCCGCTCCAGAACCTATACCAACGACAAAAATACACATATTACCTGTTGAGCTAAACCTCTTTAAAAGAGTTTTACAGATATTACTTCAGAACGGAACCTTTTTATCATATTTATCATTTGGATTCTATAGGAGGGACCTTATTGACGTAACCACATGCATACTCACTGGATGTCTTCTCCTTCCAATAAGGCAGCAGCGCCGAAAGCACACGGAAGCAGTGCGCAGGCGCACCGGCGCGGACGAGCGCCGTCGCCGCCAGACGGGACACGTGCGCTGCGCATGCGCCGCCCGTCACCTCCGTGCGCGGCACCGGCCCGCCTGTGGCCGATGTCTTCCAGCGAGCCATCAGAACACCTTGATAGTAACAAGATATTTTTTTATGTTGCCGCCCCTGAATATCAAAATCTATGAAGAAAACGACGAAGTTTATAACTCCTGTCATGTACTCACAACAAAATAGCGATTCTGGAATTCATTTTTGATATTCTTTTCACAGGATCGCAAAATGTCAATTTCAAGGTCTCAACTCGAATATCTTTCCTAATAAAATAAGTAAACACGAACTGCCCGATATATGCTGCATGCAAAAGAAGCAATACAATCGAGCAAATGTTACCAATATTTATAATTTTCAAAAAATGTTGAATCCAATTAAATGTCGCTTGTCTACAGAGAGAATATTGTATAATTTTATCGGATATTCATACTCACTGAGCAGTCTCATGATGACCAATTGCAGCTCCCTCCTGTTAGTCCTCTCGTGTATGGGCGGCGGAGTTTCGTCCCCGTGCATATCTAACTCGGACACCAGAAGTTCCAGGCGCATAATAGCCAGCTGTAACTCGCGGCGGTCAGTGCGTTCTTCGGAATTCTCTTCACTTTGAATGTCCAGCTCTGAGACTAGCAGTTCTAGTAATCGATCCAGGACTGTACGGTCGCCTTCTACACTTGAGTCTAGGTCACCGGCGAGCATAAGGACCACCTATTAGGAAATAATTACGATTTTGAATTGATCGAAGTCGAACACACAAGCGTTTATTTTTTGGCTGGTATCTACCCAGAAATGATACTGAATTTTTGAATAGCTTTGTAATAGAACAGAGATGTGTGGAGAAGAGAGAGAGGCCTTTGCTCTGTAGTGGACAATACAGGCTAGATAGATAACATTTGTAATTCCGTATACTTGGTTTCATAATTATCAGCTCATGGATGGTTCCTAGTATGGGCTAAACAACGGTATCCAAGAAACAATATTCATTAATTTCTGTACTTGGAATGTCCCAACAATCTGTACTTGGAAGGTGTTGTGCATTATTATTATTATTTTGTTAATGTGTAAGTCAGTGTCATGAACATAGTAGTTTTTTTTTTCAACTCCATTGATCGAGCAGCATCGGTAGCTAACCTAAAGTCACCAACATAACATCTAGTGTGTAGCGACATCTATCGAGCTACATAAGAACTTCTACGAAGCAAAAATCCTGAGTTTACCGAGCAATTTGCATATATACAACCGCCCGACAGCAACCGTCGAGCAGTGGCCCGCCAGGCATAACACCGCCTGGTCGGAGGATCCTCCCTTTGGTGCGAGGGACAACACACCGGGTCCCTCCACAAGTGAATGAGTACTGCTTGTTTCAGAAGTATTAAAAAAGTGTCTGTAGGTGAAGTATAATAAGATAGATTGACGTACCTGTACGAAGGGTATAGCCCTGACTCCAGGCAGATATCTGAGTGAAGGCAGCGCGTCGAGTGCGGCGGACAGTAGGGAGAGACGCAGCGCGTGCAGCTTGCGAGTCTCGCTCTCCGCTTCCATGGTGCGGGAGGTGGAGGCCACGGGCTGGTTGGACGATGTCGATGGACCAGCTAACGGTAACATTACTTACGTATTATTATGCTATCATTTGTAGATTAATAAGTTTAAATTGAGTAATTCTTCTTTTCTATACGTTAAAAATAAATATTCAAACTATGCGTGAAATTTTAAGTAGAACTGTTTTACACTAAAATAAAACAGTTATTATGTGCCGAAAGAAAGACACAGCGTTAGCCTTCCTTATCTTCCGCAGATGAGGTAGAACTGCTGTATTGCATTGAGATTGAGCTCCTAGCGTTTCGCCCTCCCTCTGGAGAGGCGATTTGCGCTTTGGGACCCTCTAAAAGTTATTTTTCTTTTTTTTTTACAACTTGGAAAACTTTTAGAAAAATCTGTGTTCTGCGACAGTGCAGGCGACCATTTTGAGTCGCTAAATAGTCAAAATTAATTTATACCAAGCTACCTCTTTTTTACCAGAGACAAGACATTTTTTTTGCAATAAATTGGTTACTACACAAGTACACATTAACGCTGTGTCTTTCTGCTAGGCATATAATGCATCATTATAAGCGAAAGCAGGCCCGTATTTCAACATTGACAAACGCTACACAATCCAATGTAAAAAGGCAATGAGGCAAAAAATAATGTGTTTATGGTTGTCTGGAAAAAATGTCTCAGGCATTAAAACCGCCTTTGTACAATAAGAATTTGTTTGAAATAATAGAATCAAATTGAACCCAGACTGCAAGCAAAACGAATGCAAATGCAAATTATGACATAGACAAAAATAATGAAAAATTATGTACAAGAAACTAATGATTACTATGTTAAACTAAAAAAGCAATGATCCTTTGGTGCATGAACTTTCGTGGTAACTTTCAATTTCAACATAATATTCACGATATGTTTTATAATTTACAGTCAGTTCTCCTTATTGCATTTAACAGGCAATTAAATTACTCCGTGTAATACAGCATTTAGGGCCAAATTACTACAAGTATTCCACAAGGGCCTCAATTCTGCTATTTTTATGGCAAAATCTTCATGCGATGGCTTAAGAATTGGAGATTTTTGACAGTTTTGTTTTTGAAATCTATATTCTTATTTATATATTCCTTGTTTCATTTATTACCACCGGAAGATCATTCTAATACAATAGAAATAACAAACTTGGGCCAAATGTTAGTTAAACAATCTAATATCAATATTAGTTTACTAGCCTGCAATAGCAACAGGCGCAGCGATGATATTGGAGGCGGGCATTGTCCCAGCGGACGGAGCCGACACCATTTCTCCTAGAACATTCCACATAGTTGTAGCTTACATACATAAATCTATTTCTACATTTGATGATCCTCTGACGTGCCCCAAAGCGTTCCATGACAATTTACAAGCACCGTATCCCATGCAGACCTATGTTGAATCGTACAAAAGCACCCATCGGCACAAATGTAGTTTGTAATACTCTGTTTACTTTATGAATTTCATCTATACATAGCATTCTTTACATACTTTTCGTACTCAAAGGAATCGGCGGCGTCCGAATCGGAATTCAAACATATTTTAATAAAACAGGCTACAGAGAAAATAATATTCGGCAGATTTTTACTCTCGCCTTGCACCGTAGCTGAACGTTCAATCCGCACTCTATTTGTATTCTTAATAAACAAAAGTATGCAGGACAAAACTATTCGGAGTGGGATGCTTTGCATGTTTTTAGATACCAGTGTTCTACCCCGCCATGATGCATAAAACGTACAGGCTTCCAAACCCTTTCTTAATCCTCTACATAAGCTTATGCGATCATAGTTCGTGTATCTTACCGTACGCGCTGCTTCGTCCAGAAACTCCTCCGATGCTATCGGCGCCGGAGCCACCGGATTCAGACCCAGCAGACCCAGGAGCCTCGGCCGGCGATGTCCGTAATGTGCTACCGTCTGTGGCAGCCGTGCTACCCTCATCATCAGAACTAAAGGTGTAAATATTTAGAAACAGGGTTGAATGGTGCGCCTTGATAAAAACTTGCCCACTAGAGGACTATCACAGGCCGATAAAAAGGCGTGTGCATGAAAGCATGTATGCATAATGATGAACTAAAACAGTAATTTGGAACTATAAATAATTAAATATAGGCAAATACTATACGACCCAAAAGTTAGGAGATTGTTGAAGTTATTAGTGTTGTTCTTTAAATATCGATAGCGATAACGATCATCAATTACGGGCGTAGAATCAGTATTTTTATATGGTGTATTCGAATCCCAACTAACAATGTATGTAGATAGAACCTATTTTTTTTCTACAGTATTATCGTATGAATAACTTACCCAGGCGGAGAGGCTGTGGCATCGCTGAAACCGGGCGCTGGTGGTGGCGGCGCAGAGGGCGCTGGCGGCGCACGACGCGGCTGTTCTTGTAGAGACAACGCGATGGCCAGCTCTACCATCGTCTCGTCGTCTGCGTCTGACGGGATGTCTAGTAATCCTTCTAGAGCTATGCGTGGATAATAAAAAAATATTAGGATCATGTTAATTCTCCTCTCTAGTCTGTTCGGAAAAAGAAATAATTTGTAAAGAAACAAATCACAATGGTTTTGTTTGGCCGATAAAAGCGTTTATACATTCTATGAGCAAAATGGACGCGTTTGCTAACTGCACTAATGTCATTATTAGTTCCAGTTGACACTGTTGACAGCAATTACCGCTGACGATCGCCATTTTGCTCGTATGAATCTTTATGCGCTTTTTATCGGCCAAACACGCCCATTGGATCGCTCGCGTTTTAAGCCAAAAATTATAATAATTTTAATTCAAATTTGACATTGATCCATACATTGTTAGTACTTTTTTTATAAGCTATAGTAGTAATAATTAAAAGTAGCCTATGTTCTTCAGGATGCAATCTATCTCCTTGTAAAATTTTATCGAATTCGGTTCTGCTGTTCAGAAGAAAATTGATCAACTTGAGAACAGAGACACTTGAGAACGTTTTCAAAAAACCGATCACAGCAACTCCGAAGTTACGTCATAACTCTTTGTTTTGACAAAACCACATCTTACCTCCATCAGGCGCCAGTAGCACCATGGGCTCCAGTGAATCGTCAACATCCATAACCTGGTTCTCTTGATGTTCGTCGCGGTTGGCACTTAGGTCTGACTCAGACACTACAGCTTCCGTAATAGAGCTGGTCGGTTGCGCTGTGGTCACTGATGACCCTGCTCCTAATAGGAATATGATTGAGGATAAAAAAGTCAACCAAAGTAGAGCTTTGTTAGCACTTTGCAAGCCTAAGCCTTTATGTATCAGATTCGGATGTCAGCAAGCGTTAAGACTGCCCTGAAGTTGCAGGAGAGTGCTGTATTGTTAGGAAATAAGGTGTATTTTTTTTGCGCAAATCGTGTTAGGAGTGGTCATAAAGTTTGGTGCTACTAAGTATATCAAGTATTAGAGCGGTTTCGTACTATGTCCGATCAGTCCGTGAAAATACGGTCCCTCCGGACCATATTATTCTTCTAGAGAAATCGGATGACGGAAATGGGATCTAGTGTGTAAACTACCATACAAATAGTTCTACGATTACCCCGGACTGCATTTTCACGAACTCTGATCGGATCCGGATCGGAACCGCTCTGTGAATGATAAGGAAATCAAGTGATTTATTCAATTAACCTGTTCCAGGAGTATTTGGTGGCGACGGTATGTAAACGCGACGCCTCTTCACTCTGGGTCGGAGCACTCTCATCAATGCTGCCTTAGCTCCAAAGCTTATGCTTTGATCCTCAGCCAGTAGGAGAGACAGGTAGATTTGGTTGCCAAATTCAATCTGTTGATAGGAAAAACATTTGTCAAATGAGATAGAAAAAGATTCTCTAGAGAAGAGATCTATTATTGCAGTTATATTGGACCGTAAACTTGGAAGGGAAAGGTCCTACCTTAGATGACCTTAGAGACCCTACTTAAGATGTGGTGATAATGTTTGAGTGGTATAAGGAAGCTTTATTATCCAATATGTTAGTCCAGATTCAATCTATCTAAGTTTGGTAGACAACTATCATTTATTAGCAAATAAATCATTTCTGATTCTGATTATTATTTAATTATATTTTAAGTAATCGTCTGTAAGACCATAATTTTAATCGGATACGAAAAAAAGATATTAGAGCTTGTTGTCAGGGTACTAAAATATACTGAGTCTCTATTACCCAATGATTCATTAGGTTCAGTGACGTCTCTAAGTGCGGCCCAGAGGCACACCTGTGACACTCCATACAAACTTTCCAATACCGCTGCACACTACAATACCAAATGTGAAACTTGTCAAAATTACGTTTGTACACGTGCAAATGCAATTGTGTGCGTGAGAGTGTGTAGGGTTTGTTGGCAGTCCGTCCGGCAAGAACACCGGCAGAATGCGGGGGACCTGAGGTATCTGACGTTAGGGAGGGGCGGAGAGTGGCCATTCTGTTATTATTCATTCTGTGCCAGAGGTGTAAAGTTTTTATGCGAACAGAAACATTGAAACAACAAGCAGTACTAGTGGACTGCTGAATCATAGTAGTACCTAAAAATAACTTACACAGTCGGGCTCCGCATGCAGCTGGAAGGCATGCACAGTGTCGGCGAGCGCGTGCATCGTGTGCTCCGGATGCCGCAGCCCGTACGACAGGATGCCGGGCGGCTGCGCCGTGGACGACCGACAAGCGGCTAAACGCCACAGCACGCTCGTCAGCAACGCGCATAAGTGCGGCTCTTTTTCCTTCTCGTCTTGGTTTTCACCCTTCCACAGGACTGACCAGTCACCTGTATTTCATGGTGATATAGATATAATGGAGAATACATCGAGACCCCTCCGTGCCTCGGAGAGCACAAAATGCCGTCAGTCCCGGTTGTCATACGAACATCTATGATATGATTTTGACACTATTATAGCCTCTGGACGTGAATCTTATTGTTGTAACGTTGTCAAATAACAACAGAAAAAATCAGACATTGTTTTATTAATGAATAGCTGTTATACGACCACGCGTAGCTACAGAATGGACGTAAAATTGTGTAAAAATTTCGGAGCAAAGAACTTTCGCTGATTTATGATTCTGAACGACCATTACAATTTTTATTTAAGTAAGTACACATCCAAAAGGATTGTCTATTCTGTTTATAAAAGGAATAAGTACATTTTTGTCAGGTTTACAAATTTAAAAAGTATTCTTACCGTTAGATGGTCTCTGTGGTGTGGGAGCACTGTATTTGACTAGGTGATGAGGTCTGGCAACGGCAACACCGCGGGCTAGCAGAACTAATCTGAAATACGCTTCGGGGTCGATGTTGTGCGGGTCTGCTGTATCGCGAAGCTCCCGTAGTGATGTGCACACGTATTTGAGGATAGCTTGATCCTGCAGAAACAATACCAGCTGATGAAGTAGTTCAAAAGTAAGAACATGTGTTCAATTTGTCAAGAAACATCGTAAAAATGTTACGATCCTCTGGAGCGTCACTGGTTTTGATTTTCAGGTTGATGTCATTGGGATTCTCTACGGATTTGAGCCCGGTTAACGGCAATAGGTTCGTCCCTATTCCACGGGACCTAAAAAATTATCGGCGAATTGTAAGTGTACATAAATTTAGTACACCTCCGACTAACCCTTCGCGGATACAGGCATTATGTTATTATTTTGAATGTTTATGGCCGGTTTCACAGTTTACTGATAAGTTCCCGTTAAATTACTTAGCAGATAAGTTCATACTAATTTTGTTCCATTTTTTAATTTATCCGGCAGTTAGCGGCTACCAAAAGGTAGTGAAACAGGCCCTTAATATAGATAACTCGAGTTTACAGTAACGGACACATTTGAAGTGCATCAAATCTTGATAACCTTAGCTAGACACGTAGTTAGCCATGAGCTGGCTGTGTGTGTGTGTAAGGTTGTGTTACCTTGTACTGGTGGTAGTGCGTGTGGTGCAGCGCGCGCAGCAGGCACTGCGCACGCGCGTGCAGGTGCGGCGGCGCGGGCGCGCACAGCAGGCGGCGCGCCGGCTCGCCCGCCGCCGCCGCGCCCGCAGCCGATGCGCCGGCGCCCAGCTCCAGCGCCTCCAGCGCGGCGCAAGCCAGCCGCTCCAGCGGGCTCGGCTTCCATGCACCGCCGGCGCCCTCGCCCTCCTATTCACAATGCAAATAATGTTGTTACCGACGGCGTCACGCCGTACTTGCCAGCTAGAGGTGCTAACACATACTGAGAACGGTTACGTCACCAAAATGGCCGCCAGGCAGTTTATTAATTTACGGGGCTTACATCAACGAGATGTTTTACACATTTTAATACTGACCGTAGCGACCTTGCTAGATGATGGACAAGCAGATGGATCCTCGTTATCTTCTGGCCATCCAAACTGCTCCTTATTCTTGCCGTATACCTAAAATATGAAATTATTTTTAATATTCAGAAGCTAAGGTATCTGTCTTGTGGTAAAAGAGGGGGCTCTTGATGGGAGTGTTTTCTTTCGTCTTTTTTTATCAGGGATCCTTGAAAATAAAAATGTCGATGACAATACCATCTTACCTCATTAAGTGAAGTGATTATGTTAAAGGCGATATGATTCAAAAGGCATTGAAAAACAAAGTAAAGGTGACTGGGACTCTAAAGAAACAAAAAGACATACTGCGACGACCCCAAATAAATTAGGACAAGGGTAGAAGAATGACAATTTGGTACCATAAACTCTACTTTCAAGTACTTCAAACTTACTTTAACAGAATCAACCATGGTAACTCCATCAGGGTCCTGTGACGGTCCAAAGTTGATGACCAGTTTCTTATCAGACTGAAGAGACTCTTCGCGGGTCAACGGAATGTCGAACCAACGGTTGCGCACCACTATTGTTTGAACAGTTCTACCGTACACCTAATACAAAACAAATAAAATTAGGAACTGGGGGCCATGATGTACTTAAAAAGACGACTGCGTTTGGTGTTGTCATTTTTAAAAGGTCGTGCATATACGCATTAATGCAAAAGCCTTGCTAAACTTTTATTAACTAATAAATGTTTATGATATATACCGTAATGTAGATTTCTTAGCTGATGAGAGTTTTGCGACAGACTTTCTGCCCCTCAACCATGAGTTCTATCGAATGACTTTCGATAGGTTTTTTACGCATCGAAACGCTGTAATCTCATATCAGATTATAGTTCCTTACGTAACACTAGAGGCGCTGCGAGGATTTTCTATACAAATATTTTACGGCTTCGCTAGCGAGTCTAGTGAGAACAACTCATGGTCGAGGCACTGAACTATCTACTATTTACAAATCAATATCCACCAGAAAATCATTCTCCAGGTGCAAATATGCCTAAATAGGTTGCGAATAACTGAAATGATACAAGAAATACTCACTTCAACGAATGACGGCGTTCTGGCGACATCTTGGCTACCGAGAAGCACACGGATCCCGCATATAACCATGTTAGGATCGGAGTTTATCACCTCCATGGCGAATCCACTCATCTTTGTTGACACCACATACAAACCTAAAACGAACACAGGTATTATAAGCATTTTATTATAGGAAAAACAGTTACTATCAGGAGGGCCACCGGTGCGTTTATCAGAGATCTTGGACCCCCTCCATAGTTTGCTAGAGTCAGCCGTGTGTTTTTAGTCGGTAAGAGTCCTTTATATAAGATACATAGCTCTCTGACAGTCTTTTCCGGGAACCTATCCACGAGGATTTCACACAAAAAAGGTATAGTTACTGTATTACATATCTGAACGTAGGTTTTCAAAATGATTGGATATGTTAAGAAATTTAAAGCATTATTATGAAAGTCAGTTCATCCCATTTAGTTCGTTCAGTTTAGTTTTGTTAGTAACTGAAATTGGTGGATTATAAATAAATATATACAAATAAATCCTGATATATTTAAAGCGACATGTACAACTTGTACAACATTTATTAAATTCTTTTGTTCACCTTTGCAGCACATTACAACTCGCCAAAGTTTCATCGTAATCGAATGAAACGTATACGTATAGAAGATGAACAAACAAAATTTCTAATAAGTATTATCATATTAACATTTTATTAACTCACCGGTAGTATTGAGCCGATGTTTGATCTGCGCAGTGTTGTACACTTGCAACAGATCGTTCCCACCGAACTCTATATCGTTCATAGCGACGCAGTGCTCGAAGAAATCGATTGGGAACTGAGGCGCTCCATTCGCGTTGGATTTTGTTACCACCTGTTATAAACAGACGGGTTATTTATGGACAAATATATTTTTCTCTTTTCTCGAACCCATAAACACTTATCCTTTGACTTCAGAATTTTTGACGGTTTGCTTTTAATGTAGAAGATCCTTAAACTCCCTGGTAGACACAGATCATCCCTCTGAGAGTATCTGACCTTTTACTTCTAACACTGTATGTCGGAGTTGATAAAAACAAAAAAGTACTTCTATTGGTAGTTACTTGACTTGACCCCTCACCAATGAGACGTAGACTTTCATAATGAGACGTGATGAGTGTGATGCACTGCTCATCAACAGTCTATAAATACAAACCTGCTGAGCTTTTCCCTTGGCATGGTGCGTTAAAAGCCTAGGCCTCCTTCGCGGCGCATGCGTCGGTTGTATTGCGGGTGATAGCCAGTAGCCGGTGTGATCGCTGCTAGCGGCATACATGCGCAGGCTACCGTCTTCACAGAGCAGGATTAGTGTGCTCTTTTGTTCTCCACCGCCGCCGCACCAATGGCGGACGGCTACCATATCTGTAATCTTCGCTTTAGCGGGCACCACCTACAAAATTTGATAACAATAAAAAACAATTCTTGTACTTGTACTTTTAAGATAGGTAGGGCACAGCCATTTATGGCACAAATATGGAGCTGCCCATCTGCTAGCTAGTTAGCACTCAAACTGTCGGCGCAGTGAATCCTCTATAAACCTCTAAGAGGTTTTTGGGGTCGGCAACGCGCGAGTGATACCCCTGGTGTTGCAAGCGTCCATAGGCTACTGTAACCGCTTAACATCAGGCGGGCCGTATACTTGTTTGCCACCTTAGTGGTAAAAAAAAAAGAACTTATTCGTTATTTAAGTATTGGGAACGATAGCAGGTCTGATTAAGGAGTATATAATTACGAGTATACAAATACAGAAACAACATTAGTTTAAACATCGCTCCCTTTAGCATAAACTGTATTTTGCGGCCTTTGACGTATGTGTAAATGTTCTTTTAAGTGTTTATCTTCATAAGCCTAAGAAGTTTACTCACCTTTATCTCCTGTACAAATATGTTAGTAGGCGTCAACATGAGTACAACCGGGTTGTTAGAGGCTTGCATAACAGCGGTGACAAGGCCAGGGTGTCCGGGCACTTCAGCCCATTGGCACAAAGATTGTACACCTCCTTGCTTGCCGCCTCCTCGGCCACCACCCTCCTTCTGGGTTGAGCTTGTCGATAAGGTGATCATTGCTGTGCCTGTTCGAAATTTTAATAATGAGAAAGCTGTTCGTACGATCAGCATCAAATATATCGGAACGAACGTACTGTTTATAATTATCTAAATTAACTTAAGAAACTTTAACACAGAATGACAGTTGCCGTGAAGTGTGTTCTTTCTGAAACAATCCTTGTGTCATTGAGATAAACTTTAATTTTTTTAGTTGTACGGATAATTTAAAAAAAATTGAATGTCTAGTTATATCTGATGCTGACTCTACTCTTGCCGGGCTAACATGCACGCCGCGAGAACATTTTGTCGACGCTTATGTCGTGCTTTTGTCTCGTTTTCGCACGAGAAAGAGCGAGACAAAAGAGTAGAGAAAATTTTCTCGCGGCGTGCATGTTAGTCCGGCTGGACTCAGTGGAATTATCAAGAAGTTTCTCTCGTTCACCTCACGGATTGGACTTTGTACCCGATACGGGTGCGCTATTTATATATTTTTGTGTATATTGTAACGTGTTTTTTATACTCGTTACATGGTAGTCGATTTTTTAAATAAATTTAATATTTTTTGTGATGGCAAGTACGCAGTACTTGGTTTTGACAGGTGTCAACGAGTTGTCAATTTTTACGTCTTCCAACACTCTACGACCCGTAACCATCATGGCGTGATCATTTTTTAAACTTTTCGAAATTAATTTTAATCCTGTTGCATTTCGTAACAATTTTTATACAATGAGTTAATTTTGTAATTGTTAAAGCCTATTGGCATTGTTCTCATGTGAGTGATACATATTTTATTGGTGAGTAAAGTTTTCTTTGAAACACATTGTTCAATTTCGTTTTCCAAATTGTTCTGGATTGTTTATTCGGCTTATGATTTTGTTACAGGCATTGTCCTGGCTGTGTTCTCGCCCAATGTGGTGACGAATCACCCTTGTTTGTTAAAAGAACGGTAAGATTAAGTTGATCGTGACCGCGTTGTCGACTGGTGCTTTGTCATCGTATTTGTCTCTAATCCGGGCTTATTTTGTTGCAGCCTCGGCGTTTTTTTTATACCCTTAGTTTTTCTTTGATTCATTCTTAATTGGAATCCAACATTTCATGGGTTTTGGAATCCCCACGTAACGACGGGAGTTCTAACCACCTCATCGCGCTCTACTGGGATGCTGATATAAAACTATATTTTAAATTAAGTGCCTCCCAGGTACGTTATTTTATACATATAATCAGGATGCAATAGTGACCAATAATGTCCAATAATTATTAATTTAAATGTAAAACCTTATTTCACAACCTTTAGTTTAATTGTGACAATATAAGCTCTAAATTTTAATATTATAATCTACTATATTATAACCTACAGTGTATTAAAGACAGACAAAAGATCTAAAGCCTTTTATTTGTCTACTCCCACCGGCAGATTAAAAGCCCAAGCGAACCGAAGGTAAGCATCCGGTAGCATTTTTGGAGTGTGAGCTTCTGGCGCCCGAGTTTCTTTTATATTTCATTATTTTGAAGCACACACATGTTTGGTTCTCGTGTCGTGTTAACATACCACATACAATTATATATATTTTTTATTTTATTATTACAATATAATAAACGAGTAATACCTATGTATTACTCGCTAGACAGTGACACATAAAAAGTGGAACATAAAAACAATAATAGAAGGAACTAAGTAAACTTCTAAGAAGTAAATAAAAGATGAAAAATTACTAATACAATTTGATCTTAATTTTAAGTAGTACTTACCTTTGAGGCTCTCTTCGACTGTGTTAAGCGGCGCAAGGAAACTCTTGCCTTGAGCATACGAAAAGAATAACATTTTGAGCGTATGCGAGTAGTATATGGAGACACCGCCGCCTCCCACCAATCCCGCAACGTCCTAGGAACAAGAAAATTAACCATGAAGGTGGACAATCAAGTGTGCGATATGACAGAAAAGTATGACAACACTCAGCCAATGATTTGTGTGACTACGGAATTTTGAATCTCTACAGGACAATGTGTATTCAGAGGACATCGGGCTACCTTATCCATGAATTTTTAACGACATCTGGTGAATCATGGATGTTTTTACGATCACTTTCACATGCATGAACACTCAGACAAGGAATATCTATCTGCTAAGTGCAGACAATATAAATATTTGCTCCAAGCTGGAATTGAACCCGCAAGTCGTAGCGCAGAAGCCGATCGCTCGACCATTGCGTCAATCGTGCATTTTTGCTACAAAATGTGCAAGTTTAAACTTTTTACAACCATGACAACTCCTATAGAACATGGAAAGGGCTTATGATACGAGTATCGTGTATCGAGTATAATACGATTTGAGCATGGAAATGTACAATGTCAAATCGTCACCCTATGTCCTCTGAGCAGGAACTGAATATATTAAAAAAAATATGGTATTTCTGTGATAAACACAAAAATAAAACCATGAAAATCTTCATGATGAATTTGAGAATAACCCGAGTGACTCGTTATCTTCAGAACTCGAATGAAATTTAAAAATATCTTGATTGACTCAGTGATAAAATCTGACAGATCGCATCGCACTACCTTTTCAAAGCGGAGATGGAATGGACTAATTGTGGTACAAACTTTATTTTTTGCGTCGCGTCATTTTCGTAAAGACATATTTTGTTAATGTACGGAAATTATTATAATTATTATTATTTTTAATCACAATACTTCACAACAACCATATTTTTTATATATCTGTCCATACGTAGATGAAACTCTTTCAGTACTTTATTTTACATACGTGAATATACATGCAAAATATAACTTGGTATAAAGACATGCACATGGAACATCAGCACATGAGGAACTCCAACTTAAGGCTGCGTCATCGACTGCGACAACGCGGTCTCAAGCAGATAACACACTAGATAAAGCCGAGGCTAAAGCTCGATGGCAACAGTAGCATACTTAGCCCAATAAAAAATTCTTGCGAGACATATTGATTGCCAGATTTGGAATAATAGGATAATTGACAGCATGTAAAAATCCGTATTAAAAATGTATTCTGGAAACCAATTATTTAGTCAGTTAAGAAAAATACGGGATATTTTAACAGAATATCGACTATAAAATGTTTTTTTGTTTACTTTAGTCACGTGATCATAAACAGCTGTGATTGGCCGAATGGTTGATGACGTCAACTACTTTTAAACAGTTGCGTGTAAAGTTTGAGTTTTGTATTACCTGTCAAATACCCTATTGTCCAAAATCAACAATTCAAGTCATTGCAAGACTATTTTGATACAATAAAATATCAGATTTGGAGCCTTGATCGGCTGCAGCCTGACCACCTAGTATATTATCTGCCCAACAACAAAAACTAAAACGTTTGTCTCTCATCAAGAAATAACAATCAATCGTGACCTGATGAGGATGTGTTGTTACTTGATTCGAAGACCATACAGAACCGGTTACCGCAACTTGCCTGTATCTCCGGGTGATCAACCTGAAGGATGTTGGTGACGTAGAAGCCGCTTTGCGTTTCCTCCAGCTTCTTGCTTATCGGCTTCCAGTAGATGTGGCCGGACGGGCTCATGCATAGCGTGTGCATAATACCAGCCTGGTTCACAAAAGTTAGATCGCAAACTTAAATAAACATTTGAACTTACCTGTATTTCCGGATGGAGCACCTCTAGCGTGTTGGTGACGTAGAAAGTGCCTAGGGTGGCGCGGGACTCTTCGCTCATTGGCTGCCAGTAAATATGACCTGCGGAGCTCATGCACAACATGTGCATAACGCCATCCTGATTCACGAACGTTACATCGCGGACCTGACAAAAGTAATGTTATTACAGTATTCATAGTAATGAAAATGTAGACAACAGGCAGGCATGGGAAAAGGTAGGGGAGCTCTTCGTTCATTTTTTGGACAGTTTGGGTTAAAAATAAATAAATAAACTCTGGATCCTTCCTTATTCCTCTTATTTAAACTAAAATCAAAGCCAGAACGTGACCATGGTACGAATTTCTTTCAAACTAAATTTGATTGAGGCAACCTAAAATTAAACATTTATGCCAAATTTACTGGAATATAATTAACTTTTTCTTTTTCGACCTTTATCCATCCAGTGGTTGTCTGGAAGAAATTGCTTTTAGCGATAAGACCGCCAATTGTACTCTTGTATCATTATTTCTTTATTTTTACTTTGTATTGTTTCTTGGTGTACAATAAAGTATATTCTATTCTATTCTAACTCTATTACATTACCTTGCCACTCGGTACTAGGAAGTGATGCATTGGGTTGTTGAGATCCTTGCTCAAGTCGTAGATCTTGACAAAGTCAGACGTGACAAGAGCGAGCTGCGTCTGAGAGCCAGGCAGCCATATTGCCTTGATGACGTAATTGTTGCCTTCCAAACCGGTGGTCAGAACTAGGTGGTCGGCAACGGCACCTAGAGGGGAAACTTGACTTCAACGGCTACTCATTCTCAACATTTGAATAAAAAATTACTAGCCGGCAGGTAAATAGCTAGCTACTAGTATAACTAACCGAGACCTGAACCTGGTGAATAAGAGATCAAGGGGTACCCTAGAAATCTATATGATTTTGTTGATACCAAAGATAATAATCTCCAATGTATGCGAAGCAATGGAGTAAGCTACATAATACTCAATACTTTATTGCATTCCATAATGTTTTATAAAGGTGGACTATACATAACTTAGATCATTATGACCCTGTCGGGCACAGCAAAATTAGGAGAGAGCAAGAGGGTTTGGCATCATTTGAAAATTGATTGCCCGTTAAAAAAGTATACATTAAAATATACAACTCGGTCGGCTTTCCTTTTGACCAGTCACTATTAGTGTCTTCAATTGCCGATTAGAAAATAAACGCAAACAGTTTAGACACTGCGTTCACTCTTAGCAAATTTGACCCTTATAGCCACTGGTGCAAAGACCATTATAACACAAACAAATTTTACGGTCTAGTCTTACCGCCACTATTGAAGGTAAGAACATGGCACTCCTTCAGTCCGCACACGGCGAGTAGATCCTCGTTCCATGGGTTTCCACTCAGGCTGAGCACCATGAAAGGTATGGGAGCAGATGACAGACGTGTTAACGTCAACTTGTGTTTTGAGGAGTCTGCTTGTTTCAAGAGCGCTGACAGTTGAAGTACGGTGATTTTTCCTAGGAGAGAAAAAAGTTACCAGAGATTGATAAAGAAAATAAAAGAGAAGATTACATAAGACTTCCAAGAAGACACTTTATACCACCAAGTTCTTAAATGCAGTTTACAAATTTTTCATTAGCATTTTTTCAGTAAAACTCGATAAAATAGCCTATGTGCTATTCCAGACTATAAAGACTTTATAGTCATGCGTCCTCTGGTTTGCACCGCGAGATTTCCAGAAACCTCTTTATTTAGCTTCATATTATCACCTCAATTAATTTATTGTGTCCTGCAGTGAGTAAGGTTGCCAGAGCTTCTTCTAAGGATGCGCTACGCTGGCAGCAAGACGAATATTCCCTCAAACTGTCGACGCAGTAAATCCTCCATAAACTTCTAAGAGGTTTTTAGGGTCGGCAACTCACGAGTGATAACCCTGGTGTTGCAAGCGTCCATAGGCTACGATAACCGCTTACTATCAGGCGGTCGTATGGTGCCACCTTAGTGGTATAAAAAATATATTAATACCTTTCTCATGCGAGACGGCGAGGTGCTGCCGGCGTCCCTGCGGTGAGGCGAGGCAGCACATGGCGACGCGCCGCAGCTTGTGCGCGGACATCAGCTGGCGGATGGTCTGGCCGGTCTCGCCCGTGTACGACATGCGCACGTTCTCGAATGCGCCCTCTTGTGAACCTGGCCACGGAATCCAATGAATATAGGGCATATAGTATAAATGCGGATAGAGGCGGAGAGAGGCGGATGCGCACGCGCCGATGTTCGTAGAATTAAACTACATTAATAATTTGTATTCTAAACCGACGAGCAATCATGGGGAGGATGATGAGCGTAAGGCGAAATTGGAGTGCGAGGATCGTAATTGGAAAATAGTCCCTGCCTATCCCAATAAGAGAAAGGCGTGAAAATTCGTATGTAGTAAAATTGCCGAAACTTTTTTCATGCGAAATTCTAATATTCAGATATTCAGCATTATTTATTACTAGGTCAAATGTTTATACATTGCTGGGGCAGTCACCCTTAATCAATTTAGCCATAATTTAATACCACGTAGTAATACTTACCGAGGGTGGGTAGCATGAGGTTGTCGGTGTGAGTGAACTTCTTCTCTCCGAGGTGCAGCTGCGCGAGCGCACGCTGCGCGCGGCCGTGCGCGCCGGTGGGCGCGGCGCGCTCGCACGCGGCGCGCACGGGGCCCGCCAGCGCCTCCAGCAGGCGCCGCACGCGCTCCATGCACGCGCCCCACCCCGAGTACGACGACAGGTATTGGCGACACCCTGCACCCACACAATTTGTATTTAGTACTAGCGACCGCGCAGCTTTGCCTGTGTTCCACGGTGGATTTAAAAATAAATCTTACATACAAACCTTCCCCTGACAATGACGAACACATAAAAGAAAGATTTATCCAAACGACTATTTCGGTAATTCATTTTATTTATATAAAGAAGACATTATTTATAAAATAAAAAGGGTAGTTTATTAACAAAATAGCATGTAAGAAGATATAGAACCTAGTTGTCAATTAAAATGTATGTTAAAATACTAAAAAAAAAAATACATGTAAAACAATACTTGCATATTGCAGAAGCATGCTTAATTAATACCTATTTCATCTTCAGTTTTCAATAGTGTCAATGATTTATTTACACCAAAATGTACGTACCTTGTATATTAGCAGCGAGCACGGGTCGGCGCGGCGGCGCCAGCACGGCGGGCGGCGCGGGGCTGGAGGGCCGCCGCCGCAGCGACGGCGCGGGGGCGGCTTCTTCTGCGCCACCGCCGCGAGCTCCGCCCAAAGTTACCGACCGCTTAACCAGCGCTTGGCAGCTGCGCACAAACAATCATGTATATGCATTTGATTTGGGTTTGAATGACTTTATAGTTAATACGAAGTTTTCTTAGTAATAATACAAAATGAAAGTGTTTTCTTAGTAATAAAACATAGTACCTACATAGTAATAATACAAAGTGAAAGCTGCGACTAAAATTTTCGAATTTTATTCAAACTTAAACTCTATGTTAGTGACCTTTAATTTACTTTTCACTTCTACTCTGTTAGTGTTTACTCTGCACTTTTGTATACAATTGTACATTAAGAGATTAAGGGCCTATTTCATCGCCTCCTGATAAATTTCCGTTTAATTACTTGGCAGATAAATTCATACAAATTTTGTTCCATTTTTAAATTTATCCGACGGTTAGCAGCTATCTAGAGGTCCCTATGTATAAAAAAATACATATTCGCGAATACCACACCTACACAAATGAGGTTTTATCCAATTTACTTTTACATTTCCAAATGTATGTTTACCTTGAATCGGGCTTGGCGCCGCAGTCGCAGAAGAAGTTGCCGAACTTGGCGTAGGAGACGTCATGTCCGCGATGGCAGACCCTGGCGCAGACGGTGCACACGCCGACGCCGTCCACCATCTTGCACGTGTGGCAGTGGTACCAGTGCTGGTTCATGAACTCGCGCTGCGTCACCGTGAACGTGCACAGCTTGTACTGCAGCATCGCGTCTTCGTCCTTTTGTCAAGAATTGCTTTCATAGGTTTTTTAAGCCAAGGATACACCAGGGGACAAATGTCGCACGACATGTGTACACTTCGCCCGACGTCGCTGGCGATACATGTCGCAGGACATTGGGGACAAATTCCTGTAGTGTATCCCTGGCTTTACGCATCGAAATGCTGTCAGTAAGCTGTGAAACAGACCCTGTACCTCAACCATGAGTTCTATCGAATTGCTTTCGATAGGTTTTTTACGCATCGAAACACTGTAATCTCATAGCTGATTTTAGTTCCTTACGTAACCGCTAGAGGCGTTGGATATTATACTATATAAATATTTTACGGCGTCTCTAGTGTCTCTAGCGATTTTAGTGAGAAAAAAACATGGTACAGACAATAGTGTTAAATCGACGATATCCATACCGATATTAGCAACACAAAGTATTTCTTTAAAAAAAACGCCTCGCGAAATCATAATATGAACACCTATCTTCGAGACGAAGGATGTCTTTCATGTGAATTTCAATAAGTACCAATATCTTGATATTTCTATAGCCAGGCAACGCGGTCACGTAGCACCATACAAAATCCAAAATATAAGTAAGTAAACGGATCGTTATTTCCGTGAAGAAGAGATAATTTCAGAATGAAGTGTCACTTATCTAGTGCCACTGGAAATTGGGCTATATGCTATTTATAATATAGTTACTTATCGCAAATAAGGATTCGTTCCTCTGCATAGTGTGAATAATACATGTCATGTTCTACAGATAAATGAATCACTTACAGAATCATCAGCACTCGTGTCGTCATCGTCTTGCTGTTCATCCGTGTAGTCGAGATCAAATCCGAGGTCCGACGGTGATTCCCATGTCGGGCTTACTGAACGCCACGCTACAATTAAAAAAGCAAAGCTATTGGCTCGAGTATGATAGAGATGGGAGGAGATTGACAGCTATTTCATCAAACTTTACAGGCACGCGTTATAATTAATCAGGGAAAATTCTGCAAATGTGAAAAAGTGACACTCGACTTTTTCATAGCTTAGTCGTGATATTCACGGACGAGAGAAAAGAGACTATAGTCTCGCCGTGCCAACAAGTTTGATATGAACTAGAGTTCATATCTAACTTGTCCCTATTCTTGTATAAGTCCCTCAGATTGCTAATGCGCTAGAACCTTGTCTAATAAACATCCACGTGACGTAATCCGCCATACTCGCCGACTAGTGAACGGCACCGGCCGCCATTTTGACGTCATCCAAATGGCGGCCAGGCCCATTAGTAATTTGCGGAGCTTATATAGTCCATGAAGATGGTGCCTCACACGAGCTGTATACTCACTATGCGGCTGCGTAGTATTGATGGCGTGCAGAGCGTCAGCGAGGTACGACAGCAGCACGCAAGCGGACTCGATCTTTGGCGCTAGAGTGCCGTCTACTTGACCCTCTTCTAGTTTATCCAGTACTTCTTGACTGCTTAGATTATCCACGCTGCGATACCAAAAATTCCAATCAAACAGTGTTACGTAGTTTTATTGGATTTTATAGAGCAAAATAGTGAACCAATTTTGACCTTCCCAGCAATTTTTTTTTTTAAGATATTGCATGGATTGCTTACGACATTGAACCCTCAACATGGCTACAACAAAAGTATATCAGTCTCAAATCACAATTTCTTGTTTTATATTTATATATCACTACTTTTACGAGCGTAATTTTGTATGAAGTTCATAACTGAGTATCATTAGAATATAGGAGTTGTGACAAGGGCAAGAAGATTAATATGATGATTGAAGGTCTTACCAAGCGGACAGCCAGCTGACAGCGGCGGGGAATAGCTGTCGGTGGTCGCCGCCTGCGTGTGCGTCTGCTAGACGGCACATCTCGCGCAAGAGCAGAGGCGAGCAAGCATTTTCCCCACACACACCGATAAGTGTGGTCAACATGCGCTCGCTTACTTCATCACCACTGTCGAACAAAAATGATGATGAAGATATGATTTCTACCAATAAATGACGTCATTACAAGCAAATTTAATCAATAGTACACACAGCTACATCTATAATTACAATCAGAAAGAAAGAAGAAGAATTTAACCCGGTCCCACGCAGGAAACCAAGAAGTATTTTGTTTATATTATTATGTACGGTATGTCATATGTAGCAAAATAAATGGTTTAAATGCATTGTCCGATATCGTACCGTACAGTGTTTGTAAAGGCAAGACCGCGAAGTAAATCTCAAAAACAGTAGTTAGAATATAAATATGGGACTAATGAGAACGATACAATACAATATATCGTTAATTTAAAATCCTTAACAAGTCCTATCAAGTCAAAGCACTTAGGGACTTAATCGAAAGAGTTCAAGGACTAAAATTGCAAGCTCATTTTACTTACCAATGTAACACCACATGCTTGCACAGTGCAGATAAAAGCGCTGCGTTGTCATTGGCAGCATCGGCGAGAGGCGCAGGAGTTGGGTCTACGGTGGCAACGGCCGTAGTGCCGGCGCCGCCACTGTCTTTGCTTCCGTCTGACCAGCTGCAGCTTTCTATATCATGATTAAACATTAACCAACCAAGTAACCCTCATCTCTATGATTTTATTACCTATATTATATAAGTGATAACATTTATCTTTACAATTATTCAGAAACAGATTAAAAGGTTAGAAATGTAAATGTGTAGTTTTAGGATGTACAGAATTGTTATCTGTCTTATGGGAGCTTTTTCCATGTACCCAAGTTGGGGTAAAACACCAACTTAAAAGTTTTAAATTATAAATCTACACATGTTGAATGTACGTAGACTTTATTACCTGAGTTAGCAGATTGCTGCGCAGTGTCCGACTGTGCTCTAGGTGCTGGCGATCTGAAAGAAAATTAATCATTGAATGTTAAACTTAACATACATTTTATAATTTTCTACAGTTTTATTTTACAATCAAAGTAGATAACATAGGTAATTTTTTGTGGATTCTCTCATTTGGTTTTCACCATTATGGACGTCTTTATTTATGCACGCCTTTTTAACACAGGTAATTCTAAATTCAACCAAAGAAAACAAAACATTAATCAGTTTCTGATTGTGTCTAATATGGCCCGTCTACTCGCTCCGTCTAACCTGAGAGTGTGCCTGCACAAACCAATTTCCGCAGGTAAGCGGGTGCGTGTGGACGGCAACACGGTAGCTCGCGCAGTCCCCAATGTTCCGTCTTTTTTGGATAATAATCTTGAATGTGTAGTACTCACGGGGCATCAAACACAGGTAAGTCCGAGTCGTTCCTCTGTGCGTTGGAGTCGTTGAGTTGCGCCGCATCGCTCTCGCTACGGAACACGCTGCGCAACGCGTTGCGTAGCGCGAGCGACGCGGGGTTGCCGCCCGCTTCGGGGGCTGACGACGTCGGAGTCGGTAGCTCGGTTTCAGTTGGAGTTCCGTTCGCTGTGCCCGCCGCGCCATTTGTTGATGACGCTGTGTGTACAAATAATTGTTTGGTTGTTTGTTTGGTTGCTTACCAACAGGCAAAGTAGTGGTCAAACGTAAGCCCAGTGTATAAAAAAAAAAACATAATATAAAATACCATCACGAGTATATTCTAAGTTTAGTAAGTATACAAAGGGTTAGGTTAGGCAGAAGTGTTATGTCGTGGAAGAATATCAACACGTTTCCGCACCCCGGCTGAATGGTGATGAGACGAACACCCGTCTGGTTTTAGTGGGTAGACGTCCTTTTCAGGAGTCTTACACACCGCGCTGCCTTCCCCAGGGCGGCGTGACGGTGCATAAAGCATTTCCAGACCAAAAAAAAAAGGCGGAGGTGTTATGGACGTCTGTACACCCACAGTTCAGTTCAGACCCCATGTAATAGGGTCAGCTTATTGCCATCAAACAACCACAAATCTAAATTCGGAACTACTATTAGGAATTTCGTAGAAAAATCCAATACATAGTTACTTTTAGAGAACCCAAGACGTGACCAAACCTCCCAAAAACTATCAGTGAGGCAATATAATTGATTCAAATAAAATTTCCTTAGCCTAGACATTTATTAAAACACTAGCTTCCCACCAGCGGCTTCACCCGTGTGGTATGTTATTATACATATAAACCTTCCTCTTCAATCACTCTTATCTATTAAAAAAAACCGCATCAAAATCCATTGCGTAGTTTTAAAGATTTAAGCATACATAGGGATATAGGGACAGAGAAAGCGACGATGTTTTATACTATGTAGTGATTTAGTTTCATTATATTTTTTTAAAGCGAGTTAATGAATATTCAAGGTCCTTATGATCTTACCAGGTGCGCCAATGCAGATGTGAGCCAGTAGTGTGGAAAGCCTCTGCTGATCGGCAACTCCGATGAACTTGCACACGGATATGCACAAGCTACAGTTCAACTCGTTCTCGCAACCCGTAAATATTTTGATGAATAGCCTGTGAATATTAAGAAATTTAAACATGCTATCAAACTTAGTAAACGTCGATTATTTTCAAGAGATGTGTTGGATCTTAAATATTAATAAATGCTTCATGACTAAAGGTCTCTTACTGCCCAATAAATTAAAAAATGGAACAAAATTTGTATGACATTATCTGCTAGCTAAATTAACGGGAACTTATCAGTAAGCTGTGAAACAGGCGCTGTACCTCAACCATGAGTTCTATCGAATAGCTTGATAGGTTTTTTACGCATCGAAACGCTGTAATCTCGTAGCAGATTTTAGTTCCCTACGTAACCGCTAGAGGCGCTGCGAGGGTTTTCCATACAAATATTTTACGTCGTCGATAGCGAGTCTAGTGAGAAAAACTCATGGTCGAGGCACTGAATGAACAAAATAATAATCGATAATAACATAATTATGGACTAAAGAACAAGTCAAACTTACTTGATAACTCTTTCAGCGTATGGGTTCCTAGCGTTGGGTGCTGATAGTAATATCTTGCCGAGGGAATACCCCGAGTTGTCGGCGAACACTTTCTCGTAAGCCAGTCTTCCTGCGGGTCGTTCTAGAATCTTCTCCCAGTATTTTACCTAAGTAAATGAGGGTATGTCTATGATATTTTGTCTTCATTCGATCACAACATCAAGCTATTTGAAATGCTTGTCACGAAATAATTTTGTCATCGCATTGTCTCGTTTAAACTACTATTTCCGTTTGGTTGCGTACTTTACAGTTTATAATGGAAACAATCTATTGCGCATTCAAACTTCAGTCCGGCCAAGTACAGTCAGGAGCAAAAACATGTATACACTAACAAAAGTGCTAAATCGATTTTCTCCTAAAGTATTATTAGAACTTTTGTCATATTACGAACACAGTATTTACGAACCAATACTATAGTGACGTATTTGTTGTCACAAAGTTGCAATCGTTTCAATTCATGAAAAAATCGCTTTATCCCTTTTGTAAGTATTTATATGGCTATGCTCATGATTGTACGAGTACATACTCTACTTATGTGACAACAGAATCCTTTGCCTATGTTGCCTAGAAACTCATTATAACAGTATTTCTAGATGGGCTGTCGCTGAAAACCAGCGCTGTGGCTCTGCTCCGCGCACGAGTCACAGCATTTAGCTGAGCGATGGCCGTTTTGTGTGGATGTGGCGCATACATCGCACAAGTGTATATTAATTACTTCAGTCTGTGATTCCATATATTGTATGTGTCTCGTCTATACAAATAAATTTATTTTCTTTCTTTCTATTTTACCAAACATTTCACTTGACTCACCATATGCCTCAAAGTTTTCTCCGTGGACGGCTGCAAGTGTTCAACTAGCACACCGTATGTCGTTTTAATTATGTGTTCATGTATCAGTTGTTCGGCTTTCTGCACTTGTGGCACTAGTGTATTCAGAGTCGCCGCTAAAGGCTCCGACATGAATTCCAGCCGGCCATCGGTCTGGAAAAAAAGTTACATAGTAAAAGATCTCTGTATTTCCGTCAGAATTACGTTTTGTTTGTATAATAGCACAAGACAAAAACATAGGGATATCAAGGACATTTTGTTAATTGATACTGATAGTGTTAAAAATGCAATTAGGCCCCAATATCCTCTATCATCATCATCATATCAGCCTACAGTGGTCCACTGCTGAACAAAGGCCTCATCCATTGACTTCCACAAGGACCGGTTATATGCCACCGGCATCCAACGACTTCCAGCGATCTTTCATCCGTTCATCTCTTTGGAGGAGTGCGTGGTCTCCACTCGAGAACCTAACACTATTATAACATCCTCTACGCTTATTAAACCCCGAGTCCTATATATTGTTTAGAAATGTCGACTTACCAATGCCGGAATTACTAGGTCGAGAGTCTTCTTCATAAGGTCAGGATTATCAGCGAGCTTGCTGGCGCCGACTTCTAGAAGCTTCGCGGCGGAGTAGGCAAGCATCATCAGCGATGGGCCGAGCGAGTACTTCGTGTTAGCGGTGATGAGTTCGCAGTGAGATGACACTAGGTTTAGTACCGCACTCTCCGAAGGTATTATGTGGGTTGAATAAATGGCCTGTAGAGAAGATTCTAGAATTAGAGGGCATTTAGAAGACAGGGACATGGTCATGTCTTTTACTACAACCAAGTAGCAGCACTGTTCAAACATAGTATTTGCGAAAATACTTAACAGTTGACTTTCCTGAGTGTTAACAAATCTATCTTCTATCTATCTATATAATCTATATAAATAAAAATGAATGACTAAATATGTTGCTAATCGCAAAACTCGAGAATGGCTGAACGGATTTGGCTGATTTCTTTTTTGTTGTGTTTTATGAAGTCTGAGGAAGGTTCTCATGGAGAGAAAAAACTTAAGAGTTACGAGGAAAAAAGTAAAATCAGGGAAACGCAGGCGACGCTGCGCACGGGTCGCTAGTTTTCTATAAAAAAACACTTAAAATAAAGGTGAAAACTGATTAACCACATGAACATTAGATCGATTTCACTTGACGCTAAACGACTGCTATATTATTTTAATAGTGTATTGAATTAAAGTATAATTATGAAAAGAAACTACAATAACCACATTACATATATTTTAAAACATGCTCTCTAATTTATTGATGGTGCAGTCTCCTGCTATTAATCTTACCAAGTTGATGCAGGCGAGTGGTGGTGGAGAAGACAGACGGTCCAACGCTGAAGCCGCATTAGACGGCAGGTGAGCTCTCAGCCACGCTCCCAGCGCGGGAGGCGGAGTGCTGCCGACCGCATTGCCGACTGGGCCTGATGTACCGCATACTTGCAGCCGGGCCTTACTGACAGCCGCCTCGGAGGCGTTGTTAGAACTCTCCATCAATCCTTCGAGCTCGAGACCGGCACTGAGACTAGAAAGGACAGACCCTTAAGGATGTGAACATTACAGAGTAGTACCTAACATAGAATGGGCGCAGTATATTACGTGGTTAACGGACATGTAAAAGCAGGAATTTGCAAGTTGCAAATATAGTACCTATAGTCCCTGAGTCACTTCGTTTGACAGATCGTCGTATTCTAGAAACTATATAATTAAAATTCGGCACTCTGAAGACGAACATAGGCTTAAATTTTGTCTCAAAAAGTCGTTGGGATTCAAGTAAAACATGCAAAGGGCAAGAGTTAATAAATATAGTCCGTTTAGTTAGCCTACAATAACGTATGGTGAAACAGATCTGTCAGATACTGCAATACCGCGTAACTAACACTATTCAATATTATTTAACCAAAGTTAGGCCTTACAGCAAAGTGTATGTACACTTGTACAGTATCCCCGACGATAAGTCAAGCATTATCAACTTACCGACAGCAGTCGAGCACTGTTTCAAGTAAATCCAACAAGTCAGGCATAAACTGATGAGCTTCGGACGGAGTAGCAGAATCTGCCAGACACACTTTGAACCTAACCAGCGCCGAATCGCAAGATATCACGTCCAGAAGCGACGGTAAACCATTAGCTGCAAAAGAAATAGGTCATATAGTTGAAATAATTACAATTTACTTAAAAAATATTGCAGAAACCTTCTACGTCTGGAGAGACGGGATTTTAGGGTCCTATTTTTCAAGGTCACAAGTTTCATATAACGAAGTTCGACATTTACAATTGTTGTAAAAACATGTGTGGCGACAAACTTTTATGAGCGTTCATGTCCCTTTTCTATGAAGATACTTAGAATATCTTGAGGTGGAATGGTAGTCAGCGCCAAAAGTCACTGAACACGATGCAATCTTCATAACGTTTTTACAACAAATATTTCTGACCCGAGGTGGTAACGAGTTTTCTTCATGTAATTGATTTGCTAATTAGAATCTACTTGATGCTTTGATGTTATCAAAATTTGCCTATATTCAACGACTTTTGGTGCCTTTTTTATGACGGCACTTTCTTTTCCAAACCAGAGTGTTATAGAAGTATACTCTTACCAGTAACATTTTGTTTCAAATGTTTAATTGTTTCAGACGCGAGCCACGCCGTATACTTGATATTATCGCACGATGCGCTCACGCCAGCGAGAAGATTCTCTGCATACTGCAAAAAACAATAATCTTAGCATCATTGAAAAACGATTGCTTGTATTTCCCTAAGGCTTGGGCAGGTCAGGTTCGCTATGTTTAGGTCCCTGTAATAGAGGCCGAGCGAGTCTATTGCCATGCACAAATAAAGATTCCAAGCTGCTGCTGGTAATTTTAGAAAAAACCCCAACTCCAGGCACAAATACAGACTCCGAGACTAGGGATTTCAGAGAAAAACCCAACAACTGCTCGATTCTCTCTCTGGCAGTACATACACTATGCGCGAGCGATAAAATCATATCGCTTTACATATCATATTACTTGTATCCTACTAATATTATAAATGTGAAAGTTTGTGAGGATGGATGGATGGACGTTTGTTACTCTTTCACGCAAAAACTACTGAACGGATCTGGATGAAATTTGGCACAGAGATAGATTATAGTCTGGAATAGCACATAGGCTACTTTTTATCCGGGTAAAATGTATGGTGGTAAAAAGTTTGTAATAAAATAAAATAAAAATTTTCAAAAGTTGATATGCAAATAATAATTACCTGCGTATACATTCCTTGTTTGACCAGCGCATCCTTTAGCCAGGGGTTGAAAACTTTCTTGTTGTCGGCTCGCGGCGCCCATATGACCGCGTGGAGTGGCAGCGGCGAGGGCAGCTCCGCACTCGTGCCCGCTTGCAACTTGTCCATGTGCGGGGTCGCGGGCGGCATGCTGATTACTAGCCTGGAGATAGAAGTACCTATAGATTAGAACTAATGTGCCAAGTTGTGACTCTGTACCTCAACCATGAGTTCTATCGAATTGCTTTCGATAGGTTTTTTACGCATCTGTTCACGCCATCTATTGCGGACCTAGCATGCGGACGTAGCATGAGCGTCGTCCTCAATAATCGCAGGCGCACATCAAGCGGAGGACTACGAGCTACGACGACACACCACCAGAGGGCGCTGGCACGCCTACTATATAAATCAGCGAGACCGGCCTCCCAGTCTCTATACGCATTCTATACGCATTATTCGTCAATTCGTCGTTTAACTTATATTCGTAATTTAATATTGTATCCATTTTTATATTTAAATATACCGATTTATACCCGAGAAATAAACGCATTCATTTCGCATCACCCGAAAATCCAATAATCCACAAGAACCCCAACAGCTTCGAAACGCTGTAATCTCATAGCGGATTTTAGTTCCTTACGTAACCGCTAGAGGCGCTATAGTTTTCCATACAAATATTATTAACTACTAATAATAACAGAATTATATTATTATAATATTAGGTTTATCTAGAATCTAATAACTAACCTTTATATTCCTTAAAAAAATGTGATACCTATGTGATTTTGATCCTACAGTCTAAACTGTTTATACAGTTTTGTGGGGCACTGTTACTTCATAAGCTGTATCATGTACCTTTCTTACAAATATAATAAATAAATAAATATTACAATTTGTGCAAATTAGAGCAGGAAAAATATAGTTTTACGACTTCGAAAATGGTCCGATACACATCTGGGGATATCTAATGTGAAGAGGTAATAATGAACTTACCTCCAAGCAGTCTGGAAGCAGTAATGCGCAGCGGCCAGCGCCGCGGGCGAGCCGTGGTACTGCGAGTTGTCGCACACGCACGCGGAGTTCAGCAGCGCTAGTAGCGCATCCAGCAGCAGCGGGTACTTCAACTTGTGCGGTGTGCCTAGCACGAAGTTACACGCCAGACCATCGAACTTTGGATTTTCCTTTGGATTTGGACGTGATATAATATTATATTATGAACTCTACACGGTAAAGCGTGTATTCTTACAAGAAAATTGTTTGAATATTTATCGAATACAAGCGCTGTTCGCCGGAATGTTTACATCCCACGTATAGCAAGCCTATTATCGCCATTAACCAGACACAAATCCAACTCCGAGTCGCTACTCAGAATTTCATAGAAAACCCCCAATAATACTTTACTTGACTTACGAATCACACCCAGGACCTTGTGGGTAGAAGTCCCACTTACGACCGCTAGGCTCACGACGCATTAGATTAGCTAGACACGTCACTGGAATCCCTGTTACTACAAGGACTAAGAATTTACGATTCAACTCACAGTGGATCATAAGCTTGTCTGTTACCATTTTTCGCACAGTCTTACCTGATTATTGATCTCAGCATTAGTCAGCGCGTAGAACTTAGGCCTCATAGAGCTCTCGTCCTGTGACAGGCGCCGATAAGCCTGCTCGATGTAGGGCACCTCGCAGTAGATGCGGGACTTCGGCTGCCCGTTAGTCGTAGTCTTGTTGCCGTTGGCATTTGCCTCGGTCGAAGGCTGCGCCAAGCCCGGCGCTATGACCAGGTTCCATTCGATCTAAAGTAAGAAAAAAGTTCAGATATTTTTCGTGAACTTCATACAATGGTCATAAATTGACCCTGTAAAGTTAACTTTTTGGTAGAGTTGACTAACGGCCGAAATTAATAATCTATCTATCTAAAAACATGACATGCTCTATAGAAGTAGTTTCTATCTCTAGTAGGGAAAACTATAGATAGGCTAATAATTTCGGTCGTAAGATAATTTAACAATGGAGATAGAAAACACTTAAAGATTGTGTAGACTTAATTTCTTTATTCATATTAAATTCAAAACTACTCGTAATCTCTGTAGGAATCACGTTAGTGACTCGGTGTTTTAATAATTCTAGGAAATAAAATAGAAATGCCTTTGGCTATGCCTATGGCCTTTTAAACTATAATAGTCCTCCTCCTTGAGTCGTTCTCCTCACCGCTGAGGGTCGTGATCTCTATCAAAGTTTCTGGACTATGCTCCGCCACTTCACTCTACTCTCTGCAGCATGGATGGCGTCGCTCACACTGGAGTCGAGTGTGGAGCGAATCTGATCGGACCAACGCATCGGGCTCCTTCCTCTCGGTATTTTTCCTTCGATCGTGCCTGTCACAAGCACTTAAGCCTGATAGTCGACCTCTTATAGCTAATAATTATGATAATTAGATGATTTCTATAAGATTCTAAATCAAACTAACCTGTTGTAGAAGCGTCTGAGGTGCATCATAAAGGTGCCTCATCAAGTACTCTAATAGAAGCATCAATCTAGTCGTCAACATCAGCTGATGCGGTGCCAAGCCCATGGCGCGCTTTCTGTCACTTATCGCTAGTGTTTCCACCACCTAAAATAACATTTGTCATGGTAATATTTAAAAGGCACGTATTCAATAAAGAATTTTATTTAATTTAGTTTCTTAACAAAGAACACTACACAATACTCTGTAATATAGGAATGTTAACAAAATACAAGCCCATAGATAACGTGCTTTGAACCGGAGAAGAGGATTTTTTTTTGCTATCCCAGTTCTTCCCACTTTTGGGTAAAGCTCACCTCCCTTCCTTCCTCCAAATCGTTCTGTCTGTTGTTTTAGCAACCCAACCTCTATGTTGACGCGAGCTCTCGACTCTTACGAGATTGGAAAAACTACTACACACAAATAAATCTGGCTGTCACATATATTAATCCAAAATTTTGGGCTTGTAGTACAGAACTCAAGGACGAATTCAACAGTTTTTTTTTTCAAAAATTTAAAATGAATTTAATGTGGACTATAATAAAACTTACTTTTATGATGGCATTAGATGTCATGAGTAGTACAGATTTCTTTTGCATGAGCGTCAATGAATGGAAGAGATATACCAATAGCTGAGCATGCTCAACATTTAAGTCTGAAACAAACAATGTGGGACTATTATACGATATTATTTAACACAATCATGAATAGAGTATTTGACAGCATGTAAAATATAGAATCTATTGATGGCATCCGTATTGAATATTATTTTTGGACACCAACTATTTAGCTAGTTAAGAAAAATACAAGATATTTTAAGAGAAAACCGACAAAGCAAATGATCTTTTACCCCACTGCTATTATTATCTACTTTAGTCACGTGATCGTAAACGGCTGTGATTGGCCGAATGGTTAATGACGTCAACTACTTGTAAACGTACATAAATACAAGCAGGTGACATCACGATAGCATGAGGTGCCATATTGTCAGGAAAAGCGTGTGTAACTTCAATAATGTTTTCTGTTTTAGTTTTGTGTGGCACTATATTATTATGTAATGGAACGTAAAATATAGATTTTCTATAGAGTCTGTAGTCATCAGTGATTAACATAGAACAGTTTTTAAAAACCTGTCAAATACCCTATTACAAAATTTTGATAAATGAAATGGATCGCATACCTATATTTGCAAAGCCTGCAGATAACCGGAAGCAAAAATTAGAAAAAGCATTCTAAGTTAATTTATCAAATAATATTCGACATAAATTGAAGTCAATAGTTTAACCGATATGATACAAACAAATCGAATAATTTTGAAGTTTGAAACTACACTATAGTCTGTGTCACACTCTGATAGACGTGAATCAGAGCGAAAGCATTATAAAACTAATCATAACATGTAATTTTCATAAAGAAAAAAAAAAAAAATTGTACCCATGCGCAGCTTCGCTTGCATAATTTTCGGGTGGATTTTTCTGATAATTACAAACAAAACAAAAAAAGACAACCAAATCGGTCGAGCCATTCTCAAAAATGATGATCTACAAAAAAATTGGTAGTAAGGGACTTGTGGCTTCTCTATCTTATTTGAACTGACGAACAGATGCAGTATGAAAAAGAGAAATGGAGTTTATGATTGTAATAATCTGTGTAAGTACAATAATTTGGCTTTGTAAGTGAACTCACCTTCATAATCATGGTCTTGCGAGGGCTGTGCCTGTAACGCGCACTCTTGCAGCGTGTTGACAATCTTGTGCCACATAGCTAGGATACTGTTCTCGCGTTCAGCGGCTTGCTTGCTTAGAACCATGCCACCTAACAGCTTCACCACGCGGGGTCCAACCTGTCAGAGATTGTGGAAATGTAACAGAATGACTATGAGACATCATTGACAACAAGGGATACAATATTGTTGTCAGTAAGGTTGGTATGGTTAAATATCTTTGTCCAAGATTTGATCACATTTTTTTGACAATTGCTTCAATGGTGTTGCTCGAAAATTTGATGAAGTCATCAATTGTCCTTCCATCCTTTGACCGAAGTGACATCGGACTAAGAGATTTGACCAATTGATACCACCCTAAAATAGTTTTTTTTTTCGGATTATCGAATCTGTAGACCACAGGCAATAAATTTATATTTGAGTGGTGGGATATGATTTTGATTTAGGATTAAAATTCTTGCCTCCACAAAAATAAAAGCCAAATGAAAAGCTTTCCTTTCGTTTTTCTTCTTCTTTGGAATAGTTGTTACATAAAGTTGTACGATATTTTCCATTAAAAACTAATCTACTAAATCCTAGTTCTCTAGGCCTGTGTCACCACCTCCTGATAAGATGCCGTCATGCCGTTAAATTACTTGGCACATGACTTCTTTTTTTTTTATTCATCCGACAGGTAGCGTCTCCCAGTGATCGTGAAACAGGCCAATTTACTATTGCCTGCAATAGTAAATTGCAGCCAAAATTACTTATAACAAAATTCTATTTACCGTCGTAATAAAATTATAATTCACTAACCTGCAGTGGAGTCATATTAGTTCTCTCTGAGCCCGCTGATATAAGCTGTTGGTGTAGCGCAGGTTGTAGCGACGCGAACGCAGGCGCACCGCTCAAGTTATGCAGGTATCTCACGAGAGCTGAACTGAATGATGCGTACAACGCTCCAAGACGGGCGCCGAAGCACGTTGAAATTGTACCTGAGTGAAATGAAACATTTCGTAGTTACACTACATAATAATTATTCAACTAGGCAAGTACTTTCATTTTATACCCATATATTGAGGGAGTTGCGTAATCCGCTATTTTGTGGCGGCGGTCATCTTGGACCGATTTTCATCAAACATTGATAAGGAAACTACCAACTAAATCAAATTTGAAACAAAACAAAATAACAAACAAAATGGATTCATTCGCTCGGTTCCACGTGAAACTTATAACACCCTGTCGTTTTTGCATCGGGGGTTAAAAAGATGCCGATCACATTAATCGATCACATACCAGTATCAGTTCGCGCCGTCTCGCGGTCCAAGTCCTTGGCGAGGGCGGCGAGCAGCGCCTGGTGCGCGTCGTGCAGCTGCAGGGAGTGCTGCCCTAAGCGCTCCGAGCCCTCACTGATGATCTCCTCAGTGAGTAACGTGAACACTTCTGTTGCCAACGTGATGTACTGTAACAAACATTGAGCTCATTAAAACGGTACCTGGAATGAGGGTAGCATGGTATAATAAACAGCTACGCCAGGTATTCTCTCCGGTGACAACTAGGTCACGTGATTGGCTTAAGTCACGTCATAATGGGCTCCGTGCAGTGAAGTTTAAAGACCGCACCAGAACCCATGACGCCACGATAATGTTGACTATTCTTTATTTTTTTATGTTTCCCCACGACACAAAAGGTGACTGTGATGTGGGAACACAGCGAGTGAACAATAATAAACACATTTTTAATTTTCATTGGAATCTCTAAAGAAAAGCAATTTAAATGCTCTCTGGGGCACAGAGGGGTCTCGGTGGTGACCCATCCACAGAAAGACCGTGGCAAGTTAAGCATAACCTTGCGGATTGATTGATCAGTATGGTTATAATTTGTGGGCCACGAGCGTAACATACATTAAAAAAAACAAACAGTCGGTTAAAAAGTGAAAAAGACAACTTACAGAGTAGGGCTCGGCCTTGTCGGGCACGATGGCCTGGTGCGGGCGCGCGGGCGCGTCGGTGTTGTCGTTGCTGTCGGTGTTGCCGGCGGCGCGCGCCAGCCCGCCGGCGTCGGTCGCGTCGGGCGCCACCAGCGTCGACTCGAACCACAGACCGAAAAGTGGCTCGCTGTCTTCTGGACACAACACACGTTTATC
This sequence comes from Acronicta psi, assembly GCA_946251955.1. Taxonomy (NCBI): domain Eukaryota; kingdom Metazoa; phylum Arthropoda; class Insecta; order Lepidoptera; family Noctuidae; genus Acronicta; species Acronicta psi. The sequence goes on along the minus strand of OX276469.1, from coordinate 13,209,021 downwards.
AGATCAACAATTTAGTGTAAGTCCCGCAAGTTGCTAATGGGCTGGAAACTCCACATGACGTCATCCGCCGGCTAGCGGTGCTATTGCGTAATGAGTGCGGTTACGTCATTTTTACGTCACCAAGATGGCCCCCAGGCACATTATTTGCGCGGTTTATCTATATCTATAATTACTCAATATTATAAAGAGGAGAGATTCGATTATTTGTTTGTATTGAATAGGCTCCGAAACTAATGGACCGATTTGAAAAATTCTTTCAGTATTAGGTAACCCATTTATCGGGGATTGCTATACAACGATCACGCTACAACTACAACGCTAGGAGCAGAGTAGCAATGAAAAATGTTGCAAAAACCGCGCGGACGAAACCGCTAGCGGAAAGCTAGTAAAATATAATTATTATTTGTAAAACAGAAAAATTTAACCAAAAATCCTGTAATTATGTGGTAAGTTGTATCTCAATGGAAGAGTTAGAAGTATAATGTAGTTTGATGGGTATTGATTAAAAAAAAATGATTCAAAGGCTTAGCTTACCGTCATCAGTCTCAGAGTCCTCGGAGCACAGTATCATGTCCTGGAAGTATACGGTGGAGTCGGAGCGGTCGGGATCGGCGTCCTGGTGCTGCTTCTGTACTACCGCGCGCTTTAAGTTGGTCGCTTTGCGGTAGCACACTACGCCTAACGCCACCATAAGCTATTAACAACATTGAAGTCATTATTTAAAATTCCGATGGCTAAATGGCAATATAACACATGCAAACGGTAAATTCGTATGATGTCACCAATATTATTAATATCTATCGGCCCGAAATTAAATAGCAGCCAAGAAAAGTCAGATGTCGTCAGACAAGAGAAACAAGTCTGATTTGTTTTCTCGTAGGACTTGTATATCTGTTAGAGCTACAATATCCGCTACAGAATCGGGAAAGCAAGAAAAGTTATGACCAGCATATGATAAGAATAATGGTTTTATGTAATAACTGGAATGTCGTTCTGTTTCTGTCCCGCACAGTACTCTAATGCATTGTGCGAGAGAGATAGCAAACATTGGAGTTGTTTCATAAAGAAAACCATAGATGAATATTACCTGATGTAATGGTGCAGCGGATGCCAGTCTCAGTTCTCTTTGATGCGCGGTGTGTTGCGCTAAGATATGAAGCGGCGCGGGAGTTGTCACTACTGCGTCACCGCAACTAAGCGCTTCTAGACGGGCATCAGATAGTAACGCACCCACCCAGGCCAGGCATCGCCCACCTAGGGCTACCCATACCACACCGAGACCTTGTTGCCTAAAGAATAGAGTTTATTATTGCTTGTATAACCTCCAGACAACATAAAAGATCCCCAGAAATCTTTTTTGGGCCAATGAAACACTGTTATAGAGATGACCATAACTATAAAGAAATGTTGGGTGATTTGCAAGCTCTCTCATTAATTTAAGAGCTCGGCTCTGATCGGTGGACCAATCGGCATTAATCTCTATCCCAAACAGAAGACAGTCCAGTCCAACAGTAGGCAGACCTTCTGTTAGACCTCTTGAATCTTGGCCTTTTTTACGGGAGCATAATTACTTTGAAGTCCTCTGGTCTGGTTGTAGTGACACTTATCAACACTGCTAGAAGACGTGCTCTATTGGATTATATGGCATGGTTTTTTTAAAGGACTGGAACTTTTTTATAAAATGTACTTACATTTTAGTAAGATTGTAAGGCCTAGACGGTGTTTTTGCGGGGCTCTTGCCAGGTGTTGTAGAGGGACAGGGCGCTCCCGCCAATGCATGGTGTAGGCCGCAGAGCAGTACCCAACCGCCGATCATCAAGTGGTTTTGATATACCTAAAAATAAATTAGTTACACGTAAAAAAATGCCGCAACGTGGGACGGCCTCCAACAAAATGGACCGACGACTTGGTAAAGGTCGCTGGAAATCGTTGGATGCCGGCAGCATACGACCGGTCCCTGTGAAAGTCAATGGGGAAGGCTTTTGTTCAGCAGTGGACTCTCTTTTGGCTGATGATGAAAATATGCCTTGATGTTCAGTGAAATAAAAGCATATAGAACAGAGGGATTGTCGTATTTTGATGTTTAATGTGACAAAGGAGAGAGTGCAAGGTTTTTCAGCATTAAAAAGTGATCAAGGTTGTTGATAGTTTTGCATTTGCTCGTAGTTTAAAACCTACATGATTTTAAAGAAATTGAGATCGATCCAAACTTTTATGTTTTGATTTCACTGTCAATGCAAGAGCTATTCATAATTGCATATTACAGGACGTTATACATATTAGTTTTTTAATAAGATCGATTAAGATACGAGCTTTAAAAAAACTAGTTTTTATTATCTCCCTCTCTGGGGTTGGTCCCTCATTTCTGATCGTGGTCAGCATCAGGGTTGCATCTGGATCTGATAAACTGTCTCCATCGGTTTCTGTCTAGTGCGTTTCGCAAAACCGTGTAGTTTTTTTTATTATTATAATAACTTACATATCCACCGGCGCGTGTGGATTGCTTGAATGTTTCGCCAACGGTGTTGTACAAGCTAAGTGCACTTTCAACCAGAGTGGCTGTCTGCTGCTCATATTCTTCGTCTTTCGGATGTAAAGATGCCTATTAAAAAACAAAAATATATGGTTAATGAGTACAGAATATAAATAAATTTAAAAGACGACTAAAATATTGTTTACATTAATACATCCTGAATATTAAAGCTATCAAGTGATAGCCTGAAACCGTAATGAATCATTAGGTAATAGAGACCCAGTATATCTTAGTACACTTACAACAAGCTCCAATATGGAAAAATAGGCCAAGATATAGTAGCCACTGTTTAATGTTAACCGTTAATTGACGTTTCTGAGTGCGGCCCTTAAAGGCTTAGAAATCATAACAGAAAACCCAAAAAGTTTTTAATCCAAGCATAAAATCCAATTTACAACTGTGAGCAGAAAACAGTAGACAGGTATAATAAATTGTTATTACCTGTGCAGTGGCGCAGAGCAATGCGGCTATGCTGACGTCACTGAGCGTCATTATACGTTCGGACGTAAACGGCTCGAGGCACGGCAGAGACAAAGCTAGGCGGCAGACGTGCACCTCGTTCACGAGGAAGTGAAGACTGGAACAACGAACATTTTGTTACTATTGCTAATTAATACTATGGTATGTTGGTTCATTGAGCTTAATAACATACCGTCATGCTTCTAGTTATACAATATGTTAAATAAAATCAATTATTAAAAGAAACAAAAAACCCGACTGCGTAAAAACTACTAACTAAAAATCTAAAAACAAGCTCTGTGATGTTGGAAAATGTATTGCATGTATTGCAAGCAAAGAAACAATTTTGTTTATGAACGAACAGCTTGTCCCGCCTGCAATACATTTTCCAACATCACAGAGCTTGTTTTTAGATTTTTAGTTAGTAGTTTTTACGCAGTCGGGTTTTTTGTTTCTTTTAATAATTGATTTTATTTCCTTCTTTTTAGTTTACAAATCATCATAGAATCACTAGATAGATCCTAAATGATGATTTAAAATATAAATTGATACAACTCAAGATCATTTTCAAAATCAGTTCGCACATTAAAGCGTATAATATCCGCCATATTGATATTTTTTTAAATTTCATTCCATCAAGACGAATCTAATGAGGTGCCATTTATCTAAATCGGTTGAGCCGTTGAGTAGTTACGACCGGACATAGGAACGGACATACATACATACATACATACGCGTCAAACACATAACCCTCCTCCTTCGGCAGTCGGGTAAAAAAAAACCTGTCCGACCCGAAAGCGGTATAAATAGGTATCTCAATCATATTACCAAATAAAATAAATAAAATATTTGTTGAAGCCATTCCTGAACGATGCGGTGAACGTCACTAACGTCACCGCTAAATGTCATCTGTCATCGTTGACTGACAGATGAAGCGCGTTCGCGCTCAATTCAAGACGATCAACGAACACGGAACGAACAAGATTGCATCCATGGCCGTGCCGGCATTAGGTATAGTTTTTCTATAAGCTTCAATTCGCCAATTTAAAGTACCTAGTACAACATAAGTAACAAGAATCCGGCATACAAGTAATCTAGCCTACTGGGAGCGCAATCATTTGGTGACCCCGACGTGATTCAATGAAAAGTGGAGAACGATTTCTTCAAAGTTCAAAATCACAAGGAACGGACTGAACCTCTAGGAACCCGCCAGCCACCAGCTGCAGCCATCATTTCCGAGGGAAGTGCGTCTATCCTTTCGTTTTCTTTATCCTTTCTGTGCTTTAATTTGTTCAGATATCGTTGTACAACTCCGATTTAAACTGACAAAAGTACGTTTAACGCAATTTATATACCTACCTACATACATTGCGAAAATATAATAATTCCGGAAACTTCCATGTAAAACAAATATATTGTTATTTTACTAGATTTCAAGGTTAATCCAACTTAGGACACGTAATCGTGATATTTTCCTAACATAATTCAACTTTTATAACGAGAATAGGTGGTTATTTCAAAATTGAAACAGTGTTTTACCGTGTTACCTTTGCCTCAATAATCTCGTCTTAGTTTATATGTATACGTAAATACATGTAAACCTATTCCTAATACACATTCTCATACAAGCTGCCGACCCCTTCCAGGTGTACTCCGGGAGTAATCTTGCGAGATTTCTGGTAAAACGCCGCCGAGTGTCGACCGGTGCATTCCAACAAACACTATATTAAACACCGTGCGCCGACTTCGGTTGTGGAACCGGTTTGTTGTCTGCGCGCAAGGATTATCGTAACGTATTCATTGTTTGTTATAACTTTTTGAAACTTTTAACTGTAACAGCTGTGTATACTTGTTTGCGCCGGCATCATGGCGGACTTAAAGGATTTAATCAAACAGAGAGGCAATATCAGAGCGCGATTAACTCTATTTGAAAAATATTTGACTCCTATAACAAATGTTAAGGAGATAGGTAAACTAGACATTAAAGAATTGCCTCTACGACTAAGTAAGCTGCGTGACCTGTCTTGCACATTTGATGATGTTCAAGCGCAGATTGAAATGTTGGACGAAGACTTAGATAAGCAAATTAAGGAGCGTGAAATAACAGAAAATATATGTTTTAATTTGATCGCTAAAGCTCAATCTTTATTAGATAATTTTGAGAAAGATAATAAATTAGAGTCTTCATCCAACTCGGCTTCCAAAGTATCTCACTGTTTAAAGTTGCCTCCAATTAAGATTTCTCCTTTTAATGGTGAAATATCTAAGTGGCTTTCCTTTAGGGATACTTATCTGTCTCTTATTCATACCAATGAAAACATTGATGATGTTAATAAATTTCACTATCTCAAATCTTACCTGGAGAGTGCTGCTTCTTTAGTTATTAGTTCTGTATCCATATCAACTCATAATTATTCAATTGCATGGGAGTTGCTTTGTCAACGATATGACAACAAACGGCTTTTGATCAATGAACATATTGAGTGTTTATTTGGAATTGAACAGTTACACAAGGAGTCTGACATTGGTTTACATAACTTGATTGATACCATTTCTAAAAACCTAAGTGCATTGAATTTGTTGGGGGAACCCACTGACAAGTGGGATACTCTTATAATTTACTTGGCCTCATCTAAATTAGACAGCATAACTGCAAGGAAATGGGAGGAATTTAGGAGCAATAAGGACTCGCCTACATTAGAGCAATTTTATTCATTTCTTCGTCAAAGAGCAACAGTTATGGAAACCGTTAATACGGGTAGGTCATTTAAGAATGAAAAACGTCATAGTGTGCCTAAAACAAAATCATTTATTGCTTCCGCTGTAGATCCCACTCCGAGTAAACAGTGTGTTTTCTGCAAAAAAGATCATAAGTTGTATGAGTGTACTAAACTTAAGTCTCTTCCTGTTGAGGAACGAATCTCACAGATTGCCTCGCCAAGGTATGCACTAATTGTTTGCAGGCTGGTCACAAGGCATTCCAGTGTCGGCTAAGTGGTTGTAGACTTTGCAGGAAAAGGCACAATACAATTTTACATAAACAATATTCTTTGCCAAATACTCAGCAAATTGCACAGTCAGTGCCCACTCCTGCATCTATTTCTACATCGATTGCTACATCTACGGTTGATCATAACAGTAGTGAAATAAAAAATAACTTACCTGTAGCTGGCTCCGCTGCAGCATCTGGTCCCTCCACATCTACTACTATGTCTGCTGTTTCCACCAATCAAGCTCTTTTATCTACGGCGTTGGTCAAGGTGACAGTCGATGACAAATCATTTATCTTGAGGGCTTTACTGGACTGTGGCAGCCAGACTTCTTTCATCAGCGAAAGGGCCCAAAATTTAATAGGTACCTGTAAGAGAAAAACTAGTTATCATCATGTTTCTGGCTTAGGGAACACAGTATTAAATGTAACAGAGCATTGCAATATTGAAATACATTCAATTTACAACTCATTTAGCATGCCTGTCAAGTGCTTTGTTCTACCTCACATTACTGATAATTTGCCTCATGCAGCAGTAAGTGTGCAAGAATTAAACATTCCCAGTAATATCCAGCTTGCTGATCCTAAGTTTTATTTACCTGCTGAAATAGATTTATTATTAGGTGCCGATGTATTTTGGGATCTGATTCAAACATCTAGAGTTAACTTGGGTTCTCGAAGGCCAATTTTACAGGAAACTCACCTAGGTTGGATAGTGGCTGGCCCCACGGGGGGAAGTTATGCTACTACAAATAATAAAAAAATATTTTGCCATTTTTCACAAGAAATTAAGGATCAACTGGCTAAGTTCTGGGAACTGGAAGACATTCCTTCCGGTCCTGCCAGTAATTACAATGAAAATTATTGTGAAACTTTGTTCAACACAACTACACACCGCCTCAATGATGGTAGGTTTTGTGTTAAAATTCCACTTAAGAAGTCTATAGACATGCTAGGTGATTCATACAACATAGCTGAGAAAAGATTAGTTCAGCTAGAGAAGAAATTTAGAAACAAACCAACTTTAAAACAAGCTTATAGTGATTTCATTCATGAATATGAGCGTTTAGGTCATATGACTCAATTACACATTAAACCTGAATTTGCATGTTATCTTCCACATCATGCGGTGATACGAGAAGCCAGCGAGACCACCAAGCTACGTGTTGTCTTTGACGCTTCGGCAAAAACATCTACTGGGGTATCATTCAACGACATCCAACATGTCGGACCAGTAGTGCAGGACGACCTATTTTCAATTCTTTTGAGATACAGACAACACAAGTACGTGGCCTGCGCAGATGTGGAGAAAATGTTCCGTCAATTAATAGTAGATCCGAATCAGCGAATGTTGCAACAAATATTATGGCGCGACGAACCATCGCAGCCGATTAAGATCTTCCAATTAAATACCGTGACATATGGAACGGCTTCAGCGCCATTTTTGAGTACTAGGTGTTTGGTACAGCTGGCGAAGGAATGCAAGGAGGATAATATATCAAGGATCATAAAGGAAGACTTTTATGTCGACGATTTCCTTTCAGGAGCTGAAACTGAAGAGGATTTGCGGGAAATCATAACATCTGTCACTTCGATTCTTAACTCAGCTTGTCTTCCTCTACGCAAATGGCGTACCAACTCTCCTTCCATAAATCATGATGGGTCAAGTCCTTCACCAGTCAAAAATTTGGATTTAAGCTCTCAAGCATCAAGCGTGTTAGGACTGAAGTGGGATCCTGCTCAAGACGTCTTGCGTTTTTCGGTCAACATACAATGTAATCAGGTTATTACTAAAAGAACGATTTTGTCTAATTCTGCAAAATTGTTTGACCCATTGGGTTTGCTTAGTTTGTGTACTATCATACCCAAAATTATATTGCAACGGTTATGGTTATCTAAATTAGATTGGGATGATCCTGTAGATAGCGCATTACAAAGGGAATGGAAAGCCTTTGTAAATAATTTAGAAACTCTTTCTCAGGTTGAAATTCCTCGGTGTGTCCTAATTAGTGAGTCAAGTGTTATCGAGCTTCACTCCTTCTCAGATGCTTCTCAAGTGGCATATGCTTCTGCGATTTATCTCCGATCTAGAAATAGTTCTGGGCATATTCTTGTCAGGCTTGTTTGTGCTAAAACTAAAGTTGCCCCGGTAAAGTCTGCAACCATTCCTAGACTCGAACTGTGTGGTGCATTGCTCTCCGCTCGCCTCAGCGCGAAGGTTTTAAAGGCACTCCGTTGTAAAATAGACTCTGTGTTTCACTGGACAGATTCAACAGTGGTACTAGGTTGGTTGTCAGCTCAAGCTTGTAATTTGAAACCTTTTGTCTCAAACCGTGTCAGTGAAATACAAGAGCTGACTAAGTCAGACACTTGGAGACATGTTCCCGGAGACACAAATCCTGCAGATCTAGCATCTAGAGGTCTAAATCCCAAATCAATTCAGTCAGCCACACTTTGGTGGAATGGGCCATCATTTTTAGCTGAGGATCCAAGTAAATGGCCTAAGAATATTAATAGTAAAAGTATTCCAGAGTTGCCTGAAATTAAAACTAGTCAAAGGGCAACTACTATTACATTACAATCTACAACTCGTCCTAGGCTAGTAGATTGTGAAAGATTTTCTAGCTTCACTACTATGCAAAGATCTATAGCCTATGTCCTACGTTATGTAAACTACATAAAATATAAACTAGATAAGGTTTCTACTGGCCCACTAACAACTAGTGAATTGGATGCTGCTTTAAATGTTTTAATAAAACAACATCAAAATGAATGTTTTTCTAATGAAATTAGTATAATAAAAAATAAACGTAACTTACCTTCGAAATCCAACTTGTTGTCTCTAAGTCCATTTCTCAGCGATGATGGTATACTCTGTGTAGGCGGCCGCATCCAAAATTCTAATGAAACCTACAATAAAAAACATCCAATATTATTAAGCGCCAATCACAATTTTACTAAGCTATTGTTTCTACATCACCATAAAAAACTGTTGCACGGTGGACCTCAACTGTTGCTCAGTGACGTGAGGCACAAGTATTGGCCCCTGAAAGGTCGGATATTAGCAAGAAGTACAGTAAATAATTGTAAATTATGTAGAATCATAAAAGCTAAAAGCATTAATCCTGTAATGGGTAACTTACCTGCTCCGCGAGTCACTCCTAGTCTTCCATTCCAGGTAAGCGGTGTTGATTTCGCTGGGCCATTCTATATCACCGATCGCAAGGGTCGGGGATGTAAGATTACTAAATGTTACATGTGCCTGTTTGTCTGCTTTAGCACAAAGGCTGTGCATTTGGAGGTAGCAAGTGACCTCACTACCGATGTTTTCATATTATGTTTGAGGCGTTTCATATCCCGTAGGGGAAAGCCCTTAGAATTATATTGCGATAATGGAACCAACTTTGTCGGCGCAAATAATGATATTAAACAGTTTTTAAAATCAAGCAATGAACGCGTGACCGGTTTCGCTGCCGACGAAGGCATTAAATTTAAGTTCTCGCCAGCTTGCTCCCCCCATTTTGGTGGGCTTTGGGAGGCAGGCGTTAAGTCTGCCAAGTATCATACGACTAGGATATTAGGTGATAAACATCTGACGTTTGAGGAGTTGTCGACGCTGTTTGTGCAAATTGAGGCAATCCTAAATTCCCGTCCGTTGACCCCTCTTTCATCTGATCCTAATGACCTAAATCCCCTGACTCCCGCGCACTTCCTGATCGGCAGGCCGTTAACTGCACTACCGTCAGAAGACCTTGTCAACGCCAATCCCAACAGGCTCGACAGGTATCGATGCCTCGACCAAATGCGGCAACACTTCTGGGAACGATGGCGGAATGAATATCTTGGTGAGCTTCAGCAGAAGACCAAGTGGCGGGTTAACCAGAAGGGATTTCAAGAAGGCGACTTAGTAATCATCAAGGAACTTAACTTGCCGCCATTGAAATGGCGCATGGCACGCATATCTAAATTATACTACGGACCTGATGGAGCTGCTCGGGTGGCAGACGTCAAGACTACCAAAGGCACTGTTCGCAGAGCGGTCCACAATCTTTGCCTCCTGCCGGAGCCTTCTTCAGCACCTCGAAACCCTGGAGATTTCGAGGGGGGGGAAGATGTTGAAGCCATTCCTGAACGATGCGGTGAACGTCACTAACGTCACCGCTAAATGTCATCTGTCATCGTTGACTGACAGATGAAGCGCGTTCGCGCTCAATTCAAGACGATCAACGAACACGGAACGAACAAGATTGCATCCATGGCCGTGCCGGCATTAGGTATAGTTTTTCTATAAGCTTCAATTCGCCAATTTAAAGTACCTAGTACAACATAAGTAACAAGAATCCGGCATACAAGTAATCTAGCCTACTGGGAGCGCAATCAATATTCATAAAAGTAAGGCTGTTGTAAAATTCACGATTTTTGTACAAAACTTACCAAAATTACCCAAAATATAGCAATTTTCTTGAATGTGACAACACTATTACCTGCCGTGGTATATTAGCCACTTGTGACGATTGCCCTAGTAGCTATTTACCTAAGTTTCATTGTTTTATAAAAAAATATTTACTTTTATTTGGAATATTTTTTTACTTGAAAACTAAAAAGGATTACATAAAAGTAATCTAATATCGATTTCTAATAAAACCTTCACGGGTCGCACAAGGTTTTCTTAACACATTGTATACGTACAAATAGAGCTAGCCTAGTTGCCTATCAGGTTTATTGTATAAGGGCGCAAGGCCCCATATAAGTCTAATAACACACATTTTTAATATTCTATCTTCAGCATAAATACGTACAGTGAGGCATCAGAGTTGAATTGCGGCGCGAAGGCAGACTCTTTGGCAGCCTGCCAGCGGTTGAGGTATCTCTGCAGGCATGGCAGGGATGAACACACCTTCAGCACCACGGAGCCAGCTCTGAGCTCCATTAGCAACGACGAGCATGTTGATGCCACCCACTTCTGTGACAACAATTAAGACAGAAAGATATTTAATCATATTTATCAAAAACTATCGACCCACACCTCTTGGGCTTTCAATAAGTCGGCTTTTTTCTACCATAATATGCACATATACTACATATAAACCCTCCACTTCAATCACTATCTAATAAAGATCTAAGTGCACAAACAGCAAGAGTGACTTTATTTTATACTATGTAAAGATAACTTTTAGTAATTGAAGGTAACATCAAGACATCATGTTAGTCTATCCGTAAACATGGATGTTGTAAAGGGACCAATATGTCGATATTAAATTAATAATTAATATAACGCCATAAAATTATATTTCAACAACAAAGACGACAAAGTATAGTACACTCTTGTTTCCGAGTGTCTAAACTTCTAAAGTATCATGATTATAATAGTCAGTAATTATTGCATTGGTTTAATGGCAACGCAAACATATTTGTGAGATAACACTAGTTGAAGTAATTCCAGATTCAAGTGCAAAATAGTCTCTTATGAAATCCACAATATAATTAGTTAACTTACCTTCATATCAATAGATTGTTGCGATGCATTCCCATCCTTAGTGCTCTCCAAACTATCCTTACTTCCGGGCGACAGGACAGCAGTGGCCGGCTGGGCTTGAGATGACGTCATTGACGACACTGGGTTCCGCAGCGGCGTCGTCAATTGTTCCAGCAGCGCGTCAGAGCGCCGCTGAGCATTTGATGGCGGCTGCTTCTCAGTGGGTGTGGTTTGAGAAGCTAGTGACGTAATCGAGCTGGGTATGACTGATGATTTCGTAGTTTGAGTTTCTGAGACAAAATTTCAAAATAAAAATGCTGTGCACTGGAGTCAACTAAGACAGCGCCTGTTTCTCCATAAATTACTTGGCAAATAATTTCATTGTTCCATTTTTTATTTACCCGGCTGGTACCGGCTATCCAGAAATAGTGAAACAGGGCCTTACTATTGTGTGCAAATATCAGTAAATTTTGATATTGATTTAAACAAAAATTGCAGGACTGGAGTGAATGTATTCTGTTTTTTTTTTTTTATTAAAAATTTGCTTATTAAGCTTCTAAAGCAGTTTGTCCAATGCAGAGTTGCTGTATACTTCTACATAAGTTTAAAGACACGAAATACATTGTGTAATATTCTGGATACATTTATTTATAAGTTGGTTATAATAATGTTAATTTATACATACCAGGCACACTGACATGTGCAGGTAATTTGGCATTCTTCAGCAGTGAAGTCAAGATGACTAGGTCAGATTGTGGGTAACCCCCACCATCGATTCCACATAGTCCCACAATAGGTAACAGCAGCTAGGGGAAGAACCAAACAACATTGATTTATTAAACAAATCTTTTGTGATAGATTGTTCATGAGTGCGGCCTTAAGGGGGGTGGCTTTAGCTTTTGCTCTTTTTTATGCTAGGCGCTGCTGCGGCCGGCGCCCATGAACTTGTTATTGTATTGTATTGTATTTAAGATTAATTTGGGCTTTAACTCCTATGTAACCTAAATAGCAAGTAAATATTGAGTTAAACTGAATTCAACTTTGACTTTTTGCCTTGATCAGGTTTAGTTAGCTGAAATAAAAAGGACACTGACAAGTGAATGAACAATTTCTAACAAACCTGCTTAACAGAGACATTGGGTGCAGCAGTGGTATTTGTGTCATCACAGCTCAATCCAGCTTCAGAGAGCTTCTTCAGTATTTGTCGGAGTATCACTCTGAATGCATCTCTTGCAGTACTAAGTTGGTCATTTGGTACTAAAACATTAGAATTGTTTTAGAATGTGAGATTTTAAAGAATTTAAAATGTTGTGAGTTCACCTTGTAAAATATTAAAACTACCTCCATTATGAATAATTCATGTACTTAATTGTATAATCAATCAACCCAATTACTGTCCTACTGCTGCATAAAATACCTTAATAAAAAACTTGTGTCTGAATTTTTACTACACAATTTTTATCTTTCTACAGTTCTCCTCCATTATGAACTTTAACTATGCCAAAATTTCATACTTCTCCTCTAAGCACAATGTGCTTAAAAAGGGTTACAAAGTTTTTCTTCACACATTATTTATTGAAAGACTGAAAAACTAGTTACTGTTAATGACTATGTGTAGGTATGTATATATAGCATTGTCCATTGTTGCAAAATATTGTGCAATTCTTTGAATTTGGAACATTACATTGCAAACATGTACATGCAGATAAAGAATGGGATTTGAAATGGTGACTTTTTGTAACTGGTGACAGTGTGTGAGCGAGAAGTAAATAGCGGCAACACAATTTATAAACCCATTCTATATGTGCACATAGTATATGATCATAATGCAGTTTTGATCTAGATAAAGTTGCACAGTAATAAAAACAATAACCTAAATTGACAAAAAAAATAATGTGCATTTTAAAATATATGTAATTATAAGGCCTTGTTCTATATCCTAACTTATGTGTTAAATATTTGTACTTTCTCATTTTGTAACACACAGCAACTGAACTTAATCAAATATTAATATCATTTATATTATTGTAGTAGGTATTAATTACTGCTGAGGTGGGCCAAATCGATTATTCCATTATTCTTCTTTTCTATCTAGCCAATTTTGTTTCACTGTGGGTCATTTTACTATAGACCCCGTTAATCGATTTTAAAAAGTTGTTATTTACATATATTTGCAACATTCTACAGAAATACTTACAGTTATTAGCATTCATGCTAATAAAGTGTGCAGAGAGGCACGCAAAGCACGTATAGAACAAGTCGTAGATGTCCTCATGGTTCTGGAACTCACTTTCACTGCGGGCAAGAAAACTCATGCACTCAGAATAAATATATTCAGCTAGATGAAAAGGCATGGTTTAATAAAGTCCAAAATTCACAGGCCGGTAATCAACGCCGTGATATTCACAGTGACTCATTTTGGGGGTAGCAGTATAAATTATTTGAGAAAATAAGTTTTTATTGTAATAAGTGGGTAATGAGTTAAAAATATTATTGGTTGTCCCCAATACCCGATATCCAATGGGTACAAGCACAGATTATAAATTTTATTTTGATCAAAGAAATCATGATTTTGATCAAATGGTCTAGTTTGAAAATAAAACACAAGATAAGTTTATAAATAAATAAGTAACAAACCAATGAACAATCAGGTGAGCTATCAAAATAACTTTTGTTATAACAGTTAGAATGCCTTATTGAAACAAACCTTTTGATGATGGCTTGGATGATTTCGACAGCATCATTTTTGTCGAAGAATGGGCCGTAAAGTGCTGTTAATATTGGTTTAACAGTTGTAGACCACTCAATATTTCCTCCAGATGCGGCCATTTTCGGGAAGAAAATGACGATTGTGGATTCGATTTTATCACAAATGTTTCATGTCAATGTCAAAGAATGAGAATGACTCAAACTGTCAACTGAAAGAAGTTTCCAGGAGGATTACTAAATTGTCTATGTAACGTGCAACTGGTGACTGGTGGGTCTATACGAAACTATATTTTTAGGACGCATATTGACGATGCCTAATTATTCGCGCCGATTTATACATTGTTGCCTAGCAGAAACGCACTTTAGCGTTAAGGCTGACTGTCCATTGACGCGGAGCGAGGCAGCGGTGCGGAGAGCTTGCTACAACATAGTAATCTGTGGTGCGGAGCCAGCGAGTATTGCAAAGTGGAGTTACGGATAGTGCGAAGCAAGCACTTTCACGTCGTCAACTCGTCAGTAGGTACGTATGTATGCGCCCTTACAAAGTTAAATATCTTGGATTGAATTAGTCTAACAGACTGTAAGGAGTATACAAGTTCCCACGTTTCAATCGTCAAGTTACGAGTTGATCTTGATATCCTGGGACATTATTTTTACACAGCACCATGAGCTTGTACCATGGGTACTAGACAATAGTTACTTACCTATACATATACTTTTTTAAAATTAAATACACAGGTAGGATAGTACGAAAAATACTATAATTTCATTATGTCGCATTAATGACTAATTTGATACTATAAAAACCATTTACTACCGATCCATGATTTTAAAGACCACAAAACTAAGAAATAACGTCTTCACTCGGTCACTCCTCAAGTGCCTTTCGAAAAGTCAATGTGTTTGTGAGAGAATATTCAGCTAATAAACCTTACTGAGATAAAGATAAAACACAAACTGGCTATACCATTCATGGGCGGTACGGTAGCATAAAAGTGGTAATTTTACTGATTTTATTCCTACTAATTAAGTATCAAACAAATATTGAATAACTGATAAACTTGGAAGAGGTAAATTTTGCTTAAATTGGTATTGATTTTAATGACTATTGATCCAAATTAATAAAGTGTACTATATTGTTTGTACAAATACTATCCTTTTTAGTTTTTTGTACAATCGTAAACTATCGTTTTGTAAATGCCCAAATGCAATCCTGCCGGGCTAACATGCACGCTGCGACAAAATTTTGTCTCGCTCTTTCTTGTGCGAAAACGAAACAAAAGCACGACATAAGCGTCGACAAAATGTTCTCGCGGCGTGTATGTTAGCCCGGCTGGTTGCCAATGTTGCTTGTATTGTTGTCATACTTGTGACTTGTCAGTTGTCATGTCAGACAAGTGGTAACGAAAACAGAAAATAACCAAGGAAAAGTTTAAAACATTTTACTTTTGCTAAATAAAACTACTGTACTATGTCTGAAAAACAAGCAAATAGTAAAAAGCGAAAAATTTCTGAAGAAAATGGCACGGAGTCGGCCGGTAATAATTATAACCTATGACACTAATTTTGCCATAAATTATTTTTAAGGCTAGTTTATTATTTCTGTAATTTTCAGAACATTTATCCAAAACGATCCATATTCAGTGCCCCTATTTGGATACGATCAACAGACACGTCCTTGATTTTGATTTTGAGAAGCTATGTTCGGTTTCCCTGACCAGGATCAATGTTTACGCCTGTCTCGTCTGCGGCAAGTATTTTCAGGTAAATAATAATAAATAAATAAATAATAAATATCTTACGACATTTTCACACAGCACCATCTAGTCCCAAACTAAGCAGAGCTTGTACTATGGGTACTAGACAATGGATATAATACTTATATACTTTTTTTTTGTAAATACATACTTATAATATATAAGAAACACCCAGACAAACACAAACACCTAAGTGCATCACATAAATGTTTGTGTCTTGCGGGAATCGAACCCACAACCTTGTGATCAGCAGCAGCAGCATTCGAACCACTTGACCACAGACGTCGTCTTTAAATAAAACTTTCACTAAGTTATATCTTTTCCCTTTTTTCATAGAGAAACTAAGCATGATGCTAATCAGATAACCTTTTAAAATGATATTGAAAAACTGGACTATATCCAGCAGTGGGTGAAAATGGATTACTGGATATAATTGGATACCTAATAATGACTACTGAAAAAGCCTTATTCTCAATTTGATTATTATTTATTCGATTTCCGCCAGCGGCTTTGCCCACTTGGTCTTCATAACTTTTTCCCCAATTCTTGCAACATTTTTCATTGCTACTCTCCTCCTATTAGTCGTAGCATGATGGTATATATATAGCCTATACATCCCCAATAAATAGGCTATCTAAGACTGAAAGAATTTTCCAAATCGGTCCTGTAGTTTCGAGGCCTATTCAATACAAACAAACAATCAAATCTTTCCTCTTTATAATATTAGTATCTATAGATTATTTTGTGGTTCTTTCAAGTATTTCCTTTACAGGGAAGGGGTACTAACACCCATGCCTACACCCATTCTGTGGCAGATGGTCATCATGTGTTCTTAAATCTCCATACATTGAAGTTTTATTGCCTTCCTGATAATTATGAAGTAATTGGTAAGTTTTTGGATGATCTATACTTTAATACTAAAGCCAATATTGAATACTTAATGATAAAGCCAATATTGAATATTAAATAATAAAGCCAATATTGAATATTAAATAATAAAGCCAATATTGAATATTTAATAATAAAGCCAATATTGAATATTTAATAATAAAGCCAATGTTGAATATTTAATAATAAAGCCAATATTGAATATTTAACAATAAAGCCAATATTGAATACTTAGCTTCGTAGTAATGTAAACACTTTTATGTTTTCTTTACACAGAAAAAAAAATTATATCTAATTTAATGGTTTCCTAATTTAAAATAATTGATAAGGCAAGAAATGTGGAAACAATCTAGTATATATTATTTCATACATACATACATAGCCTGCTTGGCATAAAATGTTGGAAAAACATTTACTAATTTATTTTTTTTCCATTTTATTTCACTTTATCTTTCTTTGTAGACTCATCACTGAATGACATCAAGTATGTTCTCAACCCAATTTTCACTCCGGAGCAGATCACCCAGCTGGATTATAACACCAAGATGTCTAGGGCTATTGACAGTACTATGTACATGCCAGGAATTGTGGGCCTCAATAACATCAAGGCCAATGATTACTGTAATGTTATTCTGCAGGTTAGTTTATAAGCATGTTTATTTTTAGGGATATTCTAGGGTTTAACTGCCTCTTTAGCTTAGTTGTCTTAAATGTGACTGTTATGCTAGAGGTCTTGGTTTTGATTGTTTGGTCTAGCAGTGTCATTGGGATTTTTTCTTAAATTCTCAGTTTTTCAGTTCTCAGCTTGGAGTTTGTAGTTGTTCCCAGAATAACACATATTGGCGAAATGTGGTTGTGTGTGGTTGTACAAATAACACCCATTACAAACATACTGTATATTTGTACCAACTAACAGTATGGACATAACCCTTTGAAAATACTGACATTATAGTGTATTATATATTTTATTTTAGTGCCTCTCCCAAGTGCGCCCACTTCGCAACTACTTTTTGAGAGAAGAAAACTATGCAGAAGTCAAAAGACCTCCTGGGGACTCCTCGTTTCTTCTAGTGCAGCGTTTTGGCGAATTGCTCCGAAAGCTATGGAACCCTCGCGCGTTTAAAGCCCATGTCTCGCCTCATGAGATGCTGCAAGCTGTTGTATTGTGGTCCAAAAAGAGGTTCCAGTTTATCAAACAGAGTAAGATTTGATCGTTTTTATGTTGCATTTACGAGACTAAAGAGTAGGAGGAAATTTACTGAGTAAGGTATATAGAAATGGTTGCCATTATAAAAGGGGTTTATATCTTGGGATATTACAAAAAAAAAGAGATAAAAAACAAATAGTGAATGATGATGATTATTTATGTGCCTACTATGTCAACATTTCTGGGACTCAAATAAAATAGTTTTCAAAATTTTAATAATGCGATTATGTATGTATATTGATTGCAGGTGATCCCATAGATTTTATGTCATGGTTTTTAAACTCGCTACACATGGCACTGAATGGAACTAAGAAACCAAACAGTTCCATCATTTACAAATCATTTCTTGGACACATGAGGATATACACCAGGTAAATTACAAATTGGTGATTTTTCTTTTCTTCCTTTAATTTATTCTTGAACTGCAACACAAAGTTCCGCTAAGCAAATAAAGATTATTCATTGCTGTGAGTCTGTGACTAAGTAAAAACTGCTATTTTTTATGACACAATAGCCCATAGGAAAACAGTAGTTAGCTGTTTATCTGTTGAATTAGCAAATTAGCAGTCTTACAGGACTAGATGGACTTCTGTAAAGTGAAGTAAATATGGCGATGTTGTTGGAACATTTATTTTATATATTTTTAAGACCTACATAAATTACAGTGAACATATGAAGTAATTCTAAAAAGCTTTATCATTTTATAAGTATTAATAGTTATAGAAAATATATAATTTTGCTTCATCATTTGCTTACCAGAAAGCTACCACCAGCCGATGCCGACGACGCAGCTAAGGTCGACCTGAGCAGTGAAGAGTACAGTGAAATGATAACAGAGTCGCCGTTCTTGTACCTGACGTGTGACCTGCCCCCCACGCCGCTCTTTACAGACGAGTTTAGAGAAAATATTATACCACAGGTATAGTACAACAGCTCTTAATTTAATTATGTTTATGTTCCTATAAGTTTGAAAATGCGTATTATGACCTACATGATAAATAAACACTCAAAACAGTTTGTTTCATCGTTCTAAGTTCGGGAGTGAGTTCAGGAGGGGAAGATCGTTTAAATAAAACAAAGAGCTGGCTGACGTTTTCCCAGTCCCTGGAAATCTCTTACTCCTTGGGTTCATGTCCCCCCCAGAACCATTCCTGGATCCGCCCCTGATGTAATTTAAAATGAACTAGCACCAAAAAGTTAATAAACACCACCATAGTTGAAGTAGTGCATGGCGGAGATATAACCGGTAATGTAATCGCTACAAACGCCAATCGCACAACGATATTTATACTATAACTGTTTCAGGTCAACCTATACCAACTACTGTCAAAGTTCAATGGTCAGACGTCGAAAGAGTACAAAACATATAAAGAGAACTTCTTGAAAAGATTTGAGATCACACAGTTGCCGCCTTATTTGATACTGTATATCAAGAGGTTTACGAAAAACACGTTCTTCGTGGAGAAGAACCCTACTGTTGTCAACTTCCCTGTCAAGTAAGTGCATCTTTTCTTTAGTCATACAACAATCAGAAAATTAATGAGCAGTCAGATTTCTAGCTTTGAACACTGCACACCAATGAGATTTGCTGTATTTGTTGAACATTATTGCGTTAATGTTTAAACAATTTTGGATTAAAATGTGGCCACCTCAATGGCGTTAGGCGTGGCCTTACAGCTCGTACTTCGTGCAGGTGTTTCGGCACAATGGACAGATTAGCGAATGTGATATAGATTGCTTCGGTATAACGAAACTAGACGAATCGTCGCACGTGGCTTTCTGTAGTATCGGCTTATCTCAATGGTATAATGGCGGGAATGTGTAGCATAGCACATCTAAACTTTTATTCGATTGTTGGAGTTAGTCGGTCACTAACTCAATGCGATTTCTGGATAATACCGTTGTCATGTTTGTAGGACAACAATGATGTTGAACGTTACTGTCAGGGCCGGATTTAGAGGTGTGCAGGCCTCGGGGCAACAAAGGAGTAGAGGCCCGAAATTATTATCCAAATAAAATAAAATTTCAGTCGAGTTTTTCAATAAATAATCATAATCATGTTTATACAAAGGTAGATAGTAAAGGTAGAACAGCGAAAAAAATATATCTAAGGAAAAGTTGTTTACTAGTCGGAATTTAAAGGTTTTTTTTTTCGAAGTCTATTGTGGGGGCCCCTCTTTTGTGGAGGCCCAGGGTCAGTAGCCCCTGTTGCCCTCCCTTAAATCCGGCCCTGCTTACTGTATTTATAAATATACCACCTATGTAATACATGAATGCAATAAAATACTTGATTGACGATACAATGTTTATTGCGTTTAGTTAAAAAAGTTATACGTTTCCAAGATTAATAATTCAAAACATACTTCCAGAAACGTTGACTTCGGCGACATTCTGACGCCGGAGGTGAAGGCGAAACACAATGGCAAGACGATCTATGAGTTAGTAGGCAACATAGTCCACGACGGTACTCCCGAGAAGGGGACGTACAGAGCGCACGTGTTACATAAACCTACGCAGCAATGGTGAGTGATTCCGTACCCTCACGCCTTTATTCCCCGAAGGGTATAATTAGTCTAACCATAAGCTTGGAGCGTATCAAGACACGACACTGTTGTCTTCATTTACCTACTGGTTTTAGACACTACGCGCCAAATTAATGTGGCTTTAAATATAATAGCCACATCAGTTCATATCACCAATCAGAAGAGCATAAACTCCTAGATGGTCTTTGTATCGTTATACAAACACAAAACTAATTGGCGCTTCACTTGATCTGAAAGGATATTTTGATAGAGGATTGCGTAGATTGTTTTAACCCCCGACGTAAAAACGACGGGGTGTTATAAGTTTGACGTGTCTGTGTGTGTGTGCGTCTGTCTGTGGCATCGTAGGTCCCGAAAGGATGAACTGATGATTTTGATTTTTTTATTTGAAAGGTGAATTAGTCGGGAGTGTTCTTAGATAATTATGTTTGATGAAAATCGGTCCAAGATGGCCGCCGCCACAAAATGGTAAATTAAGTTTCGTGTCAGGGTTTTTCTAAATTTTTAACTTAGGTTAGGTTATATTTGTATTAATTAAGTATGTACAATTGTATATCGTTTCAGGTATGAAATGCAAGACCTTCACGTCACCAGTATATTGCCTCAGATGATCACGCTCACAGAGGCATACATTCAGATATATGAACTAAAGCAGGACTGAATTTAGTGAATAAAACTAAGAATAAGTATACACTTGTGTATGTTTATTTATTGAATATACAAATTCCTGATATTTCAGAATCCCCATTTAACAAACTGGCCCTGGAATGACCTTTACACTTAAAAACAATATTAATTATGTGTTGCATCATATTTTATAAATATGTGGCGAAAATATATATTAGAAAATTCACATCTACTATTTGACACAGTTTGAGAAATGAATTCGTTCATTTTATAGAAAATAGTTCAAGTTTTTATACATCATTTAATTAGATTATGAAATTACCTATACATAAGACGCCAATTTACTATTACAAGGAAAAAAATCCCCACATCAAGCCACTTGAATTAGAATTAACTGAACACAGCATACTGAACTATTCTCTATTGAAGGAAATGTTGCTAATGGCTCTCTCCCTTTTTGCCTGCCACCCGTTTGAACTCTCCCATATTGGTGGTAGAGATGGGTGATCCATAGAAGGCCAGGTGGTCAATTTGGGTAACTTCATCACCAGCCTGGTTGTCTTTTATGAACAGCTGAATATTCTGAACACTCTGGAACTTCACAAACTTCAAAGGGACTGGGTTGCCTTCGAGGTCACTGGGCGACAATCTGGAACAGAAATAAAGATTTATAGTTTGTATTTATTTAAAAAATAAATTCCTAGTGTTGCCTCATATTCGAAATTTTTATTGTATTGTAAGTGCAAACACCAACACCAGTCATACAAAAAAATATTTTGTGTAATGAGTTTACAACCCATAGTGCAGAAGTTGATCACTTGACCACTGCCAAATAAATTTAAAAATAAATGTGTGCGTTATCATTAAAAAGTCAAAACGGGAGAATTACTTTTGAGTATTAACATTTTAATAAGTACACACATTGATTACTTACTCAAGATCCTGCACTGACATGTTTCCAGCTGCCTGATCAAAGTCCAGTGTCCGTGGCTGGTTGATGAATATTTTCACAGTCTTGGGCCCCTTGTCACTGGGCCCTTTGATTTTTAAGGAGTGCAGCTTCACTAACTAAAATGAAATTGTATTTAAAAAATGTGGTATGATTGATTGAGATCCTTTGTTTTATAAAAATTGTAGTTCCTACTAGTTGAAAAACAATAATGAATATATCACACCTCATCCCTTAAAGGTAAGGCAGACCTATACAACACACATACGATAAGCCTTTTGGTGGGCATAAATTCAAACTACAGAGTATGAACTGAGCTGCTTCTGAGAATTTCATAGATAAACCAAATAACACTGCTCAACTTGTGAATAGAATCCAAAACCTGACTCAACAGCTGTGCTTATAAACACTAGACCAATTAGGCAGAATGTAATATTTTCTTCAATGAAATCACCCATTGACTTGGTACTGAAATTACATGATCATGATTCTAGTTAAATGAAGAAGTGAAGTCTGCTAACCCGCATTAAGCTAGCGTGGTGGACTATAGCCTAATCCCTCTCATACCAAGAGGAGACCCAGCAGTGGGACAGTATATGGGTTAATTATTATTTATTTATTTATGATTCTAGTTTACCTGGTTAAAACTGATGTTGATGATGAGCTGCTCATCACAGTCACTGGCCAGGAACCCTCCCCCACTAGTCAGGCAGTGCGCCATAGGGTGGTTGTCAGCCTCATTCAGACATTCACACTCACTCTTAGTTATGAATGTTGCCAAATCCATCTGTAAATAATGGCAACACATGAAATTGCATACCGTTACATCTAATTTCCCTGGGAGGGAAAGGCAAAAAAACTACTACTAAAATTAAAATATGTACTGAAATTTTATGGAATATTTCTAGTGTGAACACTAAGAAACAGTTACAACAAGGAACATAAATCTATAAGACAAGTATATAACATTGTTGGTCTCTGTCATCTTTAAAACAAAGAGAATTTACAGTGATAACAAAAAAGTGTCACTGTGTAACTTTAGTGTATTCTGGTACTGGTCTAGTCTACTTCTGGTTTAGAAGGTACAGTTCTCGCGAAACTTATTGTCTGGGTTAAAGTTGACATGAGCTAATTTTAACCAAGCTGTACAAATTGGAGAAAGAAAAATATTGGAATAAAATCATTTAAAACAACAGCCTATGACTTGACCTTTCGTTTTTATTTATTACAATCCAATATTTTTCTCTCTCCAATTTTTACGGCCGGGTCAAAGTTAGCTTGTGCCAATTTCAACGCGGACAATAAGTTTGGCGAGAACGGTATCAGATGTTTTTCATATAAATCTGTTTTTATATACTACTTACATGTCCAGCAACAGTATTATCATCATCCCCAGATTCATCAGTGCCATAATATTGTCTAACTTTTGTTTCTAGTGTGCCTGGGTCAGCACCTTGTAGCTGGTCAATTCTTGTCTGCAATCAAATAGATACAATAGATATCAAAATTATGCTGCTCAGGTACACTTAGCTTTCATACTAGTAGTTACCTACTAGTTTTGAACCTATGCCATACTCATTGGCCGGTTACTATCATCCATGACTAATTATTATTACTAGGTTTAACATCTCCAATGTGATTCAGAGGCCACGTACCCGGTTTCTATAGAAAATGAATGTTGGCATCGCACTTATGCCCTGCGCGCTGGCCGTCTCCGCGCATCTCCCTACGTCCACCTTCAGAAACACAGCCCGAGGGAACTTTGCCGGCAGCTGCTCGAAGAAAGGCGCGATACGTTGGCACGGTGGACACCTACACAACATAATCAATTATTTACTGGTACGATGACTTGAACATTTGAACACAATCAGGTTATACTCACCATGTTGCTGTGAAGTCCACCACCACAAGTTTGGTGCCAGCACTGGCCATTTCTGTTTGGAAATGAGCGTCACTCTCAATAACAGTAGCTAAACCCATGTTTTTCCTCTAAAATAATTCAATTTTTAAACAAGAGTTTGCAATGACAACAGTCGGGGAATGATACTTCAAAATGGTTGTTTGACAGTTGTCAGTTGTAGTGTTGCCACTTGCCAATTTGTCATTCGAAATTAAGTTGCGTTCATAAAAGTAAAATTCGTACCAAAGAATGAGGGTTTATTGTTACGAAAGGTCCAAAATCTTCATATAAAAATATACCTACATGTTTGGAATGCTAATATGTAAGTATGTTTAGGGACCATATTCATGGAACCTAAGGTAAGGTACTATGAACATGGTACCTAAACATACCGGTGAACAAATGGAATTATTACTCAGTGTAAATTGATTTCTGTACCTACATAGATAATATTATATTATGTAGATAGAGGTACCGGGTACGGGAGTAAAACCTTCATATAAGATGTCTACATAAACAGTTACAGTACCTACTCAAGGGTGGATCCGCGTCGAAGTCATGAGAGTCATGCTGACCCCCCAGAACATGAACATTGATAACACGTATGACACATACATCAAATATTGTTGCGATTGCGACCTTTCGATTATTAGCTAGTTTAAGAAATATTTTTATATAGCTATCTATCCGACTGTACATAGACTTTGTGAAACCCCTAACTCAAAAGGCGGATCTGCGTAGAGTAGAGTACCTACATACCTATTGATACCTATCAGAAAATTACTTTCCAACAAAATTAATTTTACTTTAAATCTGTCTGTCATTATTTTATTCGTACAAAACACAAAAATTAATTCATTCCTTTCTACCAAATGATTATTTATAGCGGGATTGGGTGTGAATCATTGCGAGAACTTGAAAGATAGACACCCGGGGCGCAGCTTATTCACAGCTTATCCCCGCAATAATTTACCGAGAGCCCTCTAAGTCACCGCAATACATTTTAATATAGAGTTTCATTATTTTGAAACGTTGGAAATTTCTCTGTTCTTAATTCCTAGAAAAATTTTCTTAGTAAGCGCCTGCTGGATTTATTTTTGGTTTGAAAGCTATTTCTTGCTAATAATAACTTAGCTATCATTATCAACCCTCATGCTGTCCCACTGTTAGGGCACGGGTCTCTTCATACTTTGAGAGGGATTAAGCTTAGTCCACCACGTGGCCTAATGTGGTTGAGAAAATCTCAGGTACCTACAGGTTTCGTGACGATGTCTTCGTTCACCGTTAAAGCGTGTAGGTATAAGTGATTTTTCTGTAATTTTGAAGGGGTTCTTTACAATTGGATGTTGTTTTATTTATGGTCGTATTCATTCTGTATACATTTATACTTATTTATGCCCATTATAGTATAGCGATCGTAGTGTGACTAGAGGTCCTGGGTTCGATTTCCAGGTCGCGCAGTGTTGAAATTCTTAGTAACAGCTCGGAGTTTGAGCTTTGTAGGGTCGTCCTTAATACATGGGAGCTAAACATACGTAGGTACCTACTGTTCCACTGTGGATATACATTATCGCATTTCTGCTTAACCTTTCGGAAAATACAGGCGTGATGGTATCATGTAATCATGTTACATTTGGTTGACCTTATAAATTAAGTATAACATCTCTACAACAGTCTAAATGAACTTAAGTAATTAATTATTAGGACTAAGGTACATATTTTTTTTTATTATTTAGGTAATAATAAATAAATAAATATCTTGGGACATTTTTACACAGCACCATCTAGTCCCAAACTAAGCAGAGCTTGTACTATGGGTACTAGACAATGGATATAATACTTATATACTTATTTTTTTGTAAATACATACTTATATTATATAAGAAAACCCCCAGACAAACACAAACACCTAAGTTCAACACATAAATGTTTGTGTCTTGTGGGAATCGAACCCACGACCTCGTGATCAACAGTCCGGTACTCGAACCACTATCCCACAGACGTCGTCAATAATACTTAGTTAAATACAATTTTTTTCTTAAGTACCTAGGTATATCGGGAAAAAGAGTAAGGCCTTATCAATCCAAGTTTGTGTGGGAACAATTCGAGGAAAATAAGCGGTCGCCGTCCGTCTTTATTTTCTCATCCTTATCACTACATAAAAACAATAGCGGCGAAGGAAAAACGGTCAGTTTTCATTCGAATTCAGACGTTGAAACGTCTTCGCGGTTATTTTACGAAAAACGCAATGCACGTGTCTATTGATGTGCATAATTCAATTACGTCGTTACGCCCTTGTATTATAATTCCATTTATCCTTTTATTTATCAGTATTTTAACTTCTCAAAGTGTTCTTCAGGATAAACGAAAGGAAATTGTGGCAGATTTGCCAAAAGCTAGAGATATGGACAAATATTTAACGGCGCTGGAGAAAACAGTAGATTTTTGTATAAGACATAAACTTTATGTGGACTTGAATTTGGAGTTTGGATTGTTTTTGATAAACGGTAAGATATTTATAATAATTCAACAAAAGAGCTTACGGAAAATCTTGCCAATATTACTGGACGAGCTAGTGACCAAAAATCGGACGGCGTAGGCAGGTACCCTATACCAATTCTACCTACAGTCAAAATTGTCACAAAGTTCCTTGTTTAAAAACAGTTTTATTTAATTCAGGGCTCAGTTTCCTCTTGATCAATTATGTCCTATTTCTCTGCTTTGGTAGGTTTATAGAAGAATAAAATATTAAAATCTAAGAAGTGATTTCATATGGTTCTACAACGATAATTTGTAAAGTACTTAATAAGAAATAATAATTTAGGGTTTTATCCATTCATTGATAAAATATTCTAACATCTAAGAAGTCTATCTCGGTTTCGTTTTGTAATCATTGAGAAAATTAGGTGCATATCTAGGCTTTCTGCGGATCAAATCGATCAGTTCACGACAGAAAACAATAGTTTTTATCATGATGAGTCGAATGACTTTGTTAATTTTCTTACATACCTACAGTATACACACCACAGTATCTGTATCTTACATAACTACGGCAGTTTTGCTAGGTAATGTAGGTACGCATATCATTCATCATCAACCCATTAACACTGCTGGGCACGGGTACACCTCTCAGTGTGAGAGAGATTAGGCCATAGTCATGTTTTCCTTGATGATTACGCACATGATTTCGAAAAGTCAGAGCTGCGAGCCTTGTGCGTGCATAGCATGATCACTGTAAATAAACACATAAGTAGATATTGTGATGAACTACACATGAACGCAATAAACGTTTGAAAAGATATATGAATGGCTCGATATGGCTATCGATATGGCTCGATAAAAAAGAGGCAAAAATATCATATTTTATGTAAAAACAAAAAAGTTTAACCCGTTACTTATCTTAGTTCTCGCCAAACTTATTGTCCGACTTGAAGTTGGCACGAGCTAACTTCGACCCGGCAGTAAAAATCAGAGAAAGAAAATATTGGGCTGTAATAAATTGAACTAGCTCTTGAGCTTTCATTAAAATTTATTACAGCCACTTGTTGCTGTCGTTTTAAATCGTTTTATTCCAATATTTTTCTCTCTCCGATTTATACGGCCGGGTTGAAGTTATTATGCCAACTTCGAGCCGTCTGCGTATAACTTCGGGGGTAAATACCTAATATCAATCGTTCCAATTATAATACAATAGGTAGGTACTTCGGCTTTTCTACAATCTATTCCGTTTAGCCTCTGTAGTAAGTAGGAGTAGATAGGGTAACCTTCCACTTTTTCCGCATTCATCTGACTGAATGCTATCTATCCCAATTCAACCGAGATAGGTACTAAGATATAGCAGGCGGGGCTGCTGCGTGCTAAGTTCCAGGTTTGATTCCCCGGTCGGCAAGTTTCATTAGTTACAGCTCGGAGTTTGAATGTTTGAATTTATTAATAGCATTAGCTCGTCCTACAACATGACCTTAATATATATCAGTACAATTCTGCTGATCTTTACGGGGATAAAGGCGTGATGGTATGTTTTTGTTGAGCCTCCTTTGTGACCAATTGCTGGGCAAGATAGTCGGTATAAAGCGATGGGTATGTTACATTGTGTAAATGTTATATTAATTATTGCAGTGAATATTAAGCATCTGTTGCACGAGAAATATCAAAGCCTACCATCAAAGGTGCGTTTTCGGATGGAACAATTATTGTTGAAGAATGACGTATTGGAAGACTACTTTCATTACATGGTCCAGAAAAATAACGAGGTTGTGGCTTATCAGCAGGACATAAAAAGTAAGGTCTTGTGCTTTTTTAACAGAATTTAAAAACACTGTGTACTTTTCGGGTAAAAGGTGGAGACCAGTAGAGTATTAAGTCATAATGGGTCCTATATCAAGATAATTATGTGGGTCCCTTTTTCAGACTAAGGCACCAGCCTTAGTCTGAAAAAGGCGCCTATGTTACTCGGGAAAACGTAGCTTTCTAATGGTAAAAGAATTTTGCTAATCAGTCCAGTACTTTTTGAGTTTACTCATTACAAACATACATACATACAAATATTTTCTCTTTATAATATTAGTATAGAAGATTAGTATTTATTTACAACCAGCCTTTACCCGCAGCTTCACCCGCGTGGAGTTTGGTACCCGTTTCTCGTAGGAACTTTAAATTTAACGGGATTAAAGGAACTGTAGCCACATAGGCTACGATTAGGGTAATGCAAGGAATAAGCATTTCAACTTTCAGCCAAATCAGTTTACCCGTTTTACCGTTAAACTGTGAAAGGGCAACAAATATTCAAACATCCAAACTTTCGCCTTCTTATTTAAAATAAGTAGCTTTCCGCTAGCGGCATCGCCCGCGTGTTCTGGGTATTTGTTATGACTTTCATCCTCTATTTCAACCCCTTACAGTCTTTTTTCGCACTAAAAAGTAGACTATGTCCATTATCAGGCTCTGGACTATCTGTGTACCAAATTTCATTTAAAATCCGTTCAGTAGTTTAGGCGTGAAAGCACGACAGACAGACAGAGTTAATTTCGCATTTATAATATTATTAAAGATAAGTATATAGGTAATTAAGTAGGTAATAAATACATTACTGCTTAGTTTGGACTAGACGGTGCTAATAAATAAATGTGTAATTTTTTTAATTTCAGTATCCAAACTATTTTATAACGATAGCTTATGGCCAAGTAGTTTGTATAAATTTAACACGAATCTATTAGCACATACTAAAATATATACTGCCGAGCAGTTGGAGAAGATTTATGGCAAATGGGACACTTATGAGACCAATGTGTTCGACTTCAACAAATATAAACCTTCACCCAATGAATCAGGTAATGAAAAGTTGCTTTTATGATTATTGCTATTGTATTTTCCCGAGGGTCTGTATGAAGGCGGGAGTAAATAAAACACAAATACTTGATTGTACTACGCTGCCTGGTTGTATAGACTTGTATTGTTGTCAATTCAGTCCGAGTACCATATACACAGTTATATGGTACTCGGACTGAATTGTCTCAATAGGGAATATGCACATTTTTTTTTTATATTTTTAAACGATACTTTATATCGTTATGTAGCCGTAAAAAAAATTCCAGCGCCTTAAAACTAAAATTAAGTAACAATTTTTTTTTATTAAATTATGAGACAGATATTGGCGTTTTAAACACCTGCGATTTTGGCGCGCTTGCCGTGACGTCAAAGTCTACGTTCTCTCAACCAAACAACCACGTACAACAGACACTGTTTTAGTAGACTTTGACGTCATATTCCATTTGACCGATAGTGTTGCGTTTCAAGTGATTTGAATTTTCAACAGTTTTTTTGGACTTTTTAATAATTATTTTCTCATCAAAAAAGAAATAATATAAAAAAATATCTACGTAGACATAATTCTAAAACGATAAAGTTCATAAAAAAATATTTGCCCTTTTTTAAGTCAGACGCATATTCCCTATTGTAACTAAAATGTGTACCGTGACCAAAATTTTGACGCCTGTCAGGCTTAACATAGCGATCTATACCTTTGACGACGTCTGTGGTCTAGTGGTTCGAGTACCGGACTGCTGATCACGAGGTCGTGGGTTCGATTCCCACAGGGCACAAACATTTATGTGATGAACTTAATTGTTTGTGTTTGTCTGGGTTTTTCCTATATATTATAAGTATTTATTTACAAAAAAAAGTATATAAGTAGTATATCCATTGTCTAGTACCCATAGTACAAGCTCTGCTTAGAATGGGACTAGATGGTGCGGTGTAAAATGTCCAAAGATATTTATTTACTATACCTACTAAACTTAAGAACTACACTTTATAAATTATACCTATGTTGTACAAATTAATAATTTGATTTGAACGTAATGAATCATTAGCTAATAGAGTACGAGCATAAGTACACTGAAAACAAACTCAAATATGTAATCTAATTTCTTTTGTTTTTGATTTCAATTCAGTAAATTTTCTATCAGAAAGGTGACATAGGAATTATGTTTCGTATGCTTCCATTTCTTTCGTGGTCGCCGACTACGAATGGTTGTAGTTTTCTAAACTTATTGTATTATTTATGGGTGCATTTTTATGCCTTATCATTTATTTTAGATGTGTGTATAACATATTTAGTGGAAAATCCTCCCACTTTCAATATAAAAGCCCCGCTACCCTGTCAGACCACAGAAGAGTGTAAAATGAGGGTGAGCACTGGCAGTGAGTTCGGATACGGTCTGTCACACAGGTACCTACCTAATACATTCATCTGATAATAAATTATATAATTATGTAATATGTTAAAAAATATGTCCATCTAGCCCAGTTCATGATACTCGAATCTTCAAAGTAGAAACAATATAAGAAGACGTAATAGAAGACGTAAATTAGAATGTGAGGGAAGATTTCGACTGACGAGCGGGGCTCGCGGTAGCTTAGTGGTCAAAGCGTCTGGTGTACCGAACCAGATTTTTTCCTTCATTAAAAATAACTTGTAATCTTAGCATGGAAAATGCTTAAAAAATACAAAAAGATACAAAAAATATTTTAGAAAATAAGCTACCTAATAAATTCCCGTTAAATTAGCTGGCAGATAATTCAATAGAAAAATAATTTAATAAAAAAAATTGTTCCATTTTTGGATTTATTCGGCCATCCAGAGGTTGTGAAACAAGTCCTAAGTACTGAATGAATATAAAATATTCATAAAGAAATCCTGACAATAACTACATAACATAATGTCACGCCTGTATTCCCCAAAGGGGTAGGCAAAGGCGTACTAAAGTACACCCACATTTCACCGGTAAGTTTAGTTTAGGTCCCATGTAATAGGGGGCGAGCCTACTGCCATCAACCGGGCACAAATCTAGACCCCGAGCTGCTACTGGGAATTTCACAGAAAACACAACAACACTTTGCTCGAACCCAGGACCAGCATTGCATAAATAGTCTGCGATTTTCAGGATCCTGTTTATGGTTATCGCCCGGTTTGCTCGTGGATGCAGCGTTTTCTCCCCAAAAGAGGACAAGTATAAGGTCGACAAGTATTGCATGCGTTCGTTCAACGAAGCGCAGTACATAGCCGTGAATGACTTCAAGATACCGGACCTCATGTTGGAACAGAGTAAGTGGATGAACAATTGGACAAACACCAATTATACATTCCTTGTTATATTACAGTAACTACTTCTAATATATAAAATTGTTGTGTCGCTGTGTTTGTTACCAAACTCCTCCGAAACGGCTGGATCGATTTGTATGACATTTTGTGTGCACATCGGGTAGGTCTGAGAATCGGCCAACATCTATTTTTCATACTCCTAAATGATAAGGGTGGACTCCTATATAGCAAAACACTGTTTGCCGCCAGCGTCTTCGCCCGCATGGTCTTGATAACTTTTTTACTCCGTTTTTGCAACATTTTTCAGTGCTACTCCACTCCTATTAGTCATAGTGTGATGGTATATAGCCTATAGCCTTCTCCGATAAATGGGCTATCTAACCCCGAAAGAATTTTTCAAATCGATCCAGCCTATTCAATACAAACAAACAAATAACCAATCAAATCTTTCCTCTTTATAATATTAGTATAGATATTGTGAACAGCTCAGACCAAGATTTTTTCTTGGTCTGAGGTAAATGAACCGTTTAATTAAGGATCAGATTCTCCAATAAAAATTTCATAGAATTCTTACTTAAGATACGTACTTGGGCCTGTTTCATCACCTCCTGATAAGTTTCCGTTAAATTACTTAGCAGATAAGTTTATAAATATTTTGTTCCATTTTTAATTTATTCGGCAGTTAGCGGCTGTCCAGTGGTAGTGAAACGGGCCTTTATTATAATAAATGTAAAAGTTTGTTAGTATATTTGTTACTCCATTAATTACGCTGCAACAGCTAGACGGATTTGGCTGATACTCGGAATATAGCTTATACCACGGATAGGATACTTTTGGACATAACAATACTTTTATCTATCTTTTACCGGTATACTTAGAATTATTTATTTTTCATAGTTTATTCAATCTCATTCCCTATATGACTTCGTTAGCCAAACTTGAAACATACATTGCACAGCGTTTAAATTATTATAAATGTTTCAGTGGCGCTCTGCGGTTTGTTCGGTCACGCCCAGTTTTATCGAAAGGCTTGGCTAACCAAAATATTGGAGAAGCAAACCTCAGAAGGTTGCTTCACCGAGGGCCCGATTGAGGCATTCAACGAATACATGAATGAAGGTCTAAATGACGAGTGGACTATCGCGACCTCAGCGCGGGGTATGATGGGAGGGCGGTGCAACGGACATTTTTCGGCTGTGGCAGCGGCAACATTGGCGGCAGCACTCAGATACATAATGGAGACTTACTATTGAATGTTATGTCAAGGCTTAGAGTAGGTAGACTGAAAAAAAACATAGATTTGTACTCATAATACATTGTTTATGGGTCGATCCTAATAAAGTATGTTGTAGTATCTAATTTCATTTATCTATGCTTATCCAAAATATATATTGTGTTTACCTATAATGTTATATTGTATCTCTTTTATTGAGATAGGTATAAATAAAGAGATTTCACTTCTGAATTCTTATACAATGTATAAATGTTTGTTTACTTATTTTCTCGCTCGCCCCTTGGTTCTTGCCCCTAATTGCCTAAGGCTAATATTTAGGCTGATATTCAGAAACGAAACTCAACATGAACTTATGCTTCCGTATGTCAAATTTGTATGACAATTTGACATACGGGAGCCTAAGTTTATGCTGAGCATCGTCTCTGAATATTAGCCTTAGGCTGATATTCAGAAACGAGACTCAACATGAACTTATGCTTCCGTATGTCAAATTTGTATTACAATTTGACATACGGAAGCGTAAGTTCATGCTGAGTCTCTTCTCTGAATCTCAGCCTAAGTGTCGCCCCCACCCCCTTAAATATTAGATATCCAAATCGCCCCCGGTGCCGCCTTTTTATTGTTGCGAGGCTTACCTCGCAAAGGCATATTAATTAAATTTATCGTCAGTTATTCTGACACGACAGTCAGATTTTCTATTTTCTACCCTAACCACCATACGAGTACACAGGCATGTTCCACCGTAAATGTCACTTGCGCGATTCAGGATATTTGCTTCTTATGTGGCGTGATAGATGTCGCTACACTACGACACTAAATCTTGAAACCCATGATCACCTACATGAGTTGATTTGATATTGACACGAATACAGGTCCTTCCTTAACGTTAAGGCCTCGTCTTGAAAGTGATAAGTGTGGTCGACCTCGCCTCATGTCGCTATGCCGCCAATGTCGACCGGACGTTGACTACCATGAACAGAGCCGCTTCCGGTTGCAGGAAGTGTCAAAGTGAACGTCGAGCTATGAGCGCGTGAATTTAATTCGAATAGGAGAAAATGTACCACCATACCTACCACCATAATTAGGGGTATGGTGATTGAGGATGTCAATAAATCGTCATAAACGTGCTTTAATTAATTAATTTATTTATTGAATTACCACGGTGTATCAATTACAGTAACTAACAAACAAAAAAACACATTAACATCCACAAAATAAACAAAGTAAAGTACATAAATAAAAGAAGTTAAATAACACTTTCATACGTTGCTTTCACAGTACTTCTGACATACAAATAAAATCTTCATTCACCCATCCGCAAACAGATGGCCATTGAATTAGAATCCAAGATTGTATATTGCGAAGGGTACATTTTCGTAAGCTACAGCAAAAAAGGCTTATCGTGACTTACCTTGTGGCTTTATGTCCTAAAATCTCAAACAAAACTAGGTAGTAAAAGTTATCATAATGATGGATATAGTACCGTGACCATTTTTACAGCAACAAAAAATAATACTTTTTTCTGGGGTTTCGGAAAATCTTCACGGATCCCTACCACCTTAGGTCATATGAGACAGCAGGGTATGTTGGACTCGACTGACTAAAAATTACCAACTATTAGACAGTCCAGACTCCCATCAAGGCTCGCTTCCTTCCTCTTAGCTAGGGTTAGCGTGGGGCCATTATCTGGTCGGGCGCCAGACTCCCTAAGTCAGCCGCCCGCAGGTCACAGCTGATGGAGTCCAGAGGTCTGTTTGAAGGATGTATAACTAATGATAAGATCCCTTTTCCCTCTGTGAAAGAGCTATACTTAGTGCTCTGCTGACAGTTTGACAGATGCCAAAGAACTCTGGAAAGTAAAAAGGACTTCTAATTTTAATTCAATTAGTTAAATTCACTTCATTATGAACTTAATTACCATAAGGTAGCGACGGAAATATGATTATACTTGTCAAATTAAATCTTCCGGTTAATCAAGAATACTAGTAGGTTCTTATACAATGGTGTAACCTTCACGAGAAGTTCCGAATAACTAGTTATTTTTAATGAAGGAAAAAATCGGCGGGCGGGCAGGATTCGAACCTGCGCCTTCTGGTTCTGCAGAGCGTCTGGTGTACCGAACCAGAAGGCGCAGGTTCGAATCCTGCCCGCCCGCCGATTTTTTCCTTCATTAAAGATAACTTGTAATCTTAGCATGGAAAATGCTTAAAAAATACAAAAAGATAGAGTGATAACTAGTTAATTAATAAGTTTATTACTGCTGAGAAGGTTCGTGGTTAATAATAATTTTTATCTTCAAGACAAGAATTTCATACATAGTGACAGAATGAAAACATGGATGATACTTCATAATATTACTAGAAGGTAAGTATGTTAATAATTAAAAAACTAAAAAATACTCACATGTCCCAAAAACTCCTTAGGGATGCCCACTATTGCTGGGTGGAGCCACTAGTATAATAAAACACCAGGTACTGTACTGTACTGTATTTTATGTAGGTATGTCTATTTTATCATTATCATCAGCCAGTATTCGTCCACTGCTGGACGTAGGCCTCTTGTAGTGAACGTCACAGAGCCGGATCTTCAGCTCTTTTCATCCAGTCACTGCCAGCTGCCTCCCGCAAGTCGCCAGTCCACTAGGCTGGCGGGTGTCCCACAATACACTTGCCTAGTATATCATTGAAAAATATCGATAAAACCGTTAGGTACTGGCTGGAGGAATTCGAAATTAGAATCCTTTTGGTAATCACATTTTAAACATATACATCGCATGTTTCTGTTTGATCGAAATTCGATAAGGTACGTGTAATAATTAATAGTGTGATCAGCACCGATATCACGATTCCGAATTTAAACTAATTTGTATGTGTGAACGGTTCACACAGTTTAAATCGTTTGGTTTTTTTTTCTGTAAAAAGGTAATATACCTATTCTGTAAATTCGAGAATAAAAACTGACGACTTTACAAACGCTTGACAATCAAATTCGAAATTCAAATGCTGTTCATTGGCAAGCGCATCACTTGAGAAAGGATGGACTGAAATGGATTTTAGGAAAAGAAGTATTGGAATAGTTGGCTACAGAATTGAAAAATTTGGGTAAGTGCTATTTTATATGAGATTTATTCTAGAAAGACAACGTGTGTTGGCAGCTTGTTTAAATTTAAATGATAGAATAGTGCCTTTAAACACGGCCTAATTTGTTTGTCAAATTAAAATTCGGGCCGAGTTCCCTCGGGACCACGCGTACGGCGTAACGGAATCAGGCACCCACACGCATTCTAATTTAAAAAAATATATATTCTATTTTTAAATGAACTGACCCTAAGCTACCATTTTCGGCAAGGTTGAAAGAAGTGACGTTTCGATTGTAAACGTTTATGGAAATTGAAGTTCTTATGTCGTGTGATTTGATTGAAATACAAATTGATGTCATGCATTTCAAGATTAGTTTGACGATCAATTGGTTTATGATGTTTGTTGCATATTTGATATCTATAGACTTTTAGAATCGCGATATCTCAGAAATGGTGATTCTTAAAACAACGTATAAGAACCATCATTTCTGTAGATAATTTAAAGATCTATACTTATTTCTGAATTACTCTTGTGATAAAACTTACCGTTTGTGAAAAAAAAAACTAAAAACCTCAAGTCTTTATCCTTCCTTCCTGACTAATATTATAAATGCGAAAGTAAATCTGCCTGTCGGTCGCGCTTTCATGCGAAAACTACTAAAGAAATTTAAATCAAATTTGGTACAGAGATACTCTAGAGCCTGATAAAGGATATAGGCTACTTGTTAATGCGAAAAAAGGGCTGTAAGGGGTTGAAATAGGGGATGAAAGTTATAAGCAATACCCAGACCACGCAGCCGAAGCCGCTGGTGGAAAGCTAGTTTTGCTATAGGTATAATATTGTATGCTCTCTTCCACATTTTTGATATTGATATGTATTTATGCATGACCAAGATCCTTCTTGTTATTTATAACGGGTTTAAACTGACTTAGCTGAACATTAATTATATGCATCTTTTCCGTTCGCTATCTCAAAGTTCAAGGCTACTGTGTCTAAAAATATTTCGAGATGGCATTCGAAATTAATGATTGAGTTTGTGTAAAACGGAATGATGATAAACTGTAAATAAAAGTTAAAAGTCTAGTAGTCGTAAGCGTGTCGTAAGTCCATGAATTCGATTCCCGGGTCGAGAAAAATGTCGTATAAAATTAATAAAAGATTTTTTGGGACATTTAACACAGCACCATTTAGTCCCAAACAGAGAGGAGCTTGTACTATGGGCTCTAGACAATGGATATTACACTTATATATTTTTTTGTAAATACTTAAATATACCTACTAATTATACATTATTTTCATCACATAATATTTGTGTCCTGTGGGATTCGAAACTTAGACCACAGATGGTGTCATTGTTATTGGATTTTTATATTTAAATTCTCAGTAACAGCTCAGAATCTAGATTTGTGCCCGATTGATGGCAATAATCTCGTTCCCTATTATGTAAGACCTAAGAATATTGGTGAACTTTAATTATAGTCGAAGTTCTGAAACATTTTTGCACCTACTTAAGTAATTTCGCAAAGTTAATATATTTCGGAGAAGTCGTCGTGATTTTCAGCATATTAGGCAGGCTGTTGTTTCAAAATTGAAACACCTATGTGTGGTAACTGTGGCTCCTGCAATTCCACTACGAAATTTGAATTAGCTACATCAGTTTGGTGCTAAAGAAAAGTTACGTGTTCCGTCACTAAGTATTTTAAATTATCAACATTTTCGTTGTATTTCAAACTATAACAACATTATTCGTGAAGTCAACTGGAACCACACGTCTTTTACGAGAGAATCTTTCAAAACAATAGTCTTTTGTTTTTGAAATCTGTAATTGTAGCTTTCATTTTCAGTGATAATTTATCTTCTATGTCTTCCTCCTAGCCTTTTCCCAACCATGTTGGGGTCGGTTTCCAGTCTAACCAGGATGCGGCTGAATATCAGTATTTTACACGGAGCGACTGCTATCAGACCTCCGCAACACAATTTCTAGGCAATACCGATATCCGAAGGAAAGACTGGTTGACAGGCTTTTTAGGCTTCTGACTCTCACTAACGATTGTCTAAGGTGTTTGTATGACAACCGGGACCGACGGCTTTACGTGCTCTTCGAGGCACGGAGGAGTCTCGATATGTTTAAGAATGGTCACCCATCCAAAGACTGACCGCGGCAAGTGTAGCTTAACCTTGCAGATCGGTTGATCAGCATAGTTACAACTTGGCCACGAACCCCTCAATTTATTTTGTATAAAAACAAAATACAACTCACTGATCATGAAAGGCGAGAACAAGCAACCTGAATGAAGTTGGTATGATTCAGGTTGCTTTTTCTCGCCTTTGACACTCGAATCGAGTATAGCATAAGTGCTTCGAGTTTTGGTCATAGTGTACAACACCATAGGAGAGAATCGAATGGAGAATTTTATTCTGGCATACGATAATCGCTTACGATTTTTCGCCGTTTGCGTTCGAGAAATAGCCCTAGTGTAACGGGGGCTGTGACAATATTGTTGGATACGAAGAAGGAGAAAAGTCAATGGACGAACTGTAAAACGTGAATTATTTATATTTTTTTAGAGGAAGGAATTCGGGAATATCAGGAAAGATGAAAATTCCTACAGGATTGAGAACAATGGGGTGCACATCTATATGTTTATAATTATTTATTTTTTTGGGAAAATGTCAAACTACAAACTTGGGTGACGTTATGCTCCTGACGCCATTTTAATTTGCTATATTGAACGCATTACCGATTATCGCGACAAGATCTAGATCTCACACGTCGACATTTCGTCGAATTTTGTATGAGATAATGGGACAAAACCCGTGACACACACTTTTAATCGAGTCGAGAGCACATTTTTCGAAAGTAGAATGTCGTTTAAACTCATTAGCTCACTCGATCGCAGATAGGTACTGAATCTATGAGCTGTAAGAAATAGGCTATTTCACTCACTCAAAGCCTTAAATAAAATAACCATTAATATTATTATCCAGTAATATATCCGTTGTCTAGTTGAACCCATAGACATAGTACAAGCTCTGCTTAGTTTATAGTCCACGCGGATCTACCTAGGGGCAAGCTAGGCAAGTTGCAATTGGAAATTCGAATCGACAAATGAATAGAAACTTTATGTATGGAAATGACATTAGTGACAGCCCAATTAGTCGAAAGCTTGTGTTTAGATTTTGTTTCTATTCGTTTGTCGATTCTAATGTCAAATTGCAAATTGTCTAGGCCCCCTAGTTGGCCACGCCTTAGGATGAAGGTGAGGCGGCGTGTTACTGTGAACAAAAGCAAGCGCCCCGCCCCTGCGTCCCACCGCTCA
The DNA here is from genome assembly GCA_946251955.1 of Acronicta psi. Classification (NCBI taxonomy): domain Eukaryota; kingdom Metazoa; phylum Arthropoda; class Insecta; order Lepidoptera; family Noctuidae; genus Acronicta; species Acronicta psi. The sequence goes on along the minus strand of OX276469.1, from coordinate 13,169,747 downwards.
CGTATCTTAGGCGCGGCCAACTAGTACCGCACAGACTATAGATGGTGCTCTGTAAAAAGTCCCACGATATTTATTTATTATCCTATAAATAATTGTGTTTTGTTGTAATGAAACCCTTAAACTTCAGTCAAAGACTCAAACCACTGAGGTCGTCAAAAGTACTTAGCATAGAATAAGGAAGTAAGTAAGATGCGTTTACCAATTACAGCATCCGATGGTAACGGTATACATGCACCATGGGAACACGCTGGCATTTAACGCTGTCGTATAGAACGCTTATGCGTACTATACGACAACGTAATTATTCGACGTCGTAATTATAGTAAGGAAAATCTACTTTGAGATTACAGCGTTACGATGCGTAAAAAACCTATCGAAAGGCATTCGATAGAACTCATGGTTGAGGTACAGATTTTAGTTCCTTACGTAACCGCTAGAAGCGCTGCGACTGCGAGGGTTTTCCATACAAACGTTTTACGGGGTCGCTAGCAAGTCTAGTGAGAAACTCATGGTCGAGGCACTGTACCTACTACCTACTGTACCACATCGATATTGATGGTTTCCGATCAATCAGACAAACATGAGTCAGAATCGTGACATTTTTTTAATTTAAATTAGCCTTGCAATGAATTCATTTCCGTTTAATGAGCGATTGAATCGCCAATGGTTAGTCACCGTGGATATTGCATTAAATCAATATAAAAATTAAACAAATTGATAAACTTGATTCTCTTTTTAACTTACTATCACGCTTGTATACCCCGAGGGTAGGCAGAGGCGTAATAAAACACTCCAATTCACCGGTTCACCGGTTTATTTATATAGTCCACGCGGAACTAGTTGGCCGCGCCTTAGGTAGGGACGAGGTGAGGCGGCGGGTTACCGTGAACAAAAACAAGCGCCTCCGCCCCTCCGTCCGTCCGCGCGCAGGCGACCCCGCCCCTCCGTCACGCCGCTCACATACCTAAGGCGCGGCCAACTAGTTCCGCGCAGATTATAGGTATCTCTGTGTTAGGCGAGGTTGAATGCTCCGCAGCACTCATGACTCCAGTCCATTGGCGAATGTGTTTTTTTTTATAAATTATCCAACCTTTCTCCTGAATCACTAGGTAGCTGTGTCCGTTGGCAAAAACTGTATGAAAATGCGTTCGGCAGTTTTTGAGTTTATCCCGTTCAAACAGACAGTCAGACAGGCAGACATACAGACAGTCCGGTGGGGACTATGTTAATAAAAAAAGAGTGATTATGGAGTTTCTTGCCGGCTCTTCCCCATAAGTCATACTTTTTGGAACCGTGCAACTAGTTTGACTATTCAAAAGTGCCTATTTATATGGTCTAATTGAAACAAATATTTAGAATTTGACTTTGAATTATTATGTAAGGATTATTTTTGAAATCATATAAATCACTGTTGTATGCTAACAGTTAGGTATTATTTTTATAATCAAGGAATGATTAATATATGATAATGGGATATACTAATTAGTAGTTAATGTCACTGAATTTAATGGGCTGTGTGAAATCTGTGTTATCATTTTGATCTGAATATTATGTAGATTAACATTTTAATTCACGAAACACGTTTATAACGCGATAAAATCCGTAAAAAGTTGTTTTATTTCAATGTCTAGTATTCGCGTAAGTGTCAGAAATCAGTACGTTTCTTTACTTAAAAAAAATGTCTGCCTCATAGGCCTAGTGATCCTAACCGCGACAGTTACGCTCGAGGTCCTGTGTTCGACTCCCAAGTCGAGCAGTGTTATTGGGTATTTCTATGAAATTCACAGTAGCAGCCCAGAGTTTGGTGTGCCCTGGCTGGCCCTTTATTACATGGGACCTAAACATACCGGCGAACTGTGGATGTACATTAGTATACTTCTGCCTACCCGTTCGTGGAATACAGGCGTGATGGTATAATATGTTGTTTATTTTTTATGAGTATGAATCTACGTAGATCGAACAAGCTTATATATATATTTTTTAAATCAATGTAAGTAGGTAGCTATCAGTCATTACTGTAGTTTTTTTTTATGTAACGGCCCCTTTCCTGTCACGTGGATATATGCGCTTAAGTTATTTACCCCCACTAAAAGGGTAGTCGAGTAAATTCTAATATAAAGTGCTTTCTGCCAACGCCTACCTTCCTATTTCAAATTAAACTGGCATAACTGAGTTATTTTTTAACGGAAAATGCATTTAAGTGCCTACTATGTAGGCACGTACATTGCGTAATTATCAAAATTAAATAAGTAGGTGCCTAATTAAATTTCTTATGTAATAGTGTAATATTATTACGCTTTTTTAAATAATTTTATAACATTTTCAGTTTTTTTAAGAGTCCATTTAACCTCAATAACGACTCTTAAAATTAATAACATACTTACACGGTAATAAACTAACATCGCTTACGCTATATCTACATAATAAGCACTGCAATGCAAATTCAAGGTAAATTTGTTTTTTTTTGGAATACAGGGACTACTTGTCAATGTGGTAGGGTGCAGCGGACTCATACCGACACGCGAATTCTATAAAAGTACCTCAATCCTACAATTCAAGGGCTATAAGATTTTTTTATGGGGATGCTGGAGCCACCTGGCGATGTGGAAGGGTACAGCTGAGTCCTCGGTACCCTGCCGACATGCGAATTCTACAAAAGTACCTCAATCCTACAATTCAAGGGCTACTAGAACTTTTTATGGGGATGCTGGAGCCACCTGGTCATGCGGCAGGGTACAGCGGACTCATATCGATATGCGATTTCTACAAAAGCACCACAATAGGTCCATTAGCATTTTTTTTAATCACACTTGCCCTTGTCATGGCCATGGGATCCGAAATATTCTTCACGACGAAGACGGGCTATAGTTCGATGCAACCACCAGACTCCCATTAGTACCTCAACTATGAGTTCTATCGAATGGCTTTCGATAGGTTTTTTACGCATCGAAACGCTGTAATTTCATAGCAGATTTTAGGTCCGTAACCGCTAGAGGCTCTGCGAAGGTTTTCCATACAAATATTTTACGGCGTCGCTAGCGAGTCTAGTGAGAAAACTCATGGTCGAGGCACGGAGCGAGGCTTATCCTCGGTTCCTATGGACACTTACAGGCACGCGTGGATTATCGGGCGAAGGGACCATTAGCCTGCTCATCACGTATCACAAACGTGCCGATCATTATGAAAATAATAATCATTTATCGGTATCTATAACCTATTATCGTAAATCTTGCACCTTCACTATTTGGAAGAATAATAAACTAACGTCGGTGTTAGGGTCACCATTTACCAATTTCACTAATAACATAGTAGTAACATACATAATAACATACAAAGAAATTAATATTATGACAGTTTTAGGCTCACCCTCTATATCATGGAACATACAAGGTGGAAGGGACATCGATGCACAAACGTCGTGACAAGGTTTTACTCAAAGTCAAAAATAAAATGACCTAGGTCATTCATGTAGAAAATGATCGGTAATTACAGATATTGAAATTTTTGAGCGCGCAGTGTATTGCTAAAAAGGCGGTTATAACGCTCCGCGGTGAATGTTATCGCGCTAGCAATACGAAATAAATGAAATAATGATTTTTTAATTATAAATATAATTTGAGTAGATAGAAATAATGTTTTTTTACATGTTCAAGTAAAAAAAACTGCATAATTTTTTTAAAAATTGATGAAAAAAGTTACGGAAAATTTCAATGGAGGAGGGTCCAGAATCATGTACTGAACTCATGGTATTCGGATGTGCGTCGATGTCCCTTCCACCTTGTATACAGCGAACTGTGGGTGTACGTTAGAATACCTCTGTCTTACCCTTCAAGGAATATAGGCGTAATGGTATTGCACTTTTAATCTGTACTAGATAAGACTCGTGCAAAATAAAAGTGAGGGACTGACTATTTAATTACAAATATAACAAAAAGCTAAAATCGGTCGAGCCATCTTCAAGTAACGATCTTTCATATATACGTCAATTAGGGACATAATTATACATATAAAGATGAAGTTAGTATTGATTCAATATTGTATTTTACAGACATATTATCGTGGTTCTTTCTTATAATAGAATGTAGCAAAAAGTTTGTTAATTTTATTATAGTAAAACCCACAAGCTGCTTATCATACAAAATAATTTATTTTTGCCACGATGTGATACACGAGCTTATGGAAATTACTACATCCCAAGACAAACAACATACGAGTACTTATCACTGATCAATACAAAGATATTCTAAATTCAATTGTTGTAAATTACAGAAATAAGGTTGGTAGCCCTAGAGATCGCACGCATGCGCCTTGCTGCTCAATATTCACTACATGCGCAGGAGCGTTGACATCGGCGTGACACAGATTTCTTTGCGATGTCTAGACATTACTTTGAAGTATTTAGTAACCGTATTTTATTAAAATAACTGTAATTGATTTAGAGTACATATTGATTTTTCCTAATATTTTCTACCGCGGGTGTGTAAGTAGGGAAATGAAAAATGTAATTTTCACAATTTATATTTTTAGGGATTGATTGATATGTTTTATTTTTATTAAATAACACATTGTTTTAATGCAAAATAAAATCCATAATCATTATATTCTTCACCAAATGAAAGAAATACAAATATACGGAAACATACATACTTAAGTACATAAAAATGTACGTACATATGGAAATGATTACTATTGAAATTCATCAAAATATACATTACTATACAGTAGCAAGATATTGGTATGTCCCAGATATTGTGATGGCTTTTCTTTTTTTCTTATTTTTTTTTATCTTAGGCTTGCGCTTGACCACAACTCGCCTGATGTTAAGCAACGATGTGGCCTACGATGGAGCGCGCTTGTCTAGAAGAAACCGATTCACTCTCGTCTTGAAGACACCCAAATTATAAGTCTCGGGGAATAAGGATTCCGGCAGTGAGTTCCACAGTAGATTTTCAAACTTCATTCGGAGAATGAAAGTCGACTTAACAAACAACAAACAAAAATAGCTGCGAAAATTCTAGGATATGATGAAAGTTTTCTATACCGACACAGCATCTGCATTTATGTATATAATAAGTACGTGCTAAGTGAGTTATGCATCTTTTACTGCATATTTTACGCAACATTTCAATTGTATTCATACTAACACTACAAACGGTAGGTACGTTCAAATTGAACTTACGCAACCGTTGACTGATGACTACATAATCCATTGATAGAAATATTACTTTATTTGTTACTTAAGTAAAACGAAATAATGCATACTATCCATACTACCTAATATAATAATATGTGCCACAAGGCAACAGCTACTTTATATATATGTCTGAGTGACTGATCTAGGGGCCTAGACAAATTGCATTTTGAGATTCGAATCGTCAAACGAATACAAACATAATCTATGGAAATGACACAAGCTTTTGACACATCGGGCTGTCACTAATGTCATTTCCATACATTTTCTGTCTATTCGTTTGTCGATTCGAATGCCGAATTGCAACTTGTCTAGTCCTCCAGCTCAAACCACTGAGGGGATTGGTTTGACAGCAGAGTTCCCGTTTGACGTTTGTATCGAGCTTTCGACAAATCTGACGTTTACTAATGTCATTGCCATACATTTTGTTTCTATTCGTTCGTCGATCGAACGTTAGATTGCAACTTGGCTAGGCCCCCTGTTTTTAGAGTACCAGTTTTTTTAATCCTATTTAAAAATATAGTGCTCAATGCATTGGGTGCTGTGAAACAGGTGCCCAAACGGGAATACTCCATGTTTTTATGATGCAGACATCCAAGAAAGGATTTTGGGAAATCACCACGAGATGGGGAAAAAAATATTGGTGAATGCCAAAAATTTTGAAGTTTGGAATTCCATGGCCAATCATATCTTAACCAATAACAATTGAATGTAGCTTTTACTTGGACAAAAATTTTTCACCAATAATTTTATTGTCTAAAGAGCTTCCTCATGCAAACATGTGTAGAATAAATGTTTCTATGAATATCAGCTTTCTATCTTTCCTGAAAGATTTATGAAATAGACAAGAATATATTCTAATGTTATTGATATTCTGTGCAGCACTTTTATAGACTCAGTTATATGGTAGCATTATCAACAGTAATGCCTAAATTAACATGACTATTATCTACGAAGGGGTGCGGCTGAGGTGTATGTATTAATGGAAATCCAAAGTCCACGTGTTTAGTTATCTAACATAAGACTACTGCTACGGCAGCGGTTCTGTTATCAGTTGGTCGAGAAAAGTGTGTTATTGAGTATTTTTATGAAATTCATAGTAGGCAGTAGCTCGGTTAATATACTAGCTTTCCGCCAGCGGTTTCGCCCGCGTGGTCTTATATTTTTTTCCCCCTTTTTGCAACATTTATTATTGCTGCTCCGCTACGATTAGTCGTAGCGTGATGGTATATAGCCTATAGCCTTCCCCGATAAATGGGCTACATAACACTGAAAGAATTTTTAAAATCAGTCCAGTAGTTTCGAAGCCTATTCAATACAAACAAACAATCAAATCTTTCCTCTTTATAATATTAGTATAGAAGTATAGATACATGCGCGCACTATTCCATCGGGCCTAAAAACGGGAACTGTGGTTGTACATCAGTACTATTTTATCACCTTTTCTTACTATTTGAGGCCATGAGAACCATAGCCTAACTCATTTTTGTACAATATTGAGCTTATGATTTTTTCCAGTTCAAATTGATCATTTTGATAGAACCACAGTGGCCTAAAAGTGATACAACGAATATTCACTAGATAGCAGCATAATCACTGTTACGGTTTTTAGTCTGTGATCTAAACCCTAATTTAAAATACTGTTTTTATTTTCTATGGTTATCAAAAAGCTTGTCCATTGAATTAGGCCACTATGGTTCTAATGGCCTCATTTATATCCGAGAGCAGCCCGTCTTTCAGTTACCATAATTCTAGGGGACTATTTAGTAACACTAGAATTATGTATCACCTAACACCTACCAAACACCTCTATCGTCTGAGCGATGACTAACAGAATCCTTGAGTATCGGATGCAACTCCTGCATACATTATACATTACATTCGCATTATCTGCGATGTTGCGCAGACGCAGACGCCGCCATTGTTGTTGAACAATGCCGCGGACACCCACGGACACTTTCTGTCAGCACACACGTGTGCAAGGGCATTCATTACTAGTATTATTTCATTTAATTAAACATCAACCGTAAAGTTTACTATTCATTTGATATTGATTACAACACGTATTAGTAGTATTGCAAAATGAATGAAGCGTGAGAACTTTTTTGTTTCATATACTAGCTAGATCCCGCCGTGTTACTCGATTTTTGTTTTTTTTGAGATATAACATAGTTGTATATAACGTACATAACGTCAACGTATATAACGTAGTTGTCAGATGTCTGCCAAATTTTATGAAATACGTGCAGTGCCAGGCTTAGACGTAAAAAGGGTACAAAAAGAATTGCATTAAAATGTATGAAAGGATTTTGCCAAACGATGAGGCATGAGAAGTAGGTAACGGCTTACCTGTTGGTAAGCGTAAAGGGTGAAGCCAGACGATGAAGAAGAAGTAACTTCTGCTGCATTCGGTTTCATATAAAAGTTTGATTCACACGGCGACACAAAATTATTTTAACTTTTCTATGAAACAGAATTACGCGACAGAAATTGCGCGACTCAGAACTCAAAAAATTACACTCGTCTGGATTCACCCTAAATGTAACCTTATGGATTCATCACTAGAAGTATTAATTGCACATCCAGACTGACCGATTGATCTGCAAAGTTAAGGAGATCTTACCACAGGTCAGTTTATGGAATCCTCTTTGGCTCGTAAAGTTCGGGCCACGGCTATTTTCTGAGTAATTGAACTGCAAATGATCCGAAGATAGGACAAAACTAGGTCTGAATAATACTGAAAGTAAAAGGATATCCGCAATCCTTGGTGAATTAAAAACAAAATATAAAAATAAGCCTGCTGACCTAACCTTCAGTTTGATATTTGTTTTTATAATAAAAACAAACCTAAGTACTTTGTGACTCATTACATTTAAATGTTTTTCGTGTACTGTCATCAAGCGTTAATGGTACTGCGTAGGTTATGAGAATTTGAAAAGAATCCTAGAATTAAGGGGAGTACATATTTTAGTACAATTAAGTACATTGTTTGTACATTTATCCAGTAACTGGATCTATTTGAAAATCATACACCCACCATCCTGATGCATTTTCTGAAAGCACGGCTGTGTCAAAGGGACAAAATTAACAACCTAGCTAGATATTTTGAACTTTAGCCACACCTGTGAGTTGTGACACTCCATACAAACTTTCCGATACCGCTGCACACTACAATACGAATTAATGTCAAACTTGTCAAAATTACGTTTGTACACGTGCAAATGCAAATGTGTGCGTGAGAGTGCGTAGGGTTTGTTGGCAGTACGTCTGGCAAGAACACCGACAAAATGCGGGGGACCCAAGGTATCCGTTAGGGAGGGGCCATTCTGTATTATTTATTCTGTGCCTTCAATAACCAGCTAAGAATGTCTGTCATAAAGCATAGTCCTTGCACGTTTCGTCTAGTATCCATCGGTATGCGCAGTATGGTAACACTGCAAAATTAATCTGCGCAATGTTGGCGGCCTTGACGCCGTGACGTCATCAGGAAGCTGCCTGACCGGTGTGCCTGTCACGAACTGGGACAAGAATCTTACTGCATGCCTTTAAGTTCAGATGAGGATTACAGTACGTGTGATGGTAATTATATGGGATTAATTAGTGTTGTGACATGTGTGAGTCATTGCTAACAATGTGCTGCGCCTGCGCACCCTTGACACTGTAAAGAGATTTGAAAGGCTTTTTATAAGCTGGTGTCACATGTATTCTTAAATCATATAAAGGTGCGTCTTTGAACTTAAACACTTAATTTAAGAGAATAGCTACCTACTTGTGGCTACAGCTTCTATAAAGCCTTTCAAAACTTTTTTGGACGTAAATTTTAGAAGGCAGAATTTATTGAAGTTTTTAACAGGTTAGGTTTGAGTATAAAGATGTATATTTTTTATGGATTTTCCCATTTGTCAGATTGTTCATAAACAAGCCTCTCTCAACGCTCCCAGCACGCTGTTATCAGCAAATATTTTTTTAAACCAATGCGGGGTATGAGTATCCTATCAGGATGCGAGGGGCTGGCTACATTCGTATTTGAATTTGAATTCGAATTCCATCATGCTGGCTACAATTTTGCACAAGTTAAATGTCACATGTTGTAGAAACCTTTTGAGTATTAGAGAAGTAAGAAGTAGCAAAAAGATATTTACCTTAAGAAATTTTATGTAACTTGTTTTCTAAAGAACATTAATAACATCTTTCGAGAATTTCCAAACCTTAGGAATTCTAAGTTACTTATCTATAATGAGTCATTAAGTTGGTAGGTATTACAAATAATAGCAAAAGTCGTCAAGCTTCAGTATTTAGATGCAAATTCTATCTTTAAAATTCTGATTGTTTTACAAAGACATCAAAATAATGTCTTAGGGCCGACGCATATTTGACGGAAGATTAGCTGCGACGAAACGATCGTCGTAATGCCAGAGCAGATAAACTGACAAATATGTCTACACGATTATAAATCTGTAAAAGAGCAGTGTCAGTACATTGAAAATATTAAAAAAATATATGTCGGTTATACTATATAAACGACCCCGAATCCAAAAAAGTTATTTTTTAACATTTTTGTGTTTGTCTCTTTGTAAGAATGGGTTGGCGCAAAAACTACTGAATATTTTATAATATTCAGTAGTTTAGTAGTAGTCATATTTTCCAACTTAAAAACTGCCGTACATCTGTTTTCAATTATTATTTGAATAGATCCAGGGATACAGCCTTGACCTCTCTGCTGTATGCGGACCCATAGAAAGAAGAGATCATTATTGTTGGTTTTTATATTGCTTCTACATCCACGTGAGCGAAGTCACGGGCAAAAGCTAGTAAGTAATCTATACTAATACTATAAAGCTGAAGAGTTTGTTTTTTTTGTTTGTTTGTTTGTTTGGTTGAACGCGCTAATCTCAGGAACTACTGGTCCGATTTAAAAAATTCTTTCACTGTTTACCGAGGAAGGCTTATAGGCTATATATCATCACGCTACGACCAAAAGGGGGCGGAGTATCAATTTAAAATGTTGCTACTACGGGAACGAAGTCGCGGGGAAAGGATAGTGATATTTATGTATAAATTCTTCTTTGTACATACATAAGAAAATGAGGCGAACTGTCAGTCACTAGCGTCCCAACAGTTATGTGGTAGCAAAGCAACACAAATATTCACCATCATCATCAGCTCACTACACTATTCTTTCACTGCTGGCCTTTAGAAGCCTTCTACGGAAGGAAATCGCGGGCAAAGGCTAATAAAATTTACAACTTTACACACATAACCAATGATGCATTTATGCGCCAGCAGTACTAATAACGATAAGTCCGATATATTCCGTCAGATGTGCGTCCACCCTTATAGCTGATGAGCAATCGTAGTGTTTGTTAACCCTGTGCGGAAGACGTTTAATTACAGCACCAGAAACTCTATTACAAATGTCATGCCGAACCTAAATACCACGAAACAGAATCATCGTTCTGTAGATTTTTGTCATAGATTAAAAATATGAAAATGGCATAAATAATATTATCATTAAATGTGTGCCATTTACACATACAAGTTTCAATTTGTGTTGCACTGTAACTTACCTTATTTAATATGCATAAATACCTATCTAAGTCGGAGAAATGATCGGAACTTTGCGTTTTACTCGAATAGGTATTAGGTCAATAGAGGTATCAGGTCTTGAAATTGGGTTTCAGATATCCCCAATTTTTTTTTCATTTCTTTTCGAAAAATTACCTAAGTTCCCAAATATTATTATGCAAATAAGAAAAGATTTCTACACACATCCAGACAAGATATTACATTCAAGACTTGTTTCACAGCTTACTGATAATTTCCCGTAAAATTAGCTAGCAGATAATTTCGTACAAATTTTGTTCCATTTTTTAATTTATTCGGCAGTTAGCGGCTATCCAGAGGTTGTGAAACAGGCCCTTGTTCTTTGTTTTCTGATAAGAATATATTTCGGATATATTTTTTCTGTCGCGAACAAAATTTTGTGTGACGAACCTCAAAACAACGTGTCGAGTCTGCTTGTTGAGGTGACATTAATCTGCGATGCTCCCCTCCGCAAGTGACGCAACACGACGACACGGGCACGCGTTGCGTAAAAGCCTTTTTAGCATGCCGCCTGCGAAGCTTTCTCGCCAAACATCGGATTCGACGAAGCACCCGAACGCTTTTGTTATGCTCCACGTAGCTAAGAAACAAAATGTCCCATGGAGGGCGTGAAATCGACACAAAATCTTTGTCAAACTATTGTAATATTTCGGGGAACGAATCGCGAGTGAACGACGTAACCCAGTCGCTAGGTAATACCGTTGCGGCTTCTGGTTCAGTTTTTGAAAACAAAATTAGGCACTTTTTTTTCTTTACCTATTAAGGTTATGGTCATGGTACAGATCTAGCTTATTTCAAAAACGAACGACCGAGACAAGCAATTGTTTTATTTATATTTTATTCAAACATCATCGAGGCATAGAATAGTACCTACTACTCATGTTTATGGAATGTATAATTAGCATCATTAGATTGATTATAAACGCACCCATTTAATATAAGTCAAGGCTCATTTATGTAATCAGGTCAGCATAGCTTGAGGCAAGTGTGAATTGCTTACTTAATTTAAGAACTGCTCTCAAAACGTCCAAGTTCACATAGAAAAATGATTTAAGACTTCTTTTCCCATTGATATTTTGAAATTAAAATATTAAATTAATGTTTTAAAATATGTATATTTCTTAATTTTTTTGGTCTAAGCGTGTGAATGTTTCTATTGACACTAAACAATAATTAGTTTAAAAAAAATATTATTAATTACCTACATTAAGACGTACGTATGACGTATTTATGACGTACACAAAACAATTGTTATTTGTTGGTCATAGACTTTAAAAAGTATCATCTAACGCTAACTTCACAATGCGAAACTGAATGACTTATTCAACGACTGTCTATCATATTTATCTATGGCCATTATTTTAGACTTCAAACCGCAAGACATGAACGGTAAAATACGGTACATATGTATCAGAGATCGCTGACGCTGTCTGAGCATGCTTTAACGTTGCATGTATTATGTAAAAGATATGTTGAGTTACGAGGACGCACCAGCTCACGTTTGAGTTCAGTCAAACGGTCGGCGACCTTTTACAATTTCGCGACCATAGAGTATTCTTTAAAATAGACGACTTTTTATTCTATGAACAAAAAATTGCAGAATGAGAATTTAAATGTAAGTCATTCTGCAATAAAAAACAAATAACAGCCTTAAATCGTTGTTCATGTGAACATTCATGACCAGTTGTTATTTTTATCTTGTAATTTGAACAATACAAACGCATCATACACGGAAATGGCATTTTATGATACTTGTGATTATGAGAACCAGATTATTTTGTCATGATACCATCGTTACTACTGTAGGCTTTGTTCAAAGCCGTATTTATCTTAAATCAGATCTTATTTTATTATATTAAGTAAACTAAACAAACTTTGATAGGGGTTTTTCTGCAAGTCGCACGTAATACTCGTATCTATATACCCTTTAAAGTAAACATAACCTCCTTTTCGCAGTCGGGTATAAAGTAGAAAGTAAATAAACTATCGATGCATGTATTTCTCAACAAAAAAATAAAATATTTTAGGCAACTAAAAATAAACAAGGTCTGTGCTGTTGGAAAATGTATTTCAGGCGGGATAAGCTATCAGTTCAGTTCAGTTACAATTGTGAGCAATACCGAATTATAAACAAAGTTATTTCTTTTCCCGCCTGCAATACAATTTCCAACATCCCAAACCTTGTTAAATATATATTTTTAGTTAATAATTGGACGTAGTTATACAAAAATGTTCCAACCCACATGTCATGCTAAAATGAGATAAATATACAGATCTGCGTATTTTTACATCTACTACTTGTTTCATTAATCTGTTTCTCAAGTCTCAGACTTGAGGACTGACTCATTTTAGCATGACATGTGGATTGGAACATTTTTGTATAACTACGTCCAAATATAACGCAGTGATAGCCTAGGGGTATGACCATTGGACAGCCAAGTCAAAGGTCTCGAGTTCGAATCCAACGCACAACCTCTGATTTTTCGAAATCCTGTCTAATTATCACTCGTTTTAACGGTGAAGGAAAACATCGTGAGGAAACCTACATGCCTGAGAGATTTTCTCGACGGCATGTGAAGTCTGCCAACCCGCATTAGGCTAGCGTGGTGGACTATAGCCTAATCCCTCTCATACTGAGAGGAGACCCGTGCCCAGCAGTGGGACAGTATATGGGTAAATTATTTAGTGATAACGCAGTCGGATTTTTTGTTTAATTTAGGACCTCTTTCACCACCTCACCTCATAAGTTCCCGTTAAATTATTTGGCAGATAATTTCATAAAAATTTAGTTTCATTTTTAAATTTATCCGGCGTTTTCCATTTTTATATTTGTAAAGAGGTTGTAAAACAGACCCTTAATAATTTCTTTTTACAGTGTAATGATGACATACAGACTCCTTTGACATTGCTCAAAATCGTATCGTTCACGTGTCGTAGAGGATAATACAAAAAAAGTACACTTTCGTCTCCGATACTTTCGTCGGGTTTCCGTGGGTGAGATACTATCGTTTTTCGATGGTATACAGAATACTAATGTTAATCTGTAGGTATGGGCTCCCAATACAATGGCCCAACGTGTTGCATAACCAAACCTATCTTGTAACAACTGGTTGGAATTTGAAACGACTCACTGAATATTCAATATGACGGAAAAACACCAAATGTCCATTTGATAAGTTTATTTATTGGTTTTCTTAATTTGACGGCGATTTCTGCGGAATACGCGGGCGTTTCCGAGTAAAAACGGAATCTGTTGAGGTTGTATGACTATGTTACGGTATCATTGTCTTATCAATCTTATCTTATCTTACTGCGGGGCTAGCATAACCGTTAAAGCGCCAGATAGACGCGTGCGTCTATCTGGCACGATCGTGCGTATCGTGCGGTGAAACACGAACGAACAAACTCACCGAGCCACAAGTACGGCAGACTTACTCGCCCGTCAATCCAGCCTTTAATACTTCGATCCAATGGAATCTTTTGTGTTGTCCCCAGCATCGTACATTCCGTATTGTTCAAAGACTGTTCATGAGGGCGTCTAACATACTAAGAGGAAATGTTCCACCGATCTGGTATCGCCGCGCGAAGGGTTGTTGGCTCCTTGTAATCTTCCTACGATATGGTTGAGCTACACAATGCAGCTTTATAGTTCTTTAAAAATGGAGTTAAGAGGTTTTTGCAGGGTCGGCAACGCGTGAGCGATACTTCGGTGTTGTAAATTAGGCTGTGGTAACCGCCTACCATCAAGCGGGCTACAATCTTTTTTGTTAGCCTTGTGGGGTAAAAAGATGTTTCGGGCTCAAACGTTCTTGCCCTATGATTTGGACTCGAAAACTCATGATCGGTTTCGCAATGACCTCGAAAGTACAGTTCTCGCCAAACTTATAGTCCTAAAGTTAGCTCGTGCCAACTTCAACCCGGCCGTAAAAATCGGAGAAAGAAAAGTATTGAATTGTAATAAATAAAAACGAAAGCTCAAGTCGTAGGCTGTCGTTATAAATCGTTTAAATCCAATATTTTTCTTTCTCGGATTTTTCCGGCCGGGTTAAAGTTAGCTCGTGCCAACTTCAACCCGGACAATAAGTTTGGCGAGAACTGTAGCTTGGTACGTTGGTACTTTATCCAAATACTTGTACCTATCTCAATTAAGAGTTAACGACAAATTCTAGAGAAGTACCGTACAGTCAGAACCACTCTATTGAATATTTAAAAACAAGGTGTTTGATCATAAAAGTCACTCGCTGACTTAAACAAAATATATTCAAAGTATGTGGTCCGACAAGCCGACAAACCGGCGGCGAACGATTACTGGCACCTGCGAACATCTGCAACATCCAAATCGCGGGATTTATGCAATACATCACAATTGCGACATGTGTGTGTACGGAACACTTTCGTCATTTGAGTTTTTAAGAGTCAATTTATTGATCTATGGCACAGATAAAATGTTTGGTGACTTTAGCTTATAAATATAATAAAATTATAAAACATTTATATAGATGACACGTCGTTTGTAATTGCTGTTTTATAATTGAAATTGTCTGCTATGAATAATTGATTATTTAAACCTATTTAAAGTCGGGTTGTATCGGTCGAAAGTTCGGCAATCATTTCGCTACCAATGGTATTATTACTGACATTAAAGGCAATATTTTAATCGAGTATTTAATTATTATTATTATTTAATATTATTTAGGTCTCCACGAGACAGGCTAGTCCTAGTGTGGAGACCACTAGTCAAAATTTTCTTAAGTATATTCAATAAAATAGATATAATTTAATTTTAGTAACTAAGGAAATGTAATAGCAAATTGTTTAGCGGAAATAAATGATTATTATTATTATCTGAATTTTCTGAAAACAATAACCAGTTTATTCCACTACTTACAATATTATAGATGTGAAAGTTTGTATGGGTATTTGTTACTCTTTCCCGCTGCAAAGATTGAACGGATTTGACTGAAATTTGGAATAGAGATAGCATATATCCTGAACTAAAACATATTAATATATCGAGCTGGACTAACTTTTTATGATTGTGCCTTCCCCCGCTGGGAGGAATTTACGCGGGTGGAGCCACTGGCAAATATTAGTTAGTTAATTTTATAATTAGAATATAAATTACAGGAATCGCAGTGCTACCAGCGAGTATGAACCTGCGATCGGACGGAACATAGCAATAGCACCTTTCTCCGCTCGAGTTGAGTGACATTTCGCACAGTCGAGAATCATCGGCGCGGGCGCGATCCGAAACGCTTTGAGAATATTCACGAGTTCTTTATTCAAATCTCAGACGAGAAAGTGATTTATCAACTAATGCCGATGCATTTTACGTGTAATAATGTCACATATCCTGTTTTTTATTTATCTTTGAATAGGCTTTTGTTTCATCACCGGTGATGTAACGCCTGAGGAATTGTTATGTGCTTGCAAATTTCTTTTTTATTAAAATATGCAGCAGGTAGTGTTGTTGGTTTTCCGGTTTTGTTTATTTTTGTATTCAGCCAGTGATCATGAGAAAAAACTCCTTGGTCTTAGCTAAAGACTTCTCAGCTCGGGTTGGATTACAATTCCTAACTGCAATTTAGATGAGCAAGACAAGAAAGATGTGACTCGCTCGGTCATAGGACTTCTTGGAGTTTGACTAGCTGGCGATCACTCTTACGTTAAGGCTCTTAATAGGGTCAGGGTCATATAAATAATAGGGTCGGCTCTGGTGTTGCAGGAGTCTAAAGGCGGCGATGGTGACATCAATCACGTCGCCATGAAAAAGAGAACATATTAATGCCATTTCGTGGCCACCAGAGCGTCAGATAAATGAATGTTTTTTTTTTATTGCCTACACTGGCAGACGAACAGGTGGCCCACCTGATGGTAATTGGTAACCACCGCCCATGGACATCAGCAATGCCAGGGGCGAAGCTGAGCCGCCGCCTACTGTGTATGGGAGAGAGTTAGGCCTCGTTTGAAGAAGAACATGTCATAGCATACGGGAAACACCGCAGCAGGTAGTTCATTCCAGAGCTTGATGGTACGGGGTAGGAATGATCTACGGGTTCAAATGGGTATTACCTACGTTAACTATAGTTACTTGATTAAAAGCAATGAGTCACGTTCATGAGTCAGGATTAACAATTTCGTGTACGAATTACACTTACGGCGTCCTTTGGAATGTTTTGCCATATTATTTGCCAACAGCCTTCTGGATAGATTCCAAAGTGACATAAGATTGATAGCCGTTTTAACGTAAACCGAGTCAGAGCCACGAGCGCACGATTATTTTACTTATTGTTGCTATTTAATTCAAATTCAAAGGATGGATCTGGAATTTTAATGGTATTGAAATGTATGTTGGACGGAAAAGCTCAAGTTGAAGTAATGTCATTGTAGGAATTTTGGTATATTTCTATTCTGTTTCAAAATGTATTTAGTAACCGGTTCCACTTTTCGTGTTTTAGACAAAGTTATGTAAAACAAAATACCTACTTCATAGAGGTCCTGCGTTTAACATGGAGCGAGCCTATTGTCATCAACCGGGTATAAATCCAGACTCCGAGCTGCTACTGACAATTTCAACAAAGCTTGGCTCAAACCGAGGATCACAGGACCTTATCAAACTTTAAAGTCATGTAGGTTACTAACAGATCCCAGTAAGGAAGTAGTTGTGAAAATTCCCATGGAATTAGGAAATTGGAGATGTTTTCGTTTCATAAAATACCTACAATACAATGTATTGAACCCTACCCCTTAAACAAAGGTACCCTTGTTTAAGGGGTAGGGTTCAATACATTAATGATGATAGATTTACAAAGTAATATTAATATGTTTTGTTTATAACATTGTACCAACTAGTTCGATAGTACCATAGTTTTAGACCTAATGGTTTATTTATCAATAAGTGTATCTATTCTTGTGAAATTAATTGATTATTTTATTATTTATGGTTTTATTATTGTTATAACGTGGAGCACAGTGACTGATTGACTGAATAACTGGCTAGGCCACTGATGACTGACTCAATACTGGCCAATAAGGCAGTCTCTAATAATATTGTTACGTTATTAAAACCAAGAGCTAATTAGCCAAACATTTAAAACCTAATTAAATTAGTGTAGGTATCATAAAATTATTTCATGCTATACGAAGCGTACAATGTTCGCATTAAATTGTACTAGATTTAGTACTAAGAATTTCATTAGAAAGTGCTTTGTGTGAGCGATATCAGCAGTGTATAGTTAATTACGCTAATATGATTATCGTTGCGTGTTTCACAATTTAAACTATAATTTTCTAATGAAGACTTTAAAGTATTAAGTACAAAGGTAAATAAACAGTTACGCAATGAAATTGAATAAGTATTAAGTATTGTTTTAATTTTTTTGACCAATAGTGTTATTCACGTAGGATTTCCTTCGATATTTAAGGATTTCATGCATTATAAAAAGCCCTTTTTATTGTTATGAAAATTATTCACTTTAAAACTGTTTCTATATTTTTACCCGACGACACGGCAAAAAGCTGAAGGAAGGGTTTTATATTAGGCAGTCTATGTATTTTTCTATTTACGTATGTCCCACTATAGCGCCTAAAGTACTCAACTGATTTTGATGAATGAGGTGTCAATTTATTCGTTATTAATAGTCATCATTTTATTCCAAAGTACACGTCGTCACATACCATCACGCATATTCCCCGAACTGTTTGGCAAAGGTGTATTGCTATATACCCTTATTTCGCCGGTATGTTCAGGTCCCATGCAATAGGGGGCGAGCCTCCCAACAACCGGGCACAAATCTCGACTCCGAGCTGCTACTGGGAATTTCACAGAAACTCCCAGTAGCATCCCAATCCCAACAACATTTTACAACCAGAGAGTCGTACAGACCTCATATTCATACTCAATATTTATTGCATTCCACAATGTTAATAGTTAGGTGGTAAACAGTACAATAATTTCGTTGATTATGGACCCCGTCGGGCACAGCAATGTAGGAGAGAGGAAACACTACACGTGTCTACAGTTACTTAGTGTAGACACCGCAAAGGTCGCTACCAATATTTGATATATAACTGGCAGTTAGCAAGCATTCATATTAAAATAAGATAATAACGTAAACTGTTCTAGAAGTAGTTGTGACACGGACACCATGACATGTTATCTTGATTGAGTGCTCGCAATAAACAAAGTCTATTAAATATAAACACGAGTATTCTTTATAATACTCCCGTGTGCCGTGGAGGACAAGAGACTCCACATTAGCTTCATACCTCTATCGACCTCAGTGGCGTTTACGATCAAATCAAAAGTTATCAATAGAAAAATATGTGATGCCCAGTGTTACCACGTACCGTTATTAGTGTCAAGTGCAATCCGATTGTAAGTCAACAAGCACGCCGCTTCCGTTACACTGGTCTGATATAACTATGACATTTTGCCCAATGGGAGGGTAAAGTAGGACGCACATTGTGTGGCTAACACGGACACGCTCTGTAAGGATACCGCACACTATTTGACACATATTACTGTTAGTGATTGTGTGTGATACTTTTTTATAGGTTTAGTAGTTAGTTTGATGAGTATATAATTCAAGAACACGTATGCAAAATGGATATTTCATCAAAGGTTAATGTAGGAAGAAGCACAGAGTCCGCTGCCGCATCACTGTCATCCGCGGAGTCCCACACACCGCGCCGCCTTCCTCAGGGCGGCGTGACGGTGCATAAAGTATTTCCAGACGCAAAAAAAGGTAGACCCACAGTTCGCCGGATGTTTAGGTCCCATGTAATAGGGGGAGAGCCTATTACCATCAACCGGGCACAAATCCAGACAACGAGTAGCAGAAATTCCCAGTAGCACTACTGGGAATTTCACAGAAAAACCCAAAATGTTTGACTATCAGTCTGTCCGTTTGTGTGTTGCGGCTAATCTCTGAAACGGCAGCGCCGAAATCTCAGTAACACCGCGGAGAACAACCAGTACTCAATATAATGTGTTAGGTATAAGAAAATTGCTGGCTACGTTCAATTAATTGTACGTAGCTAATTCTTCTTCCTAGCATTTTCCCAACCATGTTGGGGTCGGCTTACAGTCTAACCAGATGCGGCTGAATATCAGTATTTTACACGAAGCGAGTGCTATCAGACCTCCGCAACTCAATTGCTGGGCTACTACTACTACAATACTCGAAGGATAGACTGGTTGTCAGGCATTTTGACTTCTGACTACCACTAACGATTGTCATAGGTGTTCGTATGACAACCGGGACCGACGGCTTTACGAGCTCTCCGAGGCACGGAGGGGTCTCGATATGTTAAGAATGGTCACCTATCCACAGACTGACCGCGGCAAGTGTAGCTTAACCTTGCAGATCGGTTGATCAGCGTTGTTACAACGTGGCTACGAGCTCCTATACCTAGCTCATCATCATCATCATGTCAGCCAAAAGAGGTCCACTGCTGAACAAAGGCCTCCCCCATTGACTTCCACAGGGACCGGACGCATGCTACCTGCATCCAGCGACTTCCAGCGACCTTTACCAGGTCATCGGTCCATCTCGTTGGAGGCCGTCCCACGCTGCGCTTTCCGGTGCGTGGTCTCCACTCGAGAACCTTTCTGCCCCAGCGGCCATCAGTTCTACGAGCTATGTGCCCCGCCCACTGCCACTGCCACTTTAGCTTGCTAATCCTTTTAGCTATGTCGGTCACTTTGGTTCTTCTACGGATCTCCTCATTTCTGATTTGATCAGCTATACCTAGCTAATTATACTCAATACTCAATACATTTATTGCACTCCACAAGTTATATGATTTGGTCGTATAACTTGTGGAGTGCATATACATCCCGCGTTGTCAAAACCAAAAATATTTTTTTAATGAAAAGACATACAAATGTCACACGGTGAACTGAAACACGTACAAGCCATTCATTATAAGTTCTAACGGCACCGCTCTACGTAAATCAGGTGACATTATTGTCCGCCATATTTTTCATATGTAAAGCAATTTATGGGACCTTGGACGGTACATAAATATTCAGAGACGTTCCGAATTTCACAAAGGTCCGACTGTGAATTGATTCAGTGCGTGTTACCAGATACCGTTAGCTAATCGAGAATATTCGTATGGCATTTAATGAGTTGCGCAGGCGCTGGCGAACTTTGACAGTTTGTTAATGATGAATCTTTTTAAATTTTATCTTTGTGGATATGTATCGCTGTGACCATAGTCAGACTCATTAATATTTTATTAAAATACTGTTGTGATTGTCTAAATCTAATATATAAAACAAAGTCGGGTTTGTCACAACACTTATAACTCGAGAATTGCTGGACTGATTTTCATAATTTTTTATTTGTTGGATTTGTCTCCGCCCCGAATAACAGAATAACTAAAAAAAATGGTGTAACGAGCGAAGTTGCGGCAAAGGGCTAGTAAATATATAATGGAACTAAAACAGTCTTTTTTTACTTGCAATTAAAAATTTAGAAAACCCCCGACACGAAATGTAATTTGCCATTTTGTGGTGGCGGCCATCTTGGATTTCAAATTTATCATAGTGTATAGTATTCTACTAGTTAAGCCCTTTCATTTGATACCCATATTGACGGAGTTGATCGATTGTTAAGTGGCGTTTGCCAATGAAATGCATTCAAAGATCATAATTGTTGTATTACATAGTCTTACTAGGAGCTTCAATGTATGTGAACGTAAGTTGTTATGTACGATGACATTGCGCATTTTAAATAGACTTTTAAATATGTTGCAGATATAAGAGGGCTTTGAATTGAATTTGAGAGGGAATCAATCCATCAGTAAAAAGGTTACATATTTACATAATATGGGCGATAGTTATCTATAAAGGATGAATAACAGATATAAATTATTATTACCTTTTCATATAAGTATGTATTATTATCTTATTGAAATTTTTTAAACAATTTCCGTGCTTAAAAAAGAAAGTATGTATTATTTTAAAATTAGTATTAATTTTTTGTTAGTCTTAATTAATAGTCCGTAGTTGAAATTATTTTGTTTATGTTGCTGAGCATGTGGCAATTTCTCTGTTAAAATAGTGCATGATGTGCTTATCTGTAATAGATTTTTACACTAAAATGAAATGTATCAGTGTAAACAATTGTTGATAAGCCAATAAAGATAAATAAATAAATAAACAGTTGATTAGCAAGTTGAAATGAAATGATATGTACCTATAGTGTTTTTATTCAAATAAATTAAGAATGAATTGTGTAATTGTATTATTTATCCATAATTGTGGCCGAAAACAGATTCCCCCAAAGAGCGCCAACCATCCCGGAAGCTGCCCAACATTTTTAAAACCTTCTTCTTCCTAGCCCTCTTGGGGTCAGCTTCCGCGGCTGAATATCAGCATTTAACACGAAGTGACTGCCATTAGACCTTTGCAACCGAATTTCTGGCCAATACCGATATTCAAAGGATAGACATATTATAACCGGTAGCAAAAACAAAACAGTTTCTCGTGCCCCTTCATTATTTATGTAAGTAACATTAATTGAAAGTACTTTTAATTGTTTCACGCATGATACCATCACTCAAGAGAGATGCTTATGTTCAATTATATTTGACCTACGCTTACGCAACAGTGAAAGTTCGTCACGAACTGCAGAAGCATGAAATCTACTGTTCACGCAGGGTGTATGCAAGTACACCTAGCTGAAAATGACGTAAGAAACAGGTACCTAAGGGATAAAAAGGTAAAAATATCTGAAATGTATTATGATATCGAACTCGTCTCGTTGGTCTAGTGGTCTCAAGAGCGACTGCTACGCTAGAGGTCCTGGGTTTGATCCCCGGTTGTAGCAAAGTGTTGTTGTGTTTTCTGTGAAATTTTCAGTAGCAGCTTGGAGTCTAGATTTGTTTGTGTCTTGCCTATTACATGGGACCTAAACGTACCGGTGAAATATTGATGTACATTAGTACATTCTTAGGGGAATGATGGTATGTTATTGTATAATTTTGTAGCTTCGATGGGGAGCTGGGTTTATTTCTGCACGATATAAGTTTTCTTTTGCTTCTCCCACGTTCAAACATCTTGTCACACACACGCGTCGGTTGCGAGTATTACGAGTCTGACCATTTTGAAGGAACTCGCCAATGAGATCGACGTATTTCTTGCTAGAGCGTCCACTACCGACGCTGCCGCCGACCTTATAAAACCTTTTGTTAATTGTCTTTTAAAATATGTTCCAACTAAGCGTATGCATTTTATTTCGCGGGCCACAATATTACTAAAAACGCTCTTGTTTTTTCTTATCCAACCACTACCTTACCTTTTTTTTAATGAAGAAATAAATCGGCTGCATTTTCAAAAGATGTCGCTATGTCACCTTAAGACGTAAGTTTGGAATGTGAAGGAAGATTTCGAGTTGGTGAGCGAGGCTCGCGGTGGTTTAGCTGTCATAGCGTCTGGTGTACCGATCCAGAAGACGCAGTTTCGAATCCTGCCTGCCAGACGATTTTTTCCTTCATTAAAATAACTTGTAATCGTATCATGAAAATGCCAAAAAAATACAAAAGACACTACCTTATCTCTTCTTATTTATCTTTTCGGAGTTCGCTCCTTCTGACCAAAACTGCTTGGTGTTCTGTTAGTTTGTCAGTGCTGGCCTCATTCGCGCAGCTATCCCCTGCAAAGGGCTTTTACTGTCCTAAGTGTATGTGTGTTGTTCTTTGTACAGATTTAAGATGGGAGACCCCAAGTTCACCAAAGGACAGTTACGGGTTATGTTAATTGGTATAGTGTTATTGGTATGTTAATTGGTAAGACGTGTAGTAGGACCGTTCAAGGCGGACTAGTGATTCAAGGTTATTCTGACACCTGATATATCGAAGGACGGTTCAAGATGAGTTGTTACTTTAATTTTAAGTACTTTACTAAATGAAGAACAGGTTTATAAATTATCCGATGAAACTTTATATCACTAGACCACGACGTCTGTGGTCTAGTGGTTTGAGTACCGGACTGCTGATCACGAGGTCGTGGGTTCGATTCCCACAAGACACAAATATTTATGTGATGAACTTAAGTGTTTGTGTTTGTCTGGGTGTTTCTTATATATTATAAGTATGTATTTACAAAAAAAAAGTATATAACTATTATATCCATAGTCTAGTACCCATAGTACAAGCTCTGCTTAGTTTGGGACTAGATGGTGCTGTGTAAAATGTCCAAAGATATTTATTTATTTACTTAATTTTTTTTGCCGTCTGCCGAAGGATGCTTATTAACTGTGTGGTTTCTTATTACGTATCGTCCACCGCTGATGAGTAGGTACCTCTACTCATCATCATGATATTATATAAATCAAAAGACGATCATTGCTCAGCAAAATTTGTCGCCTGCATCGGAGGACTTCTAATGAATTTTCGTCATTCCCACTGCTAGTCGTTCTACGCTGCTTATCTGTACGTCAACCATGAGTTCTGTCGAATGGCTGTCGATAGGTTTTTTAAGCATCGAAACGCTGTAATCTCATAGCAGATTTTAGTTCCTTACGTAACCGCTAGAGGCGCTGCGAGGGTTTTCCATACAAATATTTTACGGCGTCGCTAGCGAGTCTAGTGAAAAAATCTCATGGTACCGAGGCACTGGTATGACCACCGGAGTTGTGATAGATAAATATGTAAAATATATTTATACATATAATGTAAAATAAATGGTGCGCAGTACCTGCATGCAACCGTGTTTTACAAGATCGATGAATGTAGATGAAGCAAAAGAAATATACAAGAATCAAACAAAGTGGTGTGTTCTGGACATTCTGTCTACCCTTTTACCATCATACCATCACGCCTGTATTCCCCGAAGGGGTAGCCAGAGGCGTACTAATGTACACCCACATTTCACCGGTATGTTTTGTTTAGGCCCCATGTGATAGAGGCGAGCTTATTGCCATCAACCGGGCACAAGTCCAGACTCCGAGCTGCTACTGGGAATTTCACAGAAAACCCCAAGATCACTTTGCTCGACCCGGGTATCGAACCAAGGACTTCTAGGGTAGCAGTCGCGCTTGGGACCACTAGACCAACAAGGCAGGTTTGAATATATGTATGAAATAAATATATAGGTAGACTACTTGACGCTGAGTTAGTAGTATTTATAAGCAGTAAGTCATAACAATAATATGCCATAAGGCATTAAGTCCGCCTTTTGTACTTTACTTTATACATTAACTAGCGACCCGCCCCGGCTTCGCATGGGTTTGAATTTCTTGTATTTTCTGTACTATAATATGTATGTATTATACATATAAAACTTCCTCTTCAATCACTCTATCTATTAAAAAAACCGCATCAAAATCCGTTGCGTAGTTTTAAAGATTTAAGCATACATAAGGATATAGGGACAGAGAAAGCGACTTTGTTTTATACTATGTAGTGATGAAGTATAAACAAATAAATAATATATTGTTATTCGTATCGCTTTTTAAGTATTGCAAATGCTATTCTTTTCCATCATTACATTGTCGCGTGACATAGTTTAAGCTCAAGGCTTTGTTTACATAATGTCACACTTGTTAATGGAGGTCCATCATTGTATTGATTGTTACGAGTATGTCATCGCTTATCATTCATGGGACGAGTAGGTGTTGTTTCTACAGTTTATACACCCATTTTTTCTTTCTGTAAGCCACCATAATGTAAATATTGAATTTTATAATTATGTTTAATTAATTATTAGCATACCAACCAACCAACATAAAAGTAAATTTTTAGAAACTCACACGAACTGCACCTATTACTGTCTAATAATTTAATTGCAAGGGCTCTGGTACCCAAAACTCAAGTTAAATCTTACCTTGGGTACCAGTGTTCAATTATTTGTACCTACATTGTATTAGTGAATAGAGTTTTTGTTTCTACAGTGTATTTATATGGTAATAAACTATTATTGTGATTTAAAAAAAAACATTAAAAAAAATCATAAAAAAATTGTTTTCATCGTTATGATCAACTCTTATACCAACTAACTCTAAAATCGCAAATAATCTGCTGTTCCATAAATTTAGGTTCACTTGTTATTTTAATGAAGGAGAAAATCGACTTGGCGGGTAGGACTCGCGGTGGCTTAGAAGTCATAACGTCTGTTGTATTTAACCAGAAGACGCAGGTTGGAATCCTGCCCACCAGAATTTTTCCTTCATTAAAATAACTGATATTATCTTAGCTTGAAAAATGTTAAAATTTACAAAAAGATATTCACTTGACAAAATGTTTTATAATGTTATTCTGGAAAGAGCAACCAGTCGAGTAAGACCCAGTAGAAAAACACCACAACAACTGAAGCACACAGCAGCTGAAGTATTCTATTGCTAGAAGAGCAACTTCCAATGTTTTTGAAGGTCGCTTTTAACGGAAATATTAAATTATGTTCCTCAAATAGCACCTACTTACATTAAAGTAGGTACATGACCTACACATGGTATGGTGAAGGTACTGGGTGAAAGTCTATTGTTAAAATAGTTTAAAATGTTATTTAACAATCAATTAATATGTATTTTATGACAAGATTTTAATTTCAAATAGAATAAATAAAACAACACAAACACACAATGTTATTTATTTCTTAAATTATAAAATGACTAGACACATGCCTATATATAATTTTTTTTTTTAATTCAACTCGTCTATAAATTTTTAATTATATTTGTGCATTGAAATTATGTAATTGCATTTAATGAACTATTTATTATTAATAGTATTAACATTATTAATTACCTAATAAATGAAAAATGCACTTCAAGATCACCGAACAAGGAAAACTTGAATAACATTATAATTAATAGATGTACAATATTACGACGACGTAATGCATTATATAGTTTTACGCCTGCCTGCCATTGGGGTAGTAAGACTGTAGATTTGTAAATCTGATGGTCTGAAATATTTGCTAGTAATACTGTACTATGTACCTATTACGGCTACTAATTCTGTTTTTGATCTCTCTGCATTCGTAACTTATGGCAAAAAATACTAAGAACTTGTTCTAATTGAAGACGATGTAAGAAAGCTAAGGGTTAGGCAGAGGAGTACGCATGAATAGTCAGCATCAAATATATCGGGACACAAAGTGTTCTAAATGATCGGGACAATTAAGAAAATTAAACTTTATCTCAATGTGATAAAGTTAATTTCAGAATGACAGTTAGTAGTGTGTTCGATCTGAAACATTCCTTGTGCCATTGAGATATAGAATAGAATAGAAATCCTTAATCATATTATAAATGCGAAAGTCACGCTGTCGCGCTTTCACGCCAAAACTACTGAACCGATTTCCATGAAATTTGGTACACAGATCGTCTAGAGCCTAAGAAAGGACATAGGATATTTTTTAATGCCAAAAAGTGCTGTATGTGGTTGAAATAGGGGATGAAAGTTATAAGAAACAGCTAGACCACGCGGGTGAAGCGCTGGCGGAAAGCTAGTATCTATATATAGATAAAGGTAGTTTAATTTTCTTAGTTGTTCTGATCCTTTTGAAGACTTTATATGTCCCGATATATCTGATGCTGACTATACACCCAAAGTTGACGACGTCTGTGGTCTAGTGGTTCGAGTACCGGACTGCTGATCACGAGGTCGTGGGTTCGATTCCTACAGGACACAAACATTTATTCTGATGAACTTAAGTGTTTGTGTTTATCTGGGTGTTTTCTATCTATTATAAGTATGTATTTACAAAAAAAAGTATATAAGTATTATAACCATTGTCTAGTACCCATAGTACAAGCTCTGCTTAGCTTGGGACTAGATGGTGCTGTGTAAAAATGTTTCACGATATTAAAAAGTTTGCCGGTAAGTTTAGGTCCCATGTAATAGAGGGCGAGTCGAGACGTAAGTTCATGTAATCAAAAATTTGTTTACAAATTTCTCCGAAGCTTGTCAATACAACTCTGCCTACGCTTGTTATAGAAATCCGGTCATAAAACTTTAGATTGACAAACTTGGCCCGCGGCTTTTCTTGGAATGAACTTGAATATTAAGTAATAGATTATATGACTTAGGCTTTTATTCAGAGATGAAACTAAGCGTAAAGTAATGCTTCCATATGTCAAATTGTAATACAAATTTGACACACGGAAGCGTTACTTTACGCTTAGCGTCGTTTCTGAATGTGAGCCTTAGGCTGATATTCAGAAACGAGACTCAGCATGAACTTACGCTTCCGTATGTCAAATTGTAATACAAATTTGACATAAAGAAGCGTTACTTTACGCTTAGCGTCGTCTCTGAATGTGAGCCTTAGTTCCTTGGGCTTTCAATTAGAGTGCCTAGCTATAGAAGTGGTTTTAGAGATCATGCAGTCACCTACAGACTAGCTTTTTGCTATGCCTTTACTCGCGCCAAGTTTAAACCCCCATCACGAGTGTAACGGAGGAGGGAATTTTCAAAAATCCGTCAGCCAGTCACCTTTTTATTTTACATATTATACAGATAGTTTAATAAATGCATCCGAAATACACGACAGTAACTTCTTGACCGTCAAAAGGTTACAGTGCGGTTGCCTTGAACTTTTGATGCAGAACCAATCTTCCAGAGATCTGCTTGGGACCGACAGATTAATAAAGCACTATTCAATTCTAGATTTAAATATTGTTAAAAAACTGTATCCTTTTGTCACGGAAGTATTTAATCGATTTGTCTGGTTTAATATATTAGCATTTTGATGGATCATCTTTATATTAATCAAAATAAAATATTCTTAATAACTTATCTATACTTCTATACTATAATATTATAAGGCTGAAGAGTTTGTTTGGTTGAATGCGCTAATCTCAGGAACAACTGGTCCGATTTGATAAATTCTTTCAGTGTTAGATTGTTTGTTTACCAAGGAAGGCTGGCTATCATCACGAGCTACGACCAATAAGAGCTGAATATCAATTAACAATGTTGCAAAAACGGGGGAAAAATTCAACTTCCACGGGAAAGTCGCGGGTAAAGGGTAGTTTACAAATAAAACATGGTATTTTCATATTTAGTAGCAGCTCGGAGTTTAGATTTGTCCCCCGGTTATATTATAATAATCGCATTAGGCTTAAGGCCATGAGACCTATGCTTACTGGTAAACTCTTGCCAAGTAAACATTTTGTACACCTCTGCTCAAATCTTTCGGGGAATACAGGTAAATATATATTGATAAATCGTAAGTATTAAAAACACGTACAATAGTCCACTGCAGGACTAAGTGCGGAAAGCGAAGCCACACAGGAGTGGGTTCTCAATGATGATGATGACGATAATGAAGTATTAAAAAAAAATTTAATACTTTTTGTGGCAGTTTAGATGTAGCCCATAATTTTCAGTTTTTCACATTCTGGCTTTAATTTATTACTCGAAGGGTAATGAAGACTTATATAAATTACTAGCGGCTCGTGCGCAGATTCGCCTGCGTTTCCCGGCAGTTAAAAAAACAACTTACATACAAACCTTGTCCTGACAATAACGATCACAGCAAAAAAAGAATTATCCAATTTGGTGCAGCCGTTTGGAAGTTATGCGCCTACAAACATTTCGGTGATTCATTTATAGATAGAAAAAATATGGATAGTATAAAAAAAAAAGAAAGACCATAAGAATATTAGTCCTCTCCTACCCAACCCTCTAAGATAAAATAAATAACCAACTACACATATTATCTAATCTAAATTATAATATTTAAAGAATAAGCCACAAGTTTGGTTAACATTCTTTGAGGGTCCTAGGCTAATATTCAGAGACGATGCTAAGCGTAAAGTAATGCGCTATATGTCAAATTTGTATGACAATTTGACATACGGAAGCATAAGTTCATGCTTAGCCTCGTCTCTGAATATTAGCCCTAGACATTCGAATACAAAATTAATTTCTTTCTTGTCCCTATATTACTGTATCAGTTCCAGCATGTGTTACTCGCGTTCATCCACGTTTGTCCAATCCTGTGGGAATTTCCTAAAATCCCGTCTTAGTGTACACTTACATCGTTTTTTTTTCATACCACTAAAGTGGCAAACAGGCATACGGCTCGTCTGATGGTAAGCGGTTACCATAGCCTATGGACGCTTGCCACACCAGGGGTTTAACTCGCTAGAAAATATCTTTATTTTCATTAAATAGGCTCCGAAACTACGGGACCGAATTGAATTTTTTTTTACCATTAGAAAGCATCTTTGCCGTGTAAATTAGGCCATAATTTATAAGAAATACACAGACCACGCGGGTGAAGTCACTGGCGGAAAGCTAGTATAGTTATTATATAGAAAGAAGATTTCCAATGAGTTTTCCCTATCACACTATAGTTGGATACGTCTGCAAAAATCTTAATCTCTGTACTTGTTGAAATAATCAAAAAATTTTGGATAAACCAGGTCAGGCGCGTTCGTACCCCAAATATGATTATGATGACTCCAATATGCTTTAGGCACTATATAATTTTCCAACAAATTAGGTAGCTTCGATGACAAAAGCTCAACATCTTTTAGTTGAGACAATTCATCACTTTCAGCGCTTATCAACACAATTGGTGAAGTTATCTGCGAAATGTTGTATTGCGGAGGTTTCGGAGTACCGTACCGTTTAATATTGGCCTTTGTGCCTTCGTCATAACGTTGAAAGTTCCCATTCAAAACAAGCTGCGCAAAATGAGCCAAGTTTTTGACTGATGTACCACTAAATAAATGACCTATAGCCACGGGTATGTCTTTAAGTGGTATGGTGCCTGGTTTGTGACCAGTAGTTAAAGTGAAACCCAAATCACAAATGTAAGGAGACATTTCACAAAATAACTCAAGTATGAAGTGTACAATATGATCTCTAGCAAATAATTCTGGTAAACCTGCATTGTCCAGAAAGGCTTTTATCGCCATATAATTTTGCGCAGCTATGCGCATCACAGGATGTCTTAAGTGCTTCAGCCATGCAACGGGGCCTAGTAGCATGGCAACTTTAATCTTATCATTGTATTCCGGCCTCATAGAACCCATAACAAAGTAGTTGGTGGTACCTTGAGAATGTCCTATGTAGAATAACTTGGAACGGCCAGTTGTCTGGAGAACATAGTCAATTGCAGCTGGTACATCGAAGTAGCCATGTTCGTCGAACGTGTAGTTCCAGTACCCTGGATCTTTGTTGGGATCTAGTTTCACATGACGTCGTGAGTAGTTGTTGCCTCTGCTGTTGGCTGCCCATACGTCGTAGCAGTTACTGGCCAGCATATAACCCAGCCCGATCCTTGTCCCGGACAGTATCCACATGTCAGCGGTATCAAATATTCCATGCATTAACAACACTGGGTTAGGTTGCACCGTTTCACTGCACTTTGGTAATATTCTAAACACTGTTAAAATGTATCCATCTTCGGTTGTCACTGTATGTACCTCAGTAGGGTACTCATACTTGGTTGTAAGTTCTGTGAAGTTCAAGTATATGTCTTCATTGAACCCCAAGGCTTTCTTTAGAGGTCGTTTTTGAGGTATGGAATACGACACGAGTTTATTCGGGCGAATCGAGGACCTTGATGTGTCGATACAAAGCATATACTGTGTCATTATAAAAAAAATTAGCGCACATACGACTAAATTGTGTTCCATCTTTTATTGTTATGTCACGGAATGGTTAACAACGTATGTTTTCATTGTAAACCAGTATCCAGTTTTATAACGTTCGATTGACCTTACAGGAAGGTCTTAAAGATATGTATAGAGGTGTATAAAAAACTACCTTTATAGATATGAGTTGAGTGGTGTTTTTACAATGATGAATTATAATACAATGATATAGGCTTGTTCGCGCTTCGGATGGATCAATTACTCTGTTGTATTTCCTGTTGTCAGGTCTGTTTATCGATGTTTTTTGCGTGTACTAATCTATTTTTAATAAAAAAATTACATTCTTCATATAAAACTTCCTTTCAACTGAAGTAAAAAAATAGAGTAAATCAAAAGATTTTTGAGTGTTTGACTGTTAACTACTTTAAAATGCCCTGGCCTTTTTAGTTGCAATAAAATATTAAAATAATATTTTATTGCAACTAAAAAGGCCAGGGCCATTTCAGCTCTGTACGCCCGTACGGGGTTGAAACAGCCACTTTGATGAATCATAACATGTTTTCCATTACAAAATGGTAAAGGAGATATTTATTTAAACGATACCTTATCGTACAAAAAGTATTACATTATAGAAAACTTATGTAAATTGTTATTATTTGACATTGTATGGGTTCGAAATATGATTTGATTCCCGGTTGCTAAATGCGGTCACATGTAAGGGGTAATAGTACAGGTTTGAGTTCCAGGCCGAGCGACGTGTTATTGCATATTCCTATAACATTTCTTTATTCTTCGGGGAATACATAAGTATGTCTCTTAATACAGAGATACTGATAGTTACAAACCACATTTCCAACACCATAACATTTAACTCTACCCTGTACATGCATCCTAGAAACATGCAAATTTGTAAGAAAACATAAAGATCTACACTAAGTGAGAAGATAAACAACATCTATACATACTGAGGCATACACATACCATTTCCAAACTCCCGGCTAAAAATGTATAGGTAAACCAAAAAAATGGCTGTGTGTTTGTTATTCCGTTATGTTAGATAGAGGTGCACTAATGTACAGAACCCGCCAAACTTATTGTCCGGCTTGAAGTTGGCACGAATAACTTCAACCCGGCCGGAAAAATCGGAGAAAGAAAAGTATTAGATTATAATGATTTAAAACGACAGGACTACGACTTGAGCTTTGGGTTTTATATATTACAGTCCAATATTTTTTCTTTCTCCGATTTTGATGGCCGGGTTGAATTGTTAACCCCCGACGCAAAAACGACGGGGTGTTATAAGTTTGACGTGTCTGTGTGTGTGTGTGTCTGTCTGTGGCATCTTAGCTCCCGAACGGATGAACCGATTTTAATTTTGATTTTTTCATTTGAAAGGTGAATTAGTCGGGAGTGTTCTTAGCTATGTTTGATGAAAATCGGTCCAAGATGGCCGCCGCCACAAAATAGCGAATTACATATTTCTTCACAACTCCCTCAATATAGGTATCAAATGAAAGGGCTTGACTAGTAGAATACTATGCAGTATGATAAATTTCAAATCCAAGATGGCGCCACCACAAAATGGCAAATTACATTTCGTGTCGGGGGTTTTCTAAATTTTTAATTTAGGTTATAGCTAGTGCCAACTTCAAGCCGGACAATAAGTTTGGCGAGAACTGTTCATACACTGTACACCCCCCGTTCGTCGGTACATTTATGCCCCATATCGGGGGCGAACCTGCCACCAAACGGGCACAAAGACGACGTCTGTGGTCTAGTGGTTCGAGTACCGGACTGCTGATCACGAGGTCGTGGGTTCGATTCCCACAAGACACAAATATTTATGTGATGATGAATATAAGTATTTGTGTTTGTCTGGGTGTTTCCTTTGTATAATAAGTATGTATTTACAAAAAAAAAGCATATAAGTATTTTAAATCCATTGTCTAGTACCCATAGTACAAGCTCTGCTTAGTTTGGGACTAGATGGTGCTGTGTAAGAATGTCCCAAGATATTTATATTTAGTTATCACTCGCTTTAACGGTGAAGGAAAACTTCGAGATTTTCTCGACGGAATGTGAAATCTGCGTGGTGGACTATAACTTAATCCTTCTTATATTCAGAGGAGAACCGTGGCAAGCAATGGGACAGTTAATGGGTGGATGATGATGAGCACAAATCCAGACTCCGTACTGCTACCGGAAAATCCGCAGAAAAACTGAAAAAAAAATCACTCGGGCTGGGAATAGAATCCAGGACCTCGAGCAGTTTCGCTTACGACCACTAGACCAATAAGGTAGTGGTTGATTTGATTAATTATTTTAATTTTCATGGTTAATCTGCGCACGCGCCGTTCTTACATAACGTTATATGCAATATTATATCGTAATACGTTGAGGGTTATAACCAACTGAGTGAGCTCTATGATTTCCTTTTGCTGGTTGGCAATGAAAATATACTTTTACCTTGCTTATAATATTTTGTATACAATACTAGGATTTACCCGCTACTTCGTTCCCGTTGAAGTTGATTTTTTCTCCCGTTTTTGCAACATTTTTAACGGATACTCCGCTCCTATTGGTCGTAGCGTGATGATATATAGACTATAGCCTTCCTCAATAAACGGCCTATGTAACACTGAAAGACTTTTTCAAATCGGACCAGTAGTTTCTGGAATTAGTGCGTTCAACCAAACAACCTCTTCAGCTTTATAATATTCATTATAGAAGTATAGATTTATGTTCTATATGGACCGCCTCGTTGGTCTAGTGGCTCCAAGTGCGACTGCTACGCTAGAGGTCCTGGGTTCGAATCCCGGGTCGAGCAAAGTGTTGTTGGGTTTTTCCGTGAAATTCCCAGTAGCAGCTGGAGTCTGGATTTGTGCCCGGTTGATGATGTTGTTTGTTACTCTTTCACGCAAAAACTACTGTCTGTCTAAGTGTAAGTGTAAGTCTGGAATGGCACGTAGGTTACTTTTTAATCCGGTAAATGCTCCCGTGGGATGAATTTGTTTTAAGAAGATGATTATAAACAATTACGTCGTCGATATAGATAGAATAATTTATAAGAAATGGCTATACCACGCCGGCGGAGCCGCTGGCGGAAAGCTAGTTGCCCATAAACTTAGAGCAAGATATTGTAAACAAAAAAATTTTTTTTTTCTTATTCCACTATGTTGGCAAACAAGCCACCTTAGCGGCCTGATGGTAAGCGGTTACCATAGCCTATGGACGCTTGCAACACCAGGGGTATCACTCGCGTGTTGACGATCCGAACAACCTCTTTTTTTTAGGAGGTTTATGGAGGATTAACTGCGCCGACAGTCTGAGGGAATATTCCTCTTACTGCCAGCGCAGCGCATCCTTAGATGAAGCTTATCTATATCTTATCTTCAACAATCCCTATTTCTCTACTACATAGTTTAAGCAGTAAGAATTCAATATTTCAAAGAGTAAAAGAACTACCTACCTTGTATTATATAATGTCAACCTTGTCATATTATGTAACACAAAGTTCGAGCTAAGGCCAGAGACGTAAACACAACCAACTTTATATACATACCATACATAATTACTATTTAAATGTACAAATTAATTATATGCAATTATAATATATTCATTGTATAAAGGTGAGCTTACATTAGAGCATTTCCTTGTTATACGTTCTTGCGAATGAAACATTAGTGAGATATTTTTTATAAAAAATAATTTCCGTTAAAAGAACGTTATAACGTTCTTTTTTTGGTATTAAAATCCTCATGGATTTCTGCCACCGGGTGACGTGGGGGCGTGATGGCAGGGTATGACTCATAGTCTAACTCAGAAACATTCACCATGACCATGACCTAATGGCCACCCGAAGTAAATTAAATTATTTTATAAAGTTTTAATTTTATATGGTTTGTATAATATATTGAGTGCAGTGCATCTTGCTTTTAGTAAAATCAAATTGTAACAGAATGACGAGCGTCATGCTCAATGTTCGGCTATTTTGTTACAAGTAAATGCTCTAGTGTATGTGTACCTTAAAGAAATGATGACCGTGATGTAGCCTTCGTTACGCAGATGTTATCATATATCCTCATGAATCCATTGACTGATCCACTGTTAGGCACGGGCCTTCTCTCAGAAGGAGAATTGCTAGGCTATAGGCCACCACGCTGGGTGTATATGGGTTGGTACACTTCATACGCCCGCCATGGAGAAATATCTCAGGTTGCCTCACCATGATTTCCTTTCACCATTTTCACATGATTACGAAAAACCTTGGATTCGAACTCAAGACCTATGACTTGGCAGTGCAACGGTCAAACCACTCTGCCATTGCTTCTCTTGCAAGTCAATTAAAATTACATAGGTAATTAAGTACAATTAATTTGCAGTACTTCCGTGGAAAGAATAGATATTTTTAGAATAGCCTTTTTATACAATCGTTTTATAACCGTCAATCAATTATTTACAGTTTTTTGATTCACCTTATGTTTAGTGGCTTTCAATGGTCCTTGCAACTACTTACTATGCTTAATGCAATAACACACAAGTAACAGTAAGTATAGTCGACCATAAAATTGCTTTACCACCCTTAGAGTGAATGTCGTTTGCACATCACAAAACAACAAGGTCTAGTTTTGCTAATAAGACCAACTGACAGATTGATAATGAGCCTTAGTAAATTTAATTTTGACTGAAGTTTTTTGTCAAAAGTGTTAAGCAATTTTATGGTCGACTATACATTACGCATGTCTTCCTTTGAAGGGTTAGGTTGAAGTGAAGATAATCACACAGTTCGAAGGTTTTTTTTAATCTTTATTTAATCGGGTTTGTTGAGGAACCGTAAATAAGTGGCGTTGTGTATTCTAACTCATCTTTACAAGGGGTAGGTACATCCATATAATAATTTGTATTAAAAACGCTTAATTTGATTTAAATATCTAGGTAGCATCATCACGCCTATAGGTATTCCCCAAAGGGTTAGGTAGGGGTGTACTAAATGTACGCCCACATTTAATTGTCTCCTCTCAGTATGAGAGGGATGAGGCTGTAGTCCACCACGCTAGCCTAATGCGGGTTGGCAGACTTCACATGCCGTCGAGAAAATCTCTTAGGCATGCAGGTTTCCTCACGATGTTTTCCTTCACCATTAAAGCGAGTGATAATTACGCACATGATTTCGAAAAGTCAGAGGTGTGTGCCTTGTATTCGAAAAATAACATATCAAAATTGGTGTGTTCACATGAGGTTGTGTTTGTGTGTTCCCTGTAAAATAGTTCACACAATCTTTATAATTTTGTGAGATAAATCCTACTTATTTTTCAGTGTTTACAGATTTCAGCTGTAAATAATATTTGTAGGTCAGGCCGAGATCGGCGAATTAATGCCTAATCTTTCGACCTTCTTAAATGTTATTCCGATCGACATTGAAATGATTACTTGTTTGTTTACATACGTTTATAAATGCTACATTACATTAGCGCGCCATTGCTTACTGAGCGAACTAAATCATATTAAAATAATGTTAAGGAGTATGTTTGACATTTTTTCGATAAACAAAATGAATTTTAGTAAGTAATCTTAACAAATATAATAAAGAAAAACTCCTTCACTAAAGCTCTGAGTTCTATTTTCACGATCCCTACTTTATATTGGAACGCATACAACAGAGAAGTCAAGCTCTATCCTTGGATGTATTCCAGTAATTTATTTATTTATTTAAACTTCTATGCACAAAAATGGTACATAAGGCGGACTTAATGCCATATGGCATTTTCTACCAGTCAACCTTTAATTAATTGGAAGTAATTGGAAGAAGATGTAACGCAATTTTTAAGTTGGCTAATATGTTTTGCAACAGTTAGCTGAAAAATCAAATTTATTCAGTACTTTTTGCGCCAACCCTACATACAAACAGGCAAAAATTTTAAAAATGTTTTTTTTGTTTGCATACGCGGTCATTTATATACAATACTGTAAACCTTGTTTTTTAAATATCTTTAAACAGATGAAGCATTGCCATCTGCATGTAGGCCATCCTTTTCTAAGCGGTACATAACGCCCTAGGTGACATTTGTTTATTGATAAAGCTTGAGCCGGCCTATGACTTAAGACCCGGCTTATTACGTATACATACCACGTAATATTGACGTAAAATTTGCAATACTATGACACATCATTGCATTGAGTAATTTGTTTCCCTTAGGCAAAACTTTCAATATCTACACTATAATATTATAAAGAGGAAAGATTTGTATTTTTGTATGTACCGAATAAACTCAAAAAGTACTGGACCGATTTGAAAAATTCTTTCCATGTTAGATAGCCCATTTATCGGGGAAGGCTATAGGCTATATATCATCACGCTACGACTAATAGGAGAGGAGTAGTAACGAAAAATGTTGCAAAAACGGCGGAAAAAATTATAAGACCACGCGGGCGAAGCCGCTGGCGGGAAGCTAGTATGAGATACGCAGATTTGCCTATAAAGGATATCTAAATTTATGACGAAGAACAGGGGAGCTAGACAAGTTGCATTTTGACATTCGAATCGACAAACAAAATGTATGGAAATGACATTAGTGACAGTCCGGTTTGTCGAAAGTTTGTGTCATTTCCATACATTTTGTTTCCCCCCCAGGATGATTGACTTGGGAGCTTTTAGTGTGATTTATAGTGTAAGAGCTTGTTATAACACCTCGTGATAAGTTCCTGTTAAATTACTTGGCAGATAATTTCATATAAATTTTATTCTGTTTTTGAATTTATCCAGCAGTTAGCTGCTATTCAGAGGTGGTGACATAGGCCCTTACTCTTGAATAAATCAATGTACATATGCAGGAAATAAATATTAATTTAAAAATATTTTGTTTTTCAATTTGACCGTTACTAGGATTTTCACATACCATTACGCCTGTATTCTCGAAACGGTTAGGCAGAGGAGTACCTATGTACCATAGTTTGCCGGTATGTTTAGGTCCCATGTACCTAATAGGGGGCCAGTCTATTGGTTTCATCCCTTTTTGTCGTGGATGTGGTTAAAAACATAAATGTCACATTCACAAACCTAACCAACTGCCTCATGCGACGTCATTGAAGACGTCTGTGGTCTAGTAGGTTCGAGTACCGGACTGCTGATCACGAGGTCTTGGGTTCGATTCCCACAGGGCACAAACATTTATGTGATGAACTTAAGTGTTTGTGTTTGTCTGGGTGTTTCTTATATATTGTATGTATGTATTTACAAAAAAAAGTAATCAGTATTATATCCATTGTCTAGTACCCATAGTACAAGGTCTGCTTAGTTTGGGACTAGATAGTGCTGTAGTAGGGAAAGATATATATCATTAGCACTGCACTAGCATTACCTTACCAGGCCCCACGTTTAGTACCTACCGCTACGGTAGGCACTAAACGTGGGGTCCTGGGTTCAATTCCCAGATGTTTGGTATGAAATTCTCAGAAACAGCTCGGGTTTTCGTTTTCGGAGCTACTTTCACGCTTCTCTTTGTGTGGGTCGGAATAAGGGTGGGGTCACTGACCTTATACTCGATTGGGAAAGACCATTTTATATATTTTAAGGTCAGTCACCCACCAAAACCATACCTAAAAATATAAAATGAAATACTTTTTCCAACAATACCATCAATTATCATAAACCCGCATCATTGTCATAATATTTTGCCAAAGAGTCATTTAATAAAATGATTTGTTGTGCAAACCAAATCTGGCAGGTTTACAATAAGTCAATAATTCGCCCAAATAAAATATCAGCAGTCATAACAATTGCGATATTCTCATTTAATCAATTGAAAAAGGAGGTTATCGAAATCGGCCCAAATGATGTACCGAAGGTACACTTATTGGAAAAAATACCCTGTATTACGCTGGTTAAAACTAGTCGTACTTTTTTTTATGTTGACTTGGGTATGAGTAAAAAAACTTTTAATTTGACAAAAATCACGCCGTTTTGGCACACTATTCTCTGTTTCGTAATGATTTCATTGTAAAAACTGTCAGTGTCAGTTTCAGAATGTCAAACGCACGCCATTACGGCAGATTATTATCAGTTTCATAGTGATTCCTGTAGTGGTGATTTCATGGTAAAAACTATCATTTTGACAGCTGCCATGTACCTCCGGTACAACTTTGGGCTGAGAGTTGTAATTATGGGCGTTTGATGACCTCCTTTATTTGTAAGCCAATAAAACGAAAAATTATACAAAATAAATAAACTCAGATATCTTTCACACTTCAAATTGTATTTTTTATACTTTTTATACAATGGCTACTGCTACGCTAGTCCTGATTCAATTTCCAAGTCGAGTAAAGTGTTAATTGATCGTTGTTTCAATAAAACTCAGTTGCTACTTAGAGTTTGGATTTCTGCCTGGTTGATGGCAATAAGGTCACCCCCTATTAGGACCAACGTCCAACACATACCGACTGTGAGTTTACACTGTGAAGCAGTAAGTACATCTCTGCTTAACCTTTCGAGAAATACACGCGTTATGTTATGTACGAGTATGTACAGTCACGAGCAAAAATATGTATACACTTGTCAAAATTCAAAAGAGATTTTTTCGTAAAGTAGTGATAGAAATTTTGTGGTATTACAAACAGTATTTACGGACCTATACTTTAGTACCTTAGGTGGTATCTCAAAGTTACAATCGTTTATTCATGAAAAAATCGCTTTAGCGCTTCTGTAAGTGTTTATATATCTTTGCTCATTATACGTCTTATTTTATTTATTTATTTATGCATTATGTACAGAAATGTACAAAGGCGGTCTTAATGCCCTAGGCATTTTCTGCCAGACAACCTTTGGGTGATGCAGAGACAAACAAAGTAAAAGTAGATGCATTTAAAGGCCAAGAGTGAGAGGTTAGAGATAAAAACTATTACTGAATAACTATTATATGTGTATAAACTTACTTAAATACTAATAAATATAATTAATAAACTAAATAAATAAATACAGAACGTAAATACGAAGTATAAATACAATACATAATATATATAAAATAACATACAAAAGATGAGAAATACAAAATCAGAGTCGAGATGAGTCTAACAATGTTTTATCCAGCAAGTATTTGCGCACATTGACTTTGAAGGATTGCCGACTGTTGAGCAATCAGATTTCAAGGGGGAGAGCATTCCACAATAGTATACATTGGACGAAGAAGGTAGAGTGTAAAAAGTCAGAGCGGTGAGAAGGACATTGACATCGACTTCATATTATAATAAAATATGTAAACAAATAAATACCCTTATCCCTTCACACTTCAAAAATCCGGATATAACACGAAAAGTTGTGGGTCAGTAACCTGCTAAGTACTCGAACTGACGACCTTTTGATGCGTGCGCGCATCTTCAAATGCCAGTCGATTGAGTAATTACAACCGCCCGCGCCGTGTCAGAGGAACATTGCAGCATTGATGTAATCGTTTACGTATCACTTTTGTATACACACATTTTGTACATGTTTAGTGTACATTGAGGTATTATTTGAGCTTTGTAGAATTTACTCTACTACTGCCTCGTTGGTCTAGTGGTCCCAAAAGCGACTGCTACGCTAGAGGTCCTGGGTTCGATCGAGCAAAGTGTTGTTGGGTTTTCTGTGGAATTCCCAATAGCAGCTCGGAGTCTGGATTTGTGCCCGGTTTATGGCAATAGGCTCGCCCCCTATTACATGGGACCTGGCGAAATGTGGGTGTATATTAGTACGCCTCTGCCTACCCCTTTGGGGAATATGGGCGTGATGGTATGATGAAGAATTGTAGAATTTATTCTGTACTAGCTTTAGCACGCGGCGCGGCCCTCGTGCACGTGGAGTTAGGAACTTTAAACCCGTTGCCCGTAGGAACTTTGAATTTTTCGGGATTAAAATGTAGCCTTTGTCCTAATCCAAGGTATGGCCATTCAAACTGACGCTGTCTGTGGTCTAATGGTTCGAGTAATGGACTGCTGATCACGAGGTCGTGCGTTCGATTCCCACAGGGTGCAAACATTTATGTGATGAACTTAAGTGTTTATATTTAACTTTATAAAAAAAAAGTATATAAGTATTGTATCCATTGTCTAGTATCCATAGTTCAAAGATTTGCTTAGTTTGGGACTAGATGGTGCTGCGTAGAATGTCCCAGGATATTTATTATGATAACTTTCAGCTAAATCGATTCAGCCGTTTTGCCGTGAAAGAGCAACAAACAAAAAAACTTACAAGCTTTCGTCTTTATAATATTAGTAGGATTAGACGAGCAATGTATGTTGCTGTTAGTTGTGTACAGAAGCGTCTGTAGTGGGATCATTACGCACTTAGTTCTTAGTGATGCGGATTATTGACAATTGAATATGAAATTGTTATTTACTTATTCAGATTTGACAAGTTTTCAACAAGCCACATAATATGTGTGTCATCGTGTCTTCCTAGCCTTTTCCCAACCATAGGGTCAGCTGACCAGTCTAACCAGATGGGGCTAAATATATTTTTCACATTTTTTTTTTATTGTCGTCTGGTCTTCCTCTATGTTCTGAGCCTACTTTACATACTCTACGCGGCACGGAGGTCTCATGTCTTATTCTAAGCTAGTAAATAGGTAAAAAAAAACAAAAATATTTGGGTAAATTACTATTTACGTCATTCATATCTAGCTATTTGTCAATATCTCATTAATTTTTTGGTCAAGGTTAGACAAATGAGGTAATATTTTAATTATTGAAACATTTCTACGAGTATATTAGGTAATTAAGCAATTAAAACTGTTCCGAGTAATGACAAATTATACTTCGAAGCTCAGGATATGATGTCATGTCATGTCATTTAATGTAAATACTATTTATGATGCAATAACATCCAGTAATTAATTATTACAGTTTCTTACTTTATTACCCGACTGCCGAGGGAGGGTTATGTGTTTGACACGTATGTATGTATGTAGGTATGTATGAATGTATGTATGTATGTATGTATGTATGTACGTATGTATGTATGTATTTATGTATGTATGTATGTATGTATGTATGTGCGTATGTATGTATGTATTTATGTATGTCCGTTCGTATGTCCGGTCGTAACTACTCAACGGCTCAACCGATTTAGATAAATGACACCTCATTAGATTCGTCTTGATGGCACGAGTGTCACTGGGTACATGAAATTAAAAGACAAGCTATTCATATTAACACGAATAGAATTGTTGAAACAAAATTGTTTCTTTGCTTGTCCCGCCTGCAATACATTTTCCAACATCACAGAGCTTGTTAGATTTTTAGTTAGTACTTTTTACGCAGTCGGGTTTTTTGTTTCATTTATTAATTGATTTTATTTCCTACTTTTTATTTGATGTTGTCCTTTAACTACTATGGCGAACTGTGGGGTACTAATAGTACCTACCTACACCTCTGCTTATACCCTCCGAGGAATATAGGCGTGATTTTACACCCCGAAAAAATCCTAACCTCTGAAAACTTATAATTCATTCAAACAATATGCCGTTGTACTATACGATACGGAGAAGGAAGTGCGCGTGCGTCGCGACTGCACAATTTCGTGGGCGCGCAGCTATATGAATATTAAGCGTTCGTGTACCGTTTTATTTCAACTTATTGGGATCGCCGTGAGTTATTGCCGTGGACTGTAGATTCCCGAGAATATGGCAACGCCTGCCAAAGTTTGAAGGATGATTTGAATAATTTGATTTATTTAGGCTTTATAACTAGGTGTATATAATACGTTTTGTAATTATTTATCTTTATTTATTTATTTATATATATGAAATGAAATTAAATGATATTTATTTCTGTAAGTAGATCCTTTAAAGACACTTTTAAAAGTTTTTTTTTTTAATGCTAGATGTCGCCGGCATTTCCTAACTGACGACCTCAGAGAAGAAACGCCGAAACAAACTCAGAGAATCATGGTCTCTTTTAAAGTCCAGACAAACGTAGTATATATCGGATATGCGAGTTAAACCATGTAGGTCAAAATCTGAAACAGTTTTGAGTTGACCAGTCCTAACTGACGGCACGCATGCAACAGTCATCGTGTAGCTCAACCATTATTAGGGAGCTCAACGACCTACGATATATATGTACTACTTAATATTATAAAGAGGAAATATTTGATTGTTTATTTGAATTGAATAGGCTCCGAAACTACTGGAACTCTTTTTAACAATATAATATAACGTCATTGACTGGAACGATTTGAAAAAATACTTTCACCGTTGGAAAGCTACACCTATCCCCGGGTGACTTCTATACTAATATTATAAAGAGGAAAGATTTGTTTGTTTGTTTGTAATGAATAGGCTCCGAAACTACTGGACCGATTTCAAAAATTCTTTCGCCTTTGGAAAGCTACATTATCCCCGAGTAACATAGGCTATATATCATCACGCTACGACTAATAGGAGCGGAGTAGTAATGAAAAATGTAGCAAAAACGGGGAAAAAATTATAAGACCACGCGGGCGAAGCCGCTGGCGGGAAGCTAGTATGCTATAATTTGTAAGTTCAGAATCACCCAGACCACGCGGGCGTAACCGCTGGCGGAAAGCTAGTATTATATACATAAAGTACCTAAGAAGCTGGCTGACTGACTGATTTACTGACTGACCGATCGATCAACGCATAGCTGAAACCACTTAACGTCGATTGTGCCGAATGGAGGTCATCAAAAGCTCATACAACTCAGCCCAAATTTATACCGGAGGTACATAACAGCTGTCACTCACTCACAAATCACTATGGAACTGATAATAATCTGCCGTAATGACGTGCATTTGACATTCCGAAACTGACTCACAGTTTTTACTATGAAATCATTATCAAATCATCTTAAATTAAAAGGTTTTTTTCTCATCTCCCAGTTAACATTTAAATAAAGTACGACTAGAGTTTTAAACAGCGTAATACAGAGTATTTTTTCCAATAAGTGGACCTTCGGTAC
Source organism: Acronicta psi (assembly GCA_946251955.1). Classification (NCBI taxonomy): domain Eukaryota; kingdom Metazoa; phylum Arthropoda; class Insecta; order Lepidoptera; family Noctuidae; genus Acronicta; species Acronicta psi. Next base: position 13,125,440 of record OX276469.1, on the reverse strand, counting down.
ATCATTTGGGCCGATTTCGATTACCTCCTTTAGTACAAACGTAGTATTATGACGTAGGCATCCGCCAATTCCAACGGTATTGGGAAAATTAGATGAACGCAAGTAAAACCGCGGGGATAATAAGTTTTGGATAAAAAATCGGCTTTGCAGCCATTATTTTTATGCTATCTTTAAGTAAAACTAGCATTGTTGTCAATTTTGTAAGATCGGTTTGAGCAACAAAATCGTTTTTGTAGCAACTAATTGTTCACAAAAAGCAACAATTAGTGAATATTTTTCTATTTTGACAATTTGTCATTGCCATTGTCATTATGTAACTTGTGGGGGACAAGTTTCTTCCGTCCTACACACAACACGAAAAAGGTTTTTTTATCTTACTATAACTTTTATCTGCGCGGGCATCCAAGTTCTAGGGGGGGGGGGCGGCCCCCCCCTGACCCCCCCTGAGTACGCCCATGGTAGTATCATAAACTAGAGGAAAGAAAGTGACTCTTACTTACGATGAATGGGTGAATTCGCGTGAAACTGTGTATAAAGTAGATAAACAAGATTATTCGGAAAGGGATCATAATAATGAAAATCTTTAGTAGTAAAACTTCACTGTTTGGTCTAATGGTCCCAAGCGCGGCACTCTAAAGGTTCGATTGCAGGTCAAGTATAATGGTGTTGGGTTTTTCTGTCAAATTCACAGTAGCTGCTCGGAGTCTGATGGCAATAGGCTTGCTCCCTATTACATGGGACCTAAACATACCGGCGCACTGTAGGTGTAAATTAGCACATCTCTAGCTAATCCTTCTGAAATACAGGCGTGACAGTAGATATTATTATATACAAGGTGGAAGGTACATCGACGCACATCCGAATACCATGAGTTCAGTACATGATTCTGGAGACCCCCTGCGTTGAAATTTTCCGTAACTTTTTTCATCTATATTTCAATATTTTCTGCAGTTTTTTTTCTTGATCGTGTAAAAAATCATTATTTCTATCTACCCAAATTAGATTTATAATTAAAAAAACATTATTTTATTTGTTTCGGAACGCGCGCGCGATAACATTCACCGTGGAGCGTTATAATCGCGTTTTTAGCATGCACTGTGTCTCAAAAATTACAATATCTGTAATAACCGATCATTTTCTACATGAATGACCTAGGTCATTTTATTTTTGACCTTGAGTGAAACCTTGTCACGACGTTTGTGCTCGATGTCCCTTCCACCTTGTATATTTATCCTTAGTTTCACAATTTGCAAGTCATTTCATTAATTTAAAATGCAATTTCAGTTTTACAAAACAACAGGTAATTCAATTTCTTTGTTAGCTCATTGAGGTGAAAAACTTACTTTATTGTTAAAATGTTTCACGAAATGCTTTTGCCATCAGAAGCTGAATACTATAATTTTAGAGGTGATTGTAAGTTTAGGAGGTTATTTTGTCGCCACCCGGCGCTACCTTCCGCATACTGCACATAGCTGCGCCGGCGCAATGAGGCAAACATCGCGGTGACAACGACAAAGATTATGCAGTTAGTCATGTTTTGTAATACCAAATAGGTAGAACGTCAGCTTTTTAATGGAAGTGATTAATAAATATTAGTGTAAATCTCATGCTAATTATTCTTAATATTTATTAAATGAGTGTAACTTAATGGAAATTGTAATTTAAAGAATTTGATGCTCAGTAATGTTGTCACCTTTTTAATGGCAGTGATTAAAAATATTAGTGTAATTCTTGTATACCTACTTACTTTTCTTAATTATTAATTGATGTAATTTAATAGTAATTGATATTTAAAGAATTTGAAGCTCCATTAAGTAATTGTGTAATATCATTTTTATACTGATATCTGACACACGCGAATACTAGACATTGAAATAAAACTACTTTTTACAGTTAAAATCATATCTATATAACACAATAAAATCCGTAAAAAGTAGTTTTATTTCAATATCATGTTTTTCTCAATGGTTCAGATATTGTCTGGTATGCAGCAATTCGTGAGTTACAATCTTGGAAGTTTTAATATTGACAGAAACTTATTTCTAACAGAGAATCATCAGACAAGCTGGTTAGGGAACTGAAGGGTGGTCCAAAAATTCGATGGTCGAGTAGTATTTCTATTTTTTGTAGCACCTTGGAGCTTGAATTTGGACTCGGATAACCCGGACCCCTAATAAATGGGACCATAGCCTTATGCTTTGGGGATTAAAAGCGTGATTATAGCAATAGGCTCGCCCCCTATTACATGGGACCTAAACATACCGGCGATATGTGGGTGTACATTAGTACGCCTCTGCCTACCCCTTCGGGGAATATAGGCGTGATGGTATGGTATTCGTATCTGCGATCCGTGGTGTTAACCGCATTTATATATCTGTTATTCCCAACCCCGTGTGAATTTCCCAAGAACTTGAAATAAATTAATTTTTCCAAATTTCAGCTTTCTTGATTGAGTACTTTTGGTTGTGCGTTAATAGATTATGACGTCAGTTAGGTACTATTCAGTTTTTAAAATAAAAATATCATAAGAACAAACTGCCACATCTGCACTTACATAATCGTTGCGATTTCGACGTACCGACGTACCGTACGACCAGCAGGCCTTCGGGCCGGGCGCGGACGGTCGTCGACTCGCGCACTTACATCCTTGTCCCAAATATACACACGTATCGTATGCGAGATCTTATCGAATGTTATCATAGTAATGCATTAGGAGTGATATGCAGGAATTGGAGATAGTATTCGTTATTTTTGGATGCTCATTTTTTTTTATTTTTGGGACATTTACATAGTACCATCATAGTGTTAAACTAACCAGAGCTTGTACAGGTATTGTATAGGGATATTGTATACTATACACTCGATATTATTGGCTGCATGAATTTAGCATTTTAGATAACTTAGATTTTATTTTTGATTAAAAACACTGCCTCGTTGGTCTAGTGGTCCGAAGCGCTACTGCTACGCTAGAGGTCCTGGGTTCGATCCCCGGGTCAAGCAAAGTGTTGTTGGGTTTTCTGTGGAATTTCCAGTAGCAGCTCGGAATTTGGATTTCTGCCCGGTTGACGGTAATTGGCTCACCCCCTATTACATGGGACCTAAACATACCGGCGAAATGTGGGTGTACATTAGTACGCCTCTGCCTACACCTTCGGGGAATATAGGAGTGAGGGTATGTTATGTTGTTCAAAACATTATGTTGTAACTTATGTTTATGATTGAAGATGTACACTGTATATACACTATACTGGACTGATGCGACCTGTCAAATGGAAGGCATAGCTGCCATCAGACCTCCTTTCTGAGCAATACCGAAATTCTAAGAAGAAACTGGGGGGCTAGACAAGTTGCATTTTGAAATTCGAATCGACAAATAAAATGTATGTAAATCACATTAATGACAGCCCGATTTGTCGAAAGCTTGTGTCATTTCTATACATTTTGTTTGTCGATTCAAACGTCAAAATGCAACTTGTCTAGCCCCCCTGGCTGTTGGCATTTCGGGCTTCTATCTACTAACATATGAAAACCAGGATTGATGGTTTTAACATGCTCTTTGAGCCACGGAAAAGTCTACATACGCTAAAAATGGCCATCCAACATTAAGGACAAGCGCAGCTTAACCTAGATGATCAATTGATCGATCTAAAATCAGCCACGAGCCACTCTTTTTATTTTAAAAGCAATTCAATACTTTCCAAGTTCAACTTTGTGCAACACATCTTATTTCGTATGTACCAATCTGTTTAACATTTGACTTATAATGATATACACGTAGAATCCTTGTGTAATAGTGCGATTACTATAATTATATTCATATTATTTCAATTTGTTATAATATCATACACATCACATAAGTTTCATCTTTGAATTTTTTTATTGAAACCACAAACACATAATTGGATTTTTGAAAAAGGTCACATGCCACAAAATCGAGGGATAGTTCAACATAATTTTAACAAATCTTACTAACAATGAAGTATGTACATAAACATAATACATATTATTTATATCTCAAACAGTATTTTCGGTTTTACCAAATCAAATAGATTTACCTATACTAATATTAAAAAGAGAAAAGATTTCATTGCTTGTTTGTTTGCATTGAATAGGCTCTGAAACTACTGGACCGATTTGAAAAATTCTTTCACCATTAGAGAACTACATCCTTAGCAAGTAACATAGGCTAATTTATAAGAAATAACCACACCACCCGAGTGAAGCCGTTGGCGGAAAGTTAGTATGCAAAATTTTAAGTCTAGGCAGCAAGAGGAACATTCCCTCAAACTGTCAGCGCAGTGAATCTTCCATAAACCTCTAAGAGGTTTTTTGGGTCGGCAACGCGCGAGTGATACCCCCTGGTGTTGCAAGCGTCCATAGGCTACGGTAACCGCTTACCATCAGGCGGGCCGTATGCTTGTTTGCCACCTCAGTGGTATAAAAAAAAGGTGCATGGTTCATAATTCTTTTTCCTATACAGAAGAACCAAACAACTTTAGGTTACTCATTTAATATCGTTCTTGACAATGATATTCCGTACAATAACGATTTATGTTATCTGGATATAACACTGTATTCTTTTACAAAAATATTTAATTTCATTTTTATAACAAAACCACAAATTAAATCAAAATATTTGACTTTTCATTTCAACCATATACAGACACTTAAGAAATTATGAGTTTAGGTGTACCAATACAATAAGAAGAATCAGCAAGAAACTCCATGATTAAGCAGCAAATAAAAAACAAAACTACACTGCTTCAAGATTTTAAATAAAGAACTACAAGTTACTGAATGAAAAAATCATGAATCGGGCATTTTATAGTACAGAGATCAATGAGAGATTTAAGACTTGCCTTGTGACCTAGCCTTCATTATCAGCGAAGTGTAAAACTATTGTCTCGCTATGAGAATTATGAAGTCAACTTATGAATTCATGTTAGTAACCTCAGTATATGAGCATTTCCTTAGAATGCAGTGTTTATTTCAAGGTTCGATTGTAAATCAATCGGATCGCGATTCATCTTGAAAACACTTTCGCTATCTATCGGCGGGTGGACCGTAGAATGTGGACCAATTCGTATAGAAGATCGTCTGGTTTTATTACTAGATTGAAGATGAGATGTTTCAAATTGACAGGCTTGAGTGCTCTTGAATAAATTTATGATTTTGGCGGTTAATAAAAGAGTAGCAGATAAAGAATAAAAGAGGCTAATATCTTTTTAATTTATTGTTCACAATTTTTTAAGTAGTGTACTCCTAGTCCTCCAAAGGTTAGGCAGAAGTGGACTGCTGTAGTTCGCTACCAATATTTGACATTTAGCAAACATTAGCTGGCAGTTAGCAAAGATTCGTATAATATAAAAAATACAGTAGACTGTTCCAGAAGTAGATGTGTCACGGAAATAATGACATGTACAATACTTTAGTGCTCCCAGTAAACAAAGTCTAATATAAATAATCTAATATATAAAATTCTCGTGTCACAGTTTTAGTTGCCATACTCCTCCGAAACGGCTGGACCGATTTGTATGAAATTTTGTGTGCTTATCCGGTATCTATGAGAATCGGCCAACATCTATTTTTCATCCCCCTAAAATGACCCACCCCTATATGGCAAAACAACGTTTTACCGGGACAGCTAGTATTCTTATAATTTTAGCACCGTACCCGATTACTGTGGAGGATTGAGAGCCTCCACAGTACAGTGACAGTTCGCGGGTACGTTTATGTCCCATGTAGTAAGGGACGAGCCATTTGCCATCAACACTGCAATGATGCTGATAATTTTCAATTTAAAAATTAATTTATGAGTTCTTAGAAATAATAATGCTAGCTTAATGTAACCTTCAGCGTAAATCTAGCCTTAGAACTGGTCAAAATGCCAAATGCAACCTAATTAAAATTAAAACCAAATGAATGCATTATAAATAAAGATGATTTTGCCGTGTTGATCAAGACGTGTATTTACCAAATAGATTTGGCAATATGGTTACAGAAATATGTAATCGTGTCTTAACTCCTAATACACTCGAAATATAAAAATAATAAAACACACTAGCAATTATTACCTAACAAACGTGATGATGTGTACAAAGCGTCAATTGTAGCTTTTAATTTAAACGAATATTGATTACACATTCATAATATCGATAGAGAATGATTAATTATCTCATTTATCTTTACAGTTTTAATTTTACACTTCTAAGTATCCTAGCAGCGTCAAAAACCACGGGCAGTGCGATCAAAAAAATGATGTTTCTAAACGCCATGAGTGAAGTAAGTGACGATGATGTACGAATGTTGACAGTGCCGCGGGGGTGCGCGCGCACCCCGCGGGCTGGCGGCAGGCGCGCGCGGGGACTGCGCGGGCGCCGGCGACGCTTTTCACCGTCGCTGCGCCGCGTACGCCTACCCGATATAAAAGCCTCAACCGCCCATTCACCCGCTCGCAGTGTGTGCTTGAACGTTACAGTGTCCACTTCTCTCGTGCAAGGACTTACAGTTAAATCATGAATTCACGGTGTTTATTAGTGCTAGCAGCCGCCCTCGGCGTGGGTACGTAACATTTGAAATATTTAGGGTGCGCCGCGACCTGATCGACGGAAACCTGTGTCCAGTGACGACGGAACTATCTAGACGTGTGGCTCGCTTACTCTCACGTATCGATAAAAATGTAATAGACGTAGCAACGCGAAAGCAGTGCTAGTGTTATCGATACAGTTTCCACACTTAGCGTTGCAACTGCGCGCGCGCAACAAGTGTTGAGAACAGATAGATTGCGGCCAGCGATGTGGTGTAACGATGACTTGGCCCAGTGACACACGGACTGATCACAACGCTTCTGGCTACTTATATTTTAAAATATAAAGTGTCAATGTGTACTACGGCAAAATGCAATTGTATAGCTTTTCCCCATTCGAGCAACCCCTCAATATGACATTCCAACATCTCTAAAGAACAATAGAGCCTGTAACACATTGATGTAATCAATCACATAATGCTATACAATTGTGTGAACTAGGTCTTATTGCGTTGTCACTCAACCCCATTTCTATCGGCACTATTCTTTTTTGTCTCATGTCAATGACCTGTTAACATCACTTTACTGAAAGCTCTAGAAATTGAGTACTAATAGTAGATAGTATTTATTTTCAAGTAAGAAATCATGTAGGTAGTCGGTATAACAGCGTGAAAGCGGTTTCTCGAGTTTTCTTAATCATTATTTATGATGTCAAATCGTTTGCTTGTCCGTTTACCGTTAATTAATTGTATTATAGTTATAACTACTATATTTTACCCGCGGTTTAACTTTGCATCTCAAAGGTCTTTATCACACAAAAAAGTAGCCTGTTCCTTCTCAGGATGCAATCTATCTAAGGAGATAAAAATTCGCAAGGGACAATTTTTACCGAAATTTGTTCAGCGGTTTAGTAGCGGTACATACAGACGCACAGAATTACTTTCGCATATTAATATTAGTAATTTAGTAGGTATGCATGTTTAATAGAAAGCTTTTGTTGTGAGCTGTCACTGAAACGATTTAAATATACAAGTTTTTTTTTATACCACTAAGGTGGCAAACAAGCATACGGCCTGCCTGATGGTAAGCGGTTACCGTAGCCTATGGACGCTTGCAGCACCAGGGGTATCACTCGCGCGTTGCCGACCCTCAAAAAACCTCTTAGAGGTTTATGGAGGATTCACTGCGCCGACATAAATTGCATTATTCATACAAATGCACATCAAAAAATTACGCAATCATTTCTATGCAAAGAAATTCTGTGACCTTAGAGAAATGTCGTAAGTTAACAGTATAGTTATTCTATACATAAATGTGTTATGCAATCAAAATTGCCTGATTAGCATTTTTTCGCAATGAACGCACCCACTAATGTCAAGTTATGACACAGATAATATATTTGTAGTACTTAAAGTACCATTGGAATGAGATCAGTGGTCCCACGTGCTACTATATAATTATTATCGAAAGTTGGCAATTAAGTAAACCTAAGCTTGCATAACAAGAGAATTTGAGGTTATATTTTTTATGGAGATATTTTTTGCACCACCTACTACTACTACAACTATTATATATAGCATTCAGATAATTATAGCTAAGAACGATCCAGGTGACCCCATGAGTATGAAAAATAATGACTAAAATCGGTCAAGCCGTTTAGGAGACAAACAGTGCCGTAGATTTGCCTATAGATGCACATCAGAATTTTATACTTATACCTAAAGAGAAAATAGAAAAATGGTCGAGCTTTCCATACCTGTGCATTTCTTTGTTAAGTGGTGCCTAGATGGTTAAAATTGCAATGGACATTCAGTACCTATATCAGTTTATTTTACTCCTGGACCGACTAAGATAAATAAAAACTTCGAACAATATTTTTCCTTCCGTCCATCAATGAGTCAGCTATTATTTCTTTTTATCTGTATAAAAAGACGTTTATAATAAGAATGAGATATTTATTTTTATTGTTTATGGCCTTTAGTATACTCCTGCTCTTCAATTGACGACCTCTTTGCTTATTAATATTCTAATAAAATGTCCCTGTCTTTTCATTCCAATGTAGTCTAAACAAATTCTAATTCTTAATTCAAGAGTATAGACTTGTAAAAGCGTCTTTTAGAGATCTATCGTTTTCTAGCTTAGTAATTATTGTCCCAATGCTGGGCAAAGGCGTTCTCCCCCAGTTCCTTCCTTCCATTTGCAGTTTCTACTTTCCTATCTACAGTATGTTATTATTCATTATTAAAATATTCTGCCAATTACCAGTCACCAACATATCAGAACATCCTCCACATTATGGACTTCCTTATGAACTTCTATAGCACTTACTTCCGCTGGCCAAATGGAGGTAGTTGAGCGTAATGACAATATCAGTTAAGAACGACTTCTTAAAGAATAATTGCAGTCTTTCGTAACAGTCTAGACTACCAAAGTTGTTTTTCTAGAAGACATAATTTTGCGACGACTTCTAAATCTTTAGATTAAAAATTACCTAAAAATACATTCTAAATTAAATAATACTATCTAATCTAAATGAAAATTAATATTCATGATATTAAAAAATCTAATCTTCAATTTCAAAAGTTTACATTTGAATATTTTACAATGTTAACAAATTGATCGAAGCTCCTTGACTTTTGCTTGCCAACCTTTGACTTTAGTTAATGTAACTAAGACGTGTCCTTTCACATTCCCGTAAGAAGACGCAGATAAAGGTAAGTACAGTTGTTATTAGAAAATTCGTAAAGTGTTGTAGGGTTTTCACGGGTTAGTTAGAACCAGCTATAAGACTGCTTAAAGTGATATCATTAATATAAAACTCATGTTCTAAGACAGGACGTTCAGTTTTCACTCTGAGGTTAGTTATGGGCCGCATATGGAATTTACCATTGTTAGGATTTCTAACACGTACCCAGTTCTCACGGATAACGCGATCAATTGCGCAAACGCCGATATTTTCTGATACTTTTTCTCTAGTAGAACAATCTTGAATCAACGCGTGTTTGTTTTCTATTGACTACAAACTGTTTTATGAACAAAAAGTATCACTATTTAACTATATGTGATTGTTATTGTTTTTAATCGATATAGTCCACGGTTAAATTCATCTAATAAACATTCGCAGCGTTAATTGCCGAGTTAACTTAACCGACTTAACGTAACTTTAACTGTGTGTAGCCACGCTATAAAATATTCATAATGTTATTGTAGCAAGCGTGAAGGTATTTGATTATCGAGTCTCGCGGTGCGTGCGCGAATTTCACGAGAGCAATGAAAACACGGAGAAAATGTATCAGTTGCTTGAGTGCGCAGGAGTGTGCGTTAGATACTGTTTGTATAGCTTTTGTCTGCGACTTCGTCTGTGGAGAGATTATGTGCTAAAATGACTATCGTTATTTGGCCAGCGGGTTTCATATACCTATTCATTTCAAACGTAATAAGTTCGGAGTCAGTGTCAATCAAGAAAAAAAAATTGTCAAAAAGAAAAAAAAAAAATATTGTAGGTACTCTATCTGTGTACTAAGTATCTCTAAAATCTATCTGTCATTTCGAAAGTTGGTCTTGCATGAACTCAGAAACGGCTGAAGAATTCTTACTTAAATCGTGTATGTTTTGCGATACATTGCGGGGTGTAGAAGGTCTGAATGTATTAAATATTTCTGAGATTAGGATGAACTAGATGAACGCAAGCAAAATCATGGGAAACGGGTAGTCTATAAATAAAAACAGACAAGAATAGACTGCAAATTACTTAGATATTACTTTCAAAGATTCTTAACGCTCTGTAATGCTCAGATTTATTAAAGAAACGCCGCTAGCAAAGCTTAAGTGAAGTAGAAAATATAATGAGCAGTCACAATAATGACAGCTTCATTAAAAAAGGAACAAAATGAGGTCATCAAAAGCCCATACAACTCAGCCCAAATTTGTACCGGAGGTACAAGACAGCTGTCAAGTTGATAGTTTTTACCATGAAATCACTATGAAACTACTTGCGTAATGCTGTGCGTTTGTCATTCCGAAACTGACACAGACAGTTTTTACTTGTATGTCAAATTTGTATAACAATTTGACAATACGGAAGCATTACTTTATTAGCGTCGTCTCTGAATATTAGCCACAGTTTCTTTGGTATATTTAAGTCCCATGTAATAAGGGGGGCGAGCCTATCCTATTGCCATCAACCAAGCAATGGGATGGGAATTTCATAGCAAAACCCAACAACACTTTGCTTAACCTGAGAATCGAACCCAGGGCATATAACATAGAAGTGACACAGACCAGCCAACGAGGCAGTCGATAAGCAGTTTTTTTTAGAGAAACTATTAGATACACTTTCCGTTACATTCAGTTGAATAACGCGAATTCTATACAAAAAAAGATTGACCGTCAATTTGAGCGTGTATTGCGTGATCAGTTAAATACGCGTATTACAGTTAATTAGATAATTAGGTTACTCTCTCTGATACAATGCAATAATTAGAGTAAGCTATTACGTTAGGAATTAATATTATATTAATTAAATTCAGTAATTGCGAGCTATTTAACGAGAAGAGGGCGATTATAAAATTAATTAAGTAAATAATACTTTTTGTAATAATTTATGTCATAGTTTTTTTAATGTATAATTAGTGTTCTCAAGACCGGTGTACGCAGGTCGAACCCTGCCTGAGAATGTATTTTACTTTTACAAAAACAAAAAAAATACATTACATACATTACAACCTTAAAGAAAAGGGGAAACTCTTAATATCTATATAGATAATATGTGAAAACTTCAATTATTTTGGTTTTAGTTTAGCAGGAGTCCATCTAGCCCTGCTTTCGTAGACTCAGAGACCAAAGAGATTCCACAGTCAAAAAATACTCGCTTTAACCAGTAGATTAATAATTGTTTACTTAATATTATAACCCGCATCTGTCAAGATAATTTTAAGGTTACAGAGTCCAAGAATCAGGAGGTCGTTTGACCGGAAGTTCTAGAAATAATTAACGATATTGCACCTAAACAATGCACCGGAAGCTGCGTTCTAAGGCGAAATACACCGTCGACAATGATATCTCACGATTAATTGAACAATGCATTACATCCTGTGCGTTCCCATCCTAACAATGACTGGCGAGGCTTTATAAAAAAGTTCCTTCACTTTGTTAGGAGTAGGACGACTCCTTCATAAAAATGTTATGATGGATAGTTTAATAGCAAAATTATTCGTAATAGAGTCAGATTGAACGATTAAATCTATACTAATATTATAAAGAGGAAAGATTTGATTGTTTATTTGTATTGACTAGGCTCCGAAAGTACTGGACCGATTTGAAAAATTGTTTCAGTGTTAGATAGCCCGTTTATTGAGGAAGCTATATCGGTAGATATCATCACGCTACGACTAATAGGAGCGGAGTAGAAATGAAAAAATGTTGCAAAAAGGGGGGAAAAAAATATAAGAGTACGCGGGCGAAGCCGCTGGCGGGAAGTTAGTAAATAATATACTTAGACCACATTCAACATAGGCCTTGAATTATCTTATAAGTGAACAATGTATGTTCTTTTTGGATTAAATATGTACTTACATTGCTTAGAGAAGTGTCATAACGCCTATATTCGTAATTAGTATGGGAAAAGAATCTAAAAACAAGACATATTACCGTTTTCCAATCCAAGGCCTGTTTTTTTTTTCTAATCGAAACCTGTTTTAGTCAATAAAACTAACCTAACCTAAATTAAAAGTTTAGAAAACCCCCGACACGAAATGTAATTTGCTAGTTTGTTGTGGCGGCCATCTTGGATTTCAAATTTGTCATAGTGTATAGTATTCTCCTAGTTTAGCCCTTTCATTTGATACCCATATTGAGAGAGTTGTGAAAAAATATGTAATCCGCTATTTTGTAGCGGCGGCCATCTTGGACCGATTTTCATCAAACATAGCTAAGAACACTCCCGACTAATTCATCTTTCAAATAAAAAAAAAACAAAATCAAAATCGGTTCATCCGTTCGGGAGCTACGATGCCACAGACAGCCACACACACACACACACACACACAGACACATCAAACTTACACCCCGTCGTTTTTGCGTCGGGGGTTAAAAATGGTCATGAAAACAAGGCATAATGTGATGGAAGAAAAAAAGAAAACAATGCGTAGGGCCACGGAGAGGTTATTTATATCGGCGCGTGAAGGACAGACAATCACCGGTTGGTACTCTGCACTCAGCAGGAATGTGACGTCAAGCCGTTCATAGTGTACTTCTTGTATCTCGCGAAGGCCGGAAAATTATAGAATTTTCAACTTTATGTCAATGACATACAGGGCATCACACAGCAGGTCTTCGTGAGATAAAAGGACTATACTAAGCTAGAGTGATTGTAGTACTTAAATGTGACATCGTTAACTTTGGAATTGCTATAAATACTCTATACTAAGTAAAGAAATATACAGCATACCATCACGTCTGTATTTGCCGAAGGGCTAGTCTGTGCTATTCATAATTTCGCATGTAACACTAAAATATAACTTTAATACTTAACTCTTCCTTTTAAATACGCGTAATCAGTAGGATGGAAATGGAATTAGTGGTTACGTAACGGTTACGCGACGACACCTGCGCCTGCGCACGCTCAGCCTCATAAGTATGATGTGAATTTGTATTGCTAATTAATTAGTTATAGTCTGGGGTAGCTAATGTTAACGCATTTTAATCTTTTAATTAAAGAAATCTCACTTAACAATGTATACTTAAATATAAATGTATGTAGTTTCAAAAAAAGAGATTGTGTGAAATGGTTATTAAAATATATCTTCACGAATTAAAATAAAAAACTATTATTTTATTTAATGCTCACATTAAAATGCTTCTATTACAGCCATTACGCTTGCATTGAGCTTACGAACTTTCACCGACCGACAATGAGCATTATCTAATGTATTACGTCAGATTAGACCACTCATGTGTCAGTAACAGGCCACTAATCATTTCTTTTTAAAACATTAACAAGAGCGTGATCTCTTTTAAAAGTAGAACGCTTTGTTCGTACAGGTTGACGCCCCGATTTTTTTTTGTCGGTGTGAAGCATTTCATTAGGTTACTGGCTGATTGTACCTCAATTGTTTAAAATTCGAACGCTAAATACGTCAAAACAAGTATGGAGTTTTTAGTAAAAAGTTTACATAGTCATAATATATGCGAGAATTCGACGAAAAAACACTGAATTCAATAGGGTTAAGTGATATTTAATCAGTTTCTCTAAACCTCATATGAAAATGAGCCATTTAAAAACATGCTAATAGAAGTGTGCTAATTTATGTGATACATTCAACGGCCCACATGATAAAGGTCAGGCGTGAGCGAGATTACTCAACAGCCGGCGCGGGCGCATCGTCTTAACGAAATCGAAAGTTCCGCCCATAGCTCGTCGGTAGGTCAATTTTTGAGGCTTTCACTGTGTTACTTAATGTCTGACGACCTTTGTCATAATACCGTATAAAGTTTATGTAATATACACATGGGATTATTATACAATAGGCGTAATTTGAAGCTATTATTTTCTCTTGTGAATTGCTGTTTCTTGTTCTTCTATTTGTGTATCGTATGTAACAATGCATCGTTCGTAAATATCGTAAAAATAAACTGAGGGAAAGCCGTTTGATTAACTTTTTGAGTAATTGTAAGTTTGAAAAGATCGTTACATAAGTATTTAATTATGTTTTTATGACATTTTAAGAGTCATTAAGAACATCAAAGGGTTATTTTTAATGATAACTTCTTAGTTTTGTGTAATTTACCAACGTGCAATTTCCCGGTAAAAACAATTTGCATACGTCAAAACAAACTTACCTATGTAATATTACAGAACAAACAGCCAGTAGCCATGTTACATAATACGTTATGACAAGGCAGTATCGGGCAGATCAATAATTATGTCATGCGCATGCGCAGCCGAGGGCTCTGGTGTCGCCCGGGCATTGCGCAACCTACCCAGTTCACTGCACACGTGGCCCGGTATACTGTTGACACGAATACCTCATTTTAAAATACAAACGAAAATCTGTGACAAAGACACGTAATTCCAAAGTGTCATTTTTGAATTTGGAACTCGTATTAATTGAATCCGTTGTAGAGACATGCAGAGAAATCTAAACAAATACCTATCAATTATTAGTCAAATTGCACAAAAATAATTGAATCTGCCTCTTACATTCAATTTTGCCCTCAATGTGTGAAATCCACTTAGTTCCAACACAATTAATATACTAATGTTTGACATGTGTAATCGGCACCTCGTTTCTTCGTTGTTCACTCGGTCTACATACTTAACGAGCGATTAAAGCCGCAGTCATCTGCTAATTAACAGATGTAATTGGCGTAAAACAAGCATAACGCGACCCGAAGAGCGGTGATCCGAATTTTCAATTCTATCGAAATCGCTCTACATTTGTGCCACATTGCTTATTAGCCTGGCCTCCGAGGAATGTCAGGCATGCGACTGTGGTTCACCTCGATATCACCGTTTGATTTTAATAAGAAAAGTTGTTTGCACCACGAACACTTATGCAGATGAGTATAACCTACACCTTTTTAGTAGAAACGATTCAACTCAAGGTTACACTGCTAATAAAAAAAACCGCTCCAACCGAGCGATGGACAATGACAACTTTTACAAATAATACCGTTGCCAATCGATATAAATTGTAACTTTGGTAATATTCGATGTTTATCGATAACAACTAGATTGCATCTGGTCGATAATAAGGAGCTCTATTGGGGTCAGTTTTTGTAAATACTAAAGTTGTAAACTATTTGAAAATCGATGCGTTTTTAATTAAAAAATAACTTTGCTACACCCTAGTGTTTTCTCCCACACAAACTATACAGATCCTGAACATCCTGGTTATTTCTTATAAATCTTATAAAATGACTAAAGATAACATTCTCAGCATTTGTTGCCGATCACTGAAGACTCGAGAGAGATAAGTGTTACAAAACTGCACGGATGGGAGCTTTCTTCTTGCAAATGTTAACCGGTACAGGTGACACAGATGTTGTGACATAATGTGACATAACTCCCACACGGGGAAGCGATGTCCGCGCGTACGCAAACAAGGTGTCAACGTTGTAAAGATGAATTACGTATACACATTTTAGATTTACAACCATCGTCTATAATCCCAGAAAGGCTAGGGTATTCTCAGTAGCAGGCGTTTTCCATCCAAACGTTGCTGGACTGTCACTGAAAAATTTCTTAAAGAAAAACTTTGATATTTGAGTAGTAGTAGTAGTAGTCTTACATCTACTTCTAATACAATCTATATCGCTAGAAAACCATCGACTAAATAGATTTCATATAAGTACCTACAATAATATACAACAACAAATAATATTTCCGCAAACCAAAATTGAACGCACCGTTTATGCAACTGACATCGTGTAATAGCTATATTTGTTAACTGTGATTACCCAAAACGGAATTACCTCATGACGTATCAACTAACAAAGAACACGTGCTAAACAGTTCTGGTAGGCTTTAGTGTAGAGTACGTTTGCGCAGGCGTAGCCCCATTAAAGCCAGTTGCGTTCCTCAGAGAAAGATCGGCCCTGTCCGAGACCGGTGTGTTTCGAAACAACACCATAGTCGCTTGGCAAACCCCTGGCGGTTTGTTCTGTAATGCGATTTAAATTCACAGTGTGATGTGTTATTACCTGATCGCTGTAACTAATATTGGCGTTTTGTCAAAGGGTTACGCATATTTGGTTAAGAAATAGCGACCAAGGTGTTTGGTCATTTGGTATTCAAAGCTGGTCTGCCGATAACGGCTACGTTTCTAAAGCTTTCAATAGTAAATGTATTGTCACTGACTCCAGTCACACGAGCATATTCCTAACCTTCATTTTTCTTTGCAGCCGTCGGACAGGAGAGTTTCAAATGTCCAGATGACTTCGGCTTCTACCCCCACCACATTTCCTGCGACAAGTACTGGAAGTGTGACAATGGAGCCGCTGAACTGAAGACTTGCGGCAACGGTCTTGCCTTCGATGCTACTGACTCCAAATACCTGACTGAGAACTGCGACTACCTCCACAACGTCGAGTGCGGCGAGAGGACACAGCTTGGTAAGAAATAAAACCTCTTTTTCTATAATGTTACTAAAATTATTGACCAAAACCTGCAAGATATTGGAGAGTATACAACAGAATGAATAGACAAAACGAAAATGACAAAATAACGGAGCAAAAAGTATTATGATGTTAACTTTTGTTGTCACGATTTCGTCTATCATCGATTCAATAATTGGTGACATAAAAAATGTTAAGCAACATCATGTCTTAGTAACAGAAGACATGGGGTCAAATTTACATAATCATACATAAATTTATTTAAGGATAATAATTTAATTCGGAATGTCAATTTTGACCAGGATGTTGCTGATAAAGGTCACTAGGCCAATTCGTGTCACAGAGACACATGTATTATACAGAATTATACAAATAATCTGATGTTTAAACATCATTTTTATGCAAATCTACCTATATAAATACCACATGACGTCTCCTCACCTTGAACTAGAGTCACTTCGCTGTTTTAATTTTACTACCGAGAATTCGAGTAGGTAGATTTTTTGCTCAAATCTTTGATGGACTTTTTATGGAAATGAAGATTGAAAGCTTTTTGCTGGTCGATGATTGATAGCCAATTATCCTCAAAACGGAGTGACATTTCGAAGAACCGTGAATGATTTGACTGTGCAGGGGTTTTTATGCTAGCTGATATTTACGACTTGTGTCAAAACAAAGAGTCCTTGTTCTGACCTACTGTAATTTTAGAATAGATTTTTATTTTTAAATTTTATTTTTTGCTCCTTCTTCAATTCTTTATTTTGTTCTACAGAGCCTCCAATTTCCACCCCCCACTGCCAGCGGTTATACGGTATCTTCGCTGACGAAGCCAAATGCGACGTTTTCTGGAACTGCTGGAACGGCGAGGCTTCCCGCTACCAGTGCAGCCCCGGACTTGCCTACGACAGGGAATCTCGCGTGTGCATGTGGGCCGACCAGGTCCCCGAATGCAGGAACGAGGGTACGTAAGAATAGGATACTGATACCAGTAACTTGATCTATCAGCACATTTATTGATTTGCGGTTGAACTGCCGTCAATCTGTGGTTTAAGTAAGTGACAGTTGGTGACCACAGATCTTCAATCCTTGAACATGTAATTCAAGCTCAAGGATTGTTTACAATGTAGTCCTATTTCTATATGGCTGCTTCATAAGCTGCATCTACTACTATGTTTTAGGCACATAACAACTTAGTGCACATACTATTCCGATGAACTTACTTCCTTCAACTGAATCACCGCTGTCGCTGTTGAATTTCGGTTTCGCCTTCCGCACCCTCGCTCACGTAACCTTGTTTGGTGTTTCTCAGAAGTAGCGAACGGTTTCTCTTGCCCCGCTCCCGGTGAAGTGTCCCACGCTGGCTCCTTCAGCCGTCACGCCCACCCTGAGGACTGCCGCAAATACTACATCTGTATGGAGGGAGTTGCCCGCGAGTACGGATGCCCCATCGGTACCGTGTTCAAGATCGGAGACTCTGACGGCAGTGGCAACTGCGAAGACCCTGAAGACGTTCCCGGATGGTGAGTTACCTTTCTAAAATCTAGTGTACATATTGTATACACATCACACTTATAGGACATGCGCATTTCAACATCGACTTGATATAAAGTCCTTATGACTCATGTTTAATGGAAATCTTGATATAAATACACGATCGAATGCGGATGTTCTATACACACCGTTCAAGTAAAGCATTTACGACAGGCAGCTTGAACGCACTATAGGACTCTTCTACTTACTGGTTGAATACTGGTTCTGTGGTGTTGCCAGCGTCTTGTGTGGTACATTAACATCTAGTACCTAGCCTAATATTGGACACCAAGAACGTATTAACTTGACGACCATAAAATTATCTCAAAATAACAGATGGTCTCCTCATATGGTATTATGATGTTCTTGGTGTCCCAAAACCCTAAGACCCAGTAACCACTTCCATGCAACCAAAGTCGTCCTTGTGACTAACATTTCTTCTTGCACAAAAACAATTAAACAATATCAACACAGTTCGGTTGCACTTCGCGTTGCCTAGCTTTATTATACACAAGTCGATCACCATTGTATTGATGGCGTTGTGTAGGTAGACATAGGTGGATATGTAGCAAAGCTCGCCCACCTGAATAGCTGGCCGCAAGTATGCGGTCCGGAGCCTTGCACGCTTGCGACATTTAGGACACTTCGAAATTAACATGACTTAGAGCAAAATAGTGCGCTCACAGTCGTGTCATGCGCGGACGACCGTGGTCAATGCCGCCCGGTACATAACGGAGTGTGTATGGTAATGACCGTTGTTCTACACAGACATATCGTATCGACCGTAACTGTCCGAGTACGGCACAAAGGTTGAATTATCAATGCCTTTCATAAAAAAGAGGAAATGTTCAAAAGAATGCCGGTGAATGGCGCAGACATGCAATTATGAAATAGTTATGAAGTTTTTCTCAACTCTCAGCGCTTGAGCACAGACACTTATCATTTATGAAAGTATCTAGTTTACGCTTATGTATTCTGACAAGTTATCAGTCTACTGCGCAGTAACTATAAAAACTAGTTAATTGCCAACCGTTTAAAACAATGAGAGAACTTTCAAAATGTTTATATCCGGTTCATGGTCTGTGGGCATCGAACAATCGCAAGCAGATCGATACTGAGATGCGCCTGCGCCGTTCACGATGTAACGACATTAACTGAAGGTCGCAAAACGAGTTGTTTTCGAAAAGTTTTTGCGAGAGCTCCGGGCCACATAGTTGTTTGCAAAGAAAAACAAACGTTAGATAATGTTGGATAGAAAAGCGAGCGGATACCATTCGTGCCGCCGATTCAAGGCGGTTCACTCTAACTCCGACTGTGAACAAGATTACATTACACAATTCTCGCAGCCAGTTACTCGTGTAGTAAAAGTTGCTAGAAATTGAGATAGCCATTTATGTTTTACTCACTCGTCGCTGATAGGCAATAAGTTATAGAGTTAAGGCTAGCTAGTAGATCAGGCAGGTAGTAAGGTTCGCGTACATTTTCAGCGAGGACTACTATGGTGATCTGGATCTGAAGACGATCCGCAAGAGCGAGCTGCTCGCCGGCCTCCAGCAAGACGGCCAATCCCGCTCCACCCCGAACAAGCAGCTCAAACCCCGCCCCCAAAAGGAGAACTAAACACCATTTCCCACCCCTTAACCTTTTAATACTCACATAGTTAACTATAAACCCTACTCTTCACACACTACGAGCAACACACACAATCTGACAATTCTGGCAGAATACAGATACTTTTGCGTTGTAAAAAAATAAAAACGTTGCTTATGGTGTGTGGAGATCGTGTTCCAGGTTCAAAAATATTCGAATATTTAGTGAGTGAGCTACAGTTGACATGTATCAATTTTATTCTAGTTGCCAAATACTTCTCGTTGTAGCTTCTTAGAACAGTTTCATTGAGGCATGTTAGGAAATTAGTAAAAACTATACAGCGGTAGATATATTTATTATTTTACATTATGCCTTAGTATTTATAGTGTCCTTTCAACATTAATATATCAAAATCAGTTATGCCAATCTGTATAAAGTTTTGCACCATAAACAACTCTTGCGTTAAGGGAGTTGTCTTGCATTTATGACAACGTAGTTCTGTTAAAATCCAAGAGGACAGATATCATTGTATTCGCATTAATACCATGACCTTGTAAATATATTATTGTACTGAATTATCTCGCTGCGACTGAGTGTTGTTGTTTGATAGAAACTGTAATACCTAAGTTTTATTTTTAGTGATAAAATAAACAAAAATTTATAAAAATTATCTTTTGTTGTATTAATTACCTGTGTAGTGATGCACTGTGGCACCGTTTTCCTAACATTTTCCACCTCACTGTTTTCTATTTCATTAATGCAATCACTGTCTAATAACATTAATATTTTCTTGGTTCTTTTAGTAACTGTCCTCTGTCTAATATTTTATAATACTGACTGTAACAGCCAATCGTCACCTTCCATGGGATTCCAGGTAACGTTAATTCTTCTTTAACGTTGAACACAATTTTGTAAGGTGTACAATTCTGTAAGTAACTTTTTTTTATACAAAATTCTATAATATCTAATCTAGCGTACAGACTGCACAGCAATGCCTTAATTACTGCTGAATATAATCTATCTAGTACTTTGTCGAATTACAGCTTATTTGCGTAGAAAATGTACATATAATCCAGCTTTATATTGTACATATCGTATGAAGAATATAGACTAATTATAAATGTGTAAGGCCATTGATACATGGCGTCATAGCAGCAGATGGACTCCGCTTCGTGTGTCAATCGCCTTAGAAAGTTTAAAGCTACAGATAGATAATATTCTGGTTATGATTACCTACCGTTAAAGGGGTACTGAAGAACGATAATGATGGATATTAAGTATCTACTATCCATTCAACAATGATTAATCAATGACATCTAAGTACAGCAACGGTGTACCTATATACCTACCTTCCAAGTAGCTGCTGTGCTTCTGAAATGACTTTCCATGGAACTAGTATAAAAACTACGATAAAAGAACTGATTCAGTGTTTGTTAAGTAGCACTGGAAATTTCCTTTAGGTGTAGGTGACCGCTCACAAATGAAGGTTGACATTCCTTCTGGCAATATACAACATGTTAAGAAAACCCTGTCCGACCCGTGTAGGTATTATTAGGTATCGATATTACTCGTCGAGATTACATTCATGTAGTCATTTTCAGTTTAAAAGTAAAAGAAATATTCGAATAAAAGTGAATATTTTTTTTATAAAAAAAGGATACTTAGGTTCCTAGGCTAAAGAGGAAATTGTCATAGGTAGGTGCCAAATATACCACGGCAGGTGATATTGTTGTCACATTTAAGGAAATTGCTCCATTTTGGGTAATTTTGGTAATTCTTGAACAAAAATCGTGCATTAAAAACTTCATTAACTTTAAATGAATTATTTTATTTTATTTGATAATGTAATTGGGATACTCATATATATACCCCTTTCGGAACGGACAAGCTTTTCTTTAACTTATTGTATGTACAGGAAGGATAATTTATAGTTGATTCATATCATCGTAACATTACAGCGAGGATTACTACGGTGACGTCGACCTCAAAGCGTTGAAGAAGTTGGGATTCTGAATGTCTAGGAGCGGCTCCAAGGGCAGACTGAAGCTAAACCCGTTCCACTTGATATAACGTACGAACAGCCTCTTCAGAAACATAATAATATGCTATTGTTACGTACCTATGTGCTGTAAGTGACGTCATGTCGACTGCCAACCATCCAACACGATGATTGACAATCGATAAATTATTGTCTGAATTTCTTAGGATTATGTATTGTGTGAAAATCTGACGATTAAGTGTTTCGAGTGATTGATGAAAGGTTTTGTCTGTCTGAAGAGGCGCTCGATCTTTAAGCCATGGACTTTGAAAGTGAATAAAATTGAAGCTATATTATTCTCGTCTTTGTGTCTACAACAGAAATGTTGCCAAATTTTTTGGAAATCTTCAAAAACCTTGACATGGCACCAACACAATGTGCTGGTGCTGTGTCGAAATATATGTTGTTCTTAGTCATAAAACTTGTGTAAGTTAAGTTAAGCGAACTTTAATATTTTTGTAAATAAATAATATTTTTGATACAACTTTTATTTTATTTCAATCACGAATATTCTTATTAATAATTGGTTTTACGTTCTAAGTCAGACAAGGACAAAAACAAATGATTAATAAAGTAGAGTTTATTTAGTAAATCATTTCAATAAATTAAAATGCAATTTGTTGATAGAATAGCTACTGAACTTAAATAAGACAGTCATGATAACTAGGTCGACACTTTTAGTCAATTTACGACCAATTAATTTCTGAATTCAACTTATTGATTATGGTTGTTAGTATTGCAAAATTTTTGTAAGAACAGTGTAATGTGCACATTTACAGTAAGTTTTACTACACTATAGTCAAACATGGTTACCTTAAGGTAGACTTTCATGGGTCAATGTGATGGGGATTTAATAATTATAACTATTACTGTTTGTTATACTAGGTACGCAAGTTTCTACAATGAATAATTATCAACATATGGACAATTTGCCTCGAAAAAGACCTATGCCTTCTAGCAGTTCTACAAGATCAAACTATTGGAGCATTCTATATAAACGATTACAATACTGTCACTTGTCATCTGTCAATGTCAAGTTTGCGTCAATAATGTAATTATAACAACGTCAGGTTGCATAGATTAGAACGGATGACATACATCTTCATACGTTTTCTTCTCAATGTACAAATGAGACAGGATACTACTAAGTAGATACCTTAAGTCTGTTCCAACTTTCAACACAACTTGTTAGGTAATTTGGCATCAGATAGGGTGTTCTCAACCACCCTATCTAACTACTCTTCATGTGGAACATAATTTGAATTGAATAATTGCCAGTCAAATTGTGTAAATAGTCAATTAGTATAGATATTATTTTAAATAAAGCTTTGTCCAGATGCTTACATATTTTTTTAAAGAATGTTGTCAGCGTACCGTCACTAATGTGATTTCTATTGCAAATTATCCCATCTAAGTCTATCTTATTCAAAAATATAATATTCGCCACTCGAGGTAGCAAAAGCCTTAAAAATACTAGTAATTTTAAACATCGACTTTGGCGATGTTGCCAAGCTGCAGCTGACGGATGGCATCCTGACGAGATATGGCAACGTGTGAGGAGGTCCAACCTGCAAAGAGAAAGAAGGAGGTTGAGTTTGCATCAGGATTTGATTTACAAAGGAACTTTACCATAATTATCGATTACATAATTCTGATAGTCGCAAAGGAGGTCATCAAAATCGGCCCAAATGAGGTACCGAAGGTACACTTATTGGAAAAAATACTCTATATTACGCTAGTTAAAACTGTAGTCGTACTTTTTTTTTATGTTTACTGCCATTTTGGCAAACTATTATCTTTTTCGTAATGATTTCATAGTAAAAGTATCGGTTTCGGAATTTTGACATTCCGAAACCGATACTTTTACTATGAAATCATGGAATCAATCCGGAATGTCCTCACAGTTTCATAGTGATTTCATGGTAAAAACTATCAACTTTACAGCTGACATGTACCTCCGGTACAAATTTGGGCTGAGTTGTGTGGGATTTTGATGACCTCCTTTACTAAAAAAAATTGCTGAAATTCACTTTTTTTTATCTAAGATAGGCTTGCGCTTGACCACAACTCGCCTGATGTTAAGCAACGATGTGGCCTACGATGGAGCGCGCTTGCCTAGAAGAAACCGATTCACTCTCGTCTTGAAGACACCCAAATTATAGGTCTCTGGGAATAAGGATTCCGGCAGTGAGTTCCACAGTAGAGCAGTTAGCACTTCAATGTTATAAAGACCCCCGTATATAACCTAAATTAAAAATTTAGAAAACCCCCGACACGACATGTAATTTGCCATTTTGTGGTGGCGGCCATCTTGGATTTGAAATTTGTCATACTGCATAGTATTCTACTAGTCAAGCCCTTTCATTTGATACCCATATTGAGGGAGTTGTGAAAAAATATGTAATTCGCTATTTTGTGGCGGCGGCCATCTTGGGCCGATTTTCATCAAACATAGCTAAGAACACTCCCGACTACCTCACCTTTCAAATAAAAAAAAAACAAAATTAAAATCGGTTCATCCGTTCGGGAGCTACGATGCCACAGACAGACACACACACACACACACACACACACACAGACACGTCAAACTTATAACACCCGGTCGTTTTTGCGTCGGGGGTTAATAACACCCGGTCGTTTTTGCGTCGGGGGTTAAAAATACAAGCGTTTGTCCGACTTTACTCGCATCCTAAAGGACATTTTATATCCTACGTGTAATTCTAAAGTATAAGCTAATAGCTAATACTGTAAAAATATTTCTGTATTTTTTGCGTGAAAGTGTAACAAACATCCATCCATCATCACAAACTTTCACATTTATTAATAGAATAACTTTTGTATTAAAGAAATATACAAAAGAATATGTAAGTAGACTAATTTGTTTTTTAATTGAAACATAATTGATATTACATCATATTTATCACGACTTTTATTAAATAACATGGCTGTTATGCAATTGTAGTTATGAAAATGTTTATAAATTATTTTAGTTATTTCTTAATTAACAAAGTAAAGCTTAATTGACTCATTAGTGGTTTATAGGCTTATGATTTAGCAAATAGCAAAGGTAAAAAAAAGTACAATTATGTAGTTCAATATTTTTTTTTCTTATCATAATTAATTCAACGCTCAAAAACGGGCGTAGTGGACGTGGGCAAAAAGGCAGCCAAGCTTAAGTGGGATTGGGCTGGTCACGTCAGCCGCATGCACAGCGACCGCTGGGCAAGAGTCTCCACACAGTGGGTGCCTGTAGATAGTAAGCGCCGCCGAGGCCGGCCTAGAAAACGGTGGCGGGACGATTTAGACGCATACCGCGAGGATTGGTTTGAGGCGGCACGAGATAACAGTGTATGGAAAGACCTGGGGGAGGCCTTTGCCCAGCAGTGGGACAGTAATGGCTAATAAAAAAAATAAAAAAAATAATAATTCAAATAAACTGCCATATTAGGCAATGGTCCTAATAAACGAAATTGCTACGGTTGAGTCCTGGGGTCGATTCTCAGCATAGCCTTTGTTGAGAATCGAACATTCATCTGCCTACATTAACTACCTAAAAAAGTGTGAGTATACTTATGTAGATAAATAGGGACGTAAAAATTCCTTACTTTGAGTGTTAACTACAGAATTCTGCGTAAACTCAGTCTTGATTTCACCGGGCTTCAAAATCGTGGGCGGTGCAGGCTCTATAGGTGACGGTGGGTGTCCGAACGCACCTATAGGTGGTAAAGGTACCGAAGGGGGCACTGGGATCGAAGGATAAATAGGAGCTGACGGGGCAATAGTAGATAATGTTGGAGACGTGGTGGCAGGCGCTGGTTCAACAGAAGTGGATTGGGGTGCGAAGACTTCGGTGTTGATGGCAGTTGATGAGCAGTCCACGCGGGTAGGGTAATCACAGACGCCAAGTTGCTGAAATCAGAATAAAGCTTTATTAAAAAGTAAGGATAACCGCCTAATGGGTGGTTGCGGAGCGTGAGTTCCTGGGTTCAATTCCCAGGTTGAGCAAAGTGTTATTGGTTTCTTCTATAAAATTATTTGTAACAGTTCAGAGTTTAGATTTGTGCCCGGTTAATGGCAAAAGGGTCGCCCCTATTGCATGGGCCTTAAACGTACCAGCGAACTGTTGAAGTATTTAGTAGGTGCCTACACATCTGCCCAATGTTTTGCGGTCCTTATATAATACTAGCTTTCCGCCAGCGGCTTCGCCCGCTATCCCACGGGAACCATACATTTTACCCGGATAAAAAGTAGCCTATGTGCTATAATTATTCCAGACTATAATCTATCTCTGTGCCAAATTTCATCCAGATAGAATTAGCGAAAGCTAAAATTATACCTAATAAAAATAAATCTATGAACACTAAAACAAGAAGAAAAATAACTATAAAAACTTGCTACGGAACTGCGAAGGTAGGTATTCAATAAAACTACTATATAACACTGCGTTATACTGGCCACATTGCAATAAGGATCTCCATTTAAACATAGTTGCATGTGAATTGCAATGAGTCACTATTACCTACATGGTAATGCTTGCGAGAATAATTTTATAGACTCTAAAACACTTTTATATATTATCTATACTTATAATAAAATTTTACGATGTCTATACATTGTAGATAATTATCTAAAAAACTAATATTCTTATTATATGTATGTTAGTACACGCAACACACAAAAACAACTGCACGTAATTGAATGCAGTTTTTACCGATGTATCTAGAGGTCGAACTGAAAATATAGAATACCCTGAGAAGATTAGGAGGATATTACACGTAATACATTTATATTATCTCGTTGGTCTAGTGGTCCCAAGCGCGACTGCTAGGCTAGAGGTTCTAAGTTCGATTCTCGGATCGAGTAAAGTGTTGTTGGAATTTTCTGTGAAATTCTTAGTAGCTGTTTGGAGTCTGGATTTGTGTCCATTTGATGGCAATAGGCTCGCCCTCTAAGCTATTACATGGGACTTATACATACCGGTTAACTGTATGTGTACATCACTGCCTAACTCTTCGAGCAATAACGGCGTGATGGTATGCTAAGTTATATTTATAATTATAATCGTGGTAACAGCCCTTTCAGAACCGCGACAAATGTTAAGTTAAAAATATTCTCAAAGTTACTAAAAGAAAAAGAAGGCTGAAAATAGAAGTTATCCTAACAGTAAATCTATACTAATGTTATAAAGAGGAAAGATTTGATTGTTTGTTTGTATTGAATAGGCTCCGAAACTACTGGTCCGATTTGAAAAATTCTTTCAATGTTGGATAGCCCATTTATCGAGGAAGGCTATATACCATCACGCTACGATTAATAGGAGCGGAGTAGCAATGAAAAAAGTTATCAAGACCACACGGGCGAAGCCGCTGGCGGGAAGCTATACTTCTTATTATTGTAACAGGTCACTGGCACACATATTTATTTGTAGCTCTAGTAACCTCGAAACGTATTATGAGTGTGAAATAATGTAATAAGCGCAATTTATATTCAGACAGTGCCAATTACTGGAGTTATTAAATTAAGTAAGACAATGGCCTGCTTAATAACTGCCTCGATAGTCTAGTAGTTCTAATTACCGCTACGCTCGGGGTCTTGGGTTCGATTCCCAGGTCGAGCGAAGTGAAGTTTTCTATGAACCTCTTAGTAGCAGTTCGGAGTTAAGCTTACCCCGTATTACATGGAACTTAAATACACCGGCGAACTGTTGGTGTATATTTGTATGCCTCTGCGTAGTTAAACGATTGTGTGCTTTCTTTTAAGTATTCTAGTATACCAAAAATACTACGGTTGAATTCAGAACTTCCATAAATCGTTTAAAACCAGGTAAATCTTCAGTACCTAATTATCTTAAGATGATAATTGCAAGAAATAAAAACCAAACTAAAAACCCATCACAAAATTATAACTTTATAATTATGTCCTGCTATGCGGAAGGAATGCAATCGGATAGTATGCAGTGCGGCCTGGTTTTATAAAAGGTCAAACGGCAACATTTTTATAACGAATTCCGACCAAAACGATGCTTTTAATTCATCATAATAATATGATTCACTTAAGGAAATTGCCGAGGTTTTAAAAATGATTCCAGAAAAATTGTTGCATATC
This sequence comes from Acronicta psi, assembly GCA_946251955.1. NCBI lineage: Eukaryota > Metazoa > Arthropoda > Insecta > Lepidoptera > Noctuidae > Acronicta > Acronicta psi. The sequence continues at coordinate 13,097,535 of OX276469.1, read as the reverse complement.
GATATTATTAGTTACTACGCAGAAGGCATAAATAAATAAATATTTAAGATATTTTAATAAGTAGGTACCATCTAGTCCCTAACTTAGCAGAGTTTCTAGGTACTGTGGGTTCTATATGTATAATGTTTTTTGTTTACTCGACGGGGCTCCTTTTTTATTTCTGTAAATAGATTCTTTAAATACACTTTTAAAAGGCAAGGCATATCTTTAAATACTACATGGCGCCGGCATTTCCTAACTGACGACCTCTGCGAAGAAACGCCGAAACAAACTCAGCGAATCATGGTCGCTTTTAAAGTCCAGACATAGTAACATTATAGGAATATTATGTGAGTGTCACAATGCAGAGAGATGTCTGAAAAGGCCTTGTGAAGAAAAAAGATATGCCAGTGCCGTCTAGTTTAAAAAATGTAAAATATTAAAAAAATGTCTTTGAAAGATCTATTTGCAGAAATAAATATCATTTTATATACTTTTGTGTATGTAAATACATACTGATAATACATAAAATACACCCAGACTAAGGTATGTGGTAAATATAAGTAGCAGTTTGGATACCTGATTGTACGAAAGGTCAGCAGGACACTGGAACTTCACAGGCTGTCTCCCAACGCATATGAAGAACTCGTGGCAGTTATACGCATTTCGGAACGCTTCAAAGTCTTTTCTGCACTGTGGCTGTGTTGGCGGCTGCTCTCCTAATAAGAAAAAATATGTGTCAGAAATAAAAGTGTGTTAAATACTTTTGTTGGCGTGTGTGTGTGTTTGTGTCTGTCTGTGGCATCCTAGCTCCCGAACAGATGAACCGATTTTGATTTCGTTTTTTTTATTTAAGGTGAATGAGTCGGGAGTGTTCTTAGCTATGTTTGATGAAAATCGGTCCAAGATGGCTGCCGCTACAAAATAGCGAATAACATATTTTTTCACAACTCCCTCAATATGAGTATCAAATGAAAGGGCTGAACTAGGAGAATACTGTACACTATGATAAATTTCATATCCAAGATGGCCGCCACCACAAAATGGCAAATTACATTTCGTGTCGGGGGTTTTCTAAATTTTTAATTTAGGTTAGGTTATTGATATTTGATTGAATTGTTTTTTTGTTCTGTCAGTGTGTGTCTTGGCCATCATTGTAGTAAAACTACTCCTAGTGTTACTAAATTTCTCTTTAAAAACCACCATAGTTTGATTTTCTACATCATTTCACTTATCTCACGAACAACTTTCATTTAGGAATATGTTTAATATCAGGTCGGTCTCGTCTCGAAGGGTTAGGCAGAGGATACAGAGGAGGACACAGTTCGCAGGTGCGTTTAAGTCCTATATTATATGGGGCAAGCTATGACCGAATATTGTACCAGAGAAAAATTGTTACAACTCATAATTTAAAAGAGTGTCCATGGAGTTTTTTGTCGGATTCTTCTCCATATGGTCAACTTTTTGGAACCGAGCATCTAGAATCATTTAAAGTTTTGTAAATGCTTGTGAAAGCTTAAAAACATTTGAACTTGAACTTGAAATACCAAACACTGAAAACGAAATCATACTGCTCGACCTGGGAATTGAACCCCGGACCTCGGGCGTACTAGTTACGCTTAGGACCATTATCAGGCTAACAAAGCATCTTACATGGAGGTTTTATTCAGAAAAGATAATATTTATATTTATATGAGTCCTATCAGGTTTGTCCTTTCGCTTAATCAGGGTTCAAACTTAGCATTTTAAAATCATTTAGGGGTTATAAGCGTCACGGGTTCACTAGGTCAGAGGCTTCCTTTGATTTTGTAACAGTGATGACTCTAATGCGGATTTTATGTAACCCGCCTGACATTTCCACGTTTGACGACATCTAGTGGTAGCATTAAAATTTACATATTCTGATAGCTATAAGCGGAACCAGTTGGGTTTTTATTGGTACCTAATAAAAATATCTACAGAAAGATGACTTTGTCCTTTTATTAGAAAACTAGCGACCCCGCCCGGCCCGCTGCTCGGAAATTTTTGCCTCAGTGGTCCCCAAAGTTGACTGGATCGCGACCCACCTAATAGGTCGCGATCCATACTTTGGGTGGTGCTGCAATTATAACCTTTCTAATGTTGTCTCAATTTCTTTTGCCTTTGTCTCTTATTGAATAGCAGTATGAAAAGTTTGCTAACTTTTCAGACAGCGCTTTTCGCTGAAGTTGGCTTTCTTGATTGGCTTCATTCACTTCGTTCTTTGATAGCCACGCTTACCTTCTCACAACATATTGCCAAATAAGCTATATTTCACTTGTAACTTACTTAGAGTAAGTCACATAAAGAAGACTAGGATTTCGACCAGTGGGGCTAACATGCACGCCGCGAGAACATTTTGTCGACGCTTATGTCGCGGTTTTGTCTCGTTTTCGCAAAAGAAAGAGCAAGACAAACGAGTAGACAAAATTTTGTCGTGGCGCGCATGTTAGCATGGCAGGATTCTGAAAAGTCAGTGGCTAAAATAAAAAAAAATACATATACAAAAAGGTTGACTTACTAAGTTTCCTACTTTCACAGTTCACGTTATCGGAATAGTCGCAGTACCCTCGACTCGAGAACAATAATCCAGTGGGGCATTCCTGTTCCACCGCCCATCCGTCCCAGCAGTTTAGGTAATTATTGCACAGCTGTGGTGAGGCCACCTGGCCCCTCTTTCCCTCGCACAGCGGGTTCGGTTCAATGAGAGGATCTCTGGTCAGCGTGAACATCAGGTTGTGGTGGTAGCCCGGATCCTTACGCATCTGTTCAACCACTCGGTTTGAAACTGGGATTGTGAGTGAGAATGTGTTGCTGAAGTCCTGTTAAAGAAAGTTGGTTGGTTATAAGGTTTTGTGTTTTGACATAATGGTCTATAAAAGGACCTTGTTGTTTTTTTGACAAAACAAAAAGACACTGTTGTGCTACAAAAAAGAGTCTAGGATTTAAAAGCTACGATATTCGCCTCTCAAGAATCCTGATTAATTACCGTAGAAGTATTAAGTGTAAATAAATAAGACAATTGACAATGGAAAATTTAGTATATACTTATTATATTATTTTATTAAATGGACTAGTTTTATGTTATGCTATGTTAATCCTGAAAGGCGTACAAATTTTATATGGAAACTAGAAAAAATTCTTAATTTATAAGTTTATAAAAATGAGAAGAGAAGATGCAAGAAGAGTTTTTTTTATATGGATAATTTAACATCAAACGAAAATTAAAGTAACGTTTCTCATTTTATGAATTATCACCGGTAAAAAAATCAAGTATTCGGCCTGAGTGCTTACCTTTATGAAACCGAAGAACGGGTTCAGTAAACTCCCATAATAAGGTAGATGACCGGCGTTCAACCTCAGGTTTTGCAGGAATGGGTTGTTTGGGTACGGGTTGGAGTTGGAATATGTCTTCACCAAGTTCCCGTCTTCATCGTAAACTGAAATTTGATTTGATTGATTATGTTTGTGATAAAATAAATTAAAAATTTAGAAAACCCCCGACACGAAATGAAATTTTCCATTTTGTGTTTCCATCTTTGATTTGAAATTTATCATAGTGTTTAGTATTCTCCTAATTAAGCCCTTTCATTTGATACCCATATTGAAGAATTTGTGAAAAATATGTCATTCGCTATTTTGTGGCGGCGGCCATCTTGGATCGATTTTCATCAAACATAGCTAAGAACACTCCCGACTAAATCACCTTTCAAATAAAAAAATCAAAACAAAATCGGTTCATCCGTTCGGGAGCTACGATGCCACAGACAGACACACACACACACACACACACACACAGACACGTCAAACTTATAACACCCCGTCGTTTTTGCGTCGGGGGTTAAAAATAAGGACCGACGCGATTGCTACGCCCGAGGTCGAGCAGTGTTGTTGGGTTTTTCCGTGTAATTTCTAGTATCTCGGAGTCTGGATTTGTCCCCGGTGGGTGGCAATAGTAATAGTAAAATAATAATAGTTTACGTCTGATTAAACCGTTCGGCGCCATATGCTTATTATATTGGGGGCATTTTGACATTTTGAAAGCAAATAATAATAATAATAAATATCTTGGGACATTTTTACACAACACCATCTAGTCCCAAACTAAGCAGAGCTAAGTAGTATGGGTACTGGACAATGGATATAATACTTATATACTTTTTTTTTTGTAAATACATACTTATAATATATAAGAAACACCCAGACAAACACAAACACCTAAGTTTATCACATAAATGTTTGTGTCTTGCGGGAATCGAACCCACGACCTCGTGATCAGCAGTCCGGTACTCGAACCACTAGACCACAGACGTCGTCAAATGTATGGACATGACATTAGTCACAGCCCGATTTGTTGAAAACTTGTGTCATTTCCATACATTTTGTTTCTATTCGTATGACGATTCGAATGTTAAATTGCAACTTGTCTACAGGCTCTGGTATATTATATTTATATTCGTAAAACAAAATAAACAAAATATTCAGCTACCCGTTTTATCCCAACAAAGTCGACAAATATCGACAACATAAAACACGGATTGACACACAAAGGTACCGGCCACCCTACTCTAAAGCAACTTGATACTCGGCTGTCGGTCGCGTTGACGTATGAATCGCCCTTAACGCTTGACGGACAAAATAAAGGACTGTAAGACATATAGTGCGTCTCAGCGCTGAGAACACAGCGATAAATACTGGTTGATGTTGCACGCACTAATAAATAAAGGAGAGGTGCTCTGTCCGTCATTTAAGTACTTGATATTTTATTGGTATATAAATAATACTAGCTTTCCATCAGTGGCTTCGGCCGCTGGGTATTTCTTATAAATTATTTAAAAAAATCTATCCCATGGGAACCATACATTTTACCAGGATAAAAAGTAGCCTATGGGCTATTCCAGACCAGATCAGATCTATCTCTGTGCCAAATTAGTAGGATTATTGTAATTTTACATTTAGGTAGTTTTCCACATACCAACTCAGACTGAATCTATAGGCTTCTTCTCTAAATGGAAGACTATAATTATTTTTATTTACTGCTTCATTTTTTTTTGTAGTTGTAAATTTGACTGCTGCGCTCAAGGTTTACGGGTTCGATTCCCAAGTCGAGCATAGTACTACCTATTGGTTTTTCTATAAAATTCTCAGAAGCAGCTCAAAATTTTGGATTTAACTTAACATTCCATCACCTGTGTTTTCCAAAGGGTTAAGCAGAGGTGTATTAATGTACCTAAACAAACAGTAGGCAAACCTATTGCCGTTAACCGGGCATTTTCATGAAAAAAAAAACTGATAGCTCTTTGCTCGACCTAAAAATCGAACCCAGTACCTCGAGCGTTGCACGTGCACTTAGGACTGGTTTTTTTACCCTTACTTTTTATATAAGACCTAATTTTATTTCAATGAAGTTTGTTTTAAAAAGTTTAAATTGCAACGTATTTATTTAAAACAGTCAATAACGACAGAAAAGTTTTTTGTCCTTTATTTCAACTTTAATATCCACAATGTACATAATATTAAATTTATGCTAACCTTTTAAAATATATTGGACTGAAAAATTGCATGAATATATTAAAACAATGTTGTAACATTTCTATGTAACTAAATACCTATCACAAAAGGTTATTCTCCGAGGTCAATGACCGCGAATGAACAGCATATTATGAGATCCTCGCTGTCATGTAATCATGTTCGCTGTAATTGAAAGATGAAAGGATAGTGACCTGGCATCTATCCTATTATATTGTATCAGTATCTATCCAATGATATTGTAATTTGATAAATATTCATTGACGATAACGCAACATAGTTTTCTGTACTAGACATTAGAAGATGCATCGTCAAAATAATTATTTGATATTGTACCTAATGTTTATCCAGGGTCGGACTGGCCATATTATAACCAGGGTGGCGATTACCAGTCGGGCCCTAGCCTGCATGCCCCCCCCCCCCACAGGCCTGGCTTGCGGGCTATTTCTGAACGGCGCGATCACTTTTGAACAAATTAACCGATTTGGATGTGCTTACACGAGTTTTGACATTGTTTATGAGTAAAAAAAACTATTATTTTCCGATAGTATTCCTTTTACCGATATCACGTCCCAGGCCTCGGGTTTTTGGGGAAGGTGACCCACCGGACCATTCCGGCTCAGTCCGAGCCTGTGTTTATCTACCTAAAAGTAACGATTGAGTAAAACCTTTTTGTATTATAAATCAAAAGTGCCTAATCTTGAGCATCATCCTTTCGATTTCTGCTTACATTACGATCGATAGTACCTATCGAACGTAGCTTTATTACAATTTCGGTTCATATTTTATGACTGTAAGCACTTCCTCGGAAATTATCACTCAATGTAAATTGTATATAAATAAAAATTCAAGGCAATTGAGGTATACAACTATCAGAATATTTTACATTACTGTTACATATTTTGCGTTTATCACAGTCAATTTATAGATGGGTGGCAGTTCTTGATCCTCTCGTTATGCTTAACCTTGCAATTCGATCGATCCGTGCTTTATATCAAGTTACAAGTAGGTACATAAACAAATAAAAATATCTTGACTCACTTCACTCCAAGTAATTCCGTTTACAGTTTGTTATAATAGTTAACTTATAAAGAGGTTAACTGGGGTGAAAATTGAATGAAAATGTCAGGTTAGTGCGTTGATTTGACGTTTTTTTAAGTCAGTCAGTTAAAGTTACAATATTTGTACCTACCTACATTAGGCCTTTTAAATAGACACGAGTACTTTTGATAAGTCAAACACTAGTGGCTGGGTCCAAATATGGAGTTAGAGTTGATCCTAAGATTCCGTTTGTCAATCATCGTAAAACAATAGAACATCATTGTATGTGATTTGGGATTTTCTTTATAATCATTAGAAGCTCGGATTTTGGATAAATTATGCTTAGTTACTTAGTGGGAATAAGCTCTCTGTTACTTGTCACCTTAAAACATACATGCAAATTGTAAGTGTCAAACCCTAGGAAAAATATAAATCGATTATTTATTTAGTTCTTTATTTACGAATATCCTTACAGGCAATATATAAACACTCACGCCTTTTTCCTATGGGGGTAGGCAGAAATTACAGAACACAACTTGCTATAATATAGAAAAAAAAACCTTATTTAAAAATTATTTATCAGTCTCAACTTTATAAAATAAGTTTTATAGACACAGAGTACATCAGAATATGTCAACATCATTGGCAATGAGGTTAAGAGTGTGGAGTATTAGTATTAGGACAATAGAATTTAATCTTGAGAATAAGGGTTGTAGGATAACCCCTATTCCCTTAAAAACCCCCCAATAACAACTAATTTGTACTCACATAACAATCTCTTCTGACGACCATTGCTCACGCTTGCGTCTGCGTCGCCCTTTGCGCACGCGACGAAAATAAATACAACAAGAGTTACAATAATTTTCATCTCGATCCTTGTAGGCAGTGAACGGGCAGGACAATGTCAGGGCTAAAAGCAAAACCTAGCTTATATACCATCGGAGAACGAAAACAAGTACTTGACTATACGTGGGATCTAGTTTTAGTCAGGATACTAAAGGAAAGCCTAAAAGGGTGCGCGCGTTCCATAATACGCGAAGTTTTTATTGTTGGATGGTATTAAATTGAGTCATCGGTTTTAATAAGCTCTTTTTTATTTGTTTTTTTGATCTTTAAGTAAGATGTAGAGGTGCATTTTGTGCAGATTAAGCGGAGAGCTACCGTATATTGTTGGGATGAAAGTTTTTAGTTTTCGTTTGAAAGTTTCAGGATAAAAATAATTCAATATTTGATTGTGTAATATATACCTAGACATTTTATAACACAACATTTTACTTCACAAATCAGCTCGATAAAATCCATATCGATCTTTAAAATTAAATGATCCCCACGCTAAATACTCTCATCCTTCTAAACTTTCCATAACTAAGTATTGTGGAGTCAGCTAGACCAGATGCGGCTGAATATCAGTACTACACGAAGCGACTGCCATCAGAATTCCATAACTTAATTTCTGAGCAATATCGATATCCTTATATCCTAATCATATAGGATCCATGCTACGCCTCACGGGAGCCACCAAAATCAATGTACTAGCCACCCTTGTGGTATAAATTTAGGCATTTTAAGCTTTTGACTGCCATTAACAACTAGCCATAATTTAGCCACGAGCCCTTCAAGGCTTTACCTAACCAAAATATATTACAAAATAGCTGTTCTCTGCAGCATTACTCACATTTATTTATTTTTTCCCCAATCTCGTGGGTATATCCCAAAATTCATAATAACGTCATAATAGCTATCTATGTTCCAAATTTCAGCCAAATCCGTTCAGCGGTTTCAGCTGTGCCTTGATCGATCAGTCAGTCAGTCAGTTTCTTACATACCATCACGCCTATCTGCCTAGGGGGTAGGCAGAGGCGTACTAATGTACACCCACATTTTTCCGGTATGTTTAGGTCCCTTGTAATAGAGGGCGAGCCTATTGCCATCAATCGGGCACAAATCCAGACTCCGAGCTGCTACTGGGAATTTCACAGAAAACCCAATAACACGGCTCGATTCGGGGATCAAACCCTGAACCTCTAGCGTAGCAGTCGCGTTGAGGACCACTAGACCAACGAGGCAGCCAGTTTCTTACTTCAGTTATATCTTTACATATGCATCAACAAACCGCAATGCGTATACATAACTCATATTATCTCCAGCCCGATTCCCGTCTAAGCCAACCCGGTTACACTATTAAATCATGGTCGTAGATCAGATAGAACATTCCCGAAGCCTCCATTAATCAAACCTGTCCTGTTCATCTCCATTTTGAAGCTTTATTGCATGCCCTGAGATATAAATTACCGATGTATCTTGTTAGCAAGACGATACGTTATCAATTTCTTGTTACGATATAATGCGTGACTGACACTTAATTTGGAGTTGATTTTATCACAAACTAGCGACTCGCGCGCAGCTTCGCCTGCGTATCCTGGTGGATTAGAAAAATATACACAAAATAAAGAATACAAAAAGAATTATCCAATTTGGTGCAGTTGTTCGGAAGTTATGCGTATACAAAAATGAGTCGCTAAAATGTTTTTTTTTATACTACTAAGGTGGCAAACAAGCATACGGCCCGCCTGATGGTAAGCGGTTACCGTAGCCTATGGACGCTTGCAACACCAGAGGTATCACTTGCGCGTTGCCGACCCGAAAAACCTTTTAGAGGTTTATGGAGAATTCACTGCGCCGACAGTTTGACGGAATATACCTTCCCTTTCTGCCAGCGCAGCGCATCTTTAGAAGGAGCTCTGGTGGCCTTACTCACTGCAGGAATACAACACACAATAAAGTGTGTTATTTGGCTATGTATTTCAGCGAATCATTTTTATTTATATAGAAGACTAGCTTTCCGCCTACTACTTTCCGCCACGTGACTTTCATCCCCTATTTCAACCTCTTACAGTCCTTTTTCCGCATTAAAAAACCTATGTCCTTTCTCAGGCTCTAGACTATCTGTGTACCAAATCGTTATCGAGGAAGGCAGAAGCTAGTAGTTTATCTTATCTTATCTTATCTTATCTTACTAATATTATAAATGTGAAAGTTTGTGAGGATGGATGGATGGATGGATGTTTGTTACTCTTTCACGCGAAAACTACTGAACGGATCTGGTTGAAATTTGGCACAGAGATAGATTTTAGTCTGGAATAACACATAGGCTACTTTTTATCCCGGTAAAATGTATGGTTCCCGTGGGATAGCGGGCGAAGCCGCTGGCGGAAAGCTAGTAATGTTTATAAATACACAAGTTAGCGACCACTGTAGCGATCCTTGCGTAGGATTCCCACATGCTTTTATTGTATGTACTTAGTTTACTTAATTACGTAGGAACATGCGCGAATGCCTTCCGCTAACTGCTCCATTAATTATTCAGAGGAATTCTGTTAAGAACAACATGATAATTGTTAATTAAATTGTCATTTTCTTTTATATTTCAAACTGACCCGACGGACATTGCCCGTCAAAATTTTAATGTACCTACCGTTTATTTAAAAAATGCCATAAACAAAAGAACTTCCAGTTTTTCCCGTATTTTCACATATTATGGGCGAGTTATTTATTTATTTAATTACTACGAATCCACCAATTACAGTAACTAAAAAAAAAAACTAAATTTATTAAAATCTATAAAACAAAGCAAAGTATGAATTGTTTATTCCCTTAAAAACCTTATTAAACATGTTTTAATAAAACAATAGCCGTTCTCAAGTGATTCGAAATGCACGTGATTTTGCTCAAATCCTAACCCCAAAGTACTTTTTGAGGACGTGCTTTTGTAGCTTTAGCTTAGCTAGCTCAGCTTTAGTAGCTTTAATTTATTAATAACTCAGTTTCTAGGAGGCGACATAAGACATCAGTAACACAGAGTCTGTTACACAACCTCTGGATAATCGCTAACCGCTGGTTAATTAAAAAAACGGAACAAAGTTTGTACAAAGTTATCTGCCAAATAATTTAACAGGAACTTATTAGGTGATGCAACAGCCCCTTAATATTTTATACATACAGGAATTCTTATTTTTAACGGCATATGTATGTTATATATTTACGGTTGTAGGTATATTTTTAAGTAAAGTATCCAATAAAATTACGGCCAGATCGAGACGCCCATTTTTTAGTTGGTTAACGCAAGAAGATTTATTTACAAAGAACACGCAATTTTATTGGGTACATTCCTAGATAAGAGCACTCTTTATAACAAAAGAATACAGCCCCTTTAAAATGTCGGCATTCAACAGGCTAAGTCGAAGTGCTTTTTAGTGTTAAACATGCAGTAAATGCATTGAATCTACCCGTTTGGCCTGCGGCATCACTCATTATTATTTATTTCTCACGAGAAAAAGCTGTAAAACAAAATAAACATCTAAAATAAGAATAAATGTTAAGGGTACTTCAGTTCTCAAATCCTGAGCTGGTAAGGGCAACCTTTTTGGTCTGAAAATGCTTATAAAAGAATACCTAGTCCATTTTAATTTCACTCGACTATGGTGGATCCAAAGTGCATTAAATGAAGTTAAGGGTACATAGGTAAAATACCGAAAACACCACGGTGTTTAAAGCATTTTGTTGATGAATACTCTCATTCATTTGCCCTGAAAAAACACCCAATATACTTAAGGTTATTGCGAATAGTTCGTATTGTTTAGAATACCTATAAGTTTGCTCATTTTTTATAAAAAATGGTCGAAAACGTGTAGTTTTCGTTCTAAATCGTAATACCACTCATTATTTGCAGATAAATTACACACCAGAAAAAGCACAGACTTGTTTTACAATTCGTATTGTTTACATTTTTTTATTTTGAACCGAATAAACTAATGGACATTTTGAGAGTCTGTAGTTTGTTAAGTAGATGAATTAACTTTTTCGCATTAGCCTAGTGGTTTTAACCGCGGCTGCTACGCTTGATGTCCTAGGTTTGATTCCTATGTCTTGTCGGTGTTACCCATTTTTTTTTCTAACTTATCTGTGCTGATCGTTGTGAAATTTCATCTACGTTTACATAAATATATATGTTAATGTACTTAGAAACGAGTCAATTGATCTATGTCCTATTAAAAAAAACGTATCTCCAATCATGCCGATAATCAGTTAAGTATGAATTGGCTACATAACTAACCAACATTAAAAAATAAGAACTAATCTTAAACCCAAAATCACCTGAAACCAAACCAGTCGAAATCAAACTTTATCCTCACATAACTAAAGCAATTTATGCTCTAAATAATTTAAGACAACATCACAAAATCTCTGATAAAGTGAAACCAATGCTTCAGAGGAGATCACTTTCTACTGCGCGCGCGCCGATGAAAGCGATATTAGCATGATGCGCACGAAATGAACAATAATTATGTTACACTTACGCTCATTATATGCGTAAATAGGTAGAGAGTGGATTATTGGGTGTAACGATATGTAAAATATGTGAATTCTGATTGCATCTTCAGATAGTAAAACAAAGAATGCAAGCCGCCCTAATCTAGCTACTGTTTGCTAGACCATCACGCGCGTATTCCCTAAAGGATTAGGCAGAAGTGTACTACTGTTCATACATAATTCTCCGGCCTATTGCACAACCAGGCACAAATTAACTGCTACGTGGAATTTCACATAAAAACGCAAGAAAACTTTGGTCGACCCGGGAATTGAACCCAGGATCTCTAGCGTACCTGACTTGGAAATCTTTAAAGTTTTTTACGACATCTGTGGTCTAGTGGTTCGAGTACTGCTGATCACGATGTCGAGGGTTTGATTCCTACAGGACACAAAACATTTATGTGATTAACTTAAATGTTTGTGTTTGTCAGGGTGTTTCATAGATAAATATTATTAGTATGTATTTATAAAAAAAGTATATAAGTATTATATCCATTGTCTAGCTCATACTCGTAGTACAAGCTCTGCTTAGTTTGGCACTAGATGATGATGTGTAGAATTCCCCAAAATATTTATTTTATTTATTAGGTTTTAAGCAAATAATAAATTATGTTCAGCAGTAATCTTGAGATCATAGACAGAGCTATCTATTTCTAATTCAATACTCACTTTTTAATTACTCAGTCCACCAACAGAGGGCACGAGTAATTGAAACGATAGAATGTACCATCACAAGATAGATTGCCTTATGTGACGATAGATGGCGTTAACATTTGAAAGGTGTCATTGTTAATTAGTTTAAAAAATAATTATTATATTGTTGAAATTATGGTTTTTATATCCTAAGTGTCAATTTAAGTCATTGAATTTTGTGTAGTATACAATTATTATTAATTATTATTTTGTAACAAATATTTTTAACACCATGTAGGGTAAAGAACCCTATTGCTGACACCCCCCCAATTTATTGACATCCTTTTGTTATTTTTAAAATATAAGGAAACTTGGCAACCCAAGAGTGATATTTATTAAAATTACTTTAGGTAGTTCATTTTTTTATGCCATTGTTAACACCAATCAGTCAAAAGAACTAAAATGCCGCCAAAACAGCAGATACAAACAGTGCAATCGGTGTGTCAGGGAGAGAAAGTTGGTTTTCTTAGAGTTTCGATAAGGGAAGCGTTCATTTTAATCATGTTAAAATATAAAAAAAATCGAATACCTTTCTTTGAATGTTGTGTTAAACTAATATTGAAGGTTAAAATAACAGATTTCAATGGTTATTTCTCCATTAACTGTGTTCTATGAATTTTTACAAGGTGTCGATTTTTGGTATCTCGAAAATAGTGTAATTCCAATTTATTGACATCTATGTCAATAATTGGAATTTTTAAATTAGTTTTTGAGGAGGTTCATTCAATGATCAGTACTTAGTTTATGACTTAGTATAAAATTACTAATTAGATTTAAGTCAAAATACACCTTTATTCCAAATTCTGACATGGGTGTCAAATTAATATAACTACTTATAAACATCAGTGTTGGTAATTGGGCAAGGCTATGTCAATAATTGGAATAAAATGAAGACATTCTACTACTACTTATCAGAGTATTTTGTCGACGGCTGTGGTCTAGTGGTTCGAGTACCGGACTGCTGATCACGAGGTTGTGGGTTTGATTCCCACAGGACACATGAATTAAAAAAATACAAAATGACGACTTTCATACGCTTTAATGTGCGAACTAATTTTCAAAATGACCTTTAGTTGTATCAATTTTCATTTTAAATTATCATTTAGGATCTATCTAGTGATTCTATGAGGATTTATAAACTAAAAACTAGGAAATAAAATCAATTATTAAATGAAACAAAAAACCCAACTGCGTAAAAAGTACTAACTAAAAATCTAATAAAAAACAAGCTCTGTGATGTTGGAAAATGTATTGTAGGCGGGACAAGCTGCTCGTTCATAAACAAAATTGTTTCTTTGCTTGTTCCGCCTGCAATACATTTTCCAACATCACAGAGCTTGTTTTTAGATTTTTAGTTAGTACTTTTTACGCAGTTGGGTTTTTTGTTTCATTTAATAATTTAATAGGTACTAAGAAAATTGCTATAATAAAAAGGTGTCAATAAATTGGCACAACGCCTGACGATAATAGGGAAAAATGTGTCAATTTTTGGGTAAATCATACTAAATCAATAAAACTTGAAAAAATAACACCAAATATAATTTATATGAAAATTTTGTTTATTGGCAAGAAACTACATTAATTGCTCTATTATTTTGAAACTGATATCCAACGGGCAATACCGTAAAATGTCAGATATCAAACCATTTTGATACGACAGCCCTTAAAGTGTCAATAATTGGGTATCTTACCCTATATTTGTTAAGAAATAAACTTCTTATGACTACTTAAGTAATACTATACAATGGAAAATAAAAACACAATTAAATCACTTATTTATTTCTGATACAAAAACTGAGATACATGAACTGACAAGTACTTAAAATGACGTAAATGAACACGGAAAAAAACAACAAGTAATTGAATAAAATTTAAGATGAATATTACCGTTATCCTTTTACTTTTTACCCGACTGCGCGACAGCAAAGTAAGTGTTATGTTTTCTACACGTATCTGGGTATCATTAACAAATTTTTTGTCTATTGTGATACTTTAACGATCAATATATTTTAACCCTTTTTTCTTTGTAACCTTACACCTACAGTAGTGATCCTTTTGGATAGTTATTGTTAAAAGTTAAGAACTTTTGTTTAGTTATTTCTATAAAGCATGTTGTGTTCTTCTATAAAGGCCGGTAACGCATCGGTGGCAACCACAATGTCGCTGATTTCCATGGGCGGCGGTAGCCACTTACCACCATCAGGTGACCCGCATGTTTGTTTGCCCCCTCTGTCATAAAAAAAAACAAAAAACGATTTTTTATACCCTAAAAGCAAGCAGCTGGATGCATTTTTATCAGCATAGTCAGGCAGAGGTGTACTAATGTACACCTACAGTCCGCTGATAAGTTTAGATCACTAATCGGACACAAATCTAAACTCTGAGCTGCTACTTAGAATTTCATAAGCTGCTTCAGCTGAACTGGGAATCGAACCCAGGACTTCAAGAGTAGCAGTCGTGCTTAGTACCACTATGCTATTGAGTATTTATTGCTGATTGCTGCAACAATTTATATACCTTTGAACTATAAATATAAAATGTATCTGATAAATTCAGCGCCAAGCGTTCTTTCCATAAAATAAATCTCTTCAAATAAGGTAAAATAGAGTGGTAATAACATGTTTATTGAGTGTTCGAACAATGAACACGGTAAGTGATGATTGGATATCTTCGGACATGTCCGGGGCAGTTAATAACTATATTGTAAAAAAATACATGAAATACTTCATTCGATTGTTTTCGACCAAACTGAGAAAGGTGAAGGTAAAATAACTACTTACATTCAACTTAATAATGCCCCTTTTTTGTTTGTCGCAGTTCCCGTGCATTGCCTGGGGCTGCCCAGAGCTTGAATATGCAGTAAATTCACAGATCAGGATTTTTTTATTCATGTAAATACATGACGACCCCTGAGAAGAAACTCCGAAACAAACATAAAGAATCATGGTCCCAAAGTCCATACATAATAATCAGTTACTAAAGTAAACATAACCAGTGCCTCGACCATGAGTTTTTCTCACTAGACTCGCTAGCGACGCCGTAAATTATTTGTATGGAAAACTCTCGCAGCGTCTCTAGCGGTTACGTAAGGAACTAAAATCTACTATGAGATTACATTTCGTTTCGATGCGTAAAAAACCTATCGAAAGTCATTCGATAGAATGGCTTTCGATCGATTCATGGTTGAGGGGCTGGTGACGGACTCTAGCCCATAAATCTGTATAAATAATTCAAATATATTGCCCATAAATGTCAAGTTGTCTACTAATATTATTAAGAGAAAAGATTTCATTTCATTGGCTACCTCGTTGGTCTAGTGGTCCCAAGCGCGACTGCTACGCTAGAGGTCCTGGGTTCGATTCCCGGGTCGAGCAAAGTGTTGTTGGGTTTTCTGTGAAATTCTCAATAACAGCTCGGAGTCTAGATTTGTGCCCGGTTGATGGCAATAGGCTCGTCCCCTATTACATGGGACCTAAAACATATCGGCGAAATGTGGGTGTACATTAGTACGCCTCTGCCTACCCCTTCAAGGAATACAGGCGTCATGGTATGTTAAGATTTCATTGTTTGTTTGTTTGAATTTGATAGGGTCCGAAACTACTGGACCGATTTGAAAAATTCTTTCACTGTCGGAAAGCTAAACTATCCCCAGATACAGGCTACAATTTAAGGCAAGAAACACCCAGACCACGCAAGCGAAGCCGCTGGCAGAAAGCTAGTTTTGTATAAACACCCTGATAGCCCAACTTTTTATGTTGATTGTTGATTTCCACGCATGCGTGTCTCCCCACACGCGACGTTCTCTCGTAGACGTAAGTACATATAAAAAGGTGGCACAAACATTATAAGGAGTCAGTCAAATGTGCAGCGTCATATTTTAAGGCTGTATTGATCAGGTAACTGACTGATTCTGTGACGGTCGTGGTGAATGATTCTGATCCTTTTTGTACGCCAATAGGTATCCTGCTGCCTCCCCAGGTGCAGGTTATTTCATTGATAAAAGTAGCCAATTCTAGTTATTTTCAACGTTAAAAGATCTATCCCGCTTTAATGAAATTGTAATCGATAGAAAGAAATTATTATTATTATTATTATTATTCTTTAACAATATAACATTGTGTCAGAATTTATACATAAAAAAAAATATTATAAAATTAAATTAAAAAAATTAAATGCAATTAAAAATATTAAACATTATTACACATACCATAAAATTATTTTGAATTATGAATTATTTATTATATAAATAATATAAGAAAGTATTAGATCGATTTCGATCGATTAAAATTGAATCAATTGAGTCGTTTTAAATAAGTTTATCCGAATATTAAATATTTAATATTATGGTACACTAAATCTTTATATATATTTACATAATGTACAAATTCAAAAAAAAAAAATTATATACAAATATCGAATATAGGTGGATTAATTTGATATCAAATTCATTTAGTAGAAACAGAAAGAATGAAAAAAAGATCGCCACTTTCTTGCATACTTCTTCCACATCCAAATCTTGAAATGCGTGACTGCGAGTAGGAACTACGCATCTGACCTTATTGAAGGACCTCATCAATAAGGTTGGTGTACGTTGTCTTTCTAGGGCGTCCCCTTGGTCCTTCCACTGACTCGCCATATAAATCCCTTTTGTTAGTCGTCATTCATCCATTCTTTCGACATGTCCATACCATCTCGACATACTTATTATTCTTCCTTATCCGGGCTACTAAATAATGTTTAAAGCAATGTTGCCTTTTCAAAATATTTTCCATCTATCATACATTATTCGGAAAAAAAATTAGAACATCTATACTAATATTCTAAAGCTGCAGAGTTTGTTTGTTTGATTGAACACGCTAATCTCAGGAACTATTCGTCCGATTTGAAAAATTCTTTCAGTGTTAGATAACCCGTTTATCGAGGAAGGTTACAGGTTATGTATCATCACGCTACGACCGATAGGAGCGGAGTATCAATTAAAAATGTTCCAAAAAACGGGGGAAAATTTCAACTTCTATGAACGCAGTCGCTAGCAGAAGCTTGTATATTATATTGGATATAGGTATATCTCCATAAAACCTTCATCCCACACACAAAAGGGAACAAACACAATGCTAATTGCCTCAATCATGGTCATTAATTGTTAATACCACACAAATGCCACTTTCCAAATTTCCGCAACACATTCCATTCAATTTGCACAACAATCACTAATTACTAATGACCTAATATCATTAAAAACATTCGTTTAAACCGGATAAATGCATTTAGGCATTTGTAAATTTTCTTGCAGAACACGTAGAACAATAACAGGATCCGAAGAGTTTACGAAGAGAGAGATGGGTATATAGAGAATGTTGGAGAGCGAGGGAGACAGAGAATCAGCGTAACCTTTCGCCAAGCTGTAACACAGCTAAGAATGGATGACAAAAAGTGAATAAGTCAGTGCGGCTTAGAGTGCGGTGCGGGCGTCAGTCAGATATTAATAAAGTCACTTATAAGTGACATTTAAGTTAAATAAGTGATAGGAGAGTGTTGTCACAAGATGGCGTTCCGATCGTGCGTGGGAGTCGTTTTATTGGGCTGTTTAGTTGGTAAGTATTTTTTTCTAGAAAAAAAAACATAAATTATAACATTAATTTGAATAAATTAAACCAATTAATTATGTTAACTTATTTCAATTATTACAAATTCTAACAATGAAATGTATGTGTAAGTTGTGAAATTAATAATTCAAGTCATGTACTTTCATTACGATATACGACCTATTTCGGTAACCTTTAACAAATCAATATTCAGTGGAGCAGTAAGTATTACAATATGTCAGGGTACTAGTTAGCCTTGACGCCTAGAAATACAATTCCTGTCTAATTTTAATGCTAGACTTTAATCAATAATAATATAGCGATAATAACGTGATAAAAAACTTTTGTAACTATTATTACCTAATACTAATTATAAAGAAGTTTACACAATCACATAACAGTTATAAAAATTTATAGTTCTGTTGCTGTCATCGTTTAAATCCCCGAAGAAGAGACATCAACGCGCGAGCACCTTTGCAAAAGAGAAAGTATTTATTTTTCTGAAGTAACATTTGTCAATATTCAACTGATTTTAAGTGTTTTACATAACTGAAAACTGACGTTTAATGACTAATAAGGACTCATTCTTTAACAACATTTGGAATCTTTTAAAACTGCTTCTTTGTTTCTTGTTTTACTGACGGTGTATTCAAAGCCTATCTGAACTATTGACTTGAACCCGCTTTTAATATATATAATGTTACACAATAGTGAAGTTAATAAGGGGTGTGATAGGGTGGGGTATTGATCCCTTGGACATGACATATAGGGAAGGCAAATGCGGTTTTTAATCGGTATGAGTCCAGTCCCCAGATAGTAGGGACACAAGAGGATTCTCTACTTAAAAAAAATTAAAAAGAGGGAGGGCGTGGGGGGACAGCTCACAGTAAAAGGAACTGAAAGAACATAAGAAAATAGAAGACTCTTCGCAAGTGACGTCATTCTTATCGTTATCAGCCTTGTTATCAACAACCTTCTGAGGTGGTTGTTCACTTCTTAATGCAATGCATTTAAACAGTAAATAGATTATTACAGTTACGCAGTTACCTCACATACAGGATCAATTTTGAATGGAGAGATGCCTTAGGAAAGTGCACAACAGCCTATTACAAATAAAAACTTAGCTGCTACTGACAATTTAAAAAAAGAAATAAAGAAACATTTATTTAGAGAAAACCAAATAACATAACACGACCTAGAAAGTATTAGTCGCGTTTTTTGGTAATAGTATACCTACACTAATAGTAACAGCTGTTCAAAGGGGAACTCCGTAAGAATATTAAATAATAAATAAATATTCTGGGACATTTTTATACAACATCATCTAGTCCCAAACTAAGCAGACCTTGTACTAGACAATGGATATAATACTTATATACTTTTTTTTTTGTAAATACATACTTATAATACATAAGAAACAAAAATCTAGAAGAAGATTACAAATTATTTTTAATGAAGGAAAAAATCGGCTGGCGAGCAGGATTCGAACCTGCGTCTTCTGGTTCGGTACACCAGACGCAACCAGAAGACGCAGGTTCCAATCCTGCTCGCCAGCCGATTTTTCCTTCACTTTATTGTTATAATTTGTTTGCGGCTGCGGCTACGACTAGGGATAATTTTTATTTCATCTAAGCTTAAAATATGTTTCCCTAGATGAGCAGAATCAAACAGTTACTCGATCATTATCTAAGTTCAGCTAACAGTAGTTAAACGATCAATTCTGAGTAAAGTAACGGAGAAATGGTGTAGTTATTCAAGGCACGCAGCGCCGCGGAATCCCATTAACTTCAAATGAGTACACAATGGGTACACGGTGTACTGTGTATGATACAGAATTTGTAATAAGGACAATTTTTTTTTATACTAAGGTGGCAAACAAGCATACCGCCCCCTGATGGTAAGCGGTTACCATCGCCTATCGACGCTTGCAACACCAGGGGTATCACTCGCGCGTTGCCGACCCGAAAAACCTCTTAGAGGTTTATGGATGATTCACTGTATCGACAGTTTGAGGGAATATTCTTCTTCCTGCCAGCGCAAAGCATCCTTAGCAACCTTACTCGCGAAACACAACACACAATAAAGTGTGTTATTTGGCTGCAGTTTTCTGTAAGGTGGAGGTACTTCCCCAGATAGGCTGCTCCAGAGATGACATGATACATAACAACTATAGAATCACTGTAATTCGACCATGATGACCAGATTTTTAGAAGTTTTCTCATCATCGACCCATTAACTGTCCCTCTGCTGGGCACGGGTCTCCTCTCAGTATGAGAGGGACACCATACTCCACCACGCCGGCCTAATGCAGGTTGGCAGACTTCTTCGTGAACAAGCGGTTGAGCAAATTCACCGTTAAAGCGAGTGATAATTACGCACACCTTTAACTTGTCAGTGCAGTGGTAATTCATTTAAAAAATAAATGGTAACAGTAACAATTGTTGTGAATAGTGTTGAGGATGATGCAGTTTGATTTTAATTATTAATTAATAGTAATAATTACGGTTATCGATCGAAGCGTTGTAGCACAATATTCAGACAGCGGTTTTCGTACAAAAGTACGCGTATTAGGTAACAGAGAAATCAGCTCTTGCTTCACAAGTTTTGGGCATGTTTCATCTGTTTAAACATTGGCTGTTGCAAAAATGAGTTTTGTGTTATTTGAAAGTGTAAAACTGATTCATAAGTGATTCATAATTGCTATGGGTTACGAGTTTCATAGAAAAACCTAAACACTTTGCTTGACCTGGAATATGAACCAAGGACAGGAGGTACCTAGTTAGCCTAGGGCGGGCTATAGTACCGCCGGGGTCACGGAAGAATGTCCACACGTACCCGTGACCCCGGCCCTAAGGTGATGAGGCGAACACCCGTCTGTTTTTAGTGGGTAGACGTCCTTTTCAGGGCGGAGTCCCACACATCGCGCCGTCTTCCCCGGGGCGGCGTGACGGTGCATAAAGCATTTTCAGACGCAAAAAAAAGGGCGGGCTATAGTAATCCGCGTTGGCCTAAGTGTGTGTTAGTTTTCTTAAAAACTTATACTTAATTTGAAAAAAAAATACAAGACTTTCGCATAGTAAAATGATTTATAAATTCAAGGTTGAAAGTTAAATAATTTTAATTAAACATTCCTGTTATTATTATAGCTTTGTGAATATATTAAAATATTTTAATCCAAGGATGATTGTTCCGTTAATAACGAACCAATTATGTTGTTATGAAATTATAGTATTATGCTCAAAAAAAAGAATTCAATAATAAAACTTACATATCATCCCTACATGAAATTTTAAAATCTTAAAGGTCAAATTATACATCTTAGTATATGTATATAATCTTGACAAACAATGAGATATTTGAAAGTCATAATTGCTATTTCAAGCATTTACTTCGATAAGAACGGATGTTATCTTTATTCAAGCTTTTCTGAGCGTGATTTCAAGGTTAGTTTTTGTCTGAATAAAGCACGGAGGCATAAGGCATACTGTTCATCTCATAATTGATCATAATTAATTTTAATTAAAACAGGGGAATACGATATCCATACATGAGAGCTGATTATATGAGCTGTGAAGTCCCGCCCTAGTCCTGGGTTCGATTCCAAGGTCGAGCAAAGTGTACTGGATGGTGTGTGTATTTAAAATTCCCTGTAGCAATTCGGGATTTGGATTTGTTCCCAGTTCATGGTAAAAGGGTGTGCTCTTATTACCTACATGGGACCTAAACTATTAATTAACTGTGGGTTTAAGTACATAAATAAGTAATTGTTATTTGTATGATATTATCTGCTAGGTAACATAACGGGAACTTTCTAGGAGGCGGTAAAACAGGCCGTTAGTCTCTAATATTGTATTTAATAAAACAAAATCCTTTTTTTTTATACTACTAAGGTGGCAAACAAGCATACAGCCCGCCTGGTGGTAAGCGGTTACCGTAGCCTATGGACGCTTGCAACACCAGGGGTATCACTCGCACGTTGCCGACTCTAAAAACCTCTCAGAGGTTAATGGAGGATTTACTGCGCTGACAGTTTGAGGGAATATTCATCTTGCTGCCAGCGCAGCGCATCCTTAGAAAGAACTCTGGCGACCTTACTCACTGCAGGAACACAACACACAATAAAGTGTGTTATGTATTTGTCTGCAGTTTTCTGTAAGATGGAGGTACTTCCCCAGATGGGCTGCTCCAGATTTAAGCCATAAATGGCTGTGCCCTACCTCTCTTAAAAAATACATTAAAGCCTTGTAGTACCAAGCTTTGTAATTATAAAAAAACACGTATCTAATTATAACTGCGTTTAGTTTTATCATTTAGAAAGTACCTTTGCAATCGGTTCTATCTTTACGGCGGCTAATTACAGCATTGAACTTAAAGGAAGTGGCCGCGCTCAATGTGAACTACTTTTATTGTCAACTTGCGCGTGCGCAGGAAATGTGGCGCTCGTGTCATTGGGCTTAACAGATATGTAAAAAAAGTTATAGGTTTTAATCTAATGTAGGTATCGCGTTACAGGGGTTATATTTTATTACGAATATTACAAAATTCGAAAGTAACTCTGTCTGTATTCTTTTCACACCTGAACCGCTGAACTCATTTATATAAATGAGTTCAGCGGTTCAGGTGTATATATATTTCGCATGGAGGTCTAGGAGGACCTTGAAGGCCTTTCTTCATAAAGGAACAGCTAAAGGAGGTATAGAAACAAAGCTTATTTATTTATTTATTTATTTATTTATGTACACACTGAACCAGAAAGTTAAAAAATAATAATAATAATATTAGGACTATAGTACAAAGGTACTGCTTATTTCTATAGAAATCTCTTCCAGCAGACCTGCGAGAGGAGAATTAAAAAAAAAAGAAATGTAGACAACAGTGTGGGAAAAATAACATAAGTACTAATACATACAAGCAAACACATAAATTACATATAAAAAAAAAAAAAAAAGTATACCTATGATACAATAAATAATACATATAATAAATATATAATGCATACTATAATAAATACACAATAATTTATATAACCAAAAATATATAAAAATTTGCAAAAAGCTTCTGAAGTTTTTGATAGTGACTGAGAGAGGATGGTCTCCTCGCAAATTTTCTAGCATAAATTTAAAATACATAAGTATTTTAGCTTCTTGTTTTTGCACTAATTTTATTTTTTTATTTGTTGATTTGGTTCAATTTACAGTCTTCTTTACATGATGCCATAAAAAAATAGTCATCTAGCTAGGCTATTGGTTTTCAACCAATTCTACCATGTATGTTAATTGTACATTGACAACTAAATCATTCATTCAATTTCTTCTTCCAGTGCTCGCGTCGGCAGCAGGGCCCAAACCCCAGAAGGGTAGGAAGCCGGCGAACCTTCCAGTGAGGACCATCGATGCTAATAAGGAGAAGGCGGAACAAGAAGCAGAGATCACCAATGACTGCCCCGAAGATGGATTCTTTGCTGATGCTGAGCAATGCGACAAGTACTATGAGTGCAGGTAAATTATTTCAATGGCAGAAAGTTTTATTATAAGCCTGTAATGTCTCACTGCTGGGTAAAGGCCTCCCCACTCTTCCGCCACTTCTCTCTGTCCGCTGCAATCTCCAAACACAACACAAATGTACTTGTAAAAATCCATAGAAAAAAATGTACATTGTACAAATCCATAGAAAAAAAATGTACATTGTACAAATCCATACAAAAACAATGGACATTGTACAAATTCATAGAAAAACAATGTACATTGTACAATTACAAAGAAAAACAATTTACATTGTACAATTACATAGAAAAACAATGTACATTGTACAATTACATAGAAAAACAATGTACATTGTACAATTCCATAGAAATACAACGTACATTGTACCATTCCATAGAAATACAATGTACATTGTACCATTCCATAGAAAAACCCAATAAAACTTTGCTTGATCCGGGAATCAAATCCCAAGGCACCAGGTATATTTAAACCTTTTTTTTGTTAAAAGACTTCTTATCAAATTTCGACTGTAGGTAAATCTCACAAACGTTAGAGAAAAACAAATATTTTCATTTTGTTACTAAATCACGTTGGATGAAATAAATCACAGTCATCATCTTACCTTATTTATTGCGAACCCAAATGTACGTGTTAGGCTTAGTTATCCTTGATAGTTCGCCGACCTTGTGCGATTTTGAGAATTCATGCATAATATACTAGCTTTCCGCCAACGGCTTTGCCCGCGTGGTATTTAAAAAAAAATATACGCCTATTGTTACTCGGTAAAGATGTAACTTTCTAATGCTAAAAGATCAGTCCAATAGTTTCAGAGCCTGTTCAATTCAAACAAAAAGATTAAATCTCTTTAATTTAATATCTGTATAGTGTGGTGAGAAATAAATTATAACTATTATTATTTTTATTATAATATTAGTAAAGACTTGCTGTTCCCCTCTGTGTTACTCGCGATCATTAAATTTTCCCGAAAATTTTGTTAAAAATTTCATGTTTCGAAGATCAGATTTTTTTTTGTTCCACTAAGGTGGCAAACACGCATATGGCCCGCCTGATGGTAAGCGGTTACCATAGCCTATGGACGCTTGCAACACCAGGGGTATCACTCGCGCGTTGCCGACCCGAAAAACCTCTTATAGGTTTATGGAGGATTCACTGATGCTTAATATTTTCCAATCCCATGAGAATAACCCAAACTATCGCTATGAATTATACCCTGTACGATATTCGGATGTATAAACAGTAATAATATTGTAAAGTTTCATTAAAATCCCTTCAGTAGTAGTTTTTGCGTGAAAGAGTAACAAACATCCATACATCCATACATCCATTCTAACAAACGTTCACATTTAAAATAATATTAGTAGGAAGGATATTTTTTTAAGTTAAGAAAAATCTTATCTTATCTTATCTTATCTTACGGGGGCTGGTACAACCAGCAACACTTCGACCCAATGGGATCTTTTGTGTTGTCCCCATTACCGTATATTCCTTACTCTTTGATGACGTGGTTTACGAAGTTAAGAAAAATATTTTTGTTCAAAACGTTTCTTGACAGGATATTTATTAAGTTTTGTGTACTCTTGTAATGTATGTACACACGACAACCACACAAGATTTCGCTTGCCATTTAAAAATCACCACTATTGCGATGAAATACGGGTGAACCAAATCGCAAAGCTTTATGTGTACCCGTCTGTACACAGTCTTGCAGGATAAAGCTTTGCATGAGGATACATGACTGGCAGATTTGCGTGTGTAAACAGACTTGCTGACTCAGTGGTGGAACACTGTGTGCTTGCACTAAGTGTTTTGCTGTTGTAAATGTAAAAGGATGCAAAATTAAAAAAAATACTTTCATTATCGGTATTTTATAAGCAATTGTTGTTGATGGTGCCCATGACGGCTCTTGCCAATAGCAATCATGTGGATCGTCAGCACTTTTGCCGACGTCAACTATAAAAAATACTTAACAAAGGTTCAATCCTCGTTAGCATAGTGATCCTATACACGTCTACTACACTCGAGGTCCTGGGTTCATTTCCATGTCGAACAGTGTTATTGGGGTTTTCAATGAAATTCTCAATAGCTCTGTGTTTGCGGAGCTAGATTCGGGACACTTCAAAAAAAACACGCAACTAGTGCGAAGCCAGAATCGGGACGATTCTTGACCATTATTTTCGCGCTGGTCAGACGCATACCGGCAAACTATGGGAGTACATTAGTACCTACGCCTCACAATTCGAGAAATAAAGCTGATATGAGATGGTATTATATTTTGGTAACACAAATATGTTGACAAGAGATAGTAACAAAACGTCTCCCAAATTTCAGGGGTGGATCAATCATCGAGAAACTGTGTCCTGACGGCATGGTGTTCAACGACTATAGCTCGCAGGAGGAGAAGTGTGACCTGCCCTTCAACCTAGACTGCTCAGCACGACCCAAGCTCCGTAAGTATTAGATTTAGCAAACTGGGCTACAAAAACTACTGTATTGTTAACCCATTTGACGAAATGAGAGAGGACAGGCTATAGTATGCCTTATTACATGGAACCTAAACACAGTGGCGAACCGTGGGTGTAGATTAGTACATCTCTATTTAATCCTTCGAGGAATACAGGCTCTTAGGCCTGCATACATGTGAGAAAAGTCAAAGGCCTTGGATTCCAAAGGTCAAGCTATCACTGTTTAAAGAGTTACTTAGAATTCAGAGGAATCGCTAAATGTGGACTTTATAGCCCTCTTCGTCACCCATTTTACTTTTTTTAATTCTTTGCTTATTTCAATTTATTATGAGTTTCGTAAAACCCAATCATACTTCTTGTAAAAAGATACTTACAGCCAGCTTAAAAAAATATATTAACTTGGATATACTGACTAAGAATTTATTACAAGTATTGAATAACTAAGCAGTTGCTATTTCCGATGAATTAGGAGACACGTGCACTGTGGAGGCACGTGTTTGCGTTATGTAATTAAATAGGGTTGTCACGATATTAGGAATATATTAAATATTCTGTGTCTCCAGTCCCTGAAAAGGATATATGTCTAGTTTTGTTGATAAATACTAAATATTATGTAGTTTATTTGTTTAAAAGTTACTTAGTCATATGTACACACACTTCTTCACTACTTAAAAACCCTTTAGTTAAGCTCAATTACAGTATATCTGATTGAATGCTTAAAATCCATTGGTTTTATTTGGCTCTATTTATGATCAACCATTTCTATAAGGCCATACTAACTACTGCGAACCCGCATTAGGCTAGCGTGGTGAACTATAGCCTAATCCCTCTCATACTGAGAGGAGACCCGTGCCCGGCAGTGGGACAGTCCAGACAGGACATGTTGATAATCATAATGATAAAAAAATCATCAAATAGCCAATCAAATTAATTAAATAGCATTACATTACTTTTGGCAGCCATTTTAATAATAGGTTGATGACAGTTAAAGTGCCAGCCGTTCTTTTTTTTTAGTTTTTTGTCATGGCTCCTTGGCCTTTGTGCCATAGTGCCAGCCCTAGTAGGTTGAAACCACAGAGTAGCTGGTTAGTAACATCATTAGAATACAGATTAAATATAAATGCCGTAGGTCAATGAAGCTGGGACAACTTTCACATCTCAAGGGAAGCACGGCCTTGGCGGGCCGCCACGGAATTAAATACATACAGATCTTAATATATGCTCTATGACAAGTTTAGGAAGCATTTTTCTGTTAGTATGGTACAGTGAACAAAAGAAATAAGTAAACAGGCAATCTGTGTTTTGACAAAAGTTTGTGATATACTTATATATATTTTTTTCTGCTTTAGGGTTTGGTATGTATGCAGCTAGCAACACCTGTGTTTTCACACATTTTGCATAATAAATTATTTCACAATCTTTGTCAAAATACAGATGTATTGTATACTTATTCTTTTTGTTGACTTTACACAAATACGGGAATATTTCATGGTAAATATTACAATAATGGTTCAGTAGCCCGTACCTTCCGACTTCATCAGACCAACTCTGAATTCATATGAGCCAGTCTGATGATGGGTTCAAAAGCTGGCCTTAAGATTTCTGAATCAGGTACAACAATGCGATGTGTGATTTTATTCCTCTTCCCAATTTCTTTTTTTTAGTCTATCTTTAAATATCGATATTCCCCAAAAGTTGGGTTACCGAAGTCTCGTGGCATTAGCTTCGTTTAAAATACAGGTATGAAAGCATAAGGTTAGACTGGAAGCTTACCCCAATATACTTGAGAATAGGCTACGAGGATAAAGTTGCAGGCAACTCTAGGGGCTAGACAAGTTGCATTTTTACATTTGAATCGACAAACGAAATGTATGTAAATGACATTAGTGACAGCCGAATTTGCCGAAAGCTGGTGTCATTTCCATAGGTACATTTTGTTTGTCGATTCGAATGTCAAAATACGATTTGTCTAGCCCCCCTGGTTGTTAGACGTTACATGTATTTTTTTTTGTAATGATAAATTATATTTTTCACATAACCTGCTATTTATACTTACACAGTTAAGTTACACTGTGACAAAGTGTTTGTCGGTTTTTCTCTGAAATTCTCAGTAGCAGCTAGGAGTCTGGATGTGTGCCCTGTTTATGGCAATCGCCCCGTATTACACGGGACCTCAACATACCGGCGAAATGTTTGTGTAAATAAGAACACCTCTGCCTAGCCTTTAGGGGAATACAGGCGTTATGAAAAGTTTATTTATTTGTAAACGGTTATATATTAGCTTATTTTATTTTATAAAGTATTGTTTGTGTGAATTGTTCAGAATCTGCTTTCCAATTTCAAGGAAACCGCGACCTCAAGAAAATTATGCAAGTGTTGTTGTTATTTCAAGTATAACCGCGTTTTTTATAAAAGTATTACCTACCTACTTATATTAAATTAGATTCTTTTGTCGCTTAAACCGCTGTACGTGCTACACTGGATGTAATGAACATTTTATTTTCAAACTATTATGGTTCTCCAATCCTTATTAAAGCTGCTAATTATTACGTTTTTCAAGTCGAATTAGTCGAAAATATTAATCTAGGTAATCTATTTAAATACAAATTATCACTAAATGTGTGAAAAGCGCAAAACTTATTGTATTTGATTAAGTCTGAGGAAGGTTCTTATGGAGAGAAAAAACGTAAAAACTTTGTTTTAGAGAAATAGGGCAGAACAAGGTCTGCCGGGACAACTATTTCTATAAAAATACTTTTTCTCATTACCAGAAACGCCAATCCCCGCGCTGCACTGCCCTCGCCAGAACGGCTACTTCTCTCACGAGGACCCTAAAGAGTGCGGAAAGTTCTACTACTGCGTGGACGGCAAGTTCAACATGATCACCTGCCCCGACGGCCTGGTGTACAATGACAAGACTGGCATCTGCACCTGGGCTGACGAGGCCAAGAAGAAGGGATGCGGCGCTGCTGGTAAGTTCCTTTACTCTCATCATGAACCCATTAATTATCCTACTGGGGCACAATGCTCCTCTCAGTAGGGGAGTTATTAGACCATGCTGGCCTCATGCACGTTGGCGGACTTTGTATCTACGAGTTAGTCCTGTGTCGATCGTGATTGAACGAATCCAAATGAACGAATCGCGCTCTCTGCGTGACCGACCGGGTCGTCAATCTCTAAAGACCCGGGTCGTTCGTGATTGACGGGCGACCCACGATCCGCGGCACATGCGCGTGTGCTTACGACCGACCAGTACCGAATGACCGGCGACCGGCGTGCGACCCGCGATTGATACAATGCCCAACCAATACTCAGGACCGACTCTCGGTTTCATCTCCCGGAATTAGACAGAATCAAATTAAAATGGTCGATTATTACTATTTTTTTATTTAATAAAATTCGACTACTTACATATTTTATTTATAATATTTAAAAAGCTCTCGGCATAGAAACACTCGAAGCATTGTGATTGACTCTCATGACTCAATCGCGCTAAACTAAGATTGCAGAGCTAAATTCGACTTTATGTTTATAGTCTAAGGTATTTTTTTACGTTTCGGTTCTCGTGACCGATGACCGACGTTTTGATCGAATCTTTTCTGTCGGTCACTAGGCTCTTCGGTCACGATTGACCGAGATCTCAAAAAATGACCGATCGACACAGGACTACTACGAGTAGCAATTTAACTGCCTTGACGTGACTTCCTGGGTCGGATTTCTTGGTCTAGCAGTGTTATTGGGGCTTTCTATGAAATTCTCAAAAGCAGCTCCTTGTTTGGATTTGTGACCCGTTAATAGGAATAGGCTCACCTAAACATACCAGTGTGTGTGTGTGTGTGAGTCACGCGTGTGCATTAGTACTCCTCCGCCTTATTCTTCGGGGAATACAGGCTCACGCCTGGTATATCTAAGATGCAATGAAATGTAGTTTTTTCGAACTTTGTTCTTGACGTGAGTCCCCCGACCGCATGTTTTTTTATTAGTAAGTACTTGGACGTGCACTTCTTAATTCAATGAACTTTAATCATAATTGAAATATGACATAAAACGCACACAAGTGGAACTCAGTTGGATTCTTATACTTATATCCGTATATTCAAATTATTTTTTCTGTAGACGTGTTCGCCTTCGACTGTCCCCCTGTGAACGAGACCTTCGGTCTGACGCACCCCCGTTACGCTGACCCTGACGACTGTCAGTTCTTCTACGTGTGCATCAACGGCAACACACCACGTCGCTCCGGCTGCAAGCTGGGTCAGGCCTTCGACGATGTCCACAAGAAGTGCGAGTGGGCGAGGAAGGTGCCAGAATGGTGAGTAACACTGAAGATAAAATATAGAGACAGGGATAGAGACTGCTCTTTAAAGAAATGTATCTGCCCCATTAATGTATTGGTCGTAAATGGGACTGCTGCCAGGTCGGTGTTTGGAGTTATGGCAATGGAAGGCGCATTGTGGGACGGCCTCCAATGAGGTCGTCAATCCATCTCATTGGGGGCCGTCCAATGAGATGGATTGACGCCCTGGTAGTGGTCGCTGGGAGTCCGCGATTGGGACCGGTCCCATCATGGACGTGGTAAATATTATTGATCAAATAATCATGGCCATGAAATAAAGGGCTAGAGAAGGCATGTGTGGTTTTTAGTCGGCAGGAGTCCGACATATCCTGTCGCCTCCCCAGGCGGGAGGTATCCCTGATGATTTTCCGCTTGAAAAGGACAGTATATGATCGGTCCTTGCGGAAATATACAGGATAGGCCTTTGTTAGCTGGTATGATAATAATGATGAATAGCCATTGGCTTAGCAACTGTTATATGGGACCTAAGCATAGGCACCTTCGAACAGTAGATGTACGAGTATATTAGTGCACTTGTCTAACCATGTGCGCGTGGGGAAATTCAATCAATAGGCTGCGTTTGCTTGTTTTAAACGAAGCCAATTAATAGATTTTTTGGTATAAACGCAGCCGTATGGTAGTTTAATTAACGTGTATTAAAATCTAATAATGCCTTTTTACAGCGCGGACTGGTACAAGGGACAACTGACTGACGCCGAGCTGGAAGCGCTAGAGAACCCCCCCACCCCCAAGCCCAAGCCAGCAGGCAGCTCGTCTTCCCGCCGCAAGCCACAAAGGCCCCACAAGGGCAAAGCGGTGGAAGTCGACGAAGAGTAGTGCATTTAATGTAGTTTAGGTTAATAAAATATTTTGTAAGGACTATTTGGTTTCATTTTGAAAACTTATTCCATTGTCATGCTTGGAGGACATGCTTCTCAACTTGTAGCCCAGGAAGCCACAAGAAATGATATAATCTCAGGTTCATAGTCTGTATAAGGACAAGGTGACTGACTGACTGATCACTGACTGATCGATGAATGCCCAGCTTAAACCACAAATTGGATTGGGCTGAAATATGGTACACAGGTAGGGGTAGTTACTATGACGTAGGAAAGAATTTTGGGAACTTCCCTAAAGATTGGGAAAAAGTAGATTAACATTAATAATTCGTTAGGAATATCTAGTTTTTATATACTTCATTATTTTAGTTCCTCAGGGGACTACTAGAGGGCATTCCATACAAAAGAAGATAATAAGAAAAAACAAACATCAGTTTAATTAATTAAATATATTTCTCTTCTCGCATAACTTTCTATTTACATTTCCACTATTTCAGCAGTAATATTTACAGAAAAAATCTATTAATGAAAAATACATACATATGTCTATGGTAACTAATATCACTCACGAATCAACTGTATTTGGCAAATTATTCGTCATAGTGTTAAGAAAGTGGTAGAGTTGACACTGAGTTGGGTATTAGAAATAAATAGGACTCGGTGGAAATATATTCCAATCATTCAGTGAAATTAAATTAATGTAAAAGTAGCGTATCACAAAACGAAAACATAAGATTTTTAGTGTTGACTGCAATGTGGATACTAAAAAAGCATCCATTTTAGAAATGATAATTACGTAAAATCAGTATCAACTATAAAAAATGTGGCAATTAGTTAACAATTCTTTGTTTTGTAAGGCCACTGTAAGTAATTAAATCAAAAGTAAGTTTTAACCTTGCGTTTACATTTTGATAAAACAAACTTTAGTCAATCTTTAAATTTGATTTAACCTTCAATGTTCTATCTTTTTCTATTTTCTGTTTCGTTTTCGTCTTATGATACTATGTTTCGGAGCTCCAATCACGCGCGTCCGCAGTGAGGGACCAGCTCAGGGTCTTCGCAGGTCAAGCTCTGGTCATCGAACACTTGGTCTTCGCCGCAGGTGATGAGGCGGGGTGACCCTTCTACGCAGGTGATCAGTCTGTGGCAGTCTCCGGGCACGGGGAAGCGGGGGAAGGGCCAGAACTTCGCCGCTTGAGAGTTGGATGGCACTTTGGTTGGGCATTTGAAACCGACGACAGCTGTGACATAAAAAAAATAGGTATTTAATTTAAATATTAAAAGAAACTATCATATGGAGCAATTACACGGAAAAAGATTCAACTTCGGGAAATACTTGATTGCTATACTTGTAATAGCGCCTCTATAGTTGTATAAAAGGTAGATAGCATATTATACATGAAATACATACATGTACATGACATATGTATGACACATATACATGAAACACTCATGAGAAAAATATACATGAATTTTGATAACTTGCAGCAGAATGATGTCCGTGTCATATTATTAGTCAGCAAAGTAATACTGAAAATTAGTGTAGCAGCATTATATCGCATAAAATATGAATGCTACACTTCAAATACCTACTAAGAGAGACAACCAACTTATTAGACAATTAAATTAAATCAAATTAAAAAAAAAAAACAGTTACTTAAAATGTTGATGGATATTTTGGCTTTATTGGCTGGAGCAAAAGAAGTAGGTACATTCAAGGATCGTAGCTAGCGGCGTTCCGTATGTATGGATGGTTACAATTCCAGTTAGAACAGTACCTTCTGGGTTGCAGAAAGGCTGGAGTAGGTCGGGCCAGTTGCATCCGTGGGTGCGTTCATCATATACGAGGCCTGGCGTGCAGGGCTCCTGCTGGGGAATGCCGTATGCGCACTTGACGTAGCTGGTGGAACACTCGGCGCTGTCAGGGTAGATGCCGAACTGGTATTCGCAGCCAGGAGACGATAGAGGAACCACTGTAATTGGACAAAAATAGGCGTTATTGTTTTACCCATTGAGAAGTATGTACCACAAATTCTTTTTAACGTTGTGTGTATTTTTGTGACTTTTATTGCGAAACTATAAAGTAGGTAATAAAATAACAGAAAATAAATAAAATAAGCAATATTGCATCTTGAAGGTCCAATTAAAAAAAGTTCATTTTTTATTTAAACACTTCATATTTAATAAATAATTGTATTTTAATGTAACTACATATTTGTTTTTTTTTTTTCTAATTAAGTCTATTTTTTGTGATGATGGAATGGACCGCCATTGAAATGTATTTTGTTATACGATTCAATGGTGACAAATTAAAAATAATGGAAAATATTGTGATGGAAAAGTGCAGATTTGTTTCATTTGAAAACAACACTTTATATTGAGGTTTCCATTTTTTGGCCTCACGCAAAGTGCTATTTTGTAAAATCATGGTTTGTGCTACTAAAAAAAATATTTCTTAATAGCTTTCCTCCAGCGGCTTCGCCCGCGTGGCCATTAATATTTTAGCCAATGTAACTATACAAAAACTTGACAAATTATATACTGAAACCTTCCTCTAGGACCACTATATACATTGATAAAATCAGTGCAGTAGTTTTTGAGTTTATCGCGCACAGACAGACGCGGCGGAGGACTTTGTTTTATAATATGTACTAGCGACCCGCCCCGCCTTCGCATGGGTTTGAATTTCTTGTATTTTCTGTACTATAATATGTATGTATTATACATATGAACCTTCCTCTTTAATCACTCTATCTATTAAAGAAAACTGCATCAAAATCCGTTTCGTAGTTTTTTTTCTAAGTACTCACAGTCTGCTTTCCTGTTACCGCAGTCTACTGCCCAGTGGTAGTTGCAGTGGTTGTGCACGGCGCCTTTACCGTCGAACAGCAGTCCATTCTCGCAGGTCTCGACCGTCAGTGTGCCGTTGGTGCACAGGAAGAACTGGTCGCAGAGCTCGGGGTGCGCGTACGCCTGGAAATTGGGGAATTACCGTTTCAATCGTGTCTAAATCAAGTTTCAGAGCTGTCTTTTTATGTATACAATTTTTGTAATCGTTGTATGAATTATGGTGCACAAGATCTGATGAAGATATAGTGAAGAGATCCTCGGCGTATCTCAAAATAATTTATTGTTATGTAGGTATGTATCTTTTTTTAAACTGAGGATAAACATATTCTGATTCTGTCCTTTTTTTTCTCTTTTTTAAAAAGGAGATTTTTTATGCATGAAGACCTGAAGACATAAATAACCTACTTTAATATTATTTAGCACAGTACTAAAATAATATAATTATGCATTGTTGAATCCAAATCAGAAATTCTAAGGCGTTAGGTCTATTATTGCTTTTCTTTAATGTTTGTGCGTAATAAGTAAGATGAAAATACCTGGACTCCATACTGCTCAGGGCACGCAGGCGCATGCTCTAACAGGATGCCTGCGCTTGCTGTAACAATACATAAATAAAATTAATAATTATGTTCGAAATTTAATGTTGCAGTGAAGAGTACAATTTATTTTATAAACGCGGTTAGTAGATGGCGCCACATGAAGAAAAGTACCTACATAATATTGTCTAAAAATAACCGACAAAGATTACCTATTTAGAAATAAAACTTCCTTTTACGGATTTTATCGCATTTAGTTAATATTAAGTAAATCCCGATATAGGGTAACCCTTAGTAATTATAACGTCAAGGAGCTTACCATTTTAGTCTACCCGTGACTATAGACGCTGTAAAGGGTCCGAAACGTCGGGATTTCAATAATTTATAAACCGTAAAAAGTAGTTTTATATATTCGCGTAAATGTCAGAAATCTACATTAAATAATACTACTATTCATTTGATTTTAGTTGTTTTTCTAGTAGGTAATTTAGATTTTTAAACTAGTTATCGCTACTATTTAATTTTGTAAAATGATTCTTTTTTACATGAGTCCAATGAACTCTGTTGTGACTGCATATAAACCATCAATGTTATATAATAATAATAAATGAAGAAATGTTAAATTTTGAATTTCTTGCTTTCTTGCAACGCGACAATATTACCAACGCGCATTTACCAATCAAACCAGAGTCAACGATCAAGGGTTGGCAAGCGATAATTCGAGGTTGCACTTTCGATGTAATAACATGCGTGTGTAACGTGCGTTGAAGCGTGTCGTGTTGCAACCCTAGCTATGTGAGGTCGCCGACAATTGTTCGTAAATGAAACAGTTGAACCATTACTTGAAGTCAGTACTTAAATTAATTGTTTCACACTCCGCCAGAATGATTAATAAGGCGAATGAAATCTGTTTTAATGAACAAAGGTTACATAACCTTCGTCTAGTTATTTAAATGTTTAAAAAGATAGCTTGCAGGAAGTCCTCTTCAGACCGTTTGCTTAAAAAAAACGTTAATTTTAAAGTGTGAAAAAAAATATTTCAATATAAAAATGCATAAAACGAAACGTACAATACCTTTTAAAATTGAAACAATTTGATTGGTTGATTATTATCCACCATATTGGCTGTAGTCCTACCTTCCTTTTTTAAAAATTGTCATAAAACGCCGACGTCACCATACGGGACGCGCGTGTATCATAAAATAATATGAAACTAAAAGCATTGTGTGTGAGTTTGTGAGACTTTGAAAGTGTGAATCGCTGTGAATTGTCAGCATCCTATAACTGATCTCCAATGTCTTCAAGATCCTGATTCCTAACTACCTGGTAAGTTGTAGTTTCTTTACCACTTTACAACAAGGTAGCGTGATCTCGAAATATGGCAATAAGCTCGCGCCCTGTGACAAGACAATTGACCATAATATATACCTACATACATACTATGGGTGTAAGAACATTTCTTAATAAAGATCTAGATATTGATAAGTTACCTAACATAGGGAATAACTAAACTTAAAAGCGCATAAAGCTGCATTTCCACAAAAGATAATTATACGAGGAAGCTGAGAGGTGAACGAGAAATCCACCATAAGGTTTACGTTTCTTTTCCAAAGGATATTGCAGCCTATTTGGATGAGTTTTCGTTTTTACCAGAAGCAAGTGTACCACTTACCTTCTTCGCATATAGTATAAATGCAGCCTAAGGTGCCTTATAATACGAATCTATACTAATATTATAAAGAGGAAAGATTTGATTGTTTGTTTGTATGTGAATAGGCTTCGAAATTACTAGACCGATTTGAAAAATTCTTTAAGTGTTAGATAGCCCATTTATCGGGGAAGGCTATAGGCTATATACCATCACGCTACAACTAATAGGAGCGGAGTAGCAATGAAAAAAGAGATCAAGATAAATAGACGCAGTTTTGCAGATTAAATGC
Organism: Acronicta psi; assembly: GCA_946251955.1. NCBI lineage: Eukaryota > Metazoa > Arthropoda > Insecta > Lepidoptera > Noctuidae > Acronicta > Acronicta psi. The sequence continues at coordinate 13,060,853 of OX276469.1, read as the reverse complement.
CATCTAAACACCTTACATAATAAGCTCTTTGTTCTTTTACATTTTCAGTATTCGGTCAGAAAAGGCTTATAATAATAATTAAAATATTTAACACAAAGTACGCATAAAATTAAGCACGCTAATTAGCTAAAATGATCTTATTCACTAACAAACACATTTCCAAACATGAACTTATGCAAGCTTCGTAAACGAAATCATTTTAACTCTTTTACACCTAGACAAGTTAATTTGTTATTTCGCTATATTGTCATTTATTATTCATAGACAGGCATTGAAGTCGTACCAAGTTCGGTTGTTGAGCGTGAAGTCCGCGGATCAGAGTTCAAATTTAGCGGATTAGAAAAAACTATAGAAACATTTTTTAATGTGACCTTTAATATGTTCAAAATTATGTGATATGTATGGCTTGGAGTAACAAAATGATGAGTTAATAGATATGCAATAACATACCATACCATCACGCCTGTATTACCCGAAGGACTAGGCTAGATACCCCCTATTTGCCGGTATGTTTAAGTCCCATGTAATAGAGGACGATTGTCACGAACCGGGCACAAATCTTAGCTCCGATTACTACTACTACTGCTATTTACAACCCAATAACAATACTCGACCTGAGAATTGAACCCAAGACTTCTAGCGTAACAGTCACGCTGAGGACCTCTCGTCTATTTATTATAACTTATTCTATGCCACATTTCCGTCCATACCTCACCATGATGCAGGTTACAATCGTGAAAGGTCACAATTGCCTCACCCTACCACTTTCCCCCTTTAATGTTAACTAACCAGTTCATGAATCTATCGTTACAGTTCCTATGTTTACTTCCGATCAGGAAATGAACAAAATCATACAATTATAATGTTCATGTTGTTGGGGTAAGGGAAATTATGATCAAGGCTAGATTTTTTTAAACGCGAATCATTTTTAATTGAGAAAAGTCACGTTTATTGTTGGAATTATTTTATTACTATTTATCGATTTATGAAAAATATGCTGGTGAATGGGTGCCGTCTATGTTAGTTATTTCATGGCACAGCAATTTGATTATGTTATTTTCGTGATTTGAAGATACCTGTGTTCCCCGAAGGGTTAGGCAGAGATGTAGGTAGGTACAGTTCTCGCCAAACTTATTGTCCGGGTTGAATTGGCGCTAGCTATCTCTAACCCAGCCGCAAAAATCGGAGAAAGAAAAATATTAGATTGTAATAAATAAAAACGAAAGCTCAAGTCGTAATCTGTCGTTTTGAATTATTCTAATCCAATCTTTTTCTTTCTCCGATTTTTACGGCCGGGTTAAAGTTAGCTCGTGCCAACTTCAACCCGGACAATAAGTTTGGCGCAAACTGTACTAATGTAAAGGAGCGACCCCTCTCTCTTCTCAATTAAGTTTATCTTTCGCATAAAACTAAATAGGTACTAGTCGCATAGGAAAATATATTTATAAACAAAAGAAACATTGATGATGATTAATTACAGTAATAGATAATGAAATTATCTGAAACCATGCATATGTTATAGTTTTTAACAATTGAAAAATTAACTGAAATAAAACCAACCAACCTTGATGATATTATTTATATATGCCTTTTGATGATGTTCGCGGGAAATTAAATAAATAGAACCCTATTGGTGAAATAATTCAGATAATTATTTTTATAGCACAACGAAATAGTTATGCAATTTCTCAAAAAAACAGATAAAGGAATACTTCCATATAACTACAAAACAAAACGTAACAGCGATTGCGTTCCTCCCGCTCCAGATGAATAGCGTCGTGAGTGAGGCAACGTCACCGCAGATGTCGGCCACCGAAGCAATAACCTCGGCCACTTTTACTTTTACGACGCTATGCGAATGTACTGTAGTGGAACATCTTCTTTCAATTGTTTTAAATCGTTTAGGTTATTATTTAAATGAGAGTAACTATTTTTATGTTAATTATTATTTATTATGTTAGTTTTTTATGTTTATGTTAGTTAAGGTTTTAGCGAGGGTCTCGTGGCTAAGTTAATTATAATAATGCTGAACAACGGATCTGCAAGGTTAAGCTGCGGTCAGTCTGTAGATGGGTCACCATTCTACACACATCGAGACCCCCCGTGCCTCGAAGACCACATAAAGCCGTCAGTCCCGGTTGTAATACGAAAAGCCAATCGTTAGTGGTAGTCAGAAACCCAAAAGGCCTGACAATAGATGCTTAATATATGAAAAACTTGGACATAAAAATATAATAACAGTGTATAGCATATTAGATTCTAAAACTGGCGACTGTGGTGAGGTCCTAGGTTCAATTTCCAGGCCGAGCAAAGTATTTTTTTTGTATAATACTCTCGGTATCCGCTCAGAATTTAGATTTGTAAAGGCAACGGATTCGCTTTCAGTTTTGTAGGCTGGCATGGGCTGGTATGGGCTGACATGGGCTAGCATGGGCTGGCATGGGCTGGCCTGTGCTAGCATGGGCTGGCATGGGCTGGCATGGGCTTAAAAACACAGCAGTTTATCCCTGCATACGCCCTTTTTAAGATGTAGACCCGATGTTATATAATCAATTAAAATTCAAGTCTTTTCAAAGAGTTATTTGTATATTAACATAACACATTGAACTGTTACCACACATATTTTTTTAAAAGAGTATCTATGGAGTTTCTTGCTGGCCCTTTTCCATAAGACCCACTTTTTTTGGAACCGTGCAAATAGTTTAAGCTTTCAAAAGTACATATTTATATGGTCTAATTGAAATAAAAATATTTGAATTTGAAAATAAATCCAATTAGTGTTCTACGTCGCCTGCGGTATCAAATATATCAACAAAACAAAACCCAAAAGTATTTTTAGCATGTGCAACTGGTAATTAAAAATACTAATTATACTAAACGTTATATAAAAGAACTTAACCACTGGTATACTTTCCGTGACCTTGCGATACATTGCAATTGGTATTACTGACTGACAATGTGTGTTGGGCCTCTAAAATGATACAGCCAACATTTTTTAAAACACAAAAAAGTTTTTATATTTTTATTTAGCGTTTTTTGTGTCTAACTGCTTGTCAAAGGCTTCCCTTAACTCACCCCGAGATCTTCTATTCTGGACTTTTTAATATTACGTTAAGGAAAAGCAGTTTACATCAAGAACTCCAAATCAAACAAGGTCTCTTAGGCTAATCGTCAAAAAAAATATTAAGCAAACTGTTTTGAGGATTTTTACTCAGTAAGTATAAAACTACCATTCCTTTTGGAAGTCTATGGGGGAGGCCCTTGTTCAGCAGTGGACCTCTGTAGGCTGATATGATGATGATGAAGTATAAAACTTATTGTGACTCGGATTGGAATTTACGTAACATCTTTGACGCCTGTATCCTCGAAGGGCTAAGCAGAGGTGTACTAATGTACACCCATACATTGTCTGTATGTTTCGGTCCCATGTAATGGGGGCAAACCATTGAAAAACCATATTAAAACATTCATTTCATTTATTTATTTTTTCTTAACCTTTCTTTCTAACCTTAGGATGGACATGATTCATGTCCATCCTAAGGTTGTTTGTTAGAAATTGCTATTAGCGATAAGACCGACAGGACACAAGAGTAGTACACTCTTGTGTCCTGTTATAATCTATGTTGGTGTACAATAAAGAATATTCTATCTATCTATCTATCTAACACTCCTACTGGGAATCAAACCCAGGATTTTTAACTGTACTTATGACCACTTGAGCAATCATGCAGTTAATGAGACATGAGACAGTCCAGTAGTAGTTTGTTGTAAAAGAGTTTATTCATTGTTTTTATATTGTTTACAAATAAAACGATAAAATTACTTTTACGTTTCTCTCTTATATTTTTATTACACCAATAAATTTTTAATTTATTATTATGACGATTCGTATTGCTTTAAAAGTTTTATATGTAGTTTATAGACTACGATTTTTTTTCATTGCTATTTTATTTATACCTACATAAAATGTCAAATAAAAAGTGTATTAACCTATCCATACAATATTTCGTCTATATGTTTATGTTTCTTCATGCATAACTTGTTTTACATTTGTTTTTTTTTATAGGATTTAAATAAATAAATAAATATCCTGGGACATTTTTACACAGCACCATCTAGTCCCAAACTGAGCAGAGCTTGTACTATGGGTACTAGACAATGGATATAATACTTATATACTATTTTTTTTTTGTAAATACATACTTATAATACATAAGAAGAGAAGGTATATAAAAATTCCAGCTAATCAAATGATAGCTAGAAATCTCGAGATCAATGATCTTGTTCGGACCCAACTTGAGCACGCACCTCTGACGTTTCGAATTCACGTGAGTATTTTTGGTAATTGAAAACACCGTGAGAAAACCAGTATGCCTAAGAAATTGTCTCGACGGTATGTGTACCTTCACTAGGCCAGCGTGGTGGACTATAGCCTATAATCTACCTGATTTCATAAAACTAGAAGTCTGCTCTAAGTCTAATTCAGAGACGAAACTAAGCATACACTTACGCTTCCGTATGTCAAATAGTAATACAAATTTGACATACGGACGCGTATGTCAAAATTGTGTCCCCATGTCAAATAGTAATACAAATTTGACATACGGTCGCGTTACTTTACGCTTAGCGTTGGCTCTGAATATTAGCATAAGAGATACCGATTGATAGCAAACCAATTTACTTGTCAAGGAAATGTTATTCCTTGGAGGGTCACCGTAGTAATTTTGTTCATATTTTTCTCACAACAGACGGACCGGTAGGCATAAAACAGACAGACAGACTTTAGAAAATTAAAGTGTAGTTAGTTCAGAGTAAATCATCTTTTTGTATTTTTTAAGCTTTATCCAAGTTATTTTTAATGAAGGAAACAATCCTGCCCGCCAGCCGATTTTTTCCTTCATAAAAAATAAAGTGTAGTTTCTATTCCTCATTTGTAAACTCCATAAGTCTCTGTTCCGCTCATCGTTTGTTTATGCACTAACATTGTAATGCATCCGAGCAGTATTACTTGCACAAATATGAATAATTCATACTCTGGTTCGATTTAATCTCAGTCGCAGTGTCGTACGAATGTCGTGACGGTAAAACTAACGCGTCTTGAATTTATGATACTGTTGACTGATTTATGTATCTGATTTATTTCGATAACTCACTCATTGTTGCAGTCGTCGCAAGTTTTTTTGTTTAAGATTCGATCTTCGATTACCAAGTCGAGCAATGCCTGTAGAAGTTGCATTTTGACATTTGAATCGACAAACGAATAGAAACAAAATGTATGGAAATGACACAAGCTTTCGGCAAATCGGGCTGTCACTAATGTCATTTCCAAACATTTTGTTTCTATTCGTTTGTTGATTCCAATGTCAAATTGCAACTTCTCTAGGCCCCTGGGATTTTTGGATTGTTCCCAGGAATTTTCAGTTATCTGTTTTTCTCAGAACTGATGAGAGGGCTAACAGCTTATTGCCAGGTACTGGGTAGGTATACCTAGCTGCCATTAGCTTCTGGCACCCTATCTAATAACATGAGACCTAAAATATACCAACGAACTATGAGAATATTACTATAAACTTCCTCTTTTCAACCTAACCTCACGTTTGCACCAAATATTATATTCTTACTGAAATCTATAACACAAAATGTGTGTGCAACATTTTAGCGGCCCATGTGGCTAAAAGGCGAAAGTAGTTGCGAGCGGCTAGCCTTGGTGCGCAAGCGCAAAGTCGCCGCCAACGTTAACTGCTACAGATTAGATCGGTACATATGCTACATTAAACAACGGGTTAGCAGACAGTTTGATGTAATCGTTATAATTAAGATTGTTTAGCACCTATCTTGATAAAAGGTGATAGAACTCCAACAGCAGTCTACTCTACTACCTATCTCAGTCAACGAAGTTAGGGTCCCGTCCGAAAGTACCCCAGACATAACGATCCGTTAAAACAAGTTTTAGGTAAAAAAATTTGGATGGGTAAAACACATCAGGACCAGCTACAGTTCTCGCCAAACTTATTGTCCGGGTTGAAGTTGGCACGAGCTAACTTTAACCCGGCCGTGAAAATCGGAGAAAGAAAAATATTCGATTAGAATGATATAGAAAGACAGCCGACGACTTGAACCTTTGTTTTATTAGTTGATTTACATATCAGGACACTTAGGACAAATAATAATATACAGATAGCTAAGAAAGATAGCATAATTAAGATTAAATAACACAGACACGGAAATATTTGATGATCATTAAAATTGTACTCGTTTACTTACAAACTTACTTACTTACTTAAAACAATTTACATAAATATGTGGATTAGTGTGTAACGTATTGGTGTATGAGTGCATAACATGTGTGACTTATTAAAAAAATGCAGTGGTAACTGCTTCAAGTCATGTATGATTTCTAAATTAAGCTTTAATTTTATTTACAGTTCTCGCGAAAAACTCACAAAATACAAAAATCGTAGAAAGAAAAATATTGGATTAGAATGATTTAAAACGACAGCCTACGACTTGAGCTTTCGTTTTCATTTATTACAATCTAATATTTTTCAATTTTCATGCTCCAATTTTTACGGCCGGGTTTAAGTTATCTCGCGCCAACTTCAACCCGGACAATAAGTTTGGCGAGAACTATACTGCAACTTTGGCTCCCAAGATACAGACAATCGTCTAGTTTGGGATTTACTTATGAAGTCAATTCTATAACGTTATTTATACTATGATGTAGGCAACATTATATAACAAAGGACTGAATACATATTATTATTATTATTATGATAGAAACTTGTTAATAGGCAGGCCGCGATCGTAATCGCGTTTCAAAAGAATTGTAACGCACAACCTTGTTAAGTAATTATAAAACTATTTGGTAGTTCCTGTGCAAAACAAATTAAAAAAAACTCACACGTGTATTTGTTAGATATAGATGTGGTACACAAAATAGTGCCCTATTTATGGTTTGATTTAAGGACCTATGTAAAAAATAAAGAATCTAATGTTACTTTTATATGTGTGTGTTTTATGTCAATTTTGACACTGGTCTTAGTACTACGTTTGCGGCCACAACATACCCAATAAGCTATCTAGATCTTTAATAAAATACATACTTATCACAAAAAATAATTATTATCATTACTTTTTATTCGTGTGACTGTATTATCCTTCTTTTTGATTTTACCATTATCATTGTACCTACTTATAAATTCTTCAATTATTAAGTATAAATTATAATTGTTGTGTGCATATTCCTGTATTTTATACTCATTATAGTCTCATTGCCAATGTCGCAATTTCCTTGTGAATTCAAAGCTATTAAAGATCAAATCTACATAAGATGCAATTGTATGAATATTTACATTGTGACGTTGAATACGCAATTAAGATAAACTTACGATACTATGTTAATTATCAATGTTAACTTAGACAGTAATTGTTATATTCTTGATACCCAATACTTTGCTTGACCTGGGAATCGAACGCAGGACCTAGGCCACTAGGCTAATGAGGCAGTATTTTTATGACGTCAGAAAATGCCAGAAACGCTACCCTCCATTCTATACTCGGTTAAATGAGCATATATTTATAAACCTGATATTCCTTTCTACAAGCGAAAGTATTGCGTTACAACAGCAGTAAATACGGCGATGCTGTGGGAAACTACTTATTACCTATTAACTAACAGTTAACTATGGCCTATTGTTAGCCAGCTAGATTTAGCAATCGTTAGCCGATAAGTGCTTTTAGACTTTACTGAATATAAATAAAATTATATACTGTAAGTCTATTGTGGTCTATTGTTAGTAATTCTTGGATAATACTAAAGCGATTACCTACTCCACTTACGCGGTATGTAACCCAGTTTTCTGATTAACTCACCGTTGTCAGCGGTTTCAATAGCAACGTTTTATAATCTTTTTTTTATATTTATATTTCTTGCTGGCTTGCTGGGTTACCTCGGATATAACTCGCTAGAGGTAAGGCGAGCTCGAGATCAGCTCACAATAGCCTGCAAGACGCTCCGTGGCGCTATTGACGCTCCTGATCTGATTCGCGTGTTGGCGTGCTTTTTTGTCCCAGACAATTACTGCCGGGGCAAGAAACACAGGCTGTTTGCCGTACCCCCATGCCGAACCGTTGCACGTGCTATGTCGCCAATTCCTCGCACCCTGGCTGCGGTAAACGATCTCTGGGATTCTAATCCAATAGGCGATCTGTTTGCGGATGAGTGGATGAAGATTATATTGGTATGTCAGAAGTACTGTAAAAGGAAGGTATGAAAGTGTTTTTTTACCTTGTTTTATTTACGTTGCTTTTTTTTGTAGATTTTAATTAAATAAATAAATTATATGGTAAAGTTTCATATAAATCCGTTAGTAGTCTTTGCGTGAATAATTAATATAAATCCATGCGTAGTCACAAACTTATTATAAGTAGGATAGGATGTAGGTACTGCACACTACGTCTACTATAAACTAGAAGGTAAGGTAGGTAGAGAAGGCAGAGGTGACATAAAGGACGACACATAGACGAGACATGACACATAGAAGGCATAGGACTGAGAGTGAGATATTAAAGGCTGTAGATGATATTTACGATGGTCATATTGTCGAGTCAACCTTAAACTTTTTTAAATCATGTACGTATTAATTTATTAACTATTACATGCATAAACATTGAAGGAAATCACGAGGGAACCTGATTATCTGAAAGATTTTCTCGATGGCATGTGAAGTCTGCCAATCTGCATTAGGTCAGCGTGATATACTATACCCTAATCCTTCTCGTTAAGTTATCCCCTCTAGGTACTAAAAGGAGACCAGTACCCGCGGCACTGTAAACGGGTTGATGATAAAACGAGCTCGTATTATGTAGACATTAGTAGATACATCTCTTTGGACATACTTGCGGCATCGAGTATGTTATGTGTTATTTGCTCAACAAAAAATGTGGTTCTTTTAAAAAACGTGGTATTTTAACAAACTCCATATAATATGTCAAACGTTTCCTCTGGTTACGCAACCTGAGATGGTTCAGAGCCGGTTTCTCCGAGCCTTCCGCGGTTTTGCAATCTTATTATCGCATGAATAGGAAATCTACACCTTATCAGGCATTCTGAGCATCACGCCGGCATAAACAAATGATTCAGGTTCTAATTTTCAATGTCTAGACTAGAAAGCGACTTTCATCTTGTCATAAAATATCTAGAAATTCAAATTAATATTTCGTAAAAACATTGTGGAAGATTCTTGTAGCTTCAAATCTAGATTTTATGATGCTGTAACCAGTTTTTTAAGGTGTGAGTAGAAATTTTATTATACTACTCGTAAAATACTATTTAGTCAAAGCTCCATTCATTGTGATTTATGAAATTAAATGATGATTTATGAAATTAAAATCGATTTCTTTTTGTTTTTGCTAGCTATTAATTGTTATTATAGTAGAGTTTTCGGCTTTAAAAGTTTGTTTATATCAATAAAAAATCAATACAGCTGCTATAGATGTTTCTGCAACACATTTCAAATTCAAATTCAAATTCAAATTCAAATCTTTATTGCTTTCATATGTAATAAGGATGTTACAATAATTTGTGGTATCAATATGAAACCCTGCAAGGGCGCTGCAAAATTAATATTTTATTGGAATTTGGTACGATACAATAACAATATTATCATTTATATTTAATTAGGTATTAATACAGTTAAAATTAAATTAAATTACATAAAAAAAAAAAAATATACTCATACAATTATTACTATTTGTGTGCAACTATTATTATTTAATTATTATTATTATTTTATTTATGTATTATATTTTATTTTATTTGTATTTGTATGCATGTCATTACTATTAGTGTGCAATTATTATTTCCCCTATAAGCCTTGAGTTTCTAGAATATTACGTCTGCGGCAGGAAAGGACAAATGTTACAACTAAGAAATTTCCATTCGTGACCATTCACTGCGTTCCATTTAGCAAAGGTTAATTGATTTATTTAGCAAGTTTGTAAAGTTTTGAGTACAGTAAGGAGTACTCGTAAAAATATACATGTACGCAAATTCTTACTAACTGAATTAGTAAGTTAACTGTAAGTATATGTAGGCAAATTTTGAAACTAACACTAAATTCTTTAAAACAAAAAATGTTCAAAATCAAAGTTTAGGTAGCATATACTTAGAAGGTTTGACAAGGGACTTGTGATATTGCCGTAATAACTCATGATATAATACGTAAAATAAAACTTTTTTAAGTCAATATTGTACACTAGATGGTTCCGACATTTTCTTTTTGACGACTTCTGAGAAGAAACGCCGGTTCAAACTCCAGTTCGGTTTCTAGACGAGTAAGTATACCCCGCCATTAAAGGCTTCTCCGAATTATATGAAGCCAAAGCATTTGGAGATAGTATGTAGGTCTTATAGCGGGACCTAGGCATATTAAAAGATTCTTCTATATCTTCTAAAATAAATTAATAGTGCATATAAATTGCAAGCCTAACGGAAATTCGACGAAGCAGTTAGAGAAACTAGGTTCGGATAATTGGAACCGTCAGGCAATTAAACTGTTAGAGTTAAATGAGGCATCAAAAGTATTATGATCGATCAATCTATCAAAAATGAAAACGGTTCTCGTATAAGTACTTACATACTATTTTTCTAAAAGACTATAATTATTGTTGATTCCTTTTGCAACAAAAAGGATTCATAGGATATAATTTTATAAAAAATACAAATGAAAATAATATAAGAATAATAATGAATAATAATAATTATGATTTTGTTTAAATCTATGGTTGTATACCTAGTTATATTGTTTACACACATATATGGTAAACTTAAGGCCGAAACTTCGAAAGACTTAAAATATATGCAATTTCTTTAAAAATAATTTCTATATTACATCCAATTGAAAGTTTGGATGTTTATTTGTTTGATTTTTGATGGATTTCACTGAAATTCACAATGGAGGTAGTATACCCTACATTAACATATTGGATGCTTCATCCCGATGGCAGGTTTCTACCAAAAGAATTACTACAAAAACCGAATTTTGGAACCTCAGACAACTACTATTACTAGTATAAAGTTGTAAACTCTAGAACATTGTAAATATACGATTATGTCTTAATCTTATCTCCCACTAACCCGTATACAACCAATAAACTCATGAATGGTCGGCGCAAAATGACGCGTAACAAAAGAAAGCTCATTTCATTTCATTCTCGTGCGTACGCGCAACGTAACAGATGTTAATTTATAGCCGATGAGATGAGCGAATAAACTGTTGCGCAAGCGTCGCGACTGAGGCGTTACGAGCGAAACTGATTCGCAAGGTTTTGTTGGTCACTAGTGTCTTATAGTGGCTTTATAATTCACAGAAAATAGAGTAGTCTCCAATCTTTTTGGCCGGGCTGAATTTAGTGCGAGCCAACTTCTACTGAGCCGTGGAACTCGCTGCCGGTATCTTTGTTCCCCGAGATTTATAATTTGGGTGTCTTCAAAACGAGAGTAAATCAGTTTCTTCTAGGCAAGCCCACTCCATCGTAGACCACATCCTTGCTTAACATAGCTAACATCAAAAAAATCGGAGGGAGAAAATATTGTTTTTATTAACTTGAATCCCATCTTTTTCTCTCTTCATTTTTAACGGCTCTGTAGAAGTTGGCTCGCGGGGACTTCAGCCCGGTCAAAAAGATTGTGAAAATTGTGCTCGTTTGAAGATTTAGGCAAGTGATTATGTAGTCGGCAAAACTGTTAATTACAGTTTAGATAAATGGTATTATGAACTACAAATATATCCTATGTTCTGAATTCAACTAATACAGAATAAATTAGTATAACAGTAAAACAAATGTACAGATCGCGCCAAACTTATTGTCCGGGTTGAAGTTGGCACGAGCTAACTTCAACTCGGCCGTAAAAATCGAAGAAATTAAAATATTGGGTTAGAATTATTTAAAACGTCAGCCTATAACTTGAGCTTTCGTTTTTATTTATTACAATCTAATATATTTATTTCTCCGATTTTTACAGCTGGGTTAAAGTTAGCTCGTGCCAACTTCAACCCGGACAATAAGTTTGGCGAGAACTGTAGGTCATGTAATATTATTAGCTATACTTTTTTTTGTTGAGTGATGCGAAGCGCGAGTCTCATTCTTAAATTCACAGCTTCTCTTGTAAATACGTCTCTACAATCCGTTCTGTCATTACTTATTTCCTTCCTTACCATAATATCAGATTGCTTAAACAGTCAACAGATTTATTAATGTAATAATGTCAGGAATTAGTCTGTGTATTCTTGATATCATGAATAAAATTAAATAAATTATCAAAATGTCAAAATAAAATAGCAAACAGTTGGAGCATTATGAAGCAGCAAAATGTTTGTTGTTATTTCATGATTGAATGTCATTTGTTTTATTTTGACATTCCTGTGGTTTTACGACCACACACATTGATTGCAAATGTACACAGAACACAAACATTGTAAGTGGTTATCCAATAAATAGACACTATCAACTCATAAGCTTTTTATCTTCTCACTAGCTTCCCGCCAGCGGCTTCGCCAGCGTGGTCTTGACAACTTTTTCCCCCCGTTTTTGCAACATTTTTCATTGCTACTCCGCTCCTGTTAGTCGTAGCGTGATGGTGTATAGCCTATAGCCTTCACCGTTAAACGGGCTATCTAACACTGAAATAATTTTTCAAATCGGTCCAGTTGTTTCGGAGCCTATTCAATACAAACAAACAATCAAATCTTTCCTCTTTATAATATTAGTATAGATAAGAGAACTAGATTTTATTAGATGAGTTTTGAGTCACAATAGACAATAGCCTGACAACCAGTCTATCCTTCGAACATAGTTTTGAATATATAGAACACTAACTTCCCGCGTGGTCGGGGTATTTTTTATAACTTTCATCCCCTATTTCAACCCCTTACAGCCCTTTTTTCGCATGATAGGCAGATAGCCTACATCCTTTCTCAGGCTCTAGACTAATTAAATAAATAAATAATAAATATCCTGGGACATTTTACACAGCACCATCTAGTCCCAAACTAAGCAGAGCTTGTACTATGGGTACTAGACAATGGATATAATACTTATATACTTTTTTTTTGTAAATACATACTTATAATACATAGGAAACACCCAGACAAACACAGACACTTAAATTCATCACAATAAATGTTTGTGTTTTCTGGGAATCGAACCCACGACCTAGTGATCAGCAGTCCGGTACTCGAACCACTAGACCACAGACGTTGTCAATTGTGTACTAAATTTCATTTAAATCGGTTTAGTAGTTTTGGTTAAGCCACTATTATTTTTAATCTCCACGCGCCAATATCTGTTACCTGATAATGATCGTTAATTTATGTGAGCAAACGTAATTATTTTAAAATATAGAACTTTTGAACTTGAGTTTTTATTTTTTAGCGTTATAATGTTCACTTTACATAAATTGTGCGTGTCAATGTTTAACAAATGCCAGCCAACAGAAAAAGAAAATATTTTGAAACAACTCCAAACAAAAAAAATAACAATATATCTACATGTATTATGAAACTGTAACTAGACAAACACATTAAACAACGCAACACTCAAACAGACACTTTGGCCACGTAATTGTTAATAAGGTACATAAAAGTTGACGCAAGGCTAACTTGGTTCTCGTGTCAGTTACTGCATAAGTCACTACATATTATAAAATACTAACTTCCCGCCAGCGGCTTCGCCCGCGTGGTCTTATAAATTTTCCCCCCGTTTTCGCAACATTTTTCATTGCTATTCCGCTCCTATTACTCGTAACGTGATGGTATATAGCCTTTAAATGACGTCGATGATCTAGTGGTTCGAGTACCGGACTGCTGATCACGAGTTCGTGGGTTCGATTCCCACAGGACACCAACATTTATGTGATGAACTTAAGTGTTTGTGTTTGTGTGGGTGTTTCTTATATATTATAAGTATGTATTTACAAAAAAAAAGTATGTAAGGTAAGTATTATATCCATTGCCTAGTACCCATAGTACAAGCTTTGCTTAGTTTGGGACTAGATGATGCTGTGTAAAATGACCCAGAATATTTATTATTTATTTATTATTACTATAGCATTCCTCGATAAATGGGCTATGTAAGACTGAAAGATTTTTTCAAATCGGTGTAGTAGTTTCGGAGCCTATTGTACAATACAAACAAAAAATATAATCTTTCCTCTTTACAATATTAGTATAGAAAAAGTCTCCCGCCGCTATTCTGTCTGTTTGCGATAAACTCAAAAACACGTAAACCGCTTTCAGTAGTTTATGTAGTTTTTCCGATCAAGATGTCAGCTGTTCCCGTGTTACTGGAGTCCATAAATAAACAAACTCTTTGAGTCATATTTATTTTGGTCCTTGCAAATAACCATTGTACGAGTATGTGTATTCGAAATTCAAATCACGTTCAACGACTCAGAGTGCAAATATTTTCTAAAATACTGCACTTAAAACGTCTTTTACATACAAAATAAATACGGAGTGTCGTAAAGTAATACGAGGAAAATTGTTTTTTTTTATACCACTAAGATGGCAAACAAGCATACGGCCCGCCTGATGGTAAGCGGTTACATAGCCTATTGACGCTTGCAAGACCAGCCGGGCTAACATGCACGCCGCGAGAACATTTCGTCGACGCTTATGTCGTGCTTTTGTCTCATTTTCGCACGAGAAAGAGCGAGACAAAAGAGAAGACAACATTTTGTCGTGGCGCGCATGTTAGCCTGGCAGGGGTATCTATCACTCGCGCGTTGCCAACCCGAAAAACCTCTTAGAGGTTTATGGAGGATTCACTGCGCCGACAGTTTGAGGGAATATTTCTCTTACTGCCAGCACAGCGCATCCTTAGAAGGAGCTCTGGCGACCTTACTCACTGCAGGAACAGAACACACAGTAAAGTGTGTTTTTTGGCTGCAGTTTTCTGTAAGGTGGAGGTACTTCCCCAGATGGGTTGCTCCAGATTTGAGCCATAAATGGCTGTGCCCTACCTCTCTTAAAATTGTTTACATACATACACGCTATCACGCCTATATTCCGCAAAGAATTAAGCAGAGGTGTACACAGTTTGCTGGTTTATGTAATAGGGGTTGAGTCTATTATTTTCATCAACCGGGCACAACCCCAAAAATCCGAGCTGCTAATGAAAATATCATATAGAATCCCAACAACATTTTGCTCGACTTGGGAATCAAGCCCAGTACCTCAACCATGAGTTCTATCGAATGGCTTTCGATAGGTATTTTACGCATCGAAACACTGTAATCTCATAGCCGATTTTAGTTCCTTACGTAACCGCTAGAGGCAGTGCGAGGGTTTTACATACAAATATTTTACGGCGTCGCTAGCGAGTCTAGTGAGAAAACCTCATGGTCGATGTATAATAACATACCACGCGGGCGAAGCCGCTGGCGGGAAGCTAGTAATATTATAAATGCGAAAGTAATTCTGTCCGTCTGTCTGTCGCGCTTTCACTCCAAAACTACTGAACTGATTTAAATGAAATTTGGTACACAGATAGTCTAGAGCATGAGAAAGGACATACGCTACTTTTTGATGCGAAAAAAGAGCTATAAGGGGTTGAAATAGGGGATGAAAGTTATAATAAATACCCAGAGCACGCGGGCGAAGCCGCTGGAGGAAAGTTAGTACATACTAAAGTGTGAGTTTCTTAGGCAATATTCAGAGACGAGACATAACACGAATGCTTCCGTATGTCAAATTGTAATACAAATTTGACATACATTTGACATGACATACGGATGCGTTACTTTGCGCTTAGCTTCGTCTCTGAATATTAGCCTAAGTCTGTTTGCATCTCGGGACGTAACAATAGATAAGATATAGGTATTATGATCTTAGAATGAATCTAGATATTTTGTAATATACATAGAGTTTTTTTATTGTATTCACGCACGATACCATTGAGGAAACGATAAATGCTGATGAATTTTTTTTTTACAATGATTATATCTACATATACTAATATTATAAAGAGGTTAAGTTTGTAAGGTTGTAGCGCGTAATCTCTAGATCTAATGAACTGATTTTTAATATTCTTTCACTTTGACGACGTCCGTGGTCTAGTGGTTTGAGTACCGGACTGCTGATCACGAGGTCGTGGGTTCGATTCCCACAAGAAACAAATATTTATGTAATGAGCTTAAGTGTTTGTGTTTGTCTGGGTGTTTCTTATATATTATAAGTATGTATTTACAAAAAAAAGTATATAAGTATTATATCCATTGTCTAGTACCCATAGTACAAGCTCTGCTTAATTTGGGACTAGATGGTGCTGTGCAAAAATGTTCCAGGATATTTATTTATTTATTCTATTCTACTACTATTCTATTCTAAACATCTGCTTAACTGTTCGAGGAATATAGGCGTGATGATTTGAGTTTGAATTTCAACGTCACATTTGTTATTTACTTCATCATTTCGATGCCCAATAACATTTCACAACGACATAAATCACTGGCATATGGCCGGCCGGTCCAAATAATTCAAACTAAATATGTATTATATTTTTAAATGTCGCTCAGAAGCAGGTTGTTGCCTTGAGTTTCGTACGAACGGTCTCAATTCCGGCTCCCTTTCCAAATGGTTGGGCAACCGAGTGCAGGAAACAGCTCTGTTAAATACAATTATACGTTAACCACGTATTAATTTGATATTTTGTTTCGTGTGTCCTTATATATTTGTGTGATAGCTTAGTTAATTTATTTTTGTCTGCTATCTAGCTTGAGCAATAATAATCAATGTTGTCTAGATTGTTTTCTCTTACTAGGAAATATGTCTACAAAAAAAATCAAATTCGATTCATAATTCCACTAATAATAAAACAAATGAAAATCTTACCTAATCACAGACGATGGAAAAACCAAAGTAAATATTTAATTATTTTCTTCAATACCTACTAAGTCTTGGTGTTTACATTAAATACACCTATGCGGCATTTCGGGGTTATAAAAGCTTGATGATATGTATGAAAGAAATCGGTAAACATTTTGTGACTCATTAATTAGATAAAATGTGTAATTATCATCATCAACCCATTTACTCTGTACCATGCTGGGCACAGATCTTCTTCGTCTTTCATCTTCGGAATGAGAGGATTGAGGCCCTAGTCTACCACGCTGGCACAGTGCAGGTTGCCAGACTTCACACAGCGTCAAGAAAATCTCAATTCTGCAGGTTTCCTCACGATGTTCTCCTTCACCGTTTAAGCGAGTTATAATTAATTATAAACACGGACATGATTACGAAAAGTCAGAGGTGCGTCTTGGATTGGAACTCGAAATAACAATAAATAAATAATGGAAGTAAAATTCTACACGGGCAGTAGTAGTCTTGATAGCTTAGGAGGCTAAAGCGGCCGGTATACTTAACCAGACAGACACAGGTTCGAACCCTGCCTGATATACTTAGTATTATTCTTTCAAGAGAGCTAGGGCACAGCCATGTATGGCTCAAATCTGGAGCAGCCCATCTGGGGAAGTACCTCCACCTTACAGAAAACTGCAGCCAAATAACACACTTTTGTGTGTGTTGTGTTCCTGCAGTGAGTAAGGTCGCCAGAGCTCCTTCTAAGGATGCGCTGCGCTGGCAGCAAGAGGAATATTCCCTTAACTGTCGGCGCAGTGAATCCTCCATAAACATCTAAGAGGTTTTTCGGGTCGGCAACGCGCGAGTGATACCCCTGGTGTTGCAAGCGTCCATAGGCTATGGTAACCGTTTACCATCAGGCGGGCCGTATGCTTGTTTGCTACCTTAGTGGGACTTATGTTTGTGTACGCAGTTAATAATTATCGCTATTCGTGTCGGGAATTCGAACAAAAACTCACAAGAATGTTAACATAACTTGTCGCCGCAAGTACTTGCGTAACACTGAAGCTAAATGTTAGGTAAAACAACCTTTATGTACCGGTGTAATCAAATCAGAACCATCAAAGGTTTATTTATATAGCCTACAGTTGACCTAGTGTCTGTATAGTATGTAAATATTTAATAATATAATTATCTATACTGAGAGGAGACGCGTGCCCAGCAGTGGGACAGTATATGGGTTGATTATTATTATTATATATTACTATAAAGCTGAAGATTTGTTTGTTTGATTGAACGCGTTAATTTCAGGAGCTACTGGTCCGATTAAAAAAAATATTTCAATTTTTGATAGCCCGTTTATCGAGGAAGGCTATATACCATCTCGCTACGACCAATAGGAGTGGAGAATAAATTAATAATGTTGCAAAAACGGGGGGAAAAATTCAACTTCTTCGGGAATGAAATCGTGAGCAAAGCCTAGTAATTTATAGAATTAGAATTTTAATTTATAAATTTCATTCCCTACTTATCTCAGCCTTACGACCCTAGTAGTGATAAGCGCGACTTCGTCCTGACTTAAAATCCTAGTTCGAGGAAAGTGTTATTAAGTTTTAATAAAAAATTCTCAGTAGTAGCTAAGAGTTTGAATTTGTACCCGAGTTATTTCAATATTAGTCCCTATTACATGGGACCTTAACATACCTTAAATACACCTGCCTAACCCTTTGAGGAATTTGACGTGATGGTACGTTAGGGTAGATTATGCTGTCACGATGGAGAATAAAAATGATGGTAAATTTCTGCAGAAATATTTTACAAACGTACCTACACATTTTACAAAGGTATACATTTTACAAAAGTATACATTTTACAAAGGTATACATTTTACAAAAGTATACATTTTACAAACGTATACATTTTACAAACGTATACATTTTATATACGTATACATTTTACAAACGTATACATTTTATATACATATACATTTTACAAACGTACACATTTTACAAACGTATACATTTTATATACGTATATATTTTACAAACGTATACATTTTATATACGTATACATTTTATATACATATACATTTTATTAACGTATACATTTTACAAACGTATACATTTTATATACGTATACATTTTACAAACGTATACATTTTATATACGTATGCATAATGCCTAATTAACATTTAAGATGTTACATATTCTGGGCTGTTTGTCTTGTGTTACATTTGTTACTAGAAATAGAAACAAGTTAAGCAGGTTTACTAAAAATCGAACTATTCATTCGTGAAAAACTAATCGCTGGATACAAATGCGATCGATCTGGTTGTATATTATACAGGTTTAGCACATAAATTACTTCAAATATGTATGTGGAAATGTTAATGTTCTTACACATAATTAACGTAGTAAAGTTTCGTTTCTATAATTCTTTGTTTATCTATAGCACCATACTAATATGTATCAAAGTAATTTTTGTCTCAAAAAAGGCAAGGTTAAGAGCACTCTAAATCGACGAGCATGCATTGGGAGGTTAATGAGCATAGACGAAATGAAAGTGGTGTGCCAGGATCGTAGCAAGTGGAAATCTATAGTCTCTGCCTACCCCTATGAGCAACGGTCGTGAAACTATGTATGTATTTCTGTCCCCCTTTCATATACAACACGGAGATTTCGATCCTGAACCTCTTCAGGATGCAAATCCATGTCATCCATATAGCCCATGTCCTCACGTGGGCTACTTTTGACTCCAAAAACCCTTTGACAACAATACTAGGAAATTAATTCAGTGTTCTTGCAAATGAAGAAATACCTGTAGTTTTATTTGCTGCAAGTTCGACTTAACCCTTCACCCTTTTAAAAAAAAATTCATCAGACATGGTCATACGTGTCACAAGAAGGTTAGTTACTTAAAGGTTTAATATCACACAATGTTACTAGAGGTTTATTGAAGAAGGAGTTAATTGGTTTACTAATTAGATTTGAATCTAGTAAGTCGATATATTTTTTCTAGAAGGACTGTTGATTGATCGTTTACATTAAAATGGAACTGAATTTTAAATGTAATTAGGAGTATCTTGGTTAATTCAATTAAAGCTGGTTTATGTTATGTATTTATTCATGGTTTTTTTACCATTCGTAAAGGGGGTTTGGGGGTATAATTTGGTTGGATAGTATATAGGGATGATACTATAAACTATTGTATATTGTAAAACATCTTACCGTAAGCGACGCAAGCGAGCAGGACCGCGAACTGTGCACTATTTCTCATGTTTGCTTGTTTGTTTGTATGTGTGTAGTCGTGGTCGCGACGTGTGCGCGTCGTACTCGGCCCGGTAGCACTGGCAGCGCGCGCGCAGGCCAACCGCCGGCCGATCACGGTTTGGTGGTGGTATCTATAGTGCTGATATGCTTTTCCTTAAAAACTTCTTTTGTGGTGTGAAAAATCCTTACTGTCTTGTACAGACAAAAATTGGCACTTACCTCTCATATTCCTTCCTCTCATATGCCAGGTGGCCTGGGAAAAATACTAATTGTAAATTAGGGTTAATTTCTAAGATCTGCTGGATTTATGTCTTAAAAATGGTTTATTTAATTTAAAAATAAAATAAGCATTTGTTTCTTAAAAATTTAAGCAAACAGACGATTTAATAATTAAATATTCATCATCTCTTTGTAATGTTTTTCTTCTTAAAAATACTCATTCAAAGATTAATAGAAAAATCCATATTTTTGCAAAAAATTTTGTTAAGTACTTAAATATCTTAATGGCTACACGCAAATTAATAAAATCTGACTAAGTAAGTTGTCAAATTCTTATGTTTAAATTTAAAATCAGGTTTCTGCATGGTTGAGTAACAGACTCATTCCAAATATTATTAGTAAAATTTCATGTTATATTATTAATTACACTTTTTATTTATGTGTTTTAGTTACTTTTCGTGCAGAAATAATTTCGGTATAATTTTTTTACTAAATAAAATAAAAGAAATTTCATATAAAAACGTATTGTCTACAAACAAGACTATGAATACGACCTCCGTCAGTATCGGTCTCAAGTCGGCTCTTACGAAAACGGCCATATACCTCACGCGGCGTGCTTTGAGTGACAATACACGGACACCGAACACCTGGATGTGATAGCAATTAATCGAAATTAAACTTTAATCTGTTATGTAAAGTCGGAGAGAAACTTGCTATCGCTATGTCACTGACAGGAATATCTATCAACGTATGTAATTAAGATGACAGGTAACAGATTAATTGTCTTTTTTATTTTATTTAACTGTCACCGTATTGATACTGATTTGCAAATACTCTGTATTACTCATTGTCGTCTCATTACTTTAGAGGTTAGACCCTTTCGCTTTTTTCTTTATTTGAAACCTCAAGGACTTAATTGTCTTATTAGTCTAATAGGTCAGCTTGAGGTCCTCGGTTCGATGCCCAGGTCAGTCAGTATTTTTGGGTTATTACATTAATCAATAAATTCTTTGATTTAAAGTCTGAAGTGGCAAGAGGCTTGATAAACAGGTGACCTTAATCAAAATATCATTTGCTCAGTAATTTGTCTTTTATTAACACAAATACTTTGATACTTTTTTTACCGAGAATCACCTATTATTTATCTATTTAGTTATGAGGGGCTCGTGGCCAAGTTGTAACTACGCTGATCAACCGATCTGCAAGGTTAAGCTACACTTGCCGCGGTCAGTCTGTGGATGGGTGACCATTCTTAATATATCGAGACCCCTCCGTACGTAAAGCCGTCGGTCGCGGTTGTCATACGAACACCTATGACAATCGTTAGTGGTAGTCAGGAGCCTAAAAAGCCTGAGAACCAGTCTTTCCTTCGAATATCGGTATTGCCTAGAAATTGGGTTGCGGAGATCTGATAGCGGTCGCTCCGTGTAAAATACTTCATAGATATTCAGCCGCATCCTGGTTAGACTGTAAGCCGACCCCAACATGGTTGGGAAAAGGCTAGGAGGAAGAATCGCCTATTATTTATCAAAATATATATGGTCTAGGCAATTTTATAACCAGTCTATTTAATAATAGACTGGTTTGATCAAAAATATAATGAATAGGCAATGAATCTGAAACCTGCCTAGATTTATGACTAGTTTCCTAGATTTCTGCCTACCTACTAGTGTATGTATGTATGTAATCACTCCGTCAATTGCGACCATTGATGAAAACAGTATCAAAATCTGTTTGATAGTTTAGTCAGTTTATCGCGTTCAGGCAAACAGACAGACACGCCGTGGACCTTTGTTTTATTTTACTAATATTATAAGGAAAGTTTGTAAGTTTGGATGTTTGTTGCTCTTTCACGGCAAAACGGCTGAATAGATTTGGTTGAAACTTGAAATGGTGATGGGTTATAACTTGGATTAGGTTATACAGGCTACCGCCGCGGTCGCGGAAGAATGTCAACACGTTCCCGCACCCCGGCTGAATGGTGATGAGGCGAACACCCGTCTGGTTTTAGTGGGTATACGTCCTTTTCAGGATGGAGTCCCACACACCGCACCGCCTTCCCCAGGGCGGCGTGCTGGTGCATAAAGCATTTCCAGACGCAAAAAAAAGGTTATACACGCTACATTTTAATCCCGGAAAATTCCTAACACCACGCGGGTGAAGTCACGGGAAAAACCTAGTAATATTATATGTAGTGATTATTCAACTGGTTTTATTCGCCAGTTAATAAATAAATAATATATAAGAGTAGTACAACCACTGTAGGTAATATTTTTATTTGTGCATTTGATATTGACTATTATAGATCGACCAAATGTGAACAGACTTTTGTACTCAATGAACACATTTGACCTTTGGGACGTAATCAAATTGATTTATCGTTTTATTATGATTCTTTTTTCGAGGTCTATTAACAGATTATATTGTGGGCGTTAGATTGAGTATATTCGGATAAAAAAAACGATGGAATGACACAACATTAATTCTCGATGCTTAGTTCAATGCTTAACTCAAGCTCATAAACTCAGTCAGAAATAATAACATACCATTACGCCTGCATTCACCAAAGTTTTATATATACAGTTCGCATAATATATTTAAATACCATGGTAGCGAGGCTACTACCACTACCACTACCACTACCACTACCACTACCACTACCACTACCACTACCACTACCACTACCACTACCACTACCACTACCACTACCACTACCACTACCACTACCACTACTACTACCACTACCACTACTACTACTACTTCTGCTGCTGCTGCTGCTGCTACTATTACTACTACCGCCAATGGTACTATTACTGATACTATTACTACTACCACTACTACTACTACTACTACTTCTGCTGCTGCTGCTACTATTACTACTACCGCCAATGGTACTATTACTGATACTATTACTACTACCACTACTACTACTACTAGTTTAACCACTACTAATAACTACTACTATTAATAGTTAGCCATTCGAGCGTTCGTCTCAAGACGATATAAGAGACGACAAATATTATGTAACATACAATTAGTAGCCCTTTAATTAAGTCTAGTTTTCAAAATACACTGGTAGCTGATAGCTATTGCGCCAGGGCGTTTATTACTAGGCCTAAACAACCTGCCGGAAATTAAACTGGCAATACAATTTATACAGAACTGTTCTCGTTTCGAAAATGTTCTAAATACGCTCACTATTTCGGAATACTTCTAGACAAAGTAAGTGAATAATAGCGTTTAGATGGATTTATATTTATAATTCAAGCTTTTTTCGATACTTCGCTCACGTGGTAATAAAATACTCTATAAAAAAAACAACATTGATGATCTCTTCTTAATATGGGTTCGCATAACAGAGAGGTCAAGCTCTATCTCAGGATCTATTCAAATAAATGAAAAAAACTTTAAATCAGTTTTTAAGTTGGAGCTTTTGCTTTAACAGTTAACACCGAATTCAAATATATTCAATACTTTTCAGCGTTAACCTCTAACAATCAGACAGACAAGAATTCCAAAAATCACTTTTTTAGATTCGCGGTCGTTTATCAACCGTCTCCAACCCACTTGTTTTTTTAATATCTTCAACGTACAGACACCGATTTTTTACCATTTCATAATAGTAGAGAAGACAAAGATAATAAAATAACAACTCTGCTTCGTTTGCCTTGTGGTCTTAAGCGTGACAGCCTTGCCCGAGGTCCTGGGTTCAAATCCCAAGACGAGCAAACTGTTTTTGAAGGTTTGCGAGCCAAACATACCTGAACTGCTACATAAGTACACGCTCAATCTAAAGCTACGGGGAATAATAGGCGTGATGGTATGTTATTATTATTACCTCTCGTTGCGTATGCGCACAAATCGGTCACGAATCGCGTCGCCCGACAAAAAGTTGACGTTATCTGTTATCAGCCGGTCCACTAGTTATGTTGTAAAGACCAACGACGTGACAGCGAGTTAGGAAATAAATGGAGAAGGCAATTTATAAGAAGAACTAGCTTTATGCCCGCGACTTCGTCCGCGTGGAATAGTTACTTTGTTCCATATGAACTTTCATCCCCTATTTCACCCCTACATAGGTCGAAATTTATTAATAATAATAATATAATTTTATCCCCATAGGGGTTGAATTTATCAAAATCCTATTTAAGCGGACGTCTTCATCATAGCAGCTCCAATCAATTTCAGTTCAATCAGTCGAAAATCTAAGAAGATTTATACAAACTTTCATCCCCTATTTTATCCCCTTAGGGGTGGAATTTATCAAAATCCTTTCTTAGGGGATGCCTACGTCATAGTAGCTATATGCATGCAAAGTTTCAGCCCGATCGGTTTAAAATTGACAATGTTTCATACAAACTTTCATCTACTATTTTATCCCCTTGGGGGTAGAATTTATCAAAATCTTTTCTTAGCGGATGCCTACGTCATAACATCTCCCTGCATGCCAAATTTCAGCCCGATCCCTCCAGTGGTTTGGGCTGTGCGTTGATAGATCACTATGTCAGTCAGTCAGTCAGTCACCTTTGAGTTTTATATATTTAGATAGATGATTTAATACATACTTTTTGTAAGAGCTGAAAAAGTTGCAACTTCGGGACACATTTATACTTTTTTACTACACAAAGCCTGCGACGTTCTACAGAATGAGGAAGAAAGGGAGGTTGGGATCTCCTTCAAAGGAACGTTTAGCTATATTTTCTTTTTGTATCAGAAAATAACTACCTATATCGTTCAAGTTTATTTTATACTAGCGGCCCGTACGCAGCTTCCCTTGCGTTTCTCGGTGGTTATAAAAAATAAATCTGACATACAAATCTTCTCCTGACAATAACGAACACGACAAAAAAGAATTGTTCAAATTGGTGCAGTTGTTCGGAAGTTACGTGCGTACAAACATTTCGGCGATTCATTTTTATTTAGTACTAGCTTCCCGCCAGCGGCTTCGCCCGCGTGGTCTTATAATTTTTTCCCCGTTTTTGCTACATTTTTCATTACTACTCCGCTCCTATTAGTCGTAGCGTGATGATATATAGCCTATGTTACTCGGGGATAATGTAGCTTTCCAAAGGTGAAAGAATTTTTGAAATCGGTCCAGTAGTTTCGGAGCCTATTCATTACAAACAAACAAACAAACAAACAAACAAACAAACAAACAAAAAAACAAACAAACAAACAAATCTTTCCTCTTTATAATATTAGTATAGACATACCATCACGCCTGTATTCCCCGAAGGGGTAGACAGAGGCGTATACTAATGTACACCCACATTTCGCCGGTATGTTTTAGGTCCCATGTAATAGGGGGCGAGCCTATTGCCATCAACCGGGCACAAATCCAGACTCAGAGCTGTTGTTGAGAATTTCACTGAAAACCCAACAACACTTTGCTCGACCCGGGAATCGAACCCAGGACCTCTAGCGTAGCAGTCGCGTTTGGAACCACTAGACCAACGAGGCAGTCAGAGAGGCAATTTTTATTTATATAGATATGATCGTATAATAACAATACCATATTTTAAGTACCTAAATACCCAAACTTTCTCTATTATGATATTAGCACAAGATATATAACTACATTACATAATGTTTATAGAAGCCAAAAAATTGCAAGTCATGTTAGTCAAGCTGACAAGAATGTATTTGTATTGCGAACAAAGCTATAAGCCAGCTATTGACGTTTGACTGACATTTCTATAATAATTATGCTTTTGTGTACAAAAAAATACAGCTTTAGTAGCTCAATAAGCTAATAATGATGATTTCGCAAAAGTTACGGTACCTACGCTACGCTACTTACGTTGCATACCATCACACCTGTATTACCGAAGGGTGAGGCAGAGTACACCTCTTCATCCCAGTCAACCAATATCCACTACCCTAGTCAAACTTCTATGAAGACAGTATTCTGTTCAAATTAGGAAAAAATTTATTTGAAAAAAAAAACATTTTTTTTATTGACTAGAGTTGAGTATTGCAGGTATTTATTTTAGATACTAGCTTAACACCGTACTAGCTGCACTCTTACTCCTCTCATGATATGCGTCTTTCCGTTTTCTTTTAAAAAATATTTTTATACACACATGAAACTGCGAAATAAGTCGAATCGTTCGGAAGTCAAACTGTAGGTATACGTTGGTCCACCTCTGTCCTAGCCCTTCGTTAGTATTCTTCGGTAGTTCTAGTGATGGTACCTATGTATATTTGTACTAGCTTTCCACTAGCGGCTTCGCCCGCGAGGGCTAGGTATTTCTAATAAATTATTCTGTGTTAACGACGTAATTGTCTATACTCATCTTCTAAAACAAATCCCACGGGTACCATACATTTTACCGGGATAATAAGTAGCCTATGTGCTATTTCAGACTATAATCTATCTCTGAGCCAAATTTCATCAAGATCTGTTCATTAGTTTTTGCGTCAAAGAGTAACAAAGATCCATCCATCCATCAAAACTTACTCTCACTCTAGAATTTTGTTTACTGGACTTATTCGTATCACGTTTTTCATTATTATATATATTATAATATATTATTATGATATAATGTATTACCACAGGCAATGTAATCATAATATGTTATGTATATCTACTTTATTTCGGGTCGTTACTGTAATTAAAATTGCCCAACAACCCTAGCAAGCATATAATTTAATATGGAGGCTCGTGCGGGTCAAGATTAATAATTTGTGATTCGATAACCTGAGCGTGATGCAATGTAAAACTAATTGTTACAAATTATTTGGAACGTGGTCATAATAATATGTATAACTATTATTAAACACTGAACTCTATGTTACGGTAACGCCTCATAACCGGTCAATACTAGTTTTAACTGCAAATATCAATCGAAACTGTAACGTGAGTCTCAATTCGGTTTTGACATTCGCCGGCCGCTGCTGCGCCACCACCCGCCATTCTCTCTACTCATACATTGTTTGGTTACACTTCTAACCTAACGGATAAAAAGAAAAACAAGAGATAAATATAAAAAAGGCATCAAACCATAAATCTATATTTATCTATCTATATTACAAAGAGGAAGGATTTGATTGTTTGTTTGTATTGAATAGACTCCGAAACTACTGGACCAATTTGAAAAATTCTTTCAGTGTAAGTTAGCCCATTTATCAGGGAAAGTTATAATACCATCACGTTACAACTAATAGGAGCGGAGTAGCAATGAAAAATGTTGCAAAAAAGGGGGAAACAAGTTATAACGACGAACCACGCGAGCGAAGCCGGCGTAAAGATATTATTAAATTAAAAAGAGTTTTGATTTATTTTCGCAGTGAAAACTAGTTTTGACCGGTTTTGAATTTTAACTGTGACATTATATAATTAAAGGTTACGAGAGTTGCTTTTTGGTTCTCAGTTTATTTAACTAGATGTTAGCACTTCTTTAAAACAGAAACAGAACGTATTTAATTAAAATATAGGTGAATAAGTAGATGCTAGTTAAGGCCCCAGTCTAGCAAAATTTGGCAGTTGTCAAATTATTAGCTCATTTTCGCAACGTTTTTTTAAGGAAAGGAAGGATACAGTGTCATATATTTTTATCGCGATAGAATATATGTTATATTAGCTTTATCTACGTATTTTTTTCACGTTCCTCTGGTTAGTTTATGTTATATAAATCAGGCGTCAAAGATGGCGCTCTCGCGCCCTACGCCATTTAGAGTCATGTTTGTGCACGTTAATCGGGATGATCAAGAATAAATTTAAAAATGTACTCAGCGCAAAATTATCTTAAGATAGTCGTCTTCAAAAAATGCGCTGAGTAGATTTTTAATTATACCTTTAGTTTTCTTAATCCGAGTGTCATAACATCGTCAAATTTTCCTGTTTTTGGTCCCAAAACAAACGGTTTTTTTCATAATAAAAATTAAACATTTTGATGAAATCATTTGATCATTTTAAAGTACGTGTATTTATTTATTTATTTATTTATTTATTTATTTATACTTTAATGTACAAAGTAGTACAAAAGGCGGACTTAATGCCTTATGGCATTCTCTACCAGTCAACCTTTGGGTGTGGGAGATAAAGCTAAAATAGGTACAAAAAATAAGCATTTAAATATTATCTAGTAATAAACTATAAAATACGAACTTAATATAAATATATATAGAGATAAATACAAATACATATTTATATATAAATACAATACATACGTATGAATAACAATAAGTATATGTCAGTGACAGTTATGAATATTATAAACTTTACTTTAAATTAACTAAAAAAAAAATATATATATACTTGCTAGTGCAACGACTTCATGAAGTGTTCACGGACTTTACATTTAAAAGAGAAATTGCTTGAAGCTTTTTTAATATCTAGGGGAAGTCCGTTCCATAGTTTTACAGCAGAGACTGCGAAAGAATTAGAGATAAAGCCTGTGCGGTGAGAAGGAAATTGTAGAATAAGATTTTCTGATGCTCGAAGGTTGCGATTATGAGAACTGCCCAAAATCTGGAAGTACTTTTTAAGATATTCAGGAGAACCAGGATCGTTAAGAATAGAAAAGAGCATACAAAGAGATCTGAGGGATCTTCTTTGGCGGATAGGAAGCCATTTAAGCTGAGAACGATAGAGGGATATGTGGTCATACTTCCGAAGCCCAAAAATGAAGCGTATGCAGTTGTTGAGTAAACGATCCAAATTATATGTGTAATAATTAATGTGTATTAAATGACACAACCAATTTAAAAAAAATGTGTACCTGCTTCACAAATATTTTTTATAGTGTTTTCAACAGGCACGGTTTATAAACGAAAATCTCAAGCCAATTTCTTCAGAGGCGGCCAGTCGGTCGTAGCGGTTGGACATGGATTCTATGTCAAATTCAAATTTGTACCTCTCGCTCTAAATTTTGCTCTCTCTCTAACCTTGCTGGCGTACTATCGGGCATTGAAACGTTCTCTACTTCATTATTTTTATGTCAATTTATCAGTAATTATTTCCGACGCGCGTTTCCCGATGACGCGCGTTTTTATTCCACAAGCAGTTTAATCGATCGATTGTTTTAAAAAATGCAGTGTGTTTAGGCATTTATTGGACACCTAAACGCTTGAATGTCCGTTTAACTTTATGATCCCGATTCTTCTGTCCCTAGTTAACACCTGGGTACAGAAACAACTCGACGCCATTTTTTACATTAATAACAGACATAGACTGTTTTGTTAGCAGTAAAGTGCGATAGTAACAAGTCTGTTATTATGGTTCATTAACTTGTTACCATTAGGTAACAAGTTTGTTACTATAGTCCGTTAACTTTTTATCTCTAGGAAACAAGTTCGTTACTATGGTCCGTTAACTTATTACCACTAGGTAACAAGTTTGTCCGACACCCAAAAATTTATCTATGACCCTCCCTGGTTTGAATCACACAAATTGAATAATTACTATCCTAATATAATTATAATTATCAGCCAAAAGAAGTCCAATGTGCATGTAGAACAAAGGCCTCACCCATAGACTTCCACAAGGACTGGTTATATGCCGCCTGCCTCCAACGACTCCCAGCGACCTTCTTCATCATTGAAAACCCACTCCTGTGTTCTCAATGATGATGAAGTCAGTTCGGTTTCCGTACTTAGTCCTGCAGTGGACCATTGTCCCAGCTACCTTTATCGGGTCATTAGACCAGAGTTAGAAAGTGAGAAAGACGTAGTTTGAAAGTGAGTGTGAAAAGTACTGAAAAGTTGTGCATGTGCAGTGACCGCTTATCTACGATATATGGACATATTATGATGCGTAGAAGTAGAGAGCCTAGTTACAAAACAGGTTTTGAACATAAATGTGGATGGATATAGTAGAAGAGGAAGACCAAAGAAAAGATGAATAGACAGTGTGAGAATGACGACGATGTACGCAAGAAAAAACACTGCGCCGACCTGGTGCCTATACGTGTACATATACGAGCTAGATGGACATATGATATACTGGCTGGATGTAAACGATTGCAGGGCAGATCTCGCTCTGAATTTTGCTCTTCCTCTATCCAGATTAGATCAAGAAATAAAACACAAAGGTCTACTCCAAAACAAACCATCTCCTGGAACTTCTCTTTTTCATGTCTGTTAAAACGAAATTAAAACCTCGACTAAAAATATCTACTGTTCCATAAATCATAAAGTACTTAAATTATTTCAAACGACAGATATTTTTTTCAGATTTTCAGGGTACAATCCCACAGGCCACAGTAGTGTTCTTCATTATAATTAAATAGAAATATATTTTTGTATTTTTTTAAGCATTTTCCATACTAAGATTACAAGTTAATTTTAATGAAGGAAAAAATCGGCTGGCGGGCAGGATTCGAACCTGCGTCTTCTGGTTCGGTACACCACGGTACACTACGGTTGGTTTGGGCTCGCGGTAGCTTAGTGGTCAAAGCGTCTGATGTACCGCACCAGAAGACGCAGGTTCCAATCCTGCCCGCCAGCCGATATTTTCCTTTATTAAAAATAAATAGAAATATTTTATTTTGTAAAGTAGAGCAACTTTCATTACGTAGCACTGTTCTACACTTTGTAATTTACGTATCACAGGATGATACAGAGGGTGCCTCGCGGGGTTCGTGCCCGCGAGCTGTCAATATAGTGAATTCGTTTGTTATGCACAGCTAGACTGGGGCCTTAAGGTAACGTTATCTAAATCTAAACAAGATCTTACATACTGCAGCCCAAGGTTATAATATAATAACCTAAGGATATAATATATTATATTTAAGGCCCCATGTAGGCCCCATGTAGACCCCATGTAGGCCCCATGTAGGCCCCATGTAGACCTAAAATAGATTATATAAATACTAGTCTTTAGTCCTAGCCAGCGACTTTGTTCGCGTAGAAGTTGATTTTTTTCCCCGTTTTTGCAACATTTTTAATTGATACTCCCCTCCTATTAGTTGTAGCGTGATGATTTATAGCTAATAGCCATCCTCGTTAAACAGTATATCTATCATTGAAAGAATTTTTCAAATCGGACTAGTAGTTCCTGAGATTAGCGCGTTCAACCAAACAAACAAACAAACATCAGCCTTATAATATCTATATATATAAAAGAAAGTCGTGTTAGTTACACTATTTATAACTCAAGAACGGCTTAACCGATTTCGCTAGAAATTGGTGGAGAGGTAGCTTAGAACCAGGAGACGGACATAGGATACTTTTTATCCCGTTCCCGTGGGACGTGACATATTTTTAACATCGGGGACAAATGATGACAAACTTCAGCAATTTGATGGAAAGTACTAGGGTAGCATAAGCTGATATATAAAAGAAAGTCGTGTTAGTTACACTATTTATAACTCAAGAACGGCTTAACCGATTTCGCTAGAAATTGGTGGAGAGGTAGCTTAGAACCAGGAGACGGACATAGGATACTTTTTATCCCGTTCCCGTGGGACGTGACAAATTTTTGACATCGGGGGCAAATGATGACAAACTTCAGCAATTTGATGGAAAGTACTAGGGTAGCATAAGCTGTACGAAGATAGTAGACACTGGTTTTCGTCACGGGGGCGCTGTGTATGACGTTGATGTTCTGAGAGACTTCGGTATACTAAGGTTGTATAAAACATACTTGGCGTTGTATCATAATGTAACCACGGATAGTGATCCAACTCCTTTGTGTGGTTGCGAAATGCCGACAATCGTCTAGACATTGAAAAGAGCATAGGGTTGTCACAAAAAAGATTTTGCAAGTACTTACGTTCTTACAGGCGATATATTTTAAGTTCAAATTAATCTATGTGTTAGTTGTAGTAGTACTGATTTCTAGAAAAATATGAATAGCTTAGGGTTGTCAAAAACACATTTCGCAAGTACTTACGTTCCTACAGGTGATATGTTTGTAAGTTCATTTTAGAACAAATTTCATCATCAATTACGTCAACCTTTCTAGATACCTAGACATTATGCTATTTCCGGCATAGGTACAGTTCTCGCCAAACTTTTTGTCCGGGTTGAAGTTGGCACGAGCTAACTTTAACCCGGCCGTAAAAATCACAGAATATAGGTACATAGATAATAAAGTAATAAATAAGTTTAGATTCGCCAAATCTTACTTATTATCTCGTAAAATACCAACAATAGGTACCTACTTATCTTACTTATCTAAAAAATCTAGTAAAAATGACATTATTATTATTATACGTGAATATTGTACCAAAACCCATTGGAAAGTTAAAATATTTATTTTAGTAAGTACCTAAATACACGGTGGCGGCGGATAGATACTTTATTCTGTTTACTGTAGAAATAATATTACTTTAGGTAAGTATACAAATTAGGTTAGGAGGCACTAATCGATTCTCATCCTTTGGAAATCGATTAAATCTCAATTCTCCTTTATTACTGCTGTACGATGTCGGCAAACAACCGTAAACTGCAGAAGTAGAACGCATTATTATTGAAAAATTGTCGCATCGGCAATATTCGAAATAAATTTAATAATATTAACGACAGCGCGATGGCGATGCACTTGAAACTCCGTACCGACGCGCAGTGTATGTCGGGCGGACGGGCCGCCTGCGAAAAAGCGGTGGGGGGACGCCGCTCTGCCCCGCAACCCACCTCATCGTTGACCTGTCTAGACGCCCGAGTCGTTCCACTGTTAGAGATTTATTTACACTGTGGTTGTATGCTGGTTCCGGTAATGTCTACCCGTGTGAAGCCGGGACGGGCCGCTAGTTAAGTATAGATAATAATATAATATCGAACTGTGGTTGTCAATGCAGGCGTGTTTTACAGCGTTACTAGTAAATGTCTCCAAATATTTAAATTAATTGTCATTCCTCTTTGCGACTAAGGCTAATATTCAGAGACGATGCTAAGCGTAAAGTGATGCGTATGTCAAATTTGTATTACAATTTGACATGAGGAAGTTTAAGTTTATGCTTAGCATCGTCTCTGAATATAAGCCTAAAACTCCCAATGTGGAGTTTTACTGGCAAACCTTCCTTCCCTGAGTAATTTCCACCACTAACATAGTAACATCAGAGACACACAGCAAAACCGTACTAACTCATCGTAGCGCCATCTCTTTAATTTGAACATGAACTACCTTGTGTCGGTAGTTACCATGTAGTAACAAAAGTTCATCAGATTGTCGACAGTTGACAAGACATTTTAGACAATGCAAAATGCAAAATTCTTTGCCATAATAAAATTAAAGGCAGGATCAAGCACGGTATGAGTCTGACTATACCGGACATTAAAGGATCTTTAAATAGTTTTGAAAATATTAACAAAAGCCTATAAACTTTTTACAAATAATAATATCTACTCCATCTACTTTTCTTATATCTATGTATCAGGGCAGGCGACTGCCACTGCGCTTGCGCAATATACAATTATTATCTGTAACTGCAACAAACTAAAGTCAAACTGGCTCGAGGAGAATTTGTAAGGCAGTTTGTACTTTATTATTGCGTGTGAGCAATAAAACTGCCTTGGTCGCAAGTGCAACTTCTACGCTAGAGGTCTCGGGTTCGATTCCCAGATAAATCAGTGTTATAATTGCTTAGTTCACTCTTTGTATTGTTCTTTATTAATTTTAACTTAAGGGAAGAAGGTTGCAGAATATTTCATATACACATTTTACTGATTCATGTCAAGAAAACCGTTTAATCAGAAATTTTGTCAGCGGGTCCAGTAGCTTATTTCAATAAGCATTGGCTCGACTGAACCCGGAGGTCCAGTTTGTGTGGGGCCAGATAACTAAAATGGTTTGGTTTTGGTGTGCAATAAAGAATATTCGATCTATCTATTTATCTAAAATGGTTTTATCTACCGTAGCCCCGATAATATCATAATATCTTTTCTTATCTTGCTATGGGAGCTGGTACAACCAGCAACACTTCGACCCAATTGGGGATTGGGTGGAAATTCGGGATCTTTTGTGTTGTCCCCATTACCGTATTTCTTTACTCTTTAAAGACGGCTAACCCACTGAGAGGAAGGAACCTAAAATCTTCCGGCTTCGGGTACCCGTTGCCGAGAAGACTCATCCGTTTCGTCGCCAGGACGTCACAATCGCACAGGATGAGCTGCACAGTTTCCTTGAATTCACCACATATCATAATATACTATTATACCTGTATATTTCTCAAGGGGTTGGGCACACTTCTATGTTTTGTATTATACTTACATAAGTCTCATAGAAAATATTTCCTAATAATTTTTATTTGATAAGATTTTTTAATTATAATGAAACTCACAGTGACTTATTAATATTTATTACATAACTAATGATTACTTAATAAGTATGACACACTTCACGACTTCTTAGGTTTGCTCTTCTCGAATGTCTGGCCTTCATAATAGTTTTCACTGAAAAAGTAAAAAACAGCAATCAATAAAACTATACGTAATAATAAGTACATTAATTCAAATTGTATTAATTTGGGAACCACCCAGTTCAAAAAAAAAAGTAATTCGAATCGGTTTAGTAATGTCGGAGATTGAGGTAATACATATAAACGCAACCAAAATGCAGTCGAATTGACAAACTATTAGGAATTGCTAAAAAACGTATATGTAGTGTTCTTTAAAATGTAAAGGCTCATTTACCCGCAGCAATTTCATTGCTTGATTATTGCAATAAGCTAAAGCACTAATTAGTAGTACCAACAGTATTTGGATCATGCAACTCATTTTATTGCCACTATTATCTGTTGCATAGCAACTTGCATCGTGTAAATGTACCTTAAGAAATGCTATACCTATTCTCTCTATTAAAGCAGCATTTAAAATAAATATAATATAGCATTTCTTACGGACGGATGCATCGTGTAAATGAGCCTTAAGAAATGCAATTAAGTATCTTACCATCCCTGTACTTTCTCTGCATCATCACACATGAACGTATCCTCGTTGTAGACCTTGCCGAGTGGGCAGAGACCCTTCTGGGGCTGGACTCCGTTGCGGCAGATGTAGAACTTCTGGCAGTCCTCGGGGTGGGGGAATGTGGGGTGGGGGAGGGCGCGGCCGTTGGGTCCCATCACCTCGCCATCGGGGCACGAGAAGCCGTCGTCAAGTAAGTCTGGAACATGGAAATAATATAAAGTTACAACCTGAAGCTGCCACATAAGTGAGTGATCACAAGCATGAATTTTGGGCGTAAGGGTATATTTTCAAGCAAATCAATCAAAATGACAACAGACCCTATAAGCCTAGGCCTATAAAGCTCGCCTCATTGTAGTGCTATTTAGATACAAAACCTACAATAACCGAATCAAATACCCTTAATAAGGATACTATCCCTATTTTACTTACGCTGAGTGACCCTGAGCTAGCTATGTTATGAACTTTTAAATCCAACTTCCTCCTCCTCCTTGAGACGTATTCCTCATTGCTGAGGGTAGTGACCTCCCTCATGCATCACTTTCTCCCGTACTATATTTCTCCAACTGTTTCTGTTTCTGGCGGTGTGGAGGGATTTGTGGACTGTAGAGCCTAGAGCGGGGCAGTCTGATCAGACCAACGTCATAATCATTATCATATCAGCCTACAGAAGGTCCAGAACAAAGGCCTCCCCCATAGACTTCCACAAGAACCGGTTATGTGCCACTTGCATCCAACGACTTCCAGCGACCTTTATCAGCCAGGCTAACATGCGCGCCACGACAAAATGTTGTCTACTCTTTTGTCGCACTCTTCCTCGTACGCAAACGAGACAAAAGCACTACATAAGCGTCGACAAAAGGCAAGCCCGGCAGGTCAATCCGTAAATCTCGTTGGAGGCCGTCTTACGCTGCGCTTTCTGGTGCTTGGTCTCCACTCGAGTACCTTTTTGCCCCAGCAGAAATCAGTTCTACGAGCTATGTGCCCCGCCCTCTGCCACTTCAGTTTTCTTATCCTTCAGACCAACGTATTGGGCTGTAACTATAATATAACTTACCCTTAGTGATATGGTCACACTGCCTGTTGACGGCTTCTTTCCAGTCACAGTTGGAGCTCTCCTCGTCGAAGTACAGGCCGGGGGGGCATGGCATCTCATTGGGGGTACCGTCTGAGCAGTAGTAGAACTTGTCACATGCCTGAAAATATATGGAGAATGACATAGTAGATAAAAAAAGAATGATATAGTATTCAATCTGCTTGAGGAGGCCTTTTTTCACAGGCTAGACACTAGCAGAAAGAGAATCAGTGATAGCCTCAGGACTGCCAAATCAAAGGTCTAAAATTCGAATCCAAGGCACACACCTCTGGCTCTTCGAAATCATGTGCGTAATTATCACTCGCTTTAACGGTGAAGGAAAACATCGTGAGGAAACCTGCATGCCTGAGAGAATTAATTCTCAACAGCATGTGAAGTCTGCCAACCCGCATTAGGCTAGCGTGGTGGACTATAGCCTAATCGCTCTCATGATGAGTTGGAAAGTATATGGGTGGATGATTATGATGCTAACACAAGCTATCGTACACAAGGTAAGTCGTGTTACTGTTGTACTGTGGGATTACTAAGTACAGATTTTGGAAAGTTTACATATGGAGACAAAGTGAAGCATGCGTGGGACCTAAACATAGCATACCATACTTAAAAAGTTAGAGGGACATGTTCTGTACTATGATGCCATATAACCCTCTGCTATTTATAACTGTTCGAAACTATACCTTAATATTTTGTTTCACTATCCGTTATTTAGAATTTTACAGTCTCAGTTATTTTACCGTTCACTGCCCTTTGCTCAACGCCGAAGAGCCACAAATGCTAGTTATCATACTGGTTGGTTACACAACTCACCTGAGGATCGGGATGTTTGAAATATCCGTTCTGTCTAGGGCAGCCCTTTGTCGGTTTTGGCTCCTCTGTAAAAAAAAAACTGGTAAGTACACTTTTCCAAGAATCAGTAGAATATTCAGCTAAATAAAATCGGTTTCAGAAATTTCATTAAAGCTGACTTTATATTAAGCTAATGCTTTGCTTGACTTTATATTAATTAACTAGCCATGACCACGACGCAAAGGACAAGTGCGGTTTTTAGTCCTTATGAGTCCCTGTCGCCTTCCCAGTTGGGGAGGATCCATGAAGATTTTGCGCACCAAAAAAAATCAGGGAAAATCAGGGCTTGTCAGTAGGTCAGATTCATAAATAAGTAAATGTGATGATGATATTGACACTTGCATTGATACATTTTTCTTAAAAGCCAAAGTAAATAGGTACCTAAATTGCAAAAGACGATCGTCGATTAATTCTTTGGTTAACTCCAATAATGCTATAGCAAAATCTTAGTGTTCAATTTCTCTGAAGTTCTAGATTAAGTATTAAATAAATTGGTAGTTGTTAGAACAAGTGAACTATATTCTCTTTCAAAACACAACAACTACTGTTATTTTACAATTACAGTTAACTTGTTTTGAAAGTCATCACGCTATTAACATTTTAAGGGCAAATAATCAAGTTGGAAGTGTAATTTATGGTTTTCTGGTTCATGATTTTATTGATGTTGCAAATAGCAAGTGCTTTATATTATATTATATTATAATAGCATTAATAGTTTATTTTATGACGATGAGTCCCCAAAAAAACGTGGATAAAGTTCGTCGTTGTTCGTCCCAAAATTATTTAAATCCAGAATTCCAGCTGTCCCTAGCTGCCTCCAGCAACGCCCTAAGCCGAGGTCATTTAAATAAATACTTCTTGTACGTAGTGTCCTGTGGGAATCAAACCCACGACCTCTTGCTCAGCAATCTGGTACTCAAACTTCTAGACCACAGACGTCGTGATTTGTGAAGGATGAATTGTGATTGTGAAGATTAACCCAAATAAGCAGCGGGTCAAGTCAGAATGAAGATAATGGTATTGATATACTTACGCAGTTCTTTCCTGTCGCCACAGTCTACGTTGGAGGGGATATCACATTTCTCTTTGTTGGGGTTCTCATCCGAGAAGACCAGGCCATCTGGACACAGCTTTGCTTCCGACTTTCCTGTGTACAAGATAACACAAAAATAAACATAAAATAAGATAGTTATACCGGTTTTACCTCAAAGGTTAGGCAGAGTAATCCAGCACATCCATAGTTCAAATGGCCATGACTGTATCACGGTAATATTAGCAAAGGGGAAACTACTATTTGCTCCGATAAAATTAAGTTTTGCCGGTCGCCGGGCGCCGGTAATAGCATAGCTCAAGAATTATAATAAATTTTATCAAAAGTGCCCATTTAAACCTAGCAGATCCCATATAAAAATGGACTCTTTCGCTAAACAAACTAAAAACACTTCTTGACCTAGGTACAAATTCGGGACCTCTATAATAATTGTGCAGTTGCTCTCACTGATTACATTACAAATAATTTTATTTTATTATATTTTTTTTAAATACACTATTTATATATTTGTTTTAACGTGAGTCTTTTGCATTCTACAATCATGTAATATACATATAATTTATAATCCTACAATCGCATCCGGTGACATTCTTTGATATATTACCAAGAGTCGTGACACGGGTGCATCGGAAATCAACCATTTACTGACGACACTTGTGTTGCGAATAGGCCTATTACCTATTACCGTCGGATACACGTAATACTAATATAAGCGAAAAAAAAACAGTTTAATATCCTTAAACATTTTCAAATTTTGTAAGTAGGCATTGCTTTAAATGCTAAAGATAGGCTCGTCCGAACATTTGACAGAGGCTTTCGCCATACATAGAATTACTAATGCCAATCATTGTTAGTACACATGGCGTTTGTTTTTTAGTCGATCGCGGACTAGTTAATTTTGGTTTAGTTTGGGTCCGCCCAGTCCTTACGCAGTACCTAATATATAAGTCAATGTAAGTAGGTATAATAAACAATATTAATTGTTAAATTCATACAGTTCTGTAAAATACTGTGAAATTTTCAAACCAAGATATCCTTAAGTGTTGGTCAGTCTAGTGTATCTACATATTATTCTAATGTCGACAATATATCTTCTATTACTTGTATAGCCATTGCAAAACCACATTATACCGCTCACTTATACTACTGGCGGAAATACAAGAATGTGCATATATTTGTGCATTACAAACTGTAAATGTAATAAGGCCAACAATTATTACCATTATATTGTAGAGGTCATGACGATTTACTTAATAATTTTATGGGCATTCTTGTTGCGAACTACTCTAGTTTAGCGCAATGTTTGTGTTTATTTGTTGTCGTCACGCTATGGGCTTTGGTATTGGGGAAATAGTAATGTAACGTACTTATATTTGTGGTAGTAATAGAAATTAGATTACAAAGGTCAAATTGAATATGAATATACAAGGTGGAAGGGACATCGGCGCACAGACGTCGTGACAAGGTATTACTCAAGGTCAAAAATAAAATGACCTAGGTCATTCATGTAGAAAATGATCGGTTATTACAGATATTGACATTTTAGAGCGCGCAGTGTATTGCTAAAAACGCGATTATAACGCCCCGCGATGAATGTTATCACGCGCGCGATCCGAGATAAATGAAATAATGATTATTTAATAATAAATATATTTTGGGTAGATAGAAATAATGTTTTTTTTTTTCAAGT
This sequence comes from Acronicta psi, assembly GCA_946251955.1. Taxonomy (NCBI): domain Eukaryota; kingdom Metazoa; phylum Arthropoda; class Insecta; order Lepidoptera; family Noctuidae; genus Acronicta; species Acronicta psi. The sequence continues at coordinate 13,020,973 of OX276469.1, read as the reverse complement.
AAAAAACACTGTAGAAAAAATGGCAAATTTGATGAAAAAGTTACGGAAAATTTCAACGCTGGGGGGTCCAGAATCTTGTACTGAACTCATGGTATTCGGATGTGCGTCGATGTCTCTTCCACCTCGTATAGAAATTTTAACTCTTGAGTATCCATAATCTTAACTTAATCGTAAATAAGGGACACTATTGTAATTCAAATATTTTTATTTCAATTGCACCATATAAATAGTGCTCAATCGCTCCCTATCTTCAAAAAGCTTGTGAAAAATCATTATCTTTCCTTATTACCCAAGAGTGCATAACTCACTCGCTTGGTTTATCATCCACTACTTTTCCTTAGCCACTTATATATATATATTTATTTTAATTATATATTCATAATATGTATTTTATTACATATATATATATATATTTATATATATATAAATATAATTATATATTTACATAATATGTACCTATTTTTATTATTCTATCAAATATTTTTTATTAATTATTATTTTAAACATACGATATATTTTAGTACACCTACACTACCCACTGTTTGTTTTCTTTCTTGATATCCATCCAAAGGTTGTCTGGAAGAGATCGCCTTGTGCGATAAGACCGCCCATTGTGCATTAACTTTTTTTTTTTTAATTTTTTCCTAATTTCTTTGTAGTTATTGTGTTATTGGTGTACAATAAAGTGTAAAATAAATAAATAAATAGGTACTTTTGAAACGTTAAACTAGTTGCACGGTTCCAAAAAAGTGGGTCTTATGGAGAAGAGCTGACAAGAAACTCCATAGATATCCTCTTTTAAAAAATATGTGTGGTAGTGTAGCCAATAGCGTATACCCATCTGTCTACCTGCGTTTGACCCAATGTTTATGTCTCACGTAAATGGGGCGACCTTATTGTCATTAACCGGCCACAAAACGAACTCCGAGGTTACTATCCAACGGCCGACCTATTTTGTGAGGACCCATTAATTCATTACAGTAATTTATGGAGACTCGAGATCCCACAGTCAAACTGATTACACAGTTTTGTGGGGCAATGTTTAATTAGATATTAAGCCTTGTTTTTGTAATAATAATAAATAAATAAATAATAAAATTAGTCTGCTGCCGACTGCATCATAATATCACCATCTGATTAATCTCGTATACTTACCGGCCTATCACGATCTACTAACATAATGTTTCTGAACAAGAAACAAAATTATTAAGCGTATACAACGATATATATATATACAATTGTGTTTAATTTAATTTCAATTTTTAATTTATGTATGTAATGTCTACTATTTAATTTGGATGCTGTGGCCTCCTATAATTGAGGGAGTACATTTATCTGTACCTGTAGTGATGGACAATGAAAGATTTATGTATGTCTCTTGTTGGAAGTCCTTAAAATATAAATAAATAAATAAATAGCATAATTTCTCAACAATTTGAAGACTTGGAATACAGATCTTTACAAATTAATGTCATTATTATTATTCAGTTGGGCTGAATTTTCATAATACAATATTTTGAAATAATAAATTATATTAATAACAAATATATTTGCAATTATACAATTTCTAAACGAAAAGTGTCACAAATAAAAAGTTACGTAACACAACAACAACAGCAAACAATACTACTTAAAACTTTGTCTTTGAATTTAGTAGTTTACACAATACTATTTAAACCTAGAAACTACCTTGTTAGCCTAGTGATCCTAAGCGTAACTGGTCAGCTCGAGGTCTTGAATTCGATTCCCAGTCTGAGCAGTGTTAATGGGTTTTTCTAAAATTCTCAGTAGCCGCTCGGAGTTAGGATTTGTGCCCGGTTGGTTGGTTAAAACATACCGGGAAACACTGCGAACATTTTTTTTTTATAAACTAAGGTGGCTAACAAGTATACTGCCCGCCTGATGGTAAGCGGTTACCATAGCCTATGGACGCTTGCGACACCAGAGGTATCACTCGCGCGTTGCCGACCCGAAAAACTTCTTAGAGGTTTATGGAGGATTCACTGCGCCGACAGTTTGAGGGAATATTCCTCTTACGTCCAGCGCAGCGCATCCTTAGAAGGAGCTCTGGCGACCTTACTCACTGCAGGAACACAACACACAATAAAGTGTGTTATTTGGCTGCAGTTTTCTGTAAGGTGGAGGTATTTCCACAGATGGGCTGCTCCAGATTTAAGCCATAAATGACTGTGCCCTACCTCTCTGAAACATGTAGACTGAGACTGTAGGTACATTAGTACCTACAGTCCTACACCGCTGCCTGATCCCTTCGTGGAATACAGGCGTGATGGTCTTATGTAAGTACAATGAAATTATTTAATGCTTGAATAACAGAAATCCTATTGTTATTCTTGCTGCATACTCTCCTCGATATCTGAAAGTATCCGTAGAAACTAAGAGAAATGTTTTGTATAAATTAGAAAATTCAATTACCTAATATGTGATGGATTGTAACCTACTTGAATAGGCTCGATCAACATCTGGATCACGCACACAAACGAAACCATTTTACTAGCACAACAAGAATAAATTGCAATTTACAAATTTAATTGTTTTAATTATTATTTTTTCACAATGCTTAAAATAATTAATAAAGTATTTTTTTAAATAGTTTCATTAAATACTTTTTTGCAACGAGAACACATTTTGTATTTGTAATTTTTAACAATTTCCTAATTTATTGAAGCAATTTTAGCCGATGTAAAAAAGGAGCTTACTCTGATTATTCGTTTTTGTGTAATAAAGTCTTACGAACATTTTTGTATTAGAAAAAAAATAGTTAGTCTTTAATGATCACTTCTGAAAAAACAACCTTAAAGGCATGTAACAGGTTTTCATTTTCTAGAAAGTACATTTTTCATTTCAACAAAGAAGGTTTATTACTTTACAGTAGCCTCAGATTTATCCAAAGAGTTTTAAAATGTAATATTGAATGTTTTTTTTTCATAGACATAACTATAATGTTTTGCAAAAAATTAGTTGTCTATATTTTTACACATTGACGACGTCTGTGGTCTAGTGGTTCGAATACCGGACGTTCGAATACACGACGTCGTGGGTTCGATTCCCACAGGACACAAACATTTATTGTGGTGAATTTAAGTGTTTGTGTTTGTCTGGGTGTTTCCTATTTATTATAAATATGTATTTACAAAAAGTATTATATCCATTGTCTAGTACCCATAGTACAAGCTCTGCTTAGTTTGTGACTAGATGGTGCTGTGTAAAAATGTCCCAGGACATAAAAAAAAATAACTATCATGCAACGATTATTACCCAGTTATGGTCGCCTTCGTAACATTTCGCTATTCAATAATGAGGAAATATTAGGAATTTTTACACTCTACTTGTTGTAGTAATGAGAGTGACCGAATGATCGCAAAAAATTTAAGCGGTCACGACATTTTGTGTAGTAATGTCATATTTTACAATGGCGGCCCCTATATTAATTAAATTGTTAGTGAACACGTGAATTGGCGAAGATATTCTTGCAATTTTTTTTGGTCGGACATCATAAGAAAACTGCAGCCAAATTACATACTTTATTGTGTGATGTGTTCCTGCATAGAGTAAGGTTGCCAGAACTCCTTCTAAGGAGGCGCTCTGCTGGCAGTAAGAGGAAGTGTATCCTCCATAAACCTCTAAGAGATATTTAGGGTCGGCAACGCGCGAGTGATACCCCTGGTGTTGCAAGCGTCCATAGGCTACGGTAACCGCTTACCATCAGGTGGGCCGTAAGCGTGTTTGCCACCTTAGTGGTATAAAAAAATAGTTTGTCTCAAGAGAGTCTTAAAAAAACTGGTGGCGAGGCACCGAATGCTTTCAGCCATATTTATAAGCTAAGCACAATAATATTTCTTGCGATCACATAATCAATACATTCTAAGCGATGGCAAATAATAAAATAATAAGAAAGTCGCGCTCACGCACCCAAAAAGCTTTTATGACTTTTGAACTTACGGCACTGAGATAAGTATAATTGTGTATTGTCTCCAAAAAAAATTAAAACCACTGTTTTACGGGGTATCAGAATAAGAGACGTGAGGTCTTCTAACCTGCACAAGTCCAGGCGACTGAACTTTTACCTAACCCCTTGAAACTGCAAGAGGTTACAACCCAGCAGTCGGACGGTTAATGAGCTGTTTTTGTTATGTAAATAACTTACTTCCAATTTAAAGTTTTGTATAGATCGTAAAATGCTTGCAGTAAGAACTATCTGTACTTAAACAAGTCTGCTAGTACATTCTGTTTAATAACCTACCATAAATTATAAAATTCTGTACCTTCAAAAATGCAATTGAAAGGTATCTATACTGTACTAATACCTGTAGTAATATTTATTTAGTTATGCGTTTATGTTATGCCTTTCATAGAAGACAAGTAGCTGTCTAAAAAATATCCTGGGACATTTTTACACAGCACCATCTAGTCCCAAACTAAGCAGAACTTGTACTATGGATACTAGATAATGGATATAATACTTCAATACTTTTTTGTGAATACATACTTATAATACATAAGAAACACCCAAACACAAACACGTAAGTTCATCACAATAAATGATTGTGCCCTGTGGGAATCGAACCCACGACCTCTTAATCAGCAGTCCGGTACTCATGCCGGAACCACTACAACACAGACGTCGTCTAAATTAATTTCGTCGTCTAGATTGCTCGTTAATAGCATCTTAGCATGGGAAATCCTTAAAAATATAGCATAATTAATTTAAGAATTCTTTGGAGAAAATACTTAGGTACACTTTTAAATAAAAAAACAACTGACGAACAATGAACACATTCCCACATTACACATCAAAACGCTTGGTGTCAATTTTGTAGGTAATTAAAAAAAATATTACCACTTTCACTCTGTACAAAAACTATTAAAATACATATACGTAATAAAGTGAAACCCGGAATACGAGGAATAGTCGTAGGCATCGTAACATCCTCTTGCTTATTACGTCATCGACAAGTACCTACATACTATGCACATTGCACAGTTGACCTTTGTACTGACCTTTGCTGCATTTGTAGTAAAGGTCACACTGGTATGGATCCGGGTAGAAGCCGCTTTTCTCCGGACAGTCGAATTCTTGTGCTGAAACTGAAATATAATTTAGAATTAGATTTTTTTTAAATTTTCAAGACAGTAATAATGTTCATATCGTATGATGTAGTGACAAATTCAAATCAAATTCGCTCTTCTGAAATAGTGACAACAAAATCTAACTAATAAAAATGGAACTTATATGTGAAATAGTATTATAAAAATACTGATATCTTGCTATATCGTGCTAAATCAATCATAAAATTCTTCTTTTACCAACTTCTACCAAGTTTCCGATAAATACCTTGGCAGAATAATTTCATACACAATGTTGTTCCATTTTTTAATTTATCCGGCTATCCAGAGGTGGTGTAACAGGCCCTTAATGGCATCCTAAAACTAATTAGAATTTTAATCCATACTTCCATAATAAATATTATAAATGCGAAAGTAACTCTGTCTGTCTGTCGCGATTTCACGCCAAAACTACTGGGCCGATTTGAATGAAACTTGGTACACATATAGTCTAAAGCCTGAGAAAGGACATAGGCTACTTTTTATGCGAAATAAGGGCTGTTAGGGGTTGAAATATGAGATGAAATTTATAAGAAATACCTAGACAAAACGGGCGAAGCCGCTGGCGGAAAGCCAGTAAAATATAATAATATTCAATTCAAACCTAGTCGTATTTTTCAATGGAAAGCCATACATATGGTAGTTAATAAACAAGAAAGTAACCTAACGCCTAACCCAAGGCCGCTAAGTCTTTGAACCAATTATTGCAGCCAACAACCGCACAAATTATGAGAGAATTACTACAGACTTACTAGTATAGACATAAGACTTAGTAGACTTGCTAGAGATAAATTGTTCACTACGTTTGTGACAGTTACGCAATATAATAACTAAATTGAAATTTAACCCCTTTTTAGCGACAACAATTTAAATATACCGCGATAAAATGTTAATTTCAGCTGTTTGTTACAGTTTTTTATCGGTCACAATAATATAATTATATTTTGTTTATTTATTTAAAGCGATACGTAGAACTAATAATACGTAAGTAAAGTAATATAAATTTTTTTTTTTCAAGATGCTATTTTGCTATTGTATACTTCTGTTCTAGTGCAGCTTAGGCTGATATTCAGAGACGAAACTAAGCATGAACTTAGGCTTCCGTATGTCAAATTGTCAGACAAATTTGACATACGGAAGCGTTACTTTACGCTTGGCGTCGTCTCTGAATATTAGCCTTAGAGTCTACTAGTAGACTGACACGGGTTGACTTGTTACAATATTTAGGTTTCGTTTTGACCTTTACATACTTCGATAAAATCTGTAAAAAGTAATTTAATTTAATCTTCGCGTAAGTGTCGGAAATTTGTGAATAACATTGAGATTAATAAACACAGCACCGTACTAAACTAGACGTTATCAACGGATCTAGTCTCTCAGGCTATATAGTTCTAAAACAAAGCACAATACGAGCCTCGAGACATTACCCAATGTTCCTTTGTTACCTATTGTTATCCGCTCACTTAATTCAATTATAGAACTTGAGTGATAAAAATGACTGTACTAGCTTTCGCTCGTGACTCCGCCCGTGTAGGCGTAGTATTGTTTCCTGTTACTCAATATCCTTACATTATACCCAGGAAGGTATTGCGTTGATTTTACAATAGCTAACATTGTCGCAAAGATTTAAGGCCGGTTATCCACCTTCCAATAAGTTCCCGTTAAATTACTTGGCAGATAATTTTATACGAATTTTGTTTCATTTTTTAATTTATCCACCGGTTAGAGGCTATCGAGAGGTGGTGAAATAGGCCCTTAATTTAGTAAAATGTGTAATCTTGAGGTGAGCAAAAAGTTTGGCGCTCTTTGGGGAAGGCCTACGTTCAGCAGTGGACGGCCATAGGCTGATATGATTAGCAAAAAGTATGCACTTTTAGTCTATAGATATTGAAAATTAATGAGGTTTTAATGACGCTAGTTTTGGCTGACCAACGTAACAAAATATTCTCTTAAATATTATAATTTCATCATTGAATCTTTTTGTAGATATAATGCTTTTCATTTCCCAAATACTTCATAATAGTCATAACAAATCTTTCTACGTCTATAATAGCATTAAAACACTAATCATAAATACATAATTCTAACAATACATAGGTGATATGCCGTTGCATTCAACGGCATCAGTATTATACAAAAAATCTAGTATTTTTAAATTGGGACATTCAAATTCGTACCTATAATATAAATTTGAATGTCCCAAATAAACCTTGAACTAAATGACATCGCTAATGAGAAGTTCCAAAGTTAAATTGCTTGCAACTAATACTATACTGCAAAGTTGTCGACCCCGGCAATTGTCGAATTCTTAAAACTCACGTTTACCTTGCCATTCGGCAATCAAACTACTTATTGCATCATAAGTACTTGATAAGTATCTTAGTGAGAGTAGAAAGTTCAGAAAATGGAGTAAAGTGTAACTAATGATCACTGGATTAGTTAACGGTCGATTAGGGCGGGCATTTTCAAGGTCGAGTGCACAGTACAGTGAAGAAATACATTTTTATCTCAATGGGATCAAATTCATGACGTAACGAGAATTGTCATTTAACTGTTTTCATTCTAAAATATCACTTGTATCATTGAGATATGCTTTAAATTTCTTAGTTGTTCAGGTTCTGTGAAGTTGCCAGTAGCAGTTCGGAGTCTGGATTTGTGCCCGGTTGATGGCAAAACGCTCGCCTCCTATTACATAAATACACCCCTGCCTATCTCTTCTGGGAATACAGTCGTGATGGAGTTGTTCAGATCATGTTACTGAGAATAAATCACATTCCCTTAACTCCTAATGTCTATTATATTAATAATAATAATATCTTGGGACATTTTTGCACCATCTAGTCCCAAACTAAGTAGAGCTTGTACTATGGGTACTAGACAATAGATATAATACTTATATACATTTTGGAAATACATACTTATAATACATAAGAATTAATGTTCTAAGCATTCAAACTTCGAAGTAACATTACTCATTTCGCTTTACCCAACAAGTGGTTACATGATTATTGTGTACTGTGTGATTCAATATAAAGGCTAAAATGTATAACACTAAAGTGTTTGATTAATATCAACCAATTCATTACTTTACTGTTGTCAATGTTGCAAAGCCAAAAAAAGTTACGAAATGAGTTCAGGTACATTTTAGGTTACAAAATATATTAACTATACACTAAACTAAACGACTGTTTAAATAATTGCAAAATCTAAATAACATGCGTAGGCTTTCATTCAGTTTAATTAATGAAGAAATAAAAAATAATTAATTAGTCTCTATTGCGTAAGTAGTGCAATATTAAAAGACCCAATTACAAAAAATAAATGTAATAAATAAGAACCCGTGACTGATTATAACAGTATTTCTGAAACTAAAGCTTATTAGAGTTATTATTGATCATAAACTACAACCAACTAATGTTAATCAACGGTTTTACGACAGATTAAGTGACGTATAAGGTATGGTAACTACTTATTTGGCCAGAAAGTGTTTGTATAGGTTCGTGATGTTAATTGATAAATAGAAACGAAGCAAGAAAAAGTATATATTTACAAGATAATGTATAGAAAATGTGACATATGTGTTACGAAAGCTCTCGAAACTTCCATATACCCTTTGCAAAATATGCATATTCATCTGCAGCATCTTACACTTGTGAAAGGTGTGCGAAACTATATGTAGACAGTATTATACAAGGTAGAAGGGACATGGACGCACAAACGTCTTGACAAGGTCTCACTCAAGGTCAAAAAAAAAAATGACCTAGGTCATTCATGTAGAAAATGATCGGTTATTACAGATATTGAAATTTAGAGATAGAGGATAGGTAGATAGAAATAATGTTTTTTTACACGATCAAGTAAAAAAAACTGCAGAAACAATTGAAATTTTTATGAAAAAAGTTACGGAAAATTTCAACGCAGTGGGGTCCAGAATCATGTACTGAACGCATGGTATTCGGATGTGCGTCGATATCCCTTCCACCTTGTATACAGATGCTAGTACCTACTCTAAAGCCCTAGGAACTTAACACATGCATAAAGATGAGCTTTACTACTTCCATTGTTCTCCGAATTATTCAACAAACTTTTACAATAAATGTCTGTCTTACCACCTCCAGTTCACGTTAAATTGACAGATAATTAATTGCACACAAATTCTGTTCCATTTTATTATTTATCTGCTAGTTAGCGGCTATACAGAGGTGATGAAACTAACTAGAACTTTTATAAGTTTTTACTCTTCTTTAAAAAGTCGTTGTTACCCAATTTCTGGGTAACAACGACTACGGAAGAGCAGAGGAATCTTCTATATAAGATACTACTTAATATTAAAGTGTTACCCAATCTATAGGTAAGTAAACCCTTTTTTTATTGTGCGTGAAATCCTCATAGTCAGAAAAGACGGCGGAGTATGTCTGACTCCAACTAAAAACCACGTTTGCCTTCCCTTACCCTCTTCGTTTACTCGAATGAAAATCACTTTTACCCCCTGACGATCCAGGGGGGCTAGTTGCATTTTGACATTCGAATGGACAAACAAAATGTATGTAAATGACATTAGTGACAGTCCGATTTGTCGAAAGCTTGTGTCATTTCCATACATTTTGATTGTCGATTCGAATGTCAAAATGCAACTTGTCTAGCCTGTCCGACTAGGTACGCCCTAATAGTAAGCGTAAGTAAGTACTCACTACACTTAAATTCCATAACAGATTAACACATCAGTTCCTAAATGTAATGAGAATCGGAAAACGATTCGCGTAAGAATTTTTGTGTGAATACTTAGTGTAATTAAAATCAGGAATGCTACCTAATACGTCAATTATGTTAACACATTAGTAATTGTACTCAATTATGTAATGAAGAAGGGAGAATCAGGAAATCCGCTTGTAAACACATTATTATAGATATTGGGATTAGTCTTCATACACTAGGTAGGTACACAATTAGAGATCTAATTGCCGTGCCGACAAGGCCCACACATGTTTCTTATATTATACCATTGTAACATCTATTTAACTTGTGGAGTGCAATAAATGTATTGAGTATTGAGTATTGAGATCTCGATGTAAGTACATTCAAACTGTCCAAAATTATCAGTGCCTCAACCATGAGTATTTCTCACTAGACTCGCTAGCGACGCCGTAAAATATTTGTATGGAAAATCCTCGACGCGCCTCTAGTGGTTACGTAAGAAACTAAAATCTGCTATGAGATTACAGCGTTTCGATGCGTAAAAAACCTATCGAAAGCCATTCGATAGAACTCATGGTTGAGGGGCAGAACAATCAAGAAACCATTACGCCTGTATTTCCCAAAGGGTTAGGCAGAGGTGTACTTATGTACACCGGTATGCTTAGGTCACCGTTCACAGTTAGATGGTGAGACTTTTAACAACAAGAACATTTTATTTTATCTCAACGACTTGAAGCAATGTTTCAAAAGGAGTTTAAATGGTACTGCCTCGTTGGTCTAGTGGTCCCAAGCGCGACTGCTACGCAAGAGGTCCTGGATTCCATCCCCAGGTCGAGCAAAGTGTTGTTGGGTTTTCTGTGAAATTCCCAATAACAGCTCGGAGTCTGGAATTGTGCCTGGTTGATGGCAATAGGTTCGCCCCCTATTACATTGGACCTAAACATACCGGCGAAATGTGGGTGTACATTAGTACGCCTCTGCCTACCCCTTCGGGGAACATAGGCGTGATGGTATGTTTAAATAGTACACGTCATGAAGACAATTATTGATTCTGTTATGAAATGAATATAAAATCAAAATTGTATTAATCCTTAAAATAAAACAAGAGATTGTATGTCATGTAACGTTCGACCAGTTTATGGAAACCCAAATACGTAACAAGTGACTAATAAACAAGACGGGGACCATTCCAGTTTCGCATAAGCCAATTGCAAAAGTATGCGAAAACTCTGACGTCACTCCAGACGAATATGTTCTAGAAGATTCTACATGGACTGATGCAATGGCTTGTATTATTACCAGCGGTATATCGCATCCCATATATACTAGACGTGTGCGTATGACCTTTTGAGTTTTAACTGAATTCAAAAATATAAGGTTCTCGATTTGTCTGTATATTTTTATTCCATATGGTGTTTTGGTGGTTAGAAACTTGTTGTGTATTTTTTACAAAACATTTTTTTTTTGTGTATGAGGTAGATACTAAAAACTGTAAATAAATATCTTGGGAAGGAAAGAAAGTGCATTTTCTGATGTTCATTATAACGCAGCTTTATAAGAATGGTTCCTCTGTATAAATTACTAGCTTCCCGCCAGCGGCTTCGCCCGCGTGGTCTTATAATTTTGTCCCCCGTTTTTGCAACATTTTTATATATTACTACACCGCTCCTATTAGTCGTAGCGTGATGATATATAGCCTATAGCCTTCCCCGATAAATGGGCTATCTAACATGGAAGTAATTTTTCAAATCGGTCCAGTACTTTTTGAGTTTATTCGTTACATACAAAAATACAAATCTTTCCTCTTTATAATAATATTAGTATAGACAAAACGTATACCATTAAATATGGCCTAATACCGGTACTAAGTATCATATGACTGAAATGCTTAAGTAAAATAATTTTCTGGCAAACTTGCATGTATTATAGCACCCTAAAATTTTTATGCATGCGGTGCTCACGTATGCACGTTCAATGACATGATTGTAGAATATAGAATTATTAATTAGCTTTAATGCAACTACATAGATGTTATTTAGATTGAAAGATATCTTAGACATTGAATAAAAAATATAAGCGATAAAAATAGGTAATAAAGGTCAGTTCACGCTAATCTCCCAAACTACTAAAACTCAAATTGTGCAATTTAGAAGAAAATCCGTTTAATGCAAGCAAGTACAACTCAGCTTAAAGCAATATTTAGTACCAATTTTGATGATTAATTGAAATCTGATAGCAATGAACAAAGTTATTGTAATTTTAAGATTTAATTATATACTTTTCATAGTAACCAGACAGACGAAGTCGCGGGCAGGAGCTAGTTTGCATTATGACTTTTAGTCACTAAATTGCAAAATCACGAAATTGTCGGGATATACAGTCTGATATATTAAGCAGTGTGCACATAGCGATGTACCTATCCTGTTTTTTCTTCTTACAAAAACTCTGCTACATAGCTCTCCAAACGGATATAGTGTGAACAGCCTCTAAGAGACTTAGTAATGCTATTCATTGATTATGCACTTTTGTCAGGCTCGGTACAGTTCCGATTGAGTCATTGGGCAAGCTCTTGCGAAATTACGAGAAAATTGTGCTGTTGCTGTCTGCAGGACCGACGATAATCAGGATTTGAGTCAACTTAGTGAAACTATGTTAAATTAATCTTAACCGAATTAAAAAATGGAGGACTATCAATTCGTCTGCTATTCTTGTAAATAAAAATATTTAAAATTAACTTTAGATTATTCGCGGATTGTTAAAATAAATCACAAGATTTTTCGATTATTATTATAATTATGTATAGTAGATAGGTATACACTCTACATTAATAAACTACACAATAACCTACTTGCAAAATATTTCTATATTAATTTTTTTGTTTGTTGGTTGGTTTTCTATTACTAAACAGAAAGAAAAGTTGGTTTTCTATTACTAAACAGTATTATTAAATAAATAGGTAATAGCCACCTTTGCTCCCCATTGAGTAATTATACGGAAACATATCGTTTCAAAATAACTATCCAATTCCTCTATTACCACAGAAAAAAATATATAAGTAGTTGAATAAGAATTATAATTACGTTTATACGATCCACAAAATAGAGAAGCTATATTTATGTATGAAACGATAAATAATACTTAATATAAAATTCTAGGAGGAAAAGAAACGCGTTACGGCACCTTTCTAGACATCTTAGAGTTGTATAAGCGAAGACATGAATAGAAAAGCTTTCACAGTGGATAAATACATATATAACACTGTGGTATATGCAATACTGCAATGTTTGACATACACACTTTACTGTTGTATGCACTTTTAACACGTTCTTATCAAGTTTAAAAGTATTTCAGACAATAAAAATAAAGTTCTTCTGGTCATAGTACGAACAGAAAATTCTGGAGTTTAAGCACTCAATGTCTCAATCGAGTTCCCGTTTGTTACACACCTCGCTTACTTATAAAGTTAACGTACACTTACAAAGACAGTTAATTAAAAATATCACTTACCTAACGCGCACACAAAACCGACGACAAAAAGTAAACTTTTCATCTTGTTTTTTTTTGTTAAATTAATTTGAGGTAGTAAATATATATAGAATTAAACTGTTGGTACGTGCGTTTCCTTTCGAAGGTTGCTCCGTATTGCGAGCGGGAGCTATTGTGGCCGGCGCAAGCGCAACTTACTACACCACGCACGACCGTAATGATTGCGACGAAAGCGAATGAAAGTTTTTAAAAAGACAGTGAGTGATGAAGTTGTATAGATGCGTGTTATTATTGTACTGAACTTTTTTTGTGAGTACTTGTCATTTATATGTTAGGTCATTAGTACTAGAAAATCTATTAGTATTTATTTGGACAGATCATTAAGTCAGAAATGATACATAATTTATTAAGGAAATTAAAAAAAAATCGTAATCACATTGAGTCATTATGTTTAAATGTTGTAAGATAATTAAAAAATGTTAGCATTTTACCTGTTACCTTTCAAATTATTATTAAGAATTTAAAATATGTTAGCGCATTGAAAGTGAGTGACGTCGGTTCTATTCCCTCCGGAGATAAATATTTAGTGTATAGATAAATATTTAGCATTACTGGCCATCTCCCCCCCCCCCCGCCATACTACGGGAGAGATGGCCAATTCTACTTTTATTTTCAAAGTAAAAAATTACATGTATTTGTTTGTTTCAAAATAATATTTTGTAAGAATTATAAATGAAGTTTAATTTTTGACATCATTCAACATTTTATGTACCTTTATTACTTCACAATAGATCTTTAAAGTTAGTAACGCCATCTACCCCGGACTTACCCTACCTACGTTATGATCTAGTCAGTGGAAGCGGCATTTTAAAAAATAGAATACAATATTCGCACCTCTATTTAGCGCATGCACTCCTATTACAGTGAGTGTATCAAGTCGCCAAGAAAAGTCACGATACTTCTATATGGCACCATATACACATACTGTTCGAATGTACGTGTGTATGGTCACATAAGCGAGGTCCAGAGACGATAGCCTCGAAAATATCCACGTCACGGTCAATTCCATGGAATTTAATGTCGTTTAGTCCACTATCAATGGATGCATCTACAGGGGCGTAGCTAGGTAAGGCCCTGGAGCAAACACTTGACTATGGCCCCAACTAACACCCCCCAGGGGCTTTCGGAATTCTCGATTCCGAAAACTCCATTCCTTGTTGCGAATTCCCCTGTATTTTTTCAAATAAGTTGCTATTATTATTAAAGTCATGTTCCACCAATCTGGTTAATTTATATTCCGAATTTGGGAGACATTTTTGATAGTTGGTTGTTGGTTTGTCAGTCTGAGAGTCACCCTAAGGGCCCCCTGAGCTTGGAGGCCCCGGGGCACTGCCCCGTTTAGCCCTCCGGTAGCTACGCCACTGTGCACCTAGCTCATTATATGCATTCATATGACGGGTGCGTCCTGGACGCTTTTTTGGAATGGCCACTCAAATTTTATAGCGTTATATTGCTATAGCATGTATTGTAATCAAGTTGGAGTGTTTAATATGAATTGTAAAAAAATTAAGGCGGAGCGCTTTGTTGAAAGAAGAAAACAGCTTTATTTTGTCACAAAATCACTAAACCTACTTACAAAATAATAAAAAAAAAATTAAGTACATACATTTGTGACAAAAAAGAGGTTCATACTCAGCATGATGCCGTTATGCCGTAATATGGTATATCTCACAATACAGCCCTGGTTTTGCAGTGAGAAAATTGTTATTGATAACTACACCAAAATAAACATACCATCACGGCTGTCCTCCCCGAATGGTTAGGCAGAGGTCACGTACTAACGTACACCCACATTTCGCCGTTATGTTTAGGTCCCATGTAATAGGGGGCGAGCCTATTGCCATCAACCGGCACAAATCCAGACTCTGAGTTGCTGCTGGGAATTTCATAGAAAAACCTAACAACACTTTGCTCGGAAATCGAACCTAGGACTTCCAGCGTGCCTGTCACGCTTACGACAGGTATTCGTGCCACAGAGGCTTACCTGTCGTTGATGATGATGATGGATAGTTGTCTTCCTATCCTTTTTCCCAACCATGTTGGGGTCGGTGGCTTCCAGTCTACCCAGATGTGGCTGAATATCAGTATTTTACACGAAGCGACTGCCATCAGACCTCCGCAACCCAATTTCTAGGCAATACCGATATTAGAAGGATAGACTGGTTGTCAGGCTTTTTTGACTTCTGGCTACCACTAACGATTGTCATATGTGTTCGTATGACAATCGTTGACAACCGGGACCGACGGCTTTACTTACTCTACGAGGCACGAAGGGGTCTCGATATGTTAGAATGGTCACCCATCCACAGACTGACCTTGGCAAGCGTAGCTTAACCTTGCAGATCGGTTGATCAGCGTTGCTATAACTTAGCCACGAGCCCCTCTGTGGATACTAAGAATTAATATTCTTCTCACCAATGTAGACTTCGCATAATATATGGGCCTTAACTTCTCAAACATAGGAAGGCTTTATCTATAAAAAATGACTTGTAAGAGTGTCTTTGAGAGTTCTATTTATGGAACTAAATACTATTGATACACATTATAATGACGTGTGTGAGACAGTTGACCTCTGAGTGGGTTATATTGAATTAAGCTTCCGTTACACTAGGACTATTTCTCGAATGCGAGCGGCGAAAAATCGTATGCGAAACTCTCCATGCGATTCTCTCCTATGGTGTTTACCTTAGATTAATAACATACAGATATGTAATTCAATGTAAAGCGCAGCCAGAGAAGCGATGGCACTTGTAGTTTCGTGTGTGAGTGAGCACCGCCCACCGCGAGTGTATTACTTACCGAATTTGCGCTTGTGTGCATGACGCAGGTGATACCAGCGCATAGAGTTTACCCCAAAAATTACGGAATTTTATTTTGTATGTGAGTTCCGCGTTATTGTGATTTGAAACTAATATTTATACTTACCTTTTAGCAAGAAGTAAGTACCTACCTAATTTAAACCTAATTTTGAGGTCCAAGATCGAACATACCGTAAAATATAGGCTCTACTGTACATTATGACCCGCTGATTGAAGGTTTATTTTTTTTTCGTGTAGAACTCTTCTTAGTATACACTTTCACAAAAGTTCAATCAAACCTAGCAACCGCACAGTTTTTGAGAAAATAAATCCTAAAGTTTAATTATTTTCCAGATAAAACGCATTTCATATCACAACATGCCACAGATCATGTAAAAACGACTCGTTGGTCGTTACGTTTTAAGTTTAAATAGTGTGACAGTGGATTCAAATGTATAAAAGCATAATATTTTTCCCTATTATCAATCTTGAAAAACGATACTCAATTTATGGAATTAAATGTAAATGAGGCTAACGTTTGACAGTTGTCATTTGTTGTGAATTCGTGATGTAATTTGAAGAACTTGGATGCAATAGCGAGCGAAGTGGGCTCGGGAATCGGGGCACCCCAACTCGGATAAGTTAGGTTAGAAGGGGATGACGGGGGCTAGAGAACGAGCGCAGAAAGAGAACGAAGAAAAAGAATAAAAAAAAAATAACACAGAAAAAGTCAACTGCCCTATATGACCTTATGACCTTGGCGTTGTCCTCTACCTTAGTATTACTTGTTAGCAAGATTTGGCCCGCCTCGCGATCTTCCCGACCCTTAATACTCTGCTATCCCACCAGGCTTGAAAGAAAATTGGCGACTTTTTTCTCGGAACCTATGGGTTTGCTAGTTTTACGGTTTTCAAAAACACACTAAGAACACTATATTCTACGCGAAAAAAAATTACCCCTATAAAAATTGCCGGGTCTCAATATACAGTGCTGCCCATACTAATGAAACTAACTCGTAAAACATACATTAAAAAGTCGTCGTCTTTAATAAGCTGTAAAACCATAGACATTCTAACATACTCATTAACAATAATTAATAACAGTGTTAAGTTATTTTAAATGAACTGTTACTTTTGTTTCTATAATTTCTACCAAATCTACTAATATTAAAATATGGGTAAATTTTTCAAGTCCTTGGCAACACTGAACAGTTATGGCGTCGCATTGTTTACATTTTGTTATTTTGTCGTTTTATTTTCATTTTGCAAAGAAATACATACGAAACTTTAATCCGTGCTAGTGAAAAGTGATGTTTAGACAGTTTTTGTGTTTTGCCCTGTGATTCCTGCAGGATTTGACCGCGCAAACAGTCATAATTGCCGTAATTACCCTACCAACTCGTGACGTGTATACGCGGCGATCGCTCTGTGGCGTGTGGCGGGGGGATCATGAAGGTCCGTTGATTTTAGCGTATTATTTTTAACATGCTTTACGGTGCGCTATTTCGTATCTGTATGTTATTAATCTAAGGTGTTTACATTATGTAGGGACACAAAATGTACCACATAGGTTTAGTCAGCAAAAATGTAATTATGACGCGTGGCTGCGCCCGCGAACCGTAAGCTAACCAGTCGCAATAAAACCACTACTTGAATCAGTCCCATTATAATTGATTACTCAAAACATATAAGCTTCAAAGTAATAAGTTGAGGTACACATATACTGGTACCCCACAGTGGTGACCCCTAACTGAACACAACGTTTTTTTTACGTTTTGGGGTAAATAGTGTAGTGTCGTTGTGCAGCAAAATGAATATTCAACCTCAAGTGCCACACGGACAGGAGGTGAAGAGTGCTAGCGGAAGCGAGAAGGCATTAGCAAGCATCACGGTAGCATCAAGGATCCCGGAATTTTGGACAGACCAAACGCGACTCTGGTTTGTCCAGTTCGAGGCCGCCGTGGAAAGCCAGTGACTGACCGATGCCGCCAAACAGAACCTGGTGACCAAAACTGTCACTTGTGCGATAATTGTAACCGTATCACATGCAATAATCGGATTCGAGTGTCGAAGGCGTGACTCGCCCCATGCACTGGCTACACTACAGGCAAGCATTTGTAGGGCGACACACGCATAGGAAACTCTCCTAGTGTAACGGGTGCTTTTGACGACGTCTGTGGTCTAGTGGTTCGAATACCGGACTGCTGATCACGAGGCCGTGGGTTCTATTCCCACAGGACACAAACATTTATTGTGATGAACTTAAGTGTTTGTGTTTGTCTGTGTGTTTCCTATTTATTATAAGTATAGATTTACAAAAAAAAAGTATATAAGTATTATATCCATTGTCTAGTACCCATAGTACAAGCTCTGCTTAGTTTGGGACTAGATGGTGCTGTGTAAAAAATGTCCCAGAATATCTATTTATTTTATTATTTTATACGAGTACTAGCTTTCCGCCAGCGGCTTCGCCCGCGTGGTCATGTATTATACATATAAACCTTCCTCTTGAATCACTCTATCTATTAAAAAAAACCGCATCAAAATCCGTTGCGTAGTTTTAAAGATCTACGCATATATAGGGACAGACAGACGCGACGGAGGACTTTGTTTTATAATATGTAAGGATTGCATACATGAGCGAGTCTATTTATTATTTCAGACACTAGAATAATCGCATCATTGGTACAGTGATCGCGGCTGCTAAGTGTAAGGTCGTCAGTTCGGTTGAAATAACACTTAAAATACCATCACGCCTGTATTCCCCTAAGGGGTAGGCATAGATGTATTGCTGTACATACACAGTTTGCCGGTTTAGGTTCCAAATAATAAGGGGTGACCCTTCTGCCATTAAAAGGGTAAGAATCCAATTTTCGAGCTGCTACTGGGAATTTCACAGGAAGCCAAATGCGATTTTAGTCGCAGGCCGACATACCTTGTCGCCACCGATTTTGCGCATAAAAAAAGATAGTAGATTATCCATGAGGATTTTCCACACCCCAAAATAGAATGAGGAATTCTAGTGTGATATCGTCATCTTCTTAAAAGAACTAAAACAACATGTTTACAAGACTTAAAGGAATGTTAATTTTTTATCCAAGGAGGTTGTATGCATCGAATAAATACTTCGATGTTTATAAAAAAATAATTGTAGGCTGTAAAGACCGCCATTTATGAGTTCCGGTGCAATTGTTATTCTTATTTTAAATATTATTTTACGCATCTTCGTATGCGTTATTAAGTTTGAGGATTTTCCATAGCATTCCAGACTGTTTACATAAAATGTTGATTCGTATAGATATAACTTATTTTTAATGAAACCTTTTTATTCTTTTATTTTATGTTAGAGAGACTTATTTTATGATATAGAGTAAACTTCAAAGAATAGAATTAACCCATATCCATATACTGTCCCACTGCTGGGTACGGGTTTCCCTCTCAGTATGGGAGGGATTAAGCTACAGAATATTATAAAATACTTTATTTGCATGAAACATGCCTCTTATGTTAAGTACAATCTACGACTAATAACTAAGATGCTCGCTCATGACCCGATACAAGAAAGACATCTAAGGCTTGAACTACATTTTTGTTAAATAACTGCTAAACTAAATAACTAACTAGATGTAAACACAATAAGCGAACAAAAATGTCTATTACTCAATTTATTACTAAATATAAATGGAGTATTTTTTTTTATTATAATTTGAGTAATTAGATATATAATATGTCGTCATTTTATTTTCAAAAACTTTCATTTTTAAATTTAAGTTGGCAACAACTCACGCAGCCTTGTAGATTCTAGCAAAATAAAAAAAAATACAGTGCGTACGTACGTTTTCAAGGATTTAAGGGTCAAATTAAACATTCTTTTCGATCCATTCACTGATGTAAAATAGTGAATTGAAACTGCAAGTATCGTTTCGTTTTAATTTTAAAGATCCGGTTGACGTAATTATTTCTTAGTAGTCTACCATCGGTCCAGTAGACACCAATTTGGTGTATTAGGTTTGATTCCATATTGCTCACTGCACCATAACATACACCGTGACTGATAAGTCGTTTAGGATGGCATTGTAGTGATAATCAGGCAAAAAAGGCTCACTACTGAACTAAAGCCTCCCATTTATAGATTTTATAGAAATCTATTCCCCCATAGACTTCCATAAGACCTGTCAAATAGCGCCTGTGACTCCCAGTGACCTTTACTAAGTCGTGTGTTCATTTTGTTGAAGACCGTCCCATGCTTTCTGGTGTGTGGTCTCCACTCGACAACCTTTCTGCCCCAGCAGCCATTATCATCAGCGTCACCACTTGAGCTTAAAATTACCATTAATACATTTTAAAGCTATTAGCCATCCTTCAAGAATCGTAGGATAATGAGTCCTTAAATTAATACTTACCTGTAATTCATATTATCGCATTAATTAATTAGTGAAAGTGAATACTTAATCAATGAATCTATTAGCTGATGGTATAATATTCACTAGGGAATTTAAATTACTGCATAACCTGCATAATTTAATTATGATAGGTACCTAAACCTTAGCAGTGAATTGACTTTATTTATCATTTTTTTTGTTACTATTTGTTAGCTTTGTCTTGTGGCTATGGGATAAAAAAATATTTCTCACTATTAATAATTTCTTGAAAAAACGTTTTTTTTATGGAAACCCTCATAATATATTTTTCGATCCTTAAGCGGAGTCCCACCAACGAATACCTGACTGTCCCTTATGGCACACATTTCCTGTATATCATGAAACTTCGAAATCTCTAAAGGAATCTCGGCCATGGGCATTTTACTGTTTCCCACCAATATTGTGTTTGGGACGCGTCAATTTGCCCTATCTGCGCAGCATAAGATTTGCCTGGGGAAGCTTAAACGTCGTCTCTGCACAAATATTCATCAAAATCCATTCAATCATCGCAAAGCTGAGTGGTCACAAACACACCTCACTTTAAGAGCTATTCTTTGACATCTAATTTGACGTAAAAAAAACTGTCAAATACATTCCTGACCCCTGTCAAGAAACAATAGAAGTGTCATGTGTCAGTATTGATTTAATTCAACTGATAAAAACGGTATTTAGCAACATTAGCACAATTAGAGTTGAGTAACAGAATGCCTATCGAAAACTGGTCTAGGCATTGTGAACTAGACACGGAGCCCGGCGTTGCGTGTGCATATTCACGATCGCGACTTAGGCTGTAGGCATATGTGTCGACTGTCGTTCTTGCGTCTGCGACACGACATTATTTTGTTTACCGCTTTAAGTATATAGAAGAAAAATATTAAGGGCCTGTTTCACAGCTTACTGATAAGTTCCTGTTAAATTATCTGGCAGATAATTTCATACAAATTTTGTTCCGTGTTTTACTTTATCTAACGGGTAGCAACTATCCAGAGGTGGTGAAACAGGCCCTATATTTACTAGCTGACCTCACAAACGTTGTTCTGCCATATAAATAATTTCTGGATAGAACCACCCTTGTCACATAGGGGTATAAAAAATAGCCTACGACCTGTTTCTCAGACCTACCAAATATACACAAAAAAAATACATAAAAATCGGTCAAGCCGTGTCAGAGGATTTCGATAACAATGTGACACGAGATTTTTATATATTAGACGAGATAATTAAACTACTTAATTACTAGACCGAACATGCCAAATTAAATTACGTAACTTTGTTTTAGAAAATAAATTGTAGTTTATTTCATGTAGAGCCTACATTATTTTTTATGTACAGGAGCCATCTACTATGCGCTCTACAGAATAATAGAATACATCAATTTAATATCCAAATTTAAAATCGCTTTTTACATTTGGATAGTAAAGGTAAATCTGACTTTCAATCCTGATCTTAGGCCGGTTGACAACTCATCACTCAGAAAAATGGTTTCATGACAGATCGGCTCAAAGGACCAAAACCAATCGGGTTTTTTATAATGCATGTGTGCAATAGGCCTTATCAACGTCAACAAGTTCGATGACTTGTCACGGTGTTGCGTCAAGCCCATAGGTGAGATAATTTAACTATGTTGTAACCTAAAAACTTAGTAATAGGCATTAACAGAACGTTACATTATTTTCGGGGCTAACAATCTATTTATTTTTGTAATCATCACTATGACTCTTTTAGCATAGTTTTGGTAACTACTTACATAATATATTTTACAAAAACAAAAATAAAAATACGATATATTCTCAACTAATTATTGAATTATAACAATTTAGTATTCTTCTACTAACATCCTCAACACTATTCACAACAACTGTTGCTGTAACTCACAAACTTACCAAACATTTTTTTTTTAAAGAATGACTATGGAATTTCTTGCCGCCTCTTCTCCATAAGACCTATTTTTTTGGAACCGTGCAACTAGTGTGACCTTTGAGAAGTACCTATTTATATGGTGTAATTGTAATGAAAATATTTGAATTTGAACTGTGGAATAGAAAAAATAAACGTATCTAAGGGCACAGATGATTTGCTCCCAAACCCACACGCAACACAGACCTAGTCTCTAAAGTCTGTCCATCTGTATATCTACCTAAGCCCTAATATAGATATTTATGATAGACAAACTATTCGAGTGTATGAAAGCATTTTAGTACACACTAATTATAATTAGCCTCAATTGGCTACGTTTGTGCGAAAATATAGTCAACAGCCATTGAACTGATTTCTAAATTGTTTCATAATTAGAAAGTCTGACCTTTGAGGAAGGTTTATACTTTATGATAGGTTTAATTCAATTTAAGGTTAAAATATTTTAATAAGCCGTTTTGCTTTATTAAATTTAAATGGAATTTCAAGGTAAAACTGGACATATCTACATAATTATGTGAATTAAAAGAGTTCATCATCTATTTTAGCATATAAATTGACATAATAAAGGGGCGGATGGTCTATTGTATAGACCATCCACCCCTTTCGGTGTGTATAGACTCTATACACACCTGAGACTAGTCTATCGCCCACCCCAGAATTCTGAAATGACAGTTTTAAAACTAAACTAAAAATATTTTCATGGAGAAGCCAAGAGCCAGCCTGAAAGAAAGGTCTCTGCTAAAATTCGACATCATCACAGTCTTTACCATAAGATGTATGTATATGAAAATTACGGAGTTCTAAATATTTAAATCTGATTCCAGAGGAATAGGGCTACTGTGATATATCTTTTTCTCAATTTCGTGATATTAAGTATGGTCTTTTCAGAAATGTTGTATGAATCAGATCCAGTAAACAAATGAATGTAATAAAATTCAAAGAAACTCTCAGCTTCATGTATTTTGTATGTATAGTATGAATATGACACAATAATCATAATGTTAGATATGCGTGATGAAACACTACATCAATCATCTCTGAGATGAGACTTAAATAAACACTTTCGTTGTCTGGCGTCCTTTCACTAAAGTCTAACACTAAATTATAGGTTTTTAGTGGTAAGATTTTATTCCGAAATCGGTATTTGATTAGCAATGAGAACAGAAGTGTAATTTTACGAAATTAATTTTGATTTTATAGAAATACTACTACTACTACTACTACAAGCGATTAGTGATGTATATTTAGAGACGATAATTTGGACATCTACCAAATTTTATGTAGAACCACAATATGGGGAGTCTATAACAAAAAAATAGAGATGCGCCAATCAGCTAATTTGTGTGCTCCGCCAAAAAATTATCTTTTCTAGGGACATAACAAGATTAGTCCTTGGGTACGGTTTCATATATAAAAGCTTCAAGGACCATTTCCCCATACATTACAAAAAATAAATACACAATTAAGTTCTAAAACGACTACAGTGTATTCTAAATTAATTGATAGTCATTTTGTAAGCCTAACTTTGCTAGTCGCAAGCGCAACGCAAAAATAATCAGCACATACTTGCTCAACTAGTCTTGCTTGCCTCACACGATTTGCTACACGATAGATAAATAAATGACCAATAGCTGCATGAAAAGCAAAAAGCTTACAGCATTGGTAAATTTCAAAAGTATTTCATTTTTATTTTATTGTTTCTTGCGTCGCATATTTTGTTTGGCATCCATCAATTGTTTTTGTGTGTTTACTTTTCTAAATTTGGCGTAACGTTTAGTATTTTGAATATTTTTAATAATATGTAACAAAGCACACAGCTGATGAGTTTCTCAGGGTGGCTGGCTACCATCTTATTGTCAAATAGTAGTAAATGTGTTTATTATGAGGCTTTTAATCATCAAAAATTGTGCCAGCCTCACCGAGCAGCATATTTTAAACTGAGACAAAGTCATATTTTTGCTATGTATTACTATCTTTTAAAGTAATAATAATAATTTGTTTATACTGGTAACAGAAAATGTATTTAATCTTTGTGACATCTTAAACGAGTATGTTTTGCTCGTTCATGAAGTTCAAAAGACGAAGAGTAAAAATAATCTCCTTAGCAACACAATGAGTTAATAAATTGTTATTCAGTCCCTTCTCCACGTTCATAATTCTTCCGTTACAATGGTATGCCAAAAAGTAAATCATGTTCATGAAGGCTACTTAATCTTTGGTACACGCGACAACACTTGAAGGTATACACCCTTATATTTTAATTAGGAACTGTAAAAACATAATTATGAACATTGTAATCATCGTTGTAAAATGAAATCGCGAAAACAAATCATCTCTTAAATTGTTTTAACCCGAGAAGATTTACCGAACACTGATATTTATTTGCGATTCCGCGATGGTCCCAATGTTAAAGTTCTACATTGATGATGAGTTATTATTATGCCATTATCATGCCAATGCGGGGGGCAAAGGCAGGCAATTTTTTTTACAGCAATCAAAAATAAAGATGGTTAATTTGCAGTTTTGCACACAAAAATCACAATTAATGAAATATACGGATTTATAAGCATAGAGCAAACTGTATAGCCTGATGTTTCATCGTGTGTACTACCAAGGAATTTTGTAAAAAAAAAAAATAAGAACCTGGAAATTCCGCAAAGGTAAGCGTCCTTTGCAGGCGGTAAGTATATAGAAATGTTGCAATTAATGAAGCAATTAAATTACAGAAAGATAATTAAATATGTAGTTGCAAGAGAAGACCATAATAAACCCCCGACAAAAAAACGGCGGGGTGTTATAAGTTTGTGTGTGTGTGTGTGTGTGTGGCATCGTAGCTCCCGAACGGATGAACCGATTTTGATTTTGTTTTTTTTATTTGAAAGGTGAATTAGTCGGGAGTGTTCTTAGCTATGTTTGATGAAAATCGGTCCAAGATGGCCGCCACCACAAAATAGCGGATTACATATTTTTTCACAACTCCCTCAATATGGGTATCAAATGAAAGGTCTTAACAAGTAGAATACTATACACTATGATAAATTTCAATTCCAAGATGGCCGCCACCACAAAATGGCAGATTACATTCCGTGTCGGGGGTTTTCTAAATTTTTAATTTAGGTTAGGTTATTATTCTGATCGGTATTGAAATATTTAAAAAACAGACACCTTTCTCATCGGAGTCTGTCGTGAACCACCTAGTGTGTGTTGTCTTGCATGGGAGACAGTTCCCTTTCATGGTTTTGCAGTCAGCAGGGGCACAGCAACTCCTCCGGTTACTTACCATCACGAGGCTCGTTTTCCAACATATACCATAAACAATACTTAATTTTTTTTGGGCACAATATTACCGATAGTAATAGGAATATACGTCTGTTGTCTAGTGCTTCGAGTACCGGACTGCTGATCACGAATTCGTGGGTTCGATTCCCACAGGACACAAACATTTATGTGATGAACTTAGGTGTTTGTGTTTGTCTGGGTGTTTCGTATATATTATAAGTATGTATTTACAACAACAAAAAAAGTATATAAGTATTATATCCATTGTCTCGTACCCATAGTACAAGCTCTGCTTAGTTTGGGGCTAGATGGTGCTGTGTAAAAATGTCCCAAGATATATATTATTTATCTCATTGTACCATGTAACCAAAGCCGTCTACAATGATACCAATCAATTCGATCAAATCAAAGCTACACTATTTTAGTAACCTGAAAATTGCCAACACTGATTACCTTATACACCAAAGTCACGACCGTAGAAAATACACACAAAATAAATGCAGATAATCCAAATACAAAATGAACTACGAACAAAATGAACTTCATTGTACTCGTAACAAAAGTCTAGATATTAATCTAAATTACATTACACTTTAATTACTGTTCAGATACCGCAGTTTAAATAAAAATCGTGTTATTATCATTAAAATCTCATCATGACTGTACTCCTTTCTCGTTACAAGAAAAAAAAGTTGTGTTTATTTTTCATGTAGGTATTATTAATTTAAGGCAGCTGGGTTCTGTTTCAAATCTTTTTTTTATTAAATTAATCAAAGAAAAACTAACACAAAAATGGCTATCTTTTTGTATTTTTTTAAGCATTTTCCATGCTAAGATCACAAGTTATTTTTAATGAAGGAAAAAATCGCCTGGCGAGCAGGATTCGAACCTGCGTCTTCTGGTTCGGTACACCAGACGATAGCTTAGCGGTTAAAGCGTCTGGTGTACCGAACCAGAAGACGCAGGCTAAAAATACATGTAAAGTAGGTATTAAACACTAAGTAAGCCTGTATCGTGGATACCAGTTAATTTAACATAATCAATTTTACTTTTAGAGTTTTACTGCATCATTTAATATAATGTTTTTTAAGAAACAAGTTGTGGATTGATGCACTGAAATTCGCTCTTAGTTTCAACTATTAAGGTTTATTTACGTATCTCTAAAGGGAGTGCCCTGAATATTGTCATGTATAGGAGCCGGAATATATACCTATACCAACAACATATTCCGATGCACCCTCTCTTACATGAGACCTTAACATACCCGTAAACTGTTAACTCACTTAAGCAGAGGTGTACATTAGCACACCTCTGCTTAACCTATCAGGAAATACAGGCGTGATGGTATGTCATAATCGAAGGCACTACTGTTCACATCAGAAACTCTTCATCTAAGAAGCTGTCATCCATGGTTTTTGAGACAAAATGCAGTTTATGTACATCTTTCCCCAAAATGCAAGCCAAATGATGCATATTAAAATCTGTTCAGCAGCGGTTAAAAGTAAAATCATCAAGCGGATAGACAGTCACAATGTTAGTGAACTTAGCAAATCATTGTCCAGCAGATAAAAAATAAATTTGAGTTATACTTGCATGCTGCATAGTTCTACAGTTCCTGATACTTTTTAGAAATAGTTCTGGCGTTTTTACCTGGGAAATGTCACTTTACAAAATGATCTACAGTCACATTCATGGATAATAATTATGAATTATTCTATTTATTCCTACGGATCTCCAACTGCAATCGGCAGCAACCTGAGGTCTTCCAGTTTACAAGGTGAACGCTTTTGGAGGCCATTAAAAATAAAACATACCAGAGTTTAGATTGGAACATATTACCGAGGTTATAGACCTTTGCAAACCTTCGTGAACTAAAGGTTTTGAAAGGGATCTTTTAGATCTATTATGACGACGTCTGTGGTCTAGTGGTTCGAGTACCGGACTGCTGATCACGAGGTCGTGGGTTCGATTCCCACAAGACACAAACATTTATGTGATGAACTTAGGTGTTTGTGTTTGTCTGGGTGTTTCTTATATATTATAAGTATGTATTTACAAAAAAAAAGTATATAAGTATTATATCCATTGTCTAGTACCCATAGTACAAGCTCTGCTTAGTTTGGGACTAGATGGTGCTGTGTAAAAAATGTCCCAGGATATTTATTCTTATTTATTTATATTTTGTATTTTAATGTAATTTATCTTGAGAAATGGTTATAAGTAGTCAGGGTTTCTTGTCGAATATTACAATGAAAATAAAATGGGGCTTTTCTTTATTCTTTACTAGCTTTCCGCCAGCGGCTTCACCCGCTATCTCACGGGAACCATACATTTTACCGGGATAAAAAGTAGCCTATATGCTATTCCAGACTATAATCTATCTCTGTGCCAAATTCCGTCCAGATCCGTTCAGTAGATTTTGCGTGAAAGAGTAACAAACATCCATCCATCCATCCATCCTCACAAACTTTCACATATATTATAATATTAGTAGGATAGTAGGAAGTAGGATTATACACATAAAAATAACACCCTTCTTCCTAGCCCTTTCCCGCACAATAGAATAGAACATAATAGAATAAAATTATTATAAATAAACATTGTACAAAGGCGAACTTAACTTTGAGTCTCCCAGTCAGAGTGATCATTTAGTAGTACTTTTTTTGTAGATTCAAGTAACTATAATTTCTCAGTAGCTCGGAAATTAGAGGAGTGCTCGCTTAGTGGCAATAGGCTCTTCCCTATTACATGGGACCGCCCCTATTACCGGCGAACTGTGGGTACACTTCAGTACACCTCTGCCTTACCCCTCGGGGAATACAGGCGTGATGTTATTATGTTTCTTCTGAAGGACTTTCACAGCAATAACAATAAGTAGGTATGTATGTGCAAGGTGCAAAGACATATTATGTGAAAAAATAAAAAGAAACCTAAAGTAACCTAAACCTAAGAAACATTCGTTTCACTGCCTATTAATAAACGTTGAATGAATTATTATTTCCGCTAGAAACTAAATTACCTTTGCACATAACAGCTTTTACATAAACTTGTGCACATTGGCGACGTTTAAAGGTCATGTAAATGTCAAATGACAGTCAAATGTTAAGATCGGAGACACGCATGTCAAATGTCAGCGGAATTTCGGCATGTAGAAACGATGAACTTCATTAAAATTGAATCCCAATCATGAGAATTCAAAATCCTGATAATGCATTAGCAACATTGAATTAACTACAGTTCTCGCCAAACTTATTGTCCGGGTTGAAGTTAGTTCGTGCCAAGTTCAACCCAGACAATAAGTTTAGCGCAAACTGTAAATGAATTAAAGGGACCTGTGATACAGTAGGCCTTGATAAGTTATATAGATATTGATAGCAATAACATTCGAATCGACAAACGAATGGAAAGAAAATGTATGAAAATGACATTAGTGACAGCCCGAATAATTGTCGAAAGCTTGTGTCATTTTGATAGATTTTGTTTCTATTCGTTTGTCGAATGTCAAATTGCGATTTTTCTAGGCCCCCAGAACTTATGCTATTTTCCCCGTCAACTACACGCTTAGCACTTAATATCATTTTCTAACTATTTCATTCGCCTTTCGTCTCCAAGGTATTTTCTATCCATCTTCGATTATCGTTGATCAATCGATCTGTCAAATTAATCTACCTTTGCCGCAGCAAGTCATGAATGGGTGAACGAACATTTTTAGCATTTGTCGTGACCCGTTCATGCCCCGAAGGTGTCCCGATCTAGTCAGAAGCCTGACATCCATCTTATCCTTATGATATCGTGATTCCCGAGATCGGTTGCAAAAATCTGATAGCAACAATAATATCTACACTAATATTATAAAGCTGAAGAGTTGGTTCGTTTGTTTGTTTGGTTGAAACTACTGGTCCGATTAGAAAAAATATTTCGGTGTTAGATAGCCTGTTTATCGAGCAAGGCTATAGGTTATCACGCTACAACCAATAGGAATGAAGTATCAATTAAAAATGTTGCAAAAATGGGGAAAAAAATTCAACTACTACGGGAACGAAGTTGCGCTAGTATTAATATAAGATACGTCATATTTATAGAAATTACATTTAAAATTGAGTCGCACCCAATACATAGGTACCCATAACTAGCTTTGCTAATGTGAGAAAGCAGAGATACAAGGAGCATAATGATAAAAAGAAATGGTATTAAACAGTTGTCAATAACATGTCAAAAATAATAGTTTTGATAAGTTTCGAAATGTCTCCCGGTCATGTAAGTAATTACAAAATCAATACACTTTTGAAGGCGACATAATGTGTCTACCTCTTTTTACCCGACGACACGGCAAAAAGCCGAAGGAAGGGTTTTATATTAGGGAGTCTTTAACTGTATAATGTCATTGGATAGCAACCAATTCGTGTGCAAAACTGTCATTCAGCCATAGACTGAAATGGATTTCAGTAGTTTTAGAACCTGCATCATTATTAAGAAAAATATGCTGTGCTCTTGGAAAACAGAAATCGATAGATTCTCTAATAGCCAAGAGACTTACAGCTGGATAATTGTATCTTCAACCTAATATTAATTGCTATTTATTTCTTCAAGTAGGGTGGCCAGTTCTTAGTAAGCACACAGCATATTCACGTGTGCATTGTCTCATAGACTATTACATTATATCCATACTACGTGCGGTGAGAACTAATTGTTGAAAGCTTTATTGTCTGTGGCATACTTACAAGCTAAATACGGTGCATAAAGCTTTACTGAGAGGATGTGACTAATTTTATAATGGTCTAACAATATGTCTGATGATGCATTGCAATGCCTTCTATCGTACTTCTATCGTACTGCATGAATCTTCTTATTAGTTAAGGTTCAGTTGCCCCATTGGTTTAGAGGCCGCAAGAGGGATTGCTGACTGAGAAATACTGAATTCGATTCTCACATTGAGCAAAATTTTGTTAGGTTTTATCCACTTCTAGCTGTCCCCCGATGTGTTACACGGCATCATCTAATTTCTTGTTAGTTACTTGCAAATTAATTATAGGTCTTGTACTATTTAAGACAAATAGAATCAGATTCAAAAAGTCAATAAATCAACATTACCATAGGAATTCCACAGGGTACTATTCTTGGTCCATTTCTACTTTTTGCTTTTAAGGTAGATAAATAACAACTGAAATCTCATCAATCAATTTTTTTACTGTCCCACTTCTGGCCATGGGTAACATACTGGGTATTATAAACCTATCATTCTACATACCGTGCAAGATGGATGGTATGAAATTGGGAGTTGTTTATTATCTACTCTTAATTGTACAGCTAGACCCCATAGCTTATAATTTTCAAGAGATTTTTAGTTAGCATTAGTAGGATATGGCCTTTCTTATCGCACTAATTTCAACTGAAAATCTCTACAGTAATGGTAGACGAATTGGACTAGATCAACCGTCTATAAGATTTTCCATATTCTTTTGTAGGTTTGTCAAACCTACAAAAGAATATGAATATATAAAAGAACCGGTTAGGTTAGATTTAAATTAAAATGCACTCATTTGTTTAACTTAAATGTATTTAACTTATTAAGTCTTAAGATACAACTATATTATTATATCACTAAGGAGGTTTAAGATCTCGCTTTGGGTGCGGGCGCGTCCTCGGAGTCCTTGTACCAGTCCTCACTGTAAAAACAAAAAAAATTAAGTACATTAAAGATTTTGCTAAAATTTCATCAATGGCCATCCAGTTTTTTAATTTAAATATTGAAACCCATTTCTTTATTGAAGATGTTTTCGAATAAGGAATTATCTTCTTGAAATCGCAAATAAATTGTAGGATTTTCAACTATGACTCCATCAACACATATATTTTTATTGATAGAGCCTTTTTACGTATTCCGTTGTTTGATGTCTTCATGAACAACGGTATGTTCGTGCTATGAATTAATTGAATGGCTTTTGAGAGCCAATATTTTAAATTCATTGCACTGTTAAAGCCCATTTACACGGAATAATTAAATTAATTGCTATTTGCATGCAGCAAAGAGAAGCAATAATAAATTGCACCATTGTTATGATACAACTTTGTTATTGCAATTAATAACGGGAGCGTGTCAAGAACGAAACCAATGTTCCGAATATTATAACGCCAATTACTCAAAGAGTATTAATGTGCGAAGGAAGTCAAACAGCTCAAATAAAAAAATATATGACACTTCAACTCACCATCCGCGCACGTTCTCAGGCGCATCACACTTCTGTGTCTCCTCATTATAGACCTCTCCGACCTGGCAACCGAGGTCACGGGGCTCAACACCGTTCAGGCACACGTAGAACCTCTGGCAGTCATTGGGGTGGGGGTACTTAGGGTGGGCGACAACCTGGCCTTGAGAATCTACTGGGGGCTCCTTGGGGCACTCGAATCCGTCCTTGAGTTTCTCTGCAAAGATATTGATGGTATTAAAACTTGCGATGCTTGAAGTGCTGCAGTAGGTACTGAATTGTATACGTGAGAATTAATTTATTTATTTTTGACTCTCATTCAGGTAAGCACACTTTTAGCTGGTTGGGCTTTGAAAAGAGACGTTTTTGGTTTGTTCCATTTTGTATATTGCATGCATGAACAAGCTATGGTATTGACGAACGAACACCCTTTAAGCATGTTCTAAATGATCTCTAAAATGTCTCCCCTGGATAACATTCTAAGTTATCCCTTTGGGCAATACTCTCGTCCATTTAATTTTTTGGCTAACCTAAAGGATGTATTAAAAACTACAAGGTACTCACTGTCTTGGGCTTGGCATCCTTGTCTGCCAGCAGAGTCAGGCCACACGCAGGTGCCAGAGTACTCGTCAAAGTGGAGTCCAGCGGTACACTTGACTTCAGTGGGCTCGCCCTCAATGCAGTTGTAGAAGATGTTGCACGTGGTGGGGTCAGGGTGGGCAAAGAAACCGTTGCGGCGGGGGCAAGGGCCGCTAGGCTTGGCAGGTTCTGTAAAGAGAATGGAAATGAGGATACTGAAAGACCGAATGCGTGTGTTGGAAACGAATAAGATGGAAATTTTGCAGATATATGAAAAGATAAAGATTTATTGTAGCTGGTTTTGTGATAAAAGTAGAATGTCTGACGTAGGTAATAATGGATGCTTTCGTATCCTAAAATTACGTCAAAAAGTAAGTAGATGTAATATTCTTGGATCAATAAAATAATGTTCTTACAAAAACAATTATGTTAATTATTTTGTAGGTATCAAGCTTCTTGATAAAACAATTCTTAATATATTTGGGTGTCTTAAAAATTCATTATGTAGGTAACCCACGTAAATGAACAATCTAAAAATAATAAAATTTGCATTCGCGTGACCTATTGCATTTTTAACATCGGTTCATAAATCATAGTTGCACATCAAAAACATAAATTAAAACACCTGCACGGTTGCATAAAACCATCCAATGCTAACTACTTTTTGAAATTCGAATAGGTAATAATATAATTTTAAAAATCGAAATGTCTGACTAGAAATGCAAGGATTTGATTGGTTCGACATTGAATATAAAAAGTTGGTGCTCCGGCCTTGAGTGTAGATGGTCATTTAACCTAGGAAACGACAATTGCATTACGCAGAGCAGGAAGTCAATTTGTTTTGGTCTCTTTCTCTCAGTTATGTCAAGAGCTCTACCGTTTGTGGCTATTTTTAATTTGTTATGCACCTTAGTTCCGGATAGTTATAATTGTTTCGATTTTTTTTCAGTCATTTACCTAACTCTTGAATGAATTTTTTGGCGGTCTTTTGTTTTTTTTTTTAAAAAAGAGTGCACTGAGTTGATACCATTCTCTTTCCTAAGTATTTTTTTTTAATGTGGCGCTTATTTCGGAGCATTGCTAGTTCAAAAAGCTTACATTGTCAGAATTACTCAACACCCAAGTCACGAACTTTAAAATGGTTGCATTCCACACATTCATGCCTTTATAACTTTACCACACATTCCTATGTAAATATTATTACTTAGTTTGTTCGGTAAAATTATTTACGTTAACTAATTCATTGGGAAATGTTGCATTTCTTAATATTTATTGAATAACTTGAAGAGATAAAAATTCTAAGCTACTGAGGCCATTGAACTGTGTTTAGCAAAGATATTAAAGAAAATCCACCTGATAAGTTCCCGTTAAATTACTTGACAGATAAATTCGTACAAATTTTGTTCCATTTTTTAGTTTATCTGGCGGTTAGCAGCTACCCAGAGGTGATGAAACAAGCCCTTAATTTGCAAAGGTTACATTTTTCTTTTGTTCCCTTTTTGTATCTCAAGTGCCTTTATAATTATATATAGAATAGAATACATTATTAAAGGCACTCAATCCCCAATTAATTGGTTAAGTTGAATCGAAACCTCAGACAAACATTGGCGATATTTCTAAGACACTATCTTAATCATTCAAGCAACAATCTGTGGAACCTTTTACAAGTTACAAGATACAAGTTACCGTTGAACAGTTTTAGCTTTAGACTACAACATGTTTCAAATACACACATATGAATGTCTAGAATTGTCTACCAGTTGGCCTAGAAAGTCAACGGCGTGTTGCCACGACCGGTCAAAGGTAGACAGGATACCTTCACTTCATGAGAATTGTCGCAAGACTAAATGACCTTATAGTGACATTTGATCTCTTCCGAGAAATACCAGAAGTTATTTCGCGACGTCAGTTCTCCGAATACTTGGCTAACTGATTGCTTGTTTTTTATCGAGTGTTATTCTATCATTGGTGCAATGGTATTTTTATACTCTACCAAGCTATCAAAGTTATCATCAATATTAATGACTTCAGCTTTTATATTATCATAGTAACATCTAGATGATATTGGATGGATAACTAATATGGATAACTAATCTAATACACGCATGATGACGCAGGCTTATATTGTTTAGTCTAATCTGTGTTTGTAAAATTACGTCTTCTCTTAATTAAAAAAAAACAAAGAAAATGTTAAGTCTTCAAGTGACCAGAGTTGGCTTGCGTATTATTGCTGCTAGTCTCTTATATCCATTAAAGCCATCTGGAGGAATAGTTTGACATTTCAGTGCTATCTTCATAAACCATTCAATCATGTATACCAAGGCCTCTAGACAAGTTGCAATTTAACATTCGAATCGACAAACGAATAGAAACAAAATCTATGGAAATGACACAACTTTCGAATAATGTTATTTCTATACATTTTGTTTCTATTCGTTTGTCGATTCGAATGTCAAAATACAACTTGTCTAGCTCCCCAATATTCTCGTGAATATTCTACTAAGTAGGTACCTGTCGGCGAAATAAATAAACTTTAAACTTACGCAGCTCAGTCCTGTCTCCGCAGTCTACGTTGAAGGGTTGGTCGCACTTGTTGATCTTCCTGATGGTGGGGTCGAATACCAGTCCATCGGGACACAGCTTGGTGGTCGCCGCGCCGTCCACGCACTCGTAGAACTTGTCACATTGGACAGAGTCTTCATATTGACCGTCCTTGTTTGGACATTTGAATTGGGCACCTGAAGAGAACAATTGAATTAGTGAATATGTTTTTTGGGCGTAATATGTTATTTTGTGGAAGAAGACATTTTTGTATGTTAAATTATGTTGAAAATATTAAACTAAATTCATAGTAGTGCATTCTAAGTACATATTTTTATACATCTTTTAAGAGAATTTTGAAAATATTAATGGATGAAATTTGTTTTAATTTTTCTGTCTTAACTTACTAATGTTATGTAGCAGGTAAAAAATAACTATGTTTGAAAACCTAATCAAATTGAAACGTCGACTGCCCACTAATATTATTAACATTTTTCTAATATTATATTCAAACCATAGCAATAAATTCGCCTCATTAAACCGTCTCATTACATTAATTATGAATCACTCGTCTATAACAGTTCCAGTTGAACAGGTTTTGCCCAAAAATTGAACCGGTTGATCAGTGAAAGCCGACTTAGGTAGGTAAATAATCATGTTTTTCTTTAGCTCCGAGATACAGGTCGAGTTTTTATTATATAAGTATGTACTGTTATATAAGACGTGACATACATTCGAGTGTTCTTGTCACTAGCCCGATATGTTACGAATAGTGTTGTGATTGGTTTCTGACTCGAGTTGTGCAAATCTTTTTTGCGGAGCTACTCGAGTGTTTCAAGACTTTGTTGTACGCTTTTATTGTTATGATAATAGGTACTGCTTTGTTGGGTCTGTGATGAAATCCTACTCTGTATAAATTTGTATTATCCCTTCCTTCAAGAAATGAGACATTATTATTATAAAAAGAGAGGGAGGTTCATTATCCGGTTTCTGTTAATTCTGGGAAAAAATATTTAATTTCCTTTTAAACAAGTCTTGATGGCTTGTTCTTATCAGTAGATGGTAGACAAATAACAAGAATGACGTGACTTGTTAACAATTTTAAATTTAGAACAATAATTAATAAGGGGTCACTACCGTTATTATCGCCACCAGATTACCATGAATACGATTTTGATATTGATACTTAATTTATTCGATAATAATTTCTGCGGATGCTTCTCAGCTAGACATCACTAGTTGAATTGACATTTTAGAATCAGCGGTTTTTTTGCAATTTAAATGAACTTTAACTGTCAAGGCCGTATGAGATTAACATAATTATAGTAGTTTTACATACTCTCGACTTGATTTTCCTATAATTTAATCCTTTAATTAGAATTAATGGCTATTTAGAATATCATAAAAGATATGGATTATTAATTAATTTATTAATTATCATCTTGTTACCACCGTACAAATTGATTACTGACTGACTATTATAAACGATGTTCTATCTCATCAAGCATTCTAAGCCATTTTACTATTGAAATTTGAACTTTATGTCAACGACAGAGCAGTTCATTATAATTTGTCCACAGTTTAGAAACTCACGGGGTTACATTAGTACGCCTCTGCCTACGCCTTGCGGGAATACAGGCGTGATGGTATGGTATAGTAGAATCTCACGAAGTATATTACAATCTAACGGTATTTACGGTGAAATATACATTACATTGTGCCTACATGCTACTGTATGATCTCCGGGTCGTGTGAATTTGTTTTATAATACCTGCTACACTACTTAGTGTTAGGTCAGCTAGTGACACACTTCTCAAGACTATAATCTATCTAGATATAAATTACTGCATTATTTCTAGATTCTAGTGCCGTCTCGCTTTATAGACACCAAAATGACAAGGATATTTTGAAGTGTCTCTCCCCAAAAAAAGGTTTAGTGATGTGTGTAAGATTGTAATTCAATCGTAGGTACTTTATAAAACGATAATGTATATTTTTAGACTATAGTGTCATCTCGCTTTATTAACATCAAAGTGACAAGGATATGTCTATCGACGGTTAAAAGGAAATAGGGGATAAGCGACAAAAGATGAAATGTTCAGGAGAGCCGTTCAAAGTTTTAAATTTTAGAAAAACTGACGTATTTTTGTCATTTATTAAGATATTGTGAAAAGTGAAACAGTTATAAAATCAGATAGAAATGGAACAGTTACTGGTATCCTTAGTTTTAGTGATTTGACGTTATTTAAAGTAGTTTTTGTCGCTTATAACCACAGCTTTTAATTTTTGAATGAGGAAATATGGCATAAGATACAAATGACAAAATCAAATATTAAAGGATAAGAAGCATATGCGACATTCCAATTTATCATTTCTCAAGGTAAAAGGGTATAAGCGACTAGACCGTTCAATCAATATTATAGGAAAAGAAGGATAAGGTACTTTTCATAGTGGTTGTATAAAAGATAATAGGGTACAAGAAACAGTCGGCATTCAAAATAATACCAGGATATAAGACATTAGTAACACACAATGTCGCTACGAAGCAAAGAAATATGGATGAAAAGCCACCCCAAAAATAATGAAGTAGCGCAACCAACACAATCCTTCATCAGGAAAATATCTAAAACAGATATTACACGACACCGTAATTGGGCCTCTAACTTCTAAAGTAGGGTGAAATTGCTTGGGAGTAAATTTTCACAAAAACATACTAAGGATAGATCCTTAATATGTTTTAAGGCCTCTTAGTAAGATAGATCTTACTAAGAGGCCTATTACAGTATACCATGCTATAATTTTACACTAAATGGTAGATTTAAAAGATATAGCTCGTCATTTCACATTTACTAACGAGCAGATTAAATAATATGGAATTAGCGACAATCGTATTTATATTAGTAAACGGAAGTAAGGTATAACCACCAGTGTCATATTAAAATCAATTTAGGTAATAGGGCAAAACCGACTTGCCTGTCATTAAGAACTAAATGGAAATAGGGGATAACCGCCTGAGTAATATAAGTATGCATTTTGTATATAGGGCACAAGCGCCACAGCTCTGTTAAATTACGAAATGGAAGTAAGCTTTAAGCAACATTTGTACTTTTCAATTGAAATGCTTAAAAGGCATAAACAACCATAAGCTTGGCACCCTTGTGAAGTAAAAAAGCATTACCGACAACAAACCCAAAATAAATCATTTTTGTAGGGGTACAATCACCTTTATAGCAAAAATGACCAGAATTTTCATCGGTTAGCTAAAATAACACTATAAATTGTTGTTTTTTTGCTTGGGCATAAACGCCAAAAAAGTCATCGTAGAGCCATGGGAGTAAGCGCATTCGAAAGAGCAGAAAATTTCAAGTCCAATGGCATATATAACTCATTTTTGACCAAAATGTCGCTTATGCCCTATTTCCTTTTAACCGTCGCTATACTTATTTAGAAGCCTCATTAATTCATTCATTAGGTCCCATGTAATAGGGCGAGCCTATTGCCAGTAACGAGGCACAATTTCAAACTCCGAGCTTATACTAAGACTTTCATAGTTTTTTTTTTGAAATCTCTAAAAAAACGCTTTGCTCGACCTGGGAATCGAACCTCGGGCGAGGCAGTCGGGCTTAAGACCACTAGGGAGGCGGTTACTTTAAATCAACCTTTAGTTGTTAGTTAGTGAAGTAATGCCAACCCGCATTAGGCTAGCGTGGTGGACAACAGCCTAATCCTTCTCTTACCGAGAAGAGCCCCGTGCCCAGCAGTGGAACAGTATATGGGTTGATGATGTACCTTTAGTTAGTACAAAACTACACATAACCTATCAATACACGAACAAAAGCTCGCGGTATAATGTAACACATGATTATCGGTACCAAGACCGGCGCGCGCGCATGACGCAAGAAGTGAAAGTGAGTCGCGACTTACGACACCAGTGCATCGCGCTGATGCAGCAAGGGTCGAGATCACACTGACCTGGGATGATATCAAACTATATATACAAACATAGTAGTAAGTACTGATTGTTCTAGTGATGGTAAGTGCGACCGCTTCGCTAAAGGTCCTGGATTCAATTCTAGGGTCAAGCAGTTTTGCTCGGTGTCTACCCAGTATCTCGAAATCTGGATTTGTGCCTGCTTGATGGCAAAAGGCTCGCCTATTAGGTTGAGGTTAGGATTTTATAGAAAAATCTAATAAGATAATAGATAACCAAAATAATAACTGATCGAATAATCGAGAAAATTATTTTATTTTTCTATCGTGATTATGCATTGATGTACCATTACGCCGATATCCCCAAAGGGGTAGGCAGAGGTGTATTGATGGAGATCCACTGTGTACTGTTAGGAAATATTAAAAATATGTTATTGTTTGTTTGCATTGAATAGGCTCCGAAACTACTGGACTGTCCAAGACCGACCGACCGACTGATTTGGACAAAACCTACATCTTTATGGAGTAAGATAGGCTATGATTTATAAAAAATAATATAAAGAGTGAGCATAGTACCTACTATTAGCCGGGTTAAAATTTTAAATTTTATAGAAAAATCAAATTACACCTATAAATAAACCTTTAAAGCTCAGTTACTGCGCTTGCGACTCGTACACTATAGTATAATCCTATGGTTCGCTGTATATAAGATGGAAGGGACATCGACGCATATCCGAATACCATGAGTTCAGTACATGATTCTAGACTCCCCTGCGTTGAAATTTTCTGTAACTTTTGTCATCAATTTTTCAATTTATTCTGCAGTATTTTTTACTTGAACGTGTAAAAAGACATTATTTCTATCTACCCAAATTTGATTTATAATTAAAAATTTATTATTACATTTATTTCGGATCCGCGATCCGCGGAGCGTTATAATCGCGTTTTTAGCAATACACTGCGCGCTCAAAAATGTCAATATCTGTAATAACCGATCATTTTCGACATTAATGACCTAGGTCATTTTATTTTTGACCTTGCGTGAAACCTTGTCACGAGGTTTGTGCGTCGATGTCCCTTCCACCTTGTATAGGTACTGCTTCTGTCAATAAAATTAACATTATTTAAATGTGCAATCATTTGCATCAAAGGATCTGTCAGTCTGAGTAATCTTTGCATTTATAATTAGTGGTCGATTCCAAGATACGAAAGAAATTCCTTTACGAGGAAAAGGCATCCCAAACGAGTTCGGACAAAAATAAATATTCTGAGACCTAACCCTGAATATAAATGATCTGTTATCCAATGAAAAAAGCGAAAGATATTTAAAACACGGACATGTCTGAGGATCACGTTTTTCTCAGATAGTGACAAGCATACGAAAATAACTATATACTTAAGCACATAACTCGTATATAAAGACATTCCGACTGACTGGTTTGACTTTTATTTGCTCACTCGCTTTACGGCCAATTCCATTTATTTATCGAGTAAATGTAACTTTGTAAAATAAAGCCTGCATTATAATACGAACGCTATACACGAAAGCTTTAATATTTTATGTTTGTGGCCTTAATAGACAAAACATTCATTAATTGACCCACAATATGAAACTTTTAACGCAATAATAACACATTAATAAAATAAAACAGCTAAAAAATAATAGTGGAAAATTCATGAGAAATAGTTCATAACTGATATCTTTCCTTCGAATATCGGTATTGCCCTGAAATTGGGTTGCGGAGGTCTGATGGCAGTCGCTCCGTGTAAAATACTGATATTCAGCCGCATCCTGGTTAGACTGGAAGCCGACCCCAACATTGGGAAAAAGGCTAGGAGGAACAGAAGAGTAGTCGTTAACTTTAAAACAAATCCTTGCAATAAATTGACACTTTTTTGTTTTTATGTTCTTGATTACAAGGCCATGGGATTATCCACTGTATATAATTGAACTAGCTTTCAACTTTGAACCTAAGCTGGCATGAAATGTCAGGCTCATGTTTAGGCTCAATAATTTTGTTGTATAAAAGATAAGATAAAATTACATAAAATATGCATAGGTACATATTAAAAACAGTTTAATTTTCCATTGGGCCTACAGGCCAGGAAAGCCCACATATATAATTATATCAATAGTAGACAGCAAGAAAAGTAGATAAGACAATAGACGATGATTAACAAATTGAAATTACTAAAATGTTTGAAATTAAAGAAATTTCATATAAAAAAAAGATCAAATATTGATAGAATTTCGGCGAAAGACAGAAGACGAAAAAACTACATATATATTAATCAAAAGATCAAATCGACACTCTCTCAGTATTGATTACAAAAGTCGAACATTTGCGTAAATTTTAATATCACCGATGTCAACACAGCGCCACGCAATAGTTTGTAGAAATTTTGCATGAACTTATTTTAAAATTTTACGAGTAAAAAATGTAAAAAGCTAGTGAATGTCAATGTCACATTACAACAAAACCACTCGGCGGTTAACGCAATATCTGTTTATTTTCATTCACTTTTGTTATTATTGTAGGTATTTTTTTTGTTTCTATTGAAAGTGAAACCAACTTTCTTGGTACGAAAGGTCGAGACAGAGCAGGTTCAAATTTCGAACGATTTGTTCGAAATTAGAATGAAGTGGACCGTTTTAAAATTATAGTTTTTGCTACAAAGAGTTTTTAAATTTCTAGGAGGTAGCAGCTGCAGCAGACAGAGACTAGCAGACTAATGAAAATACCATAACGTCCAAATCAATTCTTTAAAACTTTGCAAATACCTAATTAATGTTACTAAATTGGAATACGAAGTGAAACCAACTAACCAAAAGGACTTTTTGAGACAAGCCCAGGTTTTCCCTAGGATGCAACTTATGAATATTATCAAAATCTGTTTAGTTGTTTAAGCGTGAAAAGATAACAGACTTAGAGATTATGCTATTAGATTTGTGTGAATCCTAATTATTGTACCCTCCGTTGAAAAAAATCAACCCGTTTCAAATTCGTATAACATTACAAGGTCTTCGAAAGCTGCCCTCGTTTTAATAAGGAGAAATAACAATTAACAACCGCTTATAAAACTAGATTGCATCGTAGCCATTAAACTCGGCTGGTTTACTAATTGTGTCACATTATGAATGCTAGTGAGGCGAGCTAACGGGATAAAACTAGGCTAGTAGACTTGCACGTGACAGCAATAAAAAAAAATTGACAGTTAAATGACAGATGACAGTTGACAGATATAGAGTGAAAGAGGTTGTCATTAATCAAAAAGTTATAAAAGTCGAGAAGAGGGGTATGCCGTGTGCATGTAAAAAGAAAAGACGATAGAATTATTTTAAGAATAAAGAATTGTTTAGAAGTTAGTGATGGGAGAAATTACACTAACAAGGATTTTATTTTCAAACTATTGGATATTTCGTTTGATCTGTAGGTAAATGCATCGGGCATTTTCCTACTGCAATCCACCGATAGATTATTTCCTCACTGAAATAGTACAATGCCTGCATCATGCATGCATCATTAACATTGAGATTCATCTTGCATGGATCGAACCTCTATAGTCTGTTTTTCAGCCAGTTTGCAGCGGCAAGTGTATATTTGTGGACTTGGACTTAAATTTTAATTCCCTACATAATATATTGATGGAAGTATCGAATATCTTGTTTTGCTTGTTCTAAAAACCCATTGATTTGATTCCAGGGGATTTGCTCCAGGGTCATTTTTGGGCTAATACCCACCCACAGGGTATGTTTAGGCCCATATAATAAGGGGCGAGTCTATTAGCATTAACATTCTAAATATAATTTTATAATAATGCATTTATTTCTCTTATAAAGGAGATTGATGATACCTTATTAACATATCTAATTAACTCAAGTGCAATTTTACCTAACAAACGTTTTGTTGTTTTAATATTAATCAC
This sequence comes from Acronicta psi, assembly GCA_946251955.1. Taxonomy (NCBI): domain Eukaryota; kingdom Metazoa; phylum Arthropoda; class Insecta; order Lepidoptera; family Noctuidae; genus Acronicta; species Acronicta psi. Next base: position 12,978,011 of record OX276469.1, on the reverse strand, counting down.
TTGTTTTATTTCTTTTAGCTTCGATGCATGAAAGTGTTCATATAGGCCAATATGAACACTTACAAAATATATTTTGAAATTAAATTTCGACATCAAGATTTGGATCACTGTTCGAAACTGATTAATGCCTGTCGAACTGACGTTTAATTTGTTTTAAACTAATTGCACTGTTGCATGCAATTGTTTTACATTAAGTTTTTTATAATAAAACAATTGCAGATCTAGATCATAATTAGTATCTGTATGTTTTTTTTAAACTGAGTTTAGTACCTCGTTATAATTTTTAATGTTTTATTATCACAATAAGAAGTATTACTACCGGAGTTGTTAGAAAAGGCTTCTAAGAAAGGCAGTTGTTCTGAAGACGATGACGTAGAATAAAAAGGCGCAAAAGATACTTGACGATATATCAACGTGTAAATTTTGTTAATTATCTGTTTATTGTATGCTTGTATGCTATCTAATAAGCCGTTAAATCATTTCATATTACGAACAAAGACTTTCGGAATTTTCTTTTTTTAATACGTAGGTAGGTATTAACAGTATCTATCGTATTTTTTTTCACAAGCGTATACAAATAGTTGGGTTAGCACCTAGTTATATCATATCTTTGCAATAGTTACATACGTTTACTTTGTATTGTTACGTGGTAAATAAGCGGGGACCCTAATTGGATTCGTTATATGTTGAAACGTAATAAAATAATTTTATATATATAATATACTAAATGTAAAGGCAATCAAATTTGTTAACGCGATGAAGAAAATTATACAATGATAAAAAAAAAGTGCACTCGTTGAAGTCTTTTGTATCGATCAGGTAAAACTGAACTAAAGTGTCGTATAAATTGGTCCAAGTAACAAAGGTTGCACTTTTATCTTACATTCATTGCACTTGGATAGGTATAAAATACATTTATCGCGTTTTTATTTAACAAACTATTAATATATATCAACTTTAGGCTTTTAAAACAGTAATTGGAGTTGAAAAATTTCTATGTACAATATAATTTCTTCTTCCACGAGGCATTTCATAGTTGAACATATTGTCACAAATATTAAAAACTTATATCAAGTATACTTACTCGCTAGCGCGGTGACTGCTGTTAGCACGATGAACACTTTCATGATGGCCTTTTGATTACAAAATTATTAAAAAATTACAATTACAAAAAAAGTTTTAATGACTAGATTGTGGTCCGACCCTTGTGGCGACCCTGGCGAGACTGACGAACTCAGGCGTCGCGCGCGCCTTTTCTTCGCCTGCGCACGCGCATGGAACCGGTAACACTTAGGCGTGATTTAACAAATTCTTCTATTAGTGAAACAATAATCATTTGTGATAGCATTACGCGGTTGCATAGCAATATCATCAGCTGATTATGTTAATTTCTAATGGGATCCTAGGAATTCGAATTACAAAGGAATGGTGCAATAAATCGGGCTTAAGGCTCGCGCATTTCAGAAAGTTTTTATCTTCCACACGTTGGCTGGTTCGTCCTTGAAAATATTTACTTCGCACTTATTCGCACCGTTCAAAATTCCAAAGAAGTGACCGATATAGCACTTATATGTAAAAAAAATCATAAAAAGGATTGGATTTATGTCAAAATTCAAGGCCGAACAGATTTTTGATAATTTAATCAGACAGATTTATTTAGTATTCGGGCGGCTTGCAGATAGACGATGATGCATATCTAATCAATAGACGGTTATATTTTTAATGTCAAAATTTACATGGTGCTTGTCATCATAACCTTGAAAATATTAACCTTAACTTAATTAAAGAATCTATAAATATACCTTTAACCTTTAATTATTCTTCTTCATAGCCTTTTTCCTAACCATGTGGGGGTCGGGTTCCAGTCTAAACAAATGCGGCTGAATATCAGTATTTTACACGAATCGCAGACCTCCGTAACACAATTTCTGGGCAGTACTGGTATTCGAAGGATAGCCTGGTTATCAGGCTTTTGGACAAGTATCTTGGTGACCCAAAATTAACAGAATATTGTCTATCAAAATTCTGGCCAGTTTCAGCTGACTTTTAAAGTTATAACATATAAAGTTTAATATGTAGAATATACAGTAATAGCCTAGGGGTATGACCACTGGACTGCCAAGTCAAAGGTCTCGCGTTAGAAATCCACGCACCTCTGACTTTTCGAAATCATGTGCGTAATTATTATCACTCGCTTTAACGGTAAAGGAAAACATCGTGAGGAGAGATGCTTAAGAGATTTTCTCGACGTCATGTGAAGTCTACCATCCCGCATTAGGCCAGTGTGGTGGACTATAGCCTAATCCCTCCCATACTGAGAGGAAACCCGTGCCCAGCAGTGGGACAGGGTATATGATGATGTAAAACATAATATGGCCCTCAATATAGGTGCTAGCGGGTATCGCGTGCATAATGCCCATGGCAATCCGTTAATCACGAGGATTTAGGAACTAGTTGGCCGGGCCTTAGTTGTTAGTAGGGACGGGGGTGAGGCGGCGGGTTACTGTGAACAAAAGCAAGCGCCCCCGCCTCTCCATCCCACCGCTTACATACCTAAGGTGCGGCCAACTAGTTCCGCGCAGACTCATCATCATCATCCTCCTGCCCTTATCCCTATTCACTTGGGGTCAGCGCAGTGTCTTTTTCTTCCATACATCTCTATTAGCCGTCATCTCATCATTCAACTCCTTTGTGGTCATATCCTTTCTCACACAGTTCATCCATCTTTTCTTTGGTCTCCCTCTTTCCTTATATCGATCCACATTCATGCTTAAAACCTTTTTGGTAACATGCTCTAGTTCCGCGTAGACTATAGCGAAAAAAAAGTTTCAGTCTTCTCAAGCCACGATACAAAATTATTTGTATATACAACCCACAGATTGTTCCGGGTCTGGTTGTTTGTGCATGTGACACTACACAAACATGTAAACACACGATACTGGAAAAAAACATAGTGGAAATACATTTATATAAAAATATACGTTTATACATATAATTTCAGCTTCCGTGTATTTGTGTCAGCCAAATTTGAAAAAGACTGGATATGATTTGAATTTTTTTATAAATAGGTTCTAGTTTACATATAGAATCTAGTATACTTTAAGTAAACTGAGCCAGAATGAAGCGTGGCGAGTTAGCTAGTTACATTATACATTTCTGCCACGTCGGTCTAGTGGTCCCAAACGTGACTGCTGCGCTACGCTCGATTCCCGGGTCGAGCAGTGTTGTTGAGTTTTTCTGTGAAATTTCCAGTTGCAGCTCGGAGTCGGGATTTGTGCCCGGTTGATGGCAATAGACTCGCCCCCTATTACATGGGACCTAAATGGATTTGTGGCCGGTTGATTGTGTATGTTATTACTATTATACATTTTTTAAACGGTACAAACGGTTGTGCCTAATAATGTTAAAACTCGCGTGCTTAATTCCGCCTGCAGTTTGCAATAATTCGGTGCGAACACTTGCCGAGTCGATATGAGTGTTGCAAGTTCTCTGAATGGTTTGGCAAATCTTTAGATTAATCGTTTTTCCTTATACATAAGTCCCTTGCCTTGCTGCCCACACGCATGTAAACTTTAGTTGAATCTTCAGTGTAAATTCGTTTATTGTATTGTTCGTCCGTCCGTCTGTCTGTTAGCCTTTAAGAAACACTTTTAAACAGAAAATTTCAACTCTATACGTACTTATTACGTTCTTGAGATACAGCCCGTATCTCAAGAACGTAATAGGTATAGAGTTGAAATTTTCAGTTTCTATTTCTAGTGCCACTATCCGACAAATACTAATTTAAAATGGTCTGAGTCTCACTTGACCAGTGTATTTAATGTTGGGCTCTACAGTGTAAAAGTGTTTAAAAAAATAGTACATACAAACCCTACCATTACGCCTTTATTCTCTTTAGCTAGAGTCTAGGTTCTCATGTGGAGACCACGCATCAGAAAGCGCAGCGTAGGCAAGCCTCCAATAAGATCGCAGGGAGTCGTTGGATGCAGGGGGCATATAACCGGTTCTTGTGGAAGTCTATGGGGGAGGCTTTTGTTCAGTAATAGATCTCTTTTGACTGATACGACGATGATGATGAGAAGTGCAGATACTAATGTATATCCGCAGTCTTTTGTAAGTCCCAAATGTAACCAGCTTATTACCAAGCTGCTACTAAGAACTTCACATAGTAACCTAATAATATTTTGCTCGACCTGGAAACCGGGCCCAAAACCGCACCGGAACCGTAGCGTCACTGAACTAACAACCACTTGACTAAAGTATTTAGTTTAAAAATATATCTGGCATAAATAAAAAAACAGAAAGGAAAGTTTGTTTAGTACAGGAACCGAATACGCGACCTATAGCGTTGAAACCAATCACTCTGTTATTAAATACACTTTATTAATCAAGTCGACTCATGCAATTAGGTTACTGTTACGCTGAAAGTTCAAAGGCCGTCAACCTGTCACTAGTTGTAAATATTTTGTAATATACTTAGCTCATTTTTGGATGTAGATAGACATGCTTGGTCTAGTGGTCCCAAGCGCGACTGCTTCGCTAGAGGTCCTGGGTTCGAGCAGTGTTGTTGGGTTTTCTGTGAAATTCCCAGTAACAGCTCGGAGTCTGGATTTGTGCCCCGTTGATGGCAATAGGCACGGCCTCTGTTACATGGGACCTAAACATACCGGCGAAATGAGGGTGTATATTAGTATGCCTCTGCCTACCCCCTCGGGGAATTTAAGCATGATGGTATGTTGTATGTACTGTAAAATATTGTCGACATTTCAAGATGCGACCGATTCGCGATGTAACTATTTCTGCACATATTAATAGAATGGGTCGACGTTGAAGCACTTCATTGTGCAAGTGTGCAGCTAATGGTACATGGAGTGTTTCAATAAATTGTGTGTAGAGCCAACTTTGTACTACAATGCAATAATGAAATATTAGGGCGTATTCGTATGATTAAGTATATATGTATACAAAATTCTAGATTACGCATAACAGACAATAAAGCGTACAACAAAAGCTGAGTCACTGTACATGCGTGATATTAGAAGAATAAATTGAAAATACTGTTGTTGATATTCCTGGCAACACTTCGTACTAGTTACGCCTTTTAAGAATATAATTAAAAATATAAAGTAAATCAAAGTCACCGCGCCTTTCGGCAAGTTAACTGTCGATTCCAAAAATCAGTCACGAGCCTGACGGCACGCATTTTAATATGTCACTGTACTGTTAGCATTATAGTCAAATGAATACCTAACATATAATACCATCATGCCTGTATTCCCGAAGGGTTAGGCAAAGATGTACAGGTACACCTACATTTCGCTGGTATGTTTAGGTCCCATGGCCCCTATTACATGGGTAATAGGGGCAAGACTATCGCCATGAACCGGTCAAAAATCGAATCTTTTAAACTGCTTTGAAATATAAACTACTTTTTACGGATTTTATCGTGATATATTGATAATATTTTAATCCCGATGTTTCGGACCATTTCGGACCGTTTACAGCGTCCATGGTCACGGGTGAACTTTAAACTGCTTCTGAGAATATCATACAAAACCCAAATAACAGGTTGCTCAACCTGGAAATCGAAGGATCTCGAGCGTACACACACATGTGACAATTATAGGCTTACGTCCTTTGTAATTGGGAGTGAGTTTAGAGATTGGATTTTTGCCTGGTTAATCGCGATAGTCACGCCCTTATCATGGGACCTCAACATACCGACGAACTGTGGACACATTGTGGACTACATTACGCGTCTGCTTAACCCTTCGATAAATACAGACGTGATGGTATGGGTATATACAGCCTCAAAATACAGTTGCCAAATACAGCTCTATCAATCACTACGTCTGCCTACCTATCTAATTTATTTGTGACACATCGTATGCATAAAGCGAAGTAAGCAAACACGCATTGTTTAAAAACGTAGGTATTCCGCAAAGTGATGCGAAAAGAGAAAATCTTGTACACTCAATACAAAGTGAGATTGTATAAGGAATCTTAAGAAGTTTGAGGAGAAAACGGCTTAAAGAATTACGCATATTATAGTAAAAGAAATACACATATATACAGGGTGTTTGGTAGAACGTTGAACATACGAAAATGTTGGTTAGTTGGGGTCATCTGCTACCCACTTGGCCCAAATTATTTGACTTTGGCCGCACCGTTTTTTTTTTACTTTTTTTAATTTCACAGAAAATTAGCAGTTTTTTTTAACTTTAAATTCGAATATCTTTACTTGTGACGGGTAAAACAGGCAGGATTTTGTTTTGTATTAATGTCTAATTGTAGCAGACTCTCATAGAATTATTGTTTGGTACAGATTCGAATGGGAAAAAAAGTTATGAGTCTTTAAAGGTACAAAAAGATGTAAAAAAATACATTTACCCGTCACAAGTAAAGATATTCGAATTTCGATTTTCTATTTCTAGCGCCCCTATAACGACATACAATTTACGTTTTTTTTTGGCTTTGTGCACGTATCTCGAACTCTTGCAACACACACACAAAACTGAAATTTTTGAAGAACTTTAACTAGTAATTAATGTCGCTTTTGTCTGACGAGTTGAATCTAAATTAACCACAGGACATATTAAAAAAATTGTCCTGAGGATGTATGAATCTGCCAATTAATTTAACGGGAACTTATCAGTAAGCTGTAAAACATCTCCAGTTAAAGCAATGAGATAACTCAACGATTTTGAAGTCCGTAATTCGTAACTCTTAATACTAAACCAAGCTATCCATCAATATTGTGGAGACTAGGAACAAAAATGTCCCCATCAGACTGGATTTTCTCTTCCTTATCCCATCAATATCTTGATAATAATCGTCTAGGTGCCGACCTCGTCCTCTAGACGACCCAAGGTATTGTATGCATTGGTGAGGCCAGGAAGTAACTTGTCTCTTACGATGCCCAAGAGAGAGGCGTTTTTGGAGGTTGTCTGTAATTTATCGATCTTTGTACTTAGTGCTTATACGAAATCCCTTTTCGAATTAAGAATTTTTTACGGAGACAAATGACTACTTACAAATTCTCTTAAATCCTTTAAGCTGTGATTAAACATTCGGAGTATTCCCGTTTTAGTTTTAGAGCACCATTGCATTGAGCTCATTTGGTATTGAGCACATAATAATATTAATTGCAGTATGAGCTCAATGCATTGGTTCTCTAAAAACAGATGCTCAAATGAGAATACTTACTCTGATTAGGTTCCCATTTTAACCTACTCAGATTTTGGAGTTCCCATTTTAGAATATATTAAGTGCTCAATGCATTGGTTTGGTTATATAAAAATAGGTATTCAAACAGGAATACTCAAAATATCCATTGTTTAAAATATAATGTAGATCCGTAAAGTTGACTATTTCTATTGTATTTGATTGGTTGCTTGTAGAGTTAAGTTACCATACTTTAGATTAGACGACAGATAGCAGCAACTTAGCTAGCGAGGCCACGCGATCTTCTAGGACCGTGTCAAAGGAGATTGTGCGAAAGTGCGCACGCGCATACAGCGGTAGTTTTTACACACGAGCTTGCGCATAATACGGGCTATTGATTACGTACCAAATTGTATATCCGTTGTGACTTTAGTATATGGATACTAGCTTTCCGCCAGCGGCTTCGGCCGCTTGGTCTGGATATTTCTTATAACTTCCATCCCCTATTTCAACCCCTTACAGCCCTTTTTTCTCATTATAAAGTAACATAATAATATGTCCTTCCTCAGGCTCTAGACTATCTGTGTACCAAATTTCATTTCAATCGGTTCAGTAGTTTTGGCGTGAAAGCGCAACAGACAGAGTTACTTTCGCATTTATAATATTACTAAGGATGAGTAAGTACTTTTAGTACGTACCTAGGTTCCTAGAAAACATCAACATTGGTGTTCTGCTGATTAATAAAGCTTGACCTAATTGATTAAAAGATAAGTACAGTCCGCGCCAAACTTATTGTCCGGGTTGAAGTTGGCACGAGTTAGCTTTAACCCGGCCATAAAAATCGAAGATAGAAAAATTTGAGAGATCAAATCTGATTTTTAGAGAGATTAGAATGTTTTAAAACGACAGCCTACGACCCGGACAATAAGTTTAGTGAGAACTGTAGGTAGTTAACTAAAAAGCTGCCTCATTAGTCAATTGCATAGTCCTTACCGCGACTGCTACATTAGAGGTCCTCAATTCCCAGATCCAGCAGTGTAACCTATTAGGTTTTTCTATAAAATTCTCAGTAGCAAAGATTGGGTAATCTTTTTTAATTAGTGGTATTACTATAGCTAATAAATAATGATGAATGTCAACTCCCACGAGACAGAGAATGCTGCTGAAACAATAGTAAGACCAACTTGGAAGGAGGCAAAAATCTCAAAAGCCGCCAAAGTATTTTATTTTTAGCATTTTGTTGAATCATGAGCCTACAGAAAGCAGTCAATTCGTTATATAATACGTTTTAGTTGGACATTACATTAGGCAAATTTATTTTATTACTTCCGCCCATAACAGTAAAATTATTTTGTAATCAAATGGTTATGTAACATGTACCTATTTAAAAAAAAAACTTACTTAGGCAGCATTTTAATTTCATCATCAACATCAGCCCATATACTGTCCCACTGCTGGGCACGGGTCTCCTCTTAGTGTGAGAGAGACTAGGCTATAATTAGTTCAGCACGCTAGCCTAATGCGGGTTTGCAGACTTCACATGCCGTCGAGAAAATCTCTCAGGCATGCAGGATTCCTCACGATTTTTCTTTAATCTTCGATGAAGCGAGTGATTATAATTACGCACATAAATTCGAAAAGTCAGCTCAGGGCGTGCCTTGGATTCGTATTCGAGACCTTTGGCTTGGCAATGCAGTGGTCATACCCCTAGGCTATCACTGCTGCATTATAATTTATTATGGCTAAGTTAAAAGAACGCTGATCAATCGATCTGCAAGGTTACGTTACGCCTGCCGAGGTCAGTCTGTGGATGGGTATTCTTAACACATTGAGACCCCTCCGTGCCTCGGAGAGCACGTAAAGCGGTCGGTCCCGTTTGTCATATGAACACCTATGACAATCGTTAGTGATAGAAGCCCAAAAAGCCTGACAGCCTTTCCTTCGAATATTCCTATTACCCAAAAATCGGGTTGCGGTGGTCTGATGGCTGTCACCATCATCACATCATCATCATGTCAGCCAAAAGAGGTCCACTGCTGAACAAAGGCCTCCTCCATGGACTTCCACAGGGACCGGACGTATGCTACCTAGTCGCTTCGTGTAAAATACTTATGAAATCAACCGAATCTGGTTAGACTGGAAGCCAACCCCAACATAGGAAAAAGGCTAGAAGGATGATGATTTGTTTTAGTAGTGGGATGGCTCTTCCCATCTAGGTACCCTTTATTACCGTCCCACTGGGCGCGGGTCTCCTCTCAGAAAGAAAGTGGTTAGGCCATAGTCGACCACGCCAGCCTACTGCAGGTTGACAGACTTCACACCCCGCAGCGATGTAATTAATTTGTTTACGATGTTATACAATAGTGTTGATTTCAAACGCTTTCCTTTATTACCATGCTTTCATTCAATGTTGTCAAATGAAGCGGTTAATTTGTTTTCTTGCCACATTTAGTTTTTTCTTTTGAGTGTTTGAATGACTTCTAACACCACAAATTAATAAATCTAAGAGTAAATCATAATAACGTAATGTATATCATTTTTACAAGTAGGTACCTACCTGACGCCCTTGACTAATTTATGCAGTTGTCTAAATTTTTGCATTTTTTGTGGTAGGTGCTGAAGACAGGCAAGTGATGGAATTTCAAAGCAAGACGTTAAAGTTTTTACACATTTGCTGATAAGAGACTCAAGGATAGTTAGGCTAATATTCTGGGACCCGCGGAAGTATGCGTTGTTCCCGTAGCCCCCGACGCAAGTGCGAGTGGGAACACCGGGGTTGGTTTTAGTCAGTAGGAGTCTGACAGACCCCCCCGCCCTCTCCGGGGCGGGGGATATCCATGAGGATTTCCAACCTCGACAAAAAAATATAAAAATATTCTGGGACGACGTTAAGTGTGCGTATGTCAAATTTGTATCACAATTTGACATAAGTACGTAAGACGTCTCTGATAATATTCAGAGAAATATGTGTAAAATACTTATGAAATCAACCGAATCTGGTTAGACTGGAAGCCAACCCCAACATAGGAAAAAGGCTAGAAGGATGATGATTTGTTTTAGTAGTGGGATGGCTCTTCCCATCTAGGTACCCTTTATTACCGTCCCACTGGGCGCGGGTCTCCTCTCAGAAAGAAAGTGGTTAGGCCATAGTCGACCACGCCAGCCTACTGCAGGTTGACAGACTTCACACCCCGCAGCGATGTAATTAATTTGTTTACGATGTTATACAATAGTGTTGATTTCAAACGCTTTCCTTTATTACCATGCTTTCATTAAATGTTGTCAAATGAAGCGGTTAATTCGTTTTCTTGCCACATTTAGTTTTTTCTTTTGAGTGTTTGAATGACTTCTAACACCACAATTAATAAATCTAAGAGTAAATCATAATAACGTAATGTATATCATTTTTACAAGTAAGTACCTACCTGACGCCCTTGACTAATTTATGCAGTTGTCTAAATTTTTGCATTTTTTGTGGTAGGTGCTGAAGACAGGCAAGTGATGGAATTTCAAAGCAAGACGTTAAAGTTTTTACACATTTGCTGATAAGAGACTCAAGGATAGTTAGGCTAATATTCTGGGACCCGCGGAAGAATGCGTTGTTCCCGTAGCCCCCGACGCAAGTGCGAGTGGGAACACCGGGGTTGGTTTTAGTCAGTAGGAGTCTGACAGACCCCCCCGCCCTCCCCGGGGCGGGGGATATCCATGAGGATTTCCAACCTCGACAAAAAAATATAAAAATATTCTGGGACGACGTTAAGTGTGCGTATGTCAAATTTGTATCACAATTTGACATACCTACGGAAGCGTAAGTTTACGCTTAGCGTCATCTCTGAATATTAGCTATTAGGAGAGAAATATTAACGACCACTTCATAAAACTGATTTACTTCTTAAACTATCTACTACAAATAGTACTATAATACGCACAATCGGTATCAATGACACATTCTAGGTATTACAACTCAGTACCAATGCGGAATAAGCAACCGGCAAGCCAGATCGATAATTTCATCAGAGCAACTTATTTGCATAAATGAAACCGGTCGGTCGGTTGGCAGTTAGATCACGAGATAGATCACAAACAATAAGAATAACAGACAATAGTTTTAAACTTTCACATTCTGATGCCACGTATCATTCGTAGTGCAATCGCAAAATTAATTATACCTACCTAATGTTAGTTTTTGCGTAGGTATGGTAACGTGTAGGTTGTGCTTATTATAAGATACGTTGGAGGCTAAAATGCCTGCCTTAGGTGAATTATAAAGTAATCGTCTGCCATACCTAAGGATATTTTATTCTAGCGTCAAAGACAGACGCCGTCCGTTTTATTCTAACAATAAAAAGTAGCTATTTAGTATACAAATGATAATAATATTTCGAATACCTAACACTGTACACAGACGGCTTCGTTAGCTTAGAGGTCATAAGCGCGGCTGCTAAGCTTGAGCTCCTTAGTTCGATTCTGAGGTCGAATCGTTTTTCTTTAAAGTTCTTAACTTTGCTGCGTCAGCTGCGTGTACGCATACCATCACGCCAGTATTCCCCGGGTTAGGCAGAGGTGTACCTATTAATAATAGGTAGGTACAGTTCTTGCCAAACTTATTGTCCGGGTTGAAGTGGGCACGTGCTAACTTTAACCCGGCCGTAAAAATCGGAGAAAGAAAAATTGGATTAGAATTATTTAAAACTAGCTTCCCGCCAGCGGCTTCGCCCGCGTGGTCTTATAATTTTTTCCCCGTTTTTGCTACATTTTTCATTACTACTCCGCTCCTATTAGTCGTAGCGTGATGATATATAGCCTATGTTACTCGGGGATAATGTAGCTTTCCAAAGGTGAAAGAATTTTTGAAATCGGTCCAGTAGTTTCGGAGCCTATTCATTACAAACAAACAAACAAACAAATCTTTCCTCTTTATAATATTAGTATAGACTTACAATCTAACATTTTTGTTTCTCCGATTTTTACGGTCGGTTTAAAGTTAGCTCGTGCCAACTTCAACCCGGACAATAAGTCTGGCGAAAACTGTACACCTCAACACGTGTAGGTACCCAATTCATGAAGTCATTTTAGCCGCCCTGGGCTGAGTATGTGAGTAGGTTCAAAAGCCTACACTACGTTTCTCCTCCTCCATAAACCTGCTCAACTTACACCATAGCTCCTATACCAAATTAGGTACCTCCGTCGTGTCCTGACGAATGTCACAAATTCCATGGCCATCACTATATAATAGGGAAACAACAAAGACTGGTACTTTTCTTCGACGTGGCGAAAGCCTTTGACAAAGTCTGGCACAATGGCTTGATATACAAGCTGTATTCCTTCAATGTGCCGGATCGTCTCGTGCTCATCATTCGAGACTTCTTGTCAAACCGCACCTTTCGCTATCGCATTGAGGGTGGTACGCTATCGTCCCCTCATCCTATCCGAGCCGGGGTCCCTCAGGGCTCCGTGCTCTCTCCGCTCCTTTTCACGCTGTACACCAGCGATATTCCCAAGAGCTCAAAGTCACAGCTGGCCCTATTCGCTGACGATACGGCCATCTATTATTCCGGCATTAGCCTAACAAATATCACCAAAGTCCTCCAAGCCTCGGTCACTGCCCTCGGAAAGTGGTTCAGGAAATGGAGAATTGAGGTGAATCCCTCCAAGAGTGCAGCGGTTCTCTTCCACAAGAGTTCCAATCTTTCCACTCAAGTCCAACCCATCTCCCTATTCGGCCAACGGATCCCTTGGGAACCGAAAGCCAAATACCTGGGCGTGATTCTCGATCACCGACTCTCGTTCCGAGAGCACATAAAGACGGTGCGCTCGCGCGCCGCTTTTGCTCTCGGCCGCCTGCACGGCATACTCAATGCGCGCAGTAAACTCTCCCTTAATTACAAGGTGAGAATTTACTTGATGTGTATTCGCCCCATCATGACCTATGCGAGCGTCGTATTCGCTCACATTGAAAGTCCCGCAATCCATAGGATGCAGACCCTCCAAAACCGTTTTATGCGCAAAGCCACGGGCGCCCCGTGGTTCGTGCGCAATAGGGACCTCCACCTCGACCTAAAACTGCCTACCATCAAGCAGTACATGAAACGCGCCTCCAAGCGTTATTTCGATCAGGCCCCCCTCCACCCAAACCGCCTAGTAGTCAGTAGCGTAGACTACAAACCCTCTCTGATAAGTAGAGTGCGCCGCCCAAGGCACGCACTCACTTACCCTGACGACCCGATTACCGTTACACAAGAAGCACTCAAACAGGCTCGACGCCATCCGATTTACCGTCCTCGCCGGCGAGGCCCGTCGCGAAGACCCCGAAACGGTACCCCTCCCCGTCCCTTGCTCGAGCGCCGAGCCAGTAGTTTTAAATTCGTCCCTAAATAATTTCAACCCAGATCCAGCTGTCCCTAGCTGTCCCCCCAGCAACGCCCTAAGCCGAGGTCCGAGTCCCGTTAGGGGACGCCCTTAGCTGCGGTTGCTTAGTTTATAAGTGTCCATGGCTGGAGGCACAAAAGGTGCCTCGCCACCAAGCCCGGTTAAGATTCTAAAGCTCCTGAGCTAGAATCTACATCCGTCCTAAAAAAAAAAAAAAAAAAAAAAGACTGGTACAAAGGCAAAGGAACAAAGGAAGTTAAAGGATGGTTGGGCAGAGCTGTAGGTTCTAATGTACACCCACAATTTGTGCTGGTATATTTTATATATTCATCATCAACCCATTAACTATCTCACTGCTGGGCACGGGTCTCCTCTCAGTATGAGAGGGATTAAGCCGTCGTCCACCACGCTGGCCTAATAAATACCTTGGGACATTTTTACACAGCACCATCTAGTCCCAAACTAAGCAGAGCTTGTACTATGGGTACTAGACAATGAATACAATACTTATATACTTTTTTTTTTGTAAATACATACTTATAATATATAAGAAACACCCAGACAAACACAAACACTTAAGTTCATCACATAAATGTTGGAATCGAACCCACGACCTCGTGATCAGCAGTCCGGTATTCAAACCACTAGACCACAGACGTCGAATGGGGCTTGGTCTGGCCTAATACTTTATTTAGGTCCCATGTAATTAATAGGGGGCGCGGGGCAAGCTTATTGTTATTATTCAATCGGACATACTTAAATCCAAACTGGAACCAAAACTTTCTGCAGAGAACCAATAACATGATCGACCAGAGAATCGAACCACGGACCTAAAGTGCAGCATTCGCGCTTATGACCTAACGAGGCATTATAGTTAGGGTACGGCTATCTTCTTCTTCGTGTCGATAGTAGAAACGAATTTTAAAATTTAATTTTGTTTAAAATTTTTATTTGTTTAATATTTTTAACCCCCGACGCAAAAACGACGGGGTGTTATAAGTTTGACGTGTCTGTGTGTGTGTGTGTGTGTGGCATCGTAGCTCCCGAATGGATGAACCAATTTTGATTTTGTTTTTTTTTTATTTGAAAGGCCAATTAGTCAGGAGTGTTCTTAGCTATATTTGATGAAAATCTCAAAATAGCGAATTACATATTTTTTTACAAAACCCTCAATATGGGTATCAAATGAAAGGGCTATACACTATGATAAATTTCAAATCCAAGATGGCCGCCACCACAAAATGGCAAAATATATTTCGTGTCGGAGGTTTTCTAAATTTTTAATTTAGATTAGGTTATTATACATAAAATACTCAAAGCTCCTAGTAACGAAAGAGAATGTTCGATTGAATGTCTCGAGTCCGTTTAGTTGACAGGCAACAGAGATGAGTCTAAAAGCAATATTGCATAACCACGCATAACATAGCGACGGAGTCAGTTACCGAAAGGTCACGCGATTATAAGCGCAGGAGTTTAACGAAATGTCGATAAAAATTAAACAAACAGTGGCTTACGGTCTCTACTATTATTTTAAGTGGGCTGGTTTTTGCAAAATTTCGTGAAATGCAGATACAATTAATGCAAGTGCAAAACTTGCCTACTCTTTTTTTAGTGTGGAAATATCTCAAGGTTTTTCCATCGCTAGGAGTATTGGTGCCTGCATTTGACTGAAGAATGCACTAGTACCACAGAGTAGAACAGAGTATAAGCTTCATACAACTGCTCTGCGGTAGGTACACTACTACAAACATGAGGCGCGTGTGTGCGTGAGCACGCGCGGCGTGTCACGTACGCAGCGAAACCGGTTTAGACTCGCTCGGCGCGTGCTCAACCTAGGGCTAGCCTAGTCGTCGTTCGCGACGCATTATATTATTATACTCTTTGACGCATTGTTTGTATTTGTTCTAAGTAGATAAGTGTTGATTTTGATAAGAAAAAGTGCAAACATGGTGTACTGTACAGTGTGTATGAACAATAACAGAAAGAATAAAAACATATAATATTTTTGTTATCCAAAAAACTCGACCACGTAAGTATAATAGCTTGATTATTTAATTTATTGTTTAAATGTGGTAGATACCTACTTAGATAAATAGAACTGCGCTTTACATTGGAATAGGTATGTGTTTTTTATAATCTGAAATAATTTAAAAAAGTTTTGGTTTTGATGATGAATGATTTAGGTAGTGGTTTTTTGTGCTAAGTTGCACACTACAGAATAGGTAGATTTATTAAAGATAGTTTTAATTACTAACAATAACGTGGTTTTTTTTAAAATAATTAATGCTAGATGATTGATTATTATGATTTGTAAACGTATGTATTAGGTAGGTATCTATCTAGCTATAAATAATTGCAAGTTGTGAAAATTGGTGGTTGGTGGTAATTCATATTTAAAATGTTTTGTTCATTTTATTTTATGCTCCGGTGCCAACCCTACCAGAATAGGTAAATATTTTGCACGCTTGTTCAAAGCTTATCCTCTGTTCTACTCTGTGCTAGTACCTAATAAAAATTGCACTTTTTATCCTTTGCCCACTATTATAGTCGGGCCAATAGGTTGTGATCCAGTTTAATCGCAATAGCTAGACCTGTTCAGGGGCGATGGGGTTTCCTTGCATTCTACCCAAACCTAATTACTGGGGTCATTGTTTAGACAACCCAAGCTACTCATGTGACCCAATTCAGTTACCCGGAGCTATCACGATGATGGCAAGAAACTTACCCTAAAGGCTTTCCATTAAACGAATTTTCTAGATACCTAGAATGTTGATACTCCTTTGATATTAGTAAAGGTATTCCAGCAGGAATCGTTTTTTTTCGAAACGGAGAGGCGCACAATTTAACTATACGTTCCAGTCATATCATTCTACGAGACACTTTCCTACTAAGGTAACGTACACTTAATAAAGATACTACATTCAATATACATAATTATACTGCAACATATTTATCAATATAAGGCGCGGCGTGCTTCAAGGTTCAATTATCAGGTCCCTTACTGTTAAAATTATTGTTTTAGTAAAAAAAATTGCTTGGTAAAAGACGGGATAAAGGAAAAGGAATTTAATAACCTAGTTTATAAAGTTAATAATTAAAAAGCCAACAGAAGGTACTTCAGTTTTATTTCTAATCTCACACATCATCATCGCCAGTTATCTCTACAAGCCTCAGCGCAACCTCTTCTAATTTTCTATGCTGTGAAAATAATTCTTTATATTTTCTCTTGGCTGCTCTTAATTTATCCTTCAAAATCAAAACACTTTGCAGATTCTTCCCCAACTTTTCCGTGGAGGCTTCGTCCTTTTTATAACGGTTTGGTCGTGGGAAATCTGTGACGTACCATATTCTCGTGTTGCCCTCCTTCCCTTTTTGTGTTGTTGTCATTTTGAACATTGCCTTTTCATTGTATATATTCGTAAACATATTGAGGATGTCCATACTAGTTTCCTTTGCGAGTGTAGCGACGTATTGTGGGAAATGAGGTTGCACCATGTATTTGTCTAAATTGTACTTGTGTACATATTCGTGTTTGATGTATGTGTCCCCGGATTTACAGTGGGTGATCATATCAGCGGCTTCCTTTTCTAAATCTACCATGTCACTGTAAAAGACGCAAAAATTTAATGTTATAAAACTGTGGAAATAATTGATGACTTCATTGTATGGAAGACTACCTTGTTAGTCCAATGACCGCAAGCGCAAACGTTCATTCGTAGGTATTTGACTGTGTCTGATTTATTTAAAATAAGAAGTTAGACTATTAATAGCCTATTAAATTATTTTTTTAAGTTTTGGTTTTTTTATGTGAATTGAAGTACTACGAACATCCCAACACTGCTTATATGGGAACACTGCTATTAAATAAATATTGGCTGTCATATATTATAATGAGTTGAGCCGTGAAACCAAAAAACTATATAAGACAGATATAATTGGTAGATATTTTAACTGGTAGATTACTATCCGACAATTTGTCAGTAAGCTCATAAGCTGTGAAACAGGCCGTAATTTCTTTAATTTATGACCATGAAATTAAATAAAAGCTAATACAATGCTCACCTCAATATTGTTTCTTCAGTGGTTTGAATTTCTCTATCAACACCATCTTTCATTCCGCCGATCAAACTATCGTTGACAACGAATCCTGTTACATTTCCATCTTTCATATAGACGTCAAATACTGGCAGCAGTGCATGCGCAGATGTATCATCAGTTGCCGTCTGCACACCAATATCTTGTGCATTACTTTCATCGGCTATTTCACCCACATATTGTACTAAACTATCGTTACCTTCAATTTCTTCACTTATATATTCCACATGATTTTCAAGCTCAACTGTATCTTGAGTATTATTAACAGCACTATCGTCTACTGTTCCATTATCCTTTGATTGATCTTCTTGCGGTTGTTCCTGGAGTTCTTCTTGGGGTTCCTCTTGGATTTCATAACCTTCATTTATAATTTGTTCTTGTTCAACATACTCTTGCACAACGTTTTGGGCTTCGTCGTTATCGTTAATAACAACCGTTTCGTAAGCGATATTTTCAATTCCGTTTTCAGCAACTTCGGTAACTTGCCCATCATGAATGATTTCGGCGAAATCATTACTAATGACTTCAGTGCCGTTACTATCGTCGGGATCATAGTACTCTATTGTGTAGCTGAGCGTTGCGACCTCATTTTGTTCTTCGGAATGTGAGTTTTCGTCTATATGCTCAACTGCTTGAACTTTTATAGATTCTTCCCATGAAGATGCAGTCCTGTAAATAACTTTTTTATAAGTCAAAAGCACGAAATATTCACACAATGTTGCATTTCTATATAGGAGTAGGTATTTTTATAAAAAAAGAGCTGAATCACAGCGAAGCGAGGCCCTCGTTTACATAACTAACTAATTATATATCCATTCTCACATCTGACTTACGGCGATTGTACACGCTAAGAAAAGTCGCCGAGCCTATGTAAGAAGGTTGTGTTGTTCGTGTCGTTTCTACGCACGTGTGTACACGACAAGAATTTTGTCGGATCGGTTCCAGATCTTTGCCGACTTGTATTTAATGTTTTACCTGTCGGGCAACACTGGAACACACTGATCTGTCACCCAAGGATTTTTTTGTATTTCACATTTTACCGATTCTTGCAAATGCTTTACACTTTGTAATATTTCATCACTGTTGTAGGCTTTTACTGACATTTTTGTCCTTTTGGATCCACCTGGCACCACTTCTACATTTCCTTTTGAACCTGAATAAAAAAAATATGGTAAGTAATTTCTTTAAAAAAACAGAAAGAGTAAATCATGTTATTAACACAAAGACATTCTTCTCTATTAGATCCAGTTTTTAGAAACATGCAACTATAGTTTAACATAACAAAAGTACCCATTGTAATGGTTCAATTGAAATGAAATACCCTAGTTCGACACACGAATACTAAGTTTATTTCAGGATGACAACATACAATGAAAGGATCTTTTCATTAATTTAGTTATTAAATTGAACTATGCAATAAGCTTGCTTATACCAAAGTGTTTTACTTATGAATCCAATGAAATTAGACATATTTACAAGCCAATGTATTTTTAACGACTTCAAACAAAGGAGAAGGTTTTCAATTTGACTGTTTTTTCTAAGGCATCACAATTTAAACCAAGACTTATCAAATAAATTCATGATCTGCTCTGACGTCATGAGTATTTGTAATACTTAAAAAGTTTTTAATTGCCTTAACTGCTACTTACGTCTCTTTAATGGCGGAGTTCCACTTAATCTTTCTGTGTTCTTCACTGGCCGCCTGGGCGTTTTTTTAGAAGATTCCGGTTGAATACAGTCTTCATAAAAAAATATTAAAACATTATAATAGCAATCTGATAACTTATACTTTTTATTAGTTTAACCAATGACAAGAAGGCAGTCCGCAGTTGGCAGTGACTAGTTGAAAAGAGCTGAAGATCGGGTTCTGTGGCGTTTACTAAAAGTCTTACATCCAGCAGTGGACGAATACGGGCTAATGATTATGAAATCAATCGGGGTGTGAAAGAGGGCGAAATACAGTCGGCGAGGCATAAGCTGTACTTTGCATACCATACGCCACGCGTCAGAGGTGAAGTGCGGAAACCGCGCGGCAGGGACACTAATTCAAAGTTCAGCTTGGACCTTGTTGACTGTACTACAAATAGCCGAGTAGCGCTATAGTCTGTTTTTTAATCTCAGAGACTAAAGTGACATTACGTGGGATACCAGTTTTTTGCATTTCTTAAATAGTAATGTGCCTCTATCGAAAATTATCGCTAATAAATTGGAAGTGTCGGTTTTTTACATTGTTATCCTGAAAAAAATTGTAGGTCTTATTTAAAACGTAATAATCATGAGTCGGATTAGGTAGAGTTTTAAAGGACTAAATAACGACAGCGAAATCAACATAGTTTTCTAAAACTTTTTTACAGAGATTGATATAGTTTTCTAATACTTTTTTACTTCGTTGGAACATAAGACTAAATATATTAAAGTCCTTTCTTAGTTTTTAGTTTTTGGTAGGTAATTTTACGTCATTTGGTACTTAAAACTCTACGATGACTTACCTTTCATAGACTTTATTGTGCATTCGGACAATTTTAATTAATTTGGGCTTTAATTATAAGATTTGGAATAGAAAAATTTTAAGCTAATCGGTCAAAAGTTACGATTCAACAAACCAGTATCGTAGGTACAACCCTATACAAAAAGGCTGGTATCATTATTTGTAATTTTGACAGTTGCATGTGTCAATCTAGTCTCTGAGATTAAAAAACGGACTATAGTATGAATCATTTATTATACTTACAATCCTGTACTTCGTGTTTGGACTCAATATCTCCACTATCTTCATTATTGTAGCCAATCATTTCATCAACAGCTGAAAATAAAAACTTTATTTATCTGTTTGCCTCGTTGGTGTAGTGGTCTCAAGCACGACTGCTAAGCTGGGTCCGATTCCCGGATCGAGCAGTGTTGTTAGAAATTCCCAGTAGCAGCTCGGAGTCTGGATTTGTGTAGATTTAATGGCTATAATAGGCTCGCCCCCTATTACATGGGACCTAAACATACCAGTGAATTGAGGGTATACCTCTGCCTAGGCCTACGGGAAATACGGGCGTGATGATATGTATTAATATGCTTGTGGATATTGTTTTAATATAATTATTTTTTTTGTAAAATTTAATGCTGTTCCAATTTTTTCTCAACTTGCAGTAAATATCAAACTACCAAAACTACAATGTTTTTAAACAATTCGTTTACCTGCTATTTTATCTTGAAGCAGTGCTAATCTCCTTGGAGTTATTTGTCTTGCCATATTCTTGACCTTCATAGTCTTTTCTAAGGCATAAAAAAACGGCCGGCTCATATTGAACCCCGTCTCCATTTCAACGTATGCTTTGATTTTCATAATGTTGACTTTCAATGCAAGGAAATCCATTACCTGTAGATCAGAATACCGTAGGATGCATTTATTTGTATAGACACGACATGAAATGAAGTCTGGTTAAAAATCTGCTTGTGGTGGTGTTAGGATCAATTTGGGGTCCCGAGTGTGGAGGGACAAGGTCCCAACCGGGTATTTTGCCTGGCAAGCCACGGCCCAACAGTTGATGCGGCTGGTGGAGGCGTCCGTATGTTGCATGCGCGATTTAGAATTTGATTCGTCGAAGTT
Organism: Acronicta psi; assembly: GCA_946251955.1. Taxonomy (NCBI): domain Eukaryota; kingdom Metazoa; phylum Arthropoda; class Insecta; order Lepidoptera; family Noctuidae; genus Acronicta; species Acronicta psi. Next base: position 12,956,785 of record OX276469.1, on the reverse strand, counting down.
CCTATATAGCGCGATAGATGTCGCTACTGTAGGTTGTACTAGTACATGATAACATACATAGAATAGAATAACATTTTTTTTTATCTTAGGTAGGCTGTGTGCTTGACCACACCTCGCCAGATGTTAACCAACGATGTGGCCTACGATGGAGCGTGCTTGCCTAGAAGAAACCAATTCACTCTCGTCTTGAAGAATTTCTCTTATCAATGCATGGTATATAAGTTTGGACAAGTCAACTTAAGCCCAATATAAGACTTTCTTTTTGTATTTTTTTAAGCATTTTCCATGCTAAGATTACAAGTTATTATTAATGAAGGAAAAAAAAATTAAGCATTTTCACAATAGATGTCGCTACGTCACCTTAAAGACGTAAGTTTAGAATGTGAAGGAAGATTTCGACAGGCGAGCGGGGCTCGCGATAGCTTAGCGGTTAAAGCGTCTGGTGTACCGAACCAGAAAACGCAGGTTCGAATCCTGCTCGCCAGCCGATATTTTACTTCATTAAAAATAATATAAGACTTTCTTTAAAAGACGATTCCAGACATACATTGCACAGTCATTTAAAAACCAGTAGGTACCTATTTTAAATAATTTTCTTCATTCTTTCTATGGGATTGGAAAAAGAAAACTACAAGCCCATCTTTATAGTGGGAAACGCCTGTAAAAATAGTTACCTCTTCCTTAACATAATGTGGTAATCTCCTCCCATGCTGTAGCTTATAAAACTGTTGTAGAGACAGTTCATGATCATGATGATTACAGACATGCACTACGGTTAGTTGTGCTTCGTTCGGTAGACGTCTTAACTTTATTCTGCATGGACAATCAGTCTTCATGTTATTGCTTCTGTAATAGAAAGTGTATTGAATGGATGAAATGCAATGCTTGGTGCACATCTTTTTATTTATTTACTTTATTTACTTCGGTTGGAAACAATAGGCTATGCGACTAACTATTTTTTATGGCCTCATGAAAAAGTTGACCATAAATAGAGCCGATTTACAAAAACAAAATTTAAATTGGTTCAAAAATAACGAAGTTAAAAGCATTTTAATTTTATGCTAGACAGAGAGCGCACTATACTTACAAATGACGTCAAAAGTAGCGTACGCCATACTAATTCTACTATCACTCGTTTTGCGGGAAACGGACAGAGCATCTCAATCCCCACCAAAAACTTTTAACACATTTATCTCAGAAATTTCTTCGTCGATTTAATATTGATTTTAATGATATTCTTCAATAAGCGTGTGATTATTAACAAATTCAACACCAGTCTTCTCCCCTATTATACAGCCCACACCCACATGGGGCCCAAGACTTGACTGCTATTTCATTTGCATCAGAATGGTTGTTAAATGACAAGAATGTCACAAGGATTGACAGATTCAATAGACAAAGCGGTAAAAAAATATCTGATGCAATTGAATGATGAATTTGACCTGATAAAATGGCAGACTTGTGTGTGACCCTGATGTTAAGCGGTAACAATAATCTGTGGATACTACAAAAAACGTATAGCCTTTAACTAACAAAGTGAGATTTGTCTGAAAACAAATACGCTTTTGTAATTGAACAGTTATAGGGTTTCAAATAGAATTCAAAAGGAAATGAATTTTGGTACTATACCTCTTTCTTACTCCTTGTTTTCTATACTTCTCCTTATTTCTCAAATAAACACAATTGTACGTATAAGTTTCACCCTCAGTGTTAGGTTTGTGTGAATCGGAACATCTATAGTAGAAGCACCATCTTTTTGCATGTTCATTCAGGTACTGTACGAAGGCACCGTGTGAAGGGAACTTGTCACCCAGCTTCACAAGTTTCTCATCTTCATGTAGAAACAATTCAGAATGCTCCTGGCAGTATTCATTGAGTGGTAGGTACACAATCGCTGAAAAGATAAAATGTTACATTCAACTTGGCAACTATGTACCGTATGATATTAAAACAATGTTGGATGTACCGATATAGCAAAACGGTCCCATGGCTGTTATATCATGATGGGCTAACATGGCCACATGATTAGGAATAATCGACAATCTTGGTAGATTTACTTTTTCCTGTATCTATTAGGAGAGAAACCTCCATGAGAGATTCTTTTTTCTTCTAGAGATTTTCTTGAATGTTTATGAATTTTGTCATCTTGCACTTTATCAGTGGCACAGTAAATAATGGGTTGATGACATTAAAAATAATAGGACACCATTACTGAACCTTTTTTATTAAAATTCAGTTAACAATAACCACTTATTGTTTGAGTTAACGGTACTTTTAACATAAATTATTGATATATGTATGTGGAAGAAATTCTAAATAAAATGGAACGTATGAACGGAAGCGAATGAAAGGACTGAATGAATGGATAGGGAGAAAGGTGAACGAGGATGGCGAAAGAAAAAAAGGATAAACGACGAACGACGACGAATGACGAGAGACTTGATAGTAACGATTATTTTTATTAATTATCCGAATTTACTGTTTTCAAGCGGAAATATAGTCAAATTCAACAAGAACAAGCTATTATTTCACAACCCGATCCCACATATATTTGTTAAAATAAATACCTTTCCGGAAATATTTAGTTGGTTCTTCGTAGCTGTTACTCATATTGTTGTGTGAACTTTCTGACATCTCCATAAATCTGGAAAAAAGAAGACTGATATACATATACACCATAAGAGTGTGCTCCAATACATGTTAGCCTCTATGTATTGGAAGTAGGTCAATCTGCAATCATTCCATTGAATCTTGTATTTTTAAAATGTTCCAAATATATGAAACATTGAATGGGAATATTTACATGTAATAAAATTGAAAATATTTAAATGTACATAATTCCACCCCTAAGGAGACTGACCAAATCAAACACCTATTCTTGTCATCAAAGTTTTGTCCGATCAAATCTATTTACAAGATCTAGAATTCTAGATCATCTATGATACACACAAACTATTGTATGAATATAATGTGGTAACCTATTTGTTAGATTGTTTTGTTTATCTGTTATTAAGTATTTGACAGAAATAAGACAAAACAATGATTTTATGTGTTAGTACTATGGGTTTATGAACCTTATGACAGGTTTTTCAACAATAGTGTTATTTTGTACTAGTTGATAATTATCATCAATTATTTCCACATTCATTCCCACGATGTCTGTTGGGTCATCCAAATAGCAATGATCTTCATTGAAGTGTCTATCAAATCCCATTACTCATCTGAAAAAAATCATTCTATGTACCTAGTTTTTTAGGTCAAAGGAATCATTGCAATCAATCATTTTAGTGGCCTACATAAATTAGTGCATAATAGCAGTTGTTGCTAACGATCGTTATGAGACGAAACAAGACGACAAGATTCTAGTGTAAATAATAAAAGTGTGTACGGTTTGAAAGGTTATAGTAGCATCAAAGATAATGTATAGTACTGTACAATCTTACCTAACTGCAAGTCATCTAAGAATCTAAATTCCTACATTAAGAAATACAAATAAAGTCAACATTTAACTGCTGAAATAAGTTTTGATACACAATGTTTTTAGGCACTATTTTCACTTTTTACTAACAATGCATCAGACACTAGAGACAGGCGACATTTTCAATGATTTTTTGACTTTTGACAATTAAGAACACAAGACATTGGCAGTATTGGCAACTTGACACGAGAGTGACGCCATCGCTTAAAAAATTACAGATGAAAATAAAATTATTTCAGAATTAAACTTTTTTCAATAAACTGGTAAAATCTTTGCTGGAAATTGTACATAGCATTCTAAAAAAAACTTTATAAGTACAAATAGAACTTGTTAGAATTAATGGATGGCAAACGTTGAGTTGGTGTTGGTGGCGACTGTCTTACACATCACATCAAAAAAGCTTCGTTGGTGGCACGGCGGTAGAATTAAAAAGAGGACGGCTACGCGAACGAGGTGACTTTAAGGGCAAATTCCTCTCAGCCCTCTCTATTATTTTAATGTACACAATATTATTGGCTGTTTGACTGTTTTCTGAAAGACATTTTAAAATAGATATATCTAGGTTTATTTTATACTCATTTATATGTAGCTCTTACAATTATCTTTTTCTCAAAAACGCGTCATTAATATTGTTTTGTGAACAGGCCCTTTGCTTTGTCTAGTGCATGGTTGGTAGTTGGTACGCCTGTAAAAATGGCTCCCTAAACTATTTTGAGATTCAATGACTATCATCATCATCAACCCGTATTCGTCGACTGCTGGACGTAGGCCTCCTTTAATGAACGCCACAGAGCTATAGCAATGACTATAACATTATTTAATTTATTTAAATGAATGACATAAATTGGATTAGGTTGCACATAACAGCTCAACATAGGCATTTTGTGAGGGGTCCGTTCACAAACACTAATGAGCTCTGGCTACTTGGCATATTTAATAGAAGGCTAATACGTGCTTACACAATGTAACTCAATGTGCACAATAATAATTATATTAATATTATTTTATCCACGGAAAAAAAATCTAAATATACAAACTCCATAATGATTGGGATTATTAGTCGTCGAAAATTATGGAAAAACTACCCTCAATTGAAGTTTTTGAATAAATAGCCAGCTGTGCGTCCACAGGGTCGGAGTCGAAGCGAACGGAGCGGGCGGTTTTTATTGCTTGTATTGATTTTTATGGTACTGCGTCCACTGGATCGGCATTACTGCGCCGGAGACCGGAATTTCTGTCGATGACGTCATCCGCAGTGAACACGCCAATCCGCGTCATTCGGATTCCAACCGCTTCTAGTTCTGACGTGATTGCGACGCTAAACCTGTGGCTAAACTGTGCATATCTATTTACATTTACATTCACGATGAACGAAGAAGTTTTAATTCTAATTTAAATGAAAAAATATTGTATGAAATTCTCTGAAATAGCGAACGGCAATATCCGCATTTTCAAAGCGATCGACGCTTTGAAAATGCGGATATTGCCGATAAAATTCGGCTGCAGTGCACGCACCCCATCGCCATTTTGTACATAATGACGACTCGTATGCTCCGTACGGCCCGATTTCGACCCAGTGGACGCGCAGCTTTACCTTACTCTGAAATAGTAAAATGTTCAGACAGAGCTGTCTATTGTCTATGAATTAACTTTGACATATTGTCATAACTGTCATGAAAAAGTCAAAACAAGAAAAAGAAAATAAACATGTGAACAACTGAACATCATGGCATTGTCGGTCACTTTCGTTGGGAGATAAATAAAGAAGTCACAACATTTTGAAATCTCCAGTCCTTACCGTGAATCATGATCATTGCTCTTCAGACTTTGGTTTTTTTTCGGGAATCGTTGCTGACTGCTTTGGATCGTTTGTTGCGGCCTTACTATAAGCATTTGGCTTTAGCTTTTAGTAGAAATGGGAATATTGCTGAGGATGAGGAGCCGGATGACCAGGTGTTTGCGGAGTACGACGATGAGAAAGGCGTTGTGTTTTACCCGCCAATGTACGCGCAGCGATACGCCGCAGTCAGTGACTGCCTTATGGATGACCGCTGGTGTGGAAAGCTTGAGAAGGTATTGCTTACTTAATTTCAGCCTGAACTTTCCGATCCGATTTTCAGTCTGTCCGATCCGATATTCGGTCTGCCCGATCCGATATTCAGCTTACATCGCAATAACTAATAACATTTTTTATGATTTCATCCTCAGGTAGTGGATTTCGGCCACCATGACATGAGTTTCATCAAGTACCTAAAGGAAGTACCTGGTATCCATCACATTCTTGGAGTAGATATTGAGACTATCCCTCTGAGGTGTTCCTCTGATCTGCTTGGTAGTGATGAGTATGCCCCAAAGAGGGAGAGTCCTTTGGAAGTCACAGTAAGTTCTTTTTATAAGTAACATTTTTATATATAGGTACCTAAATATTTAAATTTTAATAATAATATTATCTAATTTTAATTATATTTGTTGAAAATATTAGTAATGAGTGGTAAAACTTTCTGCAAAATTGATTTAGTGTTTGTTTATGTTTCATGCAACTTCTATATCTTTTTTCTATTTCTGTCTGTTTGCTTACCATAAATAAACTGATATGATAGTGAAAGGAAACCTGTTATTAGTCTTACTTTTTGGAATATACCTACATGCAGTGGCGTGCGGTCCATACATGCAAATAAGCACTGCATACCCTGTCATTTTAGAGTCTAAAATTCTAAATGATAAATAACAAACATTATTAAAAATCAATCCATAATAATCAAAATCAATAATCTTATTTGGTTTCCGCGCCATCTATTAATTTTTCTTAGAATTACTTGGAATATTAGCTCGCCGTCGGGAATATCTGCGATGAATTCGCGGCTCGCACAAGTGGCTCCCCGAGAACCCGTGAGCATAAGCAGTACTGAGGCCTGCTTACGGGACCATACGATTTGATACAATGTAGCTCGCGAATTCACGCACACAGTCACACTTTTTCGGTGTACTACACAACCAAACTATTAGCTGTGTGCGGGTTTTGGAAGCATAGCTTATTTGCAACCCGACCAAATTGAAAAGCCGTAAAGGCACCGCGTAATTGTTCATTGTAAAGGGTAGACTCAAATTGTAGGTATAGTATGGTATTATTTCGTAACAATAGCAGTTTTTTAACGCCATATTGTTTGTTATTGTTTTTGTTTTGAACTTTTAATTGATTTTCTTTGCGCAAGTGATTGTGTAAATAATTATTTCGTGAGTTTATTGTAGAAAATTGAAAATTAACCTGTGAGACCCTGTGTTAATGAAGAGTGTGTTTATTTATGTATACCTATTTAGGGGAAAAGTTTTATTGATTGAATGTACTAAAATAAGGTAATACCTACTACTCGTTATTTTCATACATTTTATGATACCTAATTTATACCTGGCTAGTAGGTTGTGTACACAAATACATCTTACAGTTTCCCTTGCATTTAGTTTACAAATCAAGATAAAAAGATCTCATGGCCCTTCCAAACACCACTTTGGATATCATCTATGCATTTTTAGTATATATCTCTTGTTTAACAATTCTTAGTGGTCGCAACAAACATCATGCGAAATTGCGAAGCCAATGGCACCGCGGTGGCGCGGTCCGCCTCGCGCGTAACATTAGGTATGGTGGCCTAAGATCGAAACAGGCTGAAACTAAGTAGTTACATATACTTATAAGGTTTTTTATTTTAGTTGTGCATACCCTGTCTCAAATTCCTGTGCACGCCCCTGCCTACATGTTAGTTTTAAATAAGTATTGCTGTTGGTTTCCTGAATAAAAAAAAATACTGTACATCTTTGAATTCCTTAAAATTTTCATCTATACTTCTATACTAATATTATAAAGAGGAAAGATTTGTTTGTTTGTTTGTTTGTTTGTAATGAATAGGCTCCGAAACTACTGGACCGATTTCAAAAATTCTTTCACCTTTGGAAAGCTACATTATCCCCAAGTAACATAGGCTATATATCAACACGCTACGACTAATAGGAGCGGAGTAGTAATGAAAAATGTAGCAAAAACGGGGAAAAAATTATAAGACCACGCGGGCGAAGCCGCTGGCGGGAAGCTAGTATATCCTATATTGATCAAGTAGAAAAATATTACTTCTTTAATGACTTTTGTCAACTTATTACTGAGCAGCAAAGTAGAGTCTATATATAAAATGTACTGAAATGTTGTACTTGTAACTTTATATTTAATAGCTTACCGCCATTAGCTTCACCCGCATGTTCTTAATAACTTTTTTTACCCGTTTTTGCACATTTCATTGCTACTCGGCTCCTATTAGTCGTAGTGTAATGGTATATAGCATATAGCCTTCCCCAATAAATGGGCTATCTAACACTGAAAGAATTTTTCAAATATGTCCAGTAGTTTCAGAGCTTATTCAATACAAACAAATAATCAAATCTTTCCTCTTTATAATATGGGAACTATATTTTCTATCACCAAAATTTATATTTGTCATCAAGTTGTATCACCTAATAAATAGATCTATCGCCACGAAATATTTTCGTTCTCAGATAAACAAAAATTGTTCCCAGGTATGAATTATCAAATTAATGTTAATATATGTGTAAAATAAGAGATCGATAACCAATAAAATTATATTGCATTACATGAATATAAACTTCGTTCTTATAATAACAGTTTTGTTACTTAAATAATAGCTCTGTGCTCAGAATGGTAGATCTGTCACCAAATAAATCGATTATCGATCCCCTTGGGGCACCCCGACTCGGACAGGTTAGGTTAGAAGGGGATGGCGGGGTCTTGCAGACCCCGCCATCCCCTTCTAACCTAACCTTCGTGGTTTTTTTTTTTAAACCACCCGGAAGTAGGAGCCCCGCGAAGCGGGGCTCCGTCAACTAAGCCTTATAGCCCAATTTTCTAGTAACATAATATGATTTATTGGTGATCTCTTTAAATTAGTTTGCTTAAATACTTATTAGGACACACCTATTATAATACATACAAAAACATTTATTTGGTACTAGACCTTATATCTCAGGATTTTAGGTGATTTATTGTGGAACTGATTTTGCATTGTTTGGTGACTACATTTTGGTGACAGATCTACTATTTTGAGGACAAACCCTATTATTTAAGAAACACAAAACTAATTAAATTGGTGATAGCTTAAATGATACCCTTATAATATTAGTATAGAAGTTTAGTAGTAGTAGTTCTATTAAGATTTGAGTGGATATAATAATGTGACATTCTGATCCAATTAATAGATACCTACATTCTTATTATCATAACATTAAATAACAAAAATCATTAATTACTGCATTTTAATTCCAGTTATTCCAAGGCAATGCAGCTGATCCCGACTACAGGCTTATTGGCTGTGATGCAGTGATAGCAATAGAGATGATAGAACACATGCTTCCCCATGATCTGGATAGACTAGTCCACACAGTTTTCGGCTTCATAAAACCTTGGGTTGTAGTGTTCACCACCCCCAATGCTGACTTCAATGTCTTATTCAAAGCTATGGAGAAGAATGGATTGCGACGTTGGGATCACCTGTTTGAGTGGACGAGAGAACAGTTTCATGACTGGTAAGTAGTTATAAATTGAGTCATGTTATGGTTATAAGGGTTTTATATCTTGATTTTAAATATAAATATATTAAAAGGAAAATTGATAACTTTTGTTGTAAATACCTTACAACTTTATACTTAAGTGCCATAGCCCATAGTCCATTATTATGATACTCTCTGATTACACTGCTTTTATAAAAAAAAACACAAGATGAAAAGCAACATGTAACAAAATTAGTCAACACCCATTAACTCCTTTTCGAATTTTGCTTGGAAAAAAAATGGAAGTAGAATATTTATAATGTAAAAAGATAATCTTTTAATGGCCATTATATTCTGAATTTATAAGTATGTATGAGTCTATAATCTGTTAACAGTAACAACTTTGAATAAATTCATCATCATTATCTTTTTGACCCCTTCCTAATTAAATTGGGGTGTGCACAGCCTATCCTTTTCTTCCATTCATTCCTGTTAGCTGCCACCTCCTCATGCACTCCTTTTTGTGCACAATACATTCATTTTTTTTAGCCTTACTCTACTCTCTATCATCTCATTTCTCTCATTTAATGTTATCACTCTTTTAGTCTCCTCAACATGTGCGTTTACCTTGTGAATAAAATAAAACATGCTATGTTTCAGGTGCAGTAACATAATAGTGAGGTACCCCAACTACACAGTGACCTGTCAGGGTATCGGACCAGGTCCACCTGGCACTCTACACTATGGCTGCTGCAGCCAACTGGCGATGTTCGTATCTAAAGACTATCACAAGCAAGCGGATTTGCATCTTAACAGTTTGGCGTTGGTTGCAAGTGAGTGAAGTCTTCTACTTAATAAACTGGACTATAAGTATGAAACTTAGATTGCGACTAGTTACCATTAAGACGGGATTTCGGGAGCCTCGACATCTGTGGTCTAGTGGTTCGAGTACTGGACTTCTTATCACGAGGTTGTGGCTTCCATTCCCACAGGACACAAATATTTTATGTGATTAACTTAAGACTTGTGTTTACTCTGACTCTGGGTGTTTCTTATTCATTATATTATATAAGTTAGGTACCCATAGTACAAGCTCTACTTAGTTTGGGACTAGATGGCGCTGTGTAAAATCACCTAGGATATTTATAAAAAAACCCATTTTCGATTGGAATGATCTTAATTTTTACTTCAGATGCACCAAGCCCAAATCACTTCAGTGAAGTGTTTGGAGGCTGGGAGTGCTCAGATGTTGCCCCACATAATGAAGTAGAATGTGGAACCACTCCACCACCACCACCACCACCTAATGGGTAAGTCAAGCAATTTCAATTTAACTCTGGCCCCAACTCAGAGACGTCTCTGCGTGCGGCCCTAAAAGTATTCACAACTTCGCAGTCCAATTGCATCACTAGGTTATCACTGCTTTCTTGAGACATAATTATTAAGCTATAAAAATTTGAAACACGATTTTAGCTCCGAATATATAAAAGCAATGACGATTTAGGCAAACTAATCAACTGGAACTTGTGATTGAGCTCGAGCCTTTCATTATTTTCTAGTGTGGCATCCTTGACTGAGGTCCTTTACCCTGAGAAGCAATCCCACATGACACTGGTCATCTCTTCCACTCTGTGCCCTTCCTTACCATTCTCCGATCCAACATTCTCTATGGAGACATTTACTTATCATGACAAGACTCTCCAGTGCAACCTCGATACCGAAATAGGAAAGAGTTTCATGATGTTTGATTATGAACAGTACTATGATGTGGTGGTACCGAGGAGGAGAGTGAGTCATAAGACTTATGATATTGAAGATGTTTACAGCAGGTTTCCAGTTGTCTTTTGAATATTTTGTATCTGTAACACAAGATTGCAAAATATGTAAACTTGGAAAGATTTCGTAAGCTTATTAGAATTTCGTTTTGGATTTTTTTTTAATGTTATGTTTAATCTGAATCTGAATCTGAATCTTTCAAATTGTAAATATTAGAAACATTTACAATTTGAAAGCAATATTTTGTTTCGAGTTTACAAAATCTTTAATTATTATTCAATAGAACAGTTGTTTGAAAAGGTAATTGCATTTAGTTAGATCTGTTTTACTTTCATTCATTGACTTTTATACTGAAGCGTTTAGAGTCGACTTGGACTTGGCACTTTACGTTACATAAGCTAAAATTACTAGATTACTCTTGTCATTACTCAATGTTGTTTGGTTATAAGCCATAAGTCCATGTCATCCTTAGAAATCTATGTATGTATTATAATTGGTATTGTTTGATCTACTAGGTATAAATAGTGTATGAATTTGCACGATTAGAACCACCTCTCCCACGATTAGAATGCAACCTATGCGAAAATGTGCAGTATGCGGGTGCATATATGACTATTATTGCCATCCTTTTCGTTTCCCTACAATTTTTGCAAATTAGAGCAGGAAAAATATAGTTTTCCGAATTTCTATGATAAAAAAAATCGCCAACTTTTTTGCACACTCGGTGTGCAAACAACGCTTACTGGGTTAAGGGGTGGTATGCCACTCGGCATATTTCTTTATCCAATCTCACTTTTGTGATTGGATGACATTTGATGACGTCATAAAATAAATTAGCAACACTTTGTTCAAAGGACAGAAAGGTATTAGATTAAAGACATTTGATCAGTGGCATGCAACCCTAACATAAGTAAGACGATATAGAAGCATTAAAAAATCGATTTTAATTTGTCAAATATCTCAGGTTAAATTGCACAACGTTACAAGTGAAAAAGTTTTCAAAGACTACTCAAAATCTTATGGCCAAGAACAAAATTGACTCTCTAGTTCACACCAGAGAAGTGGTGAATGAGATTCGTCACTTAACCAAGACGCTGAACTTCAACAAGTTCAGTCGACCCGAGGATGGGTCCCATATCTGGTGTAATATCAATTGGGGGGATAACGCGCCATATTGGAACCAATACTATAAGATTGTTCGGGAGTACATCTATCCCTTTGAGGTAAGTCATACTTTTTTGCTGAACCTTCTAATCCTTTAAACCTTTGAAGGTTACTGCGGTCAATCCTTCCAAAAAAGGTCTAGCTCGTCTCGCCATCTCTTGGGCATGCCGCGACGTCGTCTTTTTATGGGCTCCATTCATTCAGTGTGTTTTAGAAATATTTCGCATCAGATATATTTTAGTTGGTCTATTTTTCGAAACCGCAGCTGCTTTACGTGAGGTCCTCGGTTCGATCCCAGGTCGTGCAAAATGTTAGTAGGATTGATGAAATTCGTTCTAAAAGCTCGGAGATTCGATTTCGCCCTGATCATGAAGCTAGCTTCGCCGGCTCACCTTTTACATTGTATGCAAAAGGCATATTTTTTAACAAGAACTCGTTCTAAAATGTGTATCTTTATTTCAGACAAAATCGGAAGAGGTTCGTATTCTGGACCTGGTGTCCGATGAGATTAATCGCTTGATCGATACACAGTACGATGAGGAGATCTCCGTGGACGTGAACCGGTTGGAGATACCGATAAGCCACCTCATGAGCGTCATACAACACATTACTACTGATGTAGATAGGGTCCGGTTAGTACAAATCTTATTACAATAATTTTGAAGTGTCTAGTCCCGACTCGGGACTCGGGCTCGGCCTCGGACTGGGATTTGACCTCGGACTCGTGATTCGAACTCGGGCCTTGGACTGGGATTCGGCCTCGGTCTCGGACGCTATGTAGAATTCGACTTCGGACTCGGACTCGGACTCTGACCCGGACTCGGATTCGGACTCGGTCTTGGCCTAGGACTCTGACTCGGACTCGGTCTCGGTCTCAGACAGACCTTGACTTGGACTGGGACTCGGTGTCGAATCGGTTTTGAACTTGGACTCGGACTCCAACTCCTAGGACTCCTTGGACTCGGTCTCGGCCTTGGACTTGGTCTCGGTCTCGGACTCGGACTTAGACTTGGTCTCGGTCTCGGACTGAGACTCAGACTTGGTCTCGGTCTTGGACTCAGATTTGGTCTCGGTCTCGGACTCAGACTTGGTCTCGGTCTCGGAGTCAGACTTGGTGTCGGACTCGGACTCTGACCCTGACTCGAACCTGACTCGAACTTGACTCGATGGACTTAGTCTGGTTTCGGAATTTCTAAAGAAGAACAAGAAATCTATTTTACGGCAAGGGATGCCTTAAAATAGATTTCCTATGCCTTGTAGGTATGTCACCGTAGTTTTTGTCAAAAGTGGTACTTAAAGCAATTTTATGGTCTACTATACATAAGTACACCTCTGCCTAACCCTGGGGCAATACAGGCGTTTGTTGATCATTTTTTTCTGGTTCACAGAGACCTACTTGAATGGAATGGATACGAGATAGTGAACGACGTAGTGATCCATTCTCGCCTGGTGGTGGACACTACGTCAGTCGCCACGCACGATGATGACTGGCAGGATAACGAGACTGTTTCTGATGTAAATGAACCTGATTGAACTACGTCATAAGTAGATTGTTGTCGTACTTATAAATGACCCGATTTGGTCGGGCCAACCGTCAATTTGGTTGGGCGTCAGCGTAAAATATTTTGCATGATTGTCCAAGTTAGTCGATCCATAGATTAACACGTTTTTATGGAGACTGACGACAGTTAAACGGGCCCGAACATATCAGTACGTTTATTGGATATTTCAGTGTAATTTAGAACATTTTAACGCGAAGTTGTAACACAATTTTAGTTAATATAAGAAATGTATGATTGTTGTTATTGATGTAGCTGGAATCATATTATTTAGGAGAAACATACACTCTAGTTTTTAATTTGGTTAGACTGTTATTATTGTATTTTTGTTAAGAATACTTAGTATAAAATGGGAATTTACGAATTTTATCTCGTTATATTATTAAAATTCCGACGTTTCGGACTTCACGACGGGATTTAAATAATATTTCTTAATATAACGCGATAAAATCCGTGAAAGTAGTTTGTTTCAAGGAGTTTGGCTTAGTTGAACTCTCACTCATTACTAATTAAGACATTGTTAGTATCTACAGTCCTACATAAATGTATCACTATGATGTGAAGTATTTTTTTATTAAAACGTGTTTTTACATTTCGTCTTTTCATTACATCACCTTTGTATGATTTATTTTTAGTGTTATCTGTTGAGGTATAAACCGTACCTCGCAGACCGAACAGTTTTAAGAAATAAAATAACAATAATTAATTATTTACTATGTAAATCAAATTCGATCCGGCGAAAAGAGGTTTTATTGGCAACTAAGTTGCAAGACAAAAGTTTTTAATTTTCTTGGATGTAGTTGGTGTCGTTAAGTTGTTCCTACTTACATATAGTTACAAAAACACAATTTGTTCATTTTCATCATGAATGTAAAGCGATATTTAGATTAGTATACCCCTCCCAAAAAATATAATTGTTATTTAGGTCATTTTTTATTTACAGTGGGATACTACAGAAGTGCGATCCACATCGCTGTCAGATGGAAGTACGATCGTACCGGACTATCACGGTTTGAATTTCCAGTGTATTTTATTTTTTAGAGTTGGATCATACCATGCTTACACTATTTAGAAAAAAGGTTTTATGACATTATCAATACATAAAAAAACGTTTGACGCCTTTGGGGTCGACTATACACATTAATCGATGGGGTCGACATAGACTCATGTGTACAAGAAGATATTTTTATTAAAAAAACTCCAGAACCAGTTGATAGATGTCGCTGTTCTAAGTTTAGCTCGTGCATGCCTGATTCAAAACACGGTCATTCATCCGAATTTGTTGACAAAACTTTACTAACTAGATGGTAGATGGCGCTGTTTTATACTATTTATTAGATTCGTATTAGTAATTTAATTTATTGTTCTCAGTGTACCGACATAGACAGTCGATGTTTTTTTTTATCAAAGTTCAGAATTTGATTACCTTTTTGGTAACGCTATTTGTTATCTATTGTGTAGTGCTGCAACTTTAGAATGTGCAAACGTTCTTGTGTTTGTAATCTTTAAGTTAATACTCATAATGAGGGTAGTGCGAATTAACTTCTATACGTCTATTTTTTGGTTGATATAAATTTATTTTTCATAAACTAAAGCAGGTACCTGCAGGTAATTATTTTTCGACTCTGTTTACCGCCTGTTGGTGACTAATTTATATCTTTTGTGTAAAATCACAGCCAGACTAGAGATTGCCTCTCAATTGCCGCGACATACTTAAGTCTACCTACACATGTTGTGATATTCTACATGGATCCAGTATGCTTTAAATATCTGTTACCTATCCAAAGGACGTTGTCTGCGCCGTGCTCTAGACCACAAAGTCCGCAGTCTGCGAGCAATGTTATCTGCCGATGAAGATATCACCACAGAGCTGGATAAGGTCGTCTGCAAGCTCATGAAGTTGGCCCTACGATCCAGTAAAGGGCGCCAGACACCACCTCCTACAAGGTGGATGCAGTGCAAGCTACTTGACCTCCTGACCCTTACGGAAAAAGCTATAGGGAGGCGCAAGAAACATTTTATTGAGAGCTACCCCGTGAAAGCTATTGAGTTTGGTACGTATACACTTTAACTAAGTATATGGCCGATTTTTAAAACTACGATATTTTTTCTGAGAGCTTAAGGTCCTGTTTCAACACCTCTGGATAGCCGCTAACCGCCAGATAAATTAAAAATCTAACAAAAGTTATATGAAGGTTGTGAAGGCCCTTAAAAGTCGTTTAATGTCGAAAACCTATCAGACCTCTTTATTCATATCAAACGTCTTTATTGTGGGCAGTGTTGGCAATAAATGCTGTAAACTGATTGAATGTGGCCAATTCATTTGACTTCAAATACCTACATAGGTATATTAGATCATCAGGTTCTTAAATGTTTACATTACCTTTACCCTGTGTCACAGAAGCCGATTGGTCAGCCATAACACGAAACGGGCTGTCGAATAGATTGAATTATTTTTTGCTATCGATACGTAAAAATGATGTGTTTTTTTAGACAAGCCGCAAGAGGTTGAGCGTGAGCAGGATATGAGAGTGTAAGTTCAATTTAATATCTTGGCTTCACCAGAGATTTGTACTTGTATTAGGGTAACAATAACAATAACATACCTACTTATATGCGATCTGCTTTCTATTTTATCCTTGCTATATCAACTGTGTTTTTGTAAAATAAGCATGGAATAAATGGGCACTTATGCTTTGTCAATCAATATTATGTACCGGTATGAACAAATCTGTGTCTGATATTTTTTTCTTTACAATATAAGGACAGTGGTTCTTAAAAAAATGACTGTGGTTAGTCTCCACGTGCGGAGAATTCGAGTGAAGATCAGTAATGCTTTAATGTTCAAAATCGAACAAACAGTGATGGTACCTAATAGCTACTTTTCGATAGAATTTACTCATCTTGTCTTTGTTTGGCGAGCCACGTTATGATGGTGTTCAGTTGTTAACGCTCAACTTGTAAGGATTTATATCTATTAATCTAAAGACATTTAATACCAATATTTTCTATTTGCAGCAAGGGAATTGTTGATAAGTATCGTCATCTTATTCAGCCAATAGGTAAATAATTATATTAAATTATTAAATCATTATCGTCTTTTTACAAAACATAATAATAATATAAAATAGATTTTCATTTATCAGAAAAAACGACGAACACTGATGAGACTAATGGTCCAGGAGACGATATTGAAGACGAAGACTTTTTGAGTACAACAAGTAACGAGTTTTTGAAAGGCATGACAGCTACCTACTTATCTGAATCAAATAAATACAAACATAGCAATCAATCTATCATTGTAATTTTTAGAACATAATTCAATTTCAGACTTTGAATACATCGAGGGTATTTCCCCGAGTCTAGTTATTCCCCAGCCTGTACTTAGTACGGAGATCTTCGAGATTGACAAGCCACCTCTAAAAGATAACTCACTAGAAAGGACAAAAGCGTGGTTAGACGAGGACGTTGAAGAAGTCCAGAATGCTGAACATGAAGTGAACTATGAAAATATTAGCTCTGGTGATACGGATCATAGTGTTTCTAATGCAAAACACAAACACAAGAAATCAAATAAGAAACACAAGACAAACAATAACAAGGATAATGAAGAATTAGAAACAACATCATGTAAGAATTCACAAAGTCAAACATCGTACAAGTATAAAATTAAACGTGAAAATAAAAATAAAAAGAAGACAAGCAACACACGGATTGTAAAAAAAGTGGCTAAAAAGAGGTCTAGTTACAATAGTCTAGTTAAAAATCCTGGCGGTAAATATTCATCAGCTGAGTGCGAAAGCTACGTAGTTAGGCCTAAAAGGAAAAATAAGGGGCATCAAAGTTATAATGTGACGGCTTCGAAACCGGTGAGTAATCGATTTATATAACTTTGAAATTCTACGTAGATTATTTTTTATTGTTCATTTCGTGATTTCAGATTCCAGAAAGTTTAATAGAACTCTGTCATCCTGAGTTAAAAATGGGTAAAGGTATCGAAGGGGTAACAAATAATGCTAATGAAGCCAATATTGTGAGTTCCAACCAACCCAGTTACAATATATCTGCAACTGAAGAAAGTTGTCTCGTCGATATTGTTACGCAGGACTATCAGGAAACTATAGCTCTGCGTAGAACTATAGGAACCGACGCAGAAGAAATACCAGAAATAAAAAAGAGAAAAGATCAATCTGAAACTTCGAGTAATGACTTTGACCTAAATTTACTCACTAAACATGAAGTCAGCACTGAAAATGTGCAGTCGAAAACAATTTTTCTTAATGGTATCTATTCTAAAATTAATAAAATATGGTATTTTATGTAATAAGCCTTACCAATAATGGAGCCATTTTAAATACAATTTACTTTGTCCTTTAGATATTAACGAACCCAGTACATCAAAAGGAATTCGTCACAATCTAAGCACGGACGTGCAATGTGGTCCCGATACCCTTGCGGTTTACCCCATGTTGTCTGCGTCTACATCCCTAGTCAGGATGCCCCAAGTCTTTTCCACGGGCATTAAAATTAATGATGTAGTTGCTGAAGCAAAAGCAAAAGGGACAGATTTTGGCACCTCAACACAAGACAATTATAACGTGACTACAATAGCACCTAGATTAAGATCGGTTGGGATCAAGATAAAAGATTCTGACGCAAATATATGTACTAAGACCGAATGTTCCACTATGACTGTTGCAGACTCTGTACCTCAAACGTCTTCTACAGTGGCCACTACACAATTGACTCCCAAAACAGCTGTAAACACTGCTGTTTCGTCCCCTGAAACAAAACTAATAAAACCCGTGTCAAGTACTTTGAAAATAGAGGATTCTGGATCAGAATTTTATGCGCCAAGTATCGCTAGCTCGTCAAAAACGTTTCCGTATTTTATGAACGTATCAAAAAATACAAGTGATGCCCTGATCGAGACTTCTCCGAACAATGAAGACACTATGGTAACGAAAAGCTCAGCTACTATGAATGCTAAACCGAGACTGTGCTGTGGAGGTGTTCATGTTCACAGCTATAGAGACAAGCAGATTTCAGAGGATATTGTCTATCAAGGAGAGTGGCAGAGATACAGGCCGAAAGCTCTTGCTCGGAAAAAGACTTATAACATCACGACATCAAGGAAAGCTACTGAAGCAGCTGCTAGGAAAAAGAAGGAGAATTTGAAGGAACAAAAGGGCAGTTCCAAAGAAAAGGTTTTAACGAAGAGACTTGAGAAAAAACAAATGGAAGCGGAGCCAAAGAAACCTACGCTAATAAGAAACGTCAAGATACATAAAGTAAGATTAGAAGATGTTTTAACAGATCAAACTAAGACGCCACCTATTACCAATACCCTTCTTAAAAATTCACCCAATGCGATGAGAATTCCTAGGCCCGTAAAAACTGTGACTAAGGTAACAAAAAATGCAATATTAGAATATTCAATAAAATCTTTTATATTTAACGCTCTTAATTTTACAGGTGGCATCGAAGATAGGCATGAGGTAGGTACGCTTCATTTATCTTTAATTGTATGCCACATTTAAATAATGTTATGGATTTTGTAATATTTTTCTTTTAGTGGAATTACTTCAAAGAATGCTAAATCTACATTCACCGTTAAAAAGCCTGCAATTTTAGCTAATGTTACTATTAAAAAGGATAATGAAAAAACACCTAGATTAAAAAAAAGTTATATACCATTATATTTAAAGAGAACTGCACATCTAGCAGTTACTAGTGATAAAAATAGTCTCAACAAAAGCGTAGATTCCGCTGATGCCATCTTGAAGACTAAGTTAGATAATCTAGTTAACAAAGTGGCTCCGTTAGTGAGATCAAAAACAGATGAGATAAGAAAGGATTTACTTAAATTTAGCGATGATCTGCGTGAGAATATTAGTTACGTTGTCTTTCGTAACGACTTAGAAGAAAGGATTGAATCACCTGATGAGCAGACTAGTGACAATAATGATCCTGATAAAAGTACCCTGAAGCAGTTGGAGGCGTTTAAGCGCTCACAGAGTCCTCAATCTCTGAACAGTTCCACGTGTTCTTCTCCAAACAGTATAGCTACAGTTAGAGCAGTTACCACAAGAATTAAGACTGCATCAAATAGAAGACATTCTGCATCATCCTATAAAAGTAGTTTAAATAACAGTGAATCAGATAATCCGACACCGACCAAAGCGAAGAAAATCGTTAAAAGGTGTAAAACCGCTAAAAAGACTGAAAACAAAGATACTGACAACAAAGAAAATATTCCGGAATCAACAAAAAACTTTAAAGATAAAATTAACAAGTCACCATTCGTAGGTAGACATAAAAGCGTCTATATAGCACAACTGAAAACTGAAAGTACATCTACACCGAACACTTTATCAAGGCACAAAGTGCAAATATCAAACAAGTCTAATATAAAAATACCTACACCGAAAGATGATGACGAGAAACCAAGATCAAATAGTCCAACAGTGTCGAAAAAGAGGTCACTAAAGTCTGATACTTCTTCAATTTATGAAGAGTTAACCAAAAGTCAAACAGAATCCTACGGTAGTTCAGATTCTGCAAATATGGTTCTGGTATTAGAACCACAGCCAACATATGAAGAACTTTCAGGACCTCAAAATATTTCACAGATGTCTTCTAAAGAGTGTCCTATGAAAAGTGACAATCTAATAGCTGAGTGGGTACAAAATTCTAGTTTGCATAGTCAAGCCAGCAGTATTTTAAACTCAATGAGACAGTTACTCGAAGAAACGTTGGACTTAATTGTAAGTCCAAACGAACATACTTTGCGTCATATTAATTCCAAAACAGTGATTATAAGTAGAGATGACGCTCAGAAGATGAATATGGAGAAAGCAGTATCGCCAAAAAGTAACGCAGCCAATGTTCCTGATACAAATTTTAATAGTAGTTTTATGGAGAACGATATAGAAAATGCTTTGAATCGCACTTTTGATACTGTACTCGGGGACGAGTCCATGGTCAGTTTAAACGACACCAGGTTAACAGTTACTGATTTGGATTTGCTTTCATTTAAGTCCATGACATCAGTATCGAAATTATCAGAATATTTTTTAGCTGATAACGAATTTAATGTAAACCAAGGGTTGGAGCAAACACAAAATACAACATCAGTGCGAGATATATTTGAACGGAGGGAACAGCATATGATGCAGGTAGGTTTGTTTTACACTTAAGATTCAATTTTTTAGTTCACAATAGTGTTTTAATTATCATAACTAATATTCAGAATATACCGGGTGCTCTTGCGGTGCAAGCATTCAGTGGCTTTTCACTTGACGCTGAGCCAGTGGCTGGT
The DNA here is from genome assembly GCA_946251955.1 of Acronicta psi. Lineage (NCBI taxonomy): Eukaryota > Metazoa > Arthropoda > Insecta > Lepidoptera > Noctuidae > Acronicta > Acronicta psi. Next base: position 12,935,937 of record OX276469.1, on the reverse strand, counting down.
GATCAACCAGATGCAGTTGCTCTCATTGACTCGGAGACTGGCAGTATTGGTTTGGACTTCAATAGACAAGCCGTTAGTACTCTGCTTAAATAAATCAATATCTAATACGTAAAAGTAATATAATAAATATGTGTTTCCAGACGTCAGAAGAATTATTTATTTCGGGCAGATCGTCGGACAGTTACGAGTCCTGTCTCATAGACGAGGATGCCGTTGTTCCGAATTGGTTGTTTCAAATTATCAGTCAGCAACAGTCTGTAAGTGCAAAATTGCAGTCAAATTGTCTTATCTTTAAAAAAATTGATTTAAAAAATTTTATGGAAAAAAAAAGCTCCTCAACCCTCTTTTTTATGCTGAATGGAGCGCCTAGAACGAATGCGTTTTTTTTTTCAGGTACTCCATTAAGCATAACGAAATATAAAGCGCCTGGGCAACATCAGTTACGATCCTTTCACGTCCCCTTGACTTCCTCCTCATGATATGTCGGTACTTAGGTGGAAGAAGATCCAGAGCCAGCAGTTCTCGGTCCCGTAGCAGCACCAATGGATGAACCGTTGTATGACGCGAATGGTAACGTCATTGAACCCGCTATTGTGGGTGTCGGCGCCGGCGCAGGAGACGGGAGAGGCATGCATAGTGACCACTCCCAAGATAGCTCAGGGAGAGGGACATCACTAAGTTCCAGTGATACCTCTTCCGGGCAACAGAGCGAGGTAAATGTTTGCGGTTTTGTAACTTTTAAAGTTTTTGTGTGTTATCTTTTGCAAGGATCTGATTTCTTGTTCTTGTTGAACTGCTAGAATGTGTTCACTGTTGAACAAAGCCCCATAAAGACTTAACTTTGGTTTTTCTTCTATCACCTCATTTCTGATTTGGTCACGTAGCACACACTCGCCCCATAGCTCGCTTATTTGTTTCAGGCTATCCTTATCGACCCATCAGCGTACACAGCACAGTTTGAAATGCTCAGAGATCAGTCCAGTTCTGTGCTGGCGGCAACTGGGAGAAGCCACGAGTTGCCAGATACTACTTACAGAATTGATGGTAAAATATTTTCTATTTGGATAATTTAAATTGGCTCCTTATTACATACATGGCCATGGCCTGTTACCCATAGGCAGAGACTATAGCACACTGCTTTTGCATCGCGCATCATTGCATCTAAACTCATGAACCTCCCCATGCATGCTCGTAAATTTAAGAAGCTCTTAAGCTTGCCTCTTTTTGAGAACGTACGCAATTTGGTTGTGGTACGTTCGCCGAAGTCGACCTCTTGAGACTCATTGAGAACGTGTGTTACGTTAAGGTTGTTATTACCAGAGAAAATAATAATTAATTTCCTAGCTAATAGGATGTTTAGCGATGGTAATTTTATTCATATAATATGCCTTTGTTCTTATAGCCAACTAAGTATTTCCTCATGTTCTTATTTGTCAATTTCTCGATGTCTCCTATAATCATTTTAGATGATGCTGGTACACTGATCGGTTCTCATGACGACCACACAAGAACGATAAACGGGGCTAGTGACATTGACGCAGACATCAGTTCCATCGACACGGACGTCCCGGACTCCTCCGACAACTGAACACAATTGTGTACCTGTAAGTAATCGTACTAGTTTTACTGTGCAAATTGATACGTTTGATACGCACGAAGGATGGTGCTGAACTTGACTAGGGAAAATTTCGCAGAATGTTTGCCACTGACTTTGGATCGCGTCTGGATGGTTTTAAGTGTGCCTGACGGTACTGGGGAGACGTGAACAGACGAATCCTCAAAATTCTATGTGATGAAAATGTTGCAGGTCACTTTGCACAGTTTGCGTTACGATTTATAATACAGTGTGTGTAGGCTACGTGATTCGAAAGTTTACGAGTGGCAATGGATCATTTTGAGGTAACGGGCGAAATTCCACATATTATTGGAAATTATAGTTTGGCCGCCTCGGCGCGTTGTAGATATTGGCGTTTTAATAAATTATTTGTTATCTCGGTTTATATGAGTGATTTTATTTTTTTGTATTGGTTAGTAGATTAAAAAAACTGAGTTCTTCGTCTTGGTCTGCCTATCTCAGATACATATAACACGGTACAATTGGTTGCAATAGGCTATTATCTTACTATTTATACTTTACAAAGCTTCAGTGCAACGGCAGAGTGTAGAAACCTAGATGCAAGTCACGCGCAGTGCATTGGTTACAAAGCCTACGGCGGCGTAGCGGTGCTACGTGCTACGAGCTACGCCGTAGCCGTGATATGAGCTACGAGCTACACCGTAGCCTAGCTAAACATGTGCTAACGACTTTTGATGCACCTTATTTAAAAACAAAAAAATATATAAAAAATAATAGTAAAGCAATCTAATAATCTAAAATAGTAAAAAATAAATAAAATCGGGTTATGTATATTTTTCTCAATTTAAATAAGGATTTTGTTTTTAACACATCTTTGTTTGACCGTTTTGAAGAGGTTATGTATTATTTAGGTGGGACACAAAAACACATATTATCGAGGAAATGTCTTTTTTTGCATTTATTTATATTGTACAATCTTATAATATGATTCATTCTGCAAAATTTTACAGGCGAGCAAGAATTCATATATAAAACAGTAGCTCTTTCGTATTGTACATAACCATTTTACCAGTATAGTGAAAACATGCGTATAGTTTTTTAGTTTTAGGATAATAAATTACTTAAATACTAATTTAAGTTTGGTTCTTTATTAATACAATATCATTAGGATTGCACTATCCTGTAAAGTTATTGGAACGTACCAACAAAACATTCTATGGTGCTTCTCTCGACGCCGATGAACTTTCTATGCTAAATATACAATTATAATTATAACTTTCAATATAAAACATGATCGTCGTGAAGCGATTACATAGATACAAGGCAGGCATGACATCTTGGCTCAGACTTTCTCATCTCACTTCAATAGTTGCAATATATTCGATAATTTATAGGTAACGAGCACACGAGCTTAAATTTATTTACTATGTTATATGAAGTGTCAGGCTCAACATTGAATATCGCAAATCAACGGCTCGTCTGCAACGTCCTAATTAAGGAAGTGAGCTAAGAGAGTGTTTACATTATAATTTATTTATTTAACAATTTTATTACATAATTGTTTATTAGCGGCTGCTATCATATCAGTGTTCGTATTGTATTTAACTGTGTATAGGCCGATTTTTCCACCGCCAGATAACTTTATCGGAGGAATAAATTAGAATTTTTGACAGTTTTTCTATACAAAATCTGTCAAACGTCAATTTTATTCCTCAGATATCTAATGATTGAAAAATCAGCCCTATATCTTTTATAAAATTAATTATTTCGAAATTAAATCGCGGTGTCATTTACTGTAGCTTCGTGAACACAGAACAATTGAAATGCCACTTATTTGTAGTAGTTTAGTAACTATTACATCGAATATTTTCATTATTTTAAGGCAGTGAAACACCCAACTTAAATTCAAGGACAGTTGGGGACGAGATTACCTAGCTAACATATCACTAGACATTTTCACAGGCGACCTCTACACAACGGTCGCTTTATATTTTACAATATTTACATCTTAAACACGTATGTTAGTGAAACATCTTCGTAGTCGATACGAGGGAGTCACAAACACTAAAGCGGGACGCACTTGGTACTCTACAATACCACTCAGTCATCGAAAGTCCATCGGCTTTATTTAGATATCATTCTAACACCCCGAATACAAATGACAGAACGAAATTATTCAATACGTCTATACAATAACAATAATTATAAATATTTCTCATGAGTCAATCTTGTCAAATAATAAAACTACATAGAAGAAATGTAACACTCTGAAATTGTGGGCAACAAGTTTATATTCTGTGAGTCACGCATTCCGTTGCGAACACATTTTAAAAACAATTTTTATTTTTTTATTTCTTTTATTACGACTAGATTAGCATTGTAATTATAACATTAATAATATCAATTGTTCAAAACGACTGATTCACATATACAGGGTATATATAAAGGCAAAAATAATTTAAGGGTATGGTAATATTAAATATTTTTTATAATAATAAAATACCAGTACCACACAACTATACAATATTATTTTACTAAAACGCAAATTGGTAACTTGCGGACGAGATTTGTTGCTCTCGTCGTAATTTGCTAAAGAGGCGCTTGCGCTCATTTGCAGATGAGAAACGAAACAGTGAATGAACTGTGTTGATAAGAGTGCGTAGTCAACATGGTTTTTTTTTAATTTTGGAAAAATATCTGTATTTTTTTTGTGGAATGTTATAAGATTAAATTTTCATCTCCTTAAAGGTTTCTCGGGCTTTCATATACATCCTGTATATATGTAGTTTTAAACGGAATAATGAAAACAGGCGTATTTATAACACAGTATAGGTATTATAATAGTGGACATATAGCACAATAAAACCCTTCCTTTTTGCCGTAGTCGGGTAAAAATGACACGATCGCGTACCAGCGTAGACACTTTGTACTAGTTACTATAACAGAGGTAAAATATAAAAGCTATCTTATAACCCGTTCCTGCCCTTCGCAACAAACAACAACGATCAAAATATTGAGGGAGTAATATCCGATTTGACTAAAAGTTAATTTGGACGTGCCGCGTGTTTGGATACAACACATGTTTAATTACTTGTAAATCATCGCATTATTTGACCTTTCACGACATAATCACAAACGCAAATAATATAAAAGGGAAATATGAAACTTAGTTTTTAATCTATATAAATAAAAATTAATGTTGGTAAGCGCACAACTCAAGAATGGCTGGACCAATTTGGCTAATTTTGTATGTTCCTTAACGTCCACGGGAGAATACTATAAAAAAAATGCGTGGACAATAGTAAAAACGGGGGAAAGTTATCAAGACCACGCGGGCGAAGCCGCTGGCGGAAAGCTAGTTATTATAAATAAATAAATATTTTACACGGCACCATCTAGTTCCAAACTTAGCAGAGCTTGCTTGTACTATGGATACTAGACAATGGATATGATACTTATATACTTTTTTTTTGTAAATACTTATCTAATACTAGCTGATTCCCGCAACTTCGCTCGCGTTTGAACCCCGTTACACCATTTTTTTTTGTTATTCTGTTATTCGGGGCGGAGATAAATCCAACAAAGCAAAAACCATGCAAATCGGTGCAGCAGTTCTTGAGTTATAAGTGTCTCCGCCCCGAATAACAGAATTAAAAAAAATGGGTTCAAACTTAGCGCGAGCGAAGCTGCGGCAAAGAGCTAGTTATATATAAGAAACACCCAGACAAACACAAATACTTATATTCATACAATTATAGTTAGGAATATAAATAAAAATTGAACGCATTTTTGTTTGTGTCCTCGCTTGAATCAACTAAGCTACCAACACATCTAACTGCCTGTGATGTCGTATTTCTCGATGGTGACGTCAGAAACATCGTCACTATTGCTGTGTCATCACACATGACTATCCTTCAAACGACATAATTTTACACTTAATTCAATACCTTTAATAAAACAAATCATTCTGCAAGTTACATTTCGTTCGGATTTTTTCAGCTTTTTAAATTATAAGCTATTTAAGCGTCGACTATCGCTAACATTTGTTGGTTTATGCCAAACACGCGTCGTCCCTTAGAGAAATGAACAACATCCCTATGCAATCACACAGTTCTAATAATATTCTCATTTTATCCTCATGTTATCACAGAAAATCATGTATTTACAATTTTGTCGTACTAAAGTAACCTACATCATGCTTTGCAACAAATGTTTGATGGTGTTGAACGATTTCTTCTTTAAAACGACTATTGCGCCAAACATGACATTATTCATGTAAAGTTAATTTTAAAATGAACTAGTGAACCGTATTAAACATATTGACCGAATTATTATTTTCACCAATTTTACAATCATAAGTTCATTCGGAGTAACAATTTTGACAAATTCTTTATATAGAAAATCTGAAAAATGGCGGCTCTGTTCAATACTTGAAGGTAAAAAATCGCTATTTTAATTTAAGAATACACTAGGATGTGTATTTGTACATGTATTTGATGTTTTCAGTACAATGGTCGTTGCAAAGATGACAGCTAACAAGTGACTAGTGTGACAATGGCATGAAGTAGTATAAAGTGGGATTAGGACGAATATCGGGTTTAATATTTATGGTACAATCGTCGGCAGAATTGGTTTCACCGCTTTTGCATAGTTATCAACCTAAAAGTTAAAGTTTCTAAAGATTGTTCATATTCCTTAGTCTTACCGTTACAAATTGAATACTAAAGTTGTAAACCAATTCTGAAGTAGAGAGTACAAAAAACATTTCGATTTTGTGCCTGGTGATATTTATTTGTTTTGATTAATTCGAAATGATCGGCCATCGACAACAGATTCCCGTATAAATATTTTAAATGAAATTATGAATGTAATTTACAAATAATAAATTTTTTTGTTAGTCACTTATATTTGAACTATTGAGACTTAGAAGTAGATACAACTCATAACCTACGTTTCTCTAGAGGCGATTAATCAAAATGTCGATGACTGTACATTTCTCAGTGGGAGTATCCCGTATTTTCTTAGTATAATAATAATTATAGTCAACAAAAGTTTGGCGTGTCTTTAATTTACATCCTAAATGTTACTTTGAGGTATATTTTACGAGTTAACTCACAAAGCAATAGGATACTCCCACTCGTTAAACATTACAAGTACGTAGATCTACCATTCAAACTTCACAAACCAGGCGACAAAATCTTTTAAACAATACTCAGTACACGATTTAACAATTTGGGTATTCATTTAATGCAGAAATATATTTTCAAAGTCTACACACAATTCATCTTTATTTAGTTAATCGTATTTAAATTTAAATAACGTAGGTATAAAGCACTTGGGGGAAGGACAGCAAATTCAATAAAAATGTTTAATTATTTATTTAGTTTATATTAACTAAGTAAAAATTATTCGCTATGTAAATATTTTATACAATACTAGTATTAATTTGTCTGACGATGAATCCCTAGTGTTCTCCCAACGTGTAACTTGAATACGAAACGGCGTCGGGCGGGGTGGGGCCGCCGACGGCCCGCTCCCACTCACCAGGCGATATAACGTAGACTTTACGTAGTGCAAATTTAATATAGAAAGTTTACTTTTACAATACAGACTAGTAATTTCATTTTATGTAAAAATCCTAGCGCAAACGAGTCGTCCGGCACCGTCTCATACCTCGATCGCCCTTACCGTAATACAAATCAAGGAGTAAAATTTTAGCGAATTAAAAATTAAATTTTCCAAAACTTCGTAAATACTAGAATTCGGAGGCGGGCCGGGAGCGACGTCCGTACCGCTGAGCAACGGGAGTCGTCTATGTACACACGGTCGCCGATTATAAAACGAGATCGTTCATGCGCGGGCGCGTCAGAAGGTGTGCGCGGAGGGCGCGGGCGCTCGGGGCGGCGCGCGCACGTCCCGCTGCGAGCGCGCGCGGCGGCGCCGCTAGCACCAGTCGTCCTCGTCCGAGTCCGAGTGGCGTGCGCGCGGCTTGTACCCGTTGGGCAGGCGCGGCGCGGGCGCGGGCGAGGGCAGCGCGCGCGCGCCGCCGCCCCGCCCCAGCGCCAGCGCCGCCTCGTAGCTCAGCGGCGCCTCGTACGCGCGCCCCGAGCCCCACTCCGCGTCGTAGCCCCGGCCGCGTCTGCACACGCCCAGCGATTAAGCCATCCTCACACAGCACTTGTTTCGATGCTATATTGCATGCGGGGACGCCACAATACAGTAAAACAAAACTCAAATTTACCGAAATACTTGTTAGCTAAAGCAGTAAGCTTAAAATACAAGGTATTTTACTACATCAACCTACCTACATGCAGAGTGCCTTGTTGTTAAGTCATCGGCAGGACTATTCTCACTTAGCCACTCATGTCCAAAAGGTCAAAACTAGGCGGGGAAACACTGCGGTCACGAATTTAGCGCGACTGTAGGCAATCTTTTTTGTCAGAGGCTTGTCCGACTTCGATAAAGTTGATATGCACTATCTAGCATAAATAATGGAAATAACTAATTTACATTTATAATATAATCTAGTGTAACCTTGCAATTTAGCAGTGAAACAAGTCATGTGTTAGAATTTAGAAGCGGTTTACTTTACTATAGCAAAGTATCACTGGCGAAATATTTGTGGACCTCCAATCTTCTTTCTAGCGCTCTGCTTTCTAATGAAAGGTTCACAGATACTTCTACTAGGAGCCCTAGCCAAGTTGATCTAACTTTCGGATTGACAAACGAATAGAAACAAAATGTATACGGAATGACATTTGTAATCTTTAGATTTGACGAAAACTTATGCCATTCATTTTGTTTCTATTCGTGTGTCGATCCGAACATTAGATTGCATCTTGTCTATGCCCTCAGGTCAGATAACGGTTATCTTAACTTACCTTTCTCTAGATCTATAATCTCGGTGTATCAGTCTTTCAACTTCTCGGCCGTACTCGTACTCGTCGTGTTGAGGCTCCACCGGCTCTCGTACGGTATGCCTCAGCGATAACTACAAAACGTCATCTTGTTACTTTTTTTTATAACGATGTGTTTACTGAACTTTACACAGAAATATACAGAGATTCTCTTGAATGTTAGCCTTACACAAAAGTAATTTATTTGTAAGGTACAAAAGTTATTCGGAGGGTATACAGAGCAAAGCCTGGAAAGTCATTCAACAACTAGTCCATTTTTTTTATACGGCCTCTGAAAGTATTAAATTAGTTATATGGTAACGAGAGAGCAGTGATAAAGGTTTGACCACTGGACTTCCAAGTCAAAGGTCTCACCTAGGTATGATTTTTCAAAATCATGTGCAAAATTATCACTCGCTTTAACGGCAAAGGAAACCTGCATGCCTGAGAGATCTTCTCGACGTCATGTGAAGTCTGGCAACCCGCATTAGGCTAGCGTGGTGGACTATCCTAACTACTAACCTAATCACTCTCATACTGAGAGGATACCCGTACCCAGCAGTGGGACAGTTTATGGGTTGGTGATAGTAATGGTGACCAGTTCCCTATGGTTACGTACGTGCGAGGGGCTATGGCTGATTCTGGTGAATGGTGGCTGCTGCTTGACCTGTAGCGTGGACGGCTTGGTGGGCGTGGGAGGTAGCTGCCGGCCGCGGCCGCGCCGCGCGCCCTCGCGCTCCCACGAGCGGTCGCGCCACTCCCGCCACTCGCGATCCCTCTCCCGATCCCGCTCACCTATCGGGGCCCAAACTGTTCTCTGAATGATTTGATGTTCTATTCCCTTACCAACTTCACCGTAATCGAGCTATGCGATGATGATAAATACCGGGTGGCGGTTTCATTACTTGCACCCCATTAGCTGGTGAATCATACCACGATTTACTACCCATATCAATAAAAAACAACTTAATTTTTTATTTGCACAATTCCTTTAATTTCGTATGCAAAGACATATTTTTCCAATAAGTGTACCTTCGGTACATCATTTGGGCCGGTTTCGATGACCTCCTTTGGTTAACATGTTATATGTTACCAATACTACCCTACGTTGAAGCAGTGCATGTAATTAAATCGCCACAGTGTTGTATGATATTTAATAAATAGGACGTTCGAAGTAAATTAAGAAAATTAACAGGGTCAAAATCGTATTCAGATGAATGATAAACAGATGTGCAAACAATTTTCTCGTGTTTCTCTTCTGTTCACACTCGCGCTGCTTCCATACATCTACAGACGTGCAAAGCCAGATCGCATCAACATAATTTATTTAATAATTTTAGACACATTGGTATGCCAGCAAAGGGCCTTAGGGGTCTAACAATGTTGAAAATATCTGCATACTTATTCCAATTTTGTCTCAGACCCTTTGCTTTACAATCATTAACACTGTTTATATATCAAACGCCTTGGATCTTAAAAAAACGTCAATACTATGTTGACGTTGAGCATGGCTGTTTTCATTTTCATATTTGGGTAAAGGGATTCGTACTCCCTGGTTTTGTTCAATGTATTAAAAGTTTGTTATGTAATGTTGAAAATCTTTAACCGAGTATATAATTACGGAATACTAACTAATATACAATATGTTAAAAAAACCCTGTCCGACCCGTTAGGGGTATATAAGTATCCCAATTACATTACCAAATAAAATAAAATAAATAAAATATTCATAAAAGTAAGGCTGTTAATGAAGTTTGTACAAAAATTACCAAAATTACCCAAAATTTAGTAATTTTCTTGAATGTGACAACACTATCACCTGCCGTGGTATGTTAGGCATCTGTGACGATTGCCCTTGTAGCTATTTATCTAAGTTTCATTGTTTTATAAAAAAATATTTACTTTTATTAGGAACTAGCGGCCCGTCCCGGCTCCACACGGGTAGACATTACCGGAACCAGCATACAACGCCAAGTATGTTTTATACAACCCTAGTATACCGAAGTCTCTCAGAACGTCAACGTCATACACAGCGCCCCCGTGACGAAAACCAGTATCTACTATCTTCGTACAGCTTATACTACCCTAGTACTTTCCATCAAATTGCTGAAGTTTGTCATCATTTGCCCTCGATGTCAAAAATATGTCACGTCCCACGGGAACGGGATAAAAAGTATCCTATGTCCGTCTCCTGGTTCTAAGCTACCTCTCCACCAATTTCTAGCGGAATCGGTTTAGCCGTTCTTGAGTTATAAATAGTGTAACTAACACGACTTTCTTTTATATATATGGATATTTTTTTACTTGAAAACTGAAAAGGATTACATAAAATGTAATCTAATATCGATACCTAATAAAACCTTCACGGGTCGGACAGGGTTTTCTTAACACATTGTATATAATTATATCGGAATAAGTTACCGTAACGTGCCTGTTCTTATGGCTAAGTACTTAATGTTGAGTCTTGCATAGCATAACTCGTCATGACAGTAAGGGCCGTACTAAGAAACGTCAACTAACGTTAATGAATCGTTAACAAACAGTGGCTACTATATCTTGGCCTATTTGTCCATATTTGAGTTCGTTGTCTGTGTACTAAGATATACTGGGTCTCCATTAGCTAATGATTCATTACGTTATGTGATGACTCAGAGTTCGACAATAATTGTGGTGTGTGAGGTCCGTAGTGTGTGGCGAGTGGATCTCACCATAGGTGTGGTGTGGCGGGCTGGGCGACCGCGAGGGCTGGCTCAGGCTGGTGGTGGGGTACGGCGCCCTCCGCTCCTTCCCTGCTGTCAGGAATACCTTCATGTACCTTCCACCACGGTCTACCCTATCCCGTCGGACTACCGACCTTATTTCCTTACTCACAAAGGTGACTCTAAAAGTTTTGGGTGTTTGTTATACGTGATTCCAAAGGTTAAGGATTTGGATAGACAAAGGATAGGTTTCTTGGTTGATTAGTAGTGTTTCAGAAGTTTTAACTACAACTGTAGGAGATTGAGAGCATAAATAACTTAATACAATTTATGTAGAACTCGTTGTATAATATGAGATCTTTTTTTAGCCATCTGCTGCATAGATTAAAGTCCTTAAGCTTTTGTATGCTGCATGATTCATGTGATATCATTGAAGTGCATGCGTTGAAGGCACCTCGTGAGGCACCAATGATAAGCAATTAAATTATGTGCAAAAGGAGCAGATATGTTTCAGTTGGGCACCAATAATTTAGCATGCAGCAGGCAAATTAATTTCATTTATGTTTAATTATAACACAGGCCAATTTATATAAAGTTGACATTGTTATTATGCTTCATTGCGGCTTGATATATTGCCAATCTGTAATGTACTTACAACTAGATAATAATATGGCCTGGTGAAAAAAGTATTAATGATGTCGCTAACAATTAAGTCATGAGCGTAATTATGGAGCAGTTACTAAATAGCTACAAGTGTATATGTTACAATTACAAGACTAGCCTTGTGAAAATGTTTACTTTGTAGCTAGATTTTACAATCGAATTATCTAGAATCTTATTAATTTGCAGCGTAAGTAGTTGATTTGCTCGCTGGTATCTTAAAAACTACATCTACGAAAAATATGATATTCTATATTCTACTGTTAAGCTAGACTTCCAATCTTCTCACAAAACTTTCAGAGTACCTTCATGAGAAGAAAAATGTTTGCAAAACTGTTTGAATTGGTTAGTTAAAGCTAAAGAAAATTTATTTGGTATGTCAACGTTAAATGTTTTCATGAATAAAAGAATACTACAGGAATAACATAATGGAGAAACAGCGTGTAGCTCGTTGAAAGGCTATTATATTCTAATAAAATAATATTAAATACGCCGTTTTCTCATCAAATTGCAATATCAATACTTGGCTTATTGGCAAATCTATTGATACCCTATAAAAACAAAATATAAACACACGGAATGATCTAGATTCTAGAGCGTCTAATTATCTAAGTTATCTATTAAAATTTCGTTAAAACACCAAGTTTGCTTGTAAAATATGTATAAGTTATTAAAAAAATTATGGTTGTACTGTAAAGTACGGTGATTGATCAATTTACGACCTTACGTTATTAATTATAAGGCTGAAAAGTGGCTAATCATTAAGATTGTCTATAGTACTTAATGATACTGGCTTAGCGGAGTAATGAAATGATCGCTTACCATGCGGATGGTAGTAGTGGGGGGCTCTGTGCGTTCGGCCGTGTCTTTGGTGTTCGTGCTTCACTATCTCGACGACGTTGCTGACGGTGTCGGAGAATCCGATATCGTGATGATAACCTCCGTAGTGGCCTCGCCTTCTTGGACTTGGCGTTCGTCTGTGGAACAGTCAATACTAAATAAAAAAAATACTAACGGCATTATTATTTACCATGCATGTTACCACTCATGCAACATCGAGAAAGTCGGGGAGTGAAAATGGTTAGTCCTGAAGAATACATTCGGTTAGTAGAAGATATGTATCATGGCACATACCATTGTTCACTACGATAACTTTGAGATCAATTGATTCTTCTTCGATGACACTATAAAAATAAAAAGGAAATAACAAAACTGAACATTAAAACAAAACGTATTTTTTGTATATTATGTTCTGTTTTTTACCTTAAACTGGAAGACCTCCCGTGGTGACCATTCTGGTATGTGTGCGGTGCTTGTAATCTTCCGTCGTCCAATGACTCCATTGAAGCGTGTTGAGAACCTTGCAGTTCCAATACCTACAATATTTTATTACATTAACATTGAGAAACTAAAAATATAAGACAAGCTTCCTTCTGCAAGCTAGTTTCAGTATTTTTATAGACTTACTGTCCCATATTTACAAAATTTTTGATTAAAATTAAAGAAAAATTACAGTTCATGCAGACGGGGTGTTAAGTTTGCATTCCATGCATCAGTCCGTGCGTGTGCAGTATTATACTTGAATCTACTTACCACACTGTTTAACAATATCTATTTTGAAATATCTAAGAGACATGCTAGGTTTACTTTGGTTTGCATGCAAAATGTATTCCGGCAAAGAACGACATGTCCTGGTGTCATGTTAGATAATATGACTGTTATGTTAGTATGTTTATGTATTGATAGTGAAGTGCTATGTCTAAAAACTTCAAATAGTCATCCCTATAGAGAAGAGAATCGAAAACCATTCCCTAATTTCGAAGAAATAGAAAAGACAAAAGTTCTACAAGACTGACATTAAACAATAACACTATTACTGAAATTCTTTACCTAAACATCAACAACCATCTGTAAACTTTAAATGTTACGATTAATACTTTTGGGTGTACATCACATAATTGATTAACTATGAGCCTAAGGCCCTATGTTACTTTGTTAACGACAATATTACCTAGAAAAACGAATATTATTAATGACTAGTTATAACAACAAACATTATATTCATCATCCTATATCATGTAAGTAAACACTCAAACAAAGCTCTCAACATAAATTACAACATCGAACTATCTATGACAATGTAAATGCATCGATGTATATTTTGACTAAAGGGGGACACCCATCAGCAGATACACAAATAAACATCACATTTTCGACCAACATCAGGTATCTATGTCTATACAATATCCAATAGTCACTTTAATCATGAAATCGTAGCAAAAATTTTGTTTGTGAAATGATATTGGTGGGAACATCGATTGCACTAGACAATGGCTTTCATGGCTCTGGCTGATCAGGTTTACAACAGTAATGATCGAGTCAATATAATCACCGTTTCGTTTAAGGTATTCACCTTTTTATTGTTCCTGTAACAAAAGAAAATAGGCATTATTATTAGGTACATACTACTCGTTATTCTATCTTGTTACTTGAGGGGCTCGTGTCCAAGTTGTAACTACGCTGATCAACCGATCTACAAGGTTAAGCTACACTTGCCGCGGTCAGTATGTAGATGGGTGACCATTCTTAACATATCGAGACCCCTCCGTGCCTCGGAGAGCACGTTAAGCTGTCGGTCCCGGTTGTCATACGAATGCCTATGACAATCGTAAGTGGTAGTCAGAAACCTATAAAGCCTGACAACTAGTCTTTCCTTCGAATATCGGTATTGCCCAGAAATTGGGTTGCGGAGGTCTAATGGCAGTCGCTTCGTGTAAAATACTGATATTTAGCCGCATCTTGGTTAGACTGGAAGACGACCCCAACATGGTTGGGAAAAGGCTAGGAAAAAGAAGAATTCTATCTCGTTACTTTATATTGCAAACCGACTCGTGCTACTTTTTTTCGTAGAGTCCGGAATATTCTCACGGATCTTATAGGATCCAGGGGTATACCGGACTCATGCCAAATATTAACCGCACTTGCCTTTCCTTTTCTTGTAATTGGGGCCAAACTAGACTAAGATATGTATACTGTGGCCTATGTCATCACTATCACCGTGGGCCTGTATTCGTTATCGGCTGGTTATAAGCCTGCTCTCCCAAGTGCTATTCTCGCTATTCTGCGCCTCGTTTTACGTGAGATAAATAAGTGATCACGGTCGATCTAACAATAAGTGCCGTCAAGTTTGCAAGTAAATAATATTAAGTCGTTTTCTCTCGCAGAAACAAAATTCGATCAATCTTATCCATGTCTAATAAAATTCTTGTAATATTATAATTTCTTTAACTAAACGTTTCTAAAATAAGAAAAAAATTGAACTTACTTGAGCGACTTTCTGTTGCCGCGTCTCGCAAGGTTGGCTAGCAGATGCGGGTCATCTGGATGTCCATCAGCGTTGACAGGCCCTTCGTGGCTGAGCGAGCCGGCGCGCGAGCCCGGGCCCAGCCCCGCCGCCACGTCCATCAAGCAGTTAAACAGTGACGCCTTCTACACACGCACCCCACGTCACGCATCCCCCCCACACACGCACACTTGCGCATGCTCATGTCACACAGCGTCCAAGCTCATAGGACTCAATAGTCACTAACGGCTAAAGCCTACATGAGTTTGCGCAAAAATCCCATACATCATGTCCATGCTGGAGTTCTCTTTAATTTGTGTCATGTGTGTAGGTATAGCCAGTGTAAGAGATCCAACGAATGGACACAGAATAGAAGTGAGAATGTATATTTTGTAATGTAAGTGAGGAATTCGGCTACGGGGTATCTGAGAAAACAACTATGACACGTTAGTTGTATCATGTTAGAGTAAATTTTGTTCAGTTCATGTCGGTAAACCGTGAAAGAGCTGAAAATTACAAAGCATTTCGTTTTGCATCGGGTGCCAAAATATATAAAACCATGTGCCACAAAGTTGAAGCCAGAGGCGCAAGTTGCGAGTTCAAGTTTGCATTTATTTATAATAAGTCAATTTAGATCCGAAAAAGTATTTGTTCTCCAGCATGCGCAGACTTGAGAGAATAATGATCATTATCTTAATAAATTCTTATGCTATAAGTATAAAAAATATAGGAGGCAAATAAGAGCGTTGGTAGCAATAAAGCGTATTATTTTGACGTTTCTGGCGTCTAAAATGGTAAATATCGATTGAGCCAAAATGTAATTGAAAACAATTTTACAATATTAAAAGCGACAGAGAAAATAAATTCGTTGAACAGTTTTAATCACCATGCAGGCTACCTAAAACTTGAATAAAACAAATATATGACAGTAACCTTAAATGCAAAGTGAATAGATAGATCCCGAGAAGGAAGTAGCAAGAGGCAAAGAGGACGATTCACACAAATTGGTAAGACAAACAAATCTACTTTAGGATTTACTAGCTACGTCAGTCAATCGTAACACACATTCTTATACTACTACATATTTTGCAACTATAGGACAGGTTAATGTTGTGGTTTACAAAGCCCTGACGGACACTTGATGGGCAAACAGGTGCCCACTCGCCCAAGTTTGCCAAAATATTGCGTTATCAAGTGCGTCACTAGTACTAATTCTAAATCGTTCAATTATTGTTTAAAATCCAACTAAACTACGTTTTTTATTTGTTTAATTTATTTCTTGACCATCCATTTAGTCTATTGGCCATCGTGTATTATTTAATGTATTTATTAAAAATAAATTTATTCAAACACAATGCGAGAAGAAATTTATGATAAAGAAAAATATCTAGAATAGTGCAAGAAAAAAGTATTTAAGTTTCGTTCCGTAAAATATTTTAATACTACCGGCTGAATGGCCGTAGGGCTATTCTCGTTGAATGCCTGAAAAGTAAACCACCAATGTAGTCGACTCGTTAAGAGTCGATTTCAACTAAAGTGATTCTGTATTGTTGTACTCTTTGTTATACAGAGATTTGTTTATAGGGAGCCAATCACAAGTTACATATATACCCAACACAGGAATAGTTATCGATATAATTGAAAAGGTTTTTTAATATAGATCTGTAAATGTACACAACAATACAACCACAGGTAGACAACACAACCAAATCTATTGAACTAACTATAATGTTCCAAATTGTAATCTAATGTGGGGAATTAAAGGGGGCCATCAACAAACACTACTTGTAAACGTGTAGTATTACCTACCCACGTAAAAGTTACATTTGGCTCAAATTGTACGTATATACATACTGGCGAAAGCCACACGAATATACTCTGGCTTCGTTTGGATCTACCAAAGATACTATATTTATATGCTCATCAAAATTTAGAATATTATACATAAATACAAGTGTTGAATACAAATTTACTCAGAGGTGCATTGAAACTGTTGTACTTACCGGAACACCGTTCTGCTTGAACCTGGTAGATCTCCAGCTCTCGAGGATCAATAGTCCAGCGTATATCTTCCCAACTGTCAGTTTTCCAGCGTTGAGTACATCGTTTCGAGGCACCAGCAAGTCGAGCATCTTCTTCGCTTGTAATGGCCATATGTGGGTTATCGTTTCTCTTAGTTCCTCATCTGCTTGGTCCATTTCCTCCGCTATAAAGTTTTACATTGGTGTTATTTCTATTCCATTTGTTACGAAATTTATATCGTTAAAGTTATACTTACGAGATCTCATTTTGATGTTTAAGTTTTCTCGTATTAAGGCAAATAGTGTTGTTGTAAAATTAACTTTCCCCTCATCGTCTAGCGGCATATTCATTCTAATAAGCTTCTTATATGCTAGTCTATTTGGACATTTGTTGCCAAACCCCAGTGGCGGATCCATATTTTTTAACATATCATACATTTCTGTATAATGGATCTTACCCCTGAAATCAATTAATAATAGTTAATTATTTCTATTAAAATTAGACGAAGATATTTTATGAGTAGTATTAACAAAAATATACTAACGTGGCGTTTGGGTCGTATTCTGCCCATATTCTAACAAATTCATCAAGATGATGTGCGCCGAGGATGGACGAATCCCTCGTTAGGTAGTCAAAGTTATCCATAATAACGGCAACGAATAAATTCAACATCTGAAAGCCAATTTCAAGTTTAAAGATTACATCGATCTAGTATTATGTACCTTTTCCATAATTAAAGGAATACTTACAAGAAATGAACAGAAGAATATAAAAGATACGAAGTAGGCGTAGGCGAGCGTACTTCCACATTCTTCGTTGGGGGCCTTTCCTGCTGCCTCGTCGCACTTGGCGGGTTTGCGGCAAGCCAACATTATGTTGGGCCACGACTCGCCCGTTGCACATCTAAATCATACAGTGGCTCACAGCGACCAAGTCACATTCAACAATCAATAATAAATCCAAGAAATCTTATTAATGCAATGAAGAAATACTATTGTGGATACAGAAAAAAATGTAAGAGCATTTCCAGAATTAATAATATTGATTGATTTTGTATATCAATTTATGGGAAAATAAACATTCGGTTTGCAACTGTCTACACGTTTTCACAACTAACAGTGATAATGTGAATGATAAATAGTTACTGTTTATAGTTGAAGTGCATGCATGAAACGTGCTATATGACACACAAATGTTAGTATTCTAAAACTCCCATAGCTCCACTGACAAGCGTACCTAATTGTTACTCTACGGGTCGTTGCCTCTTTAACTAGATTTCTATCGAATCAAATCGATTGGGACAGTCTAAATGGTGTTTGATAAATGTTTGTATTTCCCTATTTTTATGTATGTCCTCAGGCCGGAGTAAATTGTATTCTATGTTCCTTACCTGAACAGTAGCATGAGTGCTTGAATGAAGCTTCGAAAATTGTTGTGTCTGTTCATGTCAGACTCTGGTGTTAATTCTATATTGCCAAACACCTGTGTCCAAGCAGATACAACACAGAAGGTCAGCTTTGTTTGCAAATCATAACACGTAGCCCAAGTCCTATGCTTCGTCCCACAAAATTAAACACTCTACCTAATGACGTTACTATCTAGTACTAGCACTAGGGATACGACAAAACGACATGTCAAACAAGGGTACCAAACTATCTATAGATACAAACATAAGCAGTCTCAATATTAAGGACACCAATCAGGATTGTTATCACCACTAAGGATCGGCTAAATCTACTTTTGATTTCATGAATATACATATTGATGATGTTAGTATTGCCAATGATAATGATAGTAAGTACATATGTAACACTGATAGTAGAGACAGATTTTCGGCAGTGGCCGCAAGACCGAGTAACAGCTACTTCTTTTGTACTCTCACCGAAATAGTAGCAAGAGTGCCGCCACGAAAGATTGGAAGTTGTTATGCCTGTTGATGGCATCAGCTGGATCATATCGTATGTTTCCGAAAACCTGTCATTAGAAACTTATCAATACTGTTTTTGTCTTAGTCCAATCTTAATGTACTCACTACTCATAAATTATGAGTCCGTCTAAGGTGAACTTTGTTAGTTCAGCTTAGACTGGCTTGGTAAATTTTTAAATGCCTTAAAATTGGTCTACAAACACTAAATACGCTAACGTTTTGGATAAAATTGGAATTTGGCGTAAGGTTGACAATACTGGGAAAATCTAGGAATATTATAGTTGTTAACTATCATTTATTACTAGGATATTAAATGGACTAAAGTAGATACACTAAAGATAACGTTTTCTAAGCATATAAGAGGATCTATATAGTACTTGATACTAATCTGATGTATTACTAGCCCCTTAAAAAAATCTAAAGTATCGGGGTAGACGTAGACACATTTCAAAAAAGTATTTTAATCTCAGGATAAGACTATTGAGATCTAGTCCTGGCTATTACGCTAATGTTACTAAAACCTATAGCTTTAACACCCTATTGCTACTTAAAATAATAACTAGGAAACTTTATTACATTTAAAACTAGTTTCACTAGTATACAATTAATTAGATGTTAAAAAATCTATATAAAATGCAATTTTTACGTAAAATACAAAAATTACCCCCAAAAAGTACCTATAAAATATTCAATAATATTTTCTTAAGACTATTATCATTAGTATTTTAAAATATTGATCAAGTTAAAATTATTAGGAATTTCAAGTGATGGGGAACAGGAGGAATTACAACAGACCTGCATCCCGATGATGGCATAGATGAAGAAGAGCATCGCGATGAGAAGGCACACGTAGGGTAAGGCTTTGAAACTCTGCACGAATGTCCAGAGGAGTATCCGAATGGTGTATCCCTGTCGGAGCAGCTTGATCAGTCGCGCGGCCCGGAACAGGCGAAGGAAACCGACGTTGAATGTGTTCTCCTGCGAAATATACCCACGTTTATACCCAAACCTTCAATCTCTCCTACAAAAACAAATTCAGCACAAAATCACACGTTCAAAATACCATTTTTAGATGAAAACATGTCCGGTACTTCAAGCTGATGTTCCAGCCAGGCATAACTCCAATAACTAGTTATATCATAAATTAAATCTAACGACATTGTCAATATAAAACTATTCGAATATTTATATACTAGATAAAATCACAAAACAAAATAAATAAAAGTTGAATGAAGAACATTAAAAATATCGTAAATGGTATGAATAAGAATAATTTAATCAACTACTTCTTTGTACAGTACCTATTGAACCAAACTTTAAAACTTCTTGTCACAATGTAAAAAATGTATAAAAAATCTAGCAATATTAACGAGTATGTAATTTAAATTTCTAGGGTTTAATGGTAAATTAACACACAAATTTATAATTGTCATAATATCTAAAACAACCCCACAAACAATTGGTCCCTAGCGAACAACGGTACCTACGTTATAAACTACAAAACTGCTATACATCCTAATGTTCTAATAAATCTCTAGCACTACTAATATTAGACCACTGTCCAATGTACACACTTTGACTATTGACCAATCCGTTACAAAAATCTAAGATTCCTAGCAATCAAATAGTTAATATGTTACCTGCTGACAGGATATGTCAGCACAGTTTTCAGCAAGGTCAGTCTGTAATCAGGACAGATCCTTTATCTTCACTTTCACCAGAATCAAAGAAACAATTATAAAAATTGCCAGCAGCAAAGAAGGATCGATTAAAGGCAAAAATAAAATTAGAATAAATGTAAATATAGAAGCTGGAAAGATTTAAGAAGATTAGACGGTTATAATACTTACGCCAAACTCCATAATGAGGGCGTCAATAATACTTCCAATGACCGTTATGAAATCGAATGTATTCCAAGGGTCTTTGAAAAAATTCTGGAAACATACCAATATGTTAGTAATGATTCTGGCAATATCACAGAAAATATTTAAAAAAATCAGTACAAGGTTGGGAAAATTGTATACAAATGTACACTTTCTATTTAAAGACTGTTTTATTATTAGATCAGAGGACTTCATGAACAGGGAAGGGAATGAGGATATCTCTCTTGAATTCGTTAAATCTATGCAAATACATAACAATATGTTATTTATAAATCTAAGAAAATTTAATGCATTTAAAAACCTATGTTATATTAAAAAGCGTTATCTCGTAATTCTCTATAAAATGAATTCTAAATTGAAATATATTCAAGTCAATATTGAATATTAACAGCTATGCTAAAATATTTATAAAATAATGATAGTGTATTGTGTTAGGCGCACACGATCAAATTATGTTACACATTCCGATGCATCAGTAACATTTTCAATACATTTGTAGCACATACGTTATACAATCAGCATTAATTAAAATATAATTTATACTAATTTTCACACCTATCTCTGATTTTGTCTTTACGTACCCATGGCTTCTTGCATATGAAATAAAGCTATTATGTTTTAAATGATAAGATAAATTAAATGTAATATAAAAATTCAAAGTGTATCAAATTCTTACCGTACACCCGAAGGCGATCAGCTTCAAAACGGTCTCGAGAAGAAAGAAGATCGTAAAGACGAGGTTCATGAATGTTAACATGTCCATGAGAAGTGGTGGAGCCTCGTGAAACTACCACAAAATCAATACCAATTTTTTAAACCTTAACTCAAAACATTATCAAATTAATGAAAGCTAAATGCGAGATCAGTATGTTGAATATTTAAATTAACATTTCATTATTTGTTCTAGCATTTAACTTTGAATGATTAAAAATATTTTTATCTAGCCGATATTATTATCTAGTAAAATGTTTCGTTATGTTAACATTAGAAGTGAGTGTGTTAGTATTTGTGTTAATATGTTCTTTCATTGTCGACGAGTATTAGGTATGTTATTGAAATGTATTGCGAGATTAGTGGCATAAGGTGCGTGCGGCATGCTGTTCCGAATGTACAAACATGCGATTAGGTGTTTATGACGGACAACATTGATTACAGGAAATATATCGATCAAAATTCTACTGACCTTTACAACCGCAGACCTCCGCCAGATTTATAAGACATGACAGTACTTACCTCTTGATAACACTCGGCAAGTATTGATTAGTAAAATCGGGAGAAAAAACATAATAACGCGTGTATTCACATACAATAGTGCTACATGCAGCAGGATAAGAAGCCATGCTATACAATTATTGCAAATAAACCTTTACAATCATCATCGTCGTCAGAGAGAAACTAGTACTGGATACTTGGGAAGGGATAACAAGTACACGGCTGGAAATAATCCCATACAGTCATGTAAATAGATAAAACAATCACGTTAATAGCAGAAAGAGTACATTTGTACCTATATCGTCTTTTATTTATATTCCATTATGAACTTGTACTATGTGTCGATCGATACTTTGTGTTTGTGTACTTACTTTGACACCGTAAGCGATGATTTTCAACACGGTTTCCACAGAAAACATTCCAGTAAACCCCATATTCGAATACTTGAGGACATCCGCGTAGATGTCATTTTGATTATAGTACTGCCATTTTGTGATGAAGTGCCGGACGTTATCGATAAACCCATGGCAATGAAAATACATAATTGTTACTTTATAATTAACTCATCCAAAACAGAATTAGTAATTGAATGTCATGTACAAATTGCAATTTGTATGGAAGCAATGTAAGTTAGTGGATTAGTTATGTTACGGTTCATGTAACGTTTAACGGCTACACATATTTAGTTAAAAGGATAAATGTATTAAAGGAGACAGTGACAAGAGTTGGTGAGGAATGTGCGACGATCATAATAAGTTAGACAACATAAATTAAGACAAGGTCACAGTAAAATTAAAACTAACACATTATTTTATTATAGGTATGAGGATATATAAGTATTATACATAATTATAAAGAAACGAAATCAAACAAAATTGGGTATAAAGAGATAAAAAAAACAGTGTAGTGTTATAATTTAGATTACCTAACATAAACTTAGTTCTTTAAAAATTTTGTCCAAATTAGAAAAATGATCAATTTTGTCAGATTTCCAATAAATATACAAAGCAGCCCATAGCCACCAACAGAGATCGCCTGGCAGTAGGCCATTCCACCAAGCATGCACAATATCCACATAAAGACAATTAGGAATAGGTCTTAAATAAGATCATGCAACACGAACAACATATATGGCCCATGCCACGTCCTAACTGTACCCAGAGATTGTGCATTCACAAGCACGAATTACCGAATAAATGTTGGTGTATTTTGTGCCATAAATGTGCTGGAAGGACAGGTATATCGTGCAGAAAACACCGATACATACATATTTAATTAATAGCAAGCGAGGAGAAACGAAAGGAGTCTTTAACTAAACACAGGATTAAAAAAAAACAATTGGCGGTACACTTGACGGGATAGGCTTGGAAAAAATTTTAAATACGGCGCATTCCGATGCAGTGTATACTGACGCCGAATAGTGATATCGTAAACACTTTGTATGTATGTGTGTATGTGTGTGTTGTGATTTTTGAAAAACCTATTATAGTAGGCAGTACTAATGTTGTGCCAATGATGTTGATATTTTGAAATTATGCTTATTTTCAACATGTTATACATTTATAGACGTTTCACAACTAACAAATCGGTATAACTAAGAGGATCTATTAGGTGCCAACAAATATTAGACGAATATACAACAAAGGTTTTATCTTAGTATAAACGGCCATACTAGAGAGCTTGTGACTTGTATTAGATGAGCTCTCTAGGATGGTACAGTGCAGGTTTCAGTGAACTCGAGGACTGGTTGCTAATCTAGGTCGTCAGTTTGTGCCTTGTGATACAGGCTGGGTTATTCAGCAACTACCTCAAATAAGTGATCATTTCTACTTGTCACATTTAGTGCTTTCTGTTTGGTATTGTTTGATCACTTTTGAGAGAAGTGTTAGTACTTATAGTTAACACATTTATATCACACTGATTTCCATCACTTATGCGAATATTAGACATTGAAATAAAACTACTTTTTTAAGGATTTTATCGCGTTATATTGGTATTATTAAATTGCGACGTTTCGGATCCCAACATCATCCATTGTCACAGACAGTTGGATATATTTATGTTGAAACTACAATTAACTTACATTTTTATGAATCGTTATTTATAAATTCGATTTCCGAAGAATAATGATCATGAAGTATTTGGCAAGGATCCGAAAAGTCTAGATTTTATTACATCAAAATAACGCAATAATCGGTAATAACTAGCTTTATTTCAACATCTTTAGGTATTAAAATAGTTAAGTCTAATATAGCAAATCTTAATATACCAATTACTTATTCTATAACACATAGAAGCGTGGGTGGTACATACCTTCATCATGAGCAACAATGTGTTGAGGACGATGAGCGTCATGATGAAGTACTCGAAGGGCGTAGAGACGACTAATCTCCACACTTTGTACTTAAAACTCGCCCTTTTGCTCGGCATATACCTCTCCAGAGGCCGTGCTTCTATCGTGAAGTCTATACACGATTTCTGGAAAATACAACGCAATTTATTTTACAGACTCGTTGGTTTAATGTTTTATTTTTACCAGTATTTCATATTCTAAGTTGGTGCTTTTAAGTAAAAGCTATACCTGTGATAGGGGTCACAGGTATAGCTTTTACTTAAAAGCAGGTCTCTATGTAAGATTTACTGTAAAAGTTGTACTAGTTTCTGCAATAAAGCTTTTATTATATAGACATTTTTTTAAATGTTCCTCTTAATCATTGACTACGACTAGTGGCCCATCCCAGCCTAATAATGATAATAATATGGCACTGTACTTTATAAAAATATTTTCTCACTCAGAGAAATCTGATATGGAATGAGTTAATGCTACTTCCATATCAGCGCCTATAGTATATTTATGTAAACCAAAAACCATTCCGAATTAAAAACCTAGGATAATCTACTCTTAATTGCATCTTTATAATTTAGAATGAGAAATTCTTTAAGGATAGGATAATTTACTCGTAAGTTAATCTTTGGACGATTTCTACTACTACTAAATTATCTATCTATATTAAGACATAAATTCGAAGAAACCTCACCTGATTCTTATCAATTTCACCGTCTTGCAGTTCAGCTTCACCCTGCTCTTGAAATGTGATAATAATCAGAGCTACGAATATGTTAACAAAGAAGAAAGGAAACACCACAAAGTAAACTATATAAAATATGGACATTTCTATTCGAAAATTTTGTATGGGTCCCCTGTCTTCGTAGGTGGCGGCCATGGAGTTTTGTAATACTCTGTGAACAAAGAAATAATTATGATAAATGTTTGGAATTATGGAAATTATCTATCCAATTAGATAGATAATTTCCCCCTATATCGGAATAATTCTCATTAGATATACGCCTAAGAGTAACAGAATTCTAGTCAGATAGACAACTTCCATCTATATCAGAATTATTGTTAGATTTACATCTAACTGTAACATCATTCTGATAGGATAGACAACTTGCCGAATTCGCATTAGAGCTGCAACGTCTATCAGTAACATAATTCTAATTGGATAGACACTGTCTAATATGAATTGGAGGGATTGACGAAATGCTAACTAGATGTACCTATATATATTAACAGCAGAAAGGTCTGTTTAGCGTAACCTAGAAATGTTAGGAATGCAAAATTACTCTTAAGATGTTAATCCGTTTTGGAGCTGCAATGTCACATACACAGGTAAAATGTTTCAAACTGTGTACCTCTCCTGTTTTAAGGGGGTTATTAAAGTGTGACTTACTGTGGCCACCCCTCCCCAGTTTGTACCGCGAACAGCGTGAGCATGGCCACGGCGACGTTGTCGTAATGGAAGGATTGCGTCGTCCACGTGCGCTGGCTGACGCGCGGCAGTAGGCTGTTTGACTCGTACACGAAATATGACCCTCTGTCACACACGATAAAGCTTACATTAGAACTAATCATAAGTAGATAGAATTTTTTTTATTGCAATAAAAAACTAATGCAATTTAAGATTTTATAAATCATACAATCAGTGGTATACACGGCCACGAGAATCATCTCTGTTTTTCCCAACAAAAACTTTAAACGCAGAAATTTCTTAATCGATTGAATTGTTTTTTAATATTCGAAGTTAAAGTATATTTTTCACTAAGCGTGTTATTATTAATAAATTCATCTACGCTATTTACAGATATTCTTGTTATTATGATGTAAAATAAAAACCATTTTTTTTTACACAAATGGAAGTTAACATTAGTATGCAAACGTTTCATGAACAAAAAACTTAATCTTATAAGTAGGTACAGTCAGCAACGAAAGTAGCTGAACACAGCGAAAGTTTAAAAACATCACAGTACCAAAACTATTCATTCGATTTTGACTTAGGTAAAACATATAATTGTCCTCCATTATGAGAATTTGTACTGCCTTCAAGGGTCAGTGAATTCTGAATATTAAAGATGTTAAAGCGTTTTGAAGATTTTATAGTGTTCAGCTACTTTCGTTGCTGACTGTACATAGATTAACTTAACATAAAAATAATAAAAATCAATACTCACTGGCAGTCTTCAAAAGTATTCTTACTGATATCGTTGCAGTGAAAAAATTTACCATTAAAAAGTTGAACTGCAATTACAGCGAATATGAATTGAAACAATATGTACACAATGAGAATGTTGATGACGTTTTTCAAAGAGTTCACAACACAGTCAAACACTGCTTTTAACTTTGGAACTCGTTTTATAGTTTTCAAAGGTCTGAGCACTCGTAACACTCTTAAGGATTTTATTGTGGACAGATTCTGCCCAGCACCCTTCTTGACGCCTCTGTAAGAGAGAGAAAGAGACATTAGTATTTACCATCACGCCATCACGCCCCGATCTACGAAATTTGGTATAGAAATAGATTAGACATTAGAAAAAGACATCATCATCATCATATCAGCCTAGAGAGGTCCACTGCTGAACAAATGCTTCCCCCATAGACTTCCACAAGGACCGGTTATATGCCACCTGCATCCAAAGACTTCCTAGGACAAAAGGACATACTAGGATATAATTGGCTTCCTATTGTCGCGATAGAAGACTGAAGTGGTTGAACGTTTATGCGAGACCGTCATTATTGAAGATAGAACAAATAATAAGAAATGAATAAATATTATGTTGAGGCGTTTTTTAAATTTCGAGCAACCTAGGGGGCTAGACAAGTTGCATTTTGACATTCGAATCGACAAACAAAATGTATGAAAATGACATAAGTGACATGCCGATTTGCCGAAAGCTCGTGTCATTTTCATACATTTTGTTTGTCGATTCGAATTTCAAAATGCAACTTGTCTAGCTCCCATGGTAGGGTAGAATAGGACATGACACTTCGTGCAACAAAGTAACTATTTCACGCAAACGAAGTCACAGGCAAAAGCTAATAAATGTAAAAGAATGGAAAGAATTTTGTACATACCCGATCTCAAATCCGAAGCTGACAAGGGCGCATATAACGACGGCGGCATCCATGATGTTCCACAGGTCGCGCAGGTACGCGCCCGGGTGGAACAGGATGCCGAGGTCCACTATCTTCAGCAGCATCTCCACGGTGAACACCCCCGTGAACGCGTAGTCAAAGTAGTTCAGGACTTTGTTCCTGTTGATAATCATTTTAAATAAC
Source organism: Acronicta psi (assembly GCA_946251955.1). Lineage (NCBI taxonomy): Eukaryota > Metazoa > Arthropoda > Insecta > Lepidoptera > Noctuidae > Acronicta > Acronicta psi. The sequence goes on along the minus strand of OX276469.1, from coordinate 12,908,102 downwards.
ACCAAAATGCAGAAGCCTGTTAATATACAACTAAATTCCGCCGGCCATATAAATATGCTCGCCCGCCTATCAGATCCCATGTAATAACGGGCGATAATAACCGGGCACAAATCCAAATTATAGTAAGAATTTGAAGCAGCTAACAGCTTTTGATAAATCATAAATGATTTACAGTGGAAAATTGCTGAGAAGTCAAAAGCTCTATCGTTATTACATAAACTAATTCCAATGAAATTTCTAAATGTGACCTTTTTACCACAACAGTTTTTCGATGTTAGTCAGATTTTTAGCAAAATAAGTTTCGATTTAGATATAGCCCTAAATAATAGTTAAAATTTAAGTTAAAACGTAAATAACGTTATTTGTAAATGTTAGTTGATTGTTGAAACGTTGGTTGAACGTATTGAAAAACTGTAACTGGTAGTGGTAGCAAAAATTAAACGTACCTGTCACTCTCTTCCACTACGGGGTCTTCAGCCGCTAAAGCCGCAGAACTCATACATATAACTACCATGATAAAAAAATCAAAATATCTTAAATTTACAACCCAGTGTGCGCCTCGCCTAATTCTGTAACAGAAAAATACAGTATTTTTGTACTGCATCTCTAAAAGCTTTGATCACGTGCATTGAAACAGATTATCCGGGGTTTGAAAACAGATGAAATTTAGCAATATACAAGTTTATCACTTCGAATATAGCACCGTACACACAGTAAGCAAAATAAGGTGATTAACAACAACAACATTTCTTTCGTTACTTTGAAAATAGTGGTGTCGAAACTTAAGGGCATACTTGTAATTCTATTCGTTAAATTCTGTCCAATAAACTTCTAAACTTTGTTCAAAGAAATTGGATGACAATTTGACGACTTCACCAACGAGGAATACTGTATTTATAAAAAGAATCAAATCTTGGACTAAAATAATATACAAAGTCTTCTGACCAGTAGTAAACGATCCTAAAATAACAGTTTCAAATAATCAGTTCCACTTACGGATTAGTGGGTGACAAAATAAACATGGACGAATATGGCAGCATTGGTTTTGGTCCATCTGGTACCTCATCTTCATCTTTTTTGGCCTCTTCTTTCTTTTTGTTCTGAAAATTCATACATTAATCATAGTATACGTTCTCTAAATATTATTTTTCTACATTGGTTGGACTACTCACTAATATTTACTCTGGCTCTATCATAATTTCTTTAGTATCATTAGTTAACTACACTAGTTTTGCTAACATTTTCAAAAAGGTTTACTGGATGATTTTGTAGCAAGTGAAATCTCTAATGATTTAGTGTATAATTATTAATTTAAGTTATTGTTGCTAGAAGATTTACACTTAGATTTAAAATAAATAATATTACACAAGCCGTTACCAATGAATGTTGTGTTAAAACATGCGTATCAAATTAAATTTGTTAGTAGAAATTAGCTTTTTAATAATTAAAGAAAATAAATAATGCTAAAGCTAGAAGACAGAAATAATGTAGCTATTGAAATTAATGAATCAGTATGTGTTTTTGATGAACCAAGTAGCCACCTAGTTGAAGTTAATATAAAAGGTCAAGTTGATGTTGACATCCATTAGCCAGCTAGAGATAAAGATCTTAAAGATTTTATAAAAACACCTATCATGACATTCTGCCCACAAAAGCGACATCGACCCGTCTAGCGTACTTGAAATATTGTTGATATCGGAGTCATGAACGAACACACAGGAAATAACAACACATCAGACAGCGTGCAATGTCATGCAGTGTTAGAAAAGTAGCAGAATGAAACCGTGAAGGAACTCAATGAAACAGTGGAAGTTTAAAATATCAACAATATTTTAAGTCGTCGACACCAATACAATTTGAAGCATAGCTTTGCCAATGCCGAGCTCGTTTTACCTTCCTACTCGTCGGCGAAGAGGGACTTAGGTCTACTCCCGGTGGAGAGCCGTCCACCGCGTGCAATGCACCCATCTCTTTCTCCAATTCCTAATTATCCGGAATAATGTATGAAATATGTACAAATTTCGTTCCAATCAACAGTTTAAACCAATCAGTACAACCGCTTGAAAGTAAATGCTTGTGGCAGAGTGGTTGAACATGCTATGGCTTTGAAATTGTGATACTATCAACTAAACTCCAAAGCATCAGAGGATGAATTCTAGGTTATATAAGCAAATAAATGCTCGTGACTTACTTGTAGCTGTTTCTCCTTGTCTTCCTCAACTTGTTCCTCTTCTGCCGCTGTCAATTCCTGTAAATATAGATTTGCAACATTTACACGAAAAGCGGCGTTAAATTTACAAGAGCACCATGACGTCAACATACAGCAAATCTGCAAACGTCTCGTTTGTGTACACACATTTCATAATTGTATTTGCGTTACTTGATCTTATTAGAACACAAATAAGATTCTATGATGAACAAGATGAAATCGCTAAAGATACCCGACCAAGATTGGAGACTATTGAAAAGAAGATGATGATGATAAGGATGAAGACCAAGTAACGCAATACAAGACATTGATAATGTAACTCACCTGGGCATTAGCCAAGTTGTCGACAGCGATGGCAAGGAACACGTTTAGCAGGGTGTAGTTGCCAAACAACACAAGGATGACGAAGTATAGCGAGTAGATCATGCCCCTCTGTATGCCGCCTTGTGACTGGATGCCATCGTACATCACTTCGTTCCAATCTTCACCTGTTAGGATCTGGAATAAGGAGATTATGTTTCGTAAGGTAATAAATTATTAGTAGGGTTCAAAATATACCTAAACAATGTTACTACAAGATTAAAACTCCGAATATACTTATTTAGGTATAAGCAAGTAGGGTATTTATTAAAGCTTCGGAGGTTACAAAACTTTCATTACATACAGCTAATAAGGCCTGGTAACATGTCATTAACCCGTTTCGCAAGAAGCATGGTGAGAACCTTACTAAAAACAATGGAAAGTCATAATTACCTGGAAGACAGTAAGCAACGCTATAGGAAAGGTGTTGAAGTTGGTCGGCGGCGTGCCATCCTCGAAGTTGAATTGTCCTCCGAACAGCTGCATGCCAAGTAATGCGAAGATAAGGATGAACAGGAAGAGGAGGAACAGCAGCGAGATGATGGATCTCATTGAGTTGAGGAGAGATATCACCAGGTTCCGCAGTGATGACCAGTACTTGGTGACCTGGAAAGAACAGTTATATTTTTAGCAAATATACTAACGCCAACTCGCGGTAGGCTAGTGGTCTACTTTAATTATCAATGATGGTTTATAAATTGTTAAGTAGGAATCATAATACTTAATTTTACACTAAAAGTTACCTTCGGTTTTTACATTGTTTTTTTTTTATAAATTTGAGTGCGTTTGGCAGCACCTCACCTGGTAAGTGACCATGCTGCCGAGCATGGAGCACGCAAACTCAAATAATGTCTATTCACTCTCGCCTTGAAGGTTCCCAAATTATATGAATCGGGAAACACAGCAGCCGGCAAAGAATTCCACTCCCTAGCTGTTCGCATGATAAAAGATGAAGCAAAACGCTTCGTGCGTATAAGTGGAATATCAACGACAAAGGGGTGGAATCCCTCCCTGCGTCTGGTTGTCCGATGAAGGAAAGGAGAGGGGGGGAACGAGGTTGTACAAGTATAATTTTATGATTATTATTAATTCTAGATTATGAAGTACGAAATTAACCTTGAATATCCTCAACAGTCTCAGAGCTCTCAGGACTGATAGACCGAAGGAGCCGCCTTTGACCTCTGACCAGACCACCTCGAAGATGGAGCCAGAGATGACCACACAGTCGAACCGGTTGAACGACGACTCGAAGTAGATTCGCGGCCCTAACGCATACATCTTTACCCACATCTCCATCATGAACAAACCCAGGAACACAAATTCGGCGTAGTCTGTGAACAAAGAATTTACATAGGTTAGTAAAGATAGCACGTAAATATTGAAGTCTCAAGGTCTGTCAAGTTGATAGTTTTTACCATGAAATCACTATGAAACTGATAGGTATTACGCCGCCGTAATTGGCCGTAATGGCGTGCGTTTGACTTCCGAAACTGATACTGACAGTTTTTACTAAGAAATCATTAGGAAACAGATAAAAGTGTGCAAATTCTAAAAGTTTTTTTTCTCATTCCCCAGTCGACATTAAAAAAAATACGACTAGAGTTTTATCCAGCGTAATACATAGTACTTTTTCCAATAAGTGTACCTTTGGTACATCATTTGGGCCGATTTCGATGACCTCCTTTCAATACAAGTTTCAAAAATAAATTCAACTACAGTGAAACTTACATAAAAACGAAGTCAGCCACTTAGGCTGTCTGTAATGCTCAACAGCAACGCATATCGTGTTGAAGAGCACCAAGACAATGACGAACCAGTAGAACCACTGGGTCTTCACTGTGTGCCGGATCCAGAACCGAAACCTTTTCTCGGCACGCCAGAAGTCTGCGAACCGGCCGGCTGACCGAGCCTTGCTCTTCAGAAAACCTGTTGTAATTTAAGACACGTTACTAACAATTTTTATGTTAAAACCGCTAATCTTGCAATAGGCTGACAACACTTTAAATTGCTCATAATTTTCAGACTATCGATAATACAAGTTTTTTTTAGACACTAATGCGGTAGCTTCTTTATCATGGAACACTTTACTGAAGTTCAAGTTTATATGCCTACACATCGCGTGTAAATAAAGTAGTTTAAACAGCAATTTAAGGGTCTAATGTTTATTGCATGATCACCGGCAATTGCATTGAACTAAAGGAATCGGGTTTAACATTCAGCTAATTGTTTGTTAACTAGCGTTTATACACGTAACGTTAGCGGTCGTGACACTTGTCGCAGTGATTAGCGATTGCGACACAGCTCTTGTGGTACTTTTATTGCTGGTTATTGATCGTTAAGTTTTATAACACACAGTAATTGGATGGTATGGACACGGCATCGAAATTCGATTCGGTCGCAACCCGACACTGCCATAAATCATTACCATCCTGGATCTGGGATGACCGTCATGTTATCTCAAGGAAATATGTTACGTTTTATGGTAACTTTTTGGTGAAGCTCACGATATAAAAGCTGTGGGTGAGGGTAGTGGAAATAGCAGACCTAGAGGTAGAAGAATAGCAAGGGACAGCAAATAAGGTCATCACGTTTGTACGCTTAATAATAATTTAGAATTAGTCCAATTTGGAATAAAATTTTCCAATACTTCATATTTTTTACATAGACATACGTACAAACGTTTTTATAGTTGGATTAAAGATAGGGTAACTATTAGGTAGGGTTACTAAATCGTCCTAAATCTAACACTAGACTATTTTGACTACTGTAGAAGATGAAAAGGAATATTCTACCAGCATCACGCTTGATCCCATACCTTGCTTTTTCTTTGGAACTGTAAACAACCAACACACAAATAGAGTACGAATACGCAATGATAATGAGTGAAAAGTGATAGTAAAAAAATAAAAAGTGTTCATTTTCAACAAATATCATGCAACATTCATAAAAAAATTACACTGTAAATAAGTTTACGAGAAAATAGGACAATGTTTAAGTGATAGCAAATATGACTAATGTGTTACAAAGTTAAGGATACCTAACCAGACTGTAAACATTATTATTAAAGACAAAATAATAAACAAATGTAAATAAAATCAAAACATGCTTCTATAAACTGCTTTCTGCTTAATAAGTGAGAACGAATCTGTGATGTTTATAGAAATTTTGTTGATTACTTCATTTATAGTAGGAATACACACAACACGACACTCAGGTTACAGAGTATTAAACATTCATGGTACACAACGGTGATACTGACCGTCATCACCGCAGTCTTCATCCTGTTCTTCCTCTTCTGTGTCTGTGCTTTTACTTTTACCAAGGTTTTTTAGCTTCTTTTTGGCCGCTGCTCTTCTCCGTGCTAAGAATTTGAAAATATACACTGATTAACATATCGATGTTATAAACTTACAATTCAAACAGCTTAAGGATTATTAAATACATATAAACAATTCAAACATAGCTTTAAGATTATTCAAATTTAACCTTCGAAAACTATAATGAATAAGTAAATATTGGCAGTGCAAACAATTTTATCTTATCTAGAAATGAAACCAGAACTTGGGTCAAGTAAGAATTTAAGAAAGCTTAAGGTCTCCGTACTATTCATTTTAGAAAAAGTTTAAACCCAGTATAAATTATTCGTACCTTCTATTATGTGCATTTTTTCTTCTTCTGTCGTTCTTTCTTCTGCTAATATTACTTCCTCTGTAAACGAAATAAGTTCATTAGAATCTAGTCTTAATTTATAACAAGCATTATCTGATTGTAAGGATATTGCATTTATCAATAACAATGCAGTTACATAATCTTACAGACCAGTATAAGAATATATAAAATTTATGTATTCTTACACTGGGTAAACAGATTTGACGCAATTTAAATCGACATTTTAATCATTTTGTTGGTTTACCAATTGATTAGGAACTTTTATAATAAATGTGTGTTATGACGTCAGTAGACTTACCGGCTTTACAAATCCACTCAACGTAACCATTGAGTTCTCTCTCGAGTTGCTGCTGTCTTCTTAATTTAAGAAATTCTTGTCTATTTTCTACTTTCTCTCTTTCTTTAGCGAATTCTCTGCAAATATATTGTTACGCGTAATGAACTACATCTAGCACTAATAGAATGAATGGGCGATTGTTTGCAATAGCCGTAAAAAACCAATGGACTCCATGACATGTTGCATTATAGACTGCATAATCTGTACCTACTTTGTTAAAAGGTATGATTATTTACATATCCCTTACATATTATTATTACATCAACCAAACAACTAGCGATACATTGGATACTATAGAATAATGATTTAGCTAAGTATCCAAAATTATTGACATAATGAAGGGGAAATATATGAGTCAGTTCAATTAAATCTCTAGTTTCTAGCATTTTACTTGAGCACATATCATCAATATTCAAAAGACCTGCTTCAGTAATCCAGTTGAGGTATGCGTTGAAATCTGCGTTGAACATTTGTCGAGCTCTTTCTTTTACAAACTGAGCTCTTCTTTCTACACGACCTCTTTCATTAGAAAACTCTCTAAATATTAAAACAAGAAATATAAAACCAAATGTTTGTTAATCATATAAATGTAGGTAGATGTGATAAAGTAAATTGACTTACCCGCTAAGAACACCGAGAACTAAGTTGAGCATAAAGAATGAACCCAATACTATGAGAGGCACAAAGTAAATCCAGTTGAACGCACTACCTAGAGCGTCATTTGTCTGCAACAAGAAATAGTTACATTAGACATTTTAAAATCAACACGAAATCATAAAGTAGTCTTCTGTAAAGTAAAATCTTTTTTACGTTTAAAGACATCACAAGTAAACGTGAAGCAAAGATTGTCCCCTAAAGTAATGTGTTTTTGTAGGTTGCAGTGCCTGATTTAGGGTTCTGACCACCCTAGCCTCACGATAAATATGAGCCCCTCCCCGTACCCCAGCCTGTCTATCCTAAATATGATCGGATTGTAAAAAGTAGTAAGTAAGTAAAAAGTGCAAATGCCGCGCCGCCATTTTGGTCCTTGCACCCTAGGGCTAACCCTTAATAGCCTATGGGTAAATCAGGCCCTGGTAGTTTGTCAGGCAGGCTTTAGCTAAAATTTGACCTGCGTTAGCTAAGTGGTCAAGCCTGGAACATAATTGCTCATATCCCCAACTTGCTCGAGGGTATAAATTGCACTTAGATTTGAAAAATCTGTTGTGTTTTTGGAGATCGATAAGAATGCGTTTTTACTTCGCTTATCTTTTTGAGAGATGGACGGCATTCATGGGAATTTGGAAAAATGGAGTAAAGAGACATACCCAATAGAGGATGGCAGTCCAGCCCTCCATGGTGATACACTGGAAGACGGTGAGCATAGCAAAGCCGATGTTGTCGAAGGACGTGATGCCCCTGTTCGGCCCCTCCCACTTCTCTAAGCACGTGCTCTTCTCGTACGCGCACACGTTCGCGCCATACGGCGCTAGGCTCGTGTTGTCCGCGTTGCACGGTGTCGGACTATCGCCTTCATTATCTATTTCACCTGTTCAATTAATATTTTTTTTATTGCTGTAATTGCGTTCAGCCCCAGACGTGGCATGATGCTAAGCACAAAAAGGTTGTAAGATCATCATCATAATCCTCCTGCCCTTACCTCAGTTTACTTGGGGTCGGTGCAGTCTCGTCAATCTCGTCAGTCACTTCTCTTTCTCACACAGTCCATCATCTTTTCTTTGTTCCTCTCGTATAGTCATTCATTATTCATGCACATTTCTTCTCAAAACGTTTCTAGTATCATGCTCATCACTTCTAAACATTCATTCTTTTGCAGTCGTTCTTTCTAACATGTGAGGGTGATAGCTAGCAGACCTATAAACACTTGAATAATCAGAGGTAGGTACTTACTAATATCTTCTAAATTATAACAAGTCTTATGCAGCGCCCCTGAGTAGAACTCGAGGCCGATGATGGCGAAGATGACTATCGCGAAAAGCACCAACAGTCCGATCTGTAGCAACGGCGCCATCGCCTTTATGATGGACTTCAACACGACTTGCAGACCTACACGGAAATGGTTTTAATTTGTGTGACTATAAGGCTTATACTCGTGTAGCCCTGCAATTTATAAACTGTTTTTAAAATGGCCGCTTTAATTTTGATAATCCGGGTCATGCGGGTACTTTAAAATCTTAGTATCTAATATCAATGTCTTGTCATTGACTGATTTAAAGGGTATAATTTTAAGAGTAAAATGAAAATCAAATTACGAGGTAAGATTCCCCTTAAATAAGAAAAGCTGAACATATTGTTAAGCACTTGTGTGTTCACAAATGTAGATACCTAAAGATATGTCATTAAAATGAGCTTTTCTAGATAATAAAGTAGCTGACGCAGTTAGGTAGTCATTAAAAACCTAAGGAGCCCAAATGGCTAAAACAAAAACATAAACCCTTTTGGTACCATAGAGCTTACAAATTACAGGGCACTAAAATTCATAAAAAATAAAAACAAAATTTGGAAGAATTAAAAAAAAAACTTCGGTATCATAATAAAATTAAGTAAATATAAAAAGAGATAATTACCAAATGTGTCGTTTATTTCTCGACGTTAGATGCTAATTTTATCAATGATAACATTAAAGAAAGGTTTTTTTTAAAGTTAACACAACAAGATTTATAGTTTTAATGACTGAATACCATGTAACTAGAGATGAAATTATGTAGTATAAAATTTATTGTAAAAGAGATCATAACAATGGTAACACAATATAAAATTAAAAAGATATCGTGCACAATGGAAGTACTGTTGCATAATTTTTATAAAAATGGCGCCAAATTCAAATTGACACTTATTTTTTTTAAGGTTTATTATTACGGCCTGATTACGGTTTTTTTTCTAATTTCGATTTTGAAACGGCCAGTGTTTTTTTGTTAACAAAATTATACAACAGTGAACTAGTGGTACTACGATACGATTAACTAATCTATGAATGTACTAGAACTCACTAGGAACGCCCGATACTAATTTAAGGGGCCTCAGCACCCTAATGGCACGCAAGGTCCTGAAGTCGACGTCGGCTGGCGCGATCGGCAGCTGCGTGATGATACTGCCAAACACATATCACTCGATACTATAGCTTGAACTAGCAACTAACTGAGTAATAAATTACTACTAAAGACTGTGCTTTTAAAAAAAAAACTTAAAAAATAAAATAATAAGTCTAGCTGCACACTGTAAATAAAACAAACAATCTGAAATGATAGATTATGATTTTTCTGAAAAAAAAAACATTTAGACAGTCATTTATGGGCTTAATATTTGAGCCCAACATTTAGTCTTTTTTTATACGCAGAACACGGTTAAAATACATATGAATTTCTGAAAAACTTAATATCTTCTAATAACTCTAAAGACTTAACATAAAACTAATCAACCAAAAATAAATGACAAAGCACAGCCTTTATTTTATGTAAAAAATAACTACAATCTAAATATCGTGTATCTAATTAGTTAGTTTGTTATATATGCTATGTAATCATGTTAATTTTACGCATTTTAATCTAAATACACCATATTTATTCACACCTAAAACCATTTCTTTATCTAATGTCTTACGTATTAGCTTTTATATTTGATGTAACCTACACAATACACAAATGTATAGCAAATCTTTACTATTATGCAACACGTAGCTTTAAAACATTAACATTTTCAATAAATCACATATTAATTAAAATTCACACATTTTCTAATCTATGTTAAGTATTTCAATAAACATATCGAGAATACGACGCTACGTATTTTTACTAATAATATTAAAAAATCTATTTTCCATAACTAGCTGTAGTTCTACATTCAAAAAAGTTTCAAAATTCGAAAACATCTAGCGAGTAACGTCTATAACAAATAAGGTAGAGGTATTATGTGAACTTTTCGCCAATTACTGTGAATTACTTGGTATCCGCGAGACGAGCTTGAGCGGTCGGAGCACTCTGAACGAGCGCAGCATCCGCAGGTCAACGTCCACGTTGTATTCGGCGAATATCGTCATCGACCTAGTTTTTGTTATCGAATATTCAATAATGTCAATCTTCTTTTGTTTGACAAAACCTAGTGTCCTACGATTATCAACCAATTGTGTGGCCTAATAGTGTGTAAATGTTAATTTGTATAATAATTTAGATAACACGATTCACTGTAAGCAGCCTCGATGCTCTCAGCCTTGTAATAAACAACTGTCGAGCGATCAAGAATGCTGCGTCGTAGTGAATAATGATGTAAATGAAATAAAAGTTACGTAAAAGTAATTGCTTTTTACTTTTACATAACTTAATAGTTACATCTTATCTTAAGTACGTTTGTACGCTAATAAAGTTGGTAAAGTATATGAAATTGCACTTACCCAGTTACTACAACGAAAAAATCCATGATGTTCCAAATGTTTCTAAGATACGATCCCCTGTGTAAAACAAAACCTAAGGCTAAGATTTTTAACGAGGCTTCTACACAAAATATTCCTAAAAAGTACGCCTCGGTCTTTTCCTGTAACAATGGAGACAGTGTTTAGTAAAATATTTTTATAAATCATCATCATACCACCATGCCTTTATTCCCCGAAGGGGTAGGCAGAGCCATACTAGTGTACACTCATTTAGGTGAAAGGGGGCGAGCCTATTGCCATCAACCGGGCACAAATCCAGACTCCGAGCTGCTACTCGGAATTTCACAGAAAACCCAACAACACTTTATTCGAGTGAGTGATAATTACGCATATGATTTCGAAAAATCAGAGCTGCGTGCCTTGGATTCGAACTCGAGACCTTTGACTTTGCAGTTCGGTGGTCATTCCTCTTGGCTATAACTGTTTCGTGCTGCATATACGTATAAAGTATATTTTATATACATTATTTTATTTCACTTTATAGCCTTTTCTGAACTATGTTGAGAACTGATTCCAGTCTAACCAGAGTATTTTACACGAAACGACTGCCATCTGACCTCAGCGACCCAATTTCTGGGCAATAGCGATATCCTACTGATAATCTGGTTGTCAGGCTTTTCCCGACTTTTAACTCATTCATTAATCTTTAATGTAATTTAATGACTGCCGAATTGTATTCTGACGGTATTTTCTACAGAATCTGTGAGTTTTCGATATTTTTTTAATAATTGGGGCCCATTTTGATGACATTCGAGATCTATTCTTAGTGTTAAGTTTTTGTAGGTTTAGCATAGATTTTCTTAAATCATATTGTGTGATGTTGATAGTGCTATGAAAATAAGGTTGTATTTACCAGATTCTGTGCTAAGATGGTCTTATCGCCGTTGGGCAAATGCTCCTCCAGCGCCAGCACCACGCAGTTGGCGATGATGGTAAGCAGCACCGCGTACTCGAAGGGCGGCCACTCGATGATGAACTTTGTGTACCTGGAATAAGAATACATATTCTATGTAATTGATTATGTACTTACAGCATCACTATCATCATCCATCCTCCTGCCCTTAGACCAAGAAGAATGAAAGACTACTTCACAATTTAAAAATCCGTTTGGATTTTTTTGTTTTTTTTTTTATGCAGGGAACAAAACGTACGGTAAAGTCATCAACAACATAAACACCAACAACACCAATGTTTAGCAAGTCAAGTGGATAGCAAAATATTGATATTGTTGCAACACTATCATTGTTTAAGCTCAAATAATCTGACAAGGAACTAAGTACATTGTTGGCATCGCCTAAGACACTTAGGGCTTTACCACCCCTTATAGTTTGCGCGGAACTAATTGGCCGCGCCTTAGGTATGTGAGCGGCGGGACGAAGGGGTGGGGTCGCCTGAGCGCGGTGGGACGGAGGGGCGCTTGTTTTCGTTTATAGTAACCCGCCGCCTCACCCCCGTCCTACCAAAGGCGCGGCCAACTCGTTCCGCGCGGACTATAGTATTATTTGGCAGATAAATTCATACAGATTACGTTCCATTTTTGAATTTATCCGGCAATCCAGAGGTGGTAAGAGACCCTTAAACAACGTTTCTCCTGCTACTTAGGAAGGAGTTAAAGGCATAATATGGCATTAAGTCCGCCTTATGTACTATTTTTGTGCATAGAAGTTTAAATAAATAATATAAATTACTAGCTGTTACCCGCGGTTACTCGCGTTCATCTATTTTCCCAATCCCGTGGGAATTTCCCAAAATCCTAACCTATCCTACGTCATAATATATACCTGTGTGCCAAATTTCAGCCCAATCCGTTAGTGGTTTGAGATGTGCGTTGATACATCAGTCAATCAACTTTTCCTTGTATAAGTACAGATTATTGCATTAACTGCCGATTAGACATTGTACGGAACTAAGTATGCTCTGATCCGTCTAGCAGGCAATCATTGGATAATTACCTATGAACGCTCGCTCAAACCAAACGAACAGTATGAACGTAGTGTTTAATAATGTTGCAGGTATTATTGAGTTTACATGCTACTTTATGAAGAATGAAGATCCTTTTATTGATACCCTAAGGGGCCGTCTCCACGAGCGAGAGAATCGCGGCGATATTACCTAGAGGATAATATCGCCGCGATTCTCTCGCTCGTGGAGACAGTCCCTTACAGGTCCTTGTACAGTCACGAACATAATATACACTTACGTACTAAAATTCGAGAGCGATTTTTCCCTGAAATGGCGATTGCATCTAAGAGACAACAACACTACCATTATAGTATTGATTGGAAAATACTGTGTCCCCTCCACCACAGTGTATACTACTGAGACAGAATACTACTGAGAGTCCCGCGACGACAGCTTAGGGGCCGTCGTCGGTGCGCTTGTTTGTGTGAGTGTGCCGTTTCGAGCGTTTGTAGGTTGTTTCTAGACTGTTTCTTTTATATATAGACTGTGGTGTAGGGGACACAGTATTTTCCAATCAATACTATAATGATAGTGTTGTTGTCCCTTAGATGCAATCGCCATTTCAGAAAAAAATCGCTGTCGAATTTTAGTACGTAAGTGTATATTATGTTCGTGACTGTACAAGGACCTGTAAGGGGCTGTCTCCACGAGCGAGAGAATCGCGTGCCTACACCATACAATTTCAATAAAGCAAAGTTGTAGGTAGTAATATTCACCCGCATTTCGTTATGTTTAGGTCCCATGTAACACGGGGCGAGCCTATTGCCATAAACAGGGCACAAATCCAGACTCCAAAACTTTAAAAAATAAGCTACCGTTACTGTTGATTTCTCTATTTAAGCTGAATCTTTGATAGAGCCCGCCAATTTTAGATGATTCTAATTTCGGTTTTTCCTATTTTGTGTGTGGCCCTATAAAACATCGCTTGCAAAAATGTTTGCAAGTTTCTATTCATTCAATTTGCCCATAGACATACGAAGCATTCTTAAGCTAATAAAATTCGAGTACATTCCTTTCGGGATGTCCTACATACATAATTTAAAATTACAACCATGCATTTCGTGACGACACGGAAATATTTGAAATGCGGCCGGTTCCAAAATTAAATGATGTGTTCGACGTTCGAGTTTACGTTCAATGGGATTAAATCGATCCTTTTTTGTTTATGTTTTGTGTTTGTTTCTTTGGAAATTAGGCCAGCACTCGCCAAACTTTGTCTTTATGTAATCACATTGATCAAAGATATTAGGTGAAATTTTATGACTTCAAACTCCGAGCAACACCTTGTTCGCAAAAGAAAGATCTGATTGATCTAAGATATTATTTAACCGAAAAAAAAACAAATGACAAAATTTACTAATAAAAAAAATACACGCAACTGTCTCGTTTCGCAATACAATCTCTTTTTTGTTATCAAATTACGAATACCCAATGTAAGAACGTTCTTGTTTACAAAATGCATAAGGGGGCAAACAAGGTGTCCGTTTAATATGTATAAGTGGGGGGAAATAGCGGTTCCTCCCTCGCAGCGTCAGGCTAAAACCTGGCCAGATGTTGCCGGGTTAAGTGGTAATATGAACGCGACTAGTAGATGCTTGGGGGACTTGATTTAAGTTCCCTCTACGGCATAGAATATCTGTTGGCAATTTAATTGGCATTTGAGGGTTGTCATGTGTTCAAATAAATGGAACTTGCAAATGCACGTATTGTTAAATACGATGGCTAGACTGCTTTTTTTCTGAAGATTCGCCTTATAATATAAATAGAGGTGTTAAGGTATTTTCAATGTTTTAATATCAAGAAACACTAGTGCCCCCCGTATCTTTTGCAATGCTTCTGTTATTTTTGTCATTTATCTTAGAGAAGGTGAGCATTTATCTTTCCAAGCCGGGAAGGCTAAAAATATTATTTTATGCGTTATTATGTCATTGTGTCATTAAATAATAAATGCTACTATGTGGGATAATATTAGTCTTAAAAAATGGGGGAATACTTTGTTTGTTACTCTTTCACACAAAAACTACTGAACGGATCTGGATGGAATTTGGCACAGAGATAGATTATAGTCTGGAATAGCATATAGGCTACTTTTTATCCCGGTAAAATGTATGGTTCCCGTGGGATAGCGGGTGAAGCCGCTGGCGGAAAGCTAGTAGTATTATAAAGAGGAAAGATTTGTATTTTTGTATGTAACGAATAAACTCAAAAAGTACTGGACCGATTTGAAAAATTCTTTCCATGTTAGATAGCCCATTTATCGGGGAAGGCTATATATCATCACTCTACGACTAATAGGAGCGGAGTAGTAATGAAAAATGTTGCAAAAACGGGGGAAAAAATTATAAGACCACGCGGGCGGAGCCGCTGGCGGGAAGCTAGTATATTATAAGTAGGATTAACTATTTGCATCAGTAAAAAGTTCAGTCCTTATTTATTTACGTTCCACGTGAATTGGTTGTAAAATAATTACATAATTTATCAGATGCCAAACCATGCTCTGTTGAATGCAGTTGAATGACATCCAATTTATCTTTACAATTTGTTTATCCACTATCAAATAGGGGTACAAGCTATGCCTTTTTAAACTGTTTTAAAAACAAGTGGATTTATTTTACTGACAAACCATCACACCTTTATTCCCGATAGGATAGGCAGAGGAGTACTAATTTACCTATACTCACCGTTCGCCGGTATATTTTGGTCCCGTGTAATATGGGGCGAGCCTATTGCCATTAACTGGACACAAATCCAAACTTTGAGATGCTACTCACAATTTCATAGAAAACCACATTAAATCTGCTCGATCAGGGAATCGAACATACGATTTCTAGCGTAGCTGTCTCGCTTAGGACCACAACACTTACAGGACAGTTATTTGCGTTGAAAAATATTTTAGTGATAATAATTTTGTGCGTGATGTGAAAATATAATTGCTCTTTTAAATCGAGTGGATCGTGTGGCTTCTCTTTAAATAATTGGTTACCCTCTCTTCACCTTTGGGTATTGAAAAGAAAAGCAACTAAGGGCTTTGACAAGAGGTTACAAAGAGGTTACAAAGTCTACCTGTCTTGTATTAAATAATTATACTGCCATCGCCAATCTTTAACTTAGTTTATTTTGTCATTTCTTTCCTCACGCCTGTATTCCCTGAAAGGTTTGGTGTGAAGAAGTGAACTAAACACCCAGTTCGCCGGTGTGGTTAGGTCCCATGTAATAGGGGGTGAGCCTAATGTCAATTTCTTATAGTTTTTTTTTATGTTTTATCATTATGAATGTATTGCTTGATAGTGGAAATAATAAGAAAAAAATCTAGTCTTTATGTTTGAATACTGAGGTAAAAACCAATCTTTATGTTTAAATACTGAGTTTTGCTCTCAAATTGGATAGGGCTAGGCTATTTTATATTTAAAAAAAGTATATTACCTATGTAAGTAATAAGTTAATTGTCTAGTACCCATAGTAACAGTTGCTTAATTTGGAACTAAATGGTGCCGTGTAAAATGTCCAAAGATTTTTATTTACTATGTATTTATTAATATAACGCTTGACTGCCAGTTCACCTGAGTAGCAAAAGAAAACCAGGGGTGCTGACTATGTAAGTATTATATTCATTGTTTAGTACCCATACAACAATCTCTGCTTTGTTTAGTGCTGTGTAAAATGTCCACAGATTTTTATTTATTATGTATTTTATAATATAACGCTTGACTGCCAGTTCACCTGAGTAGCAAAAGAAAGCCAGGGGTGCTGACTTTACAAATTTTGTAAAATCAGAGAACACCCCTGAATACGAACTTCGATAGCTTTGCAAGGCGGTTTATGATCTAACCACAGGCTACCACGGTACAGCCAACAAAAGAGACAAGTATACATGCAATCTGTGTTTTGACAAATATTGATAAATATCTAAATTATTTACAAAATAATAAATAGAAATAAAAACCAAAATTTCCGCAATAATTATTTAATGTTGGAAATATCGACTCGCGGGCAGGATTCGAACCTGCGTCTTCTTGTTCAATACAGCAGACGCTATAACCGCTTAGGCAACGCGAAGACGCAGTTTCGAATACTGCCTGCGAGCCGATTATTCCTTCATTAAAATAACTGGTAACATTAGCATGGAACATGCTTAAAAATACAAAAAGATAAATAATAATCAACCCATATATACTGTCCCACTGCTGGGCACGGGTCTCCTCTCTGTATGAGAGGGATTAGGCTATAGTCCACCACGCTAGCCTAATGCGGGTTCACATGTCGTCCAGAAAATCTCTCAGGCATGCAGCTTTCCTCACGATGTTTTCCTTCACCGTTAAAGCGAGTGATAATTACGCACATGATTTCGAAAAGTTAGAGGTGCGTGCCTTGGATTTGAACTTGAGACCTTTGACTTGGCAGTCCAGTGGTCCTACCCCTAGGCTATATCTAAATATATAAAGAAATGTTTTTATCTAACATAGGGTTTGGTATGTAGGCAGCTAACAACACTGGCGTTTTTAAACATTTTGCGTAATACATTATTTCACAATCTTTGTCAAAACACAGATAATTATATAATTACCTGCCTATATACTTATCTTTTTTGTTGACTGTACATACGCTGACCTACATCAAGAAGTTTCAGTTCATAATTATAGTCTTGTCAGACGAAACAGAACCAAGTACACTGTACTTCAAGAATCGGTTGTACCCTCATTAGCGAGCGCGTAACTAGTTCCTGCTTCCCTAATAGGGTGAGTTAGCACAGTATTTGAGTTTGACACAATTAGCGGGTGACTCCTGTTATCCTAGTACTGGCAGATTGCATTTTTTTTGACACTAGCTTTCTTTCGCCAGCAGCTTCGCCTGCATGGTCTTATAAAATTATAGCCTGTTGTTATCCGGGAAAGATGTAGCTTTCTCATAGTGAAAGAATTTATAAAATCGGACCAGTAGTTTTTGAGTTTACTCGTTACAAACATACAAAAATACAAATCTTTCCTCTTTATAATACCTATTAGTATAGAAATATGTATAGATATAGATATATATTTTATATCTCTTACTTATTTATACACAACGTGTATGACTACCAAAATTAACCTAAAAAGCCTTTTGTTATTTCTAGTTGCAACTTGACCATATTCCACGGTTCCGAGTTTTTATGGAACTGGAACTTTGGAGCTTTTTATGGAACTGTTGACATTCTAAGTAAATACTATCAGGTACGCTTCGGATTCATGTCCATGATACAACAGTAGTATACTGACCTCCGAATAGGATTTTCGTCGGCAAATATAAAGAGTGAGCTGGGCCCTGGAGTAGCGGGCTGGTGCGCGCCGCCCATGGTATCAGCTGGCGCCGCGCGAGCCTGCGCCCCCGCCGCCTCCTGCGCTGCCGCCAACCTGGAACACAACACCCTAAACTTAGTAAACAGGTAACTGTTGGCAACACACACAGAATTAATATTTTTATTATGGATTGGCAACCCTGCCATTTCGATCTCTTCTTCCAAAACCCTATACTACGTGAATTTTATTTTTTATAAAAAAAGTGAAGCATAAATAAAGTGAGAATCCTAATACGCTTCAGGAAGTCAAACAGAAGGTACTTGGAGGTGGAGAACTCAAGAACAGTGGAGATTGCTCCACCGACGTCCTTAATTAAAAAGATCTATTTAACTAGTAAATATTTTTAACTATATTAATGGGACTATTGAAAACCATCCATTATTAATATATAAAATTAACTGGTTCATACTTGAATCAAGAAGTTGTGTACCAGGGCAGCATAAGCTACGTGGTAATGTTAATTCGTTGTGCCGTAGCGTGATACAATAACATTAAATAGTTTCTGTGCATGACGGGGGAAGGCTCGACCGTTTAATGATATCATTATCAATTAAACTCCAATGTCCCGCTAAATATGAAACTGTGTTAAATTATAATACATTATAAATGTTCCTCGCTTAACGAGTGTTTATATACTTTAGTCATAGTTGAATTTTAATGCGAAATGTGTAGATTATGCGCAGAACATTTTATGAATCTTAGCACGTTAGGCACATATCCTACTATACCTATCCATACTAATATTAATATTAAATATTACTAATATTATTATTCAGTATTATTATATAGGTGATATAAGGATTACCCTAATTATAGTATTAATACGGAACTAAAGTTGTCTGTGTGTTTCTTTTTATGTCTAAACCGCTGAACGCTTGTACAGATTTGTCAAAATTTCGCTGAAATAGATTACATCCTGAGGAAGAAACTATACTCTTAAGAACTCTTGGGTTTGATTGAAAACGCAGGTTAACAGCCCGCTAACATCTACAATATTATATATAATGTGGAAGTCACTGTCTGTCTATCTTTTAGGATCAAAACCACTGAACAGATTTTGACATAAGAAACAGTACGGCAGTTTTTGGAACGCCAATGAAACTGCATTAAACAGTAAGTAGACCTATAATTCACTGGCAACTGAAGAAGCCAATATTTTCTCTGTAACGCAAGTATATAAAAAATATAAACATCCAAAAACAAAATGTACGTAAAATACATGTAAAAAGTATGTAAAATATTCAGAATTAAAATAAACTAAATTCCATTTGACATTTAAAGTCGACATTACAAAACTGCGGAAGCCGGTATCTTTTCTTGACAATTGTAATTGTGTTACAACTCATGATACAAAACGTATTCCGTTTGTGGCAAAATTGAATAGCTACGGCAATCTAGGTCAGCATATACACAGGGTGGAGACGAAAGTACGATATTAAACGAAACCTTTTTAAAATATGAAATAATTGTTATCAAAGTATTAAAACCTCTTTTCATATGAATTACACAGATTAACAAACTATTCACAACAATTATACGTTTTTTAAAAAGAGTGATATGGAGTTTCTTACCGGCTCTTCTCCATAAGTCCTACCTTTTTGGAACCGTGCAACTAGAGTGACCTTTTAAAAGTACCTAATATGATCTACATAGTTGAAATAAAAATATTTGAATTTGAATTTATTATACAAGGTAGAAGGGACATCGACGCACAAACGTCGTGACTAGGTTTCACTCAAGGTCAAAAATAAAATAACATAGGTAGCATAGGTAAAATAACAAAGGCAAAATGCTGAGCTGTTCGGTTGCGTTGCTCCGAACATAGGTCATTCATGTAGAAAATGATCGGTTATTACAGATATTGACATATTTGAGCGCGCAGTGTATTGCTAAAAACGCGATTATAACACTCTGCGGTTGATGTTATCGCGCGCGCGATTTGAAATAAATGAAATAATGATTTTTTTTATTATAAATCTAATTTGGGTACATAGAAATAATGTTGTTTACACGTTTAATAAAGTATTTCTTTAATATAACATACCGTGATGTCTGAATTCCCCAAAGCGTTAGGCAGAAGTGTACAAATGTACACCAACAGTTTGGCAGTATGTTTAGGTCCCATGTAATGGGGGCGAGCCATCAAATATGCAGAAATCCAGACCCCGAGCTGTTACTAAGAATTTCGTGGAATAACCTAACAATACTTGTCGACCTGGCAATAAAACCCAACCCACTTAAAGCGTAATTAATCGCGCTTACTATTAATAGACTAATTAAGCAATTATAATAACCATTACTTATTTTAAAATGTTCATATTATATATGCATGTATAATATATATATATTATGTATATATATTCAATATATATTTTAAAATTTTCTAGTCTATCTTTGTATATATTGTATTATTGAGTACACCTTCAACTGCCCGTTATCTGTTTGCTTTTTCGACCTTTATCCATCCAGTGGTTGTCTGGAAGAAATTGCTTTTAGCGATAAGACCGCCAATAATTGTACTCTTGCATTATTTTATTTTTATTTTTACTTTGTATGGTTTCTTGGTGTACAATAAAGTATATTCTATTCTATTCTATTTTAATGTTCCCTAATGTTAATATATATTTTTTTATTGTTGGCTCCACCTTGTATATTCGAGACATGTGACTGTAGACAGCGTAGGGGAAGTCGGTTTCAGTACATTACATTAATTAATACGTTCGTTTCCCGTTATCAAGGTTGCCATCTAAAAGAGCTTTGGGTTCGGAGGCAAAAACAAAACAGTGGGACATTGCACTCCTTTTCATTTAATTAACTAATGGCAACACTTTTTTAGCAGCGAATTCGTTATTAATTATCTACTTATATTGCAATAGTATCTCAATATTAATACGTAACTATTATGAAATACTTAAATATTTATATTATTTATACTATCACGTCTGTATTTTTTGAAAGATTAGGCAGATGTGTACTAAATATACATTCTCAGTTTACCGGTATGTTAAGGTCCCATGTAATAGGAGGCGAGACCTTTTGTCATTAACAGGTAACAAACAATTAACTAATTGAGTTAGTACCTATAACTAGAAGAATTTTATTGTTTTGTTAAAAAGTTCAATAAAAAAACTATACGCGGTGTCATTGACCCAGTTCTGTTTGGTTTTGTATGCTCCATACATTTTTAAATTAATGAAATGAATAAATGAAAACTGTATTTTTAAATTTCCAAATTAATGGGATATCATTCTGGTCTGAGTCTGCCACTTGAACTTTAACATTATCATATTCATTACATACACTATCTTTACAGGTACTTATATTACCTAATACAATAGTGTACAGTGAAATTAAAACTATATGCAGCCCGTGTGAATTCACTCATAGTGCAGTTAAACAAATCTGTTGCGATATAATGTTAAGCGCCCGCAAATAAAACTATGTAGATACTTTTACAAATACCTAATAATAAATAAATATTAGGTATATATTCTATTGTATAGATACGATTCGTAAATCGTACAGAATATTCTGAAATATTTAAAATGTTGAAAGAATAGACACCCGAAAACCTCAGAAACACAATTGAGCGGCACAGGCGTACCGGGGTGAGGGGGGCGGGTGTAAGGGAACAAGGAGGGGCAAGGAGGTGGAGTGATCGGCCGCGACTAAGGACATCGGCGCATCTTGCCCTTCACCCGCCTCATTAGCTAGAACACTCGAGTTATTGTCGTCTGATATGAGAATAGGGGGAAGAATGTCGGTCTTATGTTACTGGGCCGTGTTAGCACAACCGACAAGTGTGTGCATACCTTTTTGCTTGCAGTAGGTGCGTCTTTTGAGCTATGATGGAACATAATAACCCCATTCTTGTAAAACGTTTAATTAGCTTTAGGATTATTTTGTAGTATTGTCTCACTTTGTTGACAGAAAAATAACAGATAGGTGTACTCTAGTTTATTTTAGTTATTATTTTGATTAGCAGAATTGAAACCGATTACCAAACAACCACTTTTATAGCAAAACCACACTCACTCACTCACTCTGTAGTGTGTACTGTGAGTACACACCACAAAGTGTTGCTCCATTGTGTTGCGCAAAGTTCTGTACCATTGCATTTTGAATTTTATTGCTGGTAAGAAATACTGTAAGAAGTGGTAAGAAATAACGTACCTAGCTTATACTAATGTTAAGGGAAATGTAGCCTATGAAAGCAGATGCCCAGTCAGCAAATGAGACATACACACAGGTCTTAACTTGACAACGCGTTAGTGATGCTACTGGTGTTGCTCGGTCGCGATTGTTGGTAACAATCAAGAAACTATACCTCTTGAACACGTTACCTAATTTATATTAACGATTTATGACAAAAAGGGTCCTCTCGGCTTAGCATGCCTACTCTAGTCTTGCTTTCTAAGAGTATCAATATAGCTAGCACACAATCAATTAATAATAGTTTCAACACACCAGAAGGGCCACGGTCTTTTTAATGGTTTAAGGCAACTAAAATACATTCAAACAAATTATCACATCACATGAAACTAGCCTTAACATCAATATTTTTTAGCAGTCTTTGTTTTTCGATATTGAAGGGGTTGAATTTATACAAGAAAATCGTGAGCCCTCTGAGGGTCAAAGTAATAGATTTTCTATGATATTTATAATTAAATAATGGTACGTTATGATCAGCAGTTAAAAAGACAAACAAAAGCTACTCACGACATGTTTTCAACTGGTTCATTTGCCGTCAACTAATATTTTTACGAACTTAACTTCACTTACTGCTTAACCCCTAATCTGTATTTAATTAGTATTATTTAAGCACTCGTAATCACTGAACGCACTGTTTACTTTCGATAATGTGACGCGAGACAAACTAATTATTTTTAAAAACTCAATGTGTAGGTAGCGGTGACAAATGTAATAAGTTATTCGGTAAACTACCCACATATTCTAACTTTTGATGGATTAGTTAAATACAGTGAAAGGGTTGCCAGTTTTATTTAATTTGTTTTTAATAATTGTGTGTAGTATAACAATTAATGTGATATCAATTTAGTTGTTCAGTGTATACCACTTACCGTTTGCAACTATTTTAAATGCAAAACTAAATGTCATTAAACAAACAGTTGTTTTCGCTACACAAATACTCCAACTGGTGATGTTGATAAGAAATTGGCCATAGATTGTCTGATTACAAGTAATTAATGTGCTTATTCTAGTCACTATCCAGTACGTATAGTACGACCAGTTCACTACATCTCTTATAAGAAACTTAAACAGCAATGCGTATTATAAATCAGAAATAAAATATAGTTACAATTATTTCCATGGAAAAACGAGGTCAGTTATATATCACATATTATGTACACATGAGATTTTGTGCCAAGTCGTTCACCAGTATTAAAGATAAAATTCTGTTATGGCATACAACAGCTATGATTTCGCCAAGTGTTGTTTATACTAGGATTTACAATGAGCTATATTTGGCCACTTTCCATTTTGTCCGATTTCCATGAGTCCTCACTACATTTTGGCAACGCGGTCACTTTGGGTAATTGAATAATTTATGTTGATACCGCATCGGATAATAATAAATATGATTGTGAACATACATTATACGAATATTTATGTATTGAACATGTAAATAGCAATATCATGTGGCTTTTGCGCTCACTGCGCAGATAGGCCGCCAAATTCAAAATTTTAAAACCTTTGTTTAACGCCTTAAAGGCCGGATAGACGGGCGAGTAAGTCTGCCATACTTTTGGCTCGGCGGGTTTGCTCGCCCGTGTGTCACCGCAAGACCGGGTTTTGCGTAAAACCGGCCGTCACCGACGCGAGCCGAGAAAGTACGCGAGCTTAAAGACCGTCTTTAAAACCGTGCGTCTATCTGGCGCTTAATCCAAAGTCAGTGTTCTTCTTCTGATAAACTTTGGTTTACTGAGCTCAAGCATGAGTAGAATTAGAATTATAAAATTATAATACTGCGGAAATCTGTATTACATTAATAGTGATCCCTGCCTCTTAAACTAGGGTAACCTGTATCTTAAGAGGCAGTTTTCGGCATACGAAGGTTACTTAATAGGTTAATTAATTATGTCGTTCTACCATTTATTAATCTAATAGTAATATAATATAAATTAATGTAATTCTGTGTGTTTGCGTGCGTGCGTGCGTGCGTGCGTGCGTGCGTGCGTGCGTGCGTGCGTGCGTGCGTGCGTGTGTGTGTGTGTGTGTGTGTGTGTGTGTGTGTGTGTGTGTGTGTGTGTGTGTGTGTGTGGTGTGTGTGTGTGTGTGTGTGTGTTTGTGGGTGTGTGCGCGTGCGAGCGTGTGTGTATGTTGTTGCTATTATACGTTTATGTTTGTTAGGCAATGTATTTGAGTAGGGACTCTGTGGCCAAATAATCCTGTTGAAGAAGCCAATCCGTCAGTTTGGATTTAACTTGAAATTTATTAAGGTTGATAATTTGAAGTTTCAAATGGATTTTTTTGTATAGGTATGTGGACAATGTGCAATATTGGTGTTGGGCAAAACTGGTTTTGTGTATGCTACCTGAGGGTAGGTTGTTACGTTTTTTAGGGTTGGATGGAGGTACGGTCGCGTGTCTTCTGAGAACCGATTGGAGTATATAGAGCTGGCGTACTGTTAGCACCTTGCTATTCGAGTAAAGCTGCGCGGTGGGATATCGATAAGGCTTTCGATTCATGACTTTCAGTACGGCTCTCTGCGCTCTCTCGACTCTCAGTAAGTTGATGATTCCTGCACCTCCCCATACAGTGATGCAATAGCCGATGACAGATTGGCACAGTGCATAGTAGACCATCTTAAGGGTATCAGGGTTGGCGGATTCTCTAAGAGATTTAAAAATATGGATGAGTCTCGTAGTTCTGGTGGTTAGCGCTTCAATCTGCTTATCCCATCGCAAGCCTGAGTCTATTTGTACACCCAGGTACTTGACATGCGCAGTTCGTGTAAGATTCGTGAGTCAGTGTAATAATAGACTAACTTTAACGAAAAATGTTACTATTCGTTAACGATAACCAGTCTTCGAGTTTCACGATAGTTTAACTTCACTATCCTACAGAAACGAACTCATGCTATCGTTTTTCATACAAGTCCTAACTAAGTACGTAAATACTTAACTGGAACTATTCGAATACTTCGAAAACGAATGCTAGGAGTTTTTTAGGTCCCTTAACATCCGCCGCAGCGCTTATCAGTGTTTCAAACAAAATAATTCGAACTCAATACGATTACGTTACTACTATATTACTACGTATTTTCTACGTATTGTTTGTTTGTATTGAATAGGCTCCGAAACTATTGGACCGACTTGAAAAATTCTTTCAGTGATAGGTAGCCCATTTATCGGGGAAGGCAATAGGTTATATACGATCACGCTACGACTAATAGGAGCGGAGTAGCAATAAAAAATGTTGCAAGAATGGGGGAAAACGTTATCAAGACCACGCGGGCGAAGCCGCTGGCCGAAAGTTAGTATGCAATATTATTTGTATAATATTCTTATGTCAACGTTTACGCTATTTACCAGTGAATGGTTGGGCTATATTTAGTAAAGTTCAACACAGCATTTGTCACATTACCACTACACAAAGCACATTGCTATACAAATAAAGGCAACAGCCGCAGAAGTAATCAATCTTCTAAGTTAATTTTACAGCGAGGTCATTGAACCTAGTTAAGCTGCTGAACATTTAACAAAACAACGAATAAATTACATTTGATTATACATCGTTACATACAATTTGTATTAGAACCGTAAAATACGGTTTGGAGAGTAGACTTTTAGGATTCAAAGCAATCATTTCAGGTTCAGGTTTCATCGAAAACTTACAAGCAACCTAAAAATTAGGTGGAAAGGTAAATAAACTCGCTCGTATCGTGATTAATTATGATATAAACATGACACACCATTTTCAAACTATTGGTTATAATTAACTGGTAAATAACCAAGGTAAAGATTTAAACATTTATTCAAAAGAAAACCGACTTGCAAACTATTGTGGTACCTGTGTGTATTGTGGTATCTTTAAGGCAGTATTATAATGTAAACTTACACTTCCTTAAGTCAAATTTGACATACGGGAGCGGTACTTTTAGGCTTAGCGTTATCTCTGAATATTAGTTTAGGTAGATCAGAAGTTAACATTATTTAAGTGTTCTTTGTTTTCATGGTAAATCTCTTCCTATTCAGTAAATTACGATTATCTTTCATTACAATCTAACAATAATGCCTATTTATTTAAATTTCAATTGGAAGAAAGTTTCTTAGTCTAAGTTTGGTATTAATACAGCTGCAATATCAGTAGAAAACGTGATATATTATGGCCTTTTTCACTACCCCTGCCGGGCTAACATGCACGCCGCGAGAACATTTTGTCGACGCTTATGTCGTGCTTTTGTCTCGTTATCATACGAGGAAGAGCGAGACAAAAGAGTAGACAAAATTTTGTCGTGACGCGCATGTTAGCCTGGCTGGAAAGCCGCTAAAAGCCGGCAAATTAAAAAAAAATAAGTTTAAAAAACTACAACCCACCGACTACGGAAACCCTTCCTTTGGCTTTTTGCCGTGTCGTCGGGTAAAAATATAATATAATTTGTATTTGTATGAAACTATCTGCTAACTTAGGTACTTATTGAACATAAATTTATCAGGTGATGAAACGGGCCCTTAATTAAAGTAGGTACAATAAACTATGACACTAGATGCTTCAAATTAGTATGGCATGGTAAACATGTTCCCTCGTAACCTTCGCGGCATTTTGGTGACGCTTAAACGACGTCACACAAACTTAACGATGCGATGATGAAAACACAAACAAAAACGTCCTTAACTTCAGAAAAAATGACCTATCACGACACGACACTGACAAATTATAATATTTCCTACGCCATAGGGTTTTCCCGGCCCCCATTAACATAACAGGCGGCCGACCTCGAGGCCTACATGTACAGACAAAAAATCTCTGGGAGTCTTCCAAGGCGCCGGTTTATCTGCTTTTTTCGGCGACGGAGGAGACGAGACGGCGCCAAGCTCGTCCCCGCCGAACGGGCGCCATGCCGCGACGAATTGGGCCACCTCCCTCAACCCGTGGCTTTAAACCCAGCTTAGTTTTGGCTACAGAACTATTGGTTGAACCCGTTGGGAGCTGCAGTTGAACTTTATAAATGGTTGTGAAACGAATTGAGTTACAATATTAACGGGAAATAACTGGAGCGAGATTTGGATTGAGCACATGGCTATGTCATGAATGTTTTATGTGATTACATTAACATAAAACCTAGTATCATAACCACGGAAGATGTACTGAGGGACATCGAGTAATTTCTCTGCAATTAATTCATATTTGGGCAGAGGTACTGAATATGCACTTCTATAATTCACCTGTATGTAATAGGAGGAATCAAAACTCCGGGCTGCTTCTTTATTTTTATTTTTTTATATAAATATTATGGGACATTTTTCACAGCACCATCTAGTCCCAAACTAAGCAGAGCTTGTACTATGGGTACTAGACAATGGATATAATACTTATATACTTTTTTTTGTAAATATATACTTATAATACATAAGAAACACCCATACAAACACAAAAACAGTAAATGTTTCTGTCCTGTAGGAATCGAATCCACGACCTCGTGATCAGCAGTCCGGTACTCGAACTACTAGACCACAGACGTCGTCAATTTTCGTCAAATTTATTTATATAATTTGAGCCCAGTAGATGGCCACTTTAATTGATTCTCCGAGCTGCTACTAAGAATTTAATAGAATAATCCAATGACACTGCTTAATCTAGGCATCGAACCCAAGACCTCGAGGGTAGCAGTAGCATTTACAACCAATAGGCTAATAAGGCAGTTACAATTAAGATGTATTCTGAGATAATTTCTACTATATAGCGGTGTGTGACAGGCTTAACACTATTAATTAATGGATTGAGCGGTCATCTAATTAGTCGTATCACAGTCCGTACTGTGTGATTGATACTAGGTAAGTAACGTATTATTATTGAACAATAATTACATTTCATGCGATTGTTTGTAGTAGCTCATACATTATTAATTCATGTTGAAACCGAATTAAACTCACTAGTCTAACCAGATGCGGCTGAATATTAGTATTTTACACTTAGTGACTGCCATCAAAGATTCACAAACCGATTTCTAGGCAATACCGATATTCGAAGGATAGACCAAGCTATATCTAATAAATAAAATTCTCGTGTCATAGTTTTAGTTGCCATACTCCTCCGAAACGGCTGGACCGATTTGTATGAAATTTTGTGTGCTTATCCGGTATCTATGAGAATCGGCCAACATCTATTTTTCATCCCCCTAAAATGACCCACCCCTATATGGCAAAACAACGTTTGCCGGGACAGCTAGTAAGTAATAAATTGGTGAACTGATCTAAGCGAAGAGTGATTTGAGATTGACAAAGACTAATCTTTACTTCCTTACTAATATAAAAATGAGAAAGTAACTCTCCTGTCTGTCTCGCTTTCACGCCAAAACTACTATACCGATTTTAATGAAATTTGCTATATACATAGTCTAAAGCCTGAGAAAGGACATAGGCTACTTTTAAATGTGGAAAACGTACGTACGTAATGTGTAAAGGGTTGAAATAGATGATGAAAGTTGTAAGGAATACACAGACCACGCAGGCGAAGCCGCTGGCGGAAAGCTAGTATATTATAAGGGGAGGTTTATGCCACTAACTAGGCAGGTACTAACCATAGGTATATAATATACTCCATTATATATCTATGACACTAACTGTATCTCTAATAAAAAGAAACTAAAGATGACAGTGAAATGACAGCAAAAAGTTTATATTTTTTTTTACTGTGGCTAGTTCTTTTCCATGCATCCATGAATAAGCTGAATGATAGCACGCTTTTCCAAGAAGTTTAAATAATAGTGACGCAGTACTCGCGTGGGTGTTTATAAGAATGAACCCTGACGTCATTTCTACTAGAAACTGTCAAGCGCGAGAAATTTAGCGATTTTTTAATAGGATAAAAAATAAAAGGAAAAAAATCTGCCACGATTTTTTTAATATTTAAAAAAGGAACATTAGTAATTTTGAATTTAAGGTTAGCAAAACTTGGTACTCGCCGATTATAATAATGAATGATGCAATTAAATATTTGTGTAATGTATTATTTATTTTTAAGTAAAAATATTGTAAAATAAATCCATTACTGTCAGTACTAAACGATCAAGCGTATAACTAATGAGATGATGTAGGAATGTGTCTTGTACCGCAGTTACTTAATATTCGGTAACTTATTCGTTCAGAAACAAAACAATGGAAATCATTCAAAAGAGTTTTTAATACCTTTAGTGCTAATCGACCAATTAACTCAACCATTAATTTCAATTTCATATTTGCTATGAATGTGTAGACTGTATTTAGTTTTTATTACTACGAATATCCTAACCTTACCTAATCATTTATTTGTCCAGCCATAATTAAGAAAACCAATCACAATCACCAAACGAAAACAAGAAAAATCCCTAGGATTTAATGAACGAATATGTGTGATGACGTCATAGCTCTGCAGTGTCTCGAGATGAGCCAGTTTGTCCTTCGGTCCTTGGCGGGAGATAGGCGACGGCGCGGCGCCGTGGCATTATGGCGTTTTCGAGGTCACCCCCCATTCCTGGGAATAGTAATGTCGTACGGGGTACCGCATTCTGACTAATGCGGGTGCGTGGGTTTTGGCAACTGTTTTCTTTTCTACAATGCGTAGGAATTAAGTACAGTCAGCAACGAAAGTCGTTGAACACGACGAAAGTTTAAAAACATCACAGTACCAAAACTATTCATTAGATTTTGACTAAGGTAAAATATATAATTGTCCTCTATTATGAGAATTTGTACTGCCTTCAAGTCAGTGAATTCTGAATATTAAAGATGTTAAAGCGTTTTGAAGATTTCATAGTGTTCAGCTACTTTCGTTGCTGACTGTACCTAATTTAAGTTTTTATGTTCTTAAGCTATCATGGTTGAATTAGCAGACAGAAGAGAAAAACGATTGCTGCGACCCTCCAGAGGGTCATCTTAAAACTTATCGTTATCGATTATCAATGAAAATGGTAGGTATAATAATAATAATTACTTAACAGCGAATATCATACAAATATTGTTCAATTTTTTTATTATTTTTGTGAAATAAATAAATTAAAAAAAATATTATAATAATCCATCTCAGTCTAAGACGAGGACCAGCAGTGGGACAGAAATAAGTTGAGATAATTTTTCTAATAACATTTTATACCAATATACCTGAAAACTAATTTTAAAATCAAGTTCACGTGCTTGGAATATGACTGAACAAGGGTTTCTATATAAAGAATTAATTGGGCCTAATTTCAAAGTTCAATATTAAATCTGTATAACCTATCGACCCACAAAACTTTACAAAAGACAATTTTCAACCCTAAAGTAGCTAATTTTACCAGCATACCATATTTAGCACACAATTAATGTGTAAAGGTTGGAACACACTGACGAAAATGACGTAAATGTAACAACAGTGCCAACTGGTCCATACTAAATGATCTCCATTAGTGCACACCATTCAGAAATGTCACCACGAACATTTTGACTTTCGATTCGAACTGTTTTGAAGTTAATAGAACGGGGTGGTTTGAAGTTACCAAGGGGAAAATTTGAATATAAATGTAGGTAGATATTTGTTTTTTGGTGTGCAATAAAGAATATTCTATTCTATAATTTTTTACAGGCATAAAAATACGATCTCAGATAAGGTTCGAACCTGCGTCCCTCTGGTTCGGCACACCTGACGCTTTAACCAACTAAACTACCGGGACCACAGCCTGTGATGTCGAATTATGCTTCTACCTCCCAATTCCAACTTATGTCCCAATGCTGGGCACGGGTCTCTTCTCAGAATGAGAGGGGTTAACCCAACCAAGGTCAGCGTGGTGCGACTATAGCCTAACCTCACTCAATAAACCAATATAAAGTTTTTTATTTTTTATTATACAATATGTTGTGATCATCCTCCCGTCCTTATCCCTATTCACTTGGGGTCGGCGCAGTATGTCTTTTTCTTCCATACATCTCTATTAGCCGTCACCTCATCATTCACTCCCTTTGTGGTCATATTCTTTCTCACACAGTCCATCCATCTTTTCTTTGGTCTTCCTCTTCCCTTACATCCATACACATTCATGCTTAAAACCTTTTTGGTAACATGCTCTTCACTTCTACGCATCACATGTCCATACCACGCTAAGCGGTTACTGCACAACTTTTCAGTAACCGGTGCTACTTTCAAACTACCTCTTATATACTCATTCCTGATTATTATAATACGTTGTATTATCGTTAAAATATCCAAGAACATCGTTAAATATATTCGTGCTAACTCCAGCGTTTCGTTAAAAAACAGTGTTAATGAACAAACAGCCCCATAATACTTAAAAACCTGTAATCACTTATTTAGGCCGTTTTAAAAAGTTAAAATGTACATGATTTGGGTCACTGCAGTTCTGTAGGCTTTTACTACTTCTTGACATGGCAATAATTTACAGGTTTTTAACAAAATAATTAGGCTTACTATTAATGTGTTCATAATGTTTCTTGTAGGAAAATGTATTTGTATTTTTTGACTTTTGTAAGGAATTAATGCATTTAGTAACAAGGTAATTTGAATATATATTTCTTTGAGGAATGTGAGTATTAAACAAAACCTGTTTACGTAGCTACTTATAGGAAATCAATATCACACTAATTTTATACTATTCAGTAATCATACTAAGTTAATGGTCTGAAAACTGAATTCTGACAAATCTTTCTCCGACAACATTTTACTTCGACAACACGCAACTCCGATACGTCTTCATTTCGACAATACTTTATTTCGAAATGTATTAAGCCCGACACTACTGAACCCCGACAAAGCGTTTCTTCGACATTACTTAACTAGGAAACGATGCGAGTTCGATAATATTCTTCTTAGACAACAATGGTAGTCCGACATTAGTCAATTTTGATGGGATACATTGACTTATAGATATATATATTATTACTGTGTAAGGTCAGGGCGAACCGCAATGAACGTCAATGTAACAATGACACCCCCGAACTGGTCCCAAAATAGTCTTCTCTAAACCGAAGTGAACTAGTATGCGATTAGCTAAAAACAAATGCCATGCGATACTAACAAAGATGGCGTTAGTGTTTCTGTGTATAGTAAACGCATCTGTCAAAATGTTCCGACGGCCCTATCTTTAGTATTTAAAATTTAAATCAATGATGGGATAGTAATTGTCTGCCTGTTGCCGTTTTACGGTTAAACCAGAGAACAGACAGCATCAGACATAGATTGCATCCTGAGGAAGGACATAACGCTCCCATTTGTCTAAAAACCTCTTTGCTATGCAAGTGAAATCGCGGGCAACAAATATAATGATAATACAATATAATACACAAATTGAATGATTATGTTGTGAGTATTTACGTTACCTATACTTCCATTATTATTATTGGTGTTACTACTTTATATAAATAGTTTCACCTTATTAATAATTTCGTTAATTAAAAGTTAGTTATATAGTACGTATTGTCTGGTTATATTTTCTATACCTAATTGTTATTTTAATAAAGGTTACCTCCTGATAAGTTTCCGTTAAATTACTTGGCAGATAATATCATGCAAATTTGATTTTATTTTCTAATTTATTCGACGGTTAGTTGCTATCCAGAGTCGGTGAAACAAGCCCTTAGTCTTCATATAATAAAATTACGCTCATTCGCTCTTTATAGCCTTGTCATAAATTATGTCAAATTGCTGTGGTAACATGTGTACTAAATATTGTTTTCCCATCTAACGTATCTTCATTCAATGGCAGTTCACATTCCAATCGCTTTCACCACAAATCAATTCACGTCTGAATAAACACATTTTAATTCAATAATTTGGCAAAGCTTACACAAAATTACAAGTCAATCCGTTGTGCAACGAGCTTTATAACCGTATTGATACACAGATGTGGCTGTAAAGTGTTAATTATTTAGAAAAGGTTAGATTTAAACATTAGTTACTATGAGA
This sequence comes from Acronicta psi, assembly GCA_946251955.1. NCBI lineage: Eukaryota > Metazoa > Arthropoda > Insecta > Lepidoptera > Noctuidae > Acronicta > Acronicta psi. The sequence goes on along the minus strand of OX276469.1, from coordinate 12,874,689 downwards.
TTCATTGCGTAAGGTGAAACAGGTTTTAACAGTCTTCTCCGGTGTAACACTGAGGCTGAGATTCAGAGAAGAGACTCAGCATGAACTTACAAGTCAAATTGTAATACAAATTTGACATACGGAAGCCTTACTTACGCTGAGCATCGTCTCTGAATGTTAGCCTTACTCTTCTTTAGGGCAAGTTATTTTCAAAGATCTACTAAGTTTACAATGTTTGACCATTGATTGTAAAATAAATTTTACCGGTTACAGAAATTCAGATTGCAATTGTGCAAATCACGTCTGAATAAACCTAACTTGCACAGTTTAAACAAAATTCCATATCAATCTGTTGTATACTAAGTTTAACACTTATCGTATTTTTGTTTGTACTGTATTGATGTAGCTCATGCTTAATCCCCTAAAAGGATAAGTAGATGTGGACTACTAATGTACACTAACGACCGTTCGTTGGTATATTTATATCTCGTGGAATAGAGTGCAAGCCTATCTCTAGGCACAAATCCAAATACCAAACTCCTACCGATAATGACGTACCTACATACACTCACGCCTTATTCCCACAGGGGTAGGCAGAAACTAGAGACCACTTGCTACGATTCATACATACTTCTTTAGCTTCCTTCACATTCATACATCTTGTCATACACACACGCCATATGACAAGATGAGAATGACAACATTAAAAAACCATGCCAAACGTATTTTACTGTAGCTACTACAAAAGCTAGTAATCCAATCACATTCACAAAATCACGTGTCAATAACTGCATTATAGTTCCTAAATCAAACTGCGGCGTGGTTACATAAAATTACAAGTCAATCCGTTGTGCAACGAGCTTTACAACCGCATTGATACACAGAGGTGGCTGTGAAGTGTTACTCAGTTAAGCGTAAGTAACTTAGTTACCATGGTTAACCGGGTTTGTCGCTGTATTTATAGCTAGCAGGGAAAGCGGGGATCCGGCTTTAAATATTACTCGACGATATTGTTACATGTTTCGCTGAATATAATATTATTGAGCGAATTAGTGTCAGGTTATTTGAATTGAATATGAAATGTTTGCAGGTATTTTGTAGGCGATTTTGAGCCTTAAAATTGTCTAACTCCTCAGATCAACTTGGTGTTTGCAAAAGTGTTTTTAAACAAAATGTGACCATAAGTAGATTTTAGGCACTCGTAGTCTCGTAGATTTTTCAGATTAATTTAATCTCAAATGTATAGATCCTGTGACTGGAATAGTTTTTTTTTATATTTAGCTGAATTACATATTCTTGATAATTATAATATAATGCATTACCTTACAAACTAAAGATCGTTGTTGTTGTTGGCTCGGACAGGTGACACTGATACTTCACTATGACTATCTGTTGTTACAGTTTCTTTAAAAGTAATTTTCGTATATTTTTGCAATAATTCATTTTTTCTTTTAAGTATTATTAATATTTTATTTTAAGCCTTTCAAATTTGGGCCTAATTACTTGGCAGATAATGTCGTACAAATTTTGTTCCATTTTTGAATTTATGCGGCAGTTAGCGGGTACCCAGAGATGGTGAAACAGGCCCTTACAGACTGACTTCATAAAATAATTCTCAATTTAAATCAGACAAAAGTTGTTAATAAAAAAAGACATTTTTTTTAAAGGTTTAAATGTTGTTGTACACGTTGAAGGACTTGCCAGTGATATTTATTTCAGTGCACTCACAGGTGGGCGGCAACACCTACGCACTATTTGCGTATCACTATTATCTCTGTTAACACATGACTACGACACGTGGTCACAACGGGTGTAAACGAAAACACCATGTGCAGATAAACATGCTTGCGTTAATTGTTATGTTATGTACGAGCAACATAACATAACAATTACGAGGGGCTCGTGGCTAAGCTATAACTACGCTGATCAAGCGATCTCCAAGGTTAGGCTACGCTTGCCGAGGTCAGTTTGTGGATGGGGACCTTTATTAACACATCGAGACCCCTCCGTGCCTCGGAGATCACGTAATGCCGTCGGTCCCGGTTGTCATACATACCTATAATAATCGTTAGTGGTAGTCAGAAGCCCAAAAAGTCTGACAACCAGTTTATCCTTCGAACATATCGGTATTGCCTAGAAATTGGGTTGCGGAGGTCTGATGGCAGTCGCTCCGTGTAAAATACTGATATTCAGCCGCATCTGGTTAGACTGGAAGCCGACCCCAACATGGTTGGGAAAAAGGCTAGGAGGATGATGTACGAGCAAACCCGTACAATCGTATAGTTTAAGTTTTATGCTGACAAGCACGCGTAACTGTAACATAATATAAAAATCACGTTTTCATAATCAAAGTAGTAGTATACTATAAACCAATAAATATACAAGTTCGCCTCGCGTCTCTTAGCATTTTTATCATCTTTTTTTGTAACTGTGTGTTATCAATCATTGTAGCATTTCAAACATTTATCTAGTTATCATTTAAATGTACCTTACCCGTACATGTTACAATATAGTATTTGACAGGTTTTCAAAAACTGTTATACGTTAATCACTGATATCTAAGGACTCTATATAATTTTTATATTTACGTTCCAAGAAAATAAAAAATAAAAAATACAAATCTAATCACCCATCGCTAGATTAAGTGGGTCTAATTCCTCAACCTGGAGGACAAAGGACATGGCTAAATCCCTATGACATGTATAAGAAAGTCTCACTAGCCGCAACATTAAAATATTAATTAATTAATTATTTTGTGCTTATAATTCTTATAGAACATTCGAGAACTGATCAAGTAATTAAAAGATTTTAAGTTGAATTTTTCAAATTGTTTGACAAAAATAGTTAATGTGGATGTAAACCTACTTTTGTAGATAATTAAATACCGTCAAACGTCAGAAATGTGACATCTGACTGATTCCAGATCTGACGTTCGTTTACTATTGTCTTTGACTCAAGTTCTGAGGATTGTAACATTTAATTGTTACAATCTAAAAAGTTCTTAAAAGAAACTTTTATCATGCGAAATACTAATATTCAGATATTAAGGATTTTTTTAATAACTAAGTTTAATGTTTATACATTATGTAGGCAGTCGCTCAAACTCAGTTTAGCCATGTCATTTATTTTTTCTATTCCAAATATTTTTAAACAACGGATATCAAGTTTACATCTACTTTACATACACAAAACGTGACAATACTAAAAAATTATAGCGCAAGAAAACCTACAAATGAAGGCCAGATTATATGAGGCGTTGCTTGCGCAGGGAGCAATGACCGCTTACTGAACGAAGACTGCCTGGCGCCGAACTGGGTGACGAGTTGGACTGTTCATATAATATCATATTTATGATGGGAAGACTGCTAAGAATATAAAACTTCCTCTTGTAAGAAACAGGGTTGTAAATGTTAACAGAACTTGCACGCTTGGTTTTAGGATCTTATCGACATGGCATGCTTGTGAACCGGTGCTATCTGTCGGGCTGGTTAGCTCTTACTGCCTACCTATTTCTTCTAAATCTTAACACTTTTTAATCTTACACCTCTACTACTGCATTTTTCTCATTTATTTTTTTCTGCATCTTACTATTAAGAAAAAAGACCCAAGACCCCTAATATAAAACCCATTCTTAAGCTTTTTGCCGTGTCGTTGGGTAAAAATTTAAACTAAGAGTTTTTACCTTTTTTTTAAAGTTAGAATGTCTGTGGAGTGTCTTGTGGGCTCTTCTCCATAAGATCCACTTTTTAGAACCGTTCAACTAGTTTGATTTTTCAAAAGTACCTATTTGTAAGGTCTAATTAAGATAAAACATCTGATTTTGACTTTAAATCTGCTTGAGAAGTAAAACCTGCTAAACATTGCACTGGTCTTCAATGTGAGAATGTTAGCTAACCCCAATGATGCCATGCCATGCAAGACTATGTTCCGTCGTGTCCACGTGAGAGTTTGAACCCGAAATGGTATTTACTCGAATTTCATGCATTTTCAGTAACAGCTGACCTCTGATGATTTTTAGAAGAAAATAGAAAACCGACTTCAAACGATTTTGTATCTTTGGAATAAGAACGGTGTACACGTAGAGCCGCCAATAGAGAATGGAGAAATCTCGCAAAAACCGCAACCTTGATGGATCAAGACAACCCATAACCACGACCACTCTGCCAAGAGTGTACGACTAAGAATAATCTTTGGAATCAATGAAGTCTAAGATTGGACACTAACCAAATTTATAGAATCATCACCTCGGGATTAAGTTCTATTAAAACAAAAAAAAAACATTATAGGTATCTCTTACTCTTTTCTCCTTTAATGTCGGTTGCAGCTTGTTGCTAAAATCAGTTGATATACAAGGTGGAAGGGACATCGACGCACAAACATCGTGACAAGGTTTCACTCAAGGTCAAAAATAAAATAACCTAGGTCATTACTGTAGAAAATTATCGGTTATTACAGATATCATTTTTAAGCGCCCAGTGTAGTGTAACGCTTCGCGGTGAATGTTATCGCGCGCGCGATCCGAAATTAAATTAAATAATTATAAATCTAATTTAGGTACATAGAAATAATGTTTTTTTTACACGTTCAAGTAAAAAAACTACAGAAAAAATTGAAAAATTGATGAAAAAAGTTATGGAAATTTTCAACGCACGAGGGTTCAGAATCATGTTCTAAACTCATGGTATTCGGATGTGCGTCGATGTCCCTTCCACCTTGTATAAATTTATACGATGATCTATGTATCAAACCAGAACTATATATACAGTTTCCTCTCCCCAATAAACTCGGGCTACTGATTATGTCTACCCTATGCCTTGTTATCAATCTGCCGAGTCTCGTTTTTAACGTTTTATACATCCATAGTTGAAATAAATAAAAAACATTTGAAGTTGAACTTGATTATTATGCAGCTAATTTGTAAATAACAGAAAAAAACAATTGCATAGGTAATGGACTAAGTAACGGCTAAAGTCTAGACTTGCAGTCATCCTAGCACCCTTTGCATTGACTTCGCGTTAAGCTCGGGAGACCCGCCGCAGATGAATGTTTTATTTTTCAACTTAGCATCGCAATTAACTGGTTTTTATTGTTTTAAAACTTAGTTTATTTCGTACATGAACTATTGAAACTGTGTTAAGTAATTAATTGAAAAATGATATTTCTCCAGATCATAATTCCTATTGAAAACAAACTCTTTTGTTCTAAAAATTAAGGAAATTCACATACACGAATGCGGTGTTATCTGCAAAATTATATCTTTGAACATTTATTCAATATTTAGATGATGGACATATAATAATTAAACTAGCTGACCCGGCAAACGTTGTTTTGCCATATAGGGGTGGGTCACCCTTATCATTTAAGGGTATGAAAAATAGATGTTGGCGGAAACCTACTCGATATGCACACAAAATTTCATACAAATCGGTCCAGCCGTTTCGGAGGAGCTTGGTAACAAACACCGCGACACGAGAATTTTATATATTAGATATAGTTAAATAGATTTCCTTATTGAAATTCGTGTCACTGGAGACATGGATTCATGTAACCGTTTATAGCAAACTATCTATTTCTTTCTAATTTCTCCCAATCCCGTGGGTATCACCCAAAATCCTTGGATACGTAAAAAAGATGCTCTTCTTAGTGTGCAAAGCAGTCCAATCCATTCAGTGGTTAAAAAATTGACAAAAAACCTAACATTTATCGGATTAGAGTAGCAATTTTACAGCGGAGACTCACGAGATAATGGGTTTTAAAAGTACTTAAATTCAGTTTACGTCATAATGTTAACACAGTTTTGTCAATTGAATTTCCTCGGAAAACATGCTTGAATTGCATTGGGTTGGTAAAGTGTTGTTGCTAATGTGATTACAAGTCCCATTTTCCCGCCAATAAAGGATGGCAAGTCGGTTTTTAGTCGGTAAAAGTCGCGACGATCGATAAGGACTTTGCGTACTACTAATTTATAAAAATAATAATAATTTCCTTTATATTCTCGTCACCATATCACAACAATTACAATGATACCCATATTGAGGGAGTTGTGAAAAAATATGTAATTCGCTATTTTGTGGCGGCGGCCATCTTGCACCGATTTTCATCAAACATAGCTAAGAAAGAACAGTCCCGAGTAATTCACCTTTCAAATAAAAAACAAAATGAAAATCGGTTAGTTAAAAACTACAACATTTACTATGACTGTACCTACCTATGTACTGTGGGAGACTGGTGCCTAAGCTAGGCTTTTGGCTTGTGTTTTAGGTCACCAGCCGGACTAACATGCACGCCGCGAGAACATTTTGTCTACGCTTATGTCGTGCTTATATTTCGTTTTCGCAGAGGAAAGAGCGAGACAAAAGAGTAGACAAAATTTTGTCGTGGCGTGCATGTTAGCCTGGCTGGACTTCCCCTCTTTGAAAAGATGTGATTGCAACGTTGCACCTATATCTTTTAATTATGATAATAGTGTCTCGTTAGTGTAGTGGTCCTAAGCACGACGGCTACGCTAGAGGTCACGGGTTTGATTCCCAAGTCGAGCAAAGTGTTAAGTAGGTAATCATTTTTTTTTCCAAAAAATCGACAAAATATTACTTGAAGCATTCAATAATAAGTAATATCATCTACCTATGCGACGTAAACCGTCGTTAGTTTTACGTTAAGTTGCCATTAGTGAATGGCCGTTGGCATTGCCGACTTATTGCCGGTTGGCACGCCAGCCGAGCTTGTAAACACCTCAACATGTACCCAACAGCATCTGCTATGCTAACACTGAGTGTATGAATCGGACAATTTGTTGCCAAAATTGTAAGCGAAATTATTTTCAATTCTCGACATAGATATCGGAATGGATTTTGTAAAGGAAGTCATCGGAATCAGCCCAAATGATGGACCGAAGGTACACTTATTGGAAAAAATGCTCTGTAATTCGCTGGTTAAAACACTAGTCGTACTTTTCTTATGTTGACTGGGTGATGAGAAAAAAAAATTTTGTTGAGAAAAATCACGCCATTTTGGCACACTTTATCTGTTTCGGAATGATTTCATAGTAAAAACTGTTAGTGTCAGTTTCGGAATGTCAAACGCACGCAATTACGGCCAATTACGGCAGATTATTATCAGTTTCATAGTGATTATCAATTTGACAGCTGTCATGTACCTCCGCTCCGGTACAAATTTGGGCTGAGTTGTATGGGCTTTTGATGACCTCTTTTGTGATTAACCCCTCTCATGCTGTTAGGAGACCCATGCCCAGCAGTTGGACGATTAATGGGTTGATGTAAGTACGTATGTAGTTATGTACGCTTATCATTTATGTGAAACATTTTATGTCATTCTGTAACATGCAACAAACAAATTCATTGCCATGTTTGTCTAAAGTTGTCCTATTTTATGATTCAAAGTTTCAGAGTAAGCTCACAAAAATAGATTGAAATAGGTAGATAAATTAAGTAACATAACTTTGGACTTATAATGTAACCATAAACTGTAAAAACTACGCTAGATCAAACAGTTCTCATGATGTAAACAACACTACTTAAATAACTAAATATTCACAACAAAAACAGTGCACACCACTATAAAATGCCAGTTCAAAAATCGAACACTAAAATCCCAACGTTCAAAAACATCACTAGCACACATGCCAATCACTGCACAAAAAATCATAGGCGCAGTGTTCAAACACAAACAGTTTTGACGGACAAAACGAGTTGCGTCGAACCTGTCGAGAGGTATCGACGTTCGTCGGATATGAGGCAATTTCCCGCCAAAAATGACCGACACAGAGCTGCCACTGATACCGTCAGGTAAAGGGAACTCGCGCTATTGATAGTGAGAGTTTGGAATGCAAATTATGCAATTGAAATTCGAATTTAAGTGTTTGAATTTCAAATATTATGCGCCTAGACACTTTTTAGCTTCACAATAACACAAACAACAATTTAACCGACGCAAGGTTTTAGGTGTGATCTGGTAAGAAATATTAAATAATTGTTTTACAAAATTATAGTAGGTACAAAGAAACTTCCTAGACAACAATTATATGCAGTACTATCGCGTATTTGGTGTGCGTTATCGGTATGTTTAAATGAAAAAAAAAAACAGGTATACCACTTTGTGTGTGTGGGAGGAATTAGTGTGAATCTTACATTTAGAACATAGTATAAAGAACTTCTGGGCGGAGTTTCAATAATTTATATCAAACTATATGTACCTGACAGCTTCAAAAAAAATTCTTTGTTTAAATAAACCTTATTACCTAGGAATACTGCACTCCAATGATTATCACTCAGTTCCAGCTCACGCGTTAAATTTTTTTTTATTTAGCTAAACGACCTATTTACCTATATCCTATGAACATAGCAAACATATAAAGTTAACCGCACTTGTCCATACAATCAGCTGTTCACTCACGTCAACGCGCCAAGTGGCAGACGAGGCAAAGTGGATTACAGCACTCAGAGGCGACTCAAGTGTCCATGTACGTCATACTGGATGTTTACTTAGCTAAATACTACTTGTGGACGCTGTACGGAACTGTACCTAACTTACTGTACCGAGAATTGCATTTTGATTCATGGATATCTGATTGTAAATTGGACACCGCTGTGCATGACTGTATTTGCTCATTTGTAACTATGAAATAAAAACCTAGTTCTAAATTCGACAATATCTGATGACTTCATTTAATTTTCGTAATATATATATACGAGTATATTACTCACGGACTAGACAAAGCGTTTTAACTAAATATTCTCGTGACTGTACATAGCTTAACTGTTACTCATAGGAGAACAAAGTACATTAGCAATACTTTGTTAAAACTTAACACAACTTAAAGTATAGTTACAAAGAAGTACCTAATATAAAAAATCTAAGTGACGATTCTTTGCATGGTCCTTTATGCTCTAAGTATACATTATATTGTACTCGTCCATCTTTGTAAATGTAACTTTCTGTAACGTGTTTTTTTACGTAATATATTACGCTGATCTATAAATATTGAATCTAAAAAGCTATAACAAGGATCACTTTATGCATATTAGTGACATTTTGCACTTTTTTTTAGTATCATAAACACAAAGCCGCCTGAGTATGTGTATTCTTGCAAATGTCGAAAAGTAGTATTAGTAATTTTTTATTAGTTTTAATAGAAAAGAAAACTTTAGTTATAAAACGTATACAGAGCCATAGAAAAGCGTGCCAAGTTAAATAATATAGAATACAATATTGTGTTACATTAAAAAGGTAAACAGTTCTGCACGTGCGCAAGTTCAAACCATAATGTCAATGGACAAACAAAATTCACTGACATTTGTGGCATAAATCGAAACTGTATTTGCAGTTCAATTGCGGTGCAAATAAACAACTTCACAGTTTAACCTTTACGTAAACGTTGGTAATGATTTCCGGGAATGTAATTTTTATTTGCATCGATTGACAAACATGTTACCGAATCGAATATTATCGATGTCATTCGAATGTTGAAACATGCTTTGCTTTTCGATACATGGGTCGGGTCTTTAAGAATGGATTTTTAAAAATCGAATGTTGGACAGACTTAAAAAAGGCATGCATATTATTACGTGAGATTTTTCCGAGTTTCAGCCGATTTCAACTTCTTTTTTTCTTCTAATTAATGGTGGATCTCCACGCGTTTTTGAGTTCGATTCGGACCAATTCGAACGTAACGCAATAGGAACCAGTGCCTCGACCATGAGTTTTTCTTACTAGACTCGCTAGCGACACGGTAAAATATTTATATGGAAAACCCTCGCCGCGCCTCTAGCGGTTACGTAAGGAACTAAAATCTGCTATGAGATAACAGCGTTTCGATGCGTAAAAAACCTATCGAAAGCCATTCGATAGAACTCATGGTTGAGGTACAGTAACGTTTAAAAACTTTTTCGTAAAATACTGCATTATGCAAATTAAAAAATCTTTTAGATAGTTCAAATCGTACCCTCGCCCTCCACAATCGCGTTTTCTACAACACCAAAGAGGCAGTAAGTAAGTATTCAACTATTCAAGGTCGTAAATAAACAGGTCAATAGCCATTATATTCCATGTAAACTACGATTAGATTCGTGGTAGTTAATACCCATATAAACCTTCCGAGAACAATCCATTATTAATCATCTAATTAATTAGCCTTGCAACAACACTTATCAATTTATTTATGACTCATTAGTTTAATGGCGTAAGCGACACTGCTGTTCCAGAATCGATTCCCGGGTTAAGCAGAGTTATCAGAATTTCTATCACTACGACGTCTGTGGTCTAGTGGTTCGAGTACCGGACTGCTGAGCACGAGGTCGTGGGTTCGATTCCGACAAGACACAAACATTTATGTGATAAACTTAGGTGTTTGTGTTTGTCTGGGTGATTCTTATGTATTATAAGTATGTATTTAAAAAAAAAAGTAAGTATATAAGTATTTTATCCATTATCTAGTACCCATAGTACAAGCTCTGCTTAGTTTGGGACTAGATGGTGCTGTGTAAAAATGTCCTAAGATATTTATTTATATCAATATACCTATGCCTCATTAGTTTAGTGTTCTAGAATCGATTCCCAGGTTAAGCAGAGTTATTAGCGTTTCTATCAAATTCTTAGTAGTCCGGAGTTTGGATTTGTACTCTGCTAATGCCAATAAGCTCGTCCTTTACATGGGACTTAAAATACCAGTGTACAGTAAACAAAACAGATAAGTATACATGCAGAAAATTACATCTGTATTGATAAAGATTGTGTAATAATGTAGGTATTACGCAAAATGTGTCAAAACGCAGGTGTTGAAGCTGCCTGTGTAGTTATCTCTTTTGTTGACTTCTCTTTCTCCTAGCCATGTTGGGGTCGGCTTCCAGTCTAACCAGGGTGCGGCTGAATATCAGTATTATACACGGAGCGACTGCTATCAGACCTCCGCAACCCAATTTCTAGACAATACCGATATTCGAAGGATAGACTGATTGTCAGGCTTTTTAGGCTTCTGACTACCACTAACGATTGTCTTATGTGTTCGTATGACAACCGGTACTGACTGCTTTACGTGCTATCCGAGGCACGGAGGGGTCTCGACATGTTAAGAATGGTCACCCATCCACAGACTGACCGCGGCAAGTGTAGCTTAACCTTGCAGATTGGTTGATCAGCGTAGTTACAACTTAGCCACGAGTCCCTCTATCTATATAATATATCTATATTGTTGACTGTACATCGTTAAACTTTTGCCTAACCTTTTGGAGATAGAAGCGCGCTGATAAATTGCCAATTTACTAAAACATCATCATCATCAGCCCATTCGTTCACTGCTGGACGTAGGCCTGTGTTAGAGAAATACTAAATTCTTACTTATATTATAAATGCAAAAGTAACTCTGTTTGTGTGTCACGCTTTCACACCAAAACTACTGGAGCAATTTAAATGAAATTAGGTATACAGATAGTCTAGAGCCTGAGAAAGGAGATGTGCTACTTTTTAATGCGAAAAACGGGCTGTAAAGGCTTGAGAGGGGATGAAAGTTATAAGAAATATCCAGACAAGCGGGCGAAGCCGCTGGCAGAAAGCTAGCACAATATTATGTTTTCTCTATTTTTACCATTTTAGTTAGTTAGGTACAAGCTCTGTGCCCACCACGTGTAAAGCCCCGGTTGCGTTAAAATAAATATTAGTAGCGTATTTCGGAACGCAGCTTTTCACTGAGGCGAAGGCACGCGAGTGCAAGCGGGATAGCACGAGATGAGATCACGGGCGCGAGCGAGATGACACGAGCTTATCCGATCGATAGCCGCAGCCGCAGAGTGCCGCGAGTGACGTCAGACGCCCGTCTCGTCATCTTTGACTCTGTTCAAAGAATTGTCACTATATTTTTGTATAGAATGAAGGCCATTAACGGTTCGATGTTTAACCGAACTATTGTAAGTTACACAGACTTGTGGTATTTTAGTCTATGGTTGAAACATGTGATATGTGCGTCATTATAGTTGACGTAAACATGTTATTGTATGATTATGATCTTACAAGAAGATAAGAGAGAAAATAACACAATGAAAATGTATTTTAGTTTTTCTATTTTGATAGAAATTTATAAGACGCAAAATAGCAGTATCAAAATTAGTCATTTAAGTAATCTTACCATATGAAATTGTACTTTATACTAAACAATATTAGGTACACATTCGGAAAACTAATACATTTAATAAAGACGTCTTTCGTTGTCAACAGGAATGAATCGATGAAAACAACCCAACATAAATGAATTAACTCGCCAATGATTAATTTGTACGCTACGTATTCGTAGACCGTCTACGAGCTACGCGCTACGGCGTAGCATTTTACTTTTATGCAGAAAATACCGTAGCAGATTGTATATTCAATTCGTTCATGGGAAAATGGCCTTTAGTGTTTAATCGCATTCCAAAAGATTTTTTTATATCTTATGTATATTCTTATGTATGTATAAACTATAATACTATCTTGTTGTATTTTTTTAAGCATTTTCCATGTTAAGATTACAAGTTATTTTTAATGAAGGCAAAATCCAGCCCGCCCGCCGACTTTTTCCTTCATTAAAAATAACTATAATACTGTAAATTTTAATCAAAATCCGTTCAGTAGTTTTGCGTAAAAGAGCATAAAATATCCAACCTTCCTCACAAATTTTCTTATTTATAATATCAAGAAGGATTATATATTTTGTGTTCTGAAGTAGACATCGAACTCGCGACCATTTTAGAAAGGGGAAGGCCGTACAGCCTTCCCTATTATATTGCGTTATTTAGGTCACTAGGCGTACGATAGTAGTTTAATGGTGTGACAAGGTCGTTAGTATTGTTTAGCATGCTTCTAGCTTTTATTCTAAAAAAATACAAATAAGAGATTTCCTTATTGATGGGTGCATTTACAAATTTTTTTTTTTATAAACACAAACAATGAGATCCTTTACCAATTAGTAAAAGTAAGTCATACAAATATTTGGTCTTTGTAACTTTTTTCATCAGTTTTTTAATTTTTTCTGCAGTTTTTTTTTACTTGAACGTATAAAAAATCATTATTTCTATTTACCAAAATTAGATTTATAATAAAAAAATCATTATTTCATTTATTTCAGATCGCGCGCGCGATAACATTCACCGCGGAGCGTTATAATCGCGTTTTTAGCAATGCACTGCGTGGTAAAAGATGTCAATATCTGTAGTAACAGATCATTTTCTACATGAATGACCTAGGTCATTTTATTTTTGACCTTGAGTGTAACTTTGTCACGACGTTTGTGCGTCGATGTCCCTTCCACCTTGTATAAGATTACTACAGCACGTGCTCATGGAATGCAGTAGTATGGCAGATCAACGGGCACAAAATATTCGAAACCCAGCATCGCTTGCGGAAGCCTGCAGCAGTCTCAACAGACTGCTGGCCTTTTGCGAGGGCCTGGGCTGGTTCATTATCATCATCATCAGCCGATTAATTATCCCACTGCTGGGCACGGGTCTATTCTCAGTATGAGACGGATTAGTCCACCACGCTGGCCTAATGCGGGTTGGCAGACTTCACATGAGAAAGAAAATGAATTTATTGGCACAAAAACGAAAAGGTCACTTAAAATAACATAAATTTAATAAGACTAACAATATAATTACCCAGATACCTAGTCTTTGTGTCAAAAGGGCCACAGCTCAGCATAATGTCAGCAGTGATAGGGACTAGCACCTCACGCTGATTTTCAGCTGCAACCCACGGTTGCCATACGCTCGAACGACAAATACTCTAAATAATTTTTAACAATAATACCATGCCGTCGAGATAATCTCTCAGGCCTGCAGGTTTCCTCACGATGTTTTCCTTTGCCGTTAAAGCGAGTGATAATTACGCACATGATTTCGAAAAGTCAGAGGTGCGTGCCTTGGATTCGAATTCGAGACCTTTGACATGGCAGTCCAGTGGGCTGGTTGGAATAGGGAAAATTTGACATATACAAAGGCCCAATCATGAGGCTAAGTGCGGAAAATCCCCAGCAAAACTGACTAACTAAGACAACTAAAGCCTTAAACTAAAATATAAACATTTCTATCCAACATAATAAATTCCCACCAATTGGAATATCTGGAGCATTCTGACCCATTTAACGGTACATTCATAATACATACACATAATAGAGATTACGCCATAAGTTTAATTTTTAAACGCGTCCGGTCCCGGCCGGCTGTAAACCTCTTAACATACGATAGAGGGCGCCCTCACGCATTTTAATTGGCCCGTGTTAATATTATAGACGATGTAATTGCGTAATTTTACTGAACGAAGCGGTATATTGTTTGTGTGTGGGGCACGTGAAATCTGGTTTGTTTTTTTTACTATAATTTTAACGAAAGCAGGTTTATTTAACTGTCTGGTTCTGGATCCGATATTTAGGTCGAACCTAGCCCTGCAGTTTGAGTTTGTCATGCTCACTTAAATGTTCTGCTGATGGTGGCGTTGTATGTCGGGTCTTTTTACATGGTTGTGTCAAACGGCGCCGATACACACGTCATGCTCGTGAACGGTTGTTGTCTGTCGGGACTGGTCAGCTCTTACAGCTATGGCTATTTTCTTTTCTTTTCTATTTTATTAATCCTTACACATCAAACTGCAATAGACTCATATTATTCACAACAAAAAAAATTGTTACTGTCTCACTATCTTTTTTTAAAAGAGTGACTATGGAGTTTCTTGCCGGCTCCTCTCCATAAGTCCTACTTTTTTGGAACCGAGCAACTAGTTTGACTGTTCAAAAGTGCCTATTTATATGGTCTATTTGAAATAAAATATTTTGAATTTGCATTTGAATTTGAATTTGAATTTGAATTTGAATTTGAATTTGAATTTGAATTTGAATTTGAATTTGAATTTGAATTTGAATTTGAATTTGAATTTGAATTTGAATTTGAATTTGAATTTGAATTTGAATTTGAATTTGAATTTGAATTTGCATTTGAATTTGAATTTGAGCGAGTGTTATTGGGTTTTTCTTTGAATTCACCGTAGCCCGGAGTTTGGGTTTGTGCCCGGTTAATTGCAATAGACTCGCCTCGTATTACATGGGACTTAAACATACCGGCGAAATGTGGGTACACTTCTGCTTAACCCTTTCCAAATAATACTCGGTTGTGAAAATTATTATTATTATTATAAACTTTATTGTACACCAACAAAAAAATACAAAAGATATAACACTAATGTAATTAAAACATACAATGGCCTTATCGGTATCTGCGATCTCTTACAGGCAACCTTTGGATGGACATATCGAAAAAGTACTAAAAATGGGGTTGAACACGGTGCAGAAAAAGATACATTAATATATAAACATATATATATATGTATACATAACAATTTAACATATATATACCATTATAGTTATTATCAGTCAATACAGTAATTAATCTAGTATATCTATGAGGTTATCCCCAGCCTCGCCACGTCGGGCTGAATGCTGTGTTAAATTTGCAAGGCTTTGCTAGGATTGATACCCATAGCGAGCTTCGGACCGCTAGACCAACGAGGTAGTCAAATTTAATAATAATTATAGGAATTAAAAATAAAAAAAAACACACGCAATCGCATGACGATATTTCGACATCAGATAACGAGGGTAGTTTAATATTCTGTCAGGCGTAAAGCAAATTAAGAAAACATAATTAAGTTTTAACTATAAAAAAGCGCGGTAAGTGTTGGATATTAATTTGGTTGGGGCATAAAATTAAAATTTATAACTTTTATGTTTTTAGTCAAAAAAAATCGTAAGCTTTCAAGCTATCAAACAATTCTATAAATTCTTACAATAAATAATAAAATGACAATATTATAACGCATTTCGCAACAAACGCCTTAATTCATAAAATAATTATAATAACACTAGCTATGCGCCAGCGGCTTCGCCCGCATGGTCTGGATATTCCTTATAAATTATAGCATAATATGTTACTTGGTAAAGATATAGCTTTCTAATGATGAAAGAACTTTTAAATCGGTCCAGTAGTTTCGGAGCCCATTTATTTATTTATACTTTTATGTACACTAGCACATAAGGCGGACTTAATGCCATATGGCATTCTATGCCAGTCAACCTTTGGGTTAAATTTAAAAATAATATAAACATTAAACCCATTCAATTCAAACAAACGACGATGACGACGACGACGACGTCGACGTCGTCTGTGGTCTAGTGGTTTGAGTACCGGACTGCTGATCACGAGGTCGTGGGTTCGATTCCCACAAGACACAAACATTTATGTGATGAACTTAGGTGTTTGTGTTTGTCTGGGTGTTTCTTATATATTATATGTATGTATTTACAAAAAATAGTATATAAGTATTATATCCATTGTCTAGTACCCATAGTACAAGCTCTGCTTAGTTTGGGACTACATGGTGGTGTGTAAAAATGTCCCAGGAATTTATTATTTATTTATTTATTAAACAATCAAATCTTTCCTATTTATAATGTTATTATAGTATAGATAAACTAAATAACTTACATTTTTCAATATGTTTATGTGTTCTGAATCATTATAACCTAAAATGCTAAGTTTGATCTTGACCATTTTACATAAAGGAGAATTCATCGAAATCGGCCCAAATGATGTACCGAAGGTACACTAATTGGAAAAAATATCCTGTATTACGCGGGTTAAAACTCTAGTCGTACTTTTTTTAATGTTGACTGGGGGATGAGAGAAAAACTTTTAATTTGAGAAAAATCACGCCATTTTTGCACACTATTATCTGTTTCGTAATGATTTTATAGTAAAAACTGTCAGTGTCAGTTTCGGAATGTCAAACGCATGCCATTACGGCAGAATAATATCAGTTTCATAGTGATTTCATGGTATCAACTTGACAGCTGTCATGTACCTCCGGTACAAATTTGGGCTGAGTTGTATGGGCTTTTGATGACTACCTTTAGGAATCTCTCCGAAATTATGTTTTGCGATGGGGAGACTCAATGAAAGCTTTTTATGCATAGGAGTCAGATAAATATCTACCTGAAAGAATCCATTTATTAGACTGTCCATGAGGAACTTCCACGAGGGAAAAAGAGGTGGAACTTAATAATGCACAACGCAACGTTTTTCTAAAGCCCCAGGGGCTTAATTATGGACATGTAAAAGTCTCTTTTAAATTAAATTATAATGTTGTTAATTGAAAACAAGGGAATGCAAGCCTGGTTATATAATATTCAAGCTTGCATAATATAGAAAATATAGTATTCAATATCGCGTTTAATGAAACTTATAAATTGTGAAACTACCTCATTAGCTGTGGTAAACGCCACTGCTACGTTTGAGGTCCTGGGTTCGATTCTCAGGTCCAGCAAAGTGTTTAAGGGTGTTTATATTACCTATATTCTCAGTAACAATTCTGTCTGATTTTTTTGACCGGTTTAGGGAATAGGCCTGTCCAATATTATATGGAATCTAAACATACTAGAAAACTATAGGTGTACATTGCTACAACTCTGCCTCACCCTTAGGGGAATACAAGTATGATGGTATGTTATAAATTATGAAACTCTTGCCATTAAATTATTTTAACAGCAATATTTTTTTACGATTTTGTGGAAATCCTTGGGCATGTTTTGTATAATTATCATCACCACACTATTTTAAACTAAGTCACCCGCTTAGTGTTTATTCGGGCCAATCTTTGAACCTACTGTATGGATTTTCATGCCATGCGATTATCTAGAAAGAATAAACGCTATATTTTGTAAACCCGTTCGAATGCAGAGCAGGGCCTGTAGGCAAGTTGCATTTTGACAAACGAATGGAAACAAAATTTATGGTAATGACACATACTTTCTATTCGTTTGTCGATTCGAATGTCAAATTGCATTGTCTGGGCGCCTAGGGGGGATGGACAAGTTGCATTTCGACATTCGAATCGACAAACAAAATGTATGTAAATGACATTAGTGACAGCCCGATTTGTCAAAAGCTTCTCTCTCTCTCATTTCCATACATTTTGTTTGTCGATTCGAATGTCGAAATGCAACTTGTCTAGCCCCCTATGTCGCTAGTAAATACTAAAGAAGCTGAAACTTTAATGTGTATATAGCATTGGAAAATATACAGAAGCATTTTAAAATACTAATAACCGTTATATTTAAGAACACGCTAACAGGTGATTATAAACGATTTCAAAGTGGAAACGTGTAAACATGATTATAGTCTTATAAATAGTATATGGAAATTAAAACGAATGTAGAATACAATCAAACTTTCATGATTCATACTAGCTATTAAGCAGTTTTGTCAACGGTGTGTGAAGTCTGCCAACCTGCACTAGACCAGCATGATGTATTATATCCTGGTCACTCGAGAAAAGTTCGTGCACTACTATGCACGAGTCTTCCCTTCTCCTTCCCGAGTCTTCCTTCGAACCACTTCAACCTGTCACTTTCTAGTGTGATATGATTATCGTCAACCAATCAGGGTTATCCACGAAACCCTCATGTGCTACTGTGCATGTGTTTGAAGTGTGATGCAGAGAAGCGTTCCTAACACCGTAGTGATGCAATTCCCTGGTTAGAGTTTCATGACGAATGCAATCGAATGCCGCAGAAAATGCCCAAACCATCGTATGAATCCTCCCACGTACTCCTAGATGTGTCCTAAAATTTCAACACTGGCATCGGTTTGGAACCCCAAAAGGAAGAACTGTTTGATATTTAATAATTTGTTTTTATGAAATAATTTACCTATGCATAATCTAGAGAATTCGATAATTTTGGTAATCACTGGTAACACAGAGATAGGTCTAAACTAAGTGGGGTCAGATGTGCTACTTGATATTATTTGTTAATATATTATTATTTTTATTATTATTTGCATTTATTTCAGGCAACAAGGCCTATATAAAAATATATAATACAATACTTATAAAACTTAAAAACATTAAATAATATAACATATATAAAACAATAAACCTATCACTATTTTACACTCAAAGTCGGTGTATGTTGTACGGTGCTTGGTATACGGCCTCGGAAGCGCCGTAACACTACACCTTTCGGCCAATACTCCTCCTGGCCTGGCCATATAGCTGGACATTGGAGTAAACGGATAACCGTTAGAGCAAACGAGTTCTTGAGTGGAGACCACTAGGCAAGCGTAGTATGGGACGCCCGCGAGGGCCAGGTGGACTGACGACTTTTGAAAGGCAGTTGGCAATGACTGGATGAAAAGAGCTGAGAATCGGGCTCTGTGGCGTTCACTAAAAGAGACCTACGTCCAGGAGTACTACCCGGAGGACTACAGGCTGAAGATGATGAAGATAAAGCTTGACGTGGGAATCGAAAGAGTCGAAACCTGCTGCTGATGGAATGCTGATATCAGCAAGTATTCCATATTTATTACGAGACTTTATTGCACTAATTGATATACATTGACGTATTCATGACGTATGGACCTTAGTCTGCCCATAAAAATATGGGTGTTTTATGTCGTTATAAAATCAATTAACACACCTTAAACCTTGCTTAAGTGGTGGCCTAAACAGAACTTTATAGCTACCAAACACTGTAATATACTGTATCATGCAGTCTAGTAAAAAGTTCTTTACAAAGGTGTCTTATAACGATATCATCACGATTTCCCGAAATGTAAAGCAGTAATGTACTAGGTACACCCACATTTTGGTGGTATATATATTTTTTTATATTACTAAGGTTGCAAACAAGCGGCCCGCCTGATGGTAAGCGGTTACCGTAGCCTAAGGACGCTTGCAACACCAGGGGTATCACTTGCGCATTGCCGACCCTAAAAACCCCTTAGATGTTTATGGAGGATTCACTGCACCTACACTCCCAGAGTTTAAGGAAATATTCCTCTTACTGCCAGCGTAGCGCATCCTTAGGAGCTCGGGTAACCTTACTCACTGCAGGAACACAACGCACAATGAAGTGTGTTATTTGGCTGCAGTTTTCTGTAAGGTGGAGGTACTTCCTTAGATGGGCTGCTCCAGATTTGAGCCAGCAATGGCCGCGGCCTACCTTTCTTATCCAATTATATTTTCAAAGATTTAAAGATTCATTCATTCATTCATATTTTATCCAATTGTATATTATATTTAGCAATTTATCTGGGTGCCGTTTCGATAAGACTATAGTTTCCGAATCTGCGATCGTTCGTTAAATTCCGAAGTTCCATGCTATCTTTCACGATAAAATTATGATCGAATTTGTGATTAACAACATTTAAACGATTTGTTCCGTGCCCGCACCTTTGGTCAATTTTGAAAGGTTGGCATTTTATCTGGCTCCAATAATAATGCATTTATTAATACGAACCTTAAAATATCCTGCCATCAGTTTGCGTGGGTGTCATAATAGGTGCCTGAACAATGTCAACAACGTTATGTGAATAACGTACAACACGTTTATACATATATATAAATAAATAATGCACTATACATACATACACTGCACTATATATAATGCACTATACATACATACACTGACCATCTCTGGGGGGCTAGACAAGTTGCAATTCGAAATTCGAATCGACAAACGAATAGAAAGAAAAAGTATGGAAATGACATTAGTGACAGCCCGATTTATCGAAAGCTTGTGTCACTTTCATAGATTTTTTTCTATTCGTTTGTCGATTCGAATGTCAAATTGCAACTTGTCCAGCCGGGCTAACATGCACGCCGTGAGAACATTTTGTCGACATTTATGTCGTGCTTTTGTGTCGTTTTCGCACAAGAAAGAGCGAGACAAAAGAGTAGACAACATTTTGTCGTGGCGCGCATGTTAGCCTGGCTGGCCTCCTGTATCGGTTAGGTTAAGTTTGAACTGCGACCAAACAAAGGCAGAAACGAAAAATAATGTGTTAAATTGTTAGACAATCTTTAGAGAGTTTACTTTAAAAAAAATACGGTGAAATTTATAACATTACCCCATTGAAACATTATACACTACATTTTCCATTGAATGATAATGACGTGATAATTTCCTTTGCTTGTAAAAATGTACAGCACCTAGCAATCAGCGGTAGATATGATGACCGTTCCACGCTCACGATAGTAGAGGTCGATGTTCCAAAGAACATTTACCGTCTACCATAGTACATGGAAGGTTACAAAATGCGATCAATACTTCGCCAATAAACGGGCGAAGGTTGTTGCAGAATAGACAAAGACATCAATGGTATTATAAATGCTTGCATACAAGGCTCTGTACCTACTACTAGTAGTGATTGACTTGGTGAGATTTCATTGCAATCTATTTCTGCTGTGCAACACTGAGCCTAGTGATATAACGGTCGTAGATCTCGATTTCGAAACCAAGATAAAGTTTTTTCTTATTATTAAACGGTGAAGAAAAACATCGTAAGGAAAAACCTGCATCCGAAAGAGATTTTCTCGACGGCGTATGAACTCTGCCAATGATGGGATTATCATTTCAGAAAGTAAGAATTTCTTGCACTAAAGCTTGCACGCCATATTCGACTATTGGTTTTACGTAGATTGCCCTATGTCATATTCTATTTGGCTACAACCCGCAGAGCCAACTTTCAATTCATACCTACATGTTTGTATAAATCTCTCTATCAGTTACCCTAGTGCAAGTCGCTCGAAACTCCCAGACAATTGGCATCGAGCAAATGTTTGTTCCAATATTTGTTCAAATGTAGCCTAGTTTGGATGTTTGGGCTAGATTCGGCTGACAATAAATCGGTCTTGATCTCCTCACCACTTAATTCATGTTTGATCAAGGAATCAAGATAGTTATTAAGATAGAGATAGAGATCGCTAATTATGATAGTGATTGTAACATTTCAATGAAATAGGAGTATTTTTGATCCGTAAAATAATACATTAGGCAGAAAATATTTGTCTATTTTAGGGCGTGCATTTCTGTGTAAATAATACGGCTGAATATTATTAGTATTTTACACAAGGTAAATATCACCGGTGATAGGATCACCACAAAGAGAGAAGTTCAAAGGTAAGAAAATCCAACAATGGGTGAAGTTTGACTGTGAATGATTCATCATCATCCACATCATCAGGCCATCATTGGATCTCCAAGACCAAACTATTGATTACTACGACCTGTCTAATGATGTCTGACTAGAACTGATCTACGACCTACTAGATAGTGTAATATGCTCTCTATATTTATCTTATACCAAGAATATTCGACCAAGACAAGTAGATTGATGGATTCAATCGCTTCACGAGGTCAGCGAAAGAGATCTTCTCGAGAAATTGCAAAGAAGTTTTACATTTTAATTTCCAATAAGCGTTTAAACTGTGTATGTGCCCGTTTCAAAAAAGTTGATCTCATGAAGAAAAATCCAGTAACTCTAAAAGTCAATATTTACATTTAAAAAAGATGAAGTTACTTGTGCAACGAGTGCAGTTATTTTTTATTCAAATAAAGAATTCACCATCAAATAACCTTCTAATTTTTACGACAAAGCCACAAAAATAGACGCAATAAATAATACTTAATTGATATTGCAAACCACTTGTTAGTTGTCGCACATCGGGATGACGTCCATTCCAATTTAAGCTTTATGACAGTGTAATAAAATCCAAACAGCGCGTCATATAACTGAGTCATATCTCATATAACACTTGACCGCTTGATATGCAAATTAATGTTATTCAATTTTACTTTTCTATCAAAATAATCAGATCTAGTCGTAGTGAGAATGCGATGACACGATATTGTATAAATGATGTATCGAGGTGCATTAAATAGAGGGGCTCGTGGCTAAGTTATAACTGCGCTGATCAACCGATCTGCAAGGTTAAGCTACGCTTGCCGCGGTCAGTCTGTGGATGTGTGACCATTCTTAACATGTAAGAATTCTCAGAGAGCACGTAAAGCCGTCGGTTCCGGTTGTCATACGAACACTTATGACTATCGTTAGTGGTAGTCAGAAGCCCAAAAAAGCCTGACAACCAGTCTATCCTTCGAATATCGGTATTTTCCAGATATTGGGTTACGAAGGTCTGATGGCAGTCGCTCCGTGTAAAATACTGATATTCAGGCGCATCCTGGTTAGACTGGAAGCCGAACCCAACATGGTTGGGAAAAGACTTGGAAAAAGAAAAAGAAAAGATTGACAATACGTCATAAACTTAGCTATGACGTCATCAGACGAACACATGGACTGTACAATTAGGTTAGTATATATATTCCTAGTGCACTTTTACTGTTCAGAGCAATTTAGGTGTCAGTGCATGACACGCGTGCACTGTTATTAGCGAATGGACGACGCAAACAGTGTAACAAGTGTGTCATAACTCTGTTTTATTATATTACTAGCTTCCCGCCAGCGGCTTTGCCCGCTATCCCTCGGGAATCATACATTTTACCGGGATAAAAGGTAGCCTATATCACAGAATAAATAATAACAGAATGGCCACTCTCCGCCCCTCCCTAACGTCAGATACCTCAGGTCCCCCGCATCCTGCCGGTGTTCTTGCCGGACTGCCAACAAACCCTACGCACCTTCACGCACACATTTGCACGTGTACAAACGTAATTTTGACAAGTTTGACATTTGATATTGTAGTGTGCAGCGGTATCGGAAAGTTTGTATGGAGTGTCACAGGTGTGCCTATATGCTATTCCAGACTATAATATATCTCTGTGCCAAATTTCATCCAGATCCGTTCAGTAGTTTTTGCGCGAATGAGTAACAAACATCCATCCATACATCCAAACTTTCACATTTATATTATTAGTAGGATATATTAGCTTTCCGGCAGCGGCTTCGCTCGAGTAGAAATTTATGTTCTATCCAACGTATACAAAAACTCGACAAATTATATACTAAAACCTTCCTCGAAAACCACTCTATTCATTGGTGAAAACAGCATGAAAATCGGTGCAGTAGTTTTTGAGTTTATCGCAAACAGACAGACGCGGCGAAGGACTTTTTTTTATAATATGTAGTGATAGTGATACTATTTATAACTGCATTGTTATCTGCAGTCTTCTAGTTATTCCCAGTACCGAGGGAATTTCCCAAAATCGTTTCTTACTGAATGCCTACTTTATAACTATCCTTCTAGAGAGAAGAGGAGCCTTCTAATACAAGCAATTCCTTGCTTAAAAGGTGTTCTCCAAATATTGTACTCGAACGCATTTATATAATTGAAATAAACCGATCATAGTCAAAATGTCCACTTATGAATACACAATTGAAAATCAAAGAGGAGTTAAGAAAACTTGATAAAGATAAGACAAACAGATCAAGAGTTCTGTTTGTTAAGCTATTGCATAGCTTTTATCGCGGGCCTTGAGCGTGGGGACCGAATCCAGAAATTCCGTAACGAAAAAAACCTAACACCCCCCACTCCTACTGCATTAATAAAATAAATAAATAATTATAATTGCATAAGTTGATAAAAAATGCTATGCAATAGCTTTACCGCGGCAGTCTCCGAGTGCCACACGTCTTTTTTTTATTATATAAAGAAAATACATAGCAAGATATCTCTGTTTACCCTTTCGGGGCATATAGACGTGATGGTAGGTACGTTATGTTTGTATATTCAGTACCTATGGATGTAAGTAAACTCTCCAATGGCACACCTGGTGGAAAGTGGGTACGGCACAATAAAAACTGCTGCAACGGAAGATAACCTTTACGATGCCAACTATACGGACTAAATTCATGTGCATTCATGACTTCAACATAGTATAGATTTACCTGTCATAGAATATGATAACACCCTTTGGTGAATAAAAAGCGTTTTAACAGGTATGATGATACCAATCTCTGGATAATCATTGTCACAAGATGGAGATAGGGCGTTATTAAAGGTGGTAACATTTCGTTGCTAGGGTTTGTCTAGAGTAGTATCACGACTCGGTCGTGAAAATTCTAAAAAAAGCTTTCAAAATATTAGATTGTAATAAATAAAAACTAAAGCTCAAGTCATAGGCTGTCGTTTTAAATCATTTCAATCTAATATTTTTCTTCCTCCGATTTGTACAGCCGGGTTAAAGTTAGCTCGTGCCAACTTCAACCCGGACAATAAGTTTGGCGCGAACTGTACATCTTTATCGAATTTATAAGAAATACCCAGACGTGGGCGAAGCCGGTGATGGAAAGCTAGTCTGCTCAATAATTGAACTGGCTGTGATAGCTTTGTTATATGACCATTGGATTGCTGCATCTCTGACTTTTCAAAACCCTTTACGTAATTATAATTATTATCACTTCGGTAAAGGAAAACATCGTAAGGAAACCTGCATGCCTGAGAAAATTTCTCGACGGCATGTGAAGTCTGCCAACCCGCATTTGGTGAGCATGGTTGACTATAGCCTAATTAATCCCTCTCATACTGACAGGAGACCGGTTCCCATCAGTGGGACAGTATATGGGTTCATGACAATGGCATATTTAGATTGAGCTTAAGTTTTTTTATCCCCCTGATCCACTTCGTATTCAGCAACGCCAATAGGTAAAGTATATATGACTTCATGTATTAAACTTCGCAGTACTTTTTCCGTAATTATACAAAGTTATTTTTACTTCTTGCGATCACTGATAGATGACGTAGGTGGGATGTCCGCAATGTGTTGGTAAATCGCATGTATGTGATGTATATATGTATCATTAGAATTGCTATTGTTGCACCAAGGGCAAGGCCGAGGGAAAACTAACTTGCCTCAAGTTAGTTTGGTCACCTTCCCGAAGCATCAGACCACCAGAAGAGAGGTCAACGACGAGGGCGTATAGAAAGTTCTTCTAAGACGGTATTGGTCCATAATGTGAGTATTAGGAACCTCTCGATAACCGCTAATCGCCGGATAAATACAAAAATGGAACAAAATTTGTAAGGAATTATCTGGCAAGTAATATGTTTTAAAGATTTTGCGATTTTTCTAATCATTGCTGCACCGCAATAATAATGTGTATATTGTTTGAATGCTGCTGAAACTAAGAGCAGATCCAGGATCCAGCCTTCGAGTCCAAGGGGAGTGGTGAGAAGCTCATGACCACCCTCCCCCCCCCCCCTTAGCCACGCTTAGTCGTCCTAGCCTTCCACCAGTATAAAGTAGGCTAGGCAAGGCAGGCTCTAGAATTAATCTTCTTGTGAGTAGCGTATGTGTTTGTTTACTTTCTTATTCATTTTCGAGCAAGGCCCAGCTAAGGGGGGAGGGGGTCATCAGCCCCGTAACCCTTGGACTGTAACACTAGTGCACAATAAGCAAAGAACCGATACTCAATACTTTATTCAGTAGCCCCAATCCCACGATAGTGGGGACGTCAATGCATCAATCGCGGATCCAAGTTTAATTGAAAGCGCAATTTATGCAAATAGAATCAGCTTCTTACTTCATGTTCCCACGGGTCATGTAATCTGGGATATCGCTCGATAATTGTTCTCTATCCAAGCCGACCATCTGCTGTTTACATTAGCATAGAAGCCTTTAAATGAGGACTGGAAGTTCTAGATTGGTTCGTCGATATCTTCGTTACACTAGTGGTCGTTACTGTTACGTAGCTCCTGTGTTCGATTCCCAGGTCGGGCAGTGTTATTCAGACTTTCTTTACAATTCTCAATAGCAGCTCGGATTTTGGATTGCCAATAGGCTCACGCATTTTTATAATTGTACATTACGAAACCTCTATCTAACCCACCTGGGATGTAGTCGTCATGGTATGTTATATTATGTTCAGGAAAACTTAAACAGCATGCTTTAAAACTGTTTAGCCGCGTCAATATTTTCTGCTCGTAAAGGCATTGACAATCGGCAAATCTGTACTAATAATAATTGTAAAGCTAAAAATTTTTTTTGTTTTTTTAAGAGAAAAATTGTTTGAGAGTTAGATAGCCTGTTTAATCAAGAAGACTATAGGCTAAATCATCACGCTACGACCAATAGGAGCGGATTACCAATAAAAAATGTTGCAAAAACGTAGGAAATAATTCAACATCTACGGGAAAAAATTCCCGAGCAAAGGCTAGTTCATAAATAAAATGTCAAAGAACTTCACGAAAACCGGGTTAGCTGAGTTGATAACACGATAATGATAAACAATACCTATACAAACGCCACCACGTGTATACTATTAATTGATTCGGTTATGAAGTGACTGACAAATCGATGCATCGATACCGAACGTGTATGCACCGCACTCGTGTGGTGTAAATCGATTGTTCAGTTCATATTGCCCTCAATCGGTTGCTGTTGTGGCTTAATCGCATTAAGTAGCCCCACACTAGCTCACTGGGTTAGTAGGAAACTAATGGCAGTAGAGAACAGAAAAATATTTATAACATCACGCCTGTATTTCCCAAAGGGTTAGGTAGAAGTGTTCTTAATGTACACCCAAATATGTATGATGAAATAGGGGCCCAAATCAAAACTCCCGGACTGTTACTGAGAATTGTATAGAAAAAACTCAATAACACTGCTCGACCTGGAAAACGAACCCGGGACCTCAAGCGTGGCAGCCGCGATTACGAACACTAGGCAAATGAGATAGAAGAATATTCCATAAGTAATGTGATAACTATGCTTTATATAAATGTATAATGATGGATAATGAATTGTACGAAGGGATATAAATATTTTAGAAATAACATATTCACAGTATTAGGCATCATTTCTAGCCAATAAACGTTCAGAATCATTACGCAAGGCTGCGCAGTATTAGCGGCTAATTGGTCTAAAAGCTGGGGGCGTATTGTCGGTGCCCGCTCCATTAGATCAAAACAGAATACCGGAATAGATTTTAATGCAGTTGATTTTAGTCCGTCAGTTTAGACGATGTTGTTCGCGTAAACTAAGTGGCCGCTTACAAGCTTCATTCACACTTTGAGTATCATTCAATTCTATTTAGTATCTTCTATATTAGTACTAGCTTTCCGCCAGCGGTTTCACCCGCTGTCCCACGGGAACCATACATTTTACCGGGATAAAAAGTAGCCTATGTGCTATTCCAAACTATAATCTATCTCTGTGCCAAATTTCATCCAGATCCGTTCAGTAGTTTTTGCGTGAAAGAGTAACAAACATCCATCCATCCATCCATCCATCCTCACAAACTTTCACATTTATATTAGTAGGATAACCTTACTAATATTATAAATGTGAAAGTAAGTCTTTCTGTGTCTGTCGTGCTTCACGTCGCTACTGAACCGATGTAAATGAAGTTTGGTACAGATAGTCTAGAGCCTGAGAAAGAACATAGTAGGCTACTTTTTAATGCAAAAAAAGGATGTCAGGTGTTGAAATGGGGGATGAAATTTATAAGACATATTCAGACCACGCGGGCGAAGCCGCTGGCGGAAAGCTAGTTTTTTATAAAATTTGATCGACCAACGCACAGCTAAAACCTCTGGATCTAGAAGCATGAAAACTTGCAACTGTCAAACGGATTTAGCTGAAATTTGGAATAGAGCTACTTAAAAATAGCTTGCTGGACACGGTTCTCCTCCCAGTATCAGAGAGATTAGGCTGCAGTTCACCACGCTGCGCTGGCCTAATGCACCCGCATTCACATGCCGTCGAGAAAATTTCTCAGGCATGCAGATTTTCTCACGTTAAAGCGAGTGGTAATTACACACATGATTTCGAAAAGTCAGAGGTCAGTCTTGGATTCGAAGTCGAGACCTTTGACTTGGCAGTCGAATGGTCATATTACTACATAGACATGAGTCTCTTACCTTCCACATCCTATTTAAATTACGGCAAAAACTGCATTTTACGCGAGCGGAGCCTGTGGTAAGTACTAGTGGTTCGTTTTACATTGAACTTCAATTAAATTGAGCTCGCTACAAACAACAAGTTGAGCGTTCGTATTAAAACAGTGTTGCAGAAATTGCCCCATGATCCTCGGGGCTTCGATTCTATACATATTTACACGGACAAACAAACAACTGCAAAAGTAGGTCACCGTGTAAGCAAGCTAGCATTTATTGCAAAAAACCGTTTCGCTCGCAAATCATCGTTGCATAGGAAGTGCTCGCATGTTTTCCGCGTCGGAGGGCGAGTTTTGAATTAAATGGTACCTATAAAAACTTTTGTTTAGGAAGTGTATTTATTATGTAATCATTTCTTACTAATACGAGTTATAGCATCGCTGATCAAGCGATCTGGGGGGTTAGACAAGTTGCATTTTGCCATTCGAATCGACAAACAAAATGTATGTAAATGACATTAGTGACAGCCCGATTTAACGAAAGTTTGTGTCATTTCCATACATTTTGATTGTCGATTCGAATGTCAAAATGCAACTTGTCTAGCCCCCCAGCAAGGTTTAGCTGCGCTTGCCGAGGTTAGTCTGTAGATGGGTTAATACTGATATCCAGCCGCATCTGGTTCGACTGGAAGCTGACCCCAACATGGTTGGGAAAAAGGCTAGGAGGATGATGATCTTACTAATACGAGTATTATAAAGGCGAAACTTTGGATGCTTGTTGCTCTTTCACTGCTAAACGGCTAAACCGATTTAGCTGAAAGTTGAAATGGTGATGGCCTATACTATGGATTAGGACAGAGGCTACATTTTAATACCGAAAAATCCATAGTTTCTTCGGGAAACGGGTTCAAATTTCCTAACTACAAGGGTTAAACTGCGGCCGAAAGCTAGTTTATTATTATCATGTCAGTCTTTTAAGCGATGACACCTGTGTTCCAGTGGTTCGAGTACCGGACTGTTTCATCATGAGGTCGTGGGTTTGATTCTCACAGGACACGCATAGTCTCACTATCGGTTTAAAAAAGCTTAAAAGCGTTTTTATTCTCGCATGAGTAATTTCAGGGCCTATTTCACAGGTTATTGTTAAGTTCCCGTTAAATTACTTAGCAGATAATTTTATACAAATGTTGTTCCATTTTTAAATTTATCCAGCGAGTAGCGGCTATCCAGAGTTGGTGAAAAGGGCCTTTAATATTCCACACAAAACACATAAATAAACAAATAAAAATACCTTTATATTCTCACGGGGTACTCTCACCAACTGTAAAAACACTACTATAAGTATCGATACCTATGCACTATGATTTACGACTAAACTATTATAATACCTACGCGGTTACGCACTCTTAATACAACAAAGTGACCGACCAATCAGTCAATTCCGAGTCAGGTCACGATGAACGTTTACATCCTGCGATTTGGTCGCCCTGATTGTCACTACACGGGTCTGCGAGTGTTGATCTACATGTTCCTTTGTTCCAAATTGGAGTCGACAGGACTTGCAGTGCGATTTATAGCTTGAACTGCCAATGATGCTAACTAAGGTTATGAGATGATAGGGGTATTTTTCTGAATGATAGACCAAGGACTGCCACGTTGGTCCCAAGTGCGACTACTACGCTAGAGATCCTGGATTCCAATCCCGAGTCGAGCAAAGTGTTGTTGGGTTTTACTGTGAAATTCCCAGTAGCAGCTGTGAGTCTGGATTTGTGCCCGATCGATGGCAATAGGCTAAGCTAAACACAACTGAGGGTGTACATTAGTACAACTCTGCCTAATCCTTTGGGGAATACAGGTGAGACAAAAGTTATCATCAATAATATACACAAAACAACAGACCTGCCACCTGCACCTAGATTCAAAATTACATAATTAAAGTGCCTGTATAGTGTATATCCTTACATATACTATAAATGAGAAAGTAACTTGACGACGTCTGTGGTCTAGTGGTTCGAGTACCGGACTGCTGATCACGAGGTCGTGGGTTCGATTCCCACAGGACACAAACATTTATTGTGATGAACTTAAGTGTTTGTCTGTGTGTTTTCTATGTATCATAAGTATGTATTTACTAAAAAAAAGTATATAAGTATTATATCCATTGTCTAGTACCCATAGTACAAGCTCTGCTTAGTTTGGGACTAGATGGTGTTGTGTAAAAAATATGTCCCAGGATATTTATTTACTTATTATTATTAACTCTGTCTGTATGTCTATCGCGATTTCACGTCAAAACTACTGAACCGATTTAAATGTGGTACAGAGATAGTCTAGAGCCTGAGAAAGGACATAGGCTACTTTTTAATACGAAAAAAAGGGCTGTAAGGGGTTGAAATAGGGGATGAAAGTTATAAGATATACCCAGAACACGCGGGCGAAGCCGCTGGCGGAAAGATAGTGAAAATAAAACTGTTTTGATTTTGATAACCCAATTTCTGGATAAACTTGGACTTGTGTTCGGTGTCTTGTGTTTGAGACTTCTCTATTACTAGTAATTACGTCTTATCCCTCGCCTACTCCTCTCAAGAGCCAAATAATAATATATCTTTATTTCAGGCAATTAACCCATAGTATTATATAGTACAAAATTATTATAGTAAATATACAAGGTGGAAGACATCGACGCAAAAACGTCGTGAGTTTTCACTTAAGGTCAACAATAAAATGACCTAGGTCATTCATGTAGAAAATGATCGGTTATTTCAGATATTGACATTTTTGAGCGCGCAGTGTATTGCTAAAAACGCGATTATAACGTTACGCGGTGAAATCGCGCGCGCGATCAAAAATAAATAAAATAATGATTTTTTCATTAGAAATCCA
Organism: Acronicta psi; assembly: GCA_946251955.1. Classification (NCBI taxonomy): domain Eukaryota; kingdom Metazoa; phylum Arthropoda; class Insecta; order Lepidoptera; family Noctuidae; genus Acronicta; species Acronicta psi. The sequence continues at coordinate 12,843,163 of OX276469.1, read as the reverse complement.
ATTTGGATACATAGAAATAATGATTTTTTACACGTTCAAGTAAAAAAAAACTGCAGAAAAATTTGAAAAATTAATGAAAAAAGTTACGGAAAATTTCAACGCAAGGGGGACCAGAATCATGTACTGAACTCATTGTATTCGGATGTGCGTCGATGTCCCTTCCACCTTGTATATATTATGCACACAAAAATATAGAATTTAATACAATTATACAAATAAAACTACTGATATTGATTAATTTTTTAGCCAAAAACTTGAAAATTATTGACGAGCCCCAGACGAGCGGATCTTGACGTTGTCTACAGACAATATCACACTTAACTGACCCAATTCTTAAAGGTTGCATCTTGTCCTAATTCCGTTGTTGCCTAAAATGTGATTTCAGTGGCCAGCATTCCTCAGGTGAATATCAAAACAGCAATTTGGCGAGAATTTATTAAGTGAAGCCGGTTTGAATTGTTGATAAAGAAAATGGATGATTTGGCTGTAGATTAGTTCTTTATAATACTTTTATTAGCATGGTATGTTACTATGAATCTATGTAACGGAATATTGACGTGATTTTGACCCCTTTCAAAACGACGGATTGGTTTGAAACATTGCACACTTATCAAGGACCGATAACAATGCAATAATTTGTATAATATGTCTTTGTAGATAACTAAAAAACAGAATATAAATAATAGTTAAACAAAAATAAAAACAAATACGCTTTTATACTAAAAAGTAAAAATAATTATTGTAAAAAAGTGGCGTGCTTTTTTGAATTTTCAAAATGATTACTAATACAATTTAGTTCTCAAGTCTCACTGCTATTTTCCATTTTGTTCTAGTCTAAGGTTAAGAGCACCCTAAACCGACGAGCATGCATGGAAAGATTAATGAACATAGACGAAGCGAAGGTGGTGTGCCAGGATCGTAGCAAGTGGAAATCTATAGTCTCTGCCTACCCCTACGGGAAACAGTCGTGAAGCTATGTATGTATGTTCTACAGTCTCACCGTATCTTTTTCTGATAAAAGACATCAGTAGAAGACTTAAGTAGTTCGGTAAAATTTTGTTAACTTGCTTATGGTTTTTTATTCATAATTTTTTATTCATTTGTTGTTATATAACATCAAATTTTATATTTTTATTTAGTTATATCAAAGCATACGGGTCGCCTAGTTGTAAGCGGCAACTGTAGCCTCTAAACACTAGCGAATAAATCAGTCTTAACACCTCAGTTGTTAAGTCTCATTTGCCCAGTACCTAATTTCACAGATTTCATTGCCCTGCAAATCGAAACTCATTATTGCTTAGTGGCAGAATATTTGGCAATGGCAACCCACACCACCTCAATGGTAAAGTTCTATTACCTCAAACAAGTTAATCGTCGTTACCATAGTCCATTGTCCACGAATAAAATTAAGCTGTGCGAGATGTTTTCGTAAATACAAGGTGAAGACTGACCCACTGGATTAGTGGTCCCATGCGCGGCAGCTGAAGACGTAGGGGCCTCGGGAATTTGTTGGGTTTAACTCGACATCCGAATCGACAAACGTATAGAAAGAAAATATAATATATGAAAATGACATTAGTGACAGCCCGATTTGTCGAAAGCTTGTGTCACTTCGAGATTTTGTTTCTATTCGTTTGTCGATTGGAATGTCAAATTTCGACTTGTGTGTGTCTTGCGACTTCGGCCTCCTGTGTGTTTCCTAAGTAATGTGTTTTTCTATAAAATTCACAGTAGTTCAGAGTTTGAATTCGTGACCAGTTCATTCAATCTATAGTTCGGATCGAGAAACGAATAGAAAGAAAATGTATGGAAATGATATTAGTGATAGCCAACAAACAGCCCAATTTGTCGAAAGCTTGTGTCATTTCCATACATTTTCTTTCTATTCGTTTGTCGATCCGAACTTTAGATTGCAACTTGGCTAAATACAGACGTGATGGAGGAGTAAAAACGTGATGGTATGTTTAAGTTACGTTGTTTTATGAAAATGGAAATCTAGAGGCTGATGGAAAACTTGAGTCATATTTAATGTGTGTTCTGTTAGCTATAGAATTACAGCATTTACTGCTAATGTGCGAAACATAAATAGTATTTCTGGGATAATAGATTTAACCTTTGCTTCTCGACATAACAAGACAAATGTACCAAAACGCCTATACTCCCCGAAAGTATAAGCAGAGGTGTATGAATATACACCTACAGTACAGCTGACATATAAAAAAAACCGTAGATAAACAATATAATAATTATTTTCTTTACAGTATTCTCGGATCTTTAACCGACACTGTAAAAAGTAGAAACGTCTTTAACAAACATATCAAAATTACCATCACGCCTGTATTCCCCGAAGGATTAGGCAGAGATGAACTAATGTACACCCACAGTTCACTGGTATATTTAGGTCCCATGTAATAGGGGGCAAGCCTTTTACCACTAACCGCACACAACACTAAACTCCGAGTTGCTACTAGAAATTTCATAGAAAAACTCAATAAAAATAACACTGTTTGACCTGGGAATCGAACCCAGACGAGCGTAGCAGTCGCTCTTAGGATCACTAGACCAACAAGGCAACATCACGCATAGATATGTTGCGTAAACATGTTTCGCATAGCATCATACCAATGATCTTAAAATAATAACATAATGATACTACTATCTTTGTGTTTCTGTGGGTGCGTTTATTTGCTGTATCTTTAATTCTATCGCTGAGTAATAAAATAATGTCATTGTGCATATTATCTACTAGGTTACTTACTATTTTCGAGTAACACATGTGCCTAAGTAAATCCTCTTAAAAAACATTTGCATTTGTACATATTACGGTGTGCTCGACTGTACTATTTATTTTTTATAAAGTATAATAGTATTTGGGCGAATAGTCCATTACTAAATTTTACTTGACCTGTTTCGCCCGCTATTAAATTTGTCTCGGGCGAAACCGGCCCTAAAAAATATTCAAAACTGAAAGTAGTTCATTCGCCCATTTCGGGCGAACCAATTTCGGGCGAAACCGCTACTAAGCCGAATCGACGAACAGTGTTGACCACATTTTTTATACACCATGGGCTTACGTTTGACCACACGAATTCTCAAACGAATAGCCAAAAAGTTTGGTTCAGTTAGGAAGAATGGTTCAATTAGGAAACTGATAGAAGAATTATTCGTATCTTATTAAAGACCGAATATTGATAAAGTTCTACCTGAAAACACGTGCATTTCTAAACACTTCCATTGTACATTTGAACTTTAGATGACATCAAAAAGCATGCGTAGAAACCTCAGAAAAGAATAAAGCATTTCTGTACGAAAAACAATGGTCACTTCCGATTGGTTGTGTCAATTCAGGTAATTTAAATTTCGAATAATATTTCCAAAAGAGGTTGTAAGTATTTTATAATACAACCTTTTTTGGCTGTCGTTGTACTCTTTTCTCGACGTGTTTCCCTCTAACGCCATCTTTAGCCGAATCTTATAAACGTTTTTCAGATAGTTGTGAAGTTAGCTTCTGTATAATAAAGATTAACTGAATTGTAACAGGTACATAGAGTACAATTATTGAATATTGTTTCTTCAAGATGGAATGGAAAATCACGTTATAAATTGGTGTTTGTTTTCAAACTTTGATGTTTTCTAAGAATTATTGCCCTTTATAGTTTTTTGTTGCTCCTATTCTAAAGAGTAACTTTCTGTCTGAAAGTAGTTAAAAATAATGTTAATCTCGGCACTAAATCATGCATGTGTAATGTCATTCAACACACAGCAAAAAGATTATAATTTCGTTTAATATTTAATTTCGATAACGTTTAATATAGAGTGGTGTTTATAATTTAATTAATTAGGTTTACGGTGTTGGTATAAGCCACACGCAGGCTTGACGAACGCGAACACAACATTAGGTATTGACGCAGAATGTAAATACAAATAACACATTTCCATCCACTCCTCTTTCGAAACATCTAAGTTATTGGCTTAGAGTTATAAAAACACCTACGCGGTGTTTCTTGCGAAAATGGCACGCCACGAAGCCTTACAATCTATCACTCACCAGAGTTAGGGGCATGGGCGCGGCGCGAGTTAGCACCCACCGCAGTCCTTTAACTAAATGAATCCTCGACTATGTACTGCTCGACATTTTTTCAATACTTAAATTCACCGAACATTTAACTAAAGACTTAAGAAGATGGTCGCCCTCGCCACCGCCGTTGTTGCTAGGTGCAGATCAATTGCCAACCCTTGTAGGTTACATGAATGAAACCCACACATTTTCAGTGCGTCATAGCTATCATGTCGCTCGTACCCGACGCGGACCTTCAAATACGCCACGGTTGTGTTAACATTACAGAATATTTTGTAAACGTCTTTAAAATACAGTCGATTGAATGTGAACGTTTCGTTTTGGATTTGGCACGTAAGAGGGGCGGAGGGTTAGTGTAGGGCCTGACGTGTCAGTGTCGTGTGTCGAGCGAGTCGTAGACGGCGGTGGCGGAAGGTCGGGGAAGCCGGGCCGTCGGCTGGGGCGCGAGCCCGGGCTCCGCTGACGTCAGCGACGGCTCGGCGCCGAGCGGCGGTGCTCACCACCGGCCTGCCAATTATTATTTTATGTACACGAACGGCGCGAAACAAAAGGCGGCGACGGCGACGGCGGGGCGCGGGCGGAGAGCGCTCGCCGCAGGAGCGACTCCCGGCGCCATCTAGCGGAGCGCGCGGCGACCACTCGCGCCTACTCCTTTCGGTCTGCGGACGATCGAAACGAGACGAAACCTTTACGCTGACCGACCCTCACTGGGTAAGCGGACTCCGGTAACACTGTCACTGATCAGGAGTAGCGTGGAGCGTAGCTAGGGGTGGCGGTTACGCGTTGTGGACTGTGGTCCCGTTACGCAAAAAGCGTTCACTGATGCGTACCGTCGTCAGAGCGTGGCTGCGTGTGATGGTGGCGGTCGGGTAGGCCATGCTGTCAGGCGGCGCGGGATAGGCGCGGGCCGGGCATGGCGGGCTCCTGCTCGACACTGCGGTGCGGGCGTCCGCGGCGCGCGCTGCACGCCACTGACCCGCGCACCGCCCGCGCCCGCCGCCGCCGCCGCCGCTGCGCGCGCAAGCCCGCACCGCCGGCGGCCGCACCGCGCCGACCGAGCCTTCGGCCTCCGGCCTGCAGCCGCGTGCACCGGCACCACACCGCACACCGCCCACGCAACACAACATACGCTACCTATCGATTGTACACTTGGATTCTGCACCTTACGAAAGGTCGGCTGTGCACTCTCACTCAGAGACAGATTGACAAGTGTAAATAAACTCGACACGCAGACAGATTGACGTAACGTGGCTCTTCGTTATTTGTGTCATTGGTTCGAAGTCATCGTTCCATTCTCAGTATATGTTGTTCAATTTTGAATGTATTAACAGTGACCCTATTGACGGGCCAGTTTGAGTGACTGAACAACTGGTACATAGTGCTCACAGTACACAAACACAGCCTAGGTGTGTACTTGTGCAGCGAGACACTTCGTCGCCGTGTCGTCAAATTTTTACGACTTTGTTCGAGTGTGCTAACCCAAACAGATTCTGGCACAACACGCTGCAGGATTTCCTTCCTACTAGCTACCGAACACCTCATCATGATAAATATCATAAACACGGTCATCTAAGGGGGCTCTAAGATCAGTCCTACGGTGTAAGTATGCAGAAGTTACATGCAAACATTGTAACATTGCCTATGTTAAATCTTTGTTTGTATCAGGAATCTATCTATACAAAGTGTAAGTTAATATTTTAACAATCAATAGGAAGCAAACATTCGTTTCGTAAGTCAATATTAGCCGTACTGAACAAACTCAAATAACTTAAAATCAAATAATCTAAATTAACCCAATATATTACACATAACTTGGCCTGTGACTTTAGGTAAAGTATTATTCAACTTCCCCGTATTTTTTTACTTCAGAATAACATACATACATATATATACTCACGCCTTTGACCCACAGGGGTAGGCAGAAACTAGAGACAGCTGCTTTCTACGATTCTGCCATACTGCTTTAGCTTCCTGCACGTTGTAATTCATGTAAACTTTACTTATACACTTCTCCACTACATGAGAATTAAGCCAGAAATTGAGTCATCATCATACACTCATTAACCGTCCCATTGCTGGACATAGGTCTCTTTCCAGAGAGGAGTTAGGCTATAGTCCACCATAGTTCACTGTCGAGAAAATCTCTCAGACAAGGCAAGGTTTCCTTCACCGTTGTAAGCAAGTGATGATGATGTCATCATCATCATGTGTGTTTTCGGAATCATGTGTGTTCATACACACATGATGCCGAAAAGTCAGAGGTGGATGCCTTGGAATCGAATTCGAGACCTATGACTTGGCAGTCCAGTGGTCATATCTCTAGTTAAGGACTAAGAAATAGAGTAAATATAGGTAAATATGAAGTGTCAATTTCGCATTCTATAAAGAAATAAAATTAGGAGCTAGATGCTCCTAATTTCATTATGATTGATTTGAAGTTAAGTTTCCTAGAATATCTGACTAAGTCATTGTGATATATAATAAATAGTGACTCTTCTACGAAACTGTCTTACTTATTCTTGGAAATTAAACAATGTAGCGTAGAAGCCACTCTTTTAATTTATAAAGGCTGCGATAGAGACTTAAGCTGAGATTCAGAGAAGAGACTCAGCATGAACTTACGCTCCCGTATGTCAATTTGTCATACAAATTTGACATACGGAAGCATAAGTTCATGTTGAGTCTCGTTTCTGAATATTAGGTTTAGGGATAATAATCTTTACTCTTATTACATGGGAACTGAAAGATATCAGCAAACAGGGTATACGTACATCTCTTTGATAACTAAGCGTGATGGTATTTTGGTGTCCAACATATCCTGCCCTGGTAGCTATGGTATAGACCCAAGAGGAATAACCGCACCCGTCCAAAAAAAAAAATAACTTAGAAACTGTAAGACGTATTTTTTTTATATCTTGGTACATTTTTACACAACACCATCTAGTCCCAAACTAAGCAGAGCTTGTACTATGGGTATTAGACAATGGATATAATACTTATATACTTTTTTTTTTGTAAATACATTCTTATATATATTATATATATTTGTGTCCTGTGGGAATCGAACCCACGACCTCGTGATCAGCAGTCCGGTACTCGAACCACTAGACCACAGACGTCGACGACAATTAAATTGACGACGTCTGTGGTCGTATTGATTTAATTCTCCTGGATTAAAACCTAGAATACATGCGTTTATCTGCATGTACCCTTTGGGGAAGAAGGGTTAGGCAGTAGTATAGTTCACAGTCTATCTATGTTTGTTTAGGTCCCATGAAATATGGGAAGAGTTTATTGCCATTAACACAAATGCGAACACCGATCAACAACTGAAAATTTCATAGAAAAATTAACCTAATCATACTTTGGTCTACTTGGGATTCGAAACCAGGATTTCGAGCATAGCATCCGAAAAGTAGTAGAGTCTACCCACTAAGATAATATATAAACTCAGCTAGCAAAAAATATAAATATCGGATACCTAATTGTAAAATCGAAACACATATGTCGTGTTTCTGATTAACAACAAATGGTGGCGAAGCTTTTAAAGAAAGAAGTACATAGTAATAATTAACAATGGATTGTCGGCCACTGACAACCATGACCTATATTACAGGGTTACCACATACAACTATAGTTATAATGTTTGCACAATGGATACACCATACTATTGGGGGCCTAGACAAGTTGCAATTTGACATTATAATCAACAAACAAATAGAAAGAAAATGTATGAAAATGGTTCACGTGATGTTTTTTTTTTATAAGGGATAGGGGGCAAACGAGCATACTTACGGATCGCCTGATGGTAAGACTACCGCCGCCCATGAACACTCGCGTTACTCGCTTTAATCGATTCTTTTTTCATCATATTCTTAGCCTTTTCCCAACCATGTTGGGGTCGGCTTCCAGTCTAACCAGATGCGGCTGAATATCAGTATTTTACACGATGCGACTGCCATCAGACCTCCGCAACCCAATTTCTGGGCAATACCGATATTCGAAGGAAAGACTGGTTGTCAGGCTTTTTGGGCTTCTGACTAACACTAACGATTGACATAGGTGTTCGTATGAAAACCGGGACCAACGGCTTTAGGTGCTATCCGAGGCACGGAGGGGTGTCGATGTTCTAAGCATACACCCATCCACAGACTGACCTCGACAAGCGTAGCTTAACCTTGCAGATCGGTTGATCAGCGCATGTTATAACTTAGCCACGAGCCCCTCGTAATCATAATAATCGATTTATTTTTAATAAATAAAATTTCAAGCCTAAATGACATTAGCGATCTGCGAGTGAACGTCCCGTCAAAATCGATCCAACCGTTTCAGAGATTAGCCGGAACAAACATACAGACAGGCAACAATTTAAAAAATGTTTTTTATGTAAGTACCGTATATACTTTCGTATGCATTTAGTGAAAAGCTGATAAGTTGTAATCTCAATGATATTTATTTGCATAGATATACAGATATTATTATTATAGGGGGGGCTCGTGGCTAAGTTATAGCAACGCTGATCAACCGATCTGCAAGGTTAAGCTACGCTTGCCGAGGTCAGTCTGTGGATGGGTGAGCATTCTTAACACATCGAGACCCCTCCGTACCTCGGAGAGCACGTAAAGCCGTCGGCCCCGGTTGTCATACGAACACCTGTGACAATCGTTAATGGTAGTCAGAAGTCAAAAAAGCCTGACAACCAGTCTATCCTTCGAATATCGGTATTGCCCAGAAATTGGGTTGCGGCGGTCTGATTGCAGTCGCATCGTGTAAAATACTAATTTTCAGCCGCATCCTGGTTAGACTGGAAGCCGACCCCAACATGGTTGGAAAAAGGCTAGGAAGGAGGTAGGAGGAAGAAGATACAAATATTATTACCTACGTTTAGACAAGCATTGTATGCAACAGAGTAGCACTAACAGTCTTGTAGTATATAATGTTCTTGTTCAAGTTCATCATAACAAAGTTAGGTGACATTGTTTGTTGCGTCGGCGGCGGCGTTTCGCGGAAGGCTCTAGCTCTGTACAAAGCAATCTAATCTTTGTGGCACGTGGCTACGTAAGCTGCCTCGATTTCACATGAAGTTTGTAGTCTGTTCTATGAATAAAGCACATGTGTACACTATTATATTATACTAATTGTAAATAAATATAAATATATATTCGAAAGTATATGGATAATGTAATGTTAGAAAGTTATTAAATAACTAGCTTCCCGCCAGCGGCTTCGCCCGCGTGGTCTTATAATTTTTTCCCCGTTTTTGCTACATTTTTCATTACTACTCCGCTCCTATTAGTCGTAGCGTGATGATATATAGCCTATGTTACTCGGGGATAATGTAGCTTTCCAAAGGTGAAAGAATTTTTGAAATCGGTCCAGTAGTTTCGGAGCCTATTCATTACAAACAAACAAACAAACAAACAAATCTTTCCTCTTTATAATATTAGTATAGACATGTAAACTGAAATTTATTCCAGTACAATTACTACGGTAAATATAAAAATATTCACTAAAACTATATATTACAATGTATCTAAGTACTAAATTAAAAATCTATTCCTAAATATAACTGATGAGATGGCGGGACGAGCTAGACCTTTACTGGAAGGATTGGCTGCAGATAGCCCTCAATCGTGACGAGTGGAAGGCGGGTAAGGAGGCCTTTGCCCTGCAGTGGGACGATAACGGCTGATAATAAATTAAAATAATAATAAATATAACTAAAATAAAATAATAATAAAATAACTATTTACAATAAGGCATCAAAAAACTCCTCCGCATCTCCATCAGCTGGAAGGGTACCCAATTGTTCAAATACAAATTCAAAATTCAAAATATTTTAATTTCAATTAGACCATATAAATAGGTACTTTTGAAACGTTAAATTAGTTGCACGGTTCCAAAAGAAGTGGGTCTTATGGAGAAGAGTCGGCAAGAAACTCCATAGATACTTTATTTTATAAATATGTGTGGTAACAGTTACACGCGGTACTGCTTGCTTTTGCAAACGCTAAGAATTTCACTAACTTCTTGCTTTGACAGCCTCAGTGGCGTCGTAAGTGTGACTACTAGGCTAGAGGTCTTAAGTTCGAGCAAAGTGTTGTTCGGTTTTGTGTGAAATTATTACATGGGACCTAAACACACCGGTGAAATGTAGGACCGAATGTATACCTACAAGTATAGATAGAAATATAAGTTTATATAGAAATTGTAAATCCGTAATTGGCTGTAAGATGGTCTATTTGTAAAATACGTTATCTTTAAGAGCTGTGGATTTTGTGAATACTAAATAAATACATTAGTACGCTTCTGCCTACCCCTTCGGGGAATATAGGCGGTATGGTAGTGAGGAATTGTATCTAACCCACCCCCAAACGGGGAAGAATCCACGAATCTACTTTCCCATGTATTTACTATTATCTATGTATATACTATTATACACAAGACGCAAACATCATTTTCGCACCTCGTGTCGCAGTATTGAATATTGAATGACTGCGAAGACGTTTCGCAAACTGCGCCCAGTAACACGAATAATTCCCTTCGTCTTGTAAATTAACGGGGGACCAACAAGAGTTACTTTGGCGAAACGCATAATAATTATGTATAACTAATTTGAAAAAGAAAATAATATGTTCCCATTGCATTAAAGAAAACAAGCCATATGACACAACATAACCATCACGCCTATATTTCTCGGAGTGTTAGGCAGATATATATTATACAAACGCAGCTTAACAGTACCTATGTTTAGGTTTCATGGTAATAAGAATTGAAGCTATTGACGGGGTTTAAATTCAAGCCTAAAAATTGCTACATGTACGTATCCTTTATTTTGATATTAATAATGATTAGTATTGTATAATACAAGAAACGGGGTACTTAGCTAAAATTTACAATTTTGATGAATCAACTTTTTTCTCTTACCAAAGACCAAATAGTGAATACTGACCTTTGCTCGCGACTTCGTTAAAGATAAAGATGTATTTTAAAGATGAAGATAAAGATAAAGATGTATTTATTTGTCAAAACGTTCGTTCCTATAGAATTTGATTTTTAACTGATACTCAGCCTCTATTGGCCGTAGCGTGATGGTATATAGTCGTCTTCGTTAAACAGGCTATCTAACACTGAAAGAATTTTTCAAATCGGACCAGTAGTTCCTGAGATTAGCGCGTTCAACCAAACAAACAAACTCTTCAGTTTTATAATATTGGTATAGTTGTATTTTAATTTTAAATAAGCGAATAAGCTGGAAAATACTTTATGTAGCTGCAGCTCTGCTCATTTCTGTACGACCGCCATTTTATTGGCTCTCCTATGCTGGCAGAAAACTGTACTAAGTTCTGCCGACCCAGTTGTACGCCGACAGCCTCAAAACGTATGCAACGTGCAAAGGAGACGCGTTCTCAAAGTTATGGACATAATAAATGAATCTTTAGCATACATGGAGTATTTAAAAGGAACCGAAGCTGTTAAGAGGGCATTATAAAATAGTAAAGAAGAGTTCATTTTTACCCGACTGCCGAGAGAGGAGGGTTATTTGGTGAATGTTTTCATAAATTATTTTTAATGAAGGAAAAAATCGGCTGGCGGGCAGGATTCGAACCTGCGTCTTCTGGTTCGGTACTCCAGACGCTTTGACCACTAAGCCACCGCGAGCCCTGCTCGCCAGTCGTTTTCATAAAGTTGAAATCGATGCATCTTTAAAAATTATTAAATTAATCAAAAATCCCGACTGCGTTAAAAGTACTAACTAAAAATCTAAAAACAAGCTCTGTGATGTTGGAAAATGTATTGCAAGGACAAGCAAAGAAACAATTTTGTTTACAATTCAGATTGCTTAAAATTTATACTGAACGAATAACTTGTCCTTCTCCCTCCTTCGGCAGTCGGGTAAAAATATAGGTACATATAGTGAGTAGATAGTAAGTAGCCTTGCCAGGAGTTTAGCAAGAAACTAGGTTTTTCTACAAAATATTTTATACAATTGGTAACCAAAGTGTCACACAAATAGTGTCGTACACAAATGCATTACCTACCATAAAGTGAAAAAATAAATATTTATAATGTTTAAAGGATGGCAACGTTGCAATTGTTATTATATTCAAAGTCCATGCGCATGTATCTATAGATTATGGGTAGGTATGTACCTACTTTTATTATTTTTATGAATAAAAACTTTTTTATTTTGAGAAATTTTTTTTTGTAATGTATTCTATATAAAGAGAAAACATAAAAATAATACAGCTTATTAAAGTCATTTTATGCAACCGATTTGTGTATTATAGTAGACTCATATGTATACATATATTACTATATATGTAGACTCAATCACGCTATTTTACCTAGAAATATTTGTCAACAATGTTTACTAAGAAAGTCATGTTTTCACACTACCGTACATACCATATACCATACATACTGATTTTCAGAAATTGGTAATGTTTTTATAATGACCTTTACATCGTGGCTTTCTGTTTCATTATAATATTTTCATATATTCAAGAATTATCTTTTTGTATTTTTTTTAAGCATTTTCCATGCTAAGATTACAAGTTATTTTTAATGAAGGAATAAATCGGCTGGCGGGCAGGATTCGAACCTTCGTCTTCTGGTTCGGTATTCCAGACGCTTTGACCACTAATGTGAAGGAAGATTTCGACTGGCTCGCGGGGCTCGCGGTAGCTTAGTGGTCAAAGCGTCTGGTGTACCGAACCAGAAGACGTAGATTCGAATCCTGCCCGCCAGCCGGTTTTTTTTCCTTCATTAAAAATAATATTCAGGAATCTTCTAAAATACATAGAACGACGTTTGCTATTTACTAGAAGGCGCTGCTTGAGTAATAGCAAAACTTAGGAGTATAGGAATGAGAAAATACAGTGTGACAAACAATTGTCAAAAAAAACCCTATCAATAGAGAAGAGTTTGGGTCATACCTCATGGATACTCTGCCGCCTAGGGAGGCGGCAGAGTATGTCGGTCTCATACTGACTAAAAACCGCACTTGCCCTCACTTGCCCTAACTTGCCCTAACTTGCCCTAACTTGCCCTCACTTGCTCTCACTTGCCATCACTTGCGCTCACTTGCCCTTTGCGTCATGGTCATGGGATTAGGAACATTCACAACGACAATGATAGGTCATACCACCTGCTTGGAACACTACTATAGATTAAGTATCATAATTTTTATAACTGCAAGACTAAAGGACACGGTGAGCTCATCCGATATGAATCAATTAACAAAAATGTAAGGTAGGTTACTAATTTAAATTAAGAGGGGCTCGTGGCTTACTTATAGCAACGCTGATCAACCAATCTGCAAGGTTAAGCTGCACTTGCCAAGGTCAGTCTGTAGATGGGTGACCATTCTTGACACATCGAGACCCCTCCGTACCACGGAGAGCACGTAAAGCCGTCGGTCCCGGTTGTCATACGAACACCTATGACAATCGTTAGTGGAAGTCAGAAGCCCAAAAAGTCTGACAACCAGTCTATCCTTCGATATCGGTATTGCCCAGAAATTGGGTTGCGGAGGTCTGATGGCAGTCGCTTCGTGTAAAATACTGATATTCAGCCGCATCGGGTTAGACTGGAAGCTGACCCCAACATACGAAAACGTAGCTTCCAAAATATCTATAACATCCAATAAAGAAAAGAAGTTTCAAACAACAAAAATTCCATCGTAAAAATATACAAACTTCATTTAATCGTAAAATTGCATCGGGGCGTAAATCCCAAAGTTCCCCGGGGTAAGTACTTGACCAGCGGAGCGACGCCGGTCCAAAGTAGAGCGGGTCACAAACGTACCCCGTTACATGCAAGCCTTGCTTGCACGATTAAAAGAGGTCCCAGTTTACATTACACGAAGCTTTAAAGATTTTTGAATGAAAAAAGGTGTTGTTTGAATAAATTGATTTTATTTACTACCTATTTTCAGTTGTTGTTGAAGATATCTTGACCTTATGTAATAATGGCTATAAAAATAACTTAACATACGAATCCGAAACAGTGATTTTTTGTATTTCTAACTTGTCTGTTTGTTGGAATTGGGGAAAAAACTACTGAATAAATAAAAAAAATCAGTTAACTCTTGCATAAAAAGCTGTTGCAAAGCATTTTTTCCAACTTAAAAACTGCCGTACATCTTTTTCCAATTATATTTCTACATCCAAGCGAGCAAAGTCACGGGCAAAATGTAGTTGTTATTATTATTAAAAACCTATGGGCCAAACTAAGCCAAGGCAAAGTCTTCCACATATTTTTGTCCATAAACATCTATCCTCCTAGCCTTTTTGCCAACCATGTTGGGGTCGGCTTCTAGCCTAACCAGATGCGGCTGAATATCCCTATTTTACACGAAGCGACTGCCATCAGACCTCCGCAATTTCTAGGCAATACCGATGTTCGAAGGATAGACTGATTATCAGGCTTTTTGGGCTTCTGATTACCACTGACTCGTTCTCAATAGTATCTTAAATTGCCATGTATTTCACACGTTTTAACACCTCGAAACGTCAATTAGCTATACAATTTGTCCATGTTTATCATTGTACCGAATGCATGCCACTGTATTCACAACACGAGAATGGACTCAAAATCAACATTTAAATAATTCCACAGCCGCGTCCGAGTTTCCGGGATCCGAGTCGAGCGAATATTGCACTTTACAACAGACTCTTTGTTCGTGTAGGCCGGTATTGGGCCGTTTTTAGGGTACCGTACACGATGCCTCTTTGTTCTCGTACCTTCTGCAATCTTGAAGCGACGTTTTGTTAGTTTTCTTTGAGGAAAAGCTAAGATTTTTATTCAAGTTTGTCTATTAAGATTATTTGTAAGTAACAGTAATATTAAACTTTTCATCTGTTTCATTTTTAGAATCTAGGTACATAGTGATTTGTAATAAAGCTTAAAGAATATTTTAATAGATATTATTTCATTTACCGATCAGTTGGTTAACATGTTAATATAAGGTATCGCTTAGGAAGCATCCATTATATACATAAAATAAAAAATTAAAAATATCTTGGGACATTTTTCCACAGTACCATCCATTCCCAAACTAAGCAGAGCTTGTACTATGGGTACTAGACAATGGATATAATAGTTCATACTTTTTTTGTTGTAAATATATATTTATCTTATATATAAAATTCTCGTGTCACAATGTTCGTTCCCGTACTCCTCCGAAACGGCTGGACTGATTAGTATAAAATTTTGTGTGTATATCGGGTAGGTCTGAGAATCGGCCAACATCTATTTTTCATACCCCTAAATGATAAGGGTGACCCACCCCTATATGGCAAAACAACGTTTGCTGGGTCAGCTAGTAATATATAAGAAACACCCAGACAAACACAAACACCTAAGTTCATCACATAAATATTTGTGTCTTGTGGGAATCGAACTCACGACCTCGTGATCAGCAGTCCGGTACTCGAACCACTAGACCACAGACGTCGTCACATACACTCACGCGTTTTTCCTACAGGGGTAGGTAGAAATTAGAGACCGCGAATTGCTGCGATTCTTGCATACTCCTTGGGCTTCTTTCACGTTCATACATCTTGTCATACGATAAGATAAGATAAGATTTATTTATTTGCATAGAATGTAGGTAATTAATACAATTAGGTGGTACAATATTTTTGAGATCCATATACATTCTGCCTCATGGCGTGCAAAATTTATTAACCTACAATATTTAACGTAATATGAATTAAAATCACCAATTGAATTGAACAAAACATTAGAATATTTATAAAAAGATACATCTACAAATAAATACAACGATAGACCTACGAACGAAATGTCACAATCAAAATACTATATTCACAATTATTAATATTATTCATAAATTAGAATCATTTAGAAATTCAGTTAAGCTGTAATACGATATTATAATGTCACCAATAACAATAATAATAAATAAGTTGCATTTAAAGACCAAGAAGGCCGCACTCTCAATGCAATTTTAATGTCATTCTACGATACAAAAACAAGCTCGCACTTCACTGTTTTCTTCTCTTACTCCGTACACAGTCTTCGCATAAAGTATTTCAACGCATAGCGGGTACGTTGAACGCGTTGATACCTAGTTTTTTTTTATTAACCCAGTTTATACTACAGTGATACTAGAGAATTGTATGTTGTTTGTTTTTCGTTCAAGTAAATAACAATGAACCCGGCTAATGGAGGTTACAAATATGGAATTTATAACTATGATACATTATTTAGTACACGATGACGTGACGAGGACTTTTCCCAATATTTTCTCCTAAATAGTACAAAATCGGAAAATTAATCTTGAAGAGTTTTGGGTTGTAACATGTCGGTAAAAGATGGAGTACTATTTTTATACATATTTTTTATACTAGTGTTCATCCAATGATCAAAATACGGCTATTTTTTGCATAAATTTTATTCTTCTGCACTTCTCCATAGTATGAATTATAAGTGTGCGAAATTTCATACTCCTTCATCCTCCAAAAAAAGGGGTTACAACTTACATTCACGTATTAATCACT
Source organism: Acronicta psi (assembly GCA_946251955.1). Lineage (NCBI taxonomy): Eukaryota > Metazoa > Arthropoda > Insecta > Lepidoptera > Noctuidae > Acronicta > Acronicta psi. The sequence goes on along the minus strand of OX276469.1, from coordinate 12,826,558 downwards.
ACATAGTATAAAACAAAGTCGCTTTCTCTGTCCCTATATCGCTATGTATGCTTAAATCTTTAAAACTACGCAACGGATTTTGTTGCGGTTTTTTTTAATAGATAGAGTGATTGAAGAGGAAGGTTTATATGTATAATAACATAATTATAAACCGCGGGCGAAGCCGCTGGCGGGAAGCTAGTATTATACATCACATCTAAGAGTACAGCGAATACAAGGCACGCCTCGGCTTCATTTTTTCGGTCCAGTAGTTTCGGAGCCTATTCAATTCAAACAAACAAACAATCAAATCTTTCCTCGTATAGATTATGATTGTGATTTTGTAATATAAATTTAAAATCCTATCAAGGATCAATTAGCGGAAAAAATTGTTCGACCTTCCAAAGGGCACAGTTTCTTTAATAAATTAATTAATAACCATTCCCATATTGACAAACAACATTCCCTAACTATACATATATATAGCATAAAGTCAGAAAAAGTTTTTACCCCTTGAAACCAATCCATTTAAGTGACATGAGCTGACAATTCTTCTCGGTTCCACGGGGAGCTCAAACACAGGTTTGTCACGCAATACTGTTGCGTATTCACTCCATTACGCAAATTGTTTATAATAATTAGTTTGGAATAACAATAAACGTTGAACTGTTGGGTTATGTATTTTTGTTTGGGTTTTGGCAAATGTGGTGAGTCCCGCTAAGAGTAAGGAAGGTAAGTACCTACAAGTATTTGTATTTTTTAAGTCGGCATAACTCCTACTTAGTCGGTCGGGTACAGTTACATACCGGTCTACGTGGGACTTTAATAAATAGGCGAACAGTGATACGTTTAGCGCAAAATCATGGCAGAAATCCAGACTCCAAGCTACTGAACATTTCATATAAATACAATAATACATTGCTCGACCTGGAAATCGAACTCAGTTCTTTTAGCGTAGCAGTCGCGCTCAGGACTACTAGACCAATGAGACTAATAAGTGATTGTTTATATAAGTTTTCAATTAAATAAAAAGTTCTAACCGTCAGATGCTAACTCAATTTCCTGTCAATCGCAAACTTCAGGTGTAGAACTGAACTAGGCTGTGCCGTTGACAATGCTGTCCTATTTTATAATATGTGAGATAAGTGCTCACATAACCCACTTACATGCTACGTAAACCAATTTATTTGAACATTGTACTTTTACCAGAGTAAAAACGTATAAAGGCTTTGTCAAAGAGAACGCGTATTTAGCGCGCGTCAGAACTAGACTAGCGTCGCGTATTTTGTGTTTGAACGATTTGGACGCTCACCCATATTTTTTGGATACATATAGTACAATAACCTAAATTAAAAATTTAGAAAACCCCCGACACGAAAAGTAATTTGCTATTTTGTGGGGGCGGCCATCTTGGATTTGAAATTTATCATAGTGCATAGTATTCTACTAGTCAAGCCCTTTCATTTGATACCCATATTGAGGGAGTTTTGAAAAAATATGTACTCCAGTATTTTGTAGCGGCGGCCATCTTGGACCGATTTTCATCAAACATAGCTAAGAACACTCCCGACTAATTCACCTTTCAAATAAAAAATACAAAATCAAAATCGGTCCCTCCGTTCGAGAACTACGATGCCACAGACAGACAGACACACACACATACACACACAGACACGTCAAACTTATAACACCCCGTCGTTTTTGCGTCGGGGGTTAAAAATACAACGCGACGTCAAGGCGCCGCGTATTCTAGCGCGCTCGGTCTGTTTGACATGCCAAAGCATGTTCAGTACAACACAACGCGGCGCTATAGCGCAGCGCTAGTCTGATACGCTCTCTAGCGCACTTACGCGCGCTAAATACGCGTTCTGTTTACCGAGGCCTTTAAGGTTGTGACATTGTTTTAACTAAGGCTAATTTTCAAAGACGAAACAAAGTGTAAACTTAAACTTCCATAACATCATGTCAAATAGACATTAGTTTATTTATTTATTTAAACTTTTATGCGCAAAAATTACGCTTAAAGTTAATTATAAGTGTAGGAAATACGTATAACTAATTAAACTAAGAACATTAAAAAAACATACTGTTAGAGCTGTAATTTTGTTTTGGTGTACCGTGATTGATAGTAAAGATACCTATCTAGTGTCCATTATTCCAAGTATTATTTTAATACTAGTGTTAAAATACAAAACTTTATATTTTTAAATATATAAGTAACACCCAGACCCACACAAATACTTATGTTCGTCAATAAAATATATGGGTCATATGGGAATTGAACCCACGTCCTCGTGATCCGCGGTCAGAGACCCAAACCACTACACCAACAGACGTCATCACCATCAATCAGCCCTTTCATCCACTACTGGACGTCGGCCTGTCTTCATAAATATTTATACCATCGACCTACAACTCAAGCATTCACATAATCAATATAAAGAAGTACGTTTAAAAATGTATTTATTACTTGCGTACTCCCTACAAAGTTACACAGTAATAAAGGCCCGTCAATCGTAGAGTTCAAGTACGGAAGGGGGTTGCAGTTGGTCCTGCGGCGGCGGCGGCGACCTACTGACCGAGGTCAACGACCGGTGCATCGCAACTATGCAACGTAGCGATAGGGACGCCGCGTTGTTTAGGCTCCGATGCTCGTGTGAGGCTTTTCATGTCAAACATTTTCCTTATTCTGGAACGCTTTTTTGTGCTGTCTCGCTTTATTAACATGGAAATGACAAAGACAGGTGTATTATTTGTTTGCTGTTTGAGGTTTATGTACGCTTAGGAATGTAGATGACGTATTTTAATGATATGATTGTCTTGCATGGTGACTGTCAGAATAAACTTTAATAATTATTTTAATAAAGTTTATTCTGACGTTGAGCGAGTGCGTGAGGAAGGTTCAGGAAGATTTTTGCGATTTTTATATATTTATTTAATTAATGTATGTTGTTATATTTTTGTCGATGGACATATTTATGTCGAAGCGATTAGTTTTTCCCCATGAAAGTGATTTTTGGAATAAATTAATTAAAAAAAACACAGTTTGCCGGTATGTTTAGGTCCTAGGAGGCAAGTCGTGAACCAGACACAAATCCAGACTCCGAACTACTACTGGGAAATTCATAGAAAACCCCAATAACATACTTGTCTAGCCCCCCTGTTCGACTTCTAGCGTATCATTCGCGGTTACTACTATCAATGAGGCAATGTTAAAAGTCCATTGCCTTAATAATATTTTCCATTTTTAATGCTCGTAGAACTTGTACAAATTGCAGAGCGTTATCAGGTCAAATATAGTTAAAGAAGGTTAGCTAAAGAATATGGGTCACCGGTCGCCGACTGGCTCGCTACTTCAGCACCGTTGCAATCTTTGAACGTTCAAGTTACTACTTAACTTGGCTTGAAACGGTTCTTGTGTACTCTTGCTTAGTGGATTCTATTTTATTAGGGGCATTAGGGCCTGTTTCACAACCTCTGGACAGCCGCTAACTTATTATTTTTTTTATACCACTAAGGTGGCAAGCATACGGCCCGCCTGATGGTAAGCGGTCACCATAGCCTATGGACGCTTGCAACACCAGGGGTATCACTCGCGCGCTGCCGACCCGAAAAACCTCTTAGAGGTTTATGGAGGATTCACAGCGCCGACAGTTTGAGGGAATATTCCTCTTACTGCCAGCGCAGCGCATCCTTAGAAGGAGCTCTGGCGACCTTACTCACTACAGGAATACAACACACAATAAAGTGTGTTATTTGGCTGCAGTTTTCTGTAAGGTGGAGGGACTTCCCCAGATGGGCTGCTCCAGATTTGAGCCATAAATGGCTGTGCCCTACCTCTCTTGAAACTAAAAATCATTGAATAAATAGACATTTTAAAGTAAAATAACACTCCTTTGGTGTTGCCACACCTAAAAACATAAATGATATGATGACCTAAAGGTGAAATTTCGGGTGACTAAGAAAGAAAACTTATAAAAAACATATCTCAATAACCATGACACTTAGGACTTAGCTTCTAGGGTTGAAACCTAGCAAATGACCCCCCTATCTACCAAAAAATTGTGTCGGTCCATGCACCAAACATTCTGTTTATAAATAAATAAATAAATATCCTGGGACATTTTTACACAGCACCATCTAGTCCCAAACTAAGCAGAGTTACAGAGTACTGTCGGATTCGGAATGTCAAACGCACGCCATTACGGCAGATTATTATCAGTTTTATAGTGATTTCATGGTATAAACTATCAACTTGACAGCTGTCATGTACGTCCGGTACAAATTTGGGCTGAGTTATCTATATAACTCAGCCCTAATTTGTGCCTAATGTAAAAAGCCTATGCTTTTGATGATCTCCTTTACAGTCATAATCAGACTGATCCTAAAAACGACGTCTATGTTCTAGTCTGAGTCTGTAATATTGCCCCCTATTACGTAGGCAAAAACGAGTCCATTGTGATTAACTGGGCACCAATCCAAACTCCAAGCTGCTATTGAGAACTTGATAGAAAATTCCATAAACATAAAAAAAGGACATTGAGCTTAGCAGTCATGCTTACACCCACTAGGCTAACGAGGCAGCCATTTATCTATCTTCTGCGAGTTTATGCTTAAAACCTCGCCGTTTCGCAAACTTATTGGTGAGAACATTTTTACATGGTTCATCCAAGCGCTCAAATATCGTGCAAATCCTCTACATGCTGTTGCAGATTTGTAATTTCACGCTGTACTGGCGCCTGATCTCCGCAAGACTTTAAGGAATCATGCATTTACTGGACTATAGGTATAGGAAATAGCAAAAATACTTAAACATCAGAGATATGAAATTTCTTTCGTAGCGTACGAAATGAATGATTAATCTTTCTAATTTTATAAATTGGAAGATTTGGATGCTTGAATGTTTGTTGCTCTTTCACGGCAAAACGGCTGAACCGATTTAGCTGAACTGATGATGGCTTATACCTTGAATTAGGACATATGCTACATTTTATTACCGAAAAATTCAATGTTCGTATGCGAAACGGTTTCACAGTTCTTAACTCCACGCGGGCGAAGTTGCGGGCAAAAGCTAATAATAATATAAAGAGGAAAGATTTCCATTTTTGTATGTTTATAACGAATAAACTCAAAACTAATAAACCGATTTCAAAATACATTTCTGAATGAGAATGCTACATTATCCATGAGTAGAATAGGCTATATTTTTTTAATAAATAAACTAGCCATCTATATAAATAAAAATAAAAAAAACCACGGGAAATATGAGAAAGATCATCAGCTGAGAAAAACTCAACCAAGTTTTTTCTGGGTGTTGTACATTAGTACACCACTGCCTTACTCCTCTAGGAACACAGGGTGATGGTATCATGTTAAACCACTGCTCCAAGGAAACAAAAATCAAACTGCAATACCATCAACGCGTTTTGCATTACTCTTTCGCTGCAACTTGAGTGCAAGCCATTTGCATTGATGGATCCTTTGAACTCCACGGAAACCACACTACACCGACTGACGCCTGCTTTGAGTACTGAAAGTAATTTAAGTACTTGGGAATATAACGTCTTATTATTTAAATATGGAACACGTAAAGTTAATAATTTAGTGTAATTAAGAAAAGTAATATTTCTTCGCTCGATGCTCTCAAAAATAGACACATGGTTGCCGTATCTTTAGATCCCATACCTAAAGGGGGCGAACCTATTTCAACCGAGCACAAATCAAAGACTCCGAGGGGCTACTAGGATTTTTACAGAAATACCCAACAAAACTACTCGACAAGGAAATCGAACTCTGGGCCTCTAGCGTAGCATGCGCGCTTACGATTTAACACTGAAATTAATAATAGTAGTAATTTATTGTCAGAAATCGTTGCAAATAATGTCAGAACCCTGCCGCCAGAGCTAGGTTACGACATCTGTGTTTCGACGAGTAAGTGACTTCTTCCAGTACCTATTGGCGAATGGCAAAGAAAATTCACAAAAGGACATACAGTCAAATTGAGATACTCCTCTTTTTAACCCCCGACGCAAAAACGACGGGGTGTTATAAGTTTGACGTGTCTGTGTGTGTGTTTAACCCCCGACGCAAAAACGACGGGGTGTTATAAGTTTGACGTGTCTGTGTGTGTGTTTAACCCCCGACGCAAAAACGACGGGGTGTTATAAGTTTGACGTGTCTGTGTGTGTGTGTGTGTGTGTGTGTGTGTCTGTCTGTGGCATCGTAGCTCCCTAACGGATGAACCGATTTTGATTTTGATTTTTTTATTTGAAAGGTGAATTAGTCGGGAGTGTTCTTAGCTATGTTTGATGAAAATCGGTTCAAGATGGCCGCCGCCACAAAATAGCAAGTTACATATTTTTTCACAACTCCCTCAATATGGGTATCAAATGAAAGGGCTTAACTAGAGGAACACTATACACTATGATAAATTTCAAATCCAAGATGGCCGCCACCATAATCCCAAATTACATTTCGTGTCGGGGGTTTTCTAAATTTTTAATTTAGGTTAGGTTAGGTTATTCTGAAATCGATTAGAAACAGAAGGCATCAGATTTTAGCTGCCATAATGCAGGCAAGCGAGCGTTTCTCGCTCCGACAAGAGGAAAATAATTTCACACGTCGGCGACACAAAGCTGCCGCCGCCGCGCCGCCGACATAAGTTAGAAAGGGTACATTTGGTCATGTTGACGTTTGTCTTTTGCGAGCAGTTTTTTGGGTAGATACCATTGTCCAGTATATTATAAAATACTGCATAACCTAACCTAAATTAAAAATTTTGAAAACCCACGACGCGAAATGTAATTTGCCATTTTGGGGGCGGTCATCTTGGATTATAGCATAGCATAGAATATTATAGAATACTAAACACTAGTGCAGCATAGCATAGTGTATATTTAGTATTCTACTAGTTAAGCCCTTTCATTTGATACCCATATTGACGGAGGTGTGAAAAAATATGTAATCCGCTATTTTGGGCGGTGGCCATCTTGGACCGATTTTCTTCAAACATAGCTAAGAACAGTTCACCTTTCAAATAAAAAATCAAAATCGAAATCAGTTCATCCGTTCGGGAGCTACGTTGCCACAGACAGACAGACACACACATACACACACACACACACACACACACACACACAAACACACACACACACACACACACACACACACACACACACACACACACCACACACACACACACACACACACACACACACGTCAAACAAAAACAAGGGGTGTTATAAAACACCCCTTCGTTTTTGCGTCGGGGGTTAAAAATGCTCTCTTGTTTTACACAAAACATTGTTGCACGGTACACGGATAAGCAGGGATAGACTAGGGATATGACCACTGTACTGCCAACGTCTCGAGTTCGAATCCAAGACACGCAACTCTGACTTTTCGTAATCATGTGCGCATTAATTAATTATCACTTGCTTACAACGGTGAAATTTGGCACAAAAACCCCCGACACAAAATGAGAAACAAAATGTAATTCGCCATCTTTGTGGTGGCGGCCATCTTGAACGGATTTCCATCAAATATACTGACTTATCCACCTTTCAAACAAAAAAATCTAAATTAAAATCGGTTCAACCGTTCGAGAGCTACGATGACAGACACACACATACACATCACAGACACGTGAAACTTAAAGCACACGTCTTTTTTGCGTTGGGGGTTAGCAACTGAACGCAGGGTTGCTGCTCGTGGCCAAGTTGTAACTACGCTGATCAACCGATCTGCAAGGTTAGGCTACACTTGCCGCGGTCAGTCTGTGGATGGGTGACCATTCTTATCATATCGAGACTCCTACGTGCCTCGGAGTGTACGTAAAACCGTCGGTCCCGGTTGTCATACGACCACCTATGACAATCGTTAGTGGTAGTCAGAAGCCTAAAAAGCCTGACAAACAGTCTTTCCTTCGAATCGAAATCGGTATTGCCTAGAAATTGGGTTGCGGAGGCCTGATGTCAGTCGCTCCGTGTAAAATACTGATATTTAACCGCATCCTGGTTAGACTGGAAGCCGACCACAACATGGTTGGGAAAAGGCTTGGAGGAAGTTAACAACTGAACACAATATAAGTGCAGCTTAAATTAAAATTTATATGCAAAGTTAATAGGAAAGAGCGTCGTGGCATTTCTTCACGACTTTCAATTACTTGTTAGATAGGCCCAGGTAGAATTAAAAGCGGACTGTATTTCTAGATTATAATATTAAGACTATACTAGACTATTAAGACTTAATATTATTAAGTCTGACTCGGTCGTATTGACTGCCCTGAACTCCACGGACTTTTCTGCCGCCTATTTGTGCCCGACAAATACCTAGGGCACCGTCAAAGCCGCCGTCATAAGCTGTTCGCACTACCGCTGTCTAGATCTGTTGCTAGAGCCGAATCCCCAGTATGTCGAATCCTAAGGATGCTAAACGCCCTCCTGACTACCGACCCTGAATGTGATGTGTTTGCTGATGAATGGAAAAAAGTAATGTGTGCTTGTCTGGTGTTCTGTGAGAGACAATATGCGAGGGTGTCCACTGTTACATGGTAATTTATGTTAGTTTGTGATGTGAATAATTTATTTAACCATTTACTCAAATAATTATTAATAATTTTATCCACGAACTGTAATATCTTTGAATTTAATTTTTGTATTGTATATTATTTGAATGCTTATTTTATTTTAATACTAGCTTCCCGCCAGCGGCTTCGCCCGCGTGGTCTTATAATTTTTTCCCCGTTTTTGCTACATTTTTCATTACTACTCCGCTCCTATTAGTCGTAGCGTGATGATATATAGCCTATGTTACTCGGGGATAATGTAGCTTTCCAAAGGTGAAAGAATTTTTGAAATCGGTCCAGTAGTTTCGGAGCCTATTCATTACAAACAAACAAACAAACAAACAAATAAACAAATCTTTCCTCTTTATAATATTAGTATAGATTTATAACTCTATGTTAATTAATGTAATTGGACCTGTGCCGTTTTAATTAACTATATATATATAAATAAATAAATAAATAAATAAGTCTTTACAAAGGTCAAAATTTAATTAAATAAAAACATGCGATCGTGGTCGCGTTGTGAAAAGGAGTGTGTCGAAGCGCGCGCGACCCGTCGTCGATCCGCTGCGCTTACACGCCGCCCGCTCCCCTCTGCTTGATGACGCATGTGTCTTTGAGGTGTTAACGTGTGCGTTAACACTTGTAAGTTCGGTTTCTTTCGTCAACTGTTCCGTTATCGCACGGGTAAAGGATTACATTCATTTACAACCCCTTTGATTTGTGACGACACCGATATTATCTGCATTTGTTTTTCTTTTGTTTCACTCTTATTTAAACAGTTTACATTTATTATCACCCATTTACTGTCCCACTGCTGGGCACGGGTCTCCTCTCAATAAGAGAGATTAGGCTATAGTCTACCACGATGGCTTCGAGCAGGTTGGCAAACTTCACATAGTGTCGAGAAAATTTTTCAGGAATGCACATTTCCTTACGATATTTTCCTTCACCGTTGTAAGCGAGTTATAAATAATAATAATATCCTGGGACATTTTACACAGCACCATCTAGAGCTTGTATTATGGGTACTAGACAATGGATATAATACTTATATCTTTTTTTTTGTGAATACTTACTTATAATATATAAGAAACACCCAGACAAACACAAGCACTTAAGTTCATCACATAAATGTTTGTGTCTTGTGGGAATCGAACCCACGACCTCGTGATCAGCAGTCTGGTACTCGAATCACTAGACCACAGACTTCGTCAAAATGCGGATCTTCACCTCTGCCTAAGCCTTCGGAGAATACAGGCGTGATGGTATGTTGTTTATATAAAGCCATTTAGAGCCTTTTACCACCCCCTGATAACTTCCCGTTAAATTATTTGGCAGATAACAAGTCTTGTTCCGTTTTTTTAATTTATCTAGCTGTTAGCGGCTACTTATCCAGCGCTATAAAACAGGCCCTTAGTGTCGGTTATAATCCTTTAATATGCAGTTCACAATCTGATGGCTACAATATATTGTACTCATTGGATATATGAGTAAGTTACAATGGTGATTACTTTTTATGGGGATTTGTACTGCATTAAATACATTTCCAGTTTAAGCTGACCCCCCATTGTATAGATTTTCCGTATAATGAGAGGTCAGCTCACACTATAAATATATAGCTACAGATGAGTGGTATGTACGCTGTACGCAGTACAATAAAAGCTCGATTAATGTTTCTGTTGTCGCTGCAATAATAATTTATTCATACAAATAAATGAAATTGAAGTTTTGTTTATTTTTTATATCAAAATCAGCGATAGTTACAAAATGCAGTGTCTATCTAAATAAATAAATAAATATCCTGGGACATTTTACACAGCACCATCTAGTACCAACTAAGCAGAGCTTGTACTATGGGTACTAGACAATGAATTTAATACTTATATACTTTTTTTTTGTAAATACATACTTATAATATATAAGAAACCCCCAGACAAACACAAACACCTAAGTTCATCACATAAATGTTTGTGTCTTGTGGAAATCGAACCCACGACCTCGTGATCAGCAGTCCGGTACTCGAACCACTAGACCACAGACGTCGTCTTCGTCGACTTAATATCAGGAGTTAGTGAAACAGGTTAAATATTCAAAGTGTAAAATGTTAAGTATTCTTAACACTTTATTTGGATTTCAGACTATTGTATTGCGATAGTAAACAAGTAAAATGCACAGTTAAAAATATCAAACGATCGGGTTTAATTAACGCAGTGCTAATCCCGGGTATTAATTCATGTAAGCCGTGAGGTGCAGGTGCGCACAACCGCTGGCCAACGGTAATCCGGTGATTAACTATACACCGATAATTGTTGCTCACATCGGTGATAACGGAACGGTGATTGTTGCGTTATTTAACATACCATCACGACTGTATTCCCCGAAGGGGTAGGCAGAGGCGTACTAATGTACATTGTACACCCACATTTCGCCGGTATGTGTAGGACCCATGTAATAGAGGGCGAGCCTATTGCTATCAACCGGGCACAAATCCAGACTCCGAGCTGCTACTGGGAATTTCACGATAAAACCCAACAACACAGCTCGATCCGGGGATCGAACCCAGGACCTCTAGCGTAGCAGTCGTGCTTGAGATCACTAGACCAACGAGGCAGTTCGTTATCAGTTCTGTTACGTTGTTTATTATAACATACTAGCTTTCCGCCAGCGGCTTCACCCGCATGATCTAACTCATTCATCGTCAACCCATATACTGTCCCACTGTTAGGCACGGGTCTCCTCTCAGTATGAGACGGATTAGGCTAAGTCCACCACGCTAGCATAATGCGGGTTGGCAGACTTTACATGCCGTTGAGAAGGTCTCTCGGGCATGCAGGTTTCCTCACGATGTTTTCCTTCACCGTTAAAGCGAGTGATGGTGCGTGCCTTGGATTCGGACTCGAGACCTTTGACTTGGCAGTCCAGTGGCCATACCTCTAGCTAGGCTATCATTGCTTCTAGCTATTGGTCTAGCTATTTCTTATATCTATGTTACTAAATACTAGCTATCTAATGATGAAAGAATTTTTCAAAATCGGTCCTGTCGTTTCAGAGTAAGTATATTCTAATCAAACAAAGAGGTGGCAGAGGATTTACCCCACCAAAAAAAAAGATACAGTTTAAAGGGGGATGTCGTGTAGTTAATCGTACAATTACGCGTATTTTTGTAAAAGCCCGTCTAACTTGACTTAAAGAATTTGGCATTATTCTTGAACAACTGCAGGCATATTATTGTTGCATTTAATTTAGGCAAACAAGTTTTTATTTTGGGATATATCATGAGATTTTAGAAGTTATAGCTTTGAAACAAAAGTCACTACACAAGTAGTAGCTGTGCTAACATATATTATTATAAACAAAACAGTAACTTGGATATATGTACATCACTGTCTAGTAAACTGTGTGTTCAATATTTGCTTAACAAAGGTAAGGTTTTCGCTCTACAATACCAAGTATAGAAATTATACTAAAAAGACTACGCGAAGCCTTTCATTGTTTCACTAAAAACGTCAACTAAATACCCAAAAAACAAACATAATCATTATAACAACAACTGCTTAGATTACATCGCGCCAACCGAACTTTTTACCTAATTACTTAGGCTGTATTAAATATAGGGAAAGCGGCATAAAAATAGGTCATATATTGGCGAAAGAGCGGGACGGAAAATAGTGCAACAAATTGTGGTATGGCGCTGTCTCGCTCTCGCGCCGGAAATCGATAATGGCATCTCGCCACGTGGAGGCAGGAAGCGAGCCTGCTCCATTTACACTGGTCGAACGTGGTGAACGGACGACTTCACGAAACTCCATTATTAGAGAATTGAATCCGACCGTCTTCTGTTTTGGACTCCAAATGGAAATTGAATTTCGAATCGATATATCGGATGGAATATTTCGACGAATAGTTAGATAGGCCTTTGTTGGCATTGCGGTATAAGGTTTAACTCAAATTTTGTACTAGACTAGACAGACCCAATCTAGGTTAGATATTGTCTGTCTTGGACCATCTATTACATAATTAAATGTATTTATTGAATTAAAATCATTTATTTATTTTAAATGTAAATATTTTTTAAGAAAACTTGTTACTGAAAGCACTTGTCACGCAACTTGAACATGAAATTAGGCCAAATAAGCGAAGTACTTAAATGAAGTTGAGCCTTGCAGAGACATCTATTGGCAGTGAACAAAAATATAACAAAGCGTGTAAAACGTTCATCACACTGTGGAAAGCTTTACCAGTTAAACTATCAACAGCTAGATGGCTCTGTCGAAGGTTCGAGCTTTTCCCGCTACGAGCGTGGAGGCGTTGGCGTCACAGGTTTCCACGTTTTCCCGCTAACGCCAAGTCACGATAGATGGCGTTACAAGATGACAGTAAGACCTTCCACTGTCACTAGAGGGCACTATTATATTAGTTCTCGTATTTCCCGCACGCTATGTTTTGCCACGGTGGCGTTGTGCGCTGATACTAAAAGTTTTGATAATGATTTGGTAGGGGGCGACTGACGTTTGATAATATGTATTGTAATACATATTAGATAAGGATAAATAAATATAATTATATAAAGAAATTTGATGGGTACAAGAATGTATTTATCTTGAAATTATTTTTATAATTTAAAAATCAAACAACACCAGGTGACAAAATCTGTAAAAGTAGTTTTATTTTAATTTAACAAAGTTACAGCTTATTTTGTATTTTTGAGCAATCATTATCGTCTGCAACTAAGTATACACTTTTAAATATTAAAAACATAGAAAATATCCCGTAACTGGTAATTTTGGAAGGGAATTTTTAATTTTCGCCTAAAAATATGATTAGCGTTGATATTCATCAACGCTATCCGGTCCTACGGCGTTTTTAGGGAATGTGCATAGATTTATTCACGTGAAATTAATTTTGGTTGCTTGGCTGGCTTCAAACTCAATCACAGCCCTTGGCTACGAATTAGGCCGCTACCTCTTAAACTTACCTACGTAAAAAACGGTGTTTAAATTTATGACTTCTGACCTTTCTTTCCTGTCTAAATAAATGAAAATACGTACCTATTGTCTAGATATTCTCTTCATAGTTTGGAAGTAGAGTTATGTTAATAATTTCCTTTATAGCCTACTGAATTCGGGCGCTAGCTCTTAAACTTAAGTATAAAAACGGTATATAAACATCTAATTTCTAACATTATTTCCTGCCTAAATAAGTAAGTAATGAATTCAGATTCGGAACCTACTAGAGGTTTTCTAGTCTAGCTAACGATTCGGGCACAATACGAGTATTCGCACACAGTGTCCGAAATTACACTTTAATTTTAATATTTTTTACTTACGAATCAGACACTGTGTCCGAATATATTGTGTTCGAATCAGCTAGCCGTTTTATGTACGCATACGTATTGTATAATAATAAGGTTAACTATAAAATTGTTGTTTTCATAGTTTTGTAGTAGAGTTATGTTAATAATTTATTTTATACCCTACTGAATTATGCAAGTACCTACGAGGTATTAGATTGACGAATGCATGGCTACCTAAGCATGATTGTGGTATTAAATAAATCTCAACGACTTACATAATGTCCCCCAACTTGAGCCTGGTGTGTATAAGCGCGCAAGTCTTGTGGTCTTGCGCAGCGAGCGCGGCGCGGCGCCGGCGCATGGGGCGGGGCGACGCCGGTGGCGAGTCGTCGGCCGCGGCCGCGCCTGCCGCATATCGGCGCACGCCCGGGGAGCTGCCGCGCCGGCGCACGGACGCGTGCCGCCCGCCCACGCCGCCCAGCATCCTGTAACAAATGAAAAATATGTGTAGATTTTGTACATCATGTGTTTATAAGTCATCTATTAACATTCCTATGCTAACTTTTACTAGGTTCCGTGTGTTTTAAAGCCTAATATTAAAAATTGTATTAAAAAATTATTCAATTCTGTTTAGTGCCGGATCATGGTCAACTCAGATATGGATCTTTCTTCAAATGGCCAGTTCAAATTTTGTTCCACATTATAAAACTCACTGTCAGGTGACAGGTAGAAAGCGACATTTCTGCTTATTATGGGTTGACCAAGAAAAAATAAAACTAATCACAAAGGTATATTGGCTACTTTTGGTATTGAGTTTTTCTATGAAATTTTTAGGAGCCGCTCGGTGTTTGAAGTAGTACCCGGTTATTGACAATAGTCTCGCTTCCTATTTCAAGGGAGGTACCGGAGGTAACCTAAACACACAGTTAAACTGTAGGAATACAGACGTGATGTGTAAATTTTACTTTCATAAAATAATTTTTGCCCGGTTCTCTGAAACCTTGTGTATATAATCAACCAAGAACGGAATTTTCCACCTTTGACAACCATTGAGTACCGTAAATACTTGTTACAGCGGTTATACAGTTTAATGTAATAGCAGCCTTATTGCTTAAATTTTAATGATTATATTACGTAGGAAGGAATATGGTAGATAGAAACCTCTCATCTGAAAGAAACCACAGAATCTCATTTCCTTTAGGTAATTCACATTTACAATTTTGATTAAGATTTTAAAATTAGGTATCTAAATTTATACTCAGGTAATGGAAATATCTAAGTGGAATACTAACAGAAATGGTAGGTATTACAGAATAATATTACTATAAACTTGGGGGCCCATTATTCTGTACAAATCACAATTTTTTTATGAATAACTTTAATAGCAATTCGTTCATAGGAGTTCATTTGACACAGTAACACACTCACACTCACATACCCACATACGTGTGTGTTGGTCGGTGTGGCAAGTGTGTTACGGTGTGTGTGTGTGTGTGTTTTTCCTCTAATTCTATCTTGCCTTATACTTATTATTATTATTATTTTAGCTGTGATCGTCCCGTTGCAGGGCAAAGGCCCCCCTTTCCTCCTTCCAGTCTTCTCGATTGAGAGCCTTCTACATCCAAACCGTCCAGTACGAGTCAAGCTCATCCTGCCATCTCGTTCTGGGTCTGCCGCGGCGTCTTTTAATGTCCTCAGGTGGGGCGTCCACATTGTCGTGGTTTTATATTTACTGGATTAAATTATATTTCAATAACACCTTTATGTGTAGCGTGACAACGCCATGAGGATAAGACAAAAGAGTCTACATAACTCTATATGTTACCAGAAACTTTTTTTTATAAATTTTGTCTATGGTTTAAATGGTAAATGAGCAGATGAGCCACCTGATGAGCATGTCATCGCCACCCATGGACTCCTACATCATCAGAGGCACTGATACGTAGAGGTCCAAGGCTTTAAAGAAAAGGAACCTACGGAAACTGGCTTTCACGCGCAAAAGACGGAAGACACACAAAAATGCTTTATAGACTCCTATGTAAGGTTGGTCTCCAGCCAGGCAGACCCAAGAAATCCTACCACCAAACCATTCTTACTAATATTATAACGAAAGTAACTCTATCCTCAGTCTGTCTGTCGCACTTTCACACCAAAACGCCTGAGCCGATTTTAATCAAATTTGGTACGCAGATAGTCTTGAGCCTGAGAAAGGACAAACGCTACTTTTTAATGCGAAAAAAGAGCTGTAAGGGGTTGTAATAGAGGTTGAAAGATATATAAAATACCCACACCACGCGGGCGAAGCCTCTGGCAGAAAGTTAGTAGAAAATAAACAATAGAACATTTCATATTTGTCGTGCTTTTCGTCGACATAGCCCTTGTCTGCCAAGTCAGAACTTTACTCACTCAGTCTCCAATCGTGTCATTCAATCGAAACGCAACAGGCAAGTCAGTAATGAAACCACATATATCTCACAAATCTCACATAAGGCGGTGAGCGATCCGAATCAACAGGTACTTAGATCAGTTTGGAGAGTTCTGTGGATTGGAGCTTAGTGTCAGACCCGCGCTCTCTAACTTTATCTCCACATAGAGTTAGGAATATAGAGAGTCCTCTGAAGGTGGCAACTACACAACCATTTTTAACCCCCGACGCAAAAGGGCGGGGTAGTTTTAAGTTTGACGTGTCTGTGTGTGTGTGTGTGTGTCTGTCTGTGGCATCGTAGCTCCCGAACGGATGAACCGATTTTGATTTTGTTTTTTTTATTTGAAAGGTGAATTAGTCGGGAATTTTCTTAGCTATGTTTGATGAAAATCGGTCCAAGAAGGCCGCCGCCACAAAATAGCGAATTACATAATTTTTCATAAGTCCCTTAATATGGGTATCAAATGAAAGGGTTTAACTAGAAGAATACTATACACTATGATAAATTTTAAATCCAAGATGGCCGCCACCACAAAAGGGCAATTTACATTTGGTGTCGGGGGTTTTCTAAATTTTTAATATTTGAAACACAACATACAAACATCATGCCATCATGTTAGACAGAGATGTACCCTCACACTCCCCGTATAATAAGAAGCGAGCCTATAGCCATTTAGATTCATTAATTTATTGTTATATCTGATATTATTAATTACCTTTGTGGAAGAAAACAATAAATATTATTATTTACCGGGTTCAAATGCAAACTACATCCCAACATCAGCACATATTCTATACACAATATAATCTATGAAAATCACATATATATACAATATACATACAATATATGCCCATATAAATACAATTCTATTTGCTCTGAATATGATATCTGCGATGATAGTTATAATGTGTTTAAACACGCCCTTTTAAAGAAAATTGATCGAAACAATGAGGACTAATTAGGTATTTTTTTTTCTTTTAAAAAATTATGTTTCCCATTTGCTTTCCTTAGCTCACTAAAGTTTAAATTATCGTGTGAATGATGTGTATAGTTTTAATTGGACTTCAGGTTGAATACTGTGATGTTTGATTGAAAATTGTGTAAAACTTAATCTGTTGTCTGTTACTGTACCTATTATAAAAAAAATAAAAAAATTAAATATATATACACAATATAATCTATGAAAGTCTCAGTGACGACTGAAGTTTGGAGTTGTGCCCGGTTTTGGCGATTGTTAAGAGTCAAGCTCCGCTGAAGTGTGGTAGGTCTATCTTGGGCAGCCGGACAAAGTCGTGCCTGCAGCCAGAGCCGTGACGTGGGCCGTCGTCCTCGGACGTAGCAGAGACGAGCGCAGGCGACGCGGTGCGCGCGGGAGCAACCATAACCCTCAACCGTGCCACCTGCCCGTAATACTGCATCTCGAACTGTTCCCTCTCAGCGTACATGACGTCCGTATTCTCCGACAACAGCTCCAACTCCGTTCAGAACCACATAAGTATCCTCCGGGTAGACTGTCCTCTAAGTGTCCTCTACGGTGTAGCGGCGTAGGCGAACGGGCAGTCCAAAGTCCACGGCGATGTGCACAGCAATAAAGACGGCAATCTTCTTTTATCGAAGGACCAATGTTAAGATCCAACATCTAACTTATGTCGCAACAAGCATTCGATAATAAAAAAAATGGAAGACGACCGATGCGTGTGCGCGGTCGGGTAACGGCGAGTGAGTGTCGCCGGCGGAGTAGCCCGAAGGTGGGGGCCGCTGCTCAAGGATGGATTCGATCCCCATTGGCTCCTCGGCTCGGCTTGATGTGACGCAGTAACACGATAGGTTCGCCTACGTGGGACCTAAACGGACGAACTGTGGGTGTACATTATTTTATTTTATTTTATTTATGCTTAATGTACAGAATATATAGAGCCGGTCTTAATGCCTTAGGCATTTTCTGCCAGACAACCTTCGGGTGATGCAGAGATGATCAAAGTAGATGCATTACCATTCGGGAAAGTATGAGGCAAAGACTATAGCTCAATAACTAAAAATCACTTAAACTTACTTAGATAATAATAAATATTAATAGTTTACTAAATAAATACAATCCAATTACATAATATATCACATAATAAATTAATAAATATATTTAAATACAATAAATACACAATTCATTGATAGAAGGAGGAAAAAACACAATCAGAGTCGAGATGAATCCAGCAATGTTTTATCTAGCAAGTATTTGCGCACTTTGACTTTAAAAGATTGTGCCTTTGCCTAACCTTTCGAGGAAAAGTATTACGTCAGCTCCATTCCTTCTTACATCAATGTTGTCGACGTAATACAGAGTGGTGAGCTGGATCCCGGCTGTTGTATTAAGGATAACGTTAGGTTTGGCGACTGGTGTCGAATGATAGCACAGTTACGTGCCCGAATAAAATTGGATTTACTGTTCGCTTCAACATTTTGCTCACTACTAACACTACACGCTTTTAGCATTCTTACTAGAGAGAACAATAGGTATTATTAAGTTGTTAGGAAAAAAGATAGTTGATAGGAAAAAAGATAAAAAAGTGGCCTATATGGAAAGCACTCAATCGACTGCGCACCCAAGTAGGCCGCTGTAAACACAATTTGGCAAAATGGGGGATTATTGATCCGTCGATCATCCAGTGCGAGTGTGGGGCTCCAGACCAGGACATGTCTCATTTACTCGAGTGCCCGAAGTGTCCATGCACCTGCACATTCGAGGATTTGATAAACGCAACGGATGCCGCAATTAAGGTGGGCTCGAACTCTATGACGAAATTGACTCGACACATTGATTTATCATTGACACGAAAAGATGAAGGAAAAAAGAGCTTCAAGCATGTTTGTGTTGTCCTCAGAACCAATGGTCAGACACCAAACACTTTTACCTATATGGAACCAATTAGGATGTATTTTAATTTTGTGAGATAATAGATAGAGAAACAGGCAAGAAATAATAAATAATTAAATAAATATTTTGGGATATTTTACATAGTACCACCAATTTCCGAACTAAGCCGAGTTTGCACTATGGGCACCCTCAACAATATAATATATGATACTTATAATCCTTTTTTTTGCGTATACATACTTTCAACAGTTACACACACACACACACACAACACAAATAAACTCCATGAACAGAACAGTCTTTCAAAGACGAAGAATATTATTTTCCTTACTAAAACATTATCTTTATTTATTTTACTGTCTTTCCCGTCTATAAAACATCGTCTGTTTCGCCTTCGTCTCCGAGCCAATAGTGCCCTCAGGCAATAAATACATAGTGCCGTTGATTTATACAAAGCGAAGTAAGATAAACAAGCAACAACTATTCTGAGTGATCTTCTCTTGTTTCCAGGTAAATAAATAAAAGGAAATATCGTGTTACTGTCGAAGAGGCTCGGGGCTAAGTTATAGCTACGCTGATCAACCGATCTGCAAGGTTAAGCTACGCTTGCCGAGGTCAGTCTGTGGATGGGTGACACGTAAGTCGTCGGTCCCGGTTGTCATAAGAACACCTATGACAATCGTTAGTGGTAATCAGAAGCCTAAAAAGCCTGACAACCAGTCTATCCGTAGAATATCGGCATTGCCAAGAAATTGGGTTGCGGAGGTCTGATGGCAGTCGCTTCGTGTAAAATACTGATATTCAGCCACATCTGGTTAGACTGAAAACCGCCCCCAACATGGTTGGGAAAAAGGCTAGGAGGACCCAGAACCTGTGAAGTTTCTGAGTGTGATTTTCAGGTGGAGCAGAAAATACTCGTATTTGTCTTAATAGTTTAGGTACGACATTATAACTACTACGAAAAATACTATTTTATTATAGCAAAGTGTGTTGTTTGTTGAAGATCCAAATAAAATAATAGCCAAGCTAGGCAATAGATAACACAGGGACCAGAATAATTTATATGGTAGTGGTCACGCATCGTTTTCAGGGACGTGTAAGTGTTATTGCTTTCTTAAGCTTTCTTATATTAGGCAGGTATGAACCACATATTTCTTACTGTATTAAAACTCCCGACAAAAACTCACAAACAATTTAATAGATCAGAACTGACACGAAAATTTTCGAAAATCTGATTTTGATATCATAATGTGAGGATTCGTGTTTATTAAAAAAAAGTGTACTTGAATCTATAAGTATGATCTTTTTTATAAAATATTTTCAGAAATACTGCGACAGAATTAGGCAACAGTTATTCGGGTAAGAGAAAATTGGATCCGTCAATCATAAACAAAAATTTATTAGTAGAAGAAAACAAAACAAACTTACGGTTCATATCAAAATCAATCTTGTGCACATTTCGGCCAAGATCCCTATAAAACCGGACCATAATACCATTAATTTCAATAAACACCTCAGGAAAAAAAATATTTACGACATGTCTATTAACATAAAATCTCCCCGCTTTTATTATTATTGACGTCAACGTTATGTTCCACTATTCATACATTTTCTGAACATGTTATGACGTTTGTTGCTAGATGGGGAAATATGAGCTTTAGCTCTTAGTAATTACGGAGCGAAATAACACGAATCTTTTAATGCATTGCATTGTTTAAATAGTTTTAGCTTTTTTTTCAACCCCCGACGCAAAACCTATGTTACTAAGTATGTCTGTGTGTGTGTGTGTGTGTGTGTGTGTGTGTGTGTGTGTGTGTGTGTGCGCGCACGCATGCGTGCGTGCGTGCGTGCGTGCGTGCGTGCGTGCGTGCGTGCGTGCGTGCGTGCGTGCGTGCGTGCGTGCGTGCGAATGAATGATGCGGTTAACGATTACGAATGACCTTATTACCATTAATCGGACACAGATCCATACTCCGAACTGCTATTCAGAATTTAAAAGTATTTTTCTTGACGTGTGAATAACACCCAGGACCTTCATTAACCGGACCCCAAAACCAAAACTTCGAGCTGCTGACTGCTACTGACAATCTATACTAATATTATAAAGTTAAAGAGTTTCTTTGTTTGTTTATTTGATTGAACGTGGGAACTTCTGGTCCGATTTAAAAAAATCTTTCAGTGTTAGATAGCCCGTTTTAAAGGAAGGCTATAGGCTATATATTATAACGCTACGACCAATACGAGCAGAGTATCAATTAAAAATGTTGCGAAAAACGGAGGAAAAATCGACTTCTACGGGAACGAAGTCGCGGGCAGAAGTTAGTCTATAGATATTCCAAGATGTTAAGAGAAAAGAAAGTCTTGTTACAATAGCAACATCTGTCTTTTTGCTCAACAATGAAATTATTCACTGGATATGTAGCAACATAAATATTCAATAACCCTCCTCCGGCAGTCGGGTAAAAAGGTCAGGACGTTAGAATTTACTTTACGAATAAGAATTTTCTTCGTGAAAATTGAATATATGGTTATTCGGGTCGGCAATGCGCGAGTGATACCCCCTGGTGTTGCAAGCGTCCATAGGCTATGGTAACCGCTTACCATCAGGCGGGCCGTATGCTTGTTTTCCACCTTAGTGGTATAAAAAAAATAAAAAAAAATAGTAAAGGTAGTTGCTCTGGGATAGGCAGACTAGGAGTCTACGTCCAGCAGTGGACGAATACAGAATGATGATGAGGCAGACGACCTTCTAGATCCCAAGCTCTCAAACTTTTTTCACCTATTTTGAGGATATTATTTTTGCAGAGTACCTCAATTATTGGATTTTCTAAGGATAGGGAGACTAATTGTCAGATTTTTTGGACCTCTGACTATTTCTAACTCATATCTATTTCGAAATAGAGACTTCTGACCTAGCAATCCAATGGCCACTAAGCTAAATCACTGCACACGTAGCTCCGTGAATATTAAATATGAATAGAGAAAAAAAAGAAGTAATGTAGGTACCCATTCACTCACTCCCTACGGTTACGCCACTTCCTACAACCACAACACCATTCACACGCACATCCACTCACACACACATCCGCAGAAACACACACGTTACTATAAGCTTCACAAAATTATTTTTTCAATTAAACTGTCATTCACTCACTACCTCATGGTTGCGCCACACTGCCCACAACCACAAAACCCTCCACACGCACATCCGCTCACACACACATCTGTGCAAACACACACTTTATGCTTCACTACATTATTTCTCCAACTAAATTGTCACTCACTCACTACCTCACGGTTGCACCACTGCCCACAACCACAAAACCTTTCACTCGCACATCCGCTCAAAAACACATCCGCGGAAACACACACCATAAGCTCCACTACATTATTTTTTCAACTAAACTGTGACAGTTTGTTGCTGGAACTATTCCAGTAACAAACTGTGACGCATCAGACACAATCCCAAGGGATCAAAGTCCATCACAGGGAAACTTATTTAATTTGCAGCCTGTATCAACAAACTGATAACATTAAGGTCGTGTGATGTTCACGTATTTTCGGTTAAGGGTCCTTTTGTGGTAAGAGTGGCGGATTTTGAACTAGTTTGCGGGCAGAGGGTTAAGGATGACGTCACCTTTAACAGGTCATCTTTACCGGTAATTTTGGTACTTAAAAAGTGTTAAACATATAAGTCTGATTAAGTGTCAGTTTCGTAAATGTCAAACTGTGTGCTTTATTTAGTACCCCTATTACCCTTATTTCTACCAAATAAAGCACAAAGTCAAACGCGAACAAGATAAGGAAACAAGAGTCAAGATTGAAATAAGATCGAAATGAACACTGAAACTTGACAAAAATTAATTACATATTTTTGAAAGATACTCCGAAAGATACTATGTTCGAACGTCTATAATTATTGAGGTAATTGAGTTATTGCAAAACTCACTATTGCATATAACTAATCCTTTCAAAACGCAATAGTTTATTTTTTACCATACACGCCAATACCAATATTGCGATTTTTATATAGGTTAGGAACTATGAATCGATTCCTGTGCCACTACAAATTAAAAGGCTTCGGTAATTGCTTCCCCTGCGCATGAAAAAGTTTTATATAAACTGTGATAAGCCATTTGCAGCTTAAAAAGTGCGATGGAAAGGCTTTTAATGCAACAGGACTGTTACGAACGTGTTAATTATATTCTGAAAATATTTTAATTTGGTTTTTAACATACCATCATCATTACACCACGCCTATATACGCCGAAGGGTTAGGCAGAGGCGTACTCGGTACTAATGTACACCGATAGTTCGCCGGTGTTTAGGTCCCATGTAATAGGGGGTGAAACATACATGTCTTCTTAACTCTTCTCCTTCTCTTCTTCCTCCTAGCCTTTTCCCAACCATGTTAGGGTCGGCTTCCAGTCTAACCAGGATACGGCTGAAAGTCTGAGTCTGAGTCGCTCCGTGTAAAATACTAATATTTTACACGGACCCAATTTCTAGGCAATACCGAGGAAAGACTGGTTCTCAGGTTTTCGTATGACAACCGGGACCGGCGGCTATACGTGCTCTCCGAAGCACGGAGGGGTCTCAATATGTTAAGAATGGTCACCCATCCACAAACTGACCGCGGCAAGTGTAGCTTTACCTTGCGGATCGGTTGATCAGCGTAGTTACAACTTGGCCACGAGCCCCTCTTACATCTCTTCTTAATCATTCAGGGAATAATGGCGTGATGGTATGTAGGTATGTATAAAAGTACAAAAACACCGAGTAAACGTAAATATTACTATTCAATTATAATTAATTACTTATTATTTGTTCCAATCGGCTAAAATGCTTACCTTAAAACTTTGTACCGTCGAAGTGGGGTTCCTAAGTTTGAACCTAGTTTCAACCACATTGCTGCACTTACCGTAGAACAAGGAACTTAGCACTAACTTAGAACCACTTAGCTAGATAGCTTTTACAAAGCTGATTATATCTGCATAGGTCCCTTAACTTTAAGAATCGTAGTTATATATTTTCTTAATTGTATTTCACAAACGCTAAGTAATAATATCTCTAAAATTAGCGAAACATTACTACTCATTATCAAAGAAGAGTGCTCCCGGTAGCTTAGTGGTTAAGGCGTCTGATGGACTTAACTGGGGAGATGCAGGTTCGATTTTTTCATTTTGAGATCGTAATTTTCTTTCATTAAAAATGTATACCTTTTCATAAAGGTGTTTGTATTGGTCTGGAAGTTTCTTAAATTTATAATTTTAAATTTCCAAAAAAAATATCCATTGAAGTCTATTAAGTACCTACCCAAAGTACAGCAAGCTCTGCTTAGTTTGGGACTAGATGATGCTGTGTAAAATATCCTAAGTATGTCTCCTATTGATTTATAAGAATTTACCAATCCAAAATAATAACTTGTAAAAATTTCTTTAATTTATTGTCAACACGACACTAAAAAGAATAATGAAAACTGATAAAAAACAAGACTAGTACTACTGAATTTAAATCTAAGATTAGCGAATCTCAACAAAATATATTTTCATTTCTCATTACAACTTTTCTAAACGGCAAAACCAATTTGAAAGTAAAAAAAAACTTTTTTTACGCCGTTTAGAAAGTTATGAGAGGTCATACTATTAAAAGAACATTGAAATAAATATTTATTGCAAAGTTTGCAGAACAACACTAGTAGAAATATGGAGTTCTTGAATTTGATTGATGACTTTTGACACAAGAAAATTACTGTTGTTATTTAGTTGGAATAATTACGTAATTCTATTGTTTTAGAATAGGTATAAATTATAGAAAATTATGGTTGAAATATACAGAGGCAAATTAATTAGATACTCAGCATAAACAAATCTGTAATAACATTCAATAATCATACCTTTTTTGTTAACCAAAAAGTAACAAAATAAAATCTCAGTTTCGTTTCTTTGATGTATCAAAAGCTAAATATCAAGTTCTTAGAAAAAATCATCTTCAAAGTACGCTTTCCGTGTCTAATTTTACGAAATAGCGCACCAAAAGTCTTATTTCGACTTACGACATGATATTAAAATCACTTTACTGGAACGAGTGTCGTTGCAACTCAAAAATAGGGCACTCCATTCATTTCCAAAGACCAATGCTAAGAAACTCGCTGCTTTTAAGAGGCTCTACTCAAAGAAATACATAACTGCCGTGTACTGTTAATATGGTAATTATACAAATTGCTTTTTAACCCCCGCCGCAAAAACGACGGGGTGTTATAAGTTTGACGTGTCTGTGTGTGTGTCTGTCTGTGGCATCGTAGCTCTACGAATGGATGAACTGATTTTGATTTTGATTTTTTTATTTGAAAGGTGAATTAGTCGAGTGTTCTTAGCTATGTTTGATGAAGATCGGTCCAAGATGGCTGCCGCTAAAAAATAGCGAACTACATATTTTTTTAGAACTCCCTCAATATGGGTATCAAAAGAAAGAGCTTAACTAGGAGAATACTATAACACTATGATAAATTTCAAATCCAAGATGGCCGCCACTACAAAATAGCAATTTCCATTTCGTTTCGGGGGTTTTCAAAATTTTTATTTTAGGTTAGGTTATGTAATAGATTGAAATTCTAAAATATACGTACCTAGGTAACAAAATTGAATAGGTAATAAGTTTTATTAGATTAGCAAAAGAATTAGAGAGAGATAATAAAGATACCATCACGCCTGTATTCTCTGGAGGGTTAGACAGACGTGTATTAATCTAGATATACTTAGTTCGTCTGGTAGTAATAGGGAGTGAGCCCCTTGCCACCAATACAAACTCGAGCTGCTAAAAATAATTTCATAGAAATATAACACTTGACACTAGCTTGATCTAGGAATCGAAACCGCCGTTCCGCCGCACCCACATTTCGCAGGTATGTTTAGGTCCCATGTAGTAGGGGCCTATTGTCATCAACCGTGCACTAATCCAGACTCCGAGCTGCTACTGGGAATTCCCAAAAAAAAACAAAAACACTTTGATCGATCCCGGGATTCAAAGCCAGGACCTCTAGCGTAGCAGTCGCGCTTGGAACCACAAGACCAACGAGGCAGTCAACCAGAAAAAACCATTTTAAAATACCCCCATTTCTTTTTGCGATATAACTAGTTTGGTAGCTAAGATTAGGCTTAAACCATTTTTGTTCAGTGCTAAGCCATGTAGCCATGTAAATAGCCGCTGAGCATTCACCCCTTCGTGTACCTACTTGTTTTAAAGTCATCGACGTCACAACTCGAAATACCATCAACGTCACAGCTTGTTGTTTAGCGTATCTACCTGTAACAATAGAATACACGTGTCACATAGATCGATAAAGATTGTTTACTGTCTCTTGAAGCTTTGGAACGTAGTGTGTAGATAGTAGGATCGTGTTTCTTGTAACAAGTCTCTTACAGCGTTGATAATTATCAACCTGCTGGTAACATTTAATAATTATAATAGTAATGAGTAATGTCAGGTATCAGGCACAACACAAATGACATGCTCCATAAAAAAGCTAGTTTTGAATAACGACTGCAGAGCCTGTTCTGAATTCAAGGAAACTATGCAGCACATCCTGTGCGATTGTGACGTCCTTGCGACGAAACGAATGAGTCTTCTCGGCAACGGGTACCCGAAGCCGGAAGATTTTAGGTTCCTTCCTCTCAGTGGATTAACCTTCATGAACCACGTCTTCAAAGAGTAAGGATTATACGGTAATAGGGACAACACAAAAGATCCCATTGGGTCGAAGTGTTGCTGATTGTACCAGCCCCCATAATAAGATAAGATAAGATAATGTCAGAAATGCGTAGCGAGGCCTATTTTATTAAGAACTAGCTTCCCACCAGCGGCTTCACCCACGTGGTCTTGATTATTTGTTTCCCCCATTCTTGCAACATTTTTCATTGCTACTCCGCTCCTATTAGTCGTAGCGTGTTTGTATATAGCCTTTGCCTTCCCCGATAAACAGGGCTATCTAACAATAAGCGAATTTTTCAAATCAGCCCAGTAATTTCGGAGCCTATTCAATACAAACAAACAATCAAATCTTTCCTCTTTATAATACGAGTATTAGTATAGATAACAACTTACAAATTCCATCACAATCGCTCGAGAAATTTTTGAGTTTTTTTCGGCAATATGTGACTGCATGGGATATTTTGAGAAATTGTAGACGTATTTAATATGCACTACACACACCTAACTGAAAATACCATACACTCACGCCTAGTTTACTGTATACCCTTCGAAGCATACATGCGTGATTATATCACGTTGTTATTTCTAACATTACAACCATAAGAATTACTGAAATTCATTGCATAACCTACACACACACTTACGATTCACTTACTCAAACAACACAACATCCTCAACATGCTCACAAACAGCTCCATCCACAAAAACGAATAAACACAAAATCACACACATACCCAATATACAAACACATACATACACACACCCACATTTAAACATACCCACTCAACCATACATGATCCACTCACGTAATAACCATAATATTAAAATCATTTAACCCTTGTATACAGCGGCAACATTCACCTGCATGCACAAAAAAAAATATAAATTGTAATTTTAGAGTAACTTTACACGACTGAACACTGCCACCCAAGATACAAGCACCCGCTTAGTTTGGGAGACAGTATCAGTACCTAAAGCACAATACAATTTCTAGTGTCTATTTTTAAGTCATCTTTGTGAACTGTATAATTTGCGACAATAAAGATTATTATTAGTATTATATAACTATAAAAAAGAACTGAATCTTAAGAGGAATTCAGTTTCTTCACCTGCTGCTGTGGTCTTAAAATTACATTTAATTCTTTGAGACCACAAAAGATTAGATAATACTTTGTACCTATATCTTATAACTAAAATATTACTGGAATTCGCTTTGGCCAGCGCAGCGGATCAACTACCCTTTGGGAAATCAGGATTTCGCAGTACGAGATTATCACTGTGTTCGTAGTGGGATGCGTACTCGCTTTCATGAGAGCAGTGGGGATAGTTGAAGTGGTGTCTTCTCAGATAGGGATTTTAACAAGATGGGAAGATCGCAGACTATACCTGATCCTCAGCAAGAGCTCTGATGAAACATATTCTCTGGAAAGAGCTCAGACTAAACTTAATATATGATATAAAATGACACATTTTTAATCTGTGGGTGTACATTAGTGCATCTCTGTTTTACTTTAGTGAAATACGGGCATGATATATGTCATCATATATACATAAAAAGCTTAAACATACAGGCCTAATGGCCTGTACTCCCTGAAGGGGTAGGCAGAGGTGTACTTATGTACAACCAAATTTTGCCAGAAAGATTAAGTCCCTTGTATTTATAGATGACGAGCCTATTGCCATCAAACGGGCACAAATCCAGCCACCTGCTGCTGACACACGAGCTGCTATCAAGAATTATACAGAAAATACAGTTCAATAATTTGCTTGAACCGGGAACCAAACCTAGGACCTCCAGTATAGCAGTATTTAGCAATATCTAAAAAGCAATAGGAAAATAAACAGACCGTGTTGGTCTCATCGTAAATTTATTACACCGAAACGCCAAAAGATGGACGGATCTGTTTCATAAAATGTAACGTAGCTTGAAATAAATTTCATGAGACGCGGTTCCCTCGTGAATTAATTATTTCTCCTTTTAGATCTGCCCAGATGGTGAAACTTGATAAACCGTTTTTCGACAAATCACTAAGTTTCAATACAGCGATCTCATTATGTTGATCCGGAATTTAATGAGAGATCTGTTTGATTACTTGGGTTACTGTCTGATTATTATTGATTATGATCTTATTAAAATTGATACTTATGATTGTAGACACGTAGGCACGTGTATCTACGTCTCGCTTCTATTTATTTAAAACAATAATATCTGTTATTTTCACACCTAAAACCACTGAACGGATTTCGATAAAATTTGGCAATGACATAGACTGCATCATGAAAGACACCACCTTTAGTCACCTTTGGGAAGCGAATAAAACCGAAGACAAACTAGTTGTAAATGTAAATTGATTCCAGTTATCATCCTTTTTAAAAAACGTGTAATTAGGTATTTTATTTTATGCTTATCTTTGAAACAATACAAACTTTTTAGTTTTAGTTTTTTTAATTTATTTATATAAATAAATATTCTGAGACAATTTACACAGCACCATCTAATCCCAAACTAAGCATAGCTCGTTTTTCATACAAACTCACTAGATTTTTTAATCGAAAAATTATAATTGTCTTTTTGTATTTTTTAAGTATTTTCTATGATAAGCTATTTAAAATAAACAAAATAATTGACTGGCGGGCAGGATTCGAACCTGCGTCTTCTGGTTTAATTATAGTTGTCGTAAAACGTTGACCTACCCTGACCAGATATTTAAATCAACATCGTGTCAATCTTTGTTACCGCTAAAAGCTTTTTTGTGCACTAAACACGATGCATGATGATTGATGATTATATTCGAGCTAATGAACGACCACTGGTATATATACTTTTTCATAGTTTTATGATTTGCGATGGGCTTGACCTTTGGAGGCATTAAGTCGGTCACGAGGATTGATGCTTAAGAAATTGGCTCGATAAGCGCAGTGTCAAGAATTCGGCTGCTGTAGTTCACAGCATGTTCGATTTACGACATTAATTTAGCGATTTAGGTAATTCAGAGTTGTTTAAAGTGTGGGTGACTGTGTGTGTGTGTGTGTGTAGTAGTGCAATATAATATTTTTTTTTAATCTTATGACTGTTTTGTTAGACTAGTAGTCGCGACTGTTACGCTAGAGGTCCTTGCTTGACTTGGGTATCAAACCCTAGACTTCTAGCGGAGCAGTCGCGCTGCTAGGGCAGCAGTTAGTCTATCCATTATTTTATCTATTCCTGTACGTAAATGGAACATAATACCTCAATGGATCTCCCGATTTTCCGACTCTTATCCTGAAAACGTACAGTGAACAAAATGTTTTCTCGACCTTCAGTAATAAATTCAACAAAAGTAATAATTTATAATAACTGATGGAAGATTACTCCGAAGACCCGGAAACGGAAAATGTTTTAACCGCCTAATCTGATTTAAATGGATTGGTTTAATTAAATATTTAGCTCATTCTCAAAATTCTTTTGATATTGATCATTAATTGCGTTTATTTGTAAAGAATCTGTATTACGGTAAGCTTTCGTCTTGTAGAAATTAAATTTTGTTAATTTGTAGTAGACGAAAGGCTGGCTGGCTAAGGAAAAATCGCAATTATGAGTTCTGGCGAACTGTGTTTTTTTTATACCACTAAGGTGGCAAACAATCATACGGCCCGCCTGATGGTAAGCGGTTACCATAGCCTATGGACGCTTGCAACACCAGGGGTATCACTCGCGCGATGCCGACCCGAAAAACCTCTTAGAGGTTTATGGAGGATTCACTGCGCCGACAGTTTGACGAAATATTCCTCTAGCTGCCAGCGCAGCGCATCCTTAGAAGGAGCTCTGGTGACCTTACTCACTGCAGGAACACAACACACAATAAAGTGTGTTATTTGGCTGCAGTTTTCTGTAAGGTGGAGGTACTTCCCCAGATGGGTTGCTCCAGATTTGAGCCATAAATGGCTGTGCCCTACCTCTCTGGTTATACATTTGTACGCTTCTGCCTAACCTTTCGGGGTCTACAGGCATAATGGTATGTTATTGCTGTTTTTTAAATAGTATTTATTTGTTTCTGGATGAGAAAAATGAATGTCTCTATGAAACTGAGTAGCAGCTCGGAATTTAGATTTGTAGCAATAAACTCGGTCCATGTTACAGGGATAATTGTTGGGTCAACGGTGCGGTGGATGTATACTAGTGTGCCTCTGCCTAACCGTTCCGGGAATATAGGCGTAATAGTATGTCATGTATTACCTACGAGGATAAATTGAAAAAAATGGCCGTCAGAGTACTAATAACATGTAATTTTATTGGCCTTAATTGGTCTTAATCACGGGAAAAAGTCAATTTATTAGTAAATAATGACATAGTAAGGTTCATATAACTTAGTTATTTGAAACTTGATACATGTTATATAATATGTCACCCCTTCTCATCAACATTTTGTCAATTACTACAACCGCAGCGTATTAGGAACTTAATAATATTCAAAATTATTTGTAGTGAGCACCCCTTTGATAACGTCAGCACCTGTGACGTATGTATATACATAATTATTGTCATATAAGTACAAGAACTTAAGTGTAACTATATTAAAATTTTAGTCATGTATAGTGTAGTGCATATTAAATAGGTACGTCAAGCAGACGGTAACAAATCTATATTGTGTTATATCATTTTATGAATCACTTGGTCGTAGAAATGACTGCTATGCTCGAATTCTTGGGTTCGAATCCCAGGTCGAGCCGTATTATTGGGCTTTTTCGATGTAATTCCCAGTTGCAGGCAATTCTTTCAACAGCTAGTCTATACTAATATTATAAAGAGGAAAGATTTGATTGTTTGTTTGTATTGAACAGGCTCTGAAACTACTGGACCGATTTGAAATGATTCTTTCAGTGTTAGACTAGCCCATTTATCGGGGAAGGTATAGGCTATATACCATCACGCTACGACTAATAGGAGCGGAGTAACAATGAAAAATGTTGTAAAACGGGGCAAAAAATCATAAGAACACGCGGGCGAAGCCGCTGACGGGAAGCTAGTTAATTATATTTTGACTCTAACTTAACTATACCTATAATCTATCTCAAGGTAAGTTCATTATATCGCAAAACAAAGAAAAATGGGAGTATTTTGTTCGTTAATCAAAAGTTTTCCTAACTACCAAACTTTTGTTCATTTCGTAGAACACACATACATAGGGACCTACCTACTAAAGCTGTGCATAAAATTTTCCCGCGAAACTTGTTCACATGCTTGCATTTCCAACGTTTCCCAGAAATCATTATAAAGAGGGTTTTCAAACAACTTTCAATGAATTTCCTCTGTATAGGAGGAGCTAAAATGGTCTCTTTTGCGTAGCATTCCATTTCCAAGAAAAGTTGATCTCCCGCTAAATGAGAAGCCTATAACAATGCAAGATCAGCCCATAGGTTGTTCAGCTTCGTGTACACAATTCATTTTTTATAGCCATTGCTGTTCCTCTGTTGGGCAAAGGTCTGACCCAGGTCCTTCCATGTATTCTTTTGTCATCCTTCTCGAACTAATCCTGTCGGTAGGTACATCCGATGGTCCCGTCACCTATTTCTAGGCTGGCCGCGGCGGCCTTCCATATGCAGGCATGCATTGTGTGGACACTCTTGCCCAGCGGTCACATTGTGCGTATAGCTGACGAGACCAGTCAAAGTCCACTTAAGCTTTGCCCACATTTACTATGCCTGTTGCATAATATGAACGACTCATATTATGATTCATTAAAACTGAACTTTTTAGCCCCTAGCTCTCGAGGTTAATATTTTAATGAAATGTTAGTTCTACTGAAGAGCTCTTGAAAATGTTTTGAAGGATCTCTGAATGTTTTATTGAGGAAATGTTAGTGCATCGCTCGACAGGAATCGTTGCAGTTGCCGTTCCGGGAACGAAGAGGATTTATGAAAACATTTGTTAATTGCCCAGAATTTCTGTGTAATAATTATTTAAGTATTACAAATGTTTACTAGATTTCTTTGTGTATCAGATTAGGTCGGAATAATAATATTAACATTTTTTATTTCGGGCTACAAAAGGATCCATATTTTGTTCATTGTGATAGAAATGAAATACATTTCAGCCGTTTAATTTTATTAATACAGGCGTTTGGTTTGTAACCAAAAAAGTTAAATAAATATTATAAATCTATGATGACGAATATAAAGTCAACAAAACATTTTCATTATTATTTTTTAATATACATTTAAATATCTACGAGTACCTACCTATTAGTTAATGTAAACTCTCTTTATACGATGAGCGCTTCAATTCCAGTCTAGTACTCAATGTTACGGTAAAAAGTTACCAGTAAACTTTTGATGAGGAGAGTTTTAGCAAAAGTAGAAGTCGTTTTATCCACCTAGATTAAATTGTGTTATTTGGATTCGATTTAGCCATTTTTTTTTTCCTTATAAAAATATAAATAATTATTCTGTAACATTAATCAAGTTGCAAGAGAAATCTTGTAAAAGAAAACAAAAATGAAACATGTTACAACACACGTTGCTGTCACAATGTAGACAACAACAAACGGCTCGCAATTATGTGCTTGTCGACTGTCGCTGAATGTACAGTAATTTTCACTTGCGAGGTACCAACTCGGCTTCATGAATCACTTGCAAATAAAGACTAAAATGTTTTTTTTCTGTTTGCTTATTTTATTTCTTTCATTGCTTGATTTATTTACTGTTCATTTTTATTTACATGAAGCAATGTTATTCTAGGGGTACGATCACTCAACTGCCAATTTAATCGTAGTTATTAAGTTGACAGTTATTAAGAACCATAGAGAACAGCGGAGGAAAAATGTTTGGCCACTTGATACGACACGACAACTTCTTTAAAACCATACTAGAAGATATAATTGAAGGAAAACGGGGAAGAGGAAGACCCAGACGAAGTTTTATAGAGCAAGTGAAGGAAAAAGTGAGGAGCGAGTCGTATCAAGAGGTAAAACGAAAGGCAGAAGATCGAGAACAGTGGCGATTGCTCCATCGGCAAGAGCTGAGCTCTTAAATTTATGAAGAAGTTGATTGATTTCTGACACTTACGCGAATACTAGACATTGAAATAAAAGGGTAGCTGTTAGTAATTGAAACGTCAAGACGCCTACCACCTTAGTCACCCGTGACCATGGACGCTGTAAAGGGTCCGAAACGTCGGGATTAAAATAATATCAATATAACGCGATAAAATCCGTAAAAAGTAGTTTTATTTCAATATTTCGAAGTTGATTGAGTTTGAATTCAAGACACGTATCTCTGTGTGTGTGATTAATAATCACTCACAGCGGTGAAGGAAAACATCATGAGGTAACCTGCATATCTGAGAGATTTTCTCGATGACGTGTGATGTCTGCCAACCAGCACTAGGCCATCGTGGTGGACTATGCACTACTCCTCTCATTATGAAAGGAGACCCGTGCCAATCAGTTAGCTGTGGGACAGTTAATAGCTTAATGATCATGATGACGTTTACATCAAATTTCTTTATCTCGGAGAGCCGTGACCATCTAGTTGTTCAATGATTCCAAAGTAAAACAGTGTTTTTGGGTTCCGAAATTCGAAATTTCTATGATATGGGACTCCCTATTACATGGGACTTAAACATTTAGCTGACACTACAATTTTCATTTTCAAACCCAATAACACTTTGGTCGCGTTTGGGACCACTAGACCAAGAGACTTATACTTATTAAAGCCTGTTTATGTTAATAATGATCGATCAATTTCTAAACAAACGTCGAGGCAGTTGATATTACTTAGTTATTTCACGTTAAACTCAAGGGTTGGTCTTCATTATCAACCGGAAGTTGCGTAAGTCAATAAAATGTAACAGATTCTATTAAATAAGTTTACGCCAAGAGACAATTAAATTCCAATTTCGATTAACGGAAGGATAAAGCATATTTATTTTAGTCCCTTAATTTTCCATTCATTCACTGCGTCATTAAGTGGTGCTGCTGCTATGCTAAAGGTCTTGGGTTCGATTCCCATGTCGGATGTTATTGGTTTTATCTTTGAAATTGTAGTTTGTAGTTTGGATTTATGTTCGGTTAATGGAAATAGGCTCTCCCCTTATCACATGGGACTTAAGCTCGGCGAAGTATGAGTGTATATTTGTAAACCTTTCGAGGCACTAACAGTTTAGATTCGTTCCTAGGTTAATAACAATAGGTTCTTTGCATGGGACCTTAAAAACCTATCATACATAAGTAAATACACCTCTGACTAACTCTTTGGGGAAACAGGCATGATGATATATAACCTTGACGACGTCTGTGGTCTAGTGGTTCGAGTACCGGACTGCTGATCACGAGGTCGCGGGTTCGATTCCCACAAGACACAAACATTTATGTGATGAACTTAGGTGTTTGTGTTTGTCTGGGTGTTTCTTATATATTGTAAGTATGTATTTACAAAAAAAGTATATAAGTATTATATACATTGTCTAGTACCTATAGTACAAGCTTTGCTTAGTTTAGGACTAGATGGTGCTGTGTAAAAATGTGCCAAGATTATAAAAAAAAACAAGTTTTCCATTGAAACGCTACACCAATCCCGGACATGCATTTTGTTCTCATGAATATATATATTTTTGCCGTACTTGGGAAAATTGATTGAAAACATACTCCATCTTTTGAATAGAGCATACGCAATATATGTAAAAGTTTCGGTATAACAAACCATAGAGCTATTTGGTGTGTTTAGCCGAAAAAAGCTTGTAAGCGCTTGCTAGCGCTGAGAAACGAAACAGATAGGTACCTATAGTCTACGCAGAACTAGTTGGCCGCGCCTTAGGTATGTGAGCGGCGGGATGGAGGGGCGTGGGCACTTGTTTTCATTCACAGTAACCCGCCGCCTCACCCCCGTCCCTACCTAAGGCGCGGCCAACTACTTCCACCCGGACTATAGTTTTCAGTCTGACACGTGTGCTGTCATTGATTTTGCATGTGACATTATTGACAGCGCTGAGCGATCACCATTTTGATTTCAAGCGCTATTTTCGGCAAAACACACTCCCTCTAAAATCTGTTAGGCGATTTTTCAGCAGCAGCGCTTGATTGCTCCTGTCTACGTTAGACGACTCTTTTGTTACAGCAATTGATTTTGTGTAGGCAACAGAATTCTATGGGCTCTGCTTGCAAAGGGTAGTTGATTGATTTTCGAATAAAACTGGCAAAAAACTATAGTGAAATGATTAATATGCTGTTAGTATATGTAGTACCTATCTATTTATCTAGATGAAGTATCAAACTGACTGGCTGACTGATTCACTTACTTACTGACTGATCGATTAACGTTTGTCAGCTCAAACCACTTTGTGCTGGGCTAAAATTTGGCACACAAAAGATATTATGACGTAAGCGTCCACATCAATTCAATTTAAATGTCATTTTTAATTTTAACTGTGTACTTAATTATTTTTTGTTGATCCAAAGTTGATTGAAATAAATAAATTTATTATTATTATTCTCTTTATTTATTTTCATACACATTATTTGTATTTTTAAATATTTTTATAAAAAGCAGAAAATATAAAAACATTTAAAAATATAAAAAAAATATTATTATTATTATTAGAAAGGATTTTGGTAAGTTCCCAAAATAAAATGTTCCCAATGATGTCTTTGTCTAAACATAAACACCTAACACACCATCACGCTTGTATTCCCCGAAGGATTAGGTAGAAGTGTAACAATGGACATTGCACACCCATGGTTCACCGGTATTAAAAGATACCTACCTCCTTCCTTCCTTCCTCTCGGTAGGTTAGCCGCCTTCAAGAACCACGTCTTCAAAGAGTAAGGAATATACGGTAATTGGGACAACACAAAAGATCCCATTGGGTCGAAGTGTCGCTGGCTATACCAACCCCCCATAGCAAGATAAGATAAGATAAGAAAACATAACTACCGATGAACCATGGGTGAACACGTAGTCCACAAAATAAATATCTACAAACCTCTAAAACTTTACTCATGACTATTTAATAATCCACTAGTTGTAGTTTGTTATGTGTAGAGTTAATTTATCCAAAAACCTCGAAAAGTGCAAGCCTTGGATTCGAACTCGAGACAAGTAACTTAACCATAAACTCCCTAAGTCACTGGACTATTTCTAGTTCCTTCTCCATGTTTTTTATTACCATAACTACCATCAAGTAAAACAATCATAGACAAGATAAATTATTACCCACGCTTACTTTTACGATGACCATAAAACGACGACTGACGCTTTAATTTTAATTTATACTTTGAGTACATTTTATAGGCAATTATAAATTATGATTAAATTATGGTACATATTTCATGATTACTTCTCGGTTCTTAACGCCCGTACTCCCTGGAGAGTTGGGCAGAGGTATAGTAAGTACAAGTGTAAAATGTAGTTCGCCGGAACATGATAAGACCCATGTAATAAGGGTGAGTGTATTGCCATTATTCGGTCACAGGTTCAAATTCGAGCTATTCATAGAAAATATTAATTACACTTTGCTTGACTTGGAAATCGAACCCAGATTACTAGTTAATTAGTATTAGCATTAGTAACAGTAACATTAATGTCTTTGATTATTGCATATAGGTATGGATGATTATTATCATTACAGAAAGGCAGGACCGATTTGGCAATTTGTTTTTTTTTTGTTGTTGTTAAGACAAGGGCCAAGGTTAGGACAAGTTGCAATTTGACATTCGAATCGACAAACGATGAGAAAGTAAATGTATAGTATAGAAATGACATTAGTGACAGCCCGATTTGTCGAAAGCTTGTGTTATTTCCACAGATTTTGTTTCTATTCGTTTGTCGATTCGAATGTCAAATTGCAATTTGTCTACGGGACCTTGTTTGTATGAAAGACTTCTTTTAAAGACGGGGTCGCTCGATTTTAATATAAATAAAAACATGCAAATCATTTCCATCGTAATTATCACTACATAATATAAAACAAAGTCGCTATGCGCCGTCTGTCTGTCCCTATGTATGCTTAGATCTTTAAAACTACGCAACGGATTTTGATGCGGTTTAAATAGATAGAGTGATTCTTAAGGAAGGTTTATAGGTATAATAACATACCACGCGGGCGAAGCCGCTGGCGGGAAGCTAGTATATTATATTTTACTTTACTTTATGATCATTTTCCCACACTTAGCTACAGTTCGCGCCAAACTTATTGTCCGGGTTGAAGTTGGCACAAGCTAACTTTAACCCGGACAATAAGTTCGGCGCGATAAAGTTAGCTCGTGCCAACTTCAACCCGGACAATAAGTTTGGCGCGAACTGTACTTCAAGTAATTTAATGCTCCTACAACTATCGCCTACACACAAACTTCATATAAGTGTTGAGGGTAAACCTGCCCTTTCCGTTCAACATATCATCAATCACTGCCGTCTAACGCTCAAGGTCACCGCCAAAGGTGTCCGGGTGACGTCACACGAGCATATCACCCGACATCAGGGTTGTCGACCTTTTAAAACTTTTATGTAGTGCTATGAAAGAAGCTTTGGAATGTCGCCACTTATATTTTCAGTTGTGTAAACTGAATATGATGTTTAGAGTGGTCTGGACTGGTCAAAAGGCTGTCATCAGTCATCCTAATTTATATACTACTGTTACATACACTCATTCTTTTTCCCTCAGGAGTTGGCAGAAATCACCAGGGACCGCCGTTTACTACGATAAGTAAATAAGTTTAAATAAATAAATATTTTTGGACATTTCACACAACACCATCTAGTCCCAAATTAAGCAGAAGTTTGTACAGTGGGTACTCGACAATGGATATAATACTTATATACTTTTTTTTAAATACATACTTGTAATATATAAGAAACACCAAGACAAACACAAATACTCATATTCATCACATAAATAGTGTCCTGTGGGAATTAAGCCCTCGACCTCGTGATCAGCAGTCTGGTATTCGAACCACTAGACCTCAGACGTCGTCAAACTTCACAATTCTTGCATATTTCTTTTGCGTGCTCCACGTCCATACATCTCCCACTACTATAATTAATGGAATCAGGCGTTACTTTGCGGAAATCCATGACAATAAATTGCAATGAAAATATTTCGTTTTAATTCCGCTTATGCAAGCGCATATAATAAGCGGAATTAAAACTAAATATTTTCATTGCAATTTATTCTCCTACTACTTTTAGCATAATATGAATTGCGATGACTTTACATAATACTGGGCCAATCTAGTTTTCTTTCATAGTATGATTCATCAAGTGGCCATTTTAGCTTTTCTGATCCCAAGTATAACAAAATTCAAATATTACACAAGTATGACAGTTGACTAACAATAAAATTTTGAGTAGGTAGGCACCTAATAGCCCCTTTTCATATTTCATTATACCTACATAAGATTGAATTTTCATTCATACGTTAAAATTATCGTTATCATACATCTTTGTTGCGTCCCTATTACATTCAAAAGCCCTTTTACAACGTTTTAGGCTCAATACATGCTGCACAGTGTTACAGTAGAATCCCACATCACACAAAGAGCATCTCGACTCTTGTGTGACAATGCTCTCGAATGTCTTGTCAAGAGTGAAATGGTCTCATTCATAGTCGAAACTATTTATTATTATTATAAAACTTTTTTTATAGAGCCTCTTTTGTATCCTACTGCTGAGCAAAGGCCTCCTATAACATAGTCCAGAATTTCCTATCCTGGGCTTGTTATAAAATTATCGTCTTATGCTCTTTCTCATCAAAGGCTTGTAATGTAAGTGACATTTTGATAGATGGCCTTTATTTTAGTGATTTCCAGAACCATTTTACTGTATTTATAGTCTGTGCGGACATAGTTGGCTGCGCCTTAGGTATGTGAGCGGCAGGACGCAGTCACGGGATCGCCTGCGAGCGGTGGGACGGAGGGGCGGGTTCGCTTGTTTTTGTTCACAGTAACCCTCCGCCTCACCCCCGTCCCTACCTAAGGCGCGGCCAACTAGTTTCGCGCGGACTATAGTAACCTTTTTTATGTAATTTATGTTAGGAAAGGTCATAACTTGAGAACGACTCGAACGATTTGGCTATGTTTGGTTGTGCTCGAAATTGTCCTTTGTTCGGTCGTGTGTTCAACGGGGTATAGAGAGATCAATATCTCTCTATACCCCATTGAACACACGACCGAACATTCTTTGCACGTCAATACATGCAAAGAATGATTTATCTATTCACAAACCATAGAACATAACTTCATCATCTTCCTAGCATTTTCCCAACCATGTTAGGTTGGCTTCCAGTCTAACCAGATGCGGCTGAATATCAGTATTTTACACTAAGCCACTGCCATCAGACCTCCGCAACGCAATTTCTTGGCAATACCGATATTCGTAGGATAGACTGGTTGTCAGTTTTTTTGGGCTTCTGACTACCACTAACTATTGTCATAGGTGTTCGTATGACAACCGGGACCGACGGCTTTACGCGCTCTCCGAGGAACGGAGGGGTCTGTATGTGATAAGAATGGTCACCCATCCACAGACTGACCTCGGCAAGCGTTGCTTAACCTTGCAGATCGATTGATCAGCGTTGCTATATCTTAGCCACGAGCCATAACTTAATACTTTTAGTTCACAACCTTTCATGACGTTGAGTTAGTATCACTATTGTTTCACTTCAATATTCTGGAATTTAATGACATGTGTTAAGTGTAATAAGCTGGACAGATGAGATAGGTATTTTTAAGTGACTTTATGAAGAGGACTACCTCTTATTGCTTAGTTCCCACACATGTCATGCTATGTGTGTGCACTATCTGTATATCAATCGTGTCAGTAACAGATTGCGTACGGTTTATAAGATTCTCAGTATCTGATATATCGTATCTGTATCTGAACCTTTGTTTTAAGATGCCGATTGTTTGTGGCGAGCCAACGATAAAATAGGTTGTGCTTGATGGGGGTTCCAAGGAAGTTAATTAAAGCTTAATATCATTCTATTTCATTTTTGATTGGTTATGTATATAAACATACCCGCCCAATAATGTTATTATGGTTTTTGTAGTATGGAAGTATTAAGTATACACTTTTGTTCTACAAGTTTCAGAAATCCTAAATGAGCAGCAATATTTGTCATGACGTTCGCGAAAACGGCTCTCACAATTTCAATGAAAGTTGCAATATGGATATTTATGGAGCCAAAAAATCGATCTAGCTAGGCGTCTTATCTAGAAAATTCATTTTCTACATATTTTCACGAATTTTTTTTTAAAGAAAATTAGTTTTATCTATTTTTCACCCGTGCAAAATTCTGTTTCCCATGTACTAAATAATTAATTATCCATCAAAGG
The DNA here is from genome assembly GCA_946251955.1 of Acronicta psi. Lineage (NCBI taxonomy): Eukaryota > Metazoa > Arthropoda > Insecta > Lepidoptera > Noctuidae > Acronicta > Acronicta psi. Next base: position 12,785,409 of record OX276469.1, on the reverse strand, counting down.
GTTTGATATGCAGGTAGCTAATCACTTTTGTTTTGTGTTAATAATATAATTATTATATCCAACAGCACTATCAGGAGCAATAATTTTAAGATTGAGTTTACGTTCATCGTTTTTCGAGCCTTTTCCCAATCATATTGGGGTCGGCTTCCATTCTAACTTAGGGGGGCTAGACAAGTTGCATTTTGACATTCGAATCGACAATCAAAATGTATGGAAATGACACAAGCTTTCGACAAATTGGGCTGTCACTAACATTTACATACATTTTGTTTGTCAATTCGAATGTCAAAATGCAACTTGTCTAGCCTCCCAGATGCGGCTGAATATCAGTATTTCACACGAAGCGAATGCCATCAGACGTCCGCAATCAAATTTCTAGGCAATACCGATATTTAAGCGACGTCGTTAATACGAGTAATATTAATTGAAGCGACAAACGTTCAACGGCTAGTTACACTAATTGGCTGTTAATTGACAAGTTGTGCCGACCGTTGAACTTTTGTGGTGGAACTACTCTAGCAAGCATGGGCACACTGCCTAATTTAGTTAAAGAAGTTCAGTGGACTAGAGTGCATTTAATTGTTAAAATACAAAATAGGGTATTTGACAGGTATTTTATTAAAAATAAAAGACCTATTGAAAAATCTGAATAAATTATTATAATTATTGCAATACTAAAATTTTTTTATTAAAACCGAGTTAAGTTAAAGCTCTAAGATAAAAGCGTTTAAACTTGTTTGATAAAGTAGGTGGGGATGAAGAGGGGATGTTCTGTCCCTTTTCCGCAATACGAGAGTTTGTATAGAATTTGTATGGCGTACATGCTTGTGACGTCACATACAAGTATAGTGCGCTCTCTTTCTAATATAAAATTCGAAACCTTATCATTTCCTTATTTCTGAAAAGATTTTAATTTTATTTTCACTTTTCTGGCTCTAATTATGGTCTACTTTTTTTAAAGCCATAAAAATAATCAGTTGAATTGCCTATTTTAGTGGCAACATTGTTGCATAGGGCCCTGGACCTGTAAACATTTGGTTTGATGAAAAGAAAAACTGCCTTATTGGTCTAGTGGTCGTGAGCGTGAGGTTCTGGGTTCGATTCCCAAGTCAAGAGTGTGGTTTTCTGTGAAATATCTCTAGTCGAAAAACTTGGAGTTTAGATTATATAATTAGCACATAAACGGTTCCGTACCGTTTTTATTTTATTTCGTAAATAATAAAATTATTGATACTAATTATTATTTAATTATTTGTCGTTATAGTGTCACTAAAAATATAAACTTTGTGAAAATTTAAACTCTCTACCTATTACGGTTCATGAGATACAGCTCGCTGACAGACGAACGGACAGACAGCGGTGGCTTAGTAAGCCCGTTGGTACCCTTTGGCAACAAAACCCCAAAAACGGCAATTTCACCTACATTTTTTGTTTTTCCAGAATTTCTGGAAACAATATTTCGCAACTTTTGTGTTAGCAAATCCTACAGTATTTCACAATGTTTGAGCTACAGTTGCGTGTTATCACGGCGAGAGTTCTTTGTGAATAGTTTCCACCCCAAAGTTGTCGCATTATTTAGATGGAAAGTTGAGTCGGTTTCATTATTTACTGTCGAGATAAGAAAGTCACTTGTATACTCATGGATTGGTTAAAAGAGTACCTACCTAAAGATAAGACAGTTTAAGAATTCTAAAATACTTTTCGTTCCCGTTAAAGTTGATTTTTTTCCCCCGTTTTTGCAACATTTTTAATTGCTATTCCATTTCTATTGGTCGTAGCGTAATGATATATAGTCTATGACCTTCCTCGTTAAACAGGCTATCTAACACTGAAAGAATTTTTCAAATCGGACCAGTAGTTCCTTAGATCAGCGCGTTCAAACAAACAAACAAACTCTTCAGCTGTATAATATTAAATATATATTACTGCCATGTTATCCTTGTGTTCCTGCACGACTGCTATGGTGGAGGTCCTGGGTCCGATTTCCACGTGAAACATTTATTTTTTATTATAAAATTCTCAATAGCAGCTCGGAGTTTGGATATGTGTCCTATTAGGCGATTAATGGCTATAGGCTCGCCCCCTATTACTTGGGACCTAAATATGTCATTAGTACATCTCTGCCTAAGCCTTTGGGGAATATAGGCGTAATGGTATGTTATTTTGTCTTAGATGTTAGGATTCTACTCTTGACTCGGTCTTCATTTTCCTCTGCCTCGTTGGTCAAATGGTCCCAAGCGTGACTGCTACGCTAGAGGTCCTCGTTTCGATCCCCAGGTCGAGCAAAGTGTTGTTGGGGTTTTCTGTGAAATTCCCAGTAGCAGCTCGGGTCTGGATTTGTGCCATATTGATGGCAATAGGCTCGCTCCCTACTACTTGGGACCTAAACATACCGGTGAAATGTAGGTGTACATTAGTACACCTCTGCCTACCCTTTCGGGGAATACAGGCGTGATGGTATGTAGATGGTATGTATGTAGTTAATTTTCCCACACATAACACTGTCGTAAGCACAAAATGTTACTACTTCAAATTGAAATTAGTGCAACATCAACAATGTAGACAAAAGTGCATCTGAGAGCGACATACATACATACATAATGTCAACACATACCAAAGTGGATATTGAAAAAATACAAATTTAATTAAAAAACACAAAGAATACGATGCTTATAAAATATTTGTACCCAGGCATAAATTGCAGATATTTTTAGATGATAATTTGTGGCCGGAAGGAATTTCATTTCGAAAATGTATAGACTTCAAGAAAAAATTGTAACTTAGCATTAAGTAATTTGTACCTCACTATATGAGTCATACGATACTCGAAATTAATGTATTCTTATTATTATTAAATATAAGTAGTTTATGATACTCATAATACACTGTACAAATCATACATTACGCTAAACACGAATAGTTATTGCTGTAGCAAAACGTTATAAAACACAACGTAATTAATATAACCGTTACGTCTACTTTACTATGAAATATTAAACGTTTAATTTCAAGTACACTTAAATTTATATCGCATACAATTCTAACAATCTAAAACAACTTATGTGCTACGAGCGAGTGCTACGGCCTACGGCGCCGCTACGAAATGCTACGGCTACGAGAACGTGCTGCGTAGAGGTGTGTAACTCAGCTCTGAGTCAGCTCAACGAGTCAAAACGCACGGTTTTGAGCCGTTGAACAGCTCAGCAGCAAATTGACTAGCTCACGGCTCAATTCAGCTCCTGTTGTATTAGTGAATCCCTCCAATCCAATTCTCGTAGAACGAATTCTTATTCTGTTCTAATGCATTAAAATAATAATTTATTGATATGAATTCAATAAATCAATTAGTAAATAAATAATATAAAATGTCTAGCTCGCAGAGTTAAACGAACTGTTGCAGCTCAGCAGCTCATTCGGCTCGATACGGCGCGCGGCTCTTAATATAAAATGTCTAGCTCGCAGAGTTAAACGAACTGTTGCAGCTCGGCAGCTCATTCGGCTCGATTCGGCGCGCGGCTCGCATTGGCTCGCGCGAGTCGTTAACTGAACCGGTTCAAATTGAGCTGATCTGCGAGCTGTCATTGAATCAGCTCACTCACCTGTCATGAGCTGATTTGTAGCTCGCGTATTTTTTATGAGTTACCCACCTCTAGTGCTACGCAAAATATGTTCTCGACACGCTCTCACTAGAACTTGATTTTCATTCAACAAACTTTAGTTTTAAAACTTTTGTTGGTTGTGGTACAAAAGCTTGGTTCTGAGTGAACTAGGTGAGTATTCTTTAGCATTCATTCGATACGCTCTGAATAATAATTCATTAAGCGAATACTGGAAATGTTGGTTGAATTTCAAATATTCTGAGGTATTAAGATCTAAATTCATATTACGTAGGGGTTGGGTTTTGCATAAAGATATTCCCATAGCTTCTCATGGGTGTTGTCAATAGTTAGTACTATACATGACAGAGGCACAGAATAAATAATAACAGAATGGCCACTCTCCGCCCCTCCCTAACGTCCGAACCTCAGGTCCCCCGCATTCTGCCGGTGTTCTTGCCGGACTGCCGGCCTGACAAACCCTACGCACCTTCACGCACACATTTGCACGTGTACAAACGTAATTTTGACAAGTTTGACATTTGGTATTGTAGTGTGCAGCGGTATCGGAAAGTTTGTATGGAGTGTCACAGGTGTGTCAGAAGGTTATTGTGAAAATAGTAGTACCATTTAATTCATTCAAGGGGATTGTGGCTAATCCTCACTAATCCTTACTTCCTTATCAGTAAGGAACAAGACCGAAAAGTTAAATGCGAAAGTAACTCTGTCTGTCTGTTTGTCTGTCGCGCTTTCACGCCAAAACTACAGAACCGACTGAACTGAAATTAGGTACACAGATAGTCGAGAGCCTAAGAAAGGACACAGGCTACTTTTTAATGCGAAAAAGGGCTGTAAGGGGTTGAAATAGGGGATGAAAGTTATAAGAAAATACCTAAAACACGCGAACGAAGCCGCTAGCGGAAAGCTAGTTATAAATCAACTGGTCTCCAATTTTAAGCTGCGCTTGCCGCGGTCAATCTGCAGATGGGTGACCATTATCAATATATCTAGAGGGCCTGTTTCACCACCTCTTAGTAAGTACCCGTTAAAATACTTGGCAGATAATTTCATATAAATTATGTTCCATTTTTTTATTTATCCGACGGATAGCCACTTCCCAGGTATGGTGAGGCCTTAGGAAGTTATAACCTCCTAATGATTTCATAATAATGTATTTACCCTAGAGGTCCTGGGCGGCTCGTGGCCAAGTTGTAACTACGCTGATCTGCAAGGTTAAGCTATCAGCCGCGGTCAGTCTATGGATGGGTGACCATTCTTAACATATCGAGACCCCTCCGTGCCTTGGAGAGCACGTAAAGCCGTCGGTCCCGGTGTTCATACGAACACCTATGACAATCGTTAGTTGTAGTCAGAATCCTAGAAAGCCTGACAACCAGTCTTTCCTTCGAATATCGGTATTGCCTAGAGATTGGGTTACGGAATGGCATGTTTATGGCAATCGCTCCGTGTAAAATACTGATATTCAGCCGCATCCTGGTTAGACTGGAAGCCGACCCTAACATGGTTGGGAAAAGGCTAGGAAGAAGAAGACCTGGGTTTGAATCTCGGGTCGACAAAGTGTTGTTGGGTATTTTTGTGAAATTCTCTGAAACAGCTCGGTGTCTGGATTTGTGTTCAGTTGATGGCAATAGGCTCGCCCCCTATTACATGGGACCTAAACATACCGGCGACCTGTGGGTGTACATTAGTACACCTCTGCCTAACCCTTCGGGGAAAACAGGCGTGATGGTACATATGTATTTAATGAAAGTGGCAACATTATAATAAATCTTTGTCGTTATTAAACGAGTTAGTAACAACGGAGTTATTTATGACGCACCCGCGTAAAGTAATGAATATTATCTAGCGATGACGACGACGTCTGTGGTCTAGTGGTTCGAGTACCGGACTGCTGATCACGAGGTCGTGGGTTCGATTCCCACAGGACACAAACATTTATTGTGATGAACTTAAGTGTTTGTGTTTGTCTGGGTGTTTCCTATGTATTATAAGTATGTATTTACAAAAAAAAAGTATTTAAAGTATTATGTCCATTGTCTAGTACCCATAGTACAAGCTCTGCTTAGTTTGGGACTAGATGGTGCTGTGTAAAATATGTCCCAGGATATTTATTCATTTATTTATTTAGCACTAGCGAACAATATTAATGTTGCCATCATCTAATAGTATATTAGGTAGTGTTACATACATACATAGCTTCACGCCTGTTTCCCATAGGGGTAGGCAGAGATTATACATTTCCACTTGCTACGATCCTGGCACACCACTTTTGCTTTGTCTATGTTCATTAATCTTTCCATGCATGCTTGTCGGTTTAGGGTGCTCTTAACCTTGCCTTTGAGTGAGGAAGTGTTATTACTAAAAAAATGTTTAATAACTTTTTAATTTGAGAAAAATACGAAGACAGACTTTGTTCTAACCAGCGTCCCGGCGGTTCAGTTAGCCAACCAAGCTTTCAAGACCATTGCTTTATTTATTCTTAAGTATCAGGATCGTAGCAAGTGGAAATCTATAGTCTCTGCCTACCCCTATGGGAAACAGGCGTGAAGCCATGTATGTATGTATGTATATCAGGCTAACTTTTATAGCGCTTAGGACGCCTAGGCTAACCAGGCAGGTATCTACCTAATAAATAAAAAATGAGCCTTTGAGCTGTCCTATATAATTCTACACAAGTCATTTAAGACCTATGTATTAAATACATCATGTTCCTAGCCTTTTTTAGGTTGGCTTCCAGTCTAACCAGATGCGGCTGAATATCACTATTTTACATGAAGCGACTGCCATCAGACCTCCGCAACCCAATTTCTGGGAAATACCGATATTCGAACGGTAGACTGGTTGTCAGGCTTTTTGACTTCTGACACTAACGATTGTCATAGGTGTTCGTATGACAACCGGGATCGACGGCTTTACGTGCTCTCCGAGGCACGGAGGGGTCTCGATGTGTTAAGCATGGTCACCCATCCACAGACTGACCTCAACAAGCGTAGCTTAACCTTGCAGATCGTTTGATCAGCGTTGATATAACTTAGCCACGAGCCCCTCACCTATGTATTAAATACATTATCAATAAATCAATTGGCAGCATATGCAAAAGAGGAAGAGTAATTTTATTCAGCTGTTAATGTTACCGGCTGAATAGAAAGATGGAAAGAATAAAACAAACTTCGAATTTTGAATTTAATACCGCGATGCATTTCTAAACTGCCATCACATTCCCGTTCGTTCCGGAATTAGTAGGACGTGACATATAACACGTACACACCTCTACCTGCCTTTACCCTTTACTGAAATGCAAAACGAAATACGTAGCTGGAATATTTAAATAGCATATAGGTTTTAACAACTCATAAATGGTTGCTCGTGAAGAATATAAGTATTTTGTATATTGTTATAATTAAAGTTTACATACTAGCCTTAGTAGTTGCCGTAGAAGTTGAATTTTTTCCCCGTATTTGCAAAATTTTTAATTGATACTCCGCTCCTATTGGTGATGATAGCGTGATGATATATGCCTATAGCCTTCCTCGTTTAACAGGCTATCTAACACTGAAAGAATTTTTCAAATCGGACCGTTAGTTTCTGAGATTAGCTCAGAACTACAAACTCTGCAGCTTTATTATATTAAAAGTATAGACAATGGGAGCCCAACTAAGTACCTTCTCAAAGTCTTATCCAAGCAAACCCATTATTTTTCTGCAGTATTTTTTCCATTAATTACAGAATAATTATATATAGGTTGGCCCATTTACAGTTAACATTTTTGGATTTTGGACATCCCAATGATTAATTTAAACGCAACATAATATATTATTATGTTCTGCGAAAATCAGTTGTTTAGGACTTTCGAATTAAAAATATACAATGGTTGACGTTATTGCAAACAATGTTAATAACAATACCAGAATTGAATTTAAAAATGGTCTTGTAATATTATTGCAGTGGATAATAAAATTACGGACACAGCGACTACCGTAAATCCATTTGCCATACATGCAGCTACAACGTAAATCCGAAATCAAAATGGAAATTAAAACACGCGCTGAACCATTGCTGTTTATATAGGCTTGCTTTATTTGGACGTCCGAACAGCCTCTGCAATATCGCCGTACATTGTATGTTTACCCGTCAGTCAAAACGTCAGCGGTGGAAGTTTGGCAATATAAATGTAAATTATCGCACGCAGCCCTAGCATGTATTCGCATGTAAACACTAGATCAAAATGTAGCTGATTATAGCACGTCCTTGCTGAGTTTCGTATGCTTGCTGATGTCTCTTCAGCCAATTATAAAATAACAACAAACAACCAATTATAAAACACAACCATATAGTTGTGTTTTACTATAGGTACTTCACTGTGACAGAGAAAATGAACCAAGAAAATGAACCAAAAGTTTGTTACGAAATGTCATGAATACAGATCTCAAATATTAATTGACCCCAACATGGGGCATAAATAATTAAATCGGAAAAATCTTAAGTAATTTCTTTTGCCAATTTTTAAGCCTACGATCATCCAAACGTCCCGTCTCGGACAGGTGGATATTTATAAATAAAAACTTTATACTACTATTCTCTTCCGAAATAAAAGTACCCTAAGTTAGTCCTTATAACATTAGCTATCTTCCAGAAGTCCCGTCAAACTCGTAATCGTCGTTACGAACATTTACCGGAACAAACAGACGGACAGATTATTTAAAACTAATGTGTATGTTTCCTACAAAATAAATTAATAACAAACAAAAAAAATCTCTACACATTGATGTATTTTAAAAATAAACAGTGACGCTACTGATTTGTTTACACAAAACTGAGTATAAACAAATGATTCAAAGAATTTCTTGTATCTTGTAACCATATGTTTGTACCAAATTATCTCATGAATGACTGTATCGACATAGATTTCTTTCATGTATTTACAAAAGTGATACATTATGATGATTCATCCTAGTGCAGTAGAGTGGAGAATATTCCTAGTATTACTAATAAATTAATGGTTCCTAGAATTATATTTGAGTTTTCCAGTTTCTGATTCATGTTTCGCGGAAGCATCGTGTAATGAAAGTGTATTTATTGCGTATCGGGAAACGAGAACATGATTAATAATTTCACAGAAAAATAAGATCGAATGACTTTGACATATGTATTCCATATATTCATAGTATTCCAGACTACATAAGTAGGTACCTATCGCTTTTACAATTTTCCCGTTTATCTAAATATTCTCGTTAACAATCCTTACAATGTTGCGAGAAAGATTTATACAATTTGACTGAATAAATAATAAATAATAAAATAAAATATCCTGGGACATTTTACACAGCACCATCTAGTCCCAAACTAAGCAGAGCTTGTACTATGGGTACTAGACAATGGATGTAATACTTATATACTTTTTTTTTTGTAAATACAAAGAAACACCCAGACAAACACAAACACTTAAGTTCATCACATAAATGTTTGTGTTCTGTGGGAATCGAACCCACGACCTCGTAATCAGCAGTCCCGTACTCGAACCACTAAATCACAGACGTCGTCAAATACTTCATAATACGTACTTACACTACTACACTACTCGTAATTTTTTTACATTAAACACTTAATTTAAAATATAATGACGTCATCATCAACACTACCGTACTACAATATCTCAATTAACACGCACCCTATATTTCTAGTTAATGAACTATTCCATCAACTGGCGGTTTCAACGAGCGAGCGACACATCTCTCACTTACCTGTCAGTTCCAAACCCACGCCGTGTTTTCCTATTCCAGATTGGAAAGGCGTATTTTTTTATTTTGATGGTACATTACTAGATCGTTGATATATGCATGTGATTGATAGGTTAACTACGGAGATTAAAGGCCTGTTTCACTACCTCCTAACAAGTTCACGTTAAATTATTATGTACTAGCTTCCCGCCAGCGGCTTCGCCCGCGTGGTCTTATAATTTTTTCCCCCGTTTTTGCATCATTTTTCATTACTACTCCGCTCCTATTAGTCGTAGCGTGATGATATATAGCCTATGTTACTCGGGGATAATGTAGCTTTCCAAAGGTGAAAGAATTTTTGAAATCGGTCCAGTAGTTTCGGAGCCTATTCATTACAAACAAACAAACAAACAAACAAACAAATCTTTCCTCTTTATAATATTAGTATAGATAATATGTTAAGTACGTATTAACAAAAAAAAGTATATAAGTATTATAGTCATAGGTCGCCAGAGCTCCTTCTAAGGTTGCGCTGCGCTAGTAGCAAGAGGAATATTCCCTCAAACTGTCGGCGCAGTGAATCCTCCAGAGGTTTTTCGGGTCGGCAACGCGCGAGTGATACCCCTGGTGTTAGCCGCTTACCATCAGGCGGGCCGTATACTTGTTTGCGACCTTAGTGGTATAAAGAAAATAAAAATAAATCCAAATTCAAGCTCTGCTTAGACTAGATGGTGCTGTGTAAAATGTCGCCAGAACTACCTGGCAGGTAAATTCATAAAAAACTTGTTCCATTATTGAATTTATCTGGTGGTTAGCGGGTATCCAGAGGTAGTAAAACAGGCCCTGAGCTAGTGGTTGGAAGCGCGACTGTTAAGGTCTTGGGTTCGATTCCTGGGAATCTAACACTTGCTCTTACAACCACGACCCCAAAGAAGCAGTTGCAATACTCGAATGTAAGGTAACAACAATGTGTACTGAATAAAAAACCTAAACAACTTTTGGATGTTTATTGAATGGAGCATTCATTCGTATCCTTTTAACAAGGGAACTTACAAGAGAAATAGGGCTGACAACTTGTCGGCTGTATCAGCCATATATCTATTAGTATTTCATAAATTCACAATTTATTGACGCAATAGCAGCCGCTATTTAGTTTCCGTAAGATGTTTAAATATTGTTTTTTTGATTTTATGTCGTTTGTGAATGTTGCCTGTAACATTTTAGTTGAATGGAATCGGGTTACCCGTTATACCATTTAGCAAATCTATAAAATCAATTGAAAAAATACAATGGCAAGACCTTTCACAAAACCCTATTTTTTGTAATAGGTACTTGATCAACAATAAAGAATCGAACGTTACCTCAGATGCTGTCTTCTCAATTTGTAGAATCATAGCTTAACCTAACATGCTCACGTTACTAACTTGGAATATAAATAATCATTTAAGTTTTCTATTTTCACGTTGTCAACCCTATATGCTCGGCAAGCGAACCGTACGCGCGTTCGAGCTAATTATCAAGCTTCGCTACTTTCGATGCGCCGTCTGCTTCAAATATGCACTCATTGGTTTTTGTTTTATTTTGTTGGAAGGTTGCTGTACCCATTTTAAAATTCGAAGCGAATTTCAAATTTCATTTTGACAATACAAATCGTAGAGGATCCTCCACTACTAGATCTTATTATATAAAACAAAGTCGGGTTTGTTACAACACTTTTAACTCGAGAACGGTTGGACCGATTTTCATGATCTTTGATTTGTTGGATTTTTCTCCACCCCGAATCATGAATAACAATCAAAACGGGGTTAAAACTTGACGCGAGTAAAGCTGCGGAAAAGCTAGTACTATTATAATCATCACAACATACTTTCTTCACGTTTATATTGCCTGAAAGGTTAGGCAGATACTTATGTACTAATACTAATATACAATTTGTACATCCACAGTTAGGTATGTATGGCGGTATGTTTAGGTATTAATAGCGACTTTGTCCCATTAACTGGGCACAAATTCAGACTTTGAGTTGCTATTGGAAATTTCACAGAAAAACTCAACAGCACTTTGCTCGAACCTAGGACCTCTAGCGTAGCAGTCGCGCTTGGGACCACTAAACCAACGATAGCAGTACTCTCATCACCAACATTTTAATAAGAAGAAGAGTTGAAGTTCATATTCAGCCGGAGTAATCGATGGTCTGTCACAATGATGACGATGGTCGATCAGGAATTAATCTCTGCAGGTCTGTCTTACATCACAAGATATAAGACGGGCCTACAGAGATTAATGTTTCGACCGGTTATCGAATGCACGACCTAGTTTATCGAAGTAAAAACAATTGCTTAGAAATATATATTATGCTGTTGGCTGTCAAAAGCTTGTGTCATTTCCTCACATATTGTTTTCTTTGGTTTTCTATTTGGACGGTAATCTGCCTTTTTATTACCTGTGTTGCCAAGTAACGAACGAACTCATTAACATTATTATGAATATAAAAATTACACAGAAATATTTATAAAGGATGAAAAGCATTTTACTCTGAACATCAAATAAACACACTCTTCACATACATACAATGTACGAGCCTAAATAAATACGGAACGTTAGTAATTAAGATCTAATAGCTCTTCTCTAGAGGTTTGAGCCTCGCACGCACGGAACCCAATAAGTTCAATAGTGAAACATTATTGCGGGCTATTGACCGCCCATCGTTCGATCTTATCAAATATTAATCAACTCAATTTTATTGCTTAATTTTGTTGTTTGTGCGTAGCTAGCTTTTAAGAGAGTATTATTAGTAACTTACTGAGTAATTGCTTGTTGAATTTGGCATAAACAAAAATACAAAACTTTTATAAAGGAGGTAGATTTATATTTTAGCATAAGATTGTATACTGCTTCCTCCGGTACAATGGATGGTTTAGTTCAGTTAGCTACTGAAGTATGTACTAGTACTGCAGTATAGTAGTAGTAAGTAGTGTAGGTATAACGTCAAAGTCAAAGTATTTATTGCTTTCTTGTATACATATTAAATACTCGTATGTGTTATAAAAAACTTGTCGACTTTCAGTTGCAATTTGTCTAATTATAGTTTTTTTTAAACGCGAATGCAAACATACAGTTAAATCTTAGTGTTTATAGTTTTAAAACCGTATCCATTGGTATAGTGGTTGCAAAGTAGCTGCTGACTGTGAAGTCCGGAGGGCGATTCTCAGGTCTAGTAAAGTGTTATTAGGATTTTCTACGAGATTGTCAGTAGCAAGTAAGGAGTTTGCATTTATGCCCGGTTAATTTAAACATTCTGTATTTTCCACAAAGCAAAAGTCTAGGCTCACTTATGAAACAAAACTTGTTGCTTAAGACCTCAGTGTAGGCAGTCTACTTATTTTCTAATTCCCAAAAGAAGTGACACAATATTTGTTTAGTATTTCATCTACCTGTTGCTTTCACCCGGGACGGAAAACTGTACAATCTAAATTCTACTCTCTTTCGTTACAAGTTAAGGTTGATATTTCATTGATGGGTTTAGATTAATAAAATATCTAACAAAATGGAGCACAGACAAGTAAACTCAATTTTGTGATGTGTCAAACGTTTTTTTTTACACAAAACGTCTATAAAATTACTTAATACTAAGATTGGAGACTTGGTTATAACATAGTTTTTAGGGTTCTATACCCAAAGGGTGCCCTATTACTAAGAACTATTACTAAGACCTGCTGTTCGTCCGTCCGTCCGTCTGTCTGCGTGCTGAGTCTCATGAACCGTAATAGGTGGAGAATTGAAATTTTAATAGTTTCTATTTAATTTTATTTCTAGTACTAATATAACGATTAATATTAGATTAATTTTATTGATACTAATTAACAATGATACCGAATCTTTTATGTGTTTAACCTTTTAGGTTTAAATTTTTGGAATCATAGATAGAAAGAGAGGGAGAAAGTAAAATCTAGTTTTTATCGCGGGCTACACCACAAACACAAAGAAATCATTTCAGTTCACCCAATCAAAATTATCGTTGGAACTCACAAATATTTGTCTCGAGTGGGAATCAAACCCACTACACAACGGTAGTGGCCAAACGTGCAGACGTTACCAAGCCAGACAAATAAAGTTGCAGAGGTTCATCCTCATAAAAAATCACTAGGTACTTATAAAACAACTCTTATTCATAACACGGATGATTGAAACGTTCCAAAATAAAAATGTTTACATATTTAATGCCGTGAGAGTATGCCAGTTAACTCGGAGTAAAATAAAGAAAATATTTATCACTCAATTTACTCGCAATTTTGTCTGTCGCGCGTTTGTATAGCCGATGAACAGCACTTACGGCCGAAATTAATAACGTACCCTCCCTACTGGAGATAGAAATTTGACATTGTATGTCTTTATGGAGCTTATGTCAAATTTCGATCTCCAGTAAGGAAAACGATCTACAGATACAATCATTATTAATTTCGGCCGTTAGGCTTTTATTTCCTCGAACCGAGAAAAAACTTAACAGTGGCTCCCCATTACAGCCCCACACTAAAAACTCTGTCCTAAAATCAACTGTACATAAATGTTTGGAACAGCTGATTATTTTCGTGATTTTGAAAGAAAGAAAAGAACCCGAGTACACAAAAGAATAAAACGAATTAACACTTACTAACAAATTTTTGAGAGTACCCAGGTGTATTTTACACTTCGGCCCTGTCTCAGCATAATGCTGACTACGACGAATCGAATCGGCGCTGGTCTTCCGACAGAACCGGTTTGGTGTCAAATTCAAAATATTTTATTTCAATTAGACCATATAAATAGGCACTTTTGAACAGTCAAACTAGTTGTCAAACGGTTCCAAAAAGTGGGACTTATAGAGAAGAGCCGGCAAGAAACTGCATAGTCACTCGCCACAGTACTACTAGTAGTCTTAGTCTCTCTACTTTTTTTCAAATAAACCATAAGAAAGTCTAGGATATAGGTGAACGGTTCCAAATGAGTCGTTGCCTATAGTGAATAACCGGCAAAGAACTCCATGGTTACTCTTTTAACATCAATATTATTTATATTATTTTGAATAATAAAGTCCACGTAAAATATGTCCAGCTTTATAGTACCCATGACTCTTTATGACAATAAATGGCCGATTGTAAATCGTTCAACAACAACAGGTTGCCATAGAGATGGACCGCCAACAAACGGAATATTGTTATAAGTTACTGGCTGACCTGAAATGTGGTCAGCCATATAATCATATCAGTCGATCCCTTATCACTAAGATATATTAAAAATAGCCTACGACCTATTCTAAGACCTACCAAACATATACAAAAAAGTTATTTTTAATGAAGGAAAAAAATCGGCTGGCGAGCAGGATTCGAACCTGCGTCTTCTGGTTCGGTACACCAGACGCTTTAACCGCTATGCTATAGCCCCGCTCGCCTGTCGAAATCTTCCTTCATATTCTAAACTTACATCTTTAAGGTGACGTGACTTCATTAAAAATAACTTGTAATCTTAGCATGGAAAATGCTTAAAAAAAATACAAAAGGATTCATAAAAAACGTACAAGCCACTAAAAAACAAAACTTGGGACATTTTTACACAGCACCATCTAGTCCCAAACTAAGCAGAGCTTGTACTATGGGTGGACAATGGATATAATACTTATTTACTATTATTTTGTAAATATATACTTATTATTATAAGAAACACGCAGACAAACACAAACACCTAAGTTCATCACAAATGTTTGTGTCTTGTGGGAATCGAACCCACGACCTCGTGATCAGCAGTCCGGTACTCGAACCACTAGACCATAGACGTCGTCTCTCGAACTCGTCGATTTTCGAGGAGTTCGATAACAAACACTGAGACACTATATTTTTATATAATAGAATTAGAAATTATTTGATAGCATAGCATAATATATTTTTATTTTTATTGCCATCGACACGCTAAGAAGAAAAAAGTCGCATATTTCTGTTATTATAAATCTATACCAATATTCTATACGTGAAAGTTCTCTGTCTGTCTGTTACATTTTTCACTCCTAAGCCGCTGAACAGATATCAATCAAGTTTAGCTGGAGAAAAATGTCCTTTGGGATGCGTATTATAATACCACGGGTAACAAAAATAATATTTATTTTTAAAAATATTACTCAGTGCTGTATTCATAATATAGGTTTTTAGCTGCTGATGTGACCTTAGTGTGAAAAATATCTAAGCCGGTGCTAGAGCATACATAACATATTACTCTCGAAATCTTTCAGACAACAATATCGTTTGATAGCACTTAAACAAAGAATTTAAATTTCTCATAAAAAAACGGTCGGAATTTCAAATAGCAAGATATAAATTTATTTTTATCGATTGATTTATAACTCAATGATTTATATCTCGTTCCAAACAGTTATAAAACTCCAACTATAAATCGGATGTGTCGGAGGCGAAACGTTGCGATGAAATCTATTTAAGGACTTCACCCAGTAGACTAGAGGTGCGAGAATGGAACAAATATTAAAAAATGTCGAATGATATCGAAACCCTAAAACTATAAGACTAGGGACATCATAAATTACAAAAAGTAAAAGAAAACCTTAGCAACTATAAAAAAAATCAATGACGATCAATAGCAAAAAATCTCTACAATTTATAATGAAAATCGACATCAATGTTCACGATAAGGTAATATGGACATGCTGTCAATAAAGAATTTATAAATAAATAAATATCTTGGTACATTTTTACACAGCACCATCTAGTCCCAAACTAAGCAGAGCTTGTACTATGGGTACTAGACAATGGATATAATACGTATATACTTTTTTTTTGTAAATACATACTTATAATATATAGGAAACACCCAGACAAACACAAACACGTAAGATCATCACATAAATGTTTGTGTCTTGTGGGAATCAAACCCACGACCTCGTGATCAGCAGTTCGGTACTCGAACCACTAGACCACAGACGTCGTCGTCGACGTTTGACAAGTAAAAACGATAAAATTCGATATAATTATGTCAATGACGACGGTACCGTAGTCTCACCACGTCTGCTTAATATTATATCATTATTAATGTTATACCCGGCACTATGATTGTAAGTACTTGTAGTTACTCCCAGAGCGCATAGTGGACGGTCCCAAGTTAGTGACCCATATTCAAAATTTAAATCAAAGCTATACAAGAGAGACTACAAGAGAGAAATGTCGAAACTTCTACGTATAGCTACTATTTAGAACAGCTAGCGATATTATGCGCTGCTCAGAAGAATGGAAAATCTAATAACACTTATTTTGACCTGAGAATTTGTAAGACCCCATGCTTGCCAGCCGTGCTTGCAAGTACAAGACCAAAGAAGCGGTAAAATTAATTGTAAAATTTTTTTACGTACACTGCATAATTTCATCATTGCACCTATCTGAAATTCTTGATGTGTTTGGAATGATACGATGTACTGGGTAGGAACCTTTACTGCCAGTTACTACACTATACTCTCCCTGAGGCTTTGCTTTGCATATATACAAGGTGGAAGGGACATCGACGCACAAACGTTGTGACAAGGTTTCAAAAATTTCAAAAATAAAATGACCTAGGTCATTCATACATTAATGACCTAGGTAATTTTTTTTTTTACAGAAAATCCGATCGTCCGATCGAAAATAACAAGATATTGAAATTTTTGAGCGCGCAGTGTATTGCTAAAAACGCAAACGCAACGCAAACGCGTTATCGCGCGCACGATCCGAAATGAATGATATAGTGTAGTTTTTAATTCCATTAATAGGTCCAGAATCATGTACTGAACTCATGGTATTCGGATGTGCGTCGATGTCCCTTCCACCTTGTATGTAATCCCACGGGGCCCATTTGTTTTGATGGGATAATCTTATCTTTTGTGAGAGCCTCGAGTGTCTTAATGCATCGGACAAACATAATATTTATGGGCCCGTTTCACCACCTCCTGATAACTTCCCTTTAAATTACTTGACAGATAATTTTATGCAAATATTGTTAAATTTTTTAATTTATCCAGAGGTATCCAGACGTGTTGAAACAGGCCCTAATCCTTTCAGATCCGAATCTTGATATAAATAAAGCATTTCGGTTTTCTATGCGGATATTCTTATAGTAGGTACTGTAGAGACTCAAGGAGGATTCTGCAGAGGCTGCTTTGTAAAAGCCCTGGTTGGCATTAAGAGCCGTCATCGTAGGAAAAAAATATATTTTGACTATCTTTTTGTATTTTTTTAAGCATTTTCCATGCTAAGATTACAAGTTATTTTTAATGAAGGAAAAAATCGGCGGGCGGGCAGGATTCGAACCTGCGCCTTCTGGTTCGGTACACCAGACGCTCTGACCACTAAGCCACCGCTCGCCCTGCTCGCCAGTCGAAATCTTCCTTCACATTCTAATTTACGTCTTAAAGGTGACGTAGCGATATCTATTGTGAATGCTTCACAACCGACACGACTAACTTTACAGCTAGTTCGATTTCGTATGATACCGCCTTACCTATTAACTATCTTTTTGTATTTTTTTAAGCATTTTCCATGCTAAGATTACAAGTTATTTTTAATGAAGGAAAAAATCATTAAAAATAATATATTTTGAATTTAAATCGTAGTTGAATTGTTTAGAAGACTTGAAGAAATTTTTGAAGGTCATTCTAGTACTAGCCTTCAGATTGAATATACCGCAGCATCAGCTGTGTTCCGAAAATCGTGTGTTTTCTTTTGTTTCAGCTTTCAGGTATCGCTCCTGTGGAGGACTGGTAAGCCTCCACAGTACTATAAGACTGCTTGGTAGTGCTACGGGAAGGTAATTTTTCAAGCATAAACAATCTTAAGAGAAATCTCTTAAGATTTTTTATATCATTCTAGTATCTTTTTGTATTTTTAAGTGATTTCCATGCTAAGATTACAAGTTACAAGTATCATTCTAGTAGGCTTTCTTAACTACCTATATTAAAAGAAAAAAAAAACAATAGAACTATCAACTCAAAAACATAATATCTAGATTTGAACATATGTTAAGACTCCGCTGAGAAATCTAATAAAACAATATTAGAACTATCTACAAATATGTGCCTACGTAAATACATTCTTATTTTCTTTATTGATAAGTTTTTTTTTAGTAAAACCAATTATTATTTTTTTTTTTAAATCTACTCTAATCAATACTTCAGGCGCTTCTAAATTCAAATATCCCTATAACCGCTACACTAATAAAGGTCGCAGTTCAAATGTCACAACTCATTACCCCACCAATTACCCACAAAGCACAAACAAACCATAATCTCCATTAACCTTTACACAAGACAACAAAAGGTAAGTAGGTAATCGAATGATACAGCTAATCATTTTCCTCGACATAATACCTCAATTACCTACATCTGTTTCCTTATTCTTGTACAACGATTTCCACTTAGTATTATATAATGCTTTTCTTATATTATTTTAGGTTTAATGTATCTATAATATTTTGCATATTATAATATTTTGAGTATGCATGGGGAGGTTATATGAATCGAAGGTGGTGTGCAAGGATCGTAGCAATAGGAAATTTGTAGACTCTGCCTACCCCTATGTGAAACAGGCGTGAAGCTATGTATTTATGTATAATATCTAATTTTTCAGCAAATGATCAGACGAGCCACCTCGGGGCATAAACAGTTACAATTTGACATTCGAATCGACAAACGAATAGAATCCAAATAACATTAGTGGCAGCCCGATTTGTCGAAAGCTTGTGTCATTTCCATAAATTTTGTCGTTCGTCGATTCGAATGTCAAAATGCCACTTGTCTACAGGCCCTGATAGTAACTACTCAACGCCGCCATGGATATCTGTCTCACGTAGGCGTTGCTGATGTGTACGCCCCTACCGTCTGCAAGCAACCTAGATGGGAAACTGCCTCTCACACGCAAAAGTCGGAACACACACAAAGTTGCTTTGAGACAGACTCCTACGGGTCGCCACCCTGTGCCTGTCTGTCCACAAGCGCGGATCCACCGTTATGGGCATGATGGGCATGCCCATCACCTAAATCGAAGCCAAAAGAAAAAAAAACAATGATTAAAAAAAACTACGCGTCTGAACACTGAACTGATACTTTTCATATTCATATTCTTTATTGCATATTAATATGAATATGAAAAGGAAGGAAGCTTACAAACCTCTTATCATTTAAAAATTATCATGACCAAAATAATTTTATTTCAGAAGTCGTCAGTCAGTAAAAAAATTTATGAAGTACTTTGTAGAATTTTTTAACCCCCGACTAAAAAGGGTGTTGTTATAACTGTCACTCGTGTCTGTCTGTATGTATACTTTTCAGTGCCATCGGGTTTGGAGCTATCCTAAGTGAATGTACTGATTTTGATGCGGGTTTTTATGTTATTAACTTGTCCTACGTATGTACATCAATAAAATTACTCCAAAAACTGTTTTACGGTTGGCGTACAAATTGCTTCTTAAATAATTATAATTTTACGAGTTTCAATCTTACTTTCAGAACCATTCTAAAATTGAAAACCAAACTTACCAAATTTTAGGCGCTACGCTCGCTCTTACAAGTGAGGTAGGGCACGGCCATTTTTGGCTCAAATCTGAAGCAGCCCATCTGGGGAAGTACCTCCACTTTACAGAAAACTGCAGCCAAATAACACACTTTATTGTGTGTTTTGTTCCTGCAGTGAATAATGTTGCCAGAGTTCCTAAGGATGCGCTATACTGGCAGCAGAAGTCTGGTTACAAACTAATTGTAATTACCCTTCTAACCTAACCTGTCCGAGGTAAGCCACCTCTGACAATCCAATTTTCCAACAAAAGGCTCAAATTTTTGAGCTCGCTTCGCTCGCTCTTACATAACATTACTGGAAGTAGTAACAAACTAATTGTAACTACCCTTCTAACCTTACCTGCCCAAGGCAAACCCACCTCTGACAATCCAATTTTCCAACAAAAGGCTCAAATTTCCGAGCTCGCTTCGCTCGCTTTTACATAACATTACTGGTAGTAAACAAACTTATTGTAGTTATACTCTTCTAACCCAGCCTGACTGGGGTGGGTGGCCTGAATTTTCAAGCTCGCTTCACTCGCTTTTAGGTGAGACACCTGGAGGTAGTATACAAACTAATTGTAGTTATACTCTTCTAACCCAGCCTGTCCGGGGTGGGTGGCCTGAATTTTTGAGCTCACTTCGCTCGCTCTTACATGAGGCACCTGGAGGTAGTAAACAAACTACTTGTAGTTAATCTTCTAACCCAGCCTGTCCGAGGTGGGCGGCCAAATTTTCGAGAATGTAGCTACTCTTCTAACCCAGCCTGTCCTGGGTGGCCGGCCCGAATTTTCGAGCTCGCTTCGCTCGCTCTTAGGTGAGACACCTGGAGGCAGTAACAGGCTAATTGTAATTACCCTTTTAACCTAACTTGCCCGAGATAACACACCTCTGATAATCAAATTTTCCAACAAATGGCTCCAATTATCGAGCTCGCTTCGCTCGCTCTTACATGAGATAACTGGAAGTAATAACAAGCTAATTGTAATTACCCTTCTAACCTAATCTGCCCGAGGTAAGCCACCTCTGACAATCCAATTTTCCAACAAAAGGCTCCAATTTTCGAGGTCGCTTCGCTCGCTCTTACATGACATAACTGGAAGTAATAACAAGCTAATTGTAATTACCCTTCTAACCTAACCTGCCCGAGGTAACCCACCTCTGACAATCCAATTTTCCTAAGGCTCAAATTTTCGAGCTCGCTTCGCTCGCTCTTACATAACATAACTGGTGGTATACAAACTTATTGTAGTTAGATTCTTCTAACCCAACCTGACCGGGGTGGGTGGACCGAATTGTTAAATACCAACGCCTATAATATCGACGACTATAATGTCGACGCTTATAATATGGACGCCTATAAATGATGTGCAAACAAACGCATAATTTATCTACTTTACTATGTTTTGCTCTTACGAATATTAGACATTGAAATATAAAATATTCATAAATATTACGCGATTTTTATAAAAAGTAATTTTATCAGAACAAATATACTTTTTAAATTTCGTGAAGCAAATGGACTAACATTATACAGGTCCCCTTTCCCTCAAAATACCTACTTATATACATAAGTAGATGTGAGCGACTCGCACTTGACCGATTTTCTAGTGGCCGTGCCCATCACCTAAATTTGGGGCTGGATCCGCGCCTGCCCTGTCAGACCTCAATAGATTTCAAATAACAGATTTTATTGTGTCTTGTGTTCCTGCAGTGTGTAAGTTTGCAAGAGCTCCTTCTAATGAATAAATCCTCCTTAAATCTTTACGAGGTTTTTGCAGGGTCGGCAACGCGTGAGTGACGCTTCAATTGGTGTTGTAAACGTCCATAGGCTGCGGTAACCGTGTACCTACAAAAGGGCTGCACGCTTGCTTGCCACCCTTGTGATATAAAAAAAGAGATCTACCTACCGAACAAGTCAGATCTCACCTCTTATAAGATGCGGATCTGTATGGCATTGAGGGTACGTATTCTAACCCCCCACACGGGAGGAATATTGGCTAGGTATGTGGGTGTTAAGATATGTGTGTAACAACACATCGGAACATCCTTACGTATAATAATATTATTATTGTAAGCATTATTTCTCTGACTCGCTTTTATCTGAGATATGAAAGCTCAACGCATACTAATGATACTGTTAGATTGGCAATCAGCGATGTACTTTCGAAAGCTAGATGTGTTGAACAGTTTATTTGCTAACATAAGTGTCTTGCATTTTAATGTTTTGTATGAGACATTTAATTCGTTGTTGTAATAAAACAAGCTGTTGATCTGCATTCGGACCATAGGTATTTAAGGAGTATGTTACCTAGATAACATAGCAAATCATCACGCTTATATTTCCGAAGGGTTAGGCAGAGGCATACTAATGTTTACCCGCAGTTCGCCACTATATTTAATTGCCATTTAATAAATGCCGAGCCTGTTGCTATTAAATCAACAAATATATTCCACGAATCAACAGCTGGTAGAGATCGGGACGATTGGTTTCGCGAAATTTCTAAAAGTACCGTGTATGCTCTGAGCTTTAGAACGTACTCTTGTAGATACCCTCAGGCGGTACTTACCAGTCCCTTTTACATCTTTTCGAAAGCCCGTTTTTGTATTTACCTCGTTGTTTACACGGGAAAATATTACGATATAAATATTTTAACATACTCCAAAGTAGGTGAGTTATATCCGTTTGCTTATAACTCACCTACGTGGAAGGTAAAATAAACAATTTGAAATTCAGAAAATTGAAAATTCGACGATATGTGCAGTTTGAGAACCGGACTGCTGAGCACGGGATTGTGGGTTTGATTCCCACAAGACTGACAAGACACAAATATACCAATTTATTTAATATAGCCCAGACATAGCAGTCATGCTTAGGTTCAGATCATCAACCCAGATGTCCCACTGCTGGGCACGGGTCTCCTCTCAATATGGAAGAAATAAGGCTTATAGTTCACCACGCTGGCCTAGTGTGGGTGGGCAGACTTCACATTCCGTCGAAAAAATCTCTCAGGTCTTCCTCACGATGTTTTCCTTCACGGTTAAAGCGAGTGATTGAGTGAGCGATTACGCACATGATTTCGAAAAGTCAGAGGTGCGTGCCTTGGATTCGAACTCGAGACCTTTGACTTGGTAGTCCAGTGGTCATGCTCCTAGGATTACTTTATTTTATTCACAGCTTACTTATTTTAATTTATCTAATAGAAATCTCATTCCATATTCCATTTAATAATGTAACAGGAAATCAATGTATTTGGGCTTCTACCCACATCCATTTTGCAAATTAAACGAATCCTTTTGTTTGCGGTTGTACGTTTACCAATATCCTCATATATAATCATAAAGGTATGTTTTAAATGCACTACTAACACTAATATTTGATTTGATTCATAATAGATTAGTTACTCTTTAATGCCTACACTGCGTATATTAATGCCACTTAATACGAAATGCAATTATTATAGATACATAGGTAATGAAATGATACTTATTTCTGTACCTAAAATAGATTATTTAAAGATACTTTTACATTTATCCTTTGAAGATACTTTTAAAATTAGGGAGCTCAACGACCCATCAATGAGGATACCAGATCAGTAAGACATTTGCATTTTTATGACCTCATAATAAAATACGCAAATGTCATTCCCCTATTATTAAATTAGCAATATTTTCTAGGTATATATTTGTAATCAATCGCGTTCTCGAAAACGTCTCTAACGATGAAAGTTGCAATAGCAATTCAATTTTTTTTTTCAAATTCAATTATTGTATTTCAATTAGACCATATAAATAGGTACTTTCGAAAAGCCAAACTAGTTGTACGGTTCCAAAAAGTATCACAATAATTGAACTAGCTACATATTAGGTCTCTAAACCTCTCTCTGGGAAAATTCGTTTTCTCTATTTTCATGCAAACAGAGGTCGGCTGCCCAGTTCCAAATAACATAAAATACCGTAAAACTTAGTTTTAAACGCAACTGCCACGCTGGAGGTCCTGGGTTCGAATCGAAGGTCAAATTTTCAATAGCAGCTAGTTTGGATGTATGCACAATCTTGATCAAACGTAAAAACAACCAATTCTGTTAGACATTAATTAATAACAAAGAGAATTAGTGTTGTTTGAAACTTTATGACGCTTAACTCTGCGCAAGATTACTAATATAGATAACCAAAACGTAATACGAAGAACTTCGAAGTTTCTTCTACCGAATAAGTAAATGGTTAGAGCAAAGTTTTCGAACTAAAATTACTTACTAAGCTTACTTTTTGTTTGGTAGTAACAGAAAAGCTTAATTTATTTGCTGGCTTTAAGTTATTAGTAAGCTTTTACAAACTATAACATACCATTACGCCTGAATTCCCCGAAGTGATAGGCAGAGCTGTAGGTACCTACTATGTACACAGTTTGCAGGTCTAAACTAACATAAATAAAAAAATTAGAAAACCCCCGACACGAAATGTAATTCACTATTTTGTGGCGGCGGCCATCTTAGACCGATTTTCATCAAACATAGCTAATAACACTCCCGACTAATTCACCTTTCAAACAAAAAAAAAACAAAATTAAAATCGGTACATCCGTTCGGGAGCTACGATGCCACAGACACACACACACACACACACACACACACACACACACACACACACACACACACACACACACACACACACACACACACACACGCACACACACACAGACAGACACGTCAAACTTATAACACTCCGTCGTTTTTGCGTCGTGGGTTAAAAATAGGACCTAACCTAAAAATATACCGGTGAAACATGGGTAGGTATACATTAGTACACCTCTGCCTAACTCCGCCTAAGTACAGGCGTGATGGTATCATCATTATCATCCTGCCGTTATCCCAATTCACTTGAGGTCAGCGCAGTATGTCTTTTTCTTCCATACAGCTCTATTATTACTGGCTCGTTGCTCTAGTGGTCCCAAGCGCGACTGCTACGCTAGAGGTCTTGGGTTCGATCCCCTGGTCGAGCAAAGTGTTTTTCGGGTTTTCTGTGAAATTCCCAGTAGCAGCTCGGAGTCTGGATTTGTGCCCGGTTCATGGCATGGCTCACCCCCTATTACATGGGACCTAAGCATACCGGCGAAATGTGGGTGTACATTAGTACGCCTCTGCCTACCCCTTCGGGGAATATGGGCGTGATGGTATGGACATCTCTATTAGCCTTCATCTCGTCATTCAACTCATGGTATGTTGATCAAAATTACTACAATCAGTTTACAAAACGAAGCATCGAAATAATATTTTGTGATTATAATGACATAACATACGGTATAAGTTAGCAAAATGTACATTCGTAATCCTTCATTTACCGTCCTGAAGCTCAACAGAATCCTTCACGACCCCAAAATGGATTAGGGGAAGATCTCTTTAATCAAATTACTTCTAACAAGAGCTTTCCGTTTTTTAATCTCCACGACTGAGTCGATTATATGGAGGGCGATGAGAATAACCGTCGCCAAGGAGAAAGAACACCAAGAATTATTGAGAAAAACAAAAGAAATGTACGACTTTACTTACTCGTTCTTTGATATGTACAGAAGTCAAGAGTGCTTAATCTTGTATCTCACGACGTGCGTAGAATATTGTAATTTGAACTTTATGTCAATGAAATAGAGGGCATCACACAGGTCTACGTAACCTTAAATAACTATATCTATTCAGCGTTTTGTCGAAACAGCTCTATTTATTTTTTAATGTATTTTGCATTAACAAATACTACAACCCGCCCCGAAAACGCATTTTTCTTTTGATTTTTTTTATATCTATAAAGCTCTATGTTATTCTAGCAACCCATCCCGGTTTCGCACGGACCTCTTAGGTGGCATAAATTTACATTAATCGTCATATTTCAACCTCTTTACATAAATAAAACTGAATAAGAACTACACTTTATACCTATGTTATACAAATTAATAAATTGATTTGATTTGACTTGATTTGAATGACGCCTAAACCGTATGAAAATCCGTTCGGTAGTTTTTGAGTTAATCGATCAGATAAACAAGTTTTTCGAAAGACAGATAGACTGGGACTTTGTTTTATAAAATTATGTAATGATTTATACTTAAATTTTAAGTCAAAGGTCTCGAGTTCAAACCTAAGGCACGCACCTCTTACTTTTCGAAATCATGTGAGTAATTATCACTCGCTTTAACGGTGAAGAAAAACATCGTGAGGAAACCTGAGAATCGTGAGAGATTTTCTCGACGGTATGTGAAGTCTTCCAACCCGCATTAGGCTAGCGTGGTGGACTATAGCCTAATCCCTCTCATACTGAGAGGAGACCCGTGCCCAGCAGTGGGAAAGTATATGGGTTGTTTATTATTATTATTATACTTAATGTATTTTTTGGGTGAAAAAACTGACTGCGGCGAGAACAGAATTAAGTAGATCAAGCCACGAGATAGGTAAAATTATACACTTGTGTATTGCAGTTATGTGTAGGCATATAATACCTAGTGATTGATATACAGAAAATTACTGGACTACAGTGCTGCATATACCAGCGGCAGCCTTATAGGTACAGTCACAAGGAAAAATATGTATACACTAACAAAAGTGCTAAAGCGATATTTTTATGAATGAACGATTGGGATCGGGAACGATTGGGATTGAAATCTTACTTCTTACTAATATTATAAATATGAAAGTTTGTGAGGATGGATGGATGGATGGATGTTTGTTACTCTTTCACGCAAAAACTACTGAACGGATCTGGATGAAATTTGGCACAGAGATAGATTATAGTCTGGAATAGCACATAGTTTTATCCGGGTAAAATGTATGGTTCCCGTGGGATAGTGGGCGAAGCCGCTGGCGGAAAGCTAGTAAATAATAAATAGCAAATAAATAATATGAATATGAAATAACACCAATGCCACTATAGTATTGGTTGATAAATACTGTGTTTGTAATATCACAAAAGTTCTATTAGTATTTTAGGAGAAAATCCCTTTAGTACTTTTGTTAGTCTATACATGTTTTTGCTCCTGACTGTACACAAATACAATTATGTTGGTCTCAGAGGCGGAGATTAGCAAGACTAGCCCACGACGCGTGGCTTCAGTGTTTGTAATTACACACTACACGCGAAGCTACAAGACACGCCAACATTCACAAAATTTTACGTATTAACATAAACAATAATGCCTCACAACATGCGAAAACAAAATCGGTCATAAGAAATGTATTATTTTTAAATCGATTTTTTGTCACGTCATTTGCACTTAATTCGCTCAAGTTTTTTGTCACGTCATTTTAATAAGCTCTATGTAGTAAAATTATTGTGTTAGATTATTGGTCCCAAGCGCGACTGCTACGCTAGTGGTCCTGTGTTCGATTCCTGGATCGAGCAGTGTTGTTGGGTTTTTTCGTGAAATACCCAGTAGCAACTCGGAGTTAGGATTTGTGCCCGGTTAATGGCAATAGGCTTGCCCCCTATATGGGACCTAAACATACCAGCCTAACACTTGTTAAGTTAATTAGTCCAAGATTACCTAGGTTTAAATAAGTTAGCTAGAACTAGCTCAGGGACAGGGTAATGACCCCATGATTTCCCCTTCTCCCCCTGGATCCGTCCTTGGGTCCAGGTAAAGCTATCCCAAGACTTAATCCAGTACAATGAAAAGAATCAACCTTTTGTGTAAATCACAGATTAATAAATATGCAAATTAAAGATCCCTTGCCGCTACTTCATGAATAATAGCGATTAAAATACCGTTAGGAAAAGTTTTACTTACATATTTTAACTGCGTTTTAATCTGAAATCGTCTAAATCGTGTTTGGTAAATTAGTACGCTAATGAATTAAATTAAAAATTTAGAAAACTCCCGACACGAAATGTAATTTGCCATTTTGTGGTGGCGGCCACCGTGGATTTGAAATTTTTCATAGTGTATAGTATTCTCCTAGTTAAGCCCTTTCATTTGATACCCATATTGAGGGAGTTGTGAAAAAATATTTAATCCGCTATTTTGTAGCGGCGGCCATCTTGGACCGATTTTCATCAAACATAGCTAAGAACACTTCCGACTAATTCTCTCTCTCCTTTCAAATAAAAAAAAACAAAATCAAAATCGGTTCATCCGCTCGGGAGCTACGATGCCACAGACAGACACACGCACACACACACACACACACAGACACGCGTCAAACTTATAACACCCCGTCGTTTTTTCGTCGGGGGTAAAAATTTGTTGTTTTCAATAAGTTATTTTGAGGGCTTTACAAATTCACAATCAAATACGGTCAGCATGTAATGTAGTTATAATATAACATACAAATGTCCCCAAAATATTCATTTATTATTATTATTAATTATGCCTGCATTGCCAAAACTGCTGCCAGAGATGTACTTGAATGTATGAAAACAATTTGCCGATATATTTAAGCCCCATGTAAGGGTTAACTATTGCCATTGACCAAAGCCAAACCAGACCATATGACAAAGCCAAACTTTTCGCTACTTAGAATTTCAGAAACACGCAATAAAGTTTTGCTCTATTTAGGAATCAAACCTAGGATGATTGATGAGGCAGAAATAACCGTTTCTCCTAAAAATCTTCTAAATCTTCTGAAAATTAATAATAAGTAGCTCTATTTAATCATAAGTTTGAAAAACTAAAATTAATCATACCTAACTAAAATTCAAGAAAACATATTTCTACATACTTAATCAATAATATCACCATAACCAGAACTATTTTTAGCACTACAACGTCGAACGAAGCTCGAGCACCACAAATTGCCCCCACGCCATAAAACAGGCTTTGGCTCCAACCAATCCCAAGTGTTTACGGCGCCCTTTTATCATCATCCCAGATGAAAACGTTCCATGTTGATAGCACGTGTTGATAGCACACATGTTGATTGCAGCTATCCCATGATAATTAACTGGCCGAGGAGATTTTATTAGGATGTGGTTTATAGCTACTGATTTTTTTGAATTTGATTGGTTGTTTAGTTGTTTTTGTTTTTGTTTTTGATGATGCAAAGGGCGACTGTATTTCTGAACTTTGAAGTTCAAAATGTCGATGTACGGCATTCATAAAGTTCATAACTGCGAATTACGGGCGAAAATTTACTTCGAAAATTTTAATTTACTGCGAAATACAGCATTTTAAGCCCGTCACAGACGTAGCTCTATAGTATATACCTACATTGTGTATTACATTGTGGAATGCAATAAAATATTGTGTATTGAGTATATATAGTACTATAAATTATATGTAGCAACTAGCAAGGCATATCGCGCATAGGCGATGAATTTTCTATACTTTTGGACTGAGCACACACGCAGCTCATATAGTATCTATAATATTTCTGTAAAATCTTAGGACCGTTAGACCAACGATACTATAATTAAATAGTTACGCAATTTTAATATTTGGTATTCTCTTAGTATCTGTATAAATAAAATCAATTGCCGAATATACTTTACTAGCCATTGTCGCGACTTCGTTCTTTTAGAAGTTGATTTTTCCCCCGTTTCAGCAGTATTTTTTATTGATACTCCGCTCCTATTAGTCGTAGCGTGATGATATATAGCCTATAGCCTTCCTCGATTAACGGGCTATCTCATACTGAAATAATTTTTCAAATCGGACCAGTAGTTACTGAGTACTCTTCAGCTTTATAAGTTTAGGTATAGATATAGATACAGTGGATGAATATAGGCGAAGGTGCTCATAAAGATACAATTTAATAAAATTACCTACGTAAATGAACATGTGATAATTTTACCAAATTATTTTGTTGATAAATGAAATACAATATTTTACCTTGAGAATGCTTAGAATTTGAAGCGGTAACAAAACAAAGGTGTCTATCTCAGACTCAAGAGTGATTTCAAAGGAAATTAGAAGCTTTTACTCGTGTTGGAATTAATTCTAAGTATTTGATATTTGGACAATTTAATACGACTGATTTGTTCGGCAAGAATTATTATCTATCTAATAATATTATAAACTTGAAAGCAACTTTGTCTACCTATCAATTGAAAAAAATCCTAGCGTAACCTGAGTATATAATATGTAAATACCATTTAGCATAATTATTAGAGCGGTTATCTATTGATTGAAATTGTATACGCCCCACGGTTTTTGTCTGATAATGCCCTTTTTTTATATTGATGAAGAAAATGATGTTATGCTAGATTGATGATGAAAATATTTTTTCGATATTTTTAGATATTTTTTAGCTTTTATTACTAGTATTTTATCGTTCATTTCAATGTTTTTAGGGTGGTAAAGTACTTCAAAAACGGTCCCGTATAAATTTGATTGTAGTTACACCGCAGGTATGTATTGTGGAGGCTCTTGTCCTCCACTGTACCGGGTTAGGGTATTGATCACTTAAAAGATTATTTATTGTTAACTTCGTTTATTGGGAGCACTGAAAAAATATCACAAGTCATGGTGTCGGTGACACAAATACTTCTATAACATTCTACGTCAGCTATTTCAATCATAATACGAATGCTTGTTAACGATCAGTAATATATCAAATATTGGTAGCGACCTTTGTAGTCTCTACAGTACCAAATCACCTGAGAAAGGAGTCCTGTTATGAATGAATCATTTACAAAAAACATACGTTAATGATACAGCCAACCAACAGATACACACACATAGATTCATGTTATATTTATAATAGCTTAAGTTAAGGTTTGATGTGCGTTAGACGGACGAAAAATAAATACTTCTTCTTTCTTTCTCTTTATTTTCTTTCTTCAGATAAAAAAACTTTTGACTTTTTCGTAATTAAGGAAAAACTAGTTTTATAAAAACCATTTGAAAAATAAATTGCATGCGCTGTTTCTCAGTAAAGTTACATTATAATTAGAAAATTAATTAGTATTCCTATGGACGAGCGTATCAAAGAGAAATTGCAACAAATTCAAATTACCTACCTGCAGCTACAAGGAAAAACTTTTAGAAAAACTGTTTTTTTTTTCTAGAAAAACGTTCTAGCTTTTATAAAAAGTTGCTTGACGCTGATGCATATTATTTTAAAATATTTATATAATATTATTATTTGTTTATTGTTATTATCATCGACCCATCAGGCTTTTCAGTCAGCTCCCTCGGTGGCTGGACTGGCTGAGTTAAAATCAAATCAAATCAAATCAAAAATATTTATTTGTTAGAATATGGTACAATAGATGTTATATAATATTCGTTCGAGCATATCCTGCCATAATATGGCGTACAAATATTTCTATGAAAACAAGAAACAATAAAGAAGAAGCAATAAAATTTTGAAGTATTAATATTCAAGTACTAATAATATTTTATATAAAGTAGAATAAATAATGGTTATATTGTAGTTGTCATAAGTAGTTGTAATCATAATTTCATCATCATAATCATAAAATCATATCTGTATTACCTTTATTGTGTATGGCTGTTATTTCGCGCGGTGATTGGTGTATGACCATGAAGGTATCATCGACCATTTACTTGATTTATATAAAAAAATATACAGCTCAACGCTACTCGGACTGACTGACGCACAGCTCAAACGACTGAATGGACTGGGTTGAAAGGAGGTCATCGAAATCGGCCCAAATGAGGTACCGAAGGTACACTTATTGGAAACAATACTCTGTATTACACCGGTTAAAACTGTAGTCGTGCTTTTTTAATGTTGACTGGGGGATGAGAAAAACAACTTTTAATTTGAGAAAAATCACGCCATTTTGGCACACTATTATGTTTTTCGTAATGATTTCATATTAAAAACTGTCACTGTCAGTTTCGGATTATTATCAGTTTTATTTTGATTTAATGGTAAAAACTATCAACTTAACAGCTGTCTTGTACCTCCGGTACAAATTTGGGCTGAGATGTATGGGGTTTGGATGACCTTCTTTGGTACGCACATAGATAATATTATGATGAAGGCATCCACTTAGAAAGGGTTTTAGGAATAGGAAAATATTAACGCAAGTAACACTACTGGAAATAGGTAGTCACGTATATTTTCAATTTACCGTCGAACCTACATCAAAATAGAGAGAAGAATTGTCCAATAACTTAATCCCATTTCCGATACTCAGTACATACCTGAGACCCTATAAAGCACTTAAGAGGTTTATCGATTGCTAGAAGTAAACAGACAACAAAACCACTGATGGATAAAATAACCCTTACAAATAAGAATATGGGATGACAGGGATTTCAACTCAATTTGTTCACTACAATATTTCAAGAGAACCTCTGTTGAGGTTGATGATATTAACCTTTAGGGAGTGCAATGTTTCTTTTTAGAGATTTTCTGGTAAGAAACCACAAAAATTGAGCTTAGGTTTAAGTACTTCGGCTAATACTTAGAGGCGAAACTAAGCTTGCTATAAGCTTAGCGTCTTTAAATATTAGCTATAGTGTCCACTAAGTGTATGTTTCTAAAGTTCTTAAGACACTACTTGTAGTGCAGTAGCCTGTTAAAAAAAATACCATAGCCGGATTTTATGATCCAAAATGTTCACTCTTTATAGTCGGTAGGAAATTTTAAGGGTCTATTTTGCCGATATGAACCATAAAAAATTTTGAATTTTATTGCCCTAAACATATTCAAAAGAAATATCGAATTTGAGTAAAAATAATAGAATTAGACAAAAAAAATACCTTCTAAACCATACTAAGCGAAAGTTACTCTATTTGTTGTTACGGTTTAAGCCGCAGAACACATTTCAATAAAATTTGGCAAGGAAATACACGTATATTACATCATGGTGAAGAAAATAGGCTATTCTTTCTCTCTAAAATTCCTTTGAAATGCAACTTAGTATTACCTAAATGTAGGTACCGGAAAGCAATACTCCTAAACGTAAAGCAATACTAACTTCACATCAACAGATGAGCCAATAATCAATACTCAACTTAATTAGTCTTAAGCAAACTGTTCCACCTCACTTGCCTTCATGTTCTCAAACCACGATTGTCTTTAGATAAGTTCTACAAGCTCGTATGTAAATAGAATACTTCAGGTAGGGTTGATCGGAAGAAATAACTTTATTTATTTATTTTACTTTATTGAAAACGGTACAAACTAATTGTAATGATTAAAGAAAGAAACATATTATAATAGACTGGGTCCTTAAGGCAACAGACAGAGCGGCTTGGAAGGAGAGAAACGAGGCCTTTGCCCAGCAGTAGGACAAAGTGGGCTAATAAAAAAAAGAAAAATTTTGAATAACTCCAATAATGTACATCCCTATCACAAAAACTTTGCGTTTGCAGAATTTATTTTAACACATTATAGATATTGAAAAAATAACAAAGGGGGGGGGGGGGGGGGGTTAACAGAGCAACAGAAATCAAAACCATATTTTTTTAAATTTTTGACTGTATGTCGGTGTATATGTTTGTACCTACTCGTATCATAAAACTGATGGAATTGAATGCAGTTTTTAGCAATGTATTGCTAGATGTCTGACAAGACTGCCACTGACACATTCATGACACACCTCACTGACATAACAAAAAAGTACTTAAAGGATTAAACAAAACATAAATTCCACTCAACCTACTAAATAATCAGATATGCACACCCACCCACAAACACACCATACGCACACACGCACCCAAATCTCAAAATAATCTGTATCAAATCGCAGGTTAAAAAGAAACTTAGGCCCGTATTAATAGATAGGTCTCAAAGGTTATCCCAAGACCGGCATCAGTTGATAAGTTCTCAAGATGGGATCAGCATCTTAATGTCAACGCTAATTAATAAACCCATATCGACAGCATCTCAGATGATACCGAGTTTTAAACCACGATCTTTGGATTCGTAATTCGACACCCAATGAGATCCTGATCTTAAGACTTGCTATGTCAAAGTGAACGAACTATTCCATCTTTTGTTCAATACGTTTAGTACTTGCTATGTAGATGTATAATGTTTAACTTTTTGTGTGCAAAAATAAAATTTATTTTTTAGTTTATATCGATTAATTTTTATAAAATTTAATCACATGATTATAATTCATACGTTTAATCTTTATAAACTATAGAAAAAGCACAATATTTTCAAAAATTATTGAATTTAACAAGTCAACAAAACGCATACGCCTGAGATTGCGCGTCACATCATTATAATCTGTGGTTGTACTTTATAACAGTCCACACTCAACAGTTTTTGTTTTTGGTCTTTGTAAACTTGTATATAAACTTATCTAATGATTTGTTTATAATGGAATAAAAATGCTAGCTTGATCTCCAGTTGGTATTTTAATATAGGTATTGTGTAGTAGGTGGTAGGTAGCTAGGTACACAACAAACTCATATTTTCATAATTATTTACAATTATTCATGTGATGAAAATGGTTTAAGTACCTAGGTACCTGAAAGGATGCTATAGCGTAATACCTCAAAGTTAACGAG
This sequence comes from Acronicta psi, assembly GCA_946251955.1. NCBI lineage: Eukaryota > Metazoa > Arthropoda > Insecta > Lepidoptera > Noctuidae > Acronicta > Acronicta psi. The sequence continues at coordinate 12,751,101 of OX276469.1, read as the reverse complement.
GCAGCTATTTCTGGCGCAACTGGTAGCCCTCTGTTATCACTACATTTTTCATCATATCACATGAATATCACATCGATTTTTTAAGTTTTGCGGAGGTAATTCGAAGGGGTTTGTCGCGTCTCTTATATAAACTTTAGGTATTAGAAATTTTAAAGGCAATAAATATCATCATAATAGTCTTATTCATCGTAATAATTGATTTAAAAATAATATTTTCGACGTCCATAGCTCCCACCACTACAAGTTCACGATCTTAATTCCCGGATCGACTGTACTCAACTATTATGATCTTGATAAGCATCTTAATACCGCTGTTGAAACCCGAGTATTGTTTATTAAACAATACGATCTCAGGTGATGACAGAGTATTAAACCGCATCTTAACTCTGATTCATTAATATGCCGGGATCTCAAACCAGCTCTTAAGATCTTACTCTTACGCTGATATCGGTTTATTAATACGGGCCTTAAACACCATTTGTAAATAACCTACCCGGAGCAAAGCGAGAGCGGGTTGCCAGTGATAGCTTTCCGCCAGCGGCTTCGCCCGCTATCCCGCGGGAACCAAACATTTTACCGGGATAAAAAGTAGCCTATGTGCTATTCCAAACTATAATCTATCTCTGTGCCAAATTTTATCCAGATCCGTTCAGTAGTTTTTGCGTGAAAGAGTAACAAACATCCATCCATCCATCCATCCTCACAAACTTTCACATTTATAATATTAGTAGGATAATCTTATCTTACAACACTTTACTAGTAGGTACCTGTATATTAAATTCTCAGTAAAGCTCTACACTCGATCGATGTCTCGTACCGAAGCAACAGGTTTTTGTCATAGCAACCGTCTATAAATGTAATCTTCCAATTTATTGGTCCTTAGATCTACATGCCTAAGATTCCATTCGTAGCAATTTTGTGTATTTGAACTGCCTAATTTAGTTGGCAAGCTCAAAAGACCTGTGTAGTCTAGTAGTTTATCACGATCACGAGGTCGTAGGTTCGATTCACACAACAAATATTTCTGTGACGAACATTCACAATATATCAAGTACAAGTGACCTGCCCCGGCTTCGCAAGGGTTTGAATTTCTTGAATTTTCTGTACTATAATATGTATATAAAACCTTCCTCTTCAATCACTCTATCTATTAAAAAAACCGCATCAAAATCCGTTGCGTAGTTTTAAAGATTTAAGCATACATAGGGATATAGGGACAGAGAAAGCGACTTTGTTTTATACTATACAAGCTTTCTGCCAGCGGCTTCGCCCGCGTAGTCATGTATTATAATATAAACCTTCCTTAAGAATCACTCTATCTATTAAAAAAACCGCATCAAAATCCGTTGCGTAGTTTTAAAAATCTAAGCATACATAGGGACAGACAGACGGCGGAAGCGACTTTGGATTTGGAACTTTGGAAGCGGATACTATGTAGTGATAGTTATAGTGAAGTGATTTGTGCTGGTCTGGGCTTTTCTTGTGGTAGGTATATAAGTACGTTACAAGTATAAGAACGTATTTATAAGTAGGTAATATTCCGTAATATTATATCCGTTATCTAGTATCCTTAGAGAGATATAGAGAGGATGGATGAACGGAGGTTGACTAAACAAGTATATATGGCGAGTACGAATGGAATAGTTGGAAGGGGCCGACCTCGGCGAACGTATCACAACCAGATTGCGGACGTTCTCAAAAAAGGCAAGGTTAAGAGCACCCTAAACCGACGAGCATGCATGGAGAGGTTAATGAACATAGACGAATCGAAAGTGGTGTGCCAGGATCGTAGCAAGTGGAAATCTATAGTCTCTGCCTACCCCTATGGGAAACAGGCGTGAAGCTATGTATGTATGTATGTATGTATGTATGTATGTAGTACCCGTAGTACAAGCTCTGTTTAGTTTGGAACTAGATAGTGCTGTGTAAAAATGTCCCTAACGTTTCATATACATATAATGTCATTGTTCATATCTATAAAGTTTAGGTACAATACTAGGAACATATATCCTACACAAATTTGTGTCATACAAGAATAAAACCCACAGCTTTTGTTTTACTTTTCACCTGCCATTTAAAAATCAATCTTCCATTTCATATAAAAACAGATCACAATTTTCTCAGAAAATACTGCTTACTAAGTTAAAGTTGCCATGAGGTCCGGTTCCCAACAACCTTAACTATAGTTAGAGCATCTCCACTAAGTGTATGGAATTTTCAATAAGTTTGTCTCGAGTGAACAAAGTTTCATCGCAACATCATAACTGGGAGCTTAGTTGGAACTTGTGTGAAGTGGGAGGGAAATGGAAACTTTGTACACATGAAAGAAAGAAATTGATTTGTATTATTCTTCGGTAGAAGCAGAAGATAGTTATTTCAGGCCTTGACAGCTGACTGTCGGATTCCCACATTTACAAGTCTTCTTGCTCCTAGACAAAGAAATAAAAACCGAACAAATGCGAGTGAGACTCGTGCACCGAGGCGTCCTTAAAAACTTGTAAGTAAATAGTTCGTCTATCAAAGCATTGTGTCTGGAATATCTTTGCCCATTTTGTTAAAGTATTATTTCCAAATTAACTGCGCGCAGTGTATGAAGATCAATCATAATTCATAAAATGAGTTACCTGCCTACTCTACGATAAAAACCTATTTTTGCTTAAAAAGAAAAAAAATAGGTAAATGTCAAGATATTTGTCATTGGAATTTATGTTAAAGGTACCGTTGGCACTTTTGTGTACGGAACCTTAAAAACAAATTGCCATCAAACTACATAAAGTCTAGATTCTAAAATGTTCACTTCTAAAATTGTCTGAAAGATTTATTTTCAGATATAAATATAATTTATCATTATAACATTATACTTACGTATATATAAGTAACAGGTTGAAGATAAAACAAATACAAGTAACAACAAACATTGCTTCGTGCAAAAATAACATATAATATTTTCTTGCAAAGAACCGGTATTCCTATAAAATATAGCTGGGAATAGTTTCCTAGAAATCTTGAAAGCCTTAACGTAATCTACGCCGCTAAGAGTGTTTCTATCGAAGAGCGATCTATTCTGCGTGTTCCGTGGAATCGGAGGGGGATTTAAACGAATTTCGCAAATATTTACTGGATTTTGAAATATAGTTCTAGTAGGTATGAGGTTGAGAAACTTCCTGCAATATTTTTTTTTATAATAGGTACAGTAACAGACAACAGATTAAGTTTTACACAATTTTCAATCAAACATCATAGTATTCAACCTGAAGTCCAATTAAACTATACACATCATTCATGAATAATATTCATGATAATATTCATGATAATAACATTCATGAAATATAATGAATCACATACCAGCATACCATCACGCCTGTTATTCCCGCAGTTTTAGGCAGAGGTGTTCTAATAGACACAATTCATCGGTATGTTTAGATTTCATGCAATAGGAACGAGCCCTTCTACATTAACCAGGCACAAATCAACACTGAGAATTTCATAGAAAAACACTTTGCTCGACCTGCGAATCGAACCCAAGACCTCGAGCGTAGCATACGCATTTAGGATCACTAGGTGGTAGTATGTTATCTATACTAATATTATAAAGTGGAAAGATTTGATTGCGTTTGTTTGAATTGAATAGGCTCCGAAACTACTGTACCGATTTGAAAAATTCTTTCACCGTTGGCGAGCTATCCTCGGGTGACATGACAGGGACTTATAAGAAATAATCAGACCACCACGTGGGCGAAGCCGACGTCGAAAAGCTAGTTAAATATTAACAAATTAACTAAGATATATTGTAAAACTAGTTGACCCAGCGAACTTCGTACCACCATTAAAAGTTTTCTCACCGTTTAAACCTTCCATAGACTACAACTAACATTTCAAAACCAGTATCAGCTAAGTCGGCCCATCCGTACTCGAGTTTTAGCGAGACAAACGAACAGCAATTGATTTTTATATTTATAGATAGCAGAACTACAAATCCATTCGTAATTTTACATTAGGAAACGCGTATAATATCGGCATATATCGGTCACACGCCACGTCACGGCTCGTCGAACCGTCTCTGCAGTTGTTACTAAACGCATGGATAAATCCCAATAACAAATCGAACCTAACCCAAAGTTGACAGCTCTAACAGTGACTGAGCGATTAAATTGGTCACTACGGGTCATAGAACGAGTTTCTGAACCAATAGTTGTAGTAACAATATACCATCAGTCTATTCCCCGAAAAGATAGGCAGAAATGTACATGATTGACAAATTGTGGGATGTTTTGAATCCTATAATTATGTTTGTGTTCCTTAATAAAGAAGCGCACTAAGTCAAATTTTGACATCTGTCAATCAAATCAACTGCCTCGTTAGTCTACAGTATCGCTCGAGGTCCTCGATTCGATTCCCAGTTAGAAGAGTGTTTCAATGAAATTCTTAGTAGCAGCTGGGAGTTTAGATTTGTAAACTGCGGGCGTATAATTTAGTGTTTAGTACATCTCTGCCTAACCCTTCGGGGAAAAGGTACAGGCGTGATGCTATATGTTATATCAATCAAATTGATTAAGAGATCTGTTATCTGGAATTCTGTTTTGTTTCTGAACCTGAATACTACATAGTGACAACCCTACGGGTTTTTCCCTATTGCCACATAAGTCGTACCTAATTGACCCCTATTTCAGTATGTAGTAGGAACAGACTACATTTTAAGCTATTACACACAATAAGTATGATTTTATTTCGCATTAGGTATTTTTTCTCAATCTACTCCACCTAACTAAAATATTGGTGTAACATATTAAACATTAAATTCGATTTAAGAAGTTGCAAAATTCAAGACCGTTCCGATTGACCCCGTTTGACAGTATAGAAAAAGACAATGAAACAAGGAATCTATCCTTTTTAGTCATTTTTAATTAAGGAAAAAATCGGCTGGCGGGTAGGCTTCGAACCTGCGTCTTCTGGTTCGGTACACCAGACGCTTTGACCACTAAGCTACCGCGACTATCCTGCCCGCCAGCCGATTTTTTCCTTCATTAAAAATAACTTGTAATCTTAGCATGGAAAATAAAAAAATACCATATTATCAATAAAAGATAGACTACTTAGTTTTTTAAACCACAAACTATAAAATCCAAAAAGTTTTTATTATATCTAAAAGCACCAACTGAAAAACCATACTATAATAAACTTTAAATCATTTCATTACCGAACCCTCCGTCCGAAGAGCTACAAAAGACGGTTATTTATTCTTCGTAAGCTTCGGGTACTCGGACAAAAGATCCAATGTACTTACATCCCTTTGACAGTAACAAAATATAAAGGTGTACGTAACAATAGGAGATAAGCCCGATTTTGATTCCTGCGGGCGGTATTACCTTTGCAGTAATGAAATATAAGGTGAGCTTAAACGGCAATGGTAGTGAGGAGACAGTAATTAAAAAAAACTGACAAGAACTTTATTCAAATAAAAATCGTTTAGGCAAGAAGCAAGATTCAAAATTGAGATGAATCAGGAATATTTTCTTGTTTCATGCTTGTGAATTGTTCGTTTTTAAATTTTCACTGTCTTATTTGTTTGAAAGGCAATGACACTCGAGCCAATAGACCCACAGACGTCACTTTGTAAAATACATTTAATAATAATGTACTTGGTAAGTCCTCTGAAATGAAATGCATTCATATAAATGCACATCTTGATTGAAAAAGATTTCTCAGCGAACAAGAGAATGGAGGACCAATGAACAAATCGAATGAACCTCAAAAGGAATCGCGTACGTTTTTAATTAAAATTACTTTGTGATATTCCTTTCAACCCTTTACATGATTTTAATTTAACGAACCTGAGCTCAAACAGAAAACTGGTACCTAAATAAAATTATGCTGTGATTCCTTCCTTCTAAAGGAATTTCTTCTTTCTTCTTATATCCTACTAATATTATTAATGTGAAAGTTTGTATTTATGGATGGATGGATGGATGTTTGTTACTCTTTTACACAAAAACTCCTGAACGGATCTGGATGACATCTGAATTTGGCACAGAGATAGATTATACTCTGGAATAGCACATAGGCTAGGCTAGGCCAGGCTGTGGGTCTATTGGCTCGAGTGTTGGACTGCTGATTACAAGATGGTGGGTTCCAAGTCTAGTGGTTCCAAGCACTCGCTAGCTCCTGGGTTCGATCCCCAATCTCAGCACTGGGTTTTTCCGTGAAATTCCCAGTAGCATATTGGAGTGTGGATTTCTTAAGGAACTCAAGAGCTTTGACTTTGCAGTCCAGAGGGACTAGACAAGTTTGAGGCGGGGGGACCCGGGGGCGGCGCCTGAGGAGGCGGCTAGGTATGTCAGACTTATACCGACTAAAAACTACACATACCATAACTTGCCCTTTGCATAGAATCAGGAAAATTTAAATAATAATAATCTACACTAATATTATAAAGAGGAAAGATTTGTATTTTTGTATGTAACGAACAAACTCATAAAGTACTGGACCGATTTGAAAAAATCTTTCCATGTTAGATAGCCCATTTATCGGGGAAGGCTATAGGCTATATATCATCACGCTACGACTAATAGGAGCGGAGTAGTAATGAAAAATGTTGCAAAAACGGGGGAAAAAATTATAAGACCACGCGGGCGAAGCCGCTGGCAGGAAGCTATAAATAAATATTTTGGGGACATTTTTGGGCACCACCTAGTCCCAAACTAAGCAGAGCTTGTACTATGGGTACCTAGACTGAATATAATACTTATAAATAAATACATGCTTATTGTACATAGGAAACACCCAGACAAACACAAATATTACTAATTAACTTATTGTTAGTGCACCTACTACCTATATTTGTTTCTGCATCACCCTAAGGTCGACTGGCAGAGAATGCCTAATGGCATTAAGTCCGCCTTTGTACATCATCATTGTAATGTGCATAAAGTATTAAAATAAATAAAATAAGTAAAAATATATCATCATCACATCACACAAAAATTTGTGTCTTGTGGGAATCGAACCCACGACCTCGTGATCAGCAGTCCGGTACTCGAACCACTAGACCACAGACGTCGTCAAAGGTCACATTTACCACGACCATGACGTGAGTGGTCATACTCCTAGGCTATCACTGCTTATAGTCACGTTTACCAAAATTGGGAAGACAAACAAATCAACAGTTAACCAACTACCTATATTCAACAAGAACTCAGAACTCCACACGTTTACGTCAGTTTCCAATAAATCGTGACTTATTTATTACTTGGCGGGTCGGCATCAACAGGTCCCTGTCAGACGTCGACTGTACAAAGCTTTTGACGGCTGCCCGATTGTACCCAACTTTATTAAAGTGAAGCGAGTGGATTAAAATTTATCATCAAGACTTTATTCCTCGAAGGGCTAGGCAGAGGCCTACTAATGTACACCCACATTTCACCGAGCGAAACTAGTCATTAACTCGAAGTTGTTACTGAAAATTTCAAAAATAACAATAAGTTTACCGCTCCAAAATCGTCGAGAGATAGCAGACTATTAATGTTTTCTAAAAATATTAAAAAATAATATAGATAGTCCTGAGCTATTAGCAAATATATACTTTAATGTTCCATCAAAATCAATTCGATTCAATCCACCTATCTGTATACCTAATGCTTTTTCAAACTATAGGCAGAATAGTTTTATAGTGCGAGGGAATAAGAACTTAAACAATGTATGTAAACAGCAAAATATTGACCCTTTTGCTTGTAGTATCTCGTCAGCGAGAAGGTGTTTGAGCCTTAAATTTTTCAAGTAGGTAGTTATAATTCATTACAAAACCTCTGTTAATAGCAGGTACCTGTTGTTTTGCTCACACTTTTTGTTGTATAACTAATCTGTATCTATAAGTGAAAACTTGTTATTGGCTATCCGTTGACCAAGTTGCTGCTACCTAGGTTTTAATTAGCTGTAAGTTTTCCATGCAATAAATAAATAAAAACCACAATAAGTTAATAACTCTTTGCCCAACCCGGGTATTGGGACCTCTAAACTAACAAGGCAGTTCTATGTATTATTATTATATGATCAAATCTTTTGACTCCTCTGTAATTGTCGTAATCATGTACGAATTAATAATACACTATCATTTGCTTACACCGCAACAGATTGACGATAGTTTTCCTTCCTTCCTAGACAAGTTGCAATTTGACATTCGAATCGACAAACGAATAGAAAGAAAATGTATGGAAATGACACAAGGTTTTGACAAATCGGGCTGTCACTAACGTCATTTCTATACAGTTTATTTCTATTCGTTTGTCGATTCGAATGTCAAATTGCAACTTGTCTAAAATAGTTATGTTATATCTCTATTTCTCCACAAATACAAGACTTTATACGATAAAGAAATGACTAAGATAATTATGTAAAAACAAATTTCAGTAAGTGAATGTGCGAAACTGGTGTCTATTATAGGTTATAGACATGTGTTACAGATCACCAGGTCCGTATCCCACGGATTTAGATGTAACATAACAATAATAACTTAAATATACGTATAAATGTATTGAAGAGAGCCAAGAGAGCCATTATAGTACCTAATGGAAAAACCGTACCTAAAAAAAAACTTTATCATTCTGAGAATGGAACCCGGCATCCAGCAGGCGCTCTTGTGATCTCTAGACTAAGAAAGCATCATTGCTTTCTTAGTCTAGAGATCTTAATCTTCTTAATTCCATATCAATCTCATGATTGATATGGAATTAAGAAGATTAGTGTCACTATTCTGGAGCATTACAATCCTAACTAGATGACTCCTGCTACAGATTAAATTATGACTCCGACCCTCGTCACAAAGGGAGGGTTATATCTGTGGGATAATATAGCCATGTTCCTTACTACGCGTCTCTCGCCTCTTCGTCTTCATTATAATTAATAGATTTGTATGTCTTCTATTTATGTTAACACTGTGCACTTATTAGAACTATAAACAAGGTTGGGATTAGATAACGGACAATATAGGAATTGTTGTAATAAAGCTGCGTCAAATTTAATTGCGAACTACTGTATTTACAATGCCTAATAATAAATTACTATATTTTTAAATGAGGTCATCAAAATCTGCCCAAATGATGTACCGAAGATACATAATTTGGGCATCAGGGTAATTGGAAAAAATACCCTGTATTACGCTGGTTAAAACTTTAGTTATCCCTTTTTTGCTTACTGTATCATGGGCTTAAGATAACCTCCTTTTTTGTCATTCTAAAGGTTTATTATTATAAGTATGTATTTATAACAACAAAAAGTACAGTTCACGCCAAACTTATTGTCCGAGTTGAAGATGGTACGAGCTAACTTTAACCCAACCGTAAAAATCGTAGAAAGAAAAATATAGGATAAAAATGATATGAAGCGGCAGGCGGCAGCCTACGTCTTGAGCTTCCATTTTTATTTATTACAATCCTATAATTTTCTTTCTACGATTTTTAAGGCTGGGTTAAAGTTAGGTCGTGCCAACTTCAACCCGGACAATAAGTTTGGCGAGAACTGTATATTAATATTATATCCATTGTCTCTTAGTTTGGGTTTGGGTATTTTTGTCAATAACTTACAGGGTTCAAAAAATATTGATATAAATATAAGCCAAAGTAACGCGTGGTCGGGTAGTTTTAATAAATATCCTACTCCTCTATATAAAACAGACTTACAACGTTTTCAACCCTTCAACTGCACTCACTACGACTAGCTTAGACGCAGAAAGTTGTTCCCTACAAAAGTCCGTGTAGCTCGTTCATTTTAACTTTAATTAATACACTCCTTTGTTTCACCGCCGATACAGTCTGTGTTACCCGTAACTATGACTACAAAGCTGTTTTAACTCGAGACCGAGTTGAAAGGTTTTAAATTTCAGTTTGTAGTCACAACAGCAAGCCCAAAGGGTTAGGGAGAGGTGTACTAATACTAAAATATGGCATCTCTGATAAAATAGTGTTTATAATCGAAAAAAACAAAACAATTTTGAGAGGAGCCAAAATACACTTACTAAAATACAAGGTGGAAGGGACATCGACGCACATTCGACTACCATGAGTTCAGTACATGATTCTGGACCACCCTGCGTTGAAACTTTCCGTAGCTTTTTTCATCAATTTTTCCTGCAGTTTTTTTACTTGAACGTGTATAAAAACATTATTTCTATCTACCCAAATTAGATTTATAATAAAAAAAACATTATTTCATTTATTTCGGATGGTGCGTGCGAAAATTTTTTCTGAAAAAAATCATTCACCGCGGAGCGTTATAATCGCGTTTTTAGCAATACACTGCGCGCTCAAAAATTTCAATATCTGTGATAACCGAATGAATGAATGAATGACCTAGGTCATTTTATTTTTGACCTTTAATGAAACCTTGTCACGACGTTTATGCGTCGATGTCCCTTCCACCTTGTATAGTCTACAGAAAATCCAATTTTCCTATTTTTGGGTTCTAGGTAGTCGATAGCCACCCAACTTCGAATAAGAGTATCTAATGAGACTTTTTTGTTGAGAAATTCTCTTTGAATTTAGACTTATGTCCGATGTTCGACCCTCAGTGACATTAGATCGAAGTCAAACTTAGGTACATAGACTTACGCTTCGAAGTGTAGTTTGATTTTCAGGTTGCAAAAAGCGTCTTCGGATTTTGAAATCTCTGTGATCAGAAAATGCTTGTACCATGATAATGTCGCCTGTGACACAGGTTTATCCTAGTATAGGCTCCATATATTGTTGTTACTTTATCATTTCTAAGATATACATTGTATTTTTGTAAATGTAATGTTTTTCTGAATAAATATTATTATTATTAGGCTCCTACCAACATACAAGTAACCTGTCTGCCAACAACACATCTCTGCTTATCTTTTCAATGGAAAAACAATTATGATAAGTTAAAATCGATATTGTATTCAGTGTCTTTATTATATCATAAACGCCGTGTTCAAGCCACATTGCTTTGTCTAGCCGTCAATTAGCTTCACGTTGTTCTTTAGCAACTAGCAATTTTATATGACTGGTAAGAGTGGTAACTAAAATTTATTTTCTTAGAATTTTTAATCATCTTGCTTCAACGGTAGAGTTCTTAGAATTTATAATCATTTGCTTCAACGGTAAAGAAAAACATCGGGTAGGTATAAAAAAACTCTACCTTTTTTATTATTTACTAGCTTACCGCCAGTCTTCGCCCGCGTGGTTTTATAAATTTTTCCTCCGTTTTTGCAATATTTTTCATTGATACTCCGCTCCTATTAGTCGTAGCGTGATGGTATATAGCCTATAACTTTCCCCGATAAATGGGTAGGTAATCTAACACTAAGAGAATTTTTGAAATTGGTCCAGTAGTTTCGAAGCCTATTCAATGCAAACAATTTCCTTTTTATAATATTAGTATAGATTTAGCAGGTGTGGCAACACTGTGACCATATTCATTTAGGTTTGTATGACTGGATACACACACTACACTTATCACCTTGAAGTGTTACGCAAAGGTGTATTAATATACATCCATAGTTAGTTCCTCCGTATGTTTAGACTCCATGTAATGGGAGGCAAGCCTATTTCCACTAACCGAGCACAAATCTAAGCTACGAGTTGGGCAATAAAACGCAATAACACTGCTCGACTCTGAAATCAAACCCAGGACCTCGAGTGTAACAGTTGCACCTACGACCACTAGGCTAACGAGACAATTATATAAATTAATAGTGGAACTATTAAATTAAAAATGTAGAAAACCCCCGACCCGAAATGTTATTTGCTATTTTGTGGTGGCTGCCATCTTGGATTTCAAATTTATCATAGTGTATAGTATTCTACTAGTCAAGCCCTTTCATTTGATACCCATATTGACGAAGTTGTGAAAAAAATTGTAATCCGCTGTCTTGTAGCGGCGGCCATCTTGGACCGATTTTCATCAAACATAGCTAAGAACACTCCCGACTAATTCACCTTTCAAATAAAAAAAACAAAATCAAAATCGGTCCATCCATTGGGGAGCTACGATGCCACAGACAGACACACACACACACACACACACACACACACACACACAGACACGTCAAACTTATAACACCCCGTCGTTTTTGCGTCGGGGGTTAATGACTGATACTGATTGCAAAACATAAGTCCCTTAAATATTTATATAAACACTTAGTAACGTTTGAAGCATTTTGCATTACTCTATATTACTTAACGAGTACCTACTTAAGTTATTATCATTATTAGAGCGATCTTCAAATCAAGCTAATGTACCACAGTAGTAGAGATACCAATTTGCATGATTAAGCCTATGTACCGTAATAGCTAGCAGAGTAAGCCGTCTAACATAACTCATAGTAATTAAGACAATTAGTGGCAAAGGTTTGAGGGAATAAGTATGTACTGATCTCCAGAAATTACAGTTTAACGAACATAGAGGTCTTTTTAGGTGCAGCGCAGACGACATACCTTTTGTGCGACCGAGTGCAGACTTTTGTGCAGCGCACAAAAAGTCTGCATGGCGCGCAAATAGTCAGTTGCTCGTCAACGTTCTTTTTCTGTACTTCAAGTATAAAATAATACATCACAATATCTGCACTTCCATAGCGTACGTCCCTATAGTTCTGCCGATAGAATGATCGAAGATGTGCGTCGTGTGCTTTGAGTCTGTGAAATATCTGTAAACTTTTGGCGCGCCATGCAGACTCGGATGCACAAGAAGTGTATCGTCTGGGCTACACATAAATCTTAAAATTAAGCACAATTTGTATGTAGATTTTTTTTACTGCAAGTACGTCACAAAGGAGTCGAGTTCGCGTCTTATATTTGTGTTAACCTGGCGCTTTGGTCCAGGTTACCGAATCACAGAGAAGTCTTAACGTTGTTGAATGGTCTATGTGTGGCATGATCGTGAATCAGCTTATTATTCTCGGTTATCTTGGACACCCAAAAAACCTGATAACCAGTTTCTCTCTAAGATATCATATCGCCCAGTTGCAGACGTCTGATGGCAGTAAAATCGTGTACAATACTGATATTATCCCGCAAATGGACTAAAAACGAACACAAACATGGTTGTAAAATGGCCTAAAAGAGGATGAACTACTCGTCCAATAACTAACCGAACCTAAATTTAAAATTTAGAAAACCCCCGACACGAAATGTAATTTGCATTTTATGGTGGCAGCCATCTTGGATTTGAAATTTATCATAGTGTATAGTATTCTCCTAGTTTTCATTTGATTGATACCCATATTGAGGGAGTTGTGAAAAAATATGTAATCCGCTATTTTGTAGCGGCGGCCATCTTGGACCGATTTTCATCAAACATAGCTAAGAACACTCCCGACTAATTCACCTTTCAAATAAAAAAAAACAAAATCGGTTCATCCGTTGGGTAGCTACGATGCCACCGACAGACACACACACAGACACGTCAAACTTATAACACGCCGTCGTTTTTGCGTCGGGGGTTAAAAAAGAAAAATCACACATCGTAAAGTAGGTACGTATTTCTCATAAAAATCTATTACATATTCAACCGTATCCCATCTCTCTAAGGTACAATCACAATCATGGAATATCGTGAGTGAGTGATCGTGTACGGGAGGGTTTTCTTTTGTGCTGCCCTCGTCCGACACGTGTCCAACCCGGATCGATTGGGACGCCTCTTGGTAGAATATTCTAAGGACACAACAATAGTTGACTTTCTGGAATTGTAATTTTATTGTTGGACAAAAATGTTGGTTTGCGATAGATTGGAACAATGTAAGTACTACGACTAAGTTCCCTTTTATAGTAACACTAGCCTTTCCCGCGTCCTCGTTCCCGTAGAAGTTGATTTTTTCCCCCGTTTCTACAACATTTTTAATTTATACTCAGCATACTGATTTCTAACACTTACGCGAATACTAGACATTGAAATAAAACTACTTTTTGCGGATTTTATCGCGTTATATTGATATTATTTTAATCCCGACGTTTCGGACCCTTTACAGCGTCCATGGTCACGGGTGACTAAGGTAGTAGGCGTCTTATACTCAGCAGTTAAACAAGCTATCCAAGAATTTTTCAAATCGGACCAGTAGTTACTGAGATTAGCGGTTTCAACCAAACAAACTCTTCAGCTATATAATATTAATATAGATTCGGCACGGGTCTGCTCTGAGAATAAGAGGGGTTAGGCTTTAGTTGACCTCACTGGTCTAGATTGGCAGACTTCTATTATATGGGATAGGTACTTCAGTACTTATTTCATGAAATGTTGTTTGCTGTGACCAAAATTCAGATAATAAATTCAGTAAGTGTCGAAAATGTCAAATAGATTTCTTATAAGTTAACAGTGTTAATTTTGATTCATATTGAATCAAGCTGGTGGCCGCGGTTTCACTTCGCTTTTACATTTGTAATAAATCTTATGTTACCGAAGATAACCGAAATACAGCATATAATACTCAATCACAAAATACATTTCTTGTCTTGTTAACTAGGTGCATTACCTAATCAGTGTTTTTATTTCTTTAACTCTAGCTTAAATATTTATTAATATATAGCCGTAATAGTAAAGTTAATCTAAATCTGAACCTATCCTAGCCAAATAAACATAAAGCCTAAGAAATGCTCGATGTCGTTAGAGGTCTGCGACGCAACAACTCCGCGTGACTCAAGTAAATCTAACTTATTTAATCTGCGTCAGGACCAAGTTTAATGAAATAAACAGCAATCAGGGAGTCAATCTCACGCCGATGGCGAAAGACTACGGTTCGTGCCGTTTGTCAACCTTATTCCAAGATATCTACATAAAAATACGACATAAAATATACGTCTTTGGAACATCGGTTCGAATCATAAAATTTGCTTTTACTCGACACTTCGACAGGTGGCTGTTTTGAATCATCACGTTTACTTATTAGTCGACGTGCATTCATTTCGAATCATAACATTAATAAATTATCATCATTCAATTCGACATATTGTGTCCATTTTGAATAACAACATAACATTTACTATCAGTGGACTAATTGTTAGTTGACTGTACCATTTTGTACAGTCATCTGTGGATACCATTATTGATTGTCAACAAGAATGACACTTAATGATCTTAGAATTGATTACAGTTTCTAAAAATAGGGATGTGGAAAAAATATCGATATATCGATATTATTTTTTCAATGTATCGATATTTTTGAGCGATATTAAATATTTCGATATACTTATCGATGTATCGATATAAAATTTCAAGTATCGAAAAGGAATCAAAATAATTTTTTTTTTAGACCAATAAACATTTTTAAGTTAAAAGATTACAAATTACCTTTTTTTTTTCTTGGCTGTTTTATAATTTGGTTTTTAAGTTGGCCGATATATCGATATTTTTTGAAAATATGGATATTGATATATTTTTTTAAATATCGGTTCGATATATATCGATACTTTTTGAATTTCCGGCATCCCTATTTAAAAATTTTTAATAGGTATTTTAGTTCCACAGTTATTTCGTTTAGGTATTAAAAATTTGTTTTTCATTAAGTTATAAAGCTAGTTGTTAGTTTTATATTACAATAATACAATGCGTAAAAGCTGCGCAAAAGCCAAGCTTATGCTTGGTTTTCGGTGAATACAAAATTCAATTACAACTAAATCAATCTCAAAGTCCAACTAAAAGCGAGATCAAATATTTAAACTAACTTTGAAGTGCACGAGCATTGCTCTTGCTAATATCAGTGCATCACATGCTCCAACGTACTCGGTGAACACTTAACTCATTTACGAACTCACTGCGCCGGAGTCTAGACGTAAGCTTCCGTGTTACGAGACTTACAAAGCTTAAGCCCCATATTAGTCCCCGTTCGCAGACAGACGAAACGGGTACTAACATCCCCAGAGGACGGGTGGGTTGAAAAGGAGGGTGGGTGAGGGGACTGCCCGGGCAACAGGTGCCCGGAGCGTTGCCAAGCACCCCCACTACTAAATCTAACTTCAATAATATCACCGTACACAATTTCCCCGTACATTGAACCACGTAACAGAATGTACGCAATCGCAGTTTAATAAAAGCCAGCAATGGATATTGTTTATTGCGGAATGTTCGCGGTTACGTTTTAGCAATTTGGGGAATGGTCGTGATTGTAATAAAGGTACCCTGCAAATTAACAGATATTGTAGTAGATGCAGTGTAGAGCTTATTACGGTGCAATATTAAAATATCAGATTCTGACGCTTAACGCTTCGTGTTATTTGGTTTATTAACTATACCAGAATACATAATTTCTCGTGTTTTATTACACAAATAACTCGTATCCACAAATTTGTGTTGTTATTTAAGAGTAATTATCAGTTAAGCCGTAATTTTAGTAAATTAAGGTATTTAGTGACTGCCTCATTTGGATGTATTGGTCGCTAGGAGGGCTGCTGAGCTTGAGGTCTCAAGTTCGATCCCCAGGTCAGACAGATTCTCGGTGACAATCAGTTCGGTCTTGTGCTATTACAGGAGACTTTAAGCCTGTGGTGATGGTTTCTACTAATAAATCAAAGGATCACTCAGTAGGATTTGATAGTAGTTTTTTTTTAAACGTAGACACTAGTATTAATTTCTTTCCTGTATATCTAACAAAATAATAATTCCCAATTCTGAAAACCAGGCGGAAAGTTCCAACAATGCTCTTACATATCTATCTATGGCCATTGATGTCAAAAACAATTATCTCAGTTTAGTCCTCAAGTAGAAATCCGCCTCTTTCAGTTTTCTCTCATTCTTAGGTTACCAATCTAAGCAAAAATGTAGGTATATGAATAAAAAAACAATATAGTGATTTGGGTCATGCGTGGACTTTGAAAAGGTCTTTCATGAAGTAACTTGGGCAAATGCTTTTGTCAGAATAAAGCTTTTGAAAAGGGTCACACTCGAACTTTAACAACGGGGAAATAATTTGAGGATAATTGGACAAGTCTGGGATATATTGTGTACTGTAAGGGTCAAAGTAGATGAGGCGAAGAACTGCTTGACCCAGTGATAGCTCAATAGGCAGACGTAGGTACAAGAGTTGGTACCAACTTATTGCCAAAGCTTGAATAAAAATTCAGTGTCGAAACTTGTGTCCGCGAAACACAGAAAACAATTTGTAAATAGTTATGGGGCAAATGAGACGTTGATAATGACGTCATCGGAATAAGGAATCAACGCTTGCTGGTGTTGCCAGTTGTCATAGTCTTAGAGGCAGGCCTTATGGTTGTTTGAATAAAAAAAACTCCCATCAATATTTCAAATTTTGAGAATAGAATACGAAAGGAATCTGTCAATATTTGAAATATTTTGCTGGAGCAGATAGCAGTTATTTGAAGGATGAATATTAATTGTTAGTTTAAATACTTAGATATTATGTACTCCAAATGTTTATACTTGGTCAGTTTTGCGCAGCTATCTTATGTTGATAGACGAATATAATTATAATAGTCCTAGCTACAGTACAGTATTAATACACAATGGATCCTGTTGGCTTAGTTACGTACATTGATGGATTGATGGCCATTTTGATGGATCTGTTAAGGTGGAGGAGGATGTCAGTAAGGAGGAGGGCATCGCTATAAGTATGTATATCTAATAAACATTTTTCGTAAATGTTTTGATAGCTTTTAAGTTTTGTTAAACGTAAACAATAACTTGAGATAGCAAAAGTTCAGGACGTATTTCCGACGCAAAGCCCATTTTTGATAAGGCAAAGGCAACATTATTAAATACCTATAATAAAAAAACATTTATTTCTGACTATCCAGATATGGTGAAACAGGCCAAACAAAAAAAATGCGGGTACCGTTAGGTATTCACGAGAATATTACATTTTGTTAAAAATGCACAGAAATTGTAAACACCTATCTCATTTTTTTTCCCTGTCAACCTTAAACCACATAATCCCGTTTCAACCCCATAACTGATGATCGATATTTAATTTCTCAAGTAACCGCTATGGGTTACAAAGGCTTGCGACAGACGAAGTAGGTACACTTACACAGGGCAATGCTCTTGCAATAATAAAATAAACACTAACATCAAAGAACCCTCTCGCTCAAGAACATTCTCGTTCTAATATCGTATCCTACTCTATTAAATGAGCAATATTTGTATATATACTTTTATGTATTTGTAATCATGTTCTCGAAAATGGCTCTCACGATTTCGATGAGAGTTGCAATATAAGGGGTCCGATTTCAAAATTTGTTTCTTATATTTTCCCAGTGCTTGTGTGAAGACCGCGTCTAGGCAAGCGTAGTGTGGGACGCCCGCCAGCTAGGTAGACTGACTGAAAGTGACTAAATGGAAAAAACTGAAGATCGGGCTCTGTGGCCTACACTAAAAGAGACCTACGTCCAGCTGTTGATGACGACGATGATGACGATATTATCCCAAGGAGCTAATCAATGAAATTAGTATAAATATGTCTCTCCCCCAAATACTTTTTGAATTTTAGCAACATAATCTTGTTTCAACCCCATAATCGCTGATCGATTCATCTCATCATTCTGCGACATTCGAGCGCACCTCGTTGGAGCAACGTCCTTAAATTATGAAATATTAAATAAAGTAAGCCACGCTCGGTGTGGCAGCGGTGGTTGGACAAAGTAATGGACTCAAGAACAAGGGTATCGGTGGAATTGCCAATAACGATGATGAAGAGCTTGCTCGCTTGTTTTATTGTTTATTTATATTATGTAAGTGTTAACTTTATTGTAAAGGATGAAGATTTTATTGAGAGATTCATAACGGGTACCGTAGTTACCAAACCATGACCAAATGTTTTAAGGTCAGCCATAAGTCGTTGTAACTGGTTTCCCGAACTGCATGTGACGATTATTGTTCTAATATCTGATACTACGATGGCCTGGACTTTTAAAAAGACCACGATTCCCTGAGTTTGTTTCGAAATGCTTGTAAAAGTAAGTGTCTATAAAGGATCTATTTCTGTAAATAACTCCTTTCAATGAAATTAAATTAAATAAATCATTCGTTCATTTCATTTCATTTCTTAGAAATAATTACCTACTAGGAAACTATGGCATCTTTCATCACGTATACTTTTTTAACCGACTTCAATAAAGTAGGGAGGTTCTCAATTCGATTGTATGTTTTTTTATATGTATGTTACCGTTTCTTAGTCAATTGTGGACCGATTTTGAAATTTATATTAACTAATTTGGAGCCGGTGCCAAACCACGAATTTAATTGACTTTCGTTGATTGTCTGGCACCGGCTCTAAATTAGTTAGAAATTATAATGTAAATATGTCCCTGTTATTTTTTGCTTTTTAGTTCCTATGTGTTTTTTGAGGTGGTTTGTTTTTTGTTTAATTCGTGTTCTTACAACTTATTAAATTAAGCCAGAAGCGTTCTGTACCTCAACCATGACTTCTATAGAATGGCTTTTGATAGGTTTTTTACGCATCGAAACGCTGTAATCTCATAGAATATTTTGGCTCCTTACGTAACCGCTAGGAGGCGCTGCGAGGGATTTCCATACAAATATTTTACGGCGTCGCTAGCGAGTCTAGTAGTAGTAGAAAAACTCATGGTCGAGGCACTGATGGTAAGTAATCTTCGCCGCTCATGCATACCCGACCCCAGTACCCCTTTTGCAAATGGATGGATACCTGCGAGACCACAGGCGTTACCGATGTAAACCATAAAAAAGAAGCTCCCAAACAAGATTCAAAGAAACAGGAAAGGAGGGTATCCAGTGCATCGAATGTATTTCATCTGGCGGAAGATGTAAATGTCAGATAAAGGAAACTGATTACTTTGATGTCTATACTAGTTCGTGTTTAGAGATGCTCCGTTTATTTGATTGATACCAGAAACCTACAGCATGTAATTTTAACGGAATGACAGTAATGACATAAGGATCCTGACTTGTTCGGTCCAAACAAGAACAGCCACTTACAATTTTATTGACGACGTCTGTGGTCTAGTGGTTCGAGTACCGAACTGCTGATCACGAGGTCGTGGGTTCGATTCCCACATAACACAAATATTTATGTAATGAAAATATAAATGTTTGTGTTTGTCTGGGTGTTTCCTATGTATTATAAGATTGTATTTACAAAAAAAAGTATATAAGTATTATATCCATTGTCTAGCACCCATAGTACAAGCTCTGCTTAGTTTGGGACTAAGTAGATGGTGCTGTGTAAAATGTCCCAGGATATTTTATTTATTTATTAGTCAATTAGACATTGAAGAAAAACTACTTCGGGATTAAAATAATATCAATATAACGCGATAAAAACCGTAAAAAGTAGTTTTTTACTATGTCTAGTGTTCTGCTGTGACTTGTGAGAGCAAAATAAATATGTTTCTTTCTTCTTTCTCTTTCTTTCATTTAATTGTCAATTAATTATAGATAGATTAATTGAATGTGTACATAACCCCCTTCGGGGCACATAGGCGTGATGGTATGTAATATTATTAAGTATGCTCCTTGTAAAAAATATACCCATCTGATCAAATTTCCTACCGTAACATTTGTGTGTACCTTATGCAAATAGAAGTGCCAAACTTTAAACTTCCATATTTTAAATGTAAGCCAAAATCTCTGGAGTCATAATGGGCCCGATTAAATTCTCGAAGTACAGACGCACACTGAAATCAACACACAACCTACGTATCCAACTCAGTACAACACAATTTATAAACGGTTTGTATCAAAGGCATATCACAGAGCAAATACCTTTACTGGGAAGCCGGCTTATTGACTTAGAGTAGTACAACTACTGGATAGTCCACTCTAGCTGCATTTCGTCCGTGATAAGGTTAGGAGCTATCCGTAATTTTATTATTTTACCCCGTATGTGACATTTCGACATTTCGTCCGGGATGTAGGTACAACACTAGCTGGGTAGATTGGTCTTTCAGAATTGGCTTTTTTATTATTAGTCACATAACAAACCATCACGCCTGTATTCCCCTAAGGGTTAGATAGATGTTTACGAATGTGCACCCTCAGTTTACCGGTACATTGCCAAAGAGGCGAGCCTATTGCAATTAAACGAACACCAAACTAAACTTCAAGCAGTAATTTCCCAGAAATTGCTCTACGCGGAAATCGAACCTTTTACACAGCACCTTTGTTAATTATAATAGACGGCGTAACTAAATATTACAATAATTATATTATTTGGTTACTAATAGCGCTACATGTCGGATACCATTAAATGATACGTTAATAATTTCTGATATACTGTGACATGGATAATGAGGACTGAGTGCTATTAACTTAATATGCATAATAATATATCACCATGTATACTGGGGGCTCGTGGCTAATCAAGCAGATCAGGGGGGCTAGACAAGTTGCATTTTGACATTCGAATCGACAAACAAAATGTATGTAAATGACATTAGTGACAGCCCGATTTGTCGAAAGCTTGTGTCATTTCCATAGTTTTCATTCGAATGTCAAAATGCAACTTGTCTAGCCCCCCAGGCAGTGCGAGGTTAAGATCCATTTGCATCCACATATGGGTGACCATTTGCACATAAAGCGAGATATGTTGAAGGGTTGTTCTCGGGCTGATCAATCGATCTGTAGCTTAGCTGCAAAATTTAGCTGCGCTTGCTGTGGTCAGCCTACAGATGGGTGACCATTCTTAATAAATCAAGAGAGAGAGCATTTTAAGCGGTTTATTGTCATATAAGTTCTATAATATGTCTATGAGATAGTCAAGTTTATCCGTAGAATGTCGGACGTCGGTGTCCTTCAGAAATTGGGCTGCGGAAGTCTGATGGTATAAAAACTTATAATCAGCGGCATCTGGTTAGATTGGACCCTGTCATCAGGGCCTGTAGACAAGTTACATTTTAACAATCTGTGGGAATGACACAAGCTTTTGACAACTCGGGCTGTCACTAATGTCATTTCCATACATTTTCTTTCTATTCGTTAGTCTATTCGAATGTCAAATTGGTACTTGTCTAGAACCTCTGTGCATAGGTATCCAAATGATGCTAGCTATAGTGACGTAGTAACTTTTAAAATCTGTCTTCGTCATGTGAAGAACATCATTACAGCACCGTGTTTCTCTTATTAAAGCGCTGCTTAAAAATTTCGTGAACTTCTATGTGTGTATACCGTTTCGCGAGTACCATTCTCATTTGTTATTAAAACTTTATGAGGACAACAAAATGTACGTTACTAGGAAACGAGGTACAAGATGCCTAATAAGTAAGCATAATACATTAGAAAGACGTCAAGAATGTTTCTAGACTGGTTGTTTTAAAGCAATATCACTTTGTGAATGAATGTTCAGTAGGGTAGGGTAGTTCATATGTTATCACGTAAAGACACAGCGAACATAGAATTACTAGAACATTTTAAAAATATTGTTTTAATCTGTGCACCAATTTTACAAAAATAAAAATCTAAATATTTGTAATGTATTTAAGAAAATATGACTGTTTGATTTGTTTATTCTTAACAAAATATGTTTTATATATAGAGATGAGTTTTTACTTGTTCGGGTCAATATCAGAAACTTATTAATGTATCTACAGATTTACTTGTTTTCCACTAATAGAAATAGGGATTATCACGGATGATTAAAGGCTTATAGACATTTATAAAGTCATGTGAAACTGACGGGGCGGGTCGCTATACTTATACCTATTGTAAAGAGGAAAGATTTAATTGTTTTTTTGTTTACATTGTATAGGCTTCGAAACTACTAGACCTAAGTATTCGAAAAATTCTATCACCATTAGAAAGCTAAGTAAGTACATCTTTACCAAGTAACGTAGGCTATAATTTTTAAGAAATACCCAGACCGGCGGCATGATGGCGGAAAGCATTATTTAAAAAAAGTAAGTAGGCTATTCAGTATTCACATACCCCATCGACTCATTCAAACTAACCTTGTATTATATTACTCTCAGCTCTCAAGGGAACTAAACTTGCAAGGTACTAATTTACATTTACTTCAATCAACGTCCCGCATTTAACGGCGACAGCTGTCAGATTATGATTAATTAACATTTCCCCATAAACCCATGGGAGGGACGGGACAATTTAGCAGAATGTTTTGAAAACATATTTGAGGAAAAAATTGTGTGGAATATAAAGATTGAAATATGTATACTAAAATTATAAGAATTTAATTACTTTCTTAGCTTAGTGGTAGTAAGTCACTAACTTCTACGGTTGAAGTCTTAATAAGTTCGATTCCCAGGTCGAGCTAAGTGTTATTGGGTTTTCTATGAAATTCAAAATTTTTTCAGAGGTAGGGCACAGCCATTTATGGCTCAAATCTGGAGCAACCCACCTGGGGAAGTACCTCCACCTTACAGAAAACTGCAGCCAAATAACATGCTTTATTGTGTGTTGTGTTCCTGCAGTGAGTAAGGTCGCCAGAGCTCCTTCTAAGGATGCACTGCGCTGGCAGCTAGAGGAATATTCCCTCAAACTGTCGGCGCAGTAAATCCTCCATAAACCTCTTTGCCACCTTAGTGGTATAAAAAAAAGCAGCTCGGAGTTTCGATTTGCACTCAGTGGTGATAGGCTCGCCCCCTATTACATGGGACCTAAACACACCGGCGAGCTGTGGGTGTAGCTACATTAGTATACCTCTGCCTAAACGTTTTGGGAAATACAAGCGTGATGGTATGTGTATATTAAATAAATAAATAAATAAATATCCTGGGACATTTTACACAGCACCATCTAGTCCCAAACTAAGCAGAGCTTGTACTATGGGTACTAGACAATGGATATAATACTTATATGTATACTTTTTTTGTAAATACATACTTATAATATATAACAAACACCCAGACAAACACAAACACTTAAGTTCATTAATGTTTGTGTCCTGTGGGAATCGAACCCACGACCTCGTGATCAGCAGTCCGGTGCTCGAACCACTAGACCACAGACGTCGTCATATTGTTTCCATGTTATTTTGCAATTCACACTGAATTGGCAAACATAAGTAGACAAATTGCGTTCCAATAGAGTCTTAACTAGATCAGATTCTAACATCAAGAAAAGCCTTTTCCGCTCCATATTATAAATTATCTATCTTCTTACAGGTTTTGTGATCTTGAACCTTAACATTCACACATTAACCTGTAAAATCTATTAGCTGATCCATTAGTCGATTACCTTGTTAGACTGACGTCATAAAAATGTACATAAATAAAATAGAAAACACTGTAATTGTGGAGATAATACGTCAATAATGGACGCATATCGATGTAATGTCTGCCCCTTCGAACTATTGTCCATTTCAATTATTATTAAAACGATACCTTCAATAATAAAGCCTACGTCTATGTCATAAATACTCCATGTCGTTATTTAATGTTAGTTTATTAGAGATCCGTACCCGAAGGGTGCCAATGGGACTCTATTACTAAGCCTCCACTCGCGCTGTCCGTCCGTCCATCTGTCTGTCAGCGGGCTACATCTCATGAGACGTATTATACAGAGTTGAAATTTTCACAGTTTTTATTTCTTGTGCCACAACATATCATTTATTTATTTATTACATGGAAGACATACAGCATAAAAATAGACAAAAAGAGAAACCCATAGTCAATCACAAATCCTCACACAAATTACAAAATAATGACAAATACTTGTTTTATTGATACTTATTAAAAATGGTACGGAACGCTTTGTGCGGGACTCACACTTGTTAAATTAAATGTTAATGTTACCCAATGAGTCAACCAGCCACCTGTAGCTCAACCATGAGTTCTATCGAATGGCTTTCGATAGGTTTTTTACGCATCGAAATCGATTTATCGCATCGATTTTAGTTCCTTACGTAACCGCTAGAGGCGCTGCGAGCTGTTCCCATACAAATATTTTACGGAGTCGCTAGCGAGTCTAGTGAGAAAAACTCATGGTCGAGGCACTGGTGACATATGTGTCCCAGTCCATGGCTGGTGATGACTACTTAGTAGCCATCCCTGTAGACAAATCGCAATTTGATATTTAAATAGAGACAAAATATATGGAAATGACACAAGCTTTCGACAAATCGGGCTGTCACTAATGTCATTTCCATACATCTTGTTTCTATTGGTTTGTCGATTCCAATGTCAAATTGCAACTCGTCTAGGACCAGTGCTGACGCGTTGCCGAGCCTTTTTAAAGACTGGTTGTAAAAACCGAGAGGGAGAACTGACTCTCACACGTATGTTGAAACACACACAATGGTTTCCCGACTCCGACGCGTAAGACTTCGAAGTCTGACGTAAACCCTTATGTCAGTGTCTCACAAACTTTTAATACCGTACGGTGTTACGTTCACTACTAGTTGTTCTGTTTTTTTATTTCATCGGAATTTTTCTTTAGAACTTTAAAATGAATGCAACCACAACTATTTTTAAATTTTTAAAGTTAATTAACTGTCGTTAAAAAACGGAGTAGGTTCTCTCTCAACTCCTTATTCAGACATTCCTTTTTCAAATAAAAAAATACGTTTAGATAATAAACGGTAAATACACCTTAATTAAAATGCTAATAAAGTTAAAATCTAGAAATCACATTTCAACCTTTAGTAAAGCGGATATTTGATTTAAATTTAAAATTAGCGGAACTTTCTGCAGCGGAGTTAGTTCACAGACCACAAATAGAGGTTATTCAAATGCATGGTGCTCTGACATTAGTCGGTATATTTATCTTCATTCAATGTAACTTCATTCACATCTCTATCTACAGAGTAAATGCAAATTGAAATAGGAAATAATTTAAAATTAAAATATTTATTTTAGTTTAAACAGTTCAATCAATCTTTGTATAATATTCTAATTTCGCTTACTATAAACAACTGTATACACTTACACCTATATTATATACCCTGTATTCTCCTAAGGGTTTAGGCAGAGGTCTACTCATCCAGTCCCATGTAATAAGCAACGAGGGTATTAACATTAACCGGGCACAACTCAACTCCATTATATAACCCAATACCACTGCTCCACAAGAGAATTAAACCCAAGACGTTCAGCAATCGCACTTAGGCCCACTAGGAACTAACTAGTCCATACTATAATATTATTACAAAGGTTAAATTCCAGGCTCAACTCAAATTTGATTTAAACAATCATTCACAAAAAAAGTACAAAAATACAAGAATAGAATTCCAATCATCGATCATGTTTACCGTTGGTACCAAATCTGAGAATAACACCGCCTGTAGGGAACGTTGTACGAAAAAATATATTCTTGAAAAGGTGAAAATAGCTTGGCATGGTCCAGTGAGCAGGGCTGGGCACAATGGGCGCCCGTACAAAATTGTGTGAAGCGCCTACATTGTATCGAGTTAATCATAGGTGTATTATATTCCCTCTATCGACGACTTTAGCCACTTAGAATACGATAGTCGGATATAATTCGTGTTTTATATTTAGATAGTTATGTAGAAAGCCGAATCATAGTGTCGCTATATTTAGCTTAGTACTTATTGTGAACCAAGAATTGGTAAACATAATTGGCAAAGGAGGCCATCGAAATCGGCCCAAATAATGTACCGAAGGTACAGTGCAGTTATTGTAAAAATACCCTGTATTACGCTGGTTAAAACTCTAGTTGTACTTTTTTGTAATGTTAACTGGAGGATGAGAAAAATAACTTTTAATTTGTGAAAAATCACGCCACTTTGGCACACTATTATCTATTTCGTTAGGTATGATTTCATAGTAAAAACTGTCCACTTGACATCTGCTATCTGCTGTCAGTGTCAGTTTCGGAATGTCAAACGCACGCCATTACGGCACAGTACTACTAGTTTCATAGTGATTTCTTGTTAAAACTGTCAACTTGACAGCTGTCATGTACAAATTTGGGCTGGGTTGTATGAGCTTTTGATGACCTCCCTTATTAATAAAGACACTTTAGGCTAGGAGTGGTTAATCTAAGTTTTGCCATTGTCGGATGATTTTAAAGTGACTGAATTAGGAAAGAGACAAAACATAGTTTTAACTACACCCAGTTTATGAATAAGCCGTATTTATAATAAGATGGCAAATGTTCATTTAACTGTAGAACTTCTACTAAGTAGACAACTTTTTAAATTTGATTAGGTGATTTGTCATTTAGACATGGGCTAAAAAAGAACAATTAGAGGAGTTAGGGCCGATAAGTCGGTCTAATACTAGGTAAATACCTCGGATACCATCACACCTGTATTCTCCAAAGTGTTAGGCAAAAGTGTAATAATGTACGCTATTTGTACGATATTTTGCTATCATGTAATAGGAGCCGAGGTTGGGCAAAAATCTAAACTCCAAGCTGCTACTAAAAATTTCATGGAAAACCCAAACCCAAATATGTGTGACCTAGGAATCGAACTAAGGAAATATAGCGTAGAAATCACGCTTACTAGGTACCACTAGATGATTAGTAGTAGGTCACATCACACAATCACTTAGTCAAACTACAAATTATTTTATTCTACAACATCAAGATTTTCATAATATTGATCGGAAAAAGTTATTGTGTCGCGATGTATATAAAACAGTATTCATATTCAGTATTCATGAAACAAACGGCATCGTTATATGAGGATGCACTATTATTTCATATTCGATATTTTATACGTGAATAAACCTTAACAATCTATTGTGTATTCACGTAATGTATCGAGGAATATAGCGGAGACATGCTTCAATAGCAACTGTACAGAGCTGTTGAGACAAAGGAAGGCTTGATATCTCTATGTCTACAATTCATGTAGGTCGCAAGTCACAAGGTTTGCAGAATATGTGACCTATTTGAATTATCACAGAATTGTGTAACAAGTAGATATTCAATTCAATTCAATACAATTTGTTTGTATATACTTTACCCTACATGATTGGATTGTGATAAATTTTAGATAAAAAAGATAGAAAATAAAGATGATACATAACGTCTGTAACCACGAAAAATTAATGATTACTTTATTCTACATTCTAACAACCAAAATCACGTTAAGCAAAATACGGATAACTGACGTCAA
The DNA here is from genome assembly GCA_946251955.1 of Acronicta psi. NCBI lineage: Eukaryota > Metazoa > Arthropoda > Insecta > Lepidoptera > Noctuidae > Acronicta > Acronicta psi. Next base: position 12,723,131 of record OX276469.1, on the reverse strand, counting down.
AGTTGCTACAGCACTCGCTGTCGTTAATAAAATGAATTTCATTTAATAATGCATGCTTTGTCGGTGACCATTTTATTAAGCTAACAGTCACTAATTAAACTTAATTTTACGCTGACACATCGTAGTATATGTATAGTTACAGTACAAAACTACTAGCACTGTTCCAAACATTCTACTACAACTAGATCTTTGTAAGGAATTCTGTCAAATTTACGTTATGATTAGCCAAAATTAGATTGTACCTCCTTATGTGTAGCAATATATTTTATTACGTAACGTATATATTTTGATAAACGCAAATGCTTAAAATCAATAAAATGCCAAACCACCACCACCCATTTATGTCATCATGCAATTCACCTACTTAGATGATTTTGTTGTGGCGTATTTCACACAATAATTTTAAAATTATGAGTGGCATCACCGGCTTTTATCTTTATTAAAAAAGGTTTTTTCTTTTAAAGAAAGTCTCTAACACTATCAGATTAGTCTCTAATAACTATTTCCAAGATGACAACATAAAAACTCTTTTGTTGTGAACTTGTCTACTCAACATGTGTTATCAAAAGTGGTAAAAACCAACACAGATCATAAAATATTCACATTTATCTCTCTATACATAAAAATATGAACGCAAAAAAATACGTTACCGTCCCGAAATATGTTTATTTATTATATCGACGGCTCCGTAAGAAATTGTGTCCATTTCTGTCGAATATCATATCAATTTTCTCAGACGTACGCGTTTACATAACGTTGTTCGGCACTCGCTTCGTTTGACGAACGTGTTATACCCACGGCACTTGCCTTTCATGGCATTCGAATTACAATGAGCCTATGGGATTACACGGGGAATACGTGACTTCATTACCTTTTAGACACAAAACAACGCTACTGTAATGCATTTTACGTTCATTTTACATTCAGATAAAACTCGACCGTAAACTTTAACGCGGTTTTAAAAGTAAAACAGATTGGAAAACACAAACACATCAATCAATTGAAACAAGTTTCGAAGAGTGCTAAATTTATTACGAAACTCAATATTTGGACGTTTATAATAAACTCATTCTAATTTACGAAATTTATTAGTAAATTATTTACATTGGTACGCAAAAGAGAATATTCAAATTTATTTTCTGGTTAATTTAATACATCATTTTATGATGAATATTAATTTTCAAACTCGATCAACAAATGCTACGCGACCCTCCAAATCCACTCATGTTTGGAACATTCATAAATCCGGGAAACAAGTGAATAGCAGTTATGTATATACGATTTACAACTTAAGCTTTAACACATAAAACCGTAGTTTCACATTCAAAGTTATACCTTCATGAGTGAAACTCCTTACACTTTGTAAAAACTCACCCTTTGGTGTGAATATACTCTGTAACTATTTTTTCACACTCCTACACATTTGGCACAAGTTTGCTCGCATAATATGGCTTTTTCAACAACTGCGCGAATAGGGCTGCTACTTTCTATTTATTTCCAACTTAAGTAAATGCCGAGAGTAGGCTTTACTGTACGGTGTTTTTTTACGAATCGGACCACTTCTTTGCTGATTTACCATAATTAGCAGACACAATAGAAAAACAATTATTTTCATCCTCTAAAGGGCAGTGTCCTTAACCAATTCTTTTCTGCGAATTCGATTAGATTCCTAGGTGTTCCAAATGTTTTGGGTTTTTCTATGAAAGTCTCAGTAGCCGCTGGCAGGTGTGATTTGTACCGTGTTAATGGCAAAATAGCCTCATTTCTATTACATGGGACCTAAACACTGGCAAACTGTGGGTTCATACTAGTACATCTATGCCTAACCTTTCGGGGAATTCAGGCGTGATGTTAGAGAAAAAAGAAAGACTTTACAAGAAAAGTCTCGCATCATCGATATAATGCAAGAGCATTGCACTATGCTAACGCCACTGCATTTTTATTATCTAGTATCGATTACAGAAAGACACATCCCTATTTATAAGTAGCAAGAGTCGAATGCGAAATCAGCGGTACTCGATTGAAGGGCCCGGAGTCCGCGAGAGCGTGCCTCAACGCCCCACTTTGTCAATCTATGACCCAATATGATTTATCATGGAACCTGTTATATACAGTGTGTCCCTAAATAAAGAACATTTCATAGACAAAATTGGTCAAAAACTCTTTTTTACTTAAACCATGCTTATCGTATATTCTTGATGGTGTAGAATACACGGTGGAAAGTACATCGACGCACATCCGATTAACATAAGTTCAGTACATGAATCTGGACCCCCCTGCGTCGAAATTTTCCGTAACATTTTTTTATCAATTTTTTTTAAAAATCTGCCGTGATTTTTACTTGAACGTGTAAAAAAACATTATATCTATCTATCCAAATTCGATTTATAATTAAAATATCATTATTTCATTTATTTCGGATCGCGCACGCGATAACATTCATCGCGGAGCGTTGTAATCGCGTTTTAGCAATACACTGCGCGCTTAAAAATGACAATATCAGTAAAAACCGATCATTTTCTAGATGAGTGACATAGGTCATTTTATTATTGACCTAGAATGAAACCTTGTCACGACATTTGTGCGTCGATGTCCCTTCCACCTTGTATATCTTAAATGATTATTGATAATGCTGATTCGATAGAAATAATATTATAATCAAGCGTGTTACAGACAGGAGATGGCTTTTGTGTGAAATTTAGTTTAGAATAATCGTTGCAGTTTTGAATGATTTTGAATTTACATAAAAATTAAGGCTTGTCTATGGCGTTCAGGATTGTGTTGCGTTTGAGTTAAAGAGTTGTGAGTTGTTGCAAATGCGTTCATAACATTATAAAATCTAATATTGAGTGAACGTTAAAATAAACCCACAATGATGGCTTCTAATAAAATTTATGTTGCAAATAAAAGAAACCCTTTAAAAACAGAAATCAGTATTTAAATAGGTTATGTTTAGAAAGAAATTTTGAGAATGTTGTCTGATTTTGTCAAAAGATAACGTATATTTTTAAAATTTTTTGTCTATGAATAATTGGTCCAGTTTCACCGATATTCGTTTGTGTGCTTTATCCAGGGACACACTGTATATACGTCTTGATCCCTCGCGATCCGGAGCGGTCAGTGAGTGATGGAATGATGTTGTATGCTAACACTCAATCGTATTACGGTGTAAGTAAGTCTTCGTGTGGTAACTGCGAGATATTCGGGAGGGTCTATTTCATAGGGTCGCATTTTTATTGGAATAATTTGAATTTTATTTTGTCTTACTGAGTTGTTTTGTATATTTTATTGATAACCAGAAAAAAAATGGTTCCTTTTTATATATATAGATTTACAACAGTGTTGTATTAATTTACAGCAGCTTGGAATTAGAATTTGTGCTGTTGATACATAGCAACTTGGAACTAAGATTTTTGCTGTGGATACCTCAGTATACCTCTGCCCAACTGTTCGAGGATTTTCAAGCGATTACACTCCTAAATACCCACAAATTTATTTAGTCTTATTAATCTACGAGCAGGCATTCGTAGAGCGAAAGGTCTTTTTGATTCTCAGGTTAGACACCTCTATACTTTTTAGGGTTATACACTCATTTTAGGTTACAGGTTTTCTCTCTATAGGATCAAAAATATACCTAATTATGACGTCAAAAGCGAACTGCAAGTGTTGATGTACACTCGCCTAAACTTCTCCTTATTAAACTATGGTTAAGTCACTCTATAGATAGGTCTATCCAATATTATTGCGGTTACCAATCAGTAGACCGAGCTTTGTGATTATTGAAGATCAATCACTTATGGTAAGTCTATACAGCTATCAGGTATATAACAGTGTTCAAACGTTGTAATAGTTGCATATATCTGTATAATAAATAAGCTTGTAACGAATCAATAAAAAATGCAAATACGTAAGTAGATACAAAGTTAAGTGAATTAGATAACGTGGTACAATCTAGACAATGTTTCAACATGTTTTTATAAAACATATTCAGAAACATGTTACTTAAATATTGTTTCAGTATGAAGATCGTCATGATCGTTACTGTTTATCAGGACTGGGACTGCTATACATTTATATATCACGCTATAACTGTATATTACTGTGTCTAGGATAAGCCAATCAGTTTATCAATTATAAATAAATATCCTGGGACATTTTACACAGCACCATCCTTAGTTTGGGACTCCAAACTAAGCAGAGCTTGTACTATGGGTACTAGACAATGGATATAATACTTATATACTTTTTTTGTAAATACATACTTATAATACATAGAAAACATCCAGACAAACACAAACATTTATATTCATCACATAAATATTTGTGTCTTGTGGGAATCGAACCCACGACCTCGTGATCAGCAGTCTGGTACTCGAACCACTAGAACACAGACGTCGTCAACGAAATTATGCGACGAAAGACGTATTGAAATTGATATATTGAAACAACATATTGTATAAAACATAGACAGAAACATCACCACAAAAGTGCCGAAAACACGTCTTTAAAAATTCTTCGGCAAATGTGTACACACAAAATTGGTCATAACACCCAATCCTCCCAAAATACCCGAATTTCGGAGAAATACTTGAAATTGAATTCCAAATTTGTACCGTTTGAAAGTTAAAACGATTTCTTTATTTGTATGAAAAGAGCTTAATATTTTCGTTCTTCGAAAACACGAGGAAAGTGAAATAAAGATTTAATAGAAACAAATTATGATTTTTTGCGTTAAAATAATGAGGACGAAATTGGATTTTTATTGCTTACACATTTTAGGCGTTAAAAATGAGAATTATTTACCTCATTTTGTAAAAAATCACTTTTCGTTATGTAAAATAGCCAGTAAATAGTTGTCAGTAAAAGAAATCATTTCAAGCATTATATAGTGTATCTGCAGAACCCATGGCAACCAATTTTATATTGGACCTATTTGAGCGTTTAGGCAAACGTAAACCGACATACCACAGTCCGCCGGCATGTTTATATCCCATCACGCGGGCGAGCCAAGTGCCATAAACCGGGCACAAATCCAGACTTCGAGATGCTACCTACAAGGAATTTTACAGAAATAATTTCACAGAACCGTAAATCGAACCCAGCAATCGCGCCTGGGACCACTAGACCAACAAAGCAGTCACAATTTTCCAAGACTACCCATTATCTGTTTAAACTAATTTCAAATTAACGAATTAACGAACGTTGAGACGATTACTATATTGTATTATGTAGGTTCCAATCCAATAATTACTGTTAATCAATATGTCAGAAGCAAGGCTTCAGTAATACAGTTGCCTAGCCATGAATAGAGCTTTGAACGTTATTATCTATCCATATTCAACAAGGCTTGAAAGCCTGTAAGTCCTCGCAGACAAAGCTCGCTTCTTACTAGCTTAGCTTGGTGCTTTCTGGCTTAGTTCCGCTTATTCATTAATAGTATTATATTATCCACTATCTTTAGCCGAATCTTTTAGCTTAGCCACACCAAGCTTCATTATTTTTCACTTAACTTTTCTTATTTAATTTTTCATGCAAATTAAACCGGCCGAGAAAATAGCCTCAATAGATTAGCTGAAAGGTAGAGGTTTGAGAGGTACTTTTAGATTTTTTTGTATTTCCCATGCTAAAATTATCAGTTACCTATCTTATTGAAGGAAATAATTTGTTATTGGGTTTATGTAGATATTGATATGTCTTACACCCTTTATAGAGTCAAATCTATCTTGCATAAGGAACTTTCTTACAAATAAGATTGTTGCGCCCATGATAGTTTTTTACACTTTTATAAAAAGAAAATGTGTCTGTAATTTAACGAATATTCTTTTTGTTCTATGTAATAATAATTTTTCGTTCCTACAAAATTGTTGTTAATATTTTATCTAAGTGTGCTTACTCAAGCGACACTTGTATTTTTCTAGTACCCTAATGCATGCCGTGGCAGCCTATAATTGAGGCTACACCACACAAATGTAATAAGTCATTGTATCCATTCTATGAGCTCTTGGTGTACGCTTTGTTGGTTGTCCTTAAATAAATTAATTAATTCAAATTCAAAATTCAAATTTCAAATTCAAATACAAAATATTTTATTTCAATTAGACCATATAAATAAGTACTTTTGAAACGTTAAATTAGTTGCACGGTTCCAAAAAAAGTGGGTCTTATGGAGAAGAGCCGGCAAGAAACTCCATAGATACTCTTTTAAAAAAAAATGTGTGGTAACAGTAAAAATTGTTGTGAATAGTAATGAGGATGATGCAGCTTGATGTGTAGTTGTAGAGATTAAAGAGTGGGTAAGTATTACAATTGAAATTACTGCCATAGCAGTAAGAGCCGACCAGTCCCGACAGACAACAACCGTTCACGAGCATGACGTGTGTATCGGCGCCGTTTGACTCAACCATGTTGTAGGGAATAAAACGACCCGACACACAACGCCACATAAAATAAATAAATATAAAAAATCCTCAGAAACAGTTCAGAGTGGTATATTTAGCAATCGCAATGGGCTCGCCCCCTATTAGGTAAGTGGGACCTAAATATACTACCTACAAGTTATCTATAAGGATAGAGGAACTGTAGAAGAAAGGCCTTCTGTTTTTCATAAATTCGCGCTCTTATTTATTACAAAAAATATTATCAAGAGTAAAAGCTTAGTATTTCTAGGTAACCTGCATTTTACCTAGCTTGTAAACATGATGAAGTTTCTTGTTCATTTAATAACTATAAAAGATAGCAAGAAAAAGTAAGACGGGCTTGGTAAGTTACGTTTTGTTAACTGAAACAAAAAACCCTTTGTGTTCCAATTAAATTGTTTCTCTTCACTTCTGATAATAATTATAACATAAATTGTGTGTTTGAATATGACTGTTTCATAACCTGAGATTTTCTCGACACCGTGTGATTTCTACCCACAATAGGCCAGCGTGGTGGATTTTATAATAGATCCTCCTCATTTTCAGAGTAGTAGAGAATTAAAAAAATATTTATGATAATTCAGTATTTAGTTAACTGAGACTATTTACTGAGATATTTTTAGACATTTTACATCACCATCTTGTCCCAAACTTAGCAGAGCTTGTACTATGGACTTGACTATAATTATAATCTTTTGTATAAATATATGTATTCATAAGTAATGTATAATGTAACTATATCTGGACTTTAAAAGAGATCATGATTCTCTGAGCTGGTTTCGGTGTTTCTTCTCAGAGGTCGACTCGTCAATGGCGGTGCCATCTAGTATTAAAAAAAATATAAGTAATGACTTGTAAAAGTATCTTTGAAGATTTATTTTCAGAAATAAAATATCATTTATAAAAAAGTAGGACGAAGCTTCTAGTAATTTTCGATCTTACAATAGCTTTAACACGATACAAAAGCGATTCACTAACTTGTTGATCCTATTTCGTTTCCCAAGACTAATTACACACACACGCGGGACGCCTGTAATCAGATTGCGTCGGATTACACCGTGAATTATGAAGAGCACTGGGGCCAATTAAACATGTGGCGCTTACGACCTTTCTGACACTGATGTTAGGTGTTAAATGAAGTGGGCCTTGCGTTTCGGCCGCAAAACCGGGACCGTTGCGGTCGTGAATATCTGAGTGTGTGTTTGAAATCATGATTTTCTTTTGTTTCGCTGGCAAAAAGACAAGTTGCAATTTGACATTCGATTCGACAAACGAATGGTAACAAAATGTATGGAAATGACACAAGCTTTTGACAAATCGGGCTGTAACTAATGTCATTTCCATACATTTTCTTTTTATTCGTTCGTCGATTTGAATGTGAAATTGCAACTTGTCTAAGCCCCCAAGTAGGTGTAGCTACTTACTAGAAAATATTATCGTAAGTAAGACTGCAATTGTGCTTAACTTATTTTTAAAATTCATAGTCAGAAACATAGTTTATGTCAAACTTTAGCGATTTAGCTAAAAATACATAATAAAATTAAATTCTTAGCTAAATTAGCATACTTGATACCTAACATACCATCACGCCGTATTCCCCGAAGGCTTAGGCAGAGGTGTACTAATGTACACCGACGCTTCGCCGGAATGTTTAGGTCCAGACTGAGCTGCTACTTGGAATTTCACAGAAAAACCCAACAACACTTTGCTCGATCCAGGGTTCAAACCCAGGACCTCTAGCGTAGCAGTCGCGCTTGGGACCACTAGACCAACCAAGCATAGAGGCCGCATGCTTGATACGTAATTATATAGTATATATGGAAACATAATATCTACAATTAAAACATCTTAGGCTAATATTCAAAGTGCCTACGCTTTTGCTACGAAGGTACCTCCGTAGGCGCCTACGATATTGCTACGCTTCTCGTAGCACGTCTACGAAGTATAGCTACACAGTCACTTGGTCGTCGCAATGATCACTAATGGTTCTTTCCACGATACATAAACAGTAACAACAGCTTTCAAAGTTTACGACTAGCTATAAACCACATTCAGGCCGTTGATTTATTGCTACTCCCCAGGGAGTAGTGGTATCATGTCCCTTTTTTCTCTAATATAATATGTCACAATATACCCCAGAGATTTTATCTCAACGTATTTGTGTTGAATTTGAATGCCTGAGAAAGTTCGTAGAAATTACTCAACAGGTAGGTAGGTTTTCGTGAAGTAGGCGCCCATTGGCTGGCTATTGAGAGATAATCGATTAATAAAATTGGTTTACCGATTGGTTCCCATTGGCGCGGTTGTTAAACGTGATGGGCCTATCATCATCAGATTATATCATCATCATCATCACATTCTATTATCATCATCATATCAGCCAAAAGAACTCCACTGCTGAACAAAGGTGCATAGCCTTCCACGATGACCGGTCGACTGCTATCTGCATCCAACCACTCTAAGTGACCTTTAGGCCTTCTCAAAGCAAATCAAATCTCTTTATTGTGGGAATAGGTTAATACAAACAGGTGTTAAATATAAATTTTAGTTCCACTATGTCCTGCCTATTGGGCATACAATAGTAAAATTATATTCATGTTATAAAACATTTTTTTTTTACGGACAATCGTCTCGTAAGAAGCCGTCTCACACTGCGCTTTCTAGAGGGTAGTCTTAACTTGAGAACCTTTCTGAATTCCTGGATTGTATATCCAGATCAATAAACAATTTTCAATATCAATAACGAGATGAAGATTTGAAGATTTGAAGACATCGTCAAACGTCAGAAATGTGACATCTAGTGTCGTCAAACGTCAGAAATGTGACAGGTGTCACATTTCTGACGTTTGACGATGTCTTCAAAAAAGGAGGTTTATGCCTGCCTATGCGCGTGCACTCACTTCAGTGCAGTCAACGACGGCCAGTGGTGAGCGATCGTCGAACGGCGGCGCATGTGCAATGAATAGTACGAATGAGCTACCAATAGCTAAAGCGAGTGTGGGTATGCAGGAGTCTAGTTCTCAACGTCAACAAGAGGTAAGCGAGCAAAATACGGAATGGACAATTGTGCAGCGTAAGACTTCCAAACGGTACAAATTAATTGGACAAAAAGGGTGTGCATCTATTGAACCAGACGGTAAATTTAAAGCGGCTGACGTGAAAGTGCCTCTGTTTATTTCTAATGTTAGTAAAGATACAAGTGAGCAGGACATAATTAGCTACATTACGGAAAAAACTAATGAAAGTGTGACCCTTAAAATGATAAGCATAAAATCATCAAATAATTATAATGCATATAAGTTATATGTTTCTAAAACGAAGCTAGACTTATTTTTAAATAACGATTTTTGGCCTGATGGTATAACATTTCGGAGGTTTGTGCGATTCACATACCACAAGAAATCGGATGATAATAGGTTATAGTTATGATATGTCTAAATTATGTATAATAAGAATAAGAATAATAATCATTGTAAATTTGTTACTTTTAATTGTAAATCTGTTAAACGTTCAATTGATAGTGTAAGAGATATTTGCGGGAAATCAGACATAGTGGCCCTTCAGGAGACGTGGCTTCTCCCGCATGACATTCCGTTTTTAGGAACTATTTGTGAAGAATTTGAGTATACAGGTAAGTCGGCTGTTGACACATCAGCGGGCCTACTTGTAGGGCGACCCTATGGGGGAGTGGCCATTCTCTGGAGAAAGGGTATTTTTGAGGCAGTGTCTGTATTAGAGTGTAAAAGCTCCCGCTTAACGGGTATAGCAGCTACTATGAGCGGCCGATCCATTATTGTTATTTCTATTTATATGCCAACAGACTCGGTTGACAACTTGCCTATTTTTACAGAAGTCCTCGGTGAAATCAGTGCAATTGTTACTAGTGCGGATGTTGAGAGTGTTTTTATAATGGGTGACTTTAACGCACATCCTGATGAATTATTTTTTAAGGAGCTTACAAATTTTTGTGCTGACCAATCATGGATCTGTGCCGATATAGAGAAACTGGGCCTCGTGGCAAATAATTATACTTTTGTTAGTGAGGCACACGGTTGTAGAAGGTGGCTAGACCACTGTGTGGTATCATCATCGGCATGGCAAACGGTTGTGAAGGTAGGCATAGATGAGGATGTATTTGTATCTGACCATTTACCACTGTATATTGAGTGTGATCTGAGCGTAGTGAGGCCAAAGTGGGCGCCGCAAAGTGCTTCGCACAGTAAAGTCATCTGGGGAGAGAGGAATGAGTCACAAATTGCTAGGTATTGTAATGCATGTAATGATAGGTTACGTAACATTGACCTTCCTCAAGAATTTATAGAGTGTAGTTACGGGGCATGTAACCTAGTATCACACAGACTTGTGTTAGACAAGATGTATAAGAATATTGTAGATACTTTAAGTGAAGCATCTGTCATAACGAACGAGAAGGGAGTGTGCAGATTAAAGAGGCATAAAGTGCTGTGTGGATGGAACAATAACGTCCGAGACGCTTACCGAGATGCCCGGCTTAAATTTAAAATTTGGGTTTCCCATAATAGACCAACCTCAGGGGTAATTTATGGTGATATGTGCGAGGCTCGTAAAATCTTTAAGGGTCGCCTCAAATGGTGTCAAAAACACCAAGAACAAATCAGAATGGACTCAATTGCTAAGCAAAGAGCGACTAACAATTTTAGTAAATTTTGGAAATCTACAGGTAAGCTGGATTCTAGGCCTGGCCTACCGGTAAGCGTTGGAGGACTAAATGATTCTGAGGGAATTGCGAACATGTTCATGGAGCATTTCAAAGTACAATCACCTCTTGGACCATCTGTTGAGATGTCTGATGCTGAGTCCCGCAGTGAGGAGCCAGTAACGTATTTTTCTGCCAAACAAGTTAGAACAATAGTTAAAAACATGACCAGAGGCAAATCTCCCGGACACGATGGACTCAGCATCGAGCATTTCAAATATGCGGGTGTTCACTTGCCCAGAGTTCTGTCCTTGTTTTATTCAATGTGCATTAGTCATTCATACTTACCAGCTGAACTAATGAAAACTATAGTAATACCAATAGTTAAAAACAGGACAGGTGATATCTCGGATAAGGGGAACTACCGACCGATCTCTCTTGCGACTACCACAGCTAAAATATTGGACAGTATGCTTGATGTGTGCCTTAAACAAACTGTGTGCTTACACGATGCTCAATTCGGGTTCCAACCTAAACTTTCAACAGAAAGTGCAGTCCTGAGCCTCAAGAATACTGTTCAATATTACACAGATCGTAAAACGCCGGTATATGCCTGCTTCCTGGATCTGTCCAGAGCATTTGACCTTGTGTCCTACGATATGCTCTGGAAGAAGCTGGAGAATAGGAATGTACCAGCGGAAGTTTGTAAAATCTTGCAGTATTGGTATGCGAATCAGACAAACAGTGTAAAGTGGTGTAACACTCTCTCTGACACGTATAGGTTGGAGTGTGGGGTTAGGCAGGGGGGGTTGACATCTCCCAGGCTCTTCAACCTATACATAAATGACCTTATAGTCGAGCTCAGCAGCATGCAGGTCGGCTGTCGGGTTGGTGGTGTTAATATTAACAGCATTAGCTACGCGGATGATATGGTGCTGCTGGGCCCGACGGCGGGGTCAATTGGAGAGATGTTACAAGTTTGCGAAGCCTATGCTGCTGCACATGGGCTCATATATAATGTAAAAAAATGTGAGTACATGATCTTTAAGGCCGGCGGTAAATGCCCAGATTATTCACCCAATCTTACCCTAAATGGCTTGAACATAAAACGAGTAACTACTTTTAAATATCTTGGGCATATACTTGCCGACGACCTTAAAGATAATGATGATATTGAGAATTTGAGAGGGAGCGTAGGGCATTAGCGGTCCGAGGTAATATGTTGGCACGTAGATTCTCCCGCTGTACTGATCAGGTCAAAATAACTCTTTTTAAGGCGTATTGCCAGGGTATGTACACGGGAAGTCTATGGGTCAGCTACACCAAAAGGTCGTTGGATGTCCTACGCATTCAATATAATAATATTTTCAGGATGCTTTTGGGGCTGCCCCGGTTCTGCAGTGCTTCTGAAATGTTTGCGCGAAATCGAACTGACGGTTTTCGTGCAGTCATTCGGAAGAAAGTAGCGTCATTGCTACGCAGAACCAGGGACAGTAACAACAGTATCCTGCAAACAGTGGCGAGGAATATTTATTCTCCCTTTTTGAAGCACTTTGTACGGATAATGAACGAGTAATGTCCGTGCTTGTTCATTGTTCGTGCAGATTGCGGTGTATCTATTTTAGATTATTACTAACACTAGATATAAGAAATTGTTACTAACACCATGGATCATTGTTGTCCGAATAAAGAAATTTAATAAATAAATAAATAATAAATTGTGCACATCCTTCTTGTCATACAAAAACATGAAAAAATCAAATTAAGATCTTTTAACTATCTATTTGATTGGTTCTCGAAACACACCATAATTATCTTTTTGTATTTTTTTTAGCATTTTCCATGCTAAGTTGTTGTGCTGTCGGTTGTGAAGCATTCACAATAGATGTCGCTACGTCACCTTTAAGACGTAAATTAGAATATGAAGGAAGATTTCGACTGGCGAGCGGGGCTCGCGGTGGCTTAGTGGTCAAAGCATCTAGTGTACCGAACCAGAAGACGCAGGTTCGAATCCTGCCCGCCAGCCGATTTTTTCCTTCATTAAAAATAACTAATATTTTAATGTTACGGGCCAGTGACACTTTCTTATACATGTCTGGGGCAGTCATTTTACCATGTCCTTTTGGATTTTTTACCAGCTTGGCCCAATATCGTATCGTATCATGTTACTCACATACAAACCTTTATTGTACGCATGTGTTAGTAACATGTAAAATCACAATCGCTCGCATGTTATTTTATGAATGGCGTATGAAATACGACGATGTTTTAGATCGTGAATCAAACATCAGCACACGCTTATATTCCTAGTTTATAAACCCACGCTAAACTATCAAAACATAATGCGAGAGAACGTCTATTTTGATGGGTACGTAAAATTCCAGTACAGAAATGCAATTGTGGAATTTTTAGAAGTATTTTCAGCTGGCAACTCTTTAGGATGTTTTTAAAAAAAATAATAAATAAAACATTCAATTTTTAAATCTCCTGAAATTTATCGTTTATGTGACGACTTGTTTGTGTTTCAGTTTATGCCTACTGACAGCAATTCATCATCAACCCATATACTGTCCCACTGCTGGGCACGGGTCTCCTCTCAGTATGAAAGGTATTAGGCTATAGTCCACCACGCTAATCTAATGCATGTTGGCAGACCTCACATGCCGTCGAAAATTCTCAGCCATGCAGGTTTCCTCACAATGTTTTCCTTCACCGTTAAAGCGTGTGATAATTACGCACATGATTACGAAAAGAGAGATGCGTGCCTTGGATCCGAATTTGAGACCTTTGACTTTTAACATAAATTAAACATAAAGTTTAGTTCAAAGGAGGTCATCGGAACCGGCCCAAATGATGTACTGAAGGTACACTTATTGGAAAAAATACCCTCGCTGGTCAAAGCTCTAGTCGTCGTAGTGTGGTTGTATTAACACAATTGCAAACTGCATTGTCCTCACAACTTTAACAATAAAATGGTTAAATACCAGATTTTTTACCCGACTGTTAAGGGAGGGTTATGTTTTTTAAAAGAGAGTCTATGGGTTCTTCTCGCCAGCTCTTCTCCATATCTTATCCATTTGGAACTGTGCAACTATGTATTTAGGCTTTTCTAAAATACAGATTTACATGGTTTAATTGAAATAAATAATATGTGTATGTGGGTCAAGTGTAACTAACCTGTCGTGCGAGTGGTGGAGCGGCGTGAGGCGCGGCCGGTCGCCGTCGTCAACTTAGCGCCATGGTGGCGGCGGCCGGCGACACCGAGCCTGCGCACGCGCACCTCGACACAACACTACCACTGCACTACACTTGTGAACGTGTGCACATTTTCTTAAACACAAACTTGCACTCACTTTTATTCCTCACTGCACTTTGTACCTGAAAAAAATTATGGTATATTAGTTTTAAATTTTTTCTTACTTCTTTTAATTGTTGCCTATTTCGAGCAATTTGACTGAAATATCGTCATTTTAATGTTACGTTTAATACCAAATGTCTAAGCGATTCATCGAAGAGTAAATCTGTTTTATAAAGAATAAACCGATAGCGATGACATGTTGTGTAGACCCTCTTTTTTGGTGCAGAAAATCCTCGTGGGTCTCCGCCACCTGAGGAAGCGGCAAGGTATGTCGGACACATGCCGACTAAATCCGGACTTGTCATCACTTATCCCTTCCGTCATGGCCATTGGAAAAGAACCATGCCTGCCTGTGAAGTGAAAAGCCGTTGGTTGTGATTGTGGATAAATGTACCGGCGAACTGTGGCTACACATTAGTACACTTGTGCCTAACCCGCCGAGGAATACAGGCGGACGTACATGCTACAATAGGTTATCCGACTAATATTTTTTATGGCCTCATGAAAAAGTTAACCATAAATAGAGCCGATTATCAAAAACAAAATTTAAATTGGTTAAAAAATAACGAAGTGAAAAGCATTTTAATTTTATGCTAGATAGAGAGCGCACTATACTTACAAATGACGTCAAAAGTAGCGTACGCCATACTAGTTCTATACTAACACTCGTTTTGCGGGAAAGGGACAGAGCATCTCAATCCTCACAAAAAACTTTTAGCGCATTTATCTCAAAAATTTCTTGGTCGATTTAATATTTATTTTTAATATACGAAGTATGCTAATGATATTTTTCAATAAGGGTGTTATTATTAACAAATTCAACACCAGTCTTCTCCCCTATTATTTCTACCCTTTAATAAAAATGTTTCATGTATAAAGAGACAGTGTACTGTTAACAAAAATATTACGTTGTTTATAAAGATATCGAGTCGAGTAAATTAATATTTTTGTTTAATTTCAATGTTCATTCGTTAAAAACAGTTGATTGGGTATACGAAAGGCTGCAATGGAATATATTTACGATGTTTTAATGTAATGTATCAATTACTTTTACGAGAAAATATAGAATATACAAACGGAAAGCACAAATAAATATAAATAAAACGAGTATTTTCCCGTTACTTTTTAATTTACAGTTGGGTCGAGAATTTACATGAATATATCCCAGATGACCTATTTTATTATTATATTATGTTTCTATATTATAGGTTGTACATTATTTTGATAACATCCACCTCATTAGTCAAGCGGTCGTAAGCGCAGCAGCTGGGGTGTAGATTATCCCAGGTACGATTTCCAGGGGGCCTAAACACCCCGGCGCGGGGTAATTCACGCGCGCCTTAGAAAAGCGGCGAGGACGGACATCGCCCTGGGAGTCCGGTGGTTGCACTGATCAGCCCGTCATGGTCGTGGTGAATGTTCCTGATCCCATCGCCATGACGCAAACGGCAAGTGATGACAAGGAGGCCTAGACAAGTTGCAATTTAACATTCGAATCGACAAACGAATTGAAACAAAATGTATGGAAATGACATTAGTGACAGTTCGATTTGTCGAAAGCTTATGTCATTTCCATACATTTTGTTTGTCGATTCTAATGTCAAAATGCAATTTGTCTACAGGCCAAAAAAAGCTTATGTCATTTCCATACATTTTGTTTGTCGATCGATTCTAATGTCAAAATGCAACTTGTCTACAGGCCAAAAAAAAGCTTATGTCATTTCCATACATTTTGTTTGTCGATTCTAATGTCAAAATGCAACTTGTCTACAGGCCAAAAAAAGCTTATGTCATTTCCATACATTTTGTTTGTCGATTCTAATGTCAAAATGCAACTTGTCTACAGGCCAAAAAAAGCTTATGTCATTTCCATACATTTTGTTTGTCGATTCTAATGTCAAAATGCAACTTGTCTACAGGCCAAAAAAAGCTTATGTCATTTCCATACATTTTGTTTGTCGATTCTAATGTCAAAATGCAACTTGTCTACAGGCCAAAAAAAGCTTATGTCATTTCCATACATTTTGTTTGTCGATTCTAATGTCAAAATGCAACTTGTCTACAGGCCAAAAAAAGCTTATGTCATTTCCATACATTTTGTTTGTCGATTCTAATGTCAAAATGCAACTTGTCTACAGGCCAAAAAAAGCTTATGTCATTTCCATACATTTTGTTTGTCGATTCTAATGTCAAAATGCAACTTGTCTACAGGCCAAGTGCGGTTTTTAGTCGGTATGAGTACGACATACCCTGCCGTCTTCCCAGGTGGGGATCCATGAGGATTTTCCGCAGGTGGCACCAAAAAAGGGGTCTAGACGAGATGTCATCGTGATCAGTCTGTTCTCTATGAAACAGATTAACGCTTCGTCAAATCGCTTAGACATTTGGTAGACTAACATTAAAATCTTTGAGTCAATTTGCTGAACGATCAAATAAACAAATGTTGTCCATGTCGTCATTACATGCCAAAATTAGGGATTCGCTTTTTTAAATTGATTAGCAGTTCCACCTATAAGATGGACAAAACCTGTTTAACACTTTTGCTAGAGAACCCTCTCTAGCAAAAGTGTTTAAGTAAACATGCTTTGAACAGAAGAAGAACAACAACAGAAGTTTTATCAGATTTTTCTATGAAATTCTCAGTAAGAGCTTGTAGTCGGTGTAAGCTCTAGGTAGCGCAAGGTTATTGGCAATAGGCTCGCCCCCTATTACTTGACTAAACCCAAAAATACACGTGAATGACACGCCCACACATTTCTAAAAGAACCTTCTCTTCTCTTGGCAAAATATTATTAAAAAGTGTCAAAACATATCAGGTAAGAAAACTCTTACACGTGTACAACCGAATTATATGTTAATAAAAATAATAATTTCGTCTACATAGTCTCCATAAAAGTCTATTTGCAGAAAAAACATAACTCACATTATGACACTCATAAATGGTTTGTACCTAATGGTAGCTCTACATGGGCTGTTACTAAGGGCTGCGAACTCGAAATGGCCTACCACATCACGTGAGCGAGTACTTAATATCAACTTTATTGACTACCTTTATGGTCTTAGCGAGATTACAATCGAGTTTGATGATCATGGTAGGCTTTCAGGGAAAATCAATAGGTGCATAAAGCCGAAACGAAACGATTCGCTATGAATATAAGGTGTGGCAACAGCTTCTACAGTTATTATTATTTTATAGCTTTATTTTCGGTACAATATTTTTTTAATTTAGTACTAGAGACTGCCTCGTTGGTCTAGTGGTACCAAGTTGGTCCGGGCTAGATGTCCTTGGTTCGTATCCCAGGTCGAGCAAACTGTAAGAGAGACCAGTTTGTTTCTACTTTTCAAATCAGAGCTAGAATGTACCAGCCATATTTAGTATTTAAAATATTAACTTGTGAAACTGTATTTAAAAGATCTACTACTTCGTACTTAATATACACTAAATATATATTATTCTCTTGTGCTTGGAATACTACTAAAATCATTGTAATAATTTATTACAAAATATTCTCGAATACTTAAATTGTTTATAATTCTAAATTTTTAGCACAGTACTCGGAACAAAATGCGAAATATTCTTACATACACAAAGTAAAACTGATCGACTAAATCAACCAATAATCATCGCGCAGAAATTTTGCATCATAAAACGGGATTACGATTGAAAACTATGTAAGATCACACGGTTGGCTGACCGCCAGTCTGTAAAACGGAGATCAGAACAACTGACCAAGGTCTCACAGGTCGTCCTATAAAAGTGCTATATCTGATTCTACACCTCATCTATTCCGCAGACGCAGACACAACTTCCTGTGACCCGACACTATTACATGGCTAATTACTATTTTAGTTTCAGTCTTGGCTTCAATACGTTTCATCTTAAGAGCACATAGCATAGAACTGATGGCTGCTGGGCCATAAAGGTTCTCAAGAGATCACGCACCGGAACAGCCCCCAACGAGAGGGACAGACGACCTTAATTTTTTAATTAAGGCTCGCCTCTCGTTGGCCCCATCCAATGACTACCTTTTTAGGTAGTAGTTGGATGCAGGCGGCATATAACGGGCCTTGTAAAAATCTTTGTAGGTAACCCTTTGTTTAATAGTGGATGTTTTTGGTTAATACGATGGTGATGACTCTGGGCGGCTAGACAACTTGCAATTTGACATTCGAATTGACAAAAAAATGAATGGAAATGACATTAGTGACAGCCCGATTTTCCGATATGCTGAAACCTGGTGTCATTTGCATAGATTTTGTTGCTATTCTTTTGTCAAATTATATGAAACTTGTCTACAGGCCCAGGATAGGCTAGAATCCCTGTGGGGAAATGTCTACAGAATCTTGTTTGTTGTACTTAAAAATTTTTGTTCCAATGTTGGATAAAGTGCGATTCAGCGATAGACTTGCCCGACTTTACACAGAGACGGCTTATAAGATAGAGCAAGCAATACAAGCAAGAACCTTGTTGAGCTCTGACGAGAGCCAAAGCTCGAAAGTCAAGAGTCAAAAAGTCGAAGATTATAAACTATTTGACGCCTGTCTTACATTGAGGATAGTAGCTAACTATGCGGGTCATTATATTCTACTGTATAGTCAATAATACTAAACGTGCTGGGTTTTATTAACTTTTAAAACATGCGATTCTTCCCAACTGTTGGAGAGGAAATGATGTATTCTAGTTAAGAATATAATATAGCTATACTTGTTAACCTAGGCACCCACTACTTCCCCGAAAGAGAGGCAAGACTTAATGCTGATAAAGAACATTCAATTTACTAAATAATCTTTAAAAAACATATATAAAGACTTTTATGTCCTTGACATAACGTCCAAATTCCAATACTATAACGGCCGTCCATTGATAGAATGTCTGTATTCACTCGATCTCAGTTGTTGCGTAATCATATTCCAATATTGAAAATTCTTTTGTTCCCATTGAATTGTCGGAAACCAAAACAAAGTGTATGGATTAATGGACATGGAAGCCGGCACTTTGATTTTACGTAAAAGCTTTCAACGCTGGTTTTAATTTTCCACGTAAAATTGGTTCCTGTGAAATTTTTTACTTCCGTGGGTATGAAATTGTATTAATAACTACATGCCTACAGTACTGTTCAATGTTTCACTAAGGTGGCAAACAAGCATACGGCCCGCCTGATGGTAAGCGGTTGCCATAGCCTATGGACGCTTGCAACACCAGGGGTATAATTCGCGCGTTGCCGACCCGAAAAACCTCTTAGAGGTTTATGGAGGATTCACAGCGCCGACAGTTTGAGGGAATATTCCTCTTACTGCCAGCGCAGCGCATCCTTCGAAGGAGCTCTAGCGACCTTACTCACTGCAGGAACACAACACACAATAAAGTGTGTTATTTGGCTGCAGTTTTCTATAAGGTGGAGGTACTTCCCCAGATGGGCTGATCCAGATTTGAGCCATAAATGGCTGTGCCCTACCTCTCGGAAATGTATATTGATTCTATAGTAATAATACAATTAAAGTGACTATTCGTACTATTGATTTGGGCCTCTTATAAATATCAATGAATACTGCTATTTTTAAGAGGCCTAGTCTGATCAATTACCGTAATTATATTTATTTTTTTCGTCTGAACATTTGCCTCGAATAGATCCCGAAACGGCATAACAGATTTCAATGAAATTTTTAGAAATTGGTATTTTAACTTAAATTTCGTTATCTTGCATAGTTCAGATAATATGAATTATGTGTGTATGTGTATCTTTATTAAAGTTAGTTAGTCACAGCAACGTATAGTATAGCTAGTAAAACAGAAACATTTGAATTCGGTTAATTAAATTACAATAAAGTTTCAAATGTCTGGCACCTGATTTTTAAACACATTTCAAACGATAAAACTCGTTAAATGCTAAACAACTTTCTAAATTAATTGAGCAGGGGCAATCCATTAGTGTGATGGACCCAGAACTAATGGACTAGAACCTATATTTCGATTGTTTGTCCTATCAACTATAGCGCCAATCTTTAATTTAAAAAACAACACTGTTGATATATAAAAATCTTAATTTAGTTGAAAAACCCAGTAACAGTTTCTCGACCTGGGAATTGACCAAGGATCTTTAGCGTTGCAGCCACTAGACTATTGAGGCAGTTGAGCTATCCAAGGAGAATCACAGAAATTTTGTTTACTAATTAATAGCGGGTTTATACGTTTTGAATAACATTTTGTTGCCTAACAAAAAAGGAGAAGTCGATTGAAAGTCTGCTGACCATTCAAATCGAAAGCGATTTTGCAGTTTAGGTCGTTGCATACGTAACGGGAAAATACTAAAATATTTTTATAGGCAACGATGTTAAAAAATTCTTCCCGTCCCGTCCGGCACAAGAATAATTACGTTACGTATGCAGCGACCTTTAATCAGTAAAATCTGACCGTATGAACCTGCTAATAGACAAATTCTGCAAAAATGAACTTGGGCCTGTAGACAAGTGGCAATTTGACATTCGAATCGACAAACGAAATGTATGAAAAGGAAACAGCCCGATTTGTTGAAAGCTTGTGTCATTTTACATTTTGTTTCTATTCGTTTACCGATTCGAATGTCAAATTGCAACTTGTCTACAAGCCCTGGGGGGCTAGACAAGTTGCATTTTGACATTCGAATCGACAAACAAAATATATGAAAATATCACAAGCTTTCGACAAATCGGGCTGTCACTAATGTCATTTCTATACATTTTGTTTGTCGATTCGAATGGCAATATGCAACTTGTCTAGCCCCCCTATTCTTAAATAGCAAATACTGTTTTGTTGTTTATTCAACCTCCGTGAATTGTAATGGCGTTGCACGTCGAAGAGATGCGAACTTTAATAACGTGTGAGGCATTACCGTACGTAACGACTCACGTCACGACACCGCTACGGATATCGTGCGCCGAAAGCGAGTTTTATTGGTATGTAGTCGATGTTAGTCAATAACGCCACACAACTCTATCACACGACATGACGACGTCTATGAATTTGTGGTTCGAGTCTTAGGCTAATATTCAGAGACGACGCTAAGCGTGAAGTAACGCTTCCGTAAGTTTACGCTTACGGAATATAGCCTTAGACTCCTGTGCCTCGACCATGAGTTTTTCTCACCAGGCTCGCTAGCGACGCCGTAAAAATTTTGTATGGAAACCTCTCGCAGCGCCTCTAGCGGTTACGAAAGGAACTAAAATCTGCTATGAGATCGTTTCGAATTTCGATGCATAAAAAACCTATCAAAATCCATTCTATAGAACTCATAGTTTGGGTATCATGGCTGATCACGAAGTTGTAGGTTTGGGTATCGAGTTTTTCTGTGAAATTCCCAGTAGCAGCTCGGAGTCTGGTTTTGTGCCCAGTTGATGATAATAAGCTCGCCCCGTATTACGTACTAGCTGCCCGCCAGCGGCTTCGCCCCAGTGGGCTGAATATCTTACATATAAAACAAAGTCGGGTTTGTTACAACATTTATAACTCCAGAACTGCTGGACTGATTTTCATGGTTTTTTATTTGTTGGATTTGTCTCAGCCCCGAATAACAGAATAACACTTAAAACATCAAAACTAAAGGGGTTTAATAGGGTTAAAACTTGGCGCGAACGAAGCTGTGAAAAAGGTTGGTTATTACAAATTATAGCCTAACTATACCTTACTCAATAAAGATGTAGCATTAGCGTTTTTTTTTTCAAATCAGTTCCGTGGTTTCGTAGCCTATTCAATACATACAAATAATCAAATCTTTCCTCTTTATAATATTAGTATAGATATAGATATGAGGCGGTGTAAAATATTGGTGTAAAGTAGTACC
The DNA here is from genome assembly GCA_946251955.1 of Acronicta psi. Classification (NCBI taxonomy): domain Eukaryota; kingdom Metazoa; phylum Arthropoda; class Insecta; order Lepidoptera; family Noctuidae; genus Acronicta; species Acronicta psi. The sequence goes on along the minus strand of OX276469.1, from coordinate 12,700,865 downwards.
CCTCTACCGTACCCTCCAGGGAATATCATTCAAATTTTCGCTGCTCTTGTACCATTCAATACGAAATCATGGATTATAAAATAACTAATAATATAAAATATACTGTCCCACTGCTGGGCACGGGTCTCCTCTCAGTATGAGAGCAATTAGGCTATAGTCCACCACGCTAGCCTAATGCGGGTTGGCAGACTTCACATGCCGTCAAGAAATTCTCTCAGGCATGCAGGTTTCCTCACGATGTTTTCCTTCACCGTTAAAGCGAGTGATAATTACGCACATGATTTCGAAAAGTCAGAGGTGCGTGCCTTGGATTCGAACTCGAGACCTTCGACTTGGCAGTCCAGTGGTCATACCCCTAGGCTATCACTGCTTTTACTACATGCTTTCACGGCATGGATTATAATTATTTTTTATAGAAAAATTAACGCTGTTTTAGTCGTCGCCTCCCCGACTCCTTAGTGCAAGAGACAGTTATGTCGACAACGCCACTTGGAAAGTAATTTACTGACGATCGCGCGATCGCTTCGAATTAATGAACATGGAAGATGGAAATTCATTCAAGGGGCATGAAATACTTTCAGAAGTTAGTCAGAATTGAGTTTAATAATATTTTGGTTGTTAAAGTGGGGATTGTGACAATATTCCCCTTAAGTGGCCTTTTATTTTTTTAAGGAACACCCTCCAAGTGCTTCCATACTTTCCCCTTTCGGCGTATTGACCGAATAATTTTATACCTGTACCACAACTTGTTGAAATGAAGGTAAGGGGTTTTTCACAAAATGGCTTTTGGGATCTCCCCTTTCAACATGTGTTCTATAATGTTTACAACCATACCATATTTGACGTCGTCTGTGGTCTAGTGGTTCGAGTACCAGACTGCTGATCACGAGGTCGTGGGTTCGATTCCCACAAGACACAAACATTTATGTGATGAACTTAGGTGTTTGTGTTTGTCTGGGTGTTCTTATATATTATAAGTATGTATTTACAAAAAAAAAACAAAGTATATAAGTATAATATCCATTGTCTAGTACCCATAGTACGAGCTCTGCTTAGTTTGGGACTAGAATAATATCCATATTATGTTTATCAGGCAAACAAATTAAGTTTTTATTACGTTACATTATAATTACAGACATAACTTCACCAATCAATAATTGGTATTTAATATCATATTTTTTTAAATGTTTCATTAAACAAAAATCTTTTTTTTTCATCCATCTTTAATTTCAGTATAAGTTTCAATAATTTTCCAAAATATACGATTTAAATCTAAATGGAAAAATTAAATCGATTGTGCATTATCTGAGATAAAAGGGTTCAAAGTTATAGGTGGGGATTAAAAGGAGGTGCTCTGTCCCTTTCCTGCCAAACGGGTGTTAGTATAGAAAGTGTATGACGTACTAAGGTGTTACGTCATTATTAAGTATAGCCCCCTCTCTTTCTAACATTAAAATTAAACATGCTTATAACTTCCTTGTTTTCGAACCAATTTGTATTTAGTATGGCTCTATTCATCAACTTTTTCATGAAGCCGTAAAAACTATAATTAATTATCCAGCTTATTTTCCTATGTAAATGTTAGATTATTTTTTTTTTCAGCCCATCAGTTTTCCTTACTCCCACCGTGAAGCACTTCATAGATAATGTTTATCAGAGTGTCATGCCATTACATGGTATGCTATCACCGTGGCGTATTAATGTACTATTGCGTCACCAACTGATTTCGGTAACTACTTTAGATAAAAGCTTCATTTGGATTTATCATATGAGGTACATTATCTGTTGTGTATACATATTTATTTTAGCTGTGCTTAATACTGGAAAGTCCCATTATTGGATACCATGAAGTGGTTGTATTGACAATCATGTTACTATGTAAATTACTTTTATACTTATGCAGAAAATTTCAATTGTTAATACGACATCTGTGGTCTAGGAGTTCGAGTACCGGACTGCTGATCACGCGGTCGTGGGTTGGATTCCTACAGCACACAAACATTTATTGTGATGAACTTACGTATTTGTGATTGTATGGGTGTTTCTTATGTATTGTCAGTATTTATTTACAACAAAAAAACTGTATAAGTATTATATCCATTGTCTGGTACCCATAGTACAAGGCCTGCTTAGTGTGGGACTAGATGCTGCTGTGTAAAAAATGTCCCAGGATATGTAATATTATAAAAAGTAACGGCTCTTTTGGTGCAGTGGTCGAGCAAGCATAATAAATTATAAAGATATTATTAATATTGTATAGAAAGAAAGATATTATTAATAAATTATAAAGAATTATAAAAAGCAGTATTCCGTGATGGGTAAGGCAGCTGTGTACTAGTGTACACCCACAGTTCACCGGTAAGTAAAAGAGGATGATTAGGCTGTTCATTGATAGATCAATCAGTGACCTTTTAAAAATAGGAGAAAGAAAAATATTGGGTTGTAACAAAAAAAATAAGGAAGCTCAAGTCGTAGGCTATCGTTTGAAATCATTTTAATACAATATTTTTCTTTCTCCGATTTTTACGGACGGGTTAAAGTTAGCTCGAACCAACTTCAACCCGGACAATAAGTTTGGCGCGAACTGTAGATACATACCTAGCCAATGACGTCACTACAAGTACTACAGTCTACATCTATGCAAGGTAACACCATGTTCGCTTAATTGGCTGCAATCTTATACAGACTAACAAGCTGCCGGATATTCCCAGTCAGTATTTACGAACGTATCAAAACAGGTTATATTTTACACAATATTCAATAAACTCACCTGATAATGTATTTAATATTCTCACACAGTAGCAGCTTGGAGCGGATTATGCGCATTTCGTCTCATTTGCACTTGGTCCTGCGTCCGCAACCGCGAATAGGACTAACCGCGAATGGGACAAACCGGGAATTGGACAAAGCGCGGATGGGACAAACTGCGAATGGGACCATTTGCGAACGGAGGACGAAGTGCGAATAAGACAAACTGCGAATGGGACCATTTGGGAACGGAGGACGAAGTGCAAATGGGACCATTTTGCGTAACCGACCATAATCCCTTGGAGCTTGGATTTGTGTCCGGCTATTGACAATAGGGTCGCCCCCTATTGCATGGGACCAAACACATACTGACGCAATGTACACCTCTGCCTAACAAGTGCCTGCCTGCCTAACACGGGAAATACAGGTGTGGTCTGGTGGCGTGGATGTTATATGTATACATACAGAACTTTGTCCTGACAACTATGTACATACAAGCACAACAAAAAAGCAGTCAAATTGAGTTCTCAAGTGATCTTTCATACATACTCCTTTCATACTCCTATTGGCAATTTACAGAAAAGAAAGTCAATTTAGAAACGAATTTATAAAAAAATATTGTTTGAACGAATAATTGAATCACTTGAGTGTGTTTACAAGTAAATTTCTTGCATTATGCAAGCCATCATACAAAAAATTACTTGTGAGAGTTGTACTTGCGTAATAAAATCATAATTTTGCATATATTGCCTACCAACAGCAGAATTTATGGTATCAATTTCTTTACGACAGAAAATTGCTAAAAACCCGTTCATTAATACCATTATCTTTATTCTGTTGGGTATTTGGTAATGTTAAATGGATTTAAAATAAAACAAGGAATAACAAAATTATTTACGTTTTAACCATATTTCAAAAAATCGAAGGAAACAGTGATTGAGGTATTTAGATAGTCGGGTAGGCAGTCCTGGTTTTTATTGTGAGTAGTAAATATAGATACAGATATTATGTTAAAAAATATACATACCTACATGAAATTGAACCTCTTTGTTTAAAAACTCACTACACAACACTAAATAAAAATGGCCCCCGCACTCATTAACGTTCGATCCGATAATCGACGATTAAAAAAATGTTCTCAATTCAAAAGTCCCGCCATTAAGGATTGCATCGTATGGTGACACAGCACAACGCGGTTGCCAACCTCCCGTCAACAGGTCGCATCCCACACTGATGCCTGCCGCCCCGATTCATCGTCCCGTTCACGCTCGCGCCAAAAATAATACTCTCAGAAGGACATTGGAGGTTTCCAATGACCCTGTTGCTATTGGAAAATGGCTTTCTCTAGTACTTCATTGTCTGTCATCCCAACATCAGATTGATTTGTACGTTTCCTGACTTATTAACATTAAAGCAATGACATTTATCTTTTGATTATAGATTTATTGTTCTTTTTAAAAGCGTTGAATGTTCAAAGTATTACAAAGGTACGGCATACATTTACGATGTGTTTTAAAGATATATTTATTGTCTAGCGCGTCTTCGTTTGTTTAAATTGACGTAAAATTCTATTTCCATTGCATACCGACATTTATTATAATGTGTTTACACGAGCGAACATTTAATCATTTTTAGACTGAAAGGTTGGATCTGGAGAACTAAATTCTATTTATTATTAAAAAGGATCGTCTTTATTGGTTCAAATCAAAAATCAAAATAGTTTTATTTTCACATAGACCTTATGCAGGCACTTGTTAAAAGTCGAAACTAGGTGCATGGTTCGTTATTAATGGCCGGCTCAATCGGATAAATTGAAAGTTAAAAATCTAAAGGGTTGTTTTTACAACCGCCCAAGAATGGATTTGCGGAATTCCCTGAAGGCAGCAAAAAGGTTGACTTTCCAATAAAACGCTTATATTTTATAAGTTGTATTTTTGTTAGGGATTTAAGCTGTTATTCTTGGGTTAAAATCAAGTTTGTTAACATAAGAAAATCCGTTTTATGTATCTCCTACAAAGGACGGAACTTCCACTGGATTAAGTATAGTTACTTACTTAGTATTTTTTTATTGTTGCTGACTAACCACCACTTCTACGATTCATGCATATTCCTTTTGCTTGTCGTCGTTTCGCACGTACATACATCTTGTCATACATATATTACACATGCACCGTTAGCGAGTTCAGCGCATCTGACCTTTTTAATAGACTTCACCAATTTCGTTTTGGGTTACAATTTAATAACAATAAAAACTTTTTAGTCCTTTACCTACTTAGGGTGCCCGGTGCTTGAATAAAATATCTATTGTGTCTATAATTATATTTATTTATTTTATTTATATATACTTTATTGTACACCAAGTGATACATTAAATAGGTACAAAACTTATGTACTAAAATACATACAATGGGCGGCCTTATCGCTGGCTGCGATTTCTTCCAGGCATAATTTTATTACTTGATACGCTAATATAACAACCGAAACATTTCGCCAAATAGCAGCCTGATTCGGTATAACAAAAACACAAATGACTAAAAGTGAAGCAAATTTACATCATGCTATTCTTAAAGCCTGACACATATCAGTCTGACAGGCGGCATTAACGAGCAAGTCAATCTGTTAACACCATAGCACCATGACACCTTGATGGCCCATTTCCCAAGCACAGACTGCCGTGAGAAGGCAAACAGCTGGTGTCGGGTGGTTCTGTTTAATTATTTGATTAGCGTAAGACTTTGAATTTATTTAATGTATTGTTAAATAATATATAAGGGGCTCGTGGCAAAGCTATAACTACGCTGATCAACCGATCGGTTAAGCTACGCTTGCTGAGGTCAGTCTCTGGATGGGTGACCATTATTAACACATCGAGACCTCTCCGTGCCTTGGAGAGCACGTAAAGCTGTCGGTCCCGGTTGTTATACGAACACCTATGATAATCGTTAGTGGTAGTCAGAACCCCAAAAAGCCTGACAACCAGTCTATCCTTCGAATGTCGGTATTGCCCAGAAATTGGGTTGCAGAGGTCTGATGGCAGTCGCTCCGTGTAAAATACTGGTATTCAGCCGCATCTGGTTAGACTGGAAGCCGACCCCGACGTGGTTGGGAAGAAGGCTAGGAAGATGTATTGTTAAATAATAATCTGTTTATTTTTCTGACTGCTGAATGAGCAGTTGTCGTAAACGGCGAATAATACGCTCGGGATTTTCTGTGAAGGGATTTCGATGATTTTCTTGATTTTATGTGATATATTCTAGACTCTTTTTATAAGACAAGAATGTATTTACAGAACAGACGCTGACATGTCTTGCACATAATGTAATAAAACTTCTAAATAGGTACTATATTTGCTTCGGCCGGCTGCTCGGCCCGCGTAAAATTTGTAATTCAAGCTATCTCTAGTTCAAATTACAGCCACATCCAGATCAATGTAGCATTAATAAGTAACAAACATACAAACTTTCACATTTTATAATATTAAGTAGGAAGTACTTAGATAAAAACATGGCTGCACCTACCTAGGTATAAGTTGATTAAACTTATGGATTGCAGTAACTCGTTGCGGACAACACGTCAAGCTGCAAAGTTGTAAAAAAAAGTCTAACATTTTAAATTAATTGTGATCGCAGCTAGATAATGCACACCAAAGATGATACTGCCTACCCTCTTGCATAATCCACGCTTATTTTTTTCTGACACAATCTTCTTCCTAGCCTTTTCGGGTTCGGCTTCCAGTCTAACAACAATTTTACACAAAGCATCAGACCTCTGCAACCCGATATTCTAATTCTGGCCAATACTGATATTCGAAGGATAAACTGGCTTGACTCAATAAATTACTTAAATACATAGGCTTATCTAAAACTTTAGTTTACGTGCCCTAAGGCACAAGTTGTTCATAATCTCTAAAACAACCAAATAAAGTAATTACTAAACTCTTAAATTTTCACTTCGAAAGGAAAACGATACGAAGTTGGGCAGTACGCCCGACAACGTGAGTAATTAGATAAAGTTATGCAAATTGAATTCTGAAGAAAATCTCAACTTTTTTATATAAAGTGACCTCTGTATTAAATACTTTTCGATCAATACTCATTGATGTTATAGACTAAATGGATTTTAATATTGACCTTTTCGTACTAGTATTAACTTTTTTAAAGTTGGAAATTCTGTTTTTCATAAAGCGGCTTTACTTGGAATCTTAATGAGCTAGCCGATTTTATTTCAGTTTGGTATTGATTTTATCTTAGCATATCTCGTTAAGAATAAGCGTAGGTATTGATTGTGTTTTTACGTGGGCTTGTCTAATACATCTATCTCTCACCTTCACCCGCACACAAGTAATTTTCTGGTGGCGTAAGTACGTCATGAAAAGATGCAAATTTCTGTGATAGCGTGCGCAAATGTCAACCCTATACCTACATGTTCTTCAGTGTACAATGTCATTTGTTTAGAATGACGGGGCCTATAAACAAGTTGCAATTTGACATTCGAATCGACAAACGAATAGAAACAAAATGTATGGAAATGACATTAGTGACAGCCCGACTTGTCAAAAGCTTGTGTCTACAGGCCCAGGCTTGTGTAAAAGTAATCTAATCACGCATAGTTACTCGTCGTAAATGCAGATGGTCGTTTATCATAAAGAACTCACAAATAGAGAAAAAAGGAGTTGATCTAGAAGAGACAGTGCGAGAAGTCGGGGCGTGCCGGGGCGGGTCGCTTGATACATAATTATATCTAATCAATTATTAAATGAAAAAAAAACCCGGTTGCGTTTTTTTTTTTAATAATTGATTTTATTTTCTACTTTTTAGTTTATAAATCATCATAGAATCACTACATATATCCAAAATTATAATGATAATTTAAAATGAAAATTAATATAACTAAAGATCATTTTCAAAACCAGTTAACCAAAAACATTAAAGCGTCTAAAATCCGCCATTTTTTTTTTATTTCATGTACGCAGTGACACTCGTGCCATCAAAACGAATCTAATGAGGTGTCATCTAAATCGGTTGAGCCGTTAAGTAGTTACGACCGGACATAGGAACGGACATACATACGCGTCAAACACATAACCCTCCATCGGCGGTAAAAATGTCTCAATTCTAAGCAAGTCTTGCCAGAATAACGAACTCTCAAAGACACAACTAAACCATTTACTTCCCCGTTAAATGCCAATGACTTGTAATTAAACCTTGTAGTGTTCGTGGTAGCCATCGTAGTAATCGGTTTGTCCCTTTTGTGAGACAATCCTTCGAAGCCTGTCCATATTAGTCCCAGAGGTATTCGTAAAATTAGGTAAATTAAATTACTGTTCAGACAAGGATGGCTGTGGTTACTTTACGTACATTATGTATAGGTACGCAGGATAAATTGTTTCATCAACATCAACCCATTTACTGTTCTATTGCTGGACACGGGTGTGCTCTCAAAATGAGCGGGGTTAGGTTATAGTCCGTCACGCTGGTATAGTGCGGGTTGACCGATTTTACACGCAGTCGAGAAATCTTTCATTCATGTCTTACAATGTTCTCGTGAGTAATAAAATACTTAATTAAATAAAGTTTAATTCGCACACGATTGCGAAGTCTCAGAGACTTTAGACTTGGAAGACCAATGGTCATATCACTGAATGTGTGTGTGTGTTTGTGCGTGTATGTGTTTGTGTGTGTGTATGTGTTTGTGCGTGCGTGTGTGTGTGTGTGCGTGAGTGAGAGTGCATAAGTCATTCCTCTATCTGTCCTCTTCAATATTTTTTTTATAATAACAAAAGTAGATAATGTTATTGTATTACCTTGATTGGAATACCGTAACAAATAAAATATCTTTTCTGATAATATCTCACACACCGAGATCAATACTAAGACAAGTTAAAAAACTTCAGAACGAGAATATTAAGAAGTGAAGGTAACCTTTTTTTTTATCTGGCTTCGTTTTCATCTATTACTGCTTTGTGTTCTTTAACTAGATATTTCTTCGTATGACATGATTCTGTTAGCGGAAAATCTTTTAAGTAAAATTATACTGTACTATTTTCGTAGATGATCTGTTTCTATTTTGTGAGCTGAAATCTTGAACCTAACACAATATTTGAAGTGGTCCAGAGAGGCACTTTAGTTCCACACAGAGATCTTATCGGAAAATAGATGATAGCTATACAAAATAGTATAGATATATATAACCTTGAACTATCTCGTTAGCCTAGTGGTCCTTAACGTGACTGCTACGTTTGAGATCTTGGGTTCGATTCCCAGGCCGAGCAGAATTAATGGGTTTTTCTATGAAATTCTCAGTAGCAACTTGGAGTTAGATTTTGTACCCTTGGCCAGCAGACCTACTGGCCCTCAATGACTGAAAACCTTTGGATCTAAAATGTAATACACCTCTGCTCAGCCCTTCGGAGAATACAAGCGTGATGGTATTGTCTTATAACTTTTGTAAGGTTTAGCAAAATTGCTTGGTAGTTGTAAGGCTTTTTTGAAGTGAAACTCCCAAGACAGATTAAAGATGAAAAATATTGCTGATCTAAGTAAAGAATAAGAAGCTTAGAAAACAACTGTGAATATTTTATATGACAATTAAAACTTTTGTTCACATACCATCACGCTTATTTTTCCCGCGGGGTTAGGCAGAGATGAGCAACACGGCCGTAAATATCAGAGATAAAAAAATATTTGATTAAATTAATAAAAACGACAGCCGAGCGACTTGAGCTTTTGCTTTTATTTATTTTAATCTAATATTTGTCTCGACGGTTTTTCCGCCGGGTTGAAGTTGACTCGTGTCAACTTCAGGCCGGACAAAAAGATTGGCGAGAACTGTACACCCATAGTTTGCCGCAAAGTTTGTGTCCCATGTAATAGAGGGCGAGCCTATTGCCATCAACCGGGCACAATTCCAGACTCTGGACAATTTCACAGAAAAACTTATCAACTCTTTGTTCGACCCGGGATTAGTACGAATGTTTGCCCCTAAAGCCCTCACAGTGTACCATTATGACGGTAACGTGATGGGAGGCAATCAATCAAGCCCAGTTGAATCACATTCGAAGTGGTTTGACTTTCGACCGTTCGGCTCGGAGCCGGCCCTCCCCATGCTTTATTTTCAGATTTTTGCCGAAAAAAGGTTAGTAATTGATGAATACCTTTTTGTAGGTGTTCGAAAGTTATATAATCTAATTGTGTGCGGCCTGGGAGCCTAGACAAATTTCAATTTGACATTCGAATTGAAAAACGAATAATAATAAATATCTTGGGACATTTTACACAGCACCATCTAGCCCCAAACTGAGCAGAGCTTGTACTATGGGTACTAGACAATGGATATGTTAATATATACTTATAATATATAAGAAACACCTAGACAAACACAAACACCTAAGTTCATCACATAAATGTTTGTGTCTTGTGGGAATCGAACCCACGACCTCGTGATCAGCAGTCCGGTACTCGAACCACTAAACCACAGACGTACGTAGAATAGAAACAAAATGTATGGAAATGACATTAGTGACGGCCCGATTTGTCGAAAGCTTGTGTCATTTCCATACATTTTGTTGGTCGATTCGAATGTCAAAATGCAACTTGTGTAGCCTCTTATTTTATAATAATCGAAGGAATTTTACGGTCTCAGTAACCAAGTCATAAGAAGGTCAGGTTCTAAGTTCGATTCCCTTGAATGTTAGTTACTAGTATTTTTTATAAAATTCTCAGTAGCAGCTCGCTGCATGGATTTGTGCCCAGTTATTGGCAATATTAGTAAGCCAACAGCCATATATTTTTTGTATACCACTAAGTGGCAAACAAGCTTACGGCCCGCCTGATGGTAAGCGGTTACCGTAGCCTATGGACGCTTGCAACACCAGGGGTATCGCTCACACATTGCTGACCCTAAAACCTCTTAGAGGTTTATAGAGGATTCACTGCTCTGACAGTTTGAGGGAATATTCCTCTTGCTGCCAGCGCAGCGCAACCTACCTAAAATTCGTTGTATTATTATTGCACATGACATTGGAGCTCGAAATATTTGGCTCACTATTGCCATCACAAAGATGTACTTATGTACCTATACAAACAATTCGCCGGTTTGTTTAGGTCCCACATAATAGGGGGCGAGCATATTGTCCTTACCCGGGTACAAACCAAATTCCCACGTGCTAATGAGTATTTCTTAAAAAAACCCGATAACCCGACCTGGGAATCGCACCCAGTTCCTCAAGGACCTCCCAGGCCCACCAGGCTTATGAACCAGCTTTATAATTCTATTATAATAGTAACAAAATATGTTTCAGCGGAACGGGTTTCAGGCTTCGCTAACTATTAGTAAGACCGTAATCGCCTTAACAGAGGTACTTTAACTTAGGTGCTTGTAGCAACAATTTAATTGTCTTGTGGCTTTGTTACGGGAGTTCTTAGTCAATTATCTGTAGAACTGTTAAGTACGTAACATTGTATGTTGAGAATTGAAATGTTATATCTTTTGTTGATGTTTGCAACCGAGCAGACGAGCCACTTAATGGCAAATATAAATAACTAGCTTCCCGCCAGCGGCTAGGCCTGTGTGGTCTTACAAATATTTCCCCCGTTTTTGCAACATTTTGCAATGCTACTCCGCTCCTTTTGGTCGTAGCGTGATGGTATATAACCTTATAGCTTTCCCCGATAAATGGGCTATCTAACACTAAAAGAATTTTTCAAAACAGTTCAATACAAACAAACAAATCTTTCCTCTTCATAATATTAGTATAGATAATTGTCTGCCATAGACCTGGTCACTCACTATAAGCCTCATAAGAAAGCTCACGGTCACGAGCTATGCTCAGTGTTTCTTTACGAGACCAAATCAGAAATTAGGAGATCCGTGGAAGAACCAAAGTAGCCGACAGGATTAGCAAGCTGAAGTGGCAGTGGGCGGGGCACATAGCTCATAGAATTAATTGCCGCTGGGGCAGAAAGGTTCTCAAGTAGAGACCACGTAAAGGAAAGCGCTACGTGTGACGGCCTCCAACGAGATGGACCGACGGCCTAGCAAAGGTCGTCGTTGGATGCTGGCAGCTGACCGGTCCCTGTGGAAGTCAATTGGGGAGACCTTTGCTAAGCAGTGGCCCCCTTTTCACTGGTATGATGATTATGATGATCATAGACCTGTACATCAGCTTTGTCGACAACTTTAGTTCTTATACAAATGTCCGGTCCATTTTTTATTCGGTCGTGTAGTTCTCTACCAAGCATAGCTCTCTATTTTCTAGTCATAATATCGCAAGGCAACAGATAAATTAATCGAGATATTAAAGTACATGAAGCCAGGCCACACGTTGCTATAATCTAAACCCGCTTACACATGCGTAACCCTGGTATACATAATAATATCTACATATTAAGATGATTGTATGCCTCACCCCTTAAATCCTGTAAGTGTAATCCAAATGATTTTGCCCAAACCCGAATGGATGTATGTCATGTGTTTCCGCCCTAATACGCACCCCTGAGAAATGAAATGTAAGGGAGGAGGGATAATTTCCCTTATTCATTCTCTGGGTGCCTTAACACTTCAACTGCTTAATCAAAAAATCGTTAAGGCAAAGCTTTGTCAGGCTTTATTTAAAAAATAACTTCTTCTCGACTTCAAAAGTCTTTCTCGTAGTCAAGGGCTTCCAGAATAAGTTTATTCTATTCCCCGAAATGTAATACAGATGTGTACTGCTGTAGATAAACCCACATTTCGTCGACGGGTGAGCCCGTTGTCATTAATTAGGAATTTCCCAGAAAACACAATCTCACCTTGCTCGACCTGGAACTCGAACCTAGGAGCTACTTACACACCCACAGGACCTAGTGTTTGTTTTTGTGTGGGTATTTCTTATGTATTAAAAGAATGTACTTATTTACAAAAAAAGTATTTAAGTATTGTATTCATTGTCTAGTACCCATAGGTACAACCTCTGCTTAGTTTGGGACTAGATGGTGCTGTGTAAAATGTCCCAAGAGATTTAAAAAAATAGGTATTTAGTATAAACATATTACATCTGCAGCACTTTTGTAAATAATCAAAACACTCTACTCCAGTACCTACAAACAGGCATAAAGAACGAATTGATGGGAGCGTCACGCGTTATTCGAAAATTCACTTCGCCGATTTAAAAATGCCGCCCTCGAATAATAAATGAGGGTTGCTCATATTCAGTGAGGTTTTATATGAAAAAAAAAGGCAATTTGTCGACCTTCGACGTTCACGTGTAGGTAGAGCTACCTACACCTTGATTTATTTCGTGACTTTTAACTTGAAATGGTGGCGAATCGAAACAGTTTAATTTTCTCGATAAGTGTGTGTTCGAATCTTTTTTCTTTGTGAAAATATTGGACTAAGAATATAAAAGCTCTCGGTACCTTAGCGGCTTAAACGTTCGATGTACTTAATCGGAGGGACATAGGTTCAAACCCTGTCTGGGATCATGTTACGTTTGCAATTTTTATTGACACAAATGACAATAATTCGAAAAGTTGGTATGTAGGTATCCATTATTTAGTATCTATAATACAAGCTCTAAGTTGTCCTAAAATATTTATTTCTAGCTTTCCGCCAGCGGGTTCGCCCGCGTGGTTTTATAAATGTTTTCCCACGTTTTTGAAATATTTTTCATTGATACTCCGCTCCTATTAGTCGTGATGATATATAGCCTGTAACCTTTACCGATAAATGGGCTATCTAACACTGAAAGAATTTTTCGAATCGGTTCAGTAGTTTCGGAGTATATTCAATACAAACAAAAAACCAATCAAATCTTTCCTCTTTAAAATATTAGTATAGATATAGATTAAATCCTTGGATCATCATTCCTTTAACCGAATCACAGTTTTTTTTATCTGTGTTAAAATATGTGTAAATCCTCATTCATGGATGAAAGCTTTTCCTACATCAACATAAACATAACGATCTTTTTTAAGATAACATAAGCGAGGGACCTAAATATGTTATCTACTATGCCTTAATTATGTCTGAGACTATACCTAGTTATACGAGAAACACCTAACTAAGACCGATTAGGGTCAGCCTTACATTATGCTCGAGCTAATTATTTATAGTTAGATTAGAAATGTACCTAGTAGACGATTTATGCTTCAGGCGATGATAAAACTATTTCGGATTTTATGTATCCTGTAACGAGGTTTAACTATGTATTGTATACATATAAACAAACAATAAATATGTCATTGACATTTAATTAACATTGTTACATATTCTTAAATATTTATATTAATCGTTATCATAATCGTATTATCGAATAAATCATGTCACTGCTGGCCAAGAGTCCTCTCAGAATGAGATGGGTAAGGCTATAATCCACCACGCTGGTCTAGTGCGAGCTAGACTACACCTGTGACACTCCATACAAACTTTCCGACACCGCTGCACACTACAATACCAAATGTCAAACTTGTCAAAATTACGTTTGTACACGTGCAAATGCAAGGTTTGCATAAGGTTTGTAGGCAGTACGTCCGGCAAGAACACCGGCAGAATGCGGGGGACCTGAGGTATCTGACGTTAGGGAGGGGCGGAGAGTGCCCATTCTGTTATTATTTATTCTGTGGCTAGACTTGAGTCCTGTTTCACAGCGTACTGATAAGTTTCCGTTTAATTATCTGGCAGATAAATATTCACAAATTTTGTTCTTTTTTTTAATTTATTCGGCAGTTAGCGGTTATCTAGAGGTGGAAAAACAGGCCCTAACTAAAGGTCATCGAGAAAATCTCACAGGTATGTAGGTTTCCTCGCAAAGAAAATTTTCAACAAAGCAACAACGCAAATAAACCTCACCGTCATTTATACAAATACAAGGTGCATTACGTGGCTTCACTCAGGTGGGAGACAGTGACTAATGGATCGCTGGCGCCCCCTATATTGAGTTTTCTACGTCGCAAGTGGTTTTATCCTACCGCCTTCTCTCCTAACATAGAAATATCAGTCGATTTTATGAAAATTAAAGTATATTAATAATAAGTATAGATATTATTGTATAATTAATAATAATAATAATAAAGTAAAGTATTATTTATTAATTAATAAATAATAATTAAGTATAGTAAAGTATAATTGAAAATTATTTTTTTAGTCTTTATCAATATTGAGAGCGGCCATGTTGTTATTTTGTTTTGACGGGTCGGGACTGACGTTTGAAGTTAGTTGATGCGGAATAATTATTATAATTGGCGAAGGTTAACGTATTGGTTTGGTAATCGTAAGCGCGAATGCTTCTTAGAAGTCCTAAGTATGATTCCCAGGTCGAGTAAAGTGTTATTGGGTTTTTCGCAGAATGCTCAATGCGGAGTTTAGTTTAGTGTGCCCGGTTAAAGGCAGGGTCGCCCCCTATTACGTGGGACCTAAACATACCAACTAACTGTAGGTAGACTGGATTAGTATGCCCCTGCCTAACCCTTCGTTTGAAATCTCAGTCTCTCTGATCTGATTCGAAAAAATCTTTCAGTGTTTGGTATCCTGTTTAACGAGGAAGGCTATAAGCCACGCTACGAATACAACCTGAGTATAAATAAAAAATGTTGGAAAACAAATAGGGGGAAAAAAAATCAATTTCTACATGTGTATGTTAAATAAAAATAATATAAATATTTACATATAATACATTTTTAATTTTCTGCAGCAGTTTGGAGATTTTATGTATTTGTTTCCGGCTCGTTTTACTCTACATGGGAATTTAATCATACCGGGGAACTGTGGCTTTAGATCAGTCTATCTCTGCCTTACCTTTCGATAATACAAGTGTTATATTATAAATGTTTATACACGCCATCTCGTAAAACTGTGGAAGGGTGTCTTGAGAAATTTGTAGGCAACTAGCTTTCCGCCAGCGGCTTCGCCCGCGTGGATTTGATAACCTTTTTTCCCCGTTTTTGTAACATTTTTCATTGCTACTCCGCTCCTTTTAGTCGTAGCGCGATGGTATATAGCCTTCCCCGATAAATAGGCTATCTAACACTGAAAGATTTTCGCAAATCGGTCCAGTAGATTCAGAGCCTATTCAATACAAACAAACAATCAAATCTTTCCTCTTTATAATACTAGTATAGATGATAAAAGCTACCTAAAACATGTGACGATACAATCTACTAACTCACAGAACATATATAAACATTATACATAAAAACTAATAATATATTTCGTTCGAGTCACCACAACACTAAAACAATTCAAAGAAAAGGTGTGCGTATTTCCATCTTGTAATATAATTTCGTGGTATCCAACCATAGTGGGGTGGAACGGGCTTATTCTGTAAAAGATTGAAATTGTATTACGGAACGCACACACACACAAAATTTGAGAATAGACCATTACTACTAACCATTACTAAAAAAATATTTGGAAAAGTATTTTTAACATTTCATGTTAGATAAATATCGACGCTTACGACGGTCAGGGGAATTGCATTTTGACATTCGAATCGACACAATGACAAAATGTATGGAAATGACACAAGCTTTCGACAAATCGGGCTGTCACCAATGTCATTTAAGTACATACATTTCCAATGTCATTTAAGTACATACATTTTGGTTGTCGATTCGAATGTCAAAATGCAACTTGTCTAGACCCTCAGTTTATAAAAATTATACAGTTTACTACAATAAACCTTTATAAGAATACTATTTACTATAGTTGTATTGACGTGGTTATGTAGGGTCAACGGTTAAAACGTTTTTTGATAGTATAAAAACTGCATTCTCTGATTAACAAAGGCAGATTTTTATACACATCGAGAAGTCCAAAATATTGAGTAACTAGATATCATAACGTTATAGGCATCATGCCAAACAAACCAAACAAACATAATTTATTGTTCGGTTCCAAGACTGCTATTTCAATTTTGTATTCGAATTGTCGTCCAACGACAGGTTTGACAGATTAAGCAGACACAACTGTCAATAACAAACAATTCCGAAGTCAGTATGACGAATTTGATACAATCAAACAAAAAATAAATTAAATAATAAGTAGACTTTAGGCCCTCTGCGGTGAGTATGCAAAAACCCTTCAAAAATAAAAAGTCGGTCATGCTAAAAATAAACAAAATTTGGGACGTCGAAACGTTCCATCGACCATAACGTTTCGACGTCTAAGGAGTCCGGAATAGCCCCGCAGAGGTGAAAGGCAGCTATAGGGAGTATCAAGCGGAAATTGCGCCCCCAAGCCAAGGGCCGATCTAATCGGAGTGTTGCGTGTACCGCGCAGATCATTAGCGCTATCCACTGATAGTTTCACGTTTCTTTACCCACTACAACATTTACATTCCAAAAGTCCATCTAAATACAAATTTTAGGGGCCTCTTGTCACCTAAAGTTTAATGACCTGCGATTTATGTTTGGCCTCATTCGGTCAACAGCTGATATTATCTTTTGAGGGATTCTGTCGAAATAGTCCTTGCGTTCGCTTTGCTTGCCTAATTCGAAATTGTCAATTTAGGCATTTATGTAGACGAGTTTTAAGAATAGGTTTTTGTATATATGTGTAAATATTATTAGAGTTACTGTGGCGACACAGAATAATAAATAACAGAATGGCCACTCTCCGCCCCTCCCTAACGTCAGATACCTCAGGTCCCCCGCATCCTGCCGGTGTTCGTGCACGCACACATTTGCGCGGGTACAAACGTAATTTTGACATTTGACATTTGGTATTGTAGTGTGCAGCGGTATCGGAAAGTTTGTATGGAGTGTCACAGGTGTGGTGGCGATGACTGCTGCCATGAAAGTAGAATGTGTAAGACTTACAAATTGTACTCAAGTTATTGTTGTATTTGACACACTAGGTTGGGCGATTGTCGATCCAAAGAGCCTGTTTCACCACCTTTGGATAGCCGTTAACAGCCAGATAAATTAAAAAATGAAACTATACTTTTTGTCAAATAATTTAACGGGAACTTATCAAGAGATATATATGCTTAATACCAATACTTGTGCGCATCTTTAAACCTCATTTACCCAGTAATTTACCCTTCAAATAATGTTTATATATAACTTATTGCTGAGTAACTGGATGAAAATAGCTGAAGATCGGGCTCTATGGCATTCACTAAAAGAGGTCTACATCTGCCAGTGTGTCTGTGTCATGTGTGACAAATACGGGCTGGTGATTATGAGATTTAAAAAGTTTGACAATGAGGTGGCAACTCAGACGAACACACCAAGGCCTGTAGACAAGTTACATTTTGATATTCGAATCGACAAACGATCAGAAACAAAATGTATAGAAATGACACAAGCTTTCGACAAATCGGGCTGTCACACCTGTCACTAATGTCATATCCATACATTTTCTTTCTATTCGTTTGTCGATTATAATGTCAAATTGCAACTTTTTCTGCCACTTCAGCGTAATGACGTCACATTTTATCATCCCTAGCTAACGTAGATTAAATCAATGTAATAAAATAATATTTTAGCAGCTCAACCCGTGTATCGCATGAGTGCTTTCAACAGAATGTGGCCGCCCGCGGTCACACACATCAATTACTAATTAGTGATGTACCTTTGACATTTATGAAATGATAAAATATCATAGCCTTTTACATTAATAACGATTAAATGAGTATCGCATTATCGGTGTTTATGTAAATCTGCGTATTTTCAACCGACTTCAAAAAAAGGAGGAGGTTCTCAATTCGAGTGTATTTTTTTTTATGTTTGTTACCTCAGGAACCGCCTCCAAAAACACATAGGAACTAAAAAGCAAAAAATAACATATTTGGAGCCGGTGCCAAACTACTAATTTAATTTAAATATAACTTTCGTTGATTGTCTGTTTGGCACCGACTCAAAATTAGTTAGAAATCATAATGTAAATATGTTATTTTTGGTTTTTAGTTCCTATAAACCGTAAACGCAGTCTAGTACCTAAACTTACTCGGTTGTAAGACCTCTTGAGGTTTGACTGGCTGCCGACCACACTTACGTCAGAGTCCAGAGACCTTTCAATTAATTCCCACTTTTGCACATGAGAGCCAATTCCTCCTCTAGGTTGCTTTGCAGCCGATACCAGTCATTAAATTAATACCAATACTACAACGATAACGATCCAATGATTTTGACGACGTCTGTGATAATGTGTATAGTGTGTATAGTGGTTTGTGTACTGGACTGCTGATCACGAGGTCGTGGTTTCAATTCTCGGAGAATTACACACATATTTATGTGATGAATATAAGTGTTTATGTTTGTCTGGGTGTTTCTTATATAGTTTGTATTTACAAAAAAAGTATATAAGTATAATATATATCCATTATCTAGTAAGACATAAAAATATGTGTCTATGATCTCCTGCCTTACAATATACACAAAGACAAAACATCTTCATCCACGAAATAAGTTAACAAAGCATTAAACCTTTTGACAAACGATACCTTTATCATTTACCAACAATAAAAAAAATCGGGGAACAATGAAAACCTCGTCATACGCAAATAAAACCTTTTTCGTTCAGTAATTCAGTACACTTCGTAAAAAAAATGTGAGTTGAAAAGATAATCCGCGGCATGCGGGTTAAAAATAACAAATGGAAACTAAGCTATCCGCAGCCATGCATGGATGCTGTAGAGGATCCGAAACGTCGAGATTTAGTGATATCAATGTAACGTGATAAAATCCGTAAAAAATACTAGGTATATTACTTCAGTCTAATGAATCACACCTAGTACTTTTGACGGATAATAAATACTTATTTCGTGAATATTAGAATACTTATTCGTGAAAATTTTGTTTTTTGGCCCCCGACGCAAAAACGACGGGTGTTATAAGTTTGTCGAGTCTGTGTGTGTCTGTCTGTGGCATCGTAGCTCCCGAACGGATGAACTGATTTTGATTTTGTTTTTTTTATTTGAAAGGTGAATTAGCCGGGAGTGTTCTTAGCTATGTTAGATGAAAATCGGTCCAAGATGGCCGCCGCCACAAAATAGCGAATTATATATTTTCACAACTCCCTCAATATGGGTATCAAATGAAAGGCCTTAACTAGGAGAATACCTACTATACACTATGATATATTTCAAATCCAAGAGGGCCGCCACCACAAAATGGCAAAATACATTTCGTGTCGGGGGTTTTCTAAATTTTTAATTTAGGTTAGGTTATTTTGTGATGTGGTAAAGGAAATATGTAAGAATGTCTTCAAATACTCATTTAAGTATTGGTGTACTAATTTCCAGTAGGTACATCCAATAAGTTTTTTTTATTAATTCTCAGTAAGGAGTTCGGAGTTTGGGTTTGTGCCCGGTTAATGGCAATACGTTCGATTATTTGGGACCTGTTTGCAATTATTATTTATTATTATATTATTTATTTATTATTATATTATTAATTATTATATTATTTATTATTATATTATATTATTATTACAAATATTATTATTTATAATTATTATTTGCCACTGTAAGCAATAAAAAAAAAACCTAAACATACTAGAGAACTGTGGGTTTACATTAGTGCTTCCTCTCTCCTACATTGCTGTGCCCGACGGGGTCCTTAATGAACGAAATTATTGTACTGTTTATCACCTAACTACTTACATTGTGGAATGCAATAAATATTGAGTATTGAGTATTAAATTTACAACTGTCGACGTCTATGGTCTAGGGGTTCGATTCCCACAAGACACAAACCTTGATAGTGATGAAACTTAAGTGTTTGTGTTTGTCTATGTGTTTCTTATACATATATTATTAACATAAAAAGTATATAAGTATTCTATCCATTGTCTAGTACACATAGTACAAGCTCTGCTTAGTTTGGGGATAGATGGTGCTGTGTAAAATGTCCCAGGATATTTATTCATTTATTTATTTAACTCTGACTAACTTTTCCAGGAATACAGGGCGTTATGGTATGTTGAAATTGAAAGAACCAAATAATTATATTTAACCCCCAAACTACGATCGCGTGGCCAACTAACACCACTCGAGTGTTAATTCGAACTTGTAGGTAACAAAAGGAAGTGAATTAGGAACTTTTCCAAATAACTGTTATATGTAAGGATTTTTTGCGAAAACTATTCTGTGTCAAAGTGTTTCTTATACAAGGTTTAACTTCAAAAGAATTTCGGAACAAAGAAATAGTGAAACTTTACTTTGATAACTTTATTTGATTACTTATGATTCGTAATACCAGTTCGTAATTCTTTGAACCCGAATTTGATTAAGCTAATAAGAAAAAATATGACTTTTATGATTGGATAGGTAAAAATCACAACTAATAATTTTTAAATTATTTTTTTCTTTGAAATATCATAAACTAACATTAGAAAAGACCTAAGATTAAAATATAATTACTGCGGTAAATATAAAAATATTCACTAAAACTATATATTACAATGTATCTAAGTTTATATAATTTTTAGGTTAATCCAAAAAAATGCACTGCATTGCTCAAATATAAATAGCCCTGCCGGGCTAACATGCACCCCTCAAGAAATTTTTCTCGATGCTTATATCGCGCTTTTGTCTCGTTTTCGCATAAGAAAGAGCAAGACAAAAGAGTAGATAAAATTTTGTCGTGGTGTGCATGTTAGCCAGGCAAGATTTACTCATAGGATACTGTATATATATGATATCCTATAAAGATAAGCATATACGCTGACTAATTGAACACAGATAACATAAGTTTAAGACTTTTTAAGTACCTATACCTACCCCCGCGGTCGAGATAAAAACTCTCACGGGAAGAACGAATTCTCGCGGGCGAGGCTGCGGGCAAATTCGCTGTCATCACCTCCTTATTCACTCCCTTTTCCATCATATCGATCTTAACACAATCCATCAATCTTTTCTTTAGCCTTCCTCTATCCCTTCATCCTTCTACATTCAATGTCATCACTCTTTTACTCACATGCGTTTCATTCCTCCTCATCACGTGCCCATAACAAGACAAACGATTCCCTTTCAACTAATAAAAATCTATCATTCATAACTCTTTTTTCAATCTTACTTTTACCGTACCTTTTTGCTTAGTCTATGCCTTTGACCAACAATGCAAATATTCCTAGATACACCAATATACGTAAAAGCTTTGTGGTAAATTAGAATTCGTATACGGTGCCCGTATTTGCTCTTGTATTCCGGAGACTTAGCGGGGACTGGCTTCAAATGGCAAAGGAACGAGGGAAACCTATATTTGTGTTCATAAGGGAAGTAGTACTTACCTGTTACTTTGATCAAAAGTTAGTACAGTGACTCCATGACCAGAGAATTATATCGTACCTAAGTAATTCAAATTCAAATATTTTATTTTATAAGACAATTTAAATATGTACTTTTGTATAGACAAGCTAGTTGCACGTTCCCAAAAAGTGGGTCTTAAGGAAAACACCATATACAATACAAATACATACCATCACGATTGTATTCCCCGAAGGGGTAGGTAGGTACTCTGCCTACCCCTACCGGCGAAATGTGGACATTTCGCCGGTATGTTTAGGTCCCATGTAATAGGGGGCGAGCCTATTGCTATCAACCGGGCACAAATCCAGACTCCGAACTGAATTGACTGGAATTTTACAGAAAACCCTAACCTGAGGACCTAACCCAGGACCTCTAGCGTAGCAGTCGCGCTTGGGACCACAAGACAAACGAGGCAGTCTTTTAAAAAAATACTATAGTAACTGTAACAATTTTGTTGCGAATAATTTTGAGGAAAATGCAATCTGATGTGTAAGATTAAAGAGTATTAAAAATAAAACGATAAGCCAGTAAGAGCTGACTAGGGACTATTTATTATAAATTTAGTCCATCGCAGATAGTTTTAGTGTATGGCATGATGAGTTGTCAAAACCCCGATTAAAGAAAAATGAATGTTCATGGAATTTCTTTTCGGTTTTTCTGCATAGGATCAACTTTTCGGAACCTAGCGTGCTCCTAGCCATTAACGTTTCAAAAATGTCTTTAAAAGGGTGTTAAATTTGAAATGTAGTTTTTCACATCATACGGATACGAACAGCATTATTCATCTAACCACTGAATACATTAATTTCTTTGCCTATCATAAAGAATAACGAATAGCCAAATATTTCAAAAGTACCTCCTAAAAGGTTCGCTTCATACCGGATTCCCGAAACGATAAAAACAAAGATTGATTAGAAATTCAGTTCAGAGTCAATCAATCATTCGTTCCACTGAGAAAGCCGCGTTCGATCTCATATCTCGTGCGTACAGACCCTTAGCTAATTATGCACATAATTCTGGCACGCCCGAAAGGTACACTTTTTAACTTTGATTTTATTTTAAACCCATGACGCGATAGGTTTGACGTGTCTGTGCGTGTGTCTCTGTCTGTGGCATCGTAGCTCCCGAACGGATGAACCGATTTTGATTTTGTTTTGTAATTATGGAAAGCTATCGGATAGCACAGCCAGTCTTTGATTTTGTTTTTTAATTATGGTAAGCTATCGGATAGCACAGCCAGTTGTAATAAATAATCAATACTCCTAATAGAACAAAACTATTCAGTCAAAACAATTGTAGTTCCGAAATCATCGATATTTTAAAATAACACCACTTTTTAGAGCAAACTTTTTAATATCGGAAAACATCGATAACCTTTTAGAGTGGTAGTACATGAAACTGTGACGGCCATTCGTGACTGGTAATATAATAGAGTTGGTACTCTATCTGCACTTGAATTATTCCAATAGAACCTCCGCAGCATTCAACTATTAAAAACTGGTTTAGGGGCTAGGTTTGTTTGAACACTGTGGAAGGGTAGCTCTTAAATAACACACCGTGGCCCTCCTGTAGTGTGTTTTGCCTTGGACACGTCACAAAAAGTGCAGCTACAGTATGCTGCCATACTCCCAGGATACGAATAAGCTAATAACTTAGTAGTATTGTACCTGAGTAGGTTTATGTCTTGAAAAAACTCTTAACTCTAGCGATAAGACCGCAAATTGTACTCCTGTAATTTCTGTTAAGTCACTTTTATTCTTTTTCCTTTGGTGTACAATAAAGTATATATTCTATCTATCTATCTAAACGGACCTAAAAAGAGCTCTTATTTACCACACACAGTAGGCGACGTCTCAATTCTATCCCCGACATGGCGTTTACCACATACCATCAGGTGGGCCGCATGCTCACGACGACACAGGAGAAGATCCTGGGTTGGTTTCTACTTGACCAATTTCATTATTAGGATTTTATTTATATCTCGCTTGGCCTCACTCGGTAAAACGCTAAAACCACAGTGATATAATTTTGCCACTCCTCAACTTGACTGTGTGCTAGGGTCATCTAGGTCCACTGTCAACCTCTCTACCTACCGCTGAACGACCAAGGCTAGTTACGTCTTAAAATTGCGGTTTGCGGCGCGACATAGACAAGACAGTACATGCAGAAGAGACTGAGACACTTGTCGCGGTTATCTCGGTCGCTTGTCTCTGTCGCGGCGCGAACCACCACCTTTAGACATCTCTGTGACTCTCCTTGTTTATTGTCAGCACCTCACCTAACTTCCTTCGAATCCTCTTAATTCGACGTATCTAAAGGGTGTCTCCCCATAGCGATATCTTGTGGCGAATCTGACGCAAAAAGATGCGATATAGTTAGGATGCTTTTGCTAGCCGTATCGCCTACGTAATCGTGATGATGTATTTGCGATAAAGTCATTCATGCGTTATTCGATGCAACCGCGACATGCCGCCTACTGCCGCCTCCTTTCTCCCGACCTCGATAATGACGCCCGATAAAATGGGACTGTGTCGCAGAATTACTTCTTTTGCGTATTTTAAATTGGCTATGTCAAAATTGCCATAAAAATTCAAATTCAAATTCAAAATATTTTATTTCAATTAGACCATATAAATAGGCACTTTTGAATTGTCAAACTAGTTGTACGGTTCCAAAAAGTGGGACTTATGGAGAAGAGCCGGCAAGAAACTCCATAGTTACTCTTTTAAAAAAAATATAGGCGAGTAACAATAAAATTTTGTGATGAATAGTGTGAGTATAATGCAGTATGATGTGTGACTAAAAAAAAATGGACAAAAAAACAAACAAACGAACATAGCCATTGCAGTAAGAGCTGACCAGTCCCGAATAAAAAGACCCGACACACAACGCCACTATCAGCAGGACATTTAAGTGAGCATGACAAGCTCTACCTCGGGCTGGTTATAATTTTATTATATTATACATTAATAGAATAACTAAAGCAACATCAAAAGCTGCAGAATACTCATACTGTACAGTTAATGAAGTTCACTTCTCAATAAAAAATGACACAATAAGACATACATAAAATCACGTAGCATAATTATTGCAATGTCAAATAGGTAATGATAATAATGATGCAAATTAAATGTCAGATTATTGTAATGTCAAGTAATGGTATAAATTAAATGTCAGATAAAAAAAAAACAATGAAATCAATAACCTGGTTCATTGGAACAGTTCAATCCCAAGCATTTTTGTCATCTATATAATCTTTCACCGTGTAGTAACCTTTATGATACAGCTTCTGCTTGACAACCGTCTTAAATTTGTTGAAATAAAAATGAAATTAAATAAAAATAAATAAAAATAAAAATAAAAATGAACTTGCCAAAAGTCACAAAAATAGAGAAGCTACTTTCCAGATAAAGATTTACAGCCTATGATATGTCTACCATTCTGGTTTCCTGTCCTAAATTGCATCGGGGACCACGATATTGCGTCCAGTAACCGAACTAAAAGGACATTTACCTAATATTTGCTAGACTACATATCCGCTTCTTCATATTCCAGCCTTCAAGATGGATGTTACGTAAGTTTCATAATATGTATCCGAATGCTATATACATAGTTTGAAATTTTCTTCGTAGAAACCTCTGTAACGAGTTTGTTGCGAAAATACAGGAAATACTACTTTTTATCAGCGGTTTTCGTAGCAATCCGCAAAATCGCTTAGGGAACTAAACTTTATTTAAAAAAAAAAATGCGTGCTTTTGTTTTCTTACATATATGTTTATACATTTGCGGATTATAAACGCTTGAAATTAAACGTAAGTAGTGCATGTTAGTCCTTAGAATTGTTTTTAAATGTTAAAATAACTGTGCTTACCGCAGTGGGTTAACAGTTATGTAGATAACATTATTAAGATCATACATACATCGGAAAAGGTAGGTACTGTAGAGACCACAAAGGTCGCTCCCAATATTTGGATACGACTGGCAAGTTAGCAAGCATTCATATAAAAATAATATAATGACGTAGAATGTAATAGGGTAGTTGTGTGACAGACACAATGACATGTGAACTTGATTCGGTGCTCCTAATTAAACAAAGTTAACAATAAATAATAGTTATAATTTTCAATACCCTGATCCGGTACTGTGGAGGACAAGAGCCTCCACAGTACCATACCATGATTGGGTAAGATATAAAATTTTAACTCAACTTCAATACCACTTTTACCATACTTTAATAGGTACTCGAAGTTAAAAGCAGGATTCACTCGAAGTCAAACCACAGGAACTTCACAAAACAAAGTCCGCAGACGTAGTTAATCTGAACACTAAGCGCGCGCTAACACGGATCGTAATTACTAGCACTTTCCTATGCATGTATAAACATGCACTATGTTCATATTCACTGACAGCAGCTCACCCACGCTCGCACACGCTAGTAACTGTCATTATGTGGCCAGTCTCTGCGGGTTATGGTAGAACCAGAATATAGGTAGCATTCAAAATTAGAACCATGAACGCAAAACCCACAAAATCACCAAATTTTCGTATGAGCCTGTAGACAAGTTGCATTTTGACATTCGAATCGAGAAACGAATAGAACAAAATGTATGAAAATGACACAAGCTTTCGACAAATCGGGCTGTCATTAATGTCATTTCCATACATTTTGTTTCTATTTGTTTGTAGATTCGAATGTCAAATTGCAACTTGTCTGGGCCCCCACTCTGTTTTGTTCCATTCATAATTAAGCAAGAAACAAGCAAAGGAAACTGAACTTATACAGCCAAGACATATCAACTTTTTTCAGTGGAAATCCCGGTAACAAAACGGAGTTTGAATTTGTACCCGGTAATTGGCAATAAGGTCTCCCATGTTGCAAAGAACCTAAACATGCTGAACTGTGGGGGTACATAAGTACACCTCTGCCTAACCCTTCTGGAACTACAGGCGTGATAATAATATGTATGTTTTCTTTTCAAATCAATATTGTGGCTGAACCCTAAGGCGTGTCTCCATTTACCATTGATTACCGCCAGCACTTAATCGGGAAACTTCGGTTGACATCGGGTTTTTGCTCCGTCAATCACCATTAGATATTATTAGGTGGGGCAATAAAGGATTTTGGGTAGGGCTGCCCCAAGATCGTTGCCATTCTCAGTTGTTTTATAAATTTTCATGTTTATGACAGTCTAAATAAGGATTTAAACAGTGGTATTTCTGTCATTTCAAGTCATAAGTAAATGCAGCGAGGAATGATTATTCTATTGTTATGTTAACTGCAACTAAAATCGAACTTCGTAGATTTAGCAATTTATTAATATTCGCCTTGCTGTAAATAGGTTTGTTGCACCAATAATCTGCACTGTTCAGTGATCAATTTACAAATCCAACTCATTATAGATCAGAAACTAATTATCACTACCTACTTCGTGAACCATTCTTCGTCGACCAACATCCAATTTTTAGATAACTTCCTTGTGTCACGATCATGGGACTACATTATTCACGGTTATATATATTTTTTTGATATATTAATAACGTAGCAACCCTACCATTCATAATTAGTTTCGATACCTCTTTGTCTTCAGTAGTGACGATTTCTGCGTCACTTGACAAGGGTCTGAAACGCTATCGATATTGCGGACAAATGTAAACAAAAAGGTCGAATGATACACAAATACCATCACGCCTGTATTCGCCTAAGGGTTAGGCAGAGGGGAACTAATAAACTCTGCAGAATTTCTGCATGAATTAGGTCCCATGTTATAATAATAAGCGTGCCTGGCCGGACACGAATTTTGTCCAAGCCGCTGATGAGATCTTCCTAAGGAAAATGACATTGCTCGACCTGAAAACTGAGAACTATTCTAATTTATTTTATTCAATTAGTAATTTCATAACTTTGATTTATATACATGTACCTACTTGTTACAGACTGTACTTATCACCTATGTACTTATAATAACTAAGCAAGTAACGGTTTATTCTTCTTCTTCTTCTTCGGGTGCCTCTCCAATTACTGAAGGTTGGCCATCAACTTTGAATATTTCTCCCTGTCTTTGGCGAGGTGGAACAACTCAGCAGCGCTCGTGACTCCGGTCCATTCGCGAATGTTCCGTAACCAGGATTTTTTTCTTCGGCCAACACCGCGTTTTTCGGCTACTTTGCCCATCATTATAACTGTTTATTGCTACTATACAATTATATTTGTATGTCTATAAAACAAAACACAGCGCATTTGATTACTAATTAAGACCGTAACACCTATGTTTTACAAATGAATAAATGATTCTGATTCTGATGTAAACCCTCAGCTTCTTAGAAGCAGATCAGTGTTTAAATTTTACCCGGCTAGTAGGCTTGACATCTTTTTTTCTTCCTCCCCTTGTCCCAATATATTTGAGGTCGGCGCAGCCTATCCTTTTCCTCTATTTATCCCTATTAGCCGTCACCTGCTCATTCACTCCCTTTTCCATCATATCGACCTTAACACAATCCATCCATCTTTTCTTTGGCCTTCCTCTATCCCTCCGTCCTTCTTCATTCAATGTCATCACTCTTTTAGTCACATGCGTTTCATCCCTCCTTATTACGTGCCCATACCAAGACAAACGATTCCCCTTCAACTTATCCGTCACTGGCGCCACTTTCATACTTTCTCTAATATACTCGTTCCTTATTTTGTCCATTCTAGTCACTCCACACATCCATCTTAACATTCTCATCTCCGCCGCATGTAGTCTTCCTTCATCCGTCATCTATTGAGACCTAAAACATACGGGTTGAGGATCACACACTGCCTATTCATTCAGGTATTAGAAGTATGATGGTATGTAACAGGGAAATTATCAGTGTATTGCGTACATAGATAAAAATGGCCGTGACGACTCTAGATACATATTCTGTGCAATGTTTATTATTCCTATCGATTTTAATTGTACACTATAATAATGTATTGTCTTTATCTTTATTCGCCTAAGGGTTAGGCAGAGAGGAACTAATAAACTCTGCAGAATTTCTGTATGAATTAGGTCCCATGTTATAATAATAAGCGTGCCTAGCCTTTATGGGACCCTGTTTGATGCAGTGCTGATAATTATGAAATATTTTTTTCTTAATATTTCATCTTTAATGTTATTGTACTGTATCAAATAAAATTTTCTTTCTTTCTTTCAGTAGTGTGTAGTGTGTTTCCTATATCACTGACGCGGCAAACGACTCGCAGGCCCCCTGGAGGCCTAGCGAAGCGGCAGTCTAACGTTCGGAACGAATGGAAACAAAATGTATGAGAATGACATAAGCTTTTGACAAATCTGACGTTTACAAATGTCATTCCCATTTTGTTTCTATTCGTTTGTCGATCCCATCGTTAGATTGATACTTAGCTAGACCCGTTATCCAGAATCTTAAGACAGCCAATGTGAATAACCGTGATACCGCCAAACTGAAGATATAGAGTTCGAATTCGAATCCGTGTTTGACCGTGAATGTCCGAGGTCGAATATTTCTTTTACACAATTTTTCGCTTTAAGTAACAACTTCACACGTAAATTTTTTTTTATAATGTCACTTTGATTAGTGAGATCGAATAACATTTGAAGTCTTCATCAAAGATGCGAGAAAAACTATTCCTAAAAGAAATTTAATTGAATCATGGGCACCTTACAAGCTAACTCCGATATATGTGTGCGTGCGCTATTAATTGCACAGGGGCCCTAAACAAGTTACAATTTTACATTCAAAATGACATTAGTGACAGCCCGATTTGTCAAAAGCTTGTTTTCCGTAGATTTTGTTTCTATTCGTTTATCGATTCGAATTTCAAATTGCATCTTGTCTAGATCCCCAGATGAGTTGAATTATCTGAAACTTTATTCGGAACTTCGCAGCGTAGAAAATATACGTAATGATACATATCCTTACTTGCCTCTATGCTGATTTTATATATATTACAGCTCGCATTCTCACCAAAAAATAAATACAAGAACATAATAATATATAATATGAAGAACTAAATTACTTTGCGTTATACGGGCTATAAAAATGATAGATGTTTGTATCACGAAGTTCTTGCCTGCGGGTGTGATCCCGTGGCCTACTGAAGTGTGTGACAATCTTTATTGCGTGGTCCCTTGCAAACACAACCTGATAATAATGTTGCCGACTCTTCATATAAGAGTAATACGTGTGTCTTGATATCTATACTATCTATACCTACTAATATTATAAAGAGGAAATATTTGATTGGTTGTTTGTTTAAATTGAATAGGCTCCTAATTTGAAAAATTCTTTTATCATTAGAAAGCTACATCTTTATAGAATAACATAGGCTATAATTTATAAGACATACCCACACCACACGTGACACGGGTGAAGCCACTGGCGGAACGCTAGTTTGTTATATTTATTATAACGCTAGGTTGTTATATTTATTATAACGCTATTTTGTTATATTTATTATAACGCTAGTTTGCTATATCTATTATATTGCGCTAGTTTGTTATATTTATTATAACGCTAGTTTGTTATATTTATTATAACGCTAGTTTGTTATATCTATTATATTGCGCTAGTTTGTTATATTTATTATAACGCTAGTTTGTTATATTTATTATAACGCTAGTTTGTTATATCTATTATATTGCGCTAGTTTGTTATATTTATTATAACGCTAGTTTGTTATATTTATTATAACGCTAGTTTCTTATATTTATTATAACGCTAGTTTGTTATATTTATTATATTGCGCTAGTTTGTTATATTTATTATAACGCTAGTTTGTTATATTTATTATAACGCTAGTTTGTTATATTTATTATAACGCTAGTTTGTTATATTTATTATATTGCGCTAGTTTGTTATATTTATTATATTGCGCTAGTTTGTTATATTTATTATATTGCGCTAGTTTGTTATATTTATTATATTGCGCTAGTTTGTTATATTTATTATATTGCGCTAGTTTGTTACATTTATTATAATGCTAGTTTGTTATATTTATTATTTATATTGTTATTGTACTAGCTTTCCATCTGAGCCTTAGCGATTTCTATGGTTTCGGAGTCTATTCAAATGAATAAACAACCAAATCTCTTTATAATATTATTAGTTCAGAAGTATAGAGAGAGTCATTAATATTGATAGCTAAATAGATAAACGAACCATTATACCATTTTATTATGTTACAAAATACAAAACTATGTTATCAGGCTCAAGGAAAACGCGGAAACATACATAAAAAGATATAAAGGCGACTCAGTTATCATAGTCTGAATAAAATACAAAAATATCACTCATATATGAGGAAAATGATGAAGATCAGTAACGTAGAGATCAGAAAAAGCAACACATAAAAAGAAATGTGTTATGTTTTTTTAAACGAATTCTTCTTTTTTTAAATTGCTCAGTAGAATACACAGTTCAGAAGGGTTAGGGCCTGTTCCACTAACTCTGGATATCCGCTAATTGCCAGATAAATAAAAAAATAGAACAAAAATTGTATGACATTAGCTGGTCATTAACGCCCCAGGTCATTAACGGAAACTTACTGAAAGGTGGTGAAACAGGCCCTTATTGTCGTAAATAAATGACATAATTACAAAAAGATTATCGAAATAATATTCCATAATCAATTGAAAAAATTATATTCTGCTATCATTAATGGTCAAGTTAAGCATAGATGTACTAATGTACACCCAGTTCTTTGGTATGTTTAGGTTTCATGTGGTGGTGGGCACAAATCCAGACTGCAAGCTACTACTACTACTGGGAATTTCACAGAAATCCCAACGGCTTGCAACCAGAACCAGAACCGGACCCAGAACCTTTGCAACGAGGCAGTCAATATAGAATATTAAAAATGTTTAAAAAAAAATGAACCCGAATGATCAAAACGCAATATTCTATTTTTAAAACATATTTTTATGTCATAGGTCATAGTTTAAAAAAATAATTCACCTTTTATGCCTCTCATAAAGAATTTGTTTTACATTGTTCCATTTATAAAATTAAATAAGTAAAACCTGTCCACACAATTCGTACAGCATATACAGCCTTTTTAGTATGTAAACGTCACCTTCTTAGGAATATAATTACTTTTCGGAACTCAAATACGTTTCCTTGGCTCAAAATTGTTTGTGTTCATATAACTTTATGTGTTCCGCGGTACATATTCCGCGTTTTCTGTATTTTAAATGACATCTCCCGCGTCAAAGTTTTTATGATTTATTTTCTTCTAAACGTCAGGGGAGGTAAACATTTTTCTCTTTGCTTTCGTACCTACATTACTTTGTTGAATGTGGTATACCTCCGTGGAAGGTGGTGTTATTCTTGCGTATGTTTAATATATTTGTATGTACCGTGACACCATTTTGTACTATATAAGAAGTCCTGGCTTGTCTGTGTTATAATAGTCGACTAGGAATTGCGCTCAGTTTAGCTTTGG
Source organism: Acronicta psi (assembly GCA_946251955.1). Lineage (NCBI taxonomy): Eukaryota > Metazoa > Arthropoda > Insecta > Lepidoptera > Noctuidae > Acronicta > Acronicta psi. The sequence goes on along the minus strand of OX276469.1, from coordinate 12,668,445 downwards.
CATTAGGCTCGCCCCTATCACACGAGACCTAAACAAGTAAACATACTGGCGAATTGCGGGAGTACACATTTGCCGAACCCTTTACTTAGTGCCAAGGTCTTCATTATCATCAGCATTTTTTTTATTGTTTTCGAATAGGTCAATATTTATTTTCAATACTATTTTAATTTCACATAATTTATTTTCTTAAATTTTTCTTTTCAAGAAATCAGTATTAAAAAATAGGTGCCCACCGATATCCAGTAATACCAGGGTCGGTGGTGATACCTAGAGCGAAACCTACTTACAATGCGAAATAAAAATAAAATAAAATTACTGTCATCTAAAAAATGGGTTTCTAATTCATTCTCTAGAAATTTAAAAATAATTTCATTTTACGTTTAAAATAATATCCCATCCAAATATATCGATTTGCGAACTCCTACAACAATCCAAAGAAAGACTTTTTAAGAACAGGAATTTCGAAGAATATCGAATGTTTTCAAGACGTATTCTTAATGCCCAGGAGGGACATTCGTTCTCCCGCCGAACCGCACTTACAGTATGTGATTTGCCGTTCCGTGAAAAATACTTTCAAAAGGACCATTACGTACGTAACTTTTAGCCATAATATAAGTACATAAATAAAATGTCCTTGAGACAAAATATAGGTATTATTACTGCGATAACATAACACATACCATATTGCTTGTATTCCTCGACGGGTTAGGCAATGGTGTACTCATGTACACCCGTGCATGTTTAGGTTATGTATCTAATATAGGGCGAGCTTAATGCTATTAACCGGGCACTAATATAAAGTCCCGAGTTGTTACTAAAAATTTCACAGAAAACCCTAATAAAATTATGCTCAGCTCGGGTATCGAACTTAGGAACTCTAGCTTAGCAGTAAAAAAGTAACAGACATCTATAAATTTTAGTTCACTCAATCACACCAACAACAAAAAGATTTTATGTAACCAAACACACGATAATCACAAATACTGTGATACCTATTTGGAAATATTTGGTTCACTTCAATTTATGGAGGTAGGTATTTGTCACGGGCAAACAAAGCATTATTTACTGACTCAACACAATCAAACCCTCACCAATTGGAAAATATTGTTTCAAAAAGAAAAGCTCTTATTGAAGCAAACATTACAAAATTGTCTGTTTTATAAAGTATAGCTTTCCGCCAGTGGCTTCGCCCGCGATGGTCTTGATAACTTTTGTCCCCCGTTTGTGCAACATTTTGCATTGCTACTCTTCTCCTATTAGTTGTAGCGTGATGATAACATCACGCTTCACGCACGCACGTAGCTTATAGCCTTCCCCGATAAATGAGCTATTTAATACTGATAGATTTTTTTAAATCGGTCCAGTACTTTTTGAGTTTATTCGTTACATACAAAAATACAAATCTTTCCTCTTTATAATATTAGTATAAATAGTATAAGTAGAGAAATATAGATATACTTAGATTATTCAATTATTCAATATGAGGTATTATTTAAGTAAAACTTGAACCGTCTAAGGTATACAAAAACCTAGTATTTATTACAATACCTGATTGAAAACGAACATTCAACGTATTATACCTAATAATAATCAATTCGCATTAGATAGATTTCCTTAATGTTACATTTGCTGATATTAAACTACGATTAATTATCGATCAAAACCAACCTACAAAGGCGTGGTAAATGGTAATTATGGCAAGATCCCTCGAGAAGAATGGCAATATCCCTGAGGACTAATAGCCTGATTCAATGTAAGAAGCCATTACGGTCAATAGTAGACCGACACCGACATAGTTACAGATATGGAACATAGATAACTGTATAGGTATTATTATATACAAGGTGGAAGGGACATCGACGCACAAACGTCGTGAAATGCCTCTTGTCTACGCCACCTTGTAGTCATGTTTGCGGGAATTCGAAGACTCCGACGTAATCCTAAGGATTTCTTTACAGCATAAAAAAGTACTTGATTAAATGAGCTACCAGAGACAAAGTTCAACACTGACAGTGGAAATATTAGCCTCCTTTTAGTTATTCTAACTTTGGGAGTACGACCAAGGACTTCACTGGAATTTTTCGTTGCTAAAAAATACAGACTTGTATTTTCATGTTTGGATAACTCTTTCCAGTTAGTCTTGGCAAAAAGTATCTAAAGTACGTTTTGTTTTTACTTGACTTGGCCACTTTTCATCATCATGTAGGTTACATTATAATTTACATTAACTATGGGTAGGATTATCTTTTTGTATTTTTTAAGCATTTTCCATGCTAAGATGACTAATTTTAATGAAAGAGAAAATCATAATTATAATTATCATCGAGTAGATTTTTTGCTTGATTAAAATATCTACTATTGTTAGGAGTGTTTAGTCCCTTTAGACCCTTCAGTCTAGGCAAAAACAATGTTAATCTATAGATACCTATACAAGGTGGACAGGACATCGACGCACAAACGTCGTGACAAGGTTTCACTTAATGTCAAAAATAAAATGACCTAGGTCATTCATGTAAAAAAATGATCGGTATTTACAGATACAGACATTTTTGAGCGCGCAGTATATTGCTAAAAACACTATTGCTATTATAACACTCCGCGGTGAACGTTATCGCGCGCGATTGTGTAGATAGAAATAATGTTTTTTTAGACGTTCTAGTAAAAAAAACTGCAGTAAAACTTGAAAATATTTGTGAAAAAAGTTACGGAAAAATTTAACGCAGGGGGTCCAGAATCATGTACTGAACTCATGGTATTCGGATGTGCGTCGATGTCCCTTCCACCTTGTATGTAAAAGAACAAAACAGTTAAAATTAAGTAAGTTTCAATAATATTAAATTTAGATTATAAACAGGACTTTTTTTGTCTTGTCTTGTCTGTACATTATGTAGTTACTAACGACATTGACAAAACCTTGTGACCGTGTTTTCCAGCAAATTAAAATTACTATTATCAGAATTTTGTTGACTTCCACGCGTTGAAATAATATTTCCAAATCATAATCATAATTATCTTCTCGAATAATTTAATGTGTCTGTCTGACATACACAACCTCAAGGCAGAAACAATCCGCGATTTTCAGCGCTATAAAAATACTAAAAAAACCTCACAACTTATCATGATCGTTCTCATAAGTACATGCAGTACGTACTCTATATATCTTTGGTAAACTAAAGAAAACAACATAACTCAACAAGTAGGTAGTGTAGCTCCCCAACTATTTGAAGTTCAGATCCATTCAATATATCACAATGAACCTTCTGAAAGAGTTTCCTATAGAAAATACAGTTAAAATATAAGACAGAAGACTTACAAAAATGTTACTGTAGGTTTTTGACTTCTTCGTGTTACCGAAAAGCAACTCAAACATACATGATACGTCAACATAAAGTTTTACAATAAGGTGTTAAAATATTTTTCTGAGCTTTATCGTCAGAAAAGCTGAACTGGGCTGGTCACAACTGCCGCATGTCAGACGAGTTGTGGGCAAAACACACTAAGTACTGAGTGAAGCCCAAACAACGTTAAAGATAACATGATGACAGACCCAAAATGAGGTGGCGAGACGATCTTGACCTTTATTGGAAGGATATAAGGAGATAAGAGGAGTGGATAGGAGAGTAGTAAAGCCTTTGCTCTCAGTAGGACGATAAAATCGCTGCATAAAAAAAGAAATTTGAACCTTCTCAACCTTTTCATAGTAGAATTGATTATATATTTTTAAAAGATATAATGGTTTAAAAGCATACTGATTGTCATATCTCCAGAGCCCTGATTATCTGATACGATCCTACATTTTACTAAAAGGATCAAGGAAATATCATCGACAGCCACTGATGAGGCAACGAACCCCTCCCAAATCCTGTTTATGTTTACGAAAAAAACACGTCAGCATATCCCTTTTATTTTACAACTCATCGATATGGGAAATTATGCGTGATGTGCAGGCCCAAGAGGTGCTCAAAAGATTATTTTCCCATACACCGTACTGCCTTTATATTATTTTCTCATCGCGTTTTGAATTTGGAATCTTTGAACCAAGTTGGAAATTGAACACAGAAGTGGACTTATTTTTTTGTTACTGTCCATAGAATTTTTCATACAGCCTAGTTCACGAGTGAACGTAAAACCTTATTAACCTATAATAGATATTGATTACGCGACAACACACATCTGTTAGGGTGTGGTTTCAATATAAGAATGTTATTGTCTCGTACCATAAAATGACCTCCCAATCATAATAGGAATATTGGTAGTAAAAAAACACTGTAACTACCTACCCAGGTACCCACTTAGAAACAAATGAGGTAGTTTTACTCACAAATTAGTACATAAGTGCATGGCTACAAATGAGATATTATAAACTTTGACATCGCTATTCTATTTTCAAATCTCAATATTGTTTCTCTCTCATCATGGGCATTGTCAATTTGACTTAAAATTGTTTTTTATTTTTACTTGATACTCTTATTTTTGTCGGGTATTCTCTTTCCCCAGAATTCCCACTATCTGGAATGACACCATGACGGCCTTCGCTTTTAACCCCCGGCGCAGAAAGAGGGGTGTTTATAATACGAAGTAGCAACTACTCAGTCTACTGAATAAAGATTCTTGATCCTATCTTATAAAGTGTTGTGGCATTTTCCAAATGAGAATTCGAATTCTCTTTAAACTATTCTATTTGTATAAATAGAATTTATTTATTTAGATAGGTCGTATAGAAAACACCATACACTTATTGTAGTAGTGTATTATACTGATGATACCAATGATATTATACATAATAATTATGTATAATATCATTGGCCATACCCATATATTATATGGGAATAAACATGAAAGTAGAATAAATTCTGTGGAAATGCGTTCGTTGCGAAGTCGGCATGTGCAGTGTAACTTGGAATGATAGATTGAGAAATAAGACAACTTAGCGGTTTAAAAGACGATTTATAGTGACACGGATTGAGAAGAATATGCTAAGATGGTTGGCACATCTTGGGAAAGCGACTAACAAAAAATTATAAGGCGAATGTCAGTGGTACCACCTGGAACGCCCTAGAAAGACATACCTACACCGAAATTAAAGGTGAGATCTAAAGGGTATTTTAATCTATGGTGAGGTCCTTCAAAAAGGTCAGGTGCGTAATTCAAATTCAAAATATTTTATTTCAATTAGACCATATAAATAGGCACTTTTGAATTGTCAAACTAGTTGCACGGTTCCAAAAAGTGGGACTTATGGAGAAGAGCCGGCAAGTAACTCCATAGATACTCTTTTAAAAAAAATATAGGCAAGTAACAATAAAATTTTGTGAAGAATAGTATGAGTATAATGCAGTATGATGTGTATAACAAAAAATAAACGTAGTACTTGCAATCTGCGTGTGTGTATGACAAGATGTACAAAATTGGACAAATTTATTGCATACTTCTTTTAGAAGCTAGTGTTAGTCATTAATTTCTACCTACCACAATGGAAATTATTTTTAAACAAAAAACTAGTGCTTCCAGGTGGTCCCATATAATCATCAAAATCGGTTTACCCAGTCGAAAGTTCTGAGAACACATAAAAAAAGTACAGTCGAATTAACCGAACCTCCTCCTTTTTTTTAAGTCGGTTGAAAAAGCGTGAGTGTATGTATTTAACAGTTAATCAAATGAAAGTATTTTTAATTTATATCAAAAATTACACTGGTAGGTACACGGTTCTTCTTAATTAAAATTTATAATATTCATAAAAAATACTTGAGACATTTTACACAACACCATCTAGTCATAACCGCTACCATTACCATACCTAGACAAGTAAGAATACTTACAGTTCTCGCCAAACTTATTGTCCGGGTTGAAGTTGGCACGAGCTAAATTTAACCCGGCCTAAAAATCGGAGAAACAAAAATTATAGAATTGTAATAAATAGAAACGAAAGTTCAAGTCGTAGGCTGTCGTTTTAAATCATTTTAATCCAATATTTTTCAATCTCCGATTTTTACGGCAGGGTTAAAGTTAGATCGTACTAACTTCAACCCGGACAATAAGTTTGGCGAGAACTGTATGTATATACATTAATTATAATAATCGGTGCGTTTTGAAAAGCATTTTTTCCAACGTAGGATTCAGACGGACGCAAAACAAATGAAGTCGTCAGACAAAGTTGAAAATAAAGTGCTCTAGCCTCAATATTGGTTCGAAATCTAAAAAACCCAGCTTTATTGTCCATGTAATGTGCGACATACAAAACTTTGGTAAAAGAAAACCCAACAAAAGTTTTACAACATCAATTTACGTGTTTCAGCCTTTAGCATTCTAATTCCCGGGGGAAAGGAGCGTTTTAAAAGTTTGCGTTTTGTCAAATCACTGCTGAAAGTCTCTATTGGAACTTTACACCTTTTTGGAAAAACCTCATGGATACCACATAATATAAGTACCAGCTAGGTACTTATAGAGGCAGCAGGGTAAATAAATAAATAATATCTTGGGACATTTTTTTTTACACAGCACCATCTAGACCCAAACTAAGCAGAGCTTGTACTATGGGTACTAGACAATGGATATAATACTTATATACTTTTTTTTTGTAAATACATACTTATAATATATAAGAAACACCCAGACAAACACAAACACCTAACTTCATCGCATAAAATATTTGTGTCTTGTGGGAATCGAACCCACGACCTCGTGATCAGCAGTCCGGTACTCGAACCACTAGACCACAGACGTCGTCGAAATGGGTACCTATGTCGTAATCATACCGATTAGTACTGCATTTGCCTTCCCTTGCATTGCATGGGATCAGTTCGTCACCACAATGACGGTCGGTACCTTATACCTAGACAACGGTAACGAACGCGTGTATACCTTTTTCTACAGTACGGAAAATCGTCATTGTCTGCGGAGCAGGCTATTTAAGGGTGACTTAAAACTACCCTTACCTGCCCTGCCTTCCACAGCATGCTAGAGAGTTAGCCAGAGGAGTACTTACATAAGTAGAGACACTCGCTACCTACATTAGGTCACAAATCCAAAGTCCAGCTACTAAGCTTTTTTGTATTGTAGAATCTAATAATACTGCACGACCTTGGCGGGTCTAAAGAATCTTGCTATGTTGAAGTCAACTCTTGCTTCAAATGACCCATCTTTAGATCTTGTGACCAGAAGTTCACAAGACCTAAAGATGGGCCTAGGTCGACTAATAGTAAGTTTTTGAGAGTAAGAGTGATTTTAAAATCTTTAGGTCAAAATCCTTTCTGTAGGCATTTTGTCATTTATAAGTACAAAAAAGAATAAAAGGAAAATTCCCTTCGAAATTAAATTTCTTTAAGTGTACATTATTCTGTGTTTAATGTGTATTGAAAATGCAAATACGTCATAAACAAAAAGAAATAAACAGACGATATACTCGTCAATAAAAAAGAAATCTATGTTTTACAACCATCATTAGCGACAAGTTCGTTCGAATTTTGACTTCTGTCAATTTCCGAATTTTCGCATCCTATATTCACATTTGAAAACATAATTAGCGAATAATATGTAGCAGAAATTCTCCCAAGACAGTACATAGGTATTATTAATTCATCTAATTTAATAAAAACTAAATTTCGTACATACCCGCACTCGAATCCAGAATAATGAGAAAAAAACTCACAAAAAATCACAACACTGTAAATCCCACAGACACAACGTCACACAATGCTAATGATACTAATAAGATTATTAAAAACACAGCGTAGGTAATTCAAATTAGGAACTGATGCGATGTTTTTTAAATATTCGCGGTAAAGCCAAGGCGTGGATTCCGTACAGCCGCCGTGGCGGTAGGCGTCCTAACGTTGATAACTCGCGTCGCTCACTGTTCCTCGCGCACCGCTCGCGCTGTTTTCACACAATACTCGCTTTTCTGAACCGTCCGTTGCAATCTCGCTGACGCTATATGCATAACAACTGTTGCTTTTGCTTCACATGAAGCTTCAAAAGCACTTTTCAGGTAATATGCTGCTTTTAATTCAGTGTAAGTAGATGCGTATATCTTGCCGGTACTCATACTAGAAGTCAGAACTATGGTTGGTTTAAGAAAAGCTTTTAATTTTACTTTTAGTGAAAATCTTATTTAGTTCGTCTAGCGTAACTGCAGTTTTAGTTCCATCATGTTTAGATTGCCTACCATTTCGTTCAACAATTGTTGATCGAAGGCCAACCATAATAATTATATTCTTTTGATTGGTTTTCGAAATTTTTAGATCTCTGACAAATGTTTTTTTTTAAAGTTCTAACAATAGAAAAACTGTTCAATGACAGAAAATGAAGGCATATTTTTTTAATAAATCATCTAATTAGTAACGGTAACAAATTATTTTGATTATTATATTTGAAAATAACTTGTAACACTCAGATAATTAGTTATGCATCTCTCATCTCATTTTTATCTCAGAAAAAACCAAGACATGACTTTACGGCAGAGTGTCGGACTCATATCGGTTATAAACTTCACTTGCTCTTTGCCGACCGTAACCGTATTTGCCTCCCGATCCTAGTATCTAGTTATGTGACCTGCTCACGATTCACAGCCATACTGTACTGACTGGGCATGGTAGGAAGTTACTAAGAAAATTAGGGCCTCTTTTATTTAAAAAATTGTATGAATTTTTCTTGAATGGGATCTTATCCGGGGGTGGTGAAACGTGCCCTTAGTTAGGTAATCATTTAATCAACTACAACAGTCCCGCCGCTTCTAGATACCCAAACTATATTCTATTAAAAACAAGACATTGAACACGCTTAAAATGCGTAGATTATTTTTAACTGAACAACAGCGGAAACAAGGTGCGTGTAAAACTCGCCTTCTCCCCTTAGAACATAGATCTTATAATAATCTGTGTAACCCAATTTTACGCGTTACTACACGTAAATTAGCGACGGAACCCAGGTGTTGCGTGTCGAGTGCGTGGCGGAGCTTAGTGTTGCCAGTGGACAAGAAATATTGTCCCAAGTTATTGTAGGCACAGGGTTAGTATCTTCAAATACGATTTATGATTCTGAGGGCCTGTTTCACCACCTCTGGATAGCCTAACTGCCGAATAAATTCACAAATCGAACAACATTTGTATGAAATTATCTGCCAGCTAATTGAAGGGGATCAGGCTCTGAATGTGGTTTGATTTAAAAATTATTTTCATAATGTGTACTTAAACCATTTAGTAATTGTTTGCATTTTAATCGTTTCGTAATGGTATATAATAACTTATTTAGCCAGCTAGCTACTTAAATAACTTGTCTGTCTTGCATTTTCTTCATGTAATTTAGTTATGTTCGCATGTTCATAGAATATTGTTAAAAAGCGAAGAACCTACCATTAGCCGTACAATTACCTATATACCAAACTTTTCCCTTCTAATATGTTGGCGTACTGCTATATTATTTCTAGATAAATATATAGTTTTCTAGCAAAATATATAATTAAATTTTTTATTTTTTTTTGCTTAATAAATATTCATTGCAATGTTTTATCAGTTTATTAATTTTATTACACTTTCAGTGTCCTACATATAAAGGTATATTTTCACAATAGCAACACTACAAGCGTAGTGATTGATGTTTTCCCGCCAAAAAGAATTACTGGCCGCAGTTTATGAATCATGGCCGACATGTTTTACATAATAACGCCTTTTTTCCACCGCGATCGAAATAAAAGATCAAAATAAACATCCTATCAACACACCTTTTGGTTTATGAGTTTGTCAGGATGTTAATCACGGTAACAGTTGCCAACAGATAAAATGTTTAGGCATTTTTTTAGCTATTTAAAAATGTGTCTATTTTGCTACAAAACCTCGATCCGTGGCTAATCCAGTAATCAAGGTAAACTCGACTTACTTAAATTATAAGCGTTAAGATTTATAGACAACATTTTTAAGCAATGTAACAAGTTTTTTCTGCAACTTCGCTCATGTCAAGTTTGAACCCCGTTGTAATTGTTATTCTGTTATTCGGGGCGGAGACAAATCCAACAAATCAAATGAAAATCGGTTCAACAGTTCTGGAGTTATACAATGTGTTAAGAAAACCCTGTCAGACCCGTGAAGGTATTATTAGGTATATATTAGATTACATGTAAGTAATCGTTCTCAGTTTTCAAGTAAAAAAATATTCCGAATAAAAGTTTTTTTTTAAACAATGAAACTTAGATAAATAACTACTAGGGTAATCGTCACAGGTGCCTAATATACCATACCACGGCAGGTTATAGTTTTGTCACATTCAAGAAAATTGCTAGATTTTGGGTAATTTTGGTAACTATCTTTTTTTATTTTTTAAATTACAAGTTATTTTTAGTGAAGGAAAAAAACTAATTTTGGTAATTTTTGTACAAAAATCGTGAATTTATAACATACCATGCCTATGTTAACCCAGAGGTTCGGCAGAGTTGTCATTACGAGTGTATTGATGTACCCACATTTTTCCGGTATATTTTGGTCTTATGCTGTAAGAGTTGGGTCGCCCTCAATTATTGGTCACAGAGAATTTCCTAATAATTATAAAAATCGGATAAAACTTTGCCCTACCAAAAAAACCAGCAACTACTTAAATAAAAATAAAGCTGTTTAAAAGTTGATCTAATAAGTTGCTTAAATTCCGCTTCTTGTAAACTGAAGAAATAGGTCACCGAAGTACTCGTAAGGAACGGACCGACAATCCGAGATACCTAGGTAGCTACTCAGCAATATTTGAGTTCATTGGTTGGAGCAAGATCTGGATCTGCGATTGCAACTTTGTTTACTTCGGATTCCGATTTAAATCGATTAAATACCGAGTGTTAAGTGACAAGTGCGAACAGTGCAATACGCGCTGAAGTTTGCCGCAAGAAGCAACTTACGCATCCACTTCTCATTGCTCTTTCACGCGAAGTACAGTTTACGGAATGCTTTTGACATTTATGATCTAGAATATTCTAGACACTTTTGTTTAAGTATTATTATTATTATGTTTACCGAAACTGTGCATGCTGTGTTAGCCTGTAAGTAATTGTTGCACTTATAAAGATAAATTATTGTTTTTATGTTTGTAAATGATCTGGTGTAAACAATTGTTGGCTAGCCAAATAAATAAATAAAGTATAATCGCTTAGGGCCGATTTTTTCATCGCCAAAACTTTATCGAATTGTTGACAGTTTTTCTATACAAAATCTGTCAAACGTCAATTTTATTCCTCAACTAAAGATTGAAAAATCAGCCCTTACAGAAAAAAAAAGTATTCATCAGTCTAGTGGTCGTAAGCGCAACTGCTACACTAGAGGTCCTGGGTTCGATTCTCAGCTCAAGCACTGTTATTGGGATTTTCTGTCAATACAGTATGTACAGTGCGAATTGCTCTTTGTGGAACTCGCAGCCGGATTCTTTGTTCCCCGAGACTTATAATTTGGATGTCTTCAAGACGATAGTGAATCGTTTCTTCTAGGCAAGCGCGCTCCATCGTAGACCACTTCGATGCTTAACATCAGGCGAGTTGTGTTGTTTTATCGTTTTTGAGTTGGGTTGGTTGAATCAATGGAAAACATTTTTGTCCTACTTAGGTACATCTTATTTAAGCACCGCTCTGTCTAAGCTTTCGAGAGTAAAAACATGATGGTAACTACGTCACATTGTGTTGCGTGTCATCACACCCAATACACAGATTTTAACTCTCTATGACGATTATAAGTACTCCAATAATTTCATTTCACGTCGAAATATTTTGTTGGAACGCCAACGGCAGGAATTTGTTATCACAAAATATTGATTTCTAAAGTAAATTGACCGTGGAGGGATTTAGTGAGGTGAGAGGTGAGAGGAGGGGTAGCAAGCGAAGTAGCTACTCGTGTAAGTAGCCGACGAAACAGTTAAAGTAAACAAAGAAATTGTGACTGACTGATCTATCAACACAGCTCAACGGATTGGGCTGTGCACACTGGTAGTAATTATGACGTAGAAATCTATAAAAACGGATTTTTAGGAATGCAGCCTTTAATGGTTAGGTACAGCTTACTGTGCCTCGACCATGAGTTTTTCTCACTAGACTCGCTAGCAACGCCGTAAAATATTTGTATGGAAAACCGTCGCAGCGCCTCTAGCGGTTACGTAAGGAACTAAAATCTGCTATGAGATTACAGCGTTTCGATGCGTAAAAAACCTATCGAAAGTCATTCGATAGAACTCATGGTTCTATCGAATTACAGGGCTTAAAACTTGACGCGACCAAAGCCAGAATTTCATTGAGAAACACTGCTCGAGGTTTAAATTGAACCCTGTTCCTCTAGCGTAGCAATCGCGCTTATGGCCATTTATAGTCTAATGAAGTTTTTTCTTCTAATAAGCATAAAGTTACGAATGAAAGACTGTCATATAAATACTCTATGCAAACCCAACTGAGGGGCTATACAGGTTGCATTTTGACATTCGAATCGACAAACAAAATGTATGCAAATGACACAAGCTTTCGACAAATCGGGCTGTCACTAATGTCATTTACATACATTTTGTTTGTCGATTCGAATGTCAAAATGCAACTTGTCTAGCCCCCCAGGTCCAACATTGGCGCTCTGCATTCTATTTTAAAAATGTTGTTGATGCACTGTGGCGTTTTAGGGATGTCACTCGCTTAAAACGAGGTTCCGTCGTGTCGGCTTATGGTAAGCTTTCACGCGTCACTGCTTCTACAGGCCAAACTCACAACACCAAAGCGGTGATAGCTTGATGTCAACGAGTAATTTTACAGTGCGGGTTAGCTGAATAACTGACGACCCCGAAAGTGCAGCGTAGCAACAGCCATAATTAAATGATGACATGAAAAGTAGAACTTTAGAGACAAGACAATATTTTTTTAACTATATAGGTACCATTTCCTAACTGACGCCCTTTGAGCCTCTGAAAAGAAAAACCGAATCAAACTCAGAGAATCATGGTCTCTTAATAATACAATAATAACCTTATATATTAGGACTAGTACCGACGAACTGTGCACACTTCTGCCGAACCCTTCAGGGAATACAGGCATGTTAATATGAATACCATACCATCACGGCTGTAGTGCCCCAAGGGGTAGCCAGAGGCGTACTACTGTACACCCATATTTCGCCGGTATGTTTAGGTCCCATGTAATAGGGGGCGAGCCTATTGCCATCAAACAAATCTCAATTCTGCTACTGGGAATTTCACGGAAAAACCCAACAACACTTTGCTCGACCCGGGTTTCGAAGGCAGTAGGTACCTCTAGCGTAGCAGCTTGAGACCACTAGACCAACAAGGCAGTCTCTATGTTATGTAATATTTTAGAATGAATACACCTTTTTGCATTGATCCCTTCCAACTATTATATACCTACGGAACAAGCCTGCTATTGATATAACAAACCAATTAAATCTATTTCCACGTAGTCTTAATCTAAGAGCTTCTCGAACAGATTCTAAGAACCAATTAAGTTAAATGGAACATTCTAGTACCTACTGGTAGTATTCTATGGAAATGTTTAATCCAAATACCTACATTATTGTTACAAGAATGTTCTAGCAATCAAATCTGAGCGACACCGATTCACGATTTACCTTGATTCTAAAATTAATTGAAAGTTAAATTAAACTGATTGACGTCAGTTATTTCCCCTTTAAATGCGGACTGAAATTGATATTGCTTTCTGGGATAGCGCAACGAAATATAATTTAACAGTTTTTAGCGATCAAGTAAGTATTACTGGAGTAAAAATCTTAAGGCCTCATTCTATCCTATTCATCCTAGGGCCTTTCATCTCAAATTCTTTTTGATTCACAATACTTAACATATTTTTTCACATTTTCGTGATCGCTACGTAATAAGCCTAATACCCACTCCGACAGTCATGTTTATAAATAACTTTGTCACCAATTTCGTTTTCTTTTGTATGAGATTCGATAAAAATTATATCGAAGTATTGCGTGCTGTAGAAAGCGTAGCTTTTTTCATTTATAATATACTAGCTTCCCGCCAGCGGCTTCGCTCGCGTGGTCTTATAATTTTTTCCCCGTTTTTGCAACATTTTTCATTACTACTCCACTCCTATTAGTCGTAGCGTGATGATATATAGCCTATAGCCTTCCCCGATAAATGGGCTATCTAACATGGAAAGAATTTTTCAAATCGGTCCAGTAGATACTTTTTGAGTTTATTCGTTACATACAAAAATACAAATCTTTCCTCTTTATAATATTAGTGTAGAAAAATTGGATTAAATAATTTCTTTTTAAAATATACAATGCCACTTACATGAAAATATTGATTAACATTTTAGTGGTCACCGAGTGCAATCGGGTCGTGAAAAATGTTCAATTGGTAAAGTTAATTGAGAACAGACACAGCAGCTCCAAACTTTTAGGAGCTTGTACTATGGGTTCTACAGACAATGGATATAATACTTTTTTGTTGTTAATACATAAGTAAGTACTTATAATACAAATAATACCTACCTCATAACAAGACCTTTTTATGCAATGTGAGGCAACCCTACCAATGCAACTTCTCAACGTTAACCTCTTGCGTTCTTTATATAATATTCTTGAAGCTTGTTTTTATTTTTTGTCTCTGTCACCGGTGGACGGCACGATCGCGATTTGAATTAAAATTTTGCTCAGAAAATGATACGTTATATTGAAGGTTCCTTACATTTTCTTTTATGAATATTTTCTGGAGATTGCAAAGAAAAATTGTTTTATAAATAACATAAAGACTTGGCCACTAATGATACTCATGAAAGGAGAGCTCTGCTGAAGAGCTGAAGGGCATTTTATAAGTCAAAATAGGAGCTTTTCCTTAAAATGTTTGCTTTTATTGTAATAACATAGTCTAGCTAGAATAACATAAATGACATACTAAGTACCTACAATTTTTTTTATGTTCACTTGTCGTTTAACGTGACCTAAAATCTGCGTTAGAATGTTTGTATTTTAATTAATTTTAGTGGTCGTAATGTATAACTGCTGCGCTTAAGTTAGATTCGAGTCAAACAGTGTTATGGGATCTTTTTATATTTTTGGCAGCAGTTCGCCTTATGTATCATTGATGCCAAACATAATTATGGTGAACTGTGAATATAAGTACACATTACATAAGTATACCTCTGCCTCCCCTTGGGGAAAATAGGCGTGCTGGTAAGATGTACTTTTACAGTTAAGAGTCTGCCAGGGGGGCCAGACAAGTTGCATTTTGACATTCGAATCGACAAACAAAATGTATGTAAATGACATTAGTGACAGCCCGATTTGTCGAAAGGTTGTGTCATTTCCATACATTTTGTTCGTCGATTCGAATGTCAAAATGCAATTTGTCTAGCCCCCCAGGTCTATACACGATGGAACTTTATTAGCCGTTAAATACAAACTAAACTTAAAAAAAGAATTCGATACAGGCTGAAGAAAATCGATTGAATTTCCTTCATTCGAAATTCGAATTCGCTTGCTTATGCGGAACAACGCACGAATTTCAAGTATTTTTTTGCTATAGAGTCCCCATAGCAAACTTTTGATTTGGAAAAGTTTGCCGACAATTTTGGTACGTCTACGTGATTGGTAAGGGTGAAATTGAAATAACTTACTGTTGTTTTGGTATTACTTTTAAGGTACATAATCAACATTCACCTAGTTTTTATCAATATTTTTTGGTCTGCCTCAAATACAATAGAACTAAGTATACAAAGTGTGAATTAATTGTTCAAAATCTGGAATTAGGTTCTTTAGAATCGATTAAATTACATTTCTAATTAATTGTAATTTGTAATTTTTTACAAAAAAACTAAAAAATGTTTACTTATGTTTTTGTTTTTCAAATTTAGCGCAATGATCGAGCATTCGGCTACTGATCTACGGGACAGGAGTTCGATCGCTGCACGGTACAAACACAATATATATATATTATTACTCACATAAACGTACCAGAGAAAACTCCTTGTTTATGGCAAAGTTTTTTTTCGATAATGCCTGTCTATTTCAGTAATTTTAACGCATTACCATCGGAATCTGTTTCGTCAGTTTGACTCAATAAAACAAATTGATAACAAATTATAAATTATTCATATCCTCGCAAAGAATTCAAATGTCATTCAAAACATTAAAGAAGATTCACACGGTACCCTAAAACAGCAATATCCGTTTTATTGCTATTTGATGATGTTGTTTATTTTTTTCTTTCTAGAATAAATCTTGGTATTTCGCCCACGTCCGTCTCCTGTCTCACAGTAGCGGTAGAGCGGTACAGCGGTATCGGTATAGCGGTAAAACGGTATTGGTAAAGCGGTAGTGTAACTATGTAGAGTAAGCTGCAGTTGGTATCGATCGAGCGCCTAATTAGTGTCGTTCTTAGAGTCAGTAGGTACTATCAAATTATATTTATGCATTTGCAGCAATCGCTGCTAATTTCTAAAGTGTCAACGTCGACAATATACTGTTAATTATTTATCACTAAATTGAAGTTAAATCTGATTTTCTCCCGTCTCCTTATATTGTCTCCTGTGATTAATTTTACTAAGGCTCACAAAACAGGGCTTGTCTAGGCCATGCCAAGTTTTTTGTTCTATTTAGAGGACAGTGAAACCTAGCGATTATGTCGGAAGAAATAGATATTTATTATACTTTTTTGGATCTGTCATAATTCATAGCTAACATTTCTGACTTAGTCTGCTTCATATGCCAAATGGTCATAGGCGCAAGTGTTACGCTAGAGATCCTGCGTTCGATTTCTGGGTCGATCAAGTCGCCGTTGTTGGATTTTTCACGTTTTCTGTGACATTCCCAGTACTTAGGAGCTCGCAATCTTGACAGTTCTGCCTAACTCTTCGGGGAAAACAGGCGTGAACGTACGTTTAACATTTATTACTAAAGAGTAACACTTTTCAAATCAATCACAAGAAAAGACTAGATACAATTTATTTTATGTCTCTTAAAATGAATACACCAACATTTCCACATTGTTTGAAAGGAACTACTGAAAAATCTCACAACAACTTCTATTCGATTGAGCAATTAAATAACTCGATATACACCGAGCCCGATCTATAAAATCGGACTGAAATGAAATGCATTCCCAGAACGAGCAGCAAAAATAAATAAGACCTGCTCCGCACTCAGGCAACGTTCATGTCTGAAGATATTAAAAACTTACTGATACGTGCTTTGCTTTGAAAAGTCTCGATGCATGGTATAAAACCGATTGCAAAATAAAAAATAAAACAATATTTTGTAGCAAACCGAATGTTTTTTATATACCTCGTATAACGAAATGGTGTTTTATTTCGGTTACTGAACATTCTCATTCTCTCATTTTCTAACACAGTTAACCCTTCTGTCACTAAGACCTGAGATAACCGATGTCCTCTAACCTGTTCAATAACACAGGTTAGACTTTAAGCCACTAGCCACTTTTCGTGGAATTATTTTCGCCAACTATGTTGGGACGGCTTCCCGTCTAACCCTAAGCAGCTAAACATGAACGGTCGGTACAAATTTGTCCCGGTTGTCATACGAACACCTATAACAATCCTGAGTAGAAACCCAAAAAGCTTTTTAACTAACAATCTATTCTCAATTCTCTCTCAATTTATTTTCTTTCTTTCTTTTTAAGGTATAACACCAACCTTATTGGTGTATGGACAGGACGTCCTTTAAAAAGGTCAGGTGCGCGCGCGGCGCGTGTATGTGTGAAGATGAAAGAAGCAAAAGTAGTATGCAAGAAAGGTGATTTTATTTTATTTTATTTATTTTCTGCCTACCCCTGTGAGAAGAAGGCGTGTGTGTATGTATGTTTTTCTTTGTTTTTTCGTTATAACTACCGGTTGCTACCTATAGGTGTTCGTATTACAACCGGGACCTACGCCTTTATATGCTCACTCACCAAGGCATGGAGGGATCAGTACGGCAACCATGAGTTCTACCGAATTTCTTTCGATAGGTTTTTTACGCATCGAAACGCTGTAATCTCATAGCAGATTTTAGTTCTTACGTAGCCGCTAGAGGCGCTGCGAGGGTTTTCCATATAAATATTTTACCGCGTCGCTAGCGAGTTTAGTGAGAAAAACCTCATGGTTGAGGCACAGATTGGACTCCCATTTCGATACCGATCGCGGTAAGCGATCAGTTGAGCAGCGTAAGTAGTATAATACTTAGCCACGAGCCCCTTTCTTTAAAGTAGGTCACCTTTTAGCAAGGTGACCTAACTTAAAGAAAGGGGCTCGTGGCTCCAACACTAGGTAATATCTTAACGTCTGTCGGCAATTATTCTCGTCAAATAAAAACTTTGCCAAAAGTTAGACAAAACATATTTATTTGAATGATCATAGTCATTGTTTGGGTTTGTCGTACCTACTTATTAGAAGGTAAAAGTTTTTGTGAAAGGGCAAAAAAGTTTGGTGAAATTTCCCAAATAAATGTTGGTAGGCTTTCGTTATTACGATGACGGAAACAACTCTCAGACAGTGAAGTTGAGGATCGCTATATTTTATGAATGACTAGCGATCCGCCCAAACTCCGCAAGGTTCATAAGTTATATCCTATAAACCTTACTAGATAACTCCCCTTTCTATTCGTGGAATCCGTATGAAAATCAGTGCAGTAGTTTTTGAGATTAGCTCAAACAAACACAAAGACAGCGCGAAGAATTTACGACCTCTTAACTAACCATTTTAACTTTTATATTCATCAATACTAACCATATTAACCCACCAGCGGCTTGACTCGCATCCTAAATGACTTTATTAAATCCTATGTCTTATTCTGATATTACTGTAAAGTTTCATCAAAATCCGTTCAGTAGTTTTTGCGAGGAATAGTAACAAACATCCATCTATCCTCACAAACTTTTACGCTTATAATCTCGGATTAATAAAAAGGTTATTTATAATATTAGTAGAAGAGGATAGCTTATTTAATTTATAGCTTGAATAAAGTGTTCGTTTAATATTGATATTATAATTAACGCCCTTGCAAGCAAAACTTTTAATTGAAGAGCTCAAACAAATTGGGTCAAGAAACCCTCATTAGATACTTTTTGTTGGAGCGAAATTAAAAAAAACGTATTTTGTACCGCTTCCTATGACGAGATCGTTTGATTTTCGCGACGACGGCAAATTACGCCGTCATAATTTAATCAAAAATATTTTTTAACGCTTTTGTTAATTTCACAGAACCCACGCGTTTCTTTATATTTTTAAACTAGGTACGCCGTTGCTCTGTGATTCATTTCTACCAAATCATAAACCCAAGTAGGTAAGTAATATATCCAAATTGTTTGAAATAGATAAAAGGTGAAAAAAGGTGATATGATTTCGAAGAGTGCGTGCATTAGATTCGGACCGGATCAATGGGTAATATTAAAGTAACACCATTGATATAAATAAGTCAATGAGTAACACCCATTTTGGTCGTAGGCGCTACTGCTAGGCTAAAGTGTTTTTGGGTTTTTCTGTGAAATTCCCAGTTTGGATTTATCCCGATCGATGGCAATAGCCTCGCCTCCTCTTACTTGGGATCTAAACATACCTCTCAGTGTACAGCAGTACACCTCTGCAAAAGCCTTTGGTGGTATAACTAGTTAACTACCTACCATAAATTAAACTTATCATAGCTAGTAACACTGTGCTACAGAAGTATATAAAAATAATAATAATCAATATTAAAACCTCTTTTATAATAAAGAGAGTTCGATATTTAAACTCATTCCATGTTTAAATCATTTTATTTAAACGTGGACATGATCCATTCCTAGCTCCTAGACCGCTGAAGAGCACAGCGACCGCGATCGGGTTTTCATAGCAAATTGGTCTTTTATTACTAAACTCTAACTCTGAGTGCATACCGCAATGAAAACCCATACCAAATAAAACTAAAAACCACATGAATGCTTGCCCTGGCTTGTATAAAGATGAAGTTGAAGTTATATGTGATATTTTTTATACCGTGAGCTGTATTTATTTGTGTTCGAATATAATTTTAGTAGGTATCTTACAAAATTGATTGTGTATGGTATGGAAATCCATTATCCTTCAACCCAAACAAAGATTTTAGGCATTGTTGTAGCTAGGGACCTTTCCGAATAGGGGCCGAAGCCGTCCAAATTTTTCAAAAAGGCAAAGAGATTGCCTTTTGTGTTTGTCTTTCTCCCTTCTCCTGCCCTTAAATCAAACTACGCCATGTTGTTGGAGTCGGCATCCCATTGTGGATGAATATCTGCTAAGAAAAAGCAATCCTTTTATGTGCGTGTGAACTGAGGGACCACCGACCACTATATCGTAGAATTTAGTAATCGACTTATTAAGAATTAGGGCATCTTTCACCACCTCTGAATAGGCGCTAACCACCGAATACATAAAAAAATGGAACAACAATAAATATGAAATTGTCTGCCAAGGAATTTAACGGCAACTCATCAGAAAGTACTGAAACCCTTGTACCTATCAATGAAATCAAAGTGGTGTGCCCCTAAGTATTATGCTTGCACATGACCACACAATCTAAGTTGGATCTTCATTCAAATAGCTTCCATGCCCATCATTCCAATGCGCCTTAGTATACGAAATTTGGATTTTCTAGCCATCTAAGGGCTCATGACAGAAAGTAAATTTAGCGACCGTCTCTGTCACCGGATACGGTGAAGAGGACCACACATATTATTCTTTCGTTTAAAACAATGTTTACTTACACACATTTGCGCGTGTACACATGTTGCTTGTGTTGTGTAGATGATATAGTGGACACTGGTATCAGAGAGTTTCCATAAAGTTTTAGAGGTATATCTAAAACAAACTTACAATTTTACTAGTTAACATACATATTTGTTCAAAGGCTTCGCAAGCCCAGGTTTTAACTTTTCTCATTACTTTATAACCATAAAGTTAGGACTTTACTTCCAAATTGTCTGTCTGCTGGAATGAAGCTGGATTTTACAACCCACATGAAAATTTTAGTAGCAGCGTTTATTCAATGGGTCTGGGATATTTTTAGGACCAATTAAGAAAATATTTTCACACATAAATACATCATTATTAAGTACATAAGTCATTAAAAAAACTATACCTATGTAGTTAGAAGCAGTGATAGCCTAGGGCAAAGACTGGACTGCCAAGTCAAAGGTCTCAAGTTCGAATCCAGGCACGCACATCTGACTTCTCGAAAGCATGTGCGTAATGATCACTCGCTTTAACGACGAAGGAAAAAATCGTGAGGAAACCTGCATGCCTAAGAGATTTTCTCGACGGCATATAAAGTCTGCCAACCCGCATTAGGCCAGCGTGGTGGACTAAGGCTTAATCCCACTCACATTAAAAGGAGACAGTGGGACAGTTAATGGGTTGATGATGATGATGTAGATTTGTTTCTGTTTTATAGTTTATGGGTGATTTAAATGGTGAAAATATAATTGGTACGTATGGAAAATCGAATGGGTCATCTGTCATGGGTAGGAGGCAGGGTATATCGGATTTTTACCGTCCAAAATCAGCACTTACCTCCTCGTGCCATAATATCGCAGCCATAGCGACCTTAGCTGCGGTCCACTGTTCGCAGGACTAGGTCTTCCCTCGCATCGAACTAAAAAAAACAAACCAAAGTAACACGCACCCTTGCAGCCTACAAAACAAACAATGTTTTATACTTTTTCAGACTGCAAAGAAGGCAGGAGTAACTGGCGGTCACAAACATATAAAATACGCAAAAAGAGGTCGCGTTAAAGATAAGACCTTTTTCAAACCACAATGTAAAGTAAGGATACAAGTTTAGCATAAGTTTATCTACACCTACGGCTGTAACTCTTGTAAACTCCGGATATTATAAATATTCTAGAACACTTCGCTTACGAATAATTTCGGTACCTACTTGTAAAAGGTACCTAAGGAATTTGAGTAAATGTAGTTTGCACACCAAGTGTGCAAAAAAACTGGCGATTTTTTTTTAAAACTATATTTTTTCTGCTCTAATTTGCAAAAATTGTAGGGAAACGAAAAGGATGGCAATAATAGTCATATGCACCCGCATACTGCACATTTTTGCATAGGTTGCATTCTAATCGTGGGAGAGGTTAAAAGTGTAACTCACGAATTTTGTACCCAGAAGTATTTTTTTGGAGCAGATAATCCTTATCCATCATCGGACTCCTAAACTTGAAAATCAAAGACTACCAGCTACTTATTAATATTATAAATGTGACAGTTTTGATGGATGGATGTTTCTTACTCTTTCACGCAAAAACTACTGAACGAAAGGATCTGGATGAAAGGAAGTCACCGAAATCGGGCCAAATGATGTACTAAGGGAAAATTATTTGAAAAAATATTATTGTGTATCTGTATTACGCTGGTTAAAACTCTAGTCGTAGGTACTTATTTTTAATGTTGACTGGGGGATGAGAAAAAGAACTTTTAATTTGAGAAAAATCACACCATTTTGGCACACTATTATCTGTTTCGTAAGGATTTCATAGTAAAAACTCAGTCAGCGTCAGTTTCGGAATGTCAAACGCACGCCATTACGGCAGATTATTAACAGTTTCCTGTTGATTTCATGGTAAAAACTATCAACTTGACAGCTGTCATGTACCTCCGCTCCGGTACAAATTTGGGCTGAGTAGTATGGGCTTTTGATCAATTTCTGTACCAAAGGAGGGTCCTTTGGTACAGAAAGAAGCTAGATTATAGTCTGGAATAGCACATAGGCTAGACTAGGCTTTTATCACGGTAAAATGTATGGTTCCTGTGGGTTAGATTTGTTTTAAAAAAATGAGTATATAGGTACAATTACGTCGTCAACATAGAATAATTTATAAGAAACTAGCTTTCCGCCAGCGGCTTCGCCCGCGTGGTCTTGATAACCATTCGTCTTGATAACCCGCTTTTCTGTTGAAATTTTTCCTGAATTTTCTTTGCTATAAACCTCACGGAGCCCGAGACCTTTCCAACGAATGCAAAACCGTGGAAATCGGTTCGTGCGTTCTGGAGTTATAGCGTCAGGAAGGAAAACCCGACTTATTTTTATATAGTAGATACCCACACCCAGACCATGCGGGCGAAGCCGCTGGCTGGAAACCGAAGCTAGAGGCCGAAGCTATTAGGTATTTTATAAGAATTTGCATGATCAAAGATATCGCTAATATGCTGAGTATATCGAATAATGTTTCGATTTCGAACGAAGCACAGATTCGGTTTATAAACCTGCTATCAAAACTTTAATTGCAGTGCATTGTTCCAAATTTAAGTTCCATAACAGATCCTGAGTCCTGACAGATATGAATTTACATCTTGGACAGTAACGATCTTAAACACAATCTAAGTTTGGCCCAAATTTCCATTGTCTAATGGATATTTTGGTTACACTAAAGAGATGCAAATCTAAGAAGACAGGTGTTTAAAACTTAATGCGACTCACCTAGAAATAGCTACACAATATCCTTCACTTTCTGATTTTCTGGAAGCTAAGGGCCTGCTGTGTTATCCCACTAATATAATACCTAAATGTGAAAGTTTATATATTTTATGTATATGTGTTTGTATATATGGATGGATGGATGTATAGATGTTTGTTACTCTTTCACGTAAAACTACTGAACGGATTTTGATGAAACTTCACAGTATTATTGTTTAAAAATCAGAATAATATATAGGCTATAATTTATAACGAGATTTTGCCAAATTTCCACGGGATTGGGAAACAATTGATGAACGCGTGTAACACCGCGGGGAACAGCTAGTTTCAGATATTTTTTAATAATAAAGTTAACTTTCATATTTTACAATAGCTCTTGCACTCACCTAGGATAGTCCATAGCTGTATTTTCATAAGTGTAGATATGGATTAGCCCAGGTCGGTGTCCCATTACACATTAGATCAAAGCTCTCCCAGGGGCCACTACGCGTTGGACCTGTCCCCGCGCAAGCCTACCAAAGGACCGGATGCCTCCCTCACAGGAGGCATGCCGTGACACCGTAAAAGGAGATACAAAAAATAATAATTATAATAATAATCTTTATTTTGGAAAAGAAATATCCATATGTTGTTAGTAGAAAAAGCCTTAAGCCTTTGTAACTAAGCTTAGGTCAAGGATGGTGTGAAAATTTGGTTGTCCGTCATGTTCGTGGTGAATGCTCCTGATCCAATCGCCATGACGCACAGAACAAGTAATGGTTTAATGGGATTTATAGACGGCATTAGTCCACATACCTCACCTCCCCAGGTGGCGGGGATACATGAGGATTTTCCGCACCCCCAAAAAAAAAGATTGAAAATCGCCTACGTCATCAATTTGTCAGATATACCTAAGCATGAAAGTAATAATGTCAAACTTCGTGAAAATGTCAAAAGTTAAAATGTTATGCATTGCTATTATCAAATAACGATATACCTATGCACTGCATGACATTTTCATTTAAGGAAAACAAAACAACACTACAGATAGAGCTCTGATATCGCCGTGACTATAACATAACCTACAATATTGGATCAGATTACCCCTAGCGCAATCCGATGGCATTTTATGGAAACACGTTCGAAACTTCACTAACCAAAAGGTCAAACAATGATGACCTTTCAGAATTATTATGTTGGACAGGCTCCATGTGCAAAATTACGTTAGTTAAAAGCTTACAGCTTTCCTTGAATTGGTTTAACTAGGTACTTAATACTATTTAAGTTAATTGTCAAGAATCTTGCTCTTTTGCTTTCTACCGACGGTTATAATATTTGAGAAACTAGATCTAAGCCAATCCAGCCCCGAGCGATTCACTCGTTTACCATTTTACCATAATCTCATTGTATTAACATTGTAATTTTAACAGATTAGCTTAACGAATCGTGTTGTGTGACTTTTGTCGTATCTATTTTATTAAATTAAAATTATTGTTTTACTAACACTAGATATTAACTTATGTAATATGAAAATAAACGTTTTATTTATTATTATTATTTGTATCTCCTTTTGGATCTCACGGCATGCCTCCCGTAAGGAAGAGATCCGATCCTTTGGAAGGCTTCCGCGAGGAAGGTCCAACGCGTAGAGAGGGGACACAGTCCAACGCGTCCCCTTGGAGAGCTTTATTATATTATGGGATGTTTATTATTATTATGTCTATAAAAATAGTCAAAATTATTCTGATCCTATCACCAGACATCACATATTCTTCTAGAAAAATAATTAAGTAAGCGAAAAGTAAAATAAATAAAATTTATGATGCACTTAACTTTGACATCGGTTTGAATGTTAAATGGCAATCGAGATTAAAATATTTTATGATCACTCTAAATTATAGTGTTCTAATAAAGTTTTACACTCATAAAATCCAGGTATGTAGGTATGAATTATTCAATGGTAGGTAATACCACTTACGCATCTAAGTTTCGGTCTTTTGTAACACTAATTACAATTTATTTATTTAATTAGGTACATCAACAGTATACATATTTTACAATCAATAGAAAAGGTTTGATACAAATGCCAATTACAGGTATACCACTGAAGCACACAATTACAATATTGCGAATTTAGATAAGGTTTGGAACTACCTACTAAATATAAATACATACAGTTCAGTACATAATAAAAAATAAATCACAACAATAACAAAATGATTAAATTATATCTACCTAAGCAAAT
Source organism: Acronicta psi (assembly GCA_946251955.1). NCBI lineage: Eukaryota > Metazoa > Arthropoda > Insecta > Lepidoptera > Noctuidae > Acronicta > Acronicta psi. The sequence goes on along the minus strand of OX276469.1, from coordinate 12,642,819 downwards.
TGTTTGAAAAATTATTTGTAGAAAGATGAAGTGGTTTCGAATAACCTTCTTTCCTCCTAGCCTTTTCCCAACCATGTTGGGGTCGGCTTCCAGTCTAACCAGAATGCGGCTGAATATCAGTATTTTACACGGAGCGACTGTCATCAGAACTCCGCAACCCGATTTCTAGGCAATACCGATATTCGAAGGAAAGACTGGTTGTCAGGCTATTTAGGCTTCTGACTACCACTAACGATTGTCATAGGTCTTCGTATGACAGCCGGGACCGACGGCTTTACGTGCTCTCCGAAGCACGGAGGCTCCGAGTCTCGATATGTTAAGAATGGTCACCCATCCACAGACTGACCGCGGCAAGTGTAGCTTAACCTTGCAGATCGGTTGATCAGCGTAGTTACAACTTGGCCACGAGCTCCTGGTATTGAATAACAATTAATATGATAATATTGATTAACCATTAACTATGATAATAATAATTATTAACATAACATCATCACGCTTGCCTTTATTCCTCGAAGGATAAGGCAAAGGTGTCCCTACAACAATACTGCCGTCCTCAAGCTAAAATGCCGTTATCTGACATCTGGCCGATTTTGAATTTTTTATGCCAACACAATCAGAAGGCGTGAGATCTCCACGTGAGATCTGTTAGTCAGTACTTCGAAGTCTCAAATATGACTTCTAGTTATTAAGTAGCGTACATTTTTAAAAACTGCCCACTTTTTTGTGCATAACTCAAAAAGTTGTTTTGGTACATAACGGCATTTTAGCTTGAAGACGGCAGAATAGGTATAAGTACACCACAATTCAACGGTATAGGTATACTTAAGTATAAATAAGTCCTATGCGATAGAGGCAAGTCTGTCAACATGGCACTGTCATGACATTTTATAGAAAAATCGACGAAACAGTGCTCTGGAAATCGAACTTTTAGCTTTACAGTACAGCGCTTTCAAATATATTTATCCGTAAATACCAAGAGGAAAGGTATTTAATTGAGAATATACATCATCACTGCCTCGTTGGTCTAGTGGTCCCAAAAGCGACTGCTACGCTAGAGGTCCTGGGTTTGATCCCCGGGTCGAGCAGTGTTGTTGGGTTTTCTGAGAAATTCCCAATAGCAGCTCGGAGTCTAGATTTGTGCCCGATTTATGGCAATAGGCTCGCCCCCTATTACATGGGACCTAAACATACTGTCGAAATGTGGGTGTACATTAGTACGCCTCTGCCTACCCCTTCGGGGAATATGGGCGTGATGGTAAACATCATCACGATTAATATTATATTATTTACAACAACATCATATTATTTACCATTAGCATCATGATAATGAGATGATAAGAGTGGGTACCTAAGTAAGTACATGTCGAGATCGCTGAAGGAAATAGGATTAAGAGAATTCCACACAAGTCCCTTTATGTAAAGGAAAAATAAATTGTAAAAGTTGAACGCCTTCAGATGTATTCTGGAGAAGGTTATTCCTTTGATCTTATTTTTCTTGAAGATTTGAGTACCTACCTACTTACCTGCTTAGGTAGGTTGTAATCTACTTATACATACCTACACGTGAAGTTATTTGATACCATCTCATCCTCTAGTGGGCGTAAGCGTGACCGCTACCTACGCTAGAGGTCTTTTTTTCGGTTCGATTTTCAGGTCGAGAATAAATCTCTTCTCAGTCTTCTCTTCGGGGAATAGGTTCAGATGCACATTCGACACAAATATTAAAAAAAACGTTATAAGTATTATTAATTTTTCTCTTTTAGTAATATGAAACCACATTTTACTTAATACGGTGTTTGAACAATAATTTCCTTGTCTCGCCACCCTCCGACCGCGACATGCCCCGAAGCGCAAAAATAAAAAGAACATCGAATTTTACGCGGATAAACGTTTCAATGAAATGGTTTCGCACTGTTTACGATCAACGCTATTCGTTACAGTTTTATAGACCAATAGGTACCTCATATTAAATGTTTTTTATCACTAGATATTGAGCACTTAGATTTATTAAAAAAAGCGGTACTTAAATGGTGGATTAACTGCCGCAATCAGAGACATTAATTATTAACGTTAGCAAATAAATCATATGCTTAGAAAGTGTACATAATATCTTGGCATATATTTCTCACTGAGCTTTGTTATCCGCGTTCTAAAGATATAGGTACACATAGGTCACTATACCTTATGATTCATTTAGGTACCTACGTTATTTGGAAGTCTGAGTCCGCACACAGAAAGGCCTAACTAGCGGTAGTTAGGCCTTATTTAATGTTTTTTCTGACTACCTTACTAAGTACCTCCGACCTCGAATGAAAACTACCTAGGTACTGTTTTGCAAGGGACCATATTTTAGAACATTATCCACCTGGTGCCCACCGTGTTGGTTTAAGAAGTTAAGAACCCCACACCCCCGATCTAATCCAAATGCCTACAATAACTAGCTAAAGGGTCAATATCATTTAACTTTCAGGTGATAAATAAATTCCTTTATAAACTTACCAATTTAAATTCAAGACAATATAGCTTCGCTCATTCAAATAGAGCTGAGTTCCCAAGGGATGTTCGATCTGATTCCATCCCGGTCACTAATAACATCAATACACAGGCGCTATTATCTTACTCCCTCAACAGGTGACCTGACACGCCAATGGAAAGCTATGACGCAATTTATGGTTTCTTGTGGGTAGTTCGTGATCCTTCTGGGTTCGAATTAGTTTTAATTCTAATAATAAATACTATCTCGTTGGTCTAGTGGTCCCAAGCGCGACTGCTACGCTAGAGATCCTGGGTTCGAATCCCGGTTCAAGCATGTGTTAGGTTTTTCTGTAAAATTTCCAGCCATGGAGTCTGGATTTGCCCGGTTGATCGCAAGTCTCGCCCCATAATAAACCTAAACTGCCCGTCAAGGTCACATTGAATGTTTCAAATCCCATGGCCATGACTTAATGTACAATTACATGCGAGTGAGGTTTTTAGTCGGTAAAAATCCGACATGGTGAAGTGGCTGTGATAGCGATTCGAGGTTTTCCCGTTTTCCGGATTCAATCATGAATGTTTACTTTGACGACGTCTGTGGTCTAGTGGTTCGAGTACCGGACTGCTGATCACGAGGTCGTGGGTTCGATTCCCACAGGACACAAACATTTATGTGATGAACTTAAGTATTTGTGTTTGTCTGGGCGTTTCTTATATATTATATGTATTTACAAAAAAAAAAGTATATAAGTATTATATCCATTGTCTAGTACCCATAGTACAAGCTCTGCTTAGTTTGGGACTAGATGGTGCTGTGTCAAATGTCTATGTGCTATGAAGATTATTATAATGTATAGGTATGAAGAACTTGCGTTGAAAAATTATAGGTATCTGACCAGTTTTATGAGTTGAGTATGTACATGATAGGTGGTAGGGCCGATAAATTAAACTACTATTGCTTTTTTCAACTTGGAAGAGTGTGTTATATTATTTCTCATTAACAAAAAAGATTAACCATGGTACATTAGTAAAATGCCTTAAATGCGAGGGTTCAATAAAAACAACACATTACAACTACTGAATCTTTAATTATATCCAACAAGTACTCTTAAGCAAATCTTTTAAATCAATCTTAACTAAAACATAATCGCTAAACTCGAATCTTTCTCATTTGTATGTTAGATACAAAAATATTTATATCTCATATATCAACAGAAAACCCACTCATACCATTATGATACGCTAAACTTATTGAAATAAAACAACGCACTCATAATTTCAGCGTCCATCGTCTCGTCGGGATACTCGACTAGTATCTTAATATAAAATGTATTCACAAGCCAGTGGCGCCGGCTTTCAATATGAAGCCACGATGTACAGATCACTGTCTGGTTAGAGGTCTGCAACAAAATGGTATACTCAATCAGAAAAGATAACTAGTCAGGAATGGACATAGACTAAATATATTTTAATTGAAGGCAGCTGCAAAATCGATAACAAAAAACTTATTGGCGATCACTCGTGTGACTGGCAGTATATTATATAAAATTCATTCATATTATAAATTTTAATATTAAAGCCTTCTAGCGTAATATAGTTAATCTGCCTCCACTCCGGTAGTTAGTATATGTTCCACCAGGTGTACAACACAACACGTCGTTCGCAAAACACCAGTCCTATGTACTGAGTATTAATATATTTAAAAAACTGCAGAAGGAGCTAGACATAATTGACTTAAATAAATATAAAGTTAAATCGAAGATTATGGATTGGCTCATGCAGCAGGACTATATTAAAACAGAATCCTTATTAACATACATCACTTAAAATGTCCCCAACAACATTCACACTCACACACACACACACACACACTCTCAATCACTTAAATCAAATATTGTTAATGTTATTCCACACTTGTATTGGTAGATCGATACGCGTTCATTCATTATTAAGGTATCTAAATTAACTTTTTGGCCAAACACTGTCTCTTAAGATACAGGTCTCCTAGTTTAAGAGGCAGGGTTTATAATTTCTGGTGTTATAGATTTTGTTAAATAATGTATATGTATGACCTACCATCTTATGTTTAAATCTATATTATCTTTTGGATGAATAAACATTATTATTATTATTCATTATTATTATAACTCTATATTGCCAGTGAACACATTGAGGCCATCATGGCCTGACACTGTATTGATGATATTGACGACACGATCGCTGATGCTTATAAAGTTATATTCTAGTAGCATCATAACTTTTCAACATGGGCGATGACGTTTGAGACTTTCAGGGGTGCTATAGAAGGCTCAGAGATAATTAGATGAGAGGATGTTGAGATGTTGAGATATCATACGTTAAAATATATCGTGACAAATCATTCAGATTTGCCACAGATGGTGGGGGCTCTAGGACATTTTTTATCAAGCAGTAGGAGCTTGGGGACCTATGATTTACATTAACCAAAGAATTAAATTATACAGAGCATATTATATCTACTCACACCCACATGTTTTAAGTGTCACTCTTCCAAAGCTTGATAGTCTTATCGTTTTCGAGCGCCGCGGACGCTATTATGTTCTCGGTAGGGTGGCATGCGGTGCATAGCACGGTATCCGTGTGACCGGACAACCGTTGTACAATTTCTTTTGATTGCAGATTCCAGATGTAAACCAGGTTGTCTTCTGATCCTGACACGATCCACTGTGGAAAAAAATATTTTTAAATGAGGTTCAATTTTATTTTAAATATTATTTAATCTACCAAAGTTGTAGCATATAAGAGCATTTGATGAATTTCATGTAAATACAATCAGTTGCAATCATTATCATTATATTGTAATGAATGACAACTTCAAGCTGGACTTCAGTAACAATAATCGAGGGAATTAATGTCCAACCCTGACACACTTGCAATCTCTTATCAGTGAGCTGTGTAAATCTAGATAAAACCTATGGGAAATCTGAGCTGGGATCACTCATAACCATTACTGATTACTGATAAGCGTATAAAATTTACAACCTCAGTTTCCGTACGACGAAACTAAAAATGAATTCTGATAAAATTCATAAAAGAAAAACAGTTGGCTAGAAAATTATGTATGTGGCAGTTTCTGAGAGGAACACACGTCAAATAACTAATAACATAGATTTCATGGCAGGTGCTCAAAAGAAAACCCACAAATTTTATGTAGAATTTTCCCATTTTTCTACATCACGTATTCGTCTATTACTGGACGTAGGCCTCTCCCAGTGAACGCCACAGAGCCCGATCTTCGGCTTTCCTCATCCAGTAACTGCCAACTGGGCTGGTGGACCAACATGGTCTTACCAGATGCGGCTGAATACCAGTATTTTACAAAAAGCGACTGCCATCAGGCCTACGCAACCCAATTTCTAGGCTATACCGATATTCAATTCAATTCAACCACTAACGGTTATCGTAGGTGTTCGTATTACAACCGGGACCGACGGCTTTTTCTACATAGCAATATTATACTGATAGTGTAGTTTTTATTTTTAGAAACATAGACTGGATTCAGCCTTGCTTGGCAGGTTCACTGAGCTACATTATGTAAAAGTTCGGTGAGCCAGCCCATTGGGGGTGTTACTTTTCTTTGTATTTTGTCACTCAAGTTATATTATTATTACTTATTATATTATTATTGTATTGTACTGTCCATGAATTGATCTTTTGTATGTAACTGTGTAACCTCTGTTGGAGATCCAATAAATAAATAAATTATTAACACTATGGATCTGCTGGTCTCAAAATAAATGATTTTTTTTTATGCAAAAAGCTTACCTTTCCACCAGTAACACTGAAGTTGGCGAAGATGCAATATTTCTCGTTCTTATGTCCCGTGTACGTCTTGAGGCACTTGCCTCTACTGTAATCCCACAGTTTGAGCGTATTGTCAAGTGTCGCCGCCAAGATATATTTGCCGTTTGGAGAGAACTTCACGAAAGATACGGGCGGATTGTCGTCGTCTATCAGTGTCTTTAGACATTGACCTGATGCTGTATCCCAGATTCGACTGAAAGAAGAAAAGGAATACATAGTTAATCAGTACAATCTTCAATTTTCACGATCATTATCATCATCAAACCATTTACTGTCCCCATGCTGCCTAGCATTGGGATAGTAGGAGGAGAGGAGATTAGTGCCTACTAATCTCATATCCAAATGAAAGACGTGTGCTTCGCAGGGCCGGATTTAAGGGAAGGCAACAGGGCCGGGGTCTAGGTACAAAAGAGGGTCCCCCACCATAGACTTCGAAAAAAATACCTTTAAATTCCGACTAGTAAACAACTTTTCCTTTGATATTATTTTTTCGGTGTTCCACCTTTACCTTTGTTCAAACATGATTATGACTATTTATTGAAAAACTCGACTGAAAAAAAATATCATTTCATTTGGAAAATAATTCTCAACTCAACTCCTTTGTTCCCCCTAGGCTTCCACATCTCTAAATCTGGCCCTGGTGCTTCGCCACGCTGGCCTAGTGTGGGTCGGCAGATTTCAGACGTCATCGAAAGTCTCTCAGGGATACTGGTTTTCTTACGATGTTTCCTTCCCCCATTGAAGCAAGTACAAGTGCGTGGCTTGGGTTCGAATTTGAGACCTATGACTTGGCAGTCCATTGTTTGTATCACTAGGCTATCATCCAAGTAAAATAACATACCTTCACGCTTGTATTCCCCGAGGGGTTAGGCAGAGGTGTATGTTTCGGTCCCATGTAATAGAGGGCTAGCTTATTGCCAAAAACTGTAAAAAATCTGCAACTGAGAATTTCATAGAATGAAGTAGCATAACTTACCATAATCCGTCATAGCTCGACGATACAATAAGGCTGCCATCTCTGTTGAAATGTACTGCTGAAACTGGGTCTGAGTGCGCCGGTAATGTTTTCAAACATTTGCCTGAAAACAATTAATATGCATTAGTTACTTATACATTGCCGGCCTAGTTACAAGCACTGTATTAGATTAGTGAGGGACAATTTAGGTATTAATGTACCAAGACAGAGGGCAGGAGTATTCTATTTTTCTTTTGTTTCTGAAATGCAAATCTCTTACATGTACTGCTGAAAAGGTCTGATACCTTATTTGTTACTAAGACATTATCGTTGAACAAATTAATAGTTTCAATTCTGTCATGATCAGTTGAGCTTTGCATTGATAAATCCGTTAGTAAGTTACATTTTCCTTTTATAATATACAGACAGGCTTATATATTCAAGCTAATATTCAGAAACGACGCTAAACCTAAAGTAACGCTTCCGTATATCAAATTTGTATTACAGAAGCGTAAGTTTACGCTTCCGTACATAGGCTTAGCGTCGTTTCTGAATATTAGCCTGAATATATAAGCCTGTCTCTGAATATTAGCCTAAAACTTACTATAATCAATAGTGAATACAGAGACCCTGAAAAAAGGTCATATAATAATTCATCTGTACGGGATCGATACTGCGATCTGTGGCGCAGAAACCGATCGCACAGACGCTGCGTGCGTACACGACGTAACCAGTTTCCTATTACGTTAAGACATATCACCGATTTGGCCAGGATGTATATTGTATAAATAGAGCAGTAACCTACTTCTAAAGGAATTGCAAGCGTGACATTTACGATTGTCTCTAGTTCCATGTGGCTATTATTAGATGTAATTAACGTTCGTATGATAATATGTTGAAAGTTGAGAGGTGAATGGTGAGAATATTTTCACAGTATAGTGTTAATAGGGTTAGTGAACGCGTTGTGAAAAAGTACACACGACGAAACAGCAAACTGTATTTGCCCTTTGGACCCTTATTTCGTGCCAGTAACGGTGATTATTGTAGTTCGACTGTGTTACTTGTGTGTTGTGTGAATCAGCTTTATGAAGTGCGATCGTGACGGCTTGTCACGCTTTCGTTTCGGTACGTGGTTTAACGTAGGCATTATTATAATACAGATATCGGTTTATTATAAAACTAGCTCTTTCCGGCAGCTTCGCTGGCGTCAAGTTTAAAGCCCGTTTTTATTGTTATTCTGTTATTTTGGGCGGAAAAAATCCAACAAATCAAAAACCATCATCTCAAACAGTTATCACCTCTGCGTCACCCTAAGGTTGTCTTGTAGAAAATGCCTAATGGCATTAAGACCTCCTGTGTACCAATTGTGCATAATTTTTTTAAATAAATTAATAAATTAATAAAAACCATGAAAATCGGTCCAGAAGTTCTCTAGTGTGTTGTAACAAATCCGACTTTGTTTTATATAATAAGAAGGTCGTTTACCAGACTGTGTTATAGGTATATTATAAAATATAAAAAAGACCCACGCAAGAATACCAAATTTACAAGTTCTCTGCGTCACACGAGCAGCAAAATATCTCGCATACAGTAAATTGTAAAACTGCAAGCTATATTCGCTCGAAAAAAGAAATAAAAGCGCAAGAAATGCATGTTTTCTCCGTCACTAAATGCCACTGTAGCCGTTAACGGCGGCCGGTGTGAGTGACCTATTACGCCGAGAAATGTATTTTTTTAAAACACGTACGTTGAGTACTCAACAGCTGTACCTACCAGCTTGAGGCACGACATGGTTTGTATTGTATTGTATGTGAAGGCGGTAAATTGCTAAAATATAATAAAAACGTAAACACTCGTTTTTCTGTTCCTTCTAAAACCAACTTTAAGAATTTTGTGGTGTATAAAAAAGTCGATAGTCAGACACTAAGAAATGAATATTTTAGCAATTAAAAAAAAATCTAAATCGGCGAAGATGTCAGAAGAAAAAACCACCTCCTTTTTGAAGCAAATTTAAAAATAAATAAACAACTCTTACCTGTTCTAACATCCCATATCCGTACACTCTCGTCAAAACTGCCCGATACGATAAGATTGCTTTGCGGATTAAAATTACAGCAAAATACGTAGTTGCTATGTCCCTTCAGCGTCTTCAAACATTTACCAGAACTCAGTTCCCATACCTGTAACATGAAAATGGGTCATAAAATTATTTGTTGTGGGTGTTGCCGATCTATTTTAAGGTTCATGACGCAATATGGCAAATGAGGCAGTAATATAATTTTACAGTTAGTAAAAATCAGTCAAATGTCAAAATTATAGTGTGCAGCTGTGCAGACGTCGGAAATGAGGGAGCATTTCGTCTGTGAATAAAATTAATACACAAAAATGGAGTTAGGAAATCCAATTGAACTTTTTATTCCTACTGTGTTTTTCTTTCGACGATATTAATATAGACTGCGTACATCAAGGTGTATGGTGTGGCCCAAAAAAGATTTATATTGTTTAAGAAGTATGTAATTATTTGAAATTTCCCTGTATCGACTCTATCTATCTAAGACTTTCGTCAATTTTAAGGGCATTTCTGCATCTGCACGATTGGCTTCGAGCTGCATGGGGAATCAGCCCTTGCGCTTGGGAAATGTGATTTTCATGTTACTCAATTCAAAAGTCCACCGATCCCACGCAGTCCGTTAAACGCAGCAGTAGCATGAGTCGACTTTATCAAACTAGATATTAATTTGGTATCGATTGTATAGACCGATCGAGTAGGCGAACACTGCATAACAACAAGCATAGTAATAAAAAAAATGCAGATACTTGAAATCCAAATGATACCGCATCAGATGCATACTCCTTAGATAACTTTTGACATCAAATACAATAATAGTAATAAATTTAATAATTAGATAAATGGATTGGTATTTCAACGCCCGATATTGGGGTCAAAGAAGACTGCAACACAACATGATGAACACTTTTACTTAATAGTTACTTAGTAACAGTGCCTGCAAATGCCTACATTAAAATATTGGACTTGAATTTTTATCTAGGATACCTAGGCGTTTTCCTTACTGTGGGTTTCTAGTTTTATGGGCGATTAGTTTTATTTAGACTACTTATTACGATCAAATTAATAATCTACACAAATACCTGTGAATAGTGAAGGTACATGTGAGAATCTTCGCAACAAAATATTTCATCATAATGATAGTAAAAAATAAAATCATTGCATGCCTAATAATTATTTTGGAAAGCACCAAAAATTTTAAGTCTTTAAGGGAGCTGGGAAGCCATATTTAAAGCTAGGTAAATTATACCTTGGATTAAAAGAAAAATCATAAGTATCATCAATAATCATCATCAGAATCAGAGTTGTTTTTAAAACAACCTTTTATATTTTAGTATCAAATAGGGATTAAAATCCAATGGTTTTCTTATGCTATGCATTCTAATAAAGCATTTTACTAAGCTCGCCAATATAATGTTGTCAACCTAAACATACACTGTTATCTATTAAGATATCTGTTAGTTCAGTAACCTGACAAGTATTTTATCTACTTTCGACAAAGGTAACTTTAGAGTTGAGATTTTGAAAAATAGAGCAAGCAGCTATCAATCATGATAACATTTTGTTCTCATAATTTAGTAAATTGAAGTTCTGGTGTTAAATCAAACCCAGAGTACTAATTCAAGTACAATACCCAAGTTAATTAATGCATTAATTAGCCCACAATGGCCAGTAATCGTAATATTACGAATTTACGACTTAGCAGTGGTAAAATTACAAGAACCTTCCTTCAATATACATTGGTTTCAAAACAAAATCTTTTTGTAATAACAGTCCGTAGGGGCGCAACTTTTGTCGTACAACGTTTTCCATGAGTACGGCAACCGACGTCACGTGAATTGCGCGTATAAAAGGGTCTCACGCGATTGACGCGATTCCTTATGTCCCCTCCCACTACGCACTGATCCCCGCAAAGATCATTCACCGCGCCGGGGCGCGAACCTTAACGTTTGACTTTCGAATTTCGCGCGCTTTGCGATCTATGGTTCTGGACCTTGAAATACGGAAATGATGTATTGAGTATGATGTTGGTCCAGTATGACCCAATAGCTTTTTTGTTAGATTTACATTGCCATAAAAGATTTTAAGAACTAACAAATATGTCTATGATAATTTTAAGGCTTAACTTTCTGATTGAATGGATAAATAGAGAAATGTTACATGGTAATATTTTGACCAAACTACACTGGAATATTGTAATTAATAATATTGTATTGTAATACACAATTTACCTTCAAAGTTTTATCATCACTGGCACTGACTATCAATCTACTGTCTGAGGACCAAGCCACATCACTGATTCCCATCTTGTGTCCCGATATTGTCTTCTCAAATTTGCCATCATAAGCACCCCACACCTTAATAAGTTTGTCAGCAGCTGTAAAATAAATATTTGAGGGTGTTAGGATAATACATACTTGTATGTTCTATTATGTGTACTGAGTCTTGAAAATGCAATTAGTATTCTAAATCTTTGAAATAACTATGTTCTATGATACATCTTTTTGATATTGTCTGACAAAAAACTTAACTGTCTAGCCTAAAAACTAAAATATACTGAGCTCTTAGATAATTATCTTTTCAAAACATGAAACAATCCTGATTTACCATAAAGTAGTTTCTTATATAGGGGAATACAGTTAAAGGTCACAGGCGAGTAAATCATTTGTTAAAACATAATTTACACTGATTAAACTAACACAGATTGACTGGCAGATGACAGAACATGATGGGTGAAGAAATAAGTGTAAAGTTTTGCATATTACAAAATATTATGCTTAGGTTAACAAGACAGTTAGGAAATTTCCATGTAATTCGAGAAAACAATCCCATTGTGGGAAATTAAATTTAACTTTAGGCATAGTAACATGCATGTGATGACATCATCAGTATATTTAAACTTGATTTCAATGGTCAAAAGAAATCTCCCAATCCAAAACACTTTGTTGAAATTTGCCTAGCAACAGCTGTTTTAAATTGGAAATTGAAGGTTAAACTGCAATAACTTTAATGAAAAGGAATGTTTCAAAATAATTTATCATGATAAAATCATCCAAAATTAGTATAGGTTTTTTTTACATAATATGTTTAAGTACTTTAGTACAGTAAACTAAATACAAATCCTGACAAAGAGTTGTAGCTACTTCAATGAAATAAGTTTATGGTAGTGTATTATAAACTATATTTTCATTGTTCACCTGTTACAATATATTTCTCACTTTAGCAATAAAGTGAATTTGTTCAAAACTTGTTATGAATTATTGCAATAAGTACCTACTCTTAAAACATCTTCATAATATGATTTCCTCAAGCCAAATGAAATTGCCTAATATGACTTTGTGAGTGTGAGACATTACATCACATTTGTAAAGAGACAAAAAACAATTATGCAAACTATTTACTATTTTACTTCCACTTATTGGTTGCCAACACCCAAGGTCAGCCTTTAAACAAAACTGTGGGTTCATTATTGTCTTGTACATTTAAAAAAAGTTAAAAATAAATATGATTTTGCTAGACTAGATAACTTATTTGTAGGTCACACATTGCTCGCACTCATATTATGTTCAGAACTGACCTAATCTTGATTAAGGTTTTTTTATGATAATCGACAAGTTTGTAATGCTTTAAGGAAGTAATAACCACTAAAATATTAACATTCATGATGACTAATTAAACAAATTCATTCATGATTTTGGGTACAGTACACAATACAAAGTAGTATAGGTTTCTACATACTCAGCATACATACAAAGGGCTATTTTGTACTCTTGTAATCTTGCACAATACATAGAAATGATCAAATGATGAAAGCAGAAATAGCTGTGATAATACTGTAGGTATTTTTAGGATGTGTTTCCAAAGACAAAAACTTAAAAATAGGTTCATGTCTATCAAAATGGACACTATGCTAATCACATAAGGTTTAAAACTTTATATTGCAGATCTATAGTTGCCAAAAATGTTGATAAGCTGATAAATTGCCTATAGATTTGATGATGACCTTTTTTAAGACATAAGAAAAATAAACAGTAAAGGTAAATAAATAAATTGGTACAGTAAATGGGTACAGTACACAATACAAAGTAGTATAGGTTTCTACATACTCAGCATACATACAAAGGGCTATTTTGTACTCTTGTAATCTTGCACAATACATAGAAATGATCAAATGATGAAAGCAGAAATAGCTGTGATAATACTGTAGGTATTTTTAGGATGTGTTTCCAAAGACAAAAACTTAAAAATAGGTTCATGTCTATCAAAATGGACACTATGCTAATCACATAAGGTTTAAAACTTTATATTGCAGATCTATAGTTGCCAAAAATGTTGATAAGCTGATAAATTGCCTATAGATTTGATGATGACCTTTTTTAAGACATAAGAAAAATAAACAGTAAAGGTAAATAAATAAATTGAGAGAAACACCTATCAATAATTTATGCACCAAGTAGAATACTCACAGGAGCTTGCCAGCCATTCTCCATTTGGACTGAATTTTACTGACGACACAGCCTTCGTGTGTCCCGCAAGAGTGAATTTGAGCGTGTAATTCGGCTTCTGGAAACCGATATCAAAATTAGCGCCAAATCGCACGTGCTCACACAAGTTGAAGTTACATAAACATGTGCCGCCCGCCAGACTGACGCAAACCAAAACGAATGAAATGCAATGAAACGACGCTACTTACCGCCACTGAAGACTTGTTTGACTGTGGAGCGCTTTGTGATAGCGAATTTGGACCGGATATGTTGGCGGAAGGCCCACCGTGTGTTTGGTGTGCAGCTGGATGGCCTGGGCCAGGACCTAGCGGCACCATGTTTCAACTTTCGACGCACTACGATTAACTTTGTTCGTCACCCAACACAGTCACTATTACACAATGAAAAACAATCTAAATTAAACTTTGGAAAAGGTAACACACGGAACTTGTCACTAATTCCAGTTTTATCATATATTTCAACGTAGATTTTCAAAGAACATTCTAAATCCGGGCGTCCCAATGCGTGCATATTTCGCGAAGACGAACAGTAGTGCCAACCTACTTTTAAATTATTGCCTCCCGCAGAACTCTAGCTGGCCAGCCTATTGTCTTTGGGCAGTTGTTTTAACTCATTAGCAGCAATGTTCGATTCGGACGGATGTTTGAAATGTTCCAAAAAAATTTGTATTTTGCAAAAGTTGAATAAAAAATATTAAAGATCTACGAAAAATATGTAATGAGGGTTTTCTGTAATGACACCCACTAGGCGGCGGCACTGAGACGGCAGGTCCAAAAAAACTGTCAGTGTCAGAGCGACTTCATATTTAAATATCCGATTTTTTTGTTTTTTTCTAAAAAAAAATAAGTACAGTAAATAATCTTTCAGAATTGAAATACCTTAAATTGTACAGTTCCGTGCTCAAAAAACGGGATTCTTAAGTTTCCTTAGACTTTCAAAACAATTACTTGTAGCCATACCATTCGTAGAGATCGATTTACACCTACAGCAAAGTTCACTTCAGTAAAGCAATTTCAAGCTGCCGAGACTCAGAGAAATGTGAGTATTTTATAATAAAAATAAATTAATAATGGAAATGTGTGTTCATATTTTCAATGTCAAATTCACTGTTTTTGAGTCAACAATTTTGTACGATTGCTCCACTGGTCATAATAATTGAATATTTTATATTATTATTATTAACAAAGGTAGGAGTTTGACGGTATTATTTGTATTGTAATCACTCAGCAGCCCGAAAAAGCGAGAAAACATCTGAAGCCTTGTTTTTCCCTGGTGCCAGTAACTTTGGAACCTCGAGTATTAATTCTTTCCACATGGACGCGGATTATCCATTTTAGAATAACATCAGATAGGTTTTAAAATCAAACACTGAAAAATGATTAGTGGAACTTTGTAGAAACTATGTTTTGACAGCGTGCATTGTTAGGATGGGAGACCTCATAACAAACTGGCGCCAACTAGTGGTGCTTTTCGTAAACAGTATTATTGCCAGTTACAAAATAATATAACTTTTATTTGTAATGGCAGGAACATATGACCTTTTTGACATTTACAAGGTTAAACTGACTAAAATTGACATTTTATAATTTGTCCTAGCCGCTGCCCACTAACCAAGTGAAATTATTACCATAAAAGTTACTAAAACCCAATCAAAATGGCTTTAAATAAACTCAGTATTGACGCCCTTAACTTGGCTGGCAAGCGCGTGCTGATGAGGTGAGTATTCTCTATATACCTTCACATAAAACGCTGTAACTTTGAACAACCTGACTACATGTTTTATTTGAATGATTGTAGAGTGGACTTCAACGTTCCCCTTAAAGATGGGGTAATTACGAACAACCAACGTATTGTTGCGGCTCTGGATTCTGTCAAATATGCCCTGGATAAGGGTGCCAAGTCAGTTGTGCTTATGTCACATCTGGGCAGGCCGGATGGTCAAGCCAACCTTAAATACACCCTGAAACCAGTCGCCGAAGAGCTGAAGAAACTCTTAAACAAGTAAGATTTGTATATTTTTTGTGTTGCAAATAAGTTGCATCAGTTGGCTCTTTACTATTTCTGTATGGTCTATAAGATAAATATTTGAATAAACAGATAGAATAAATGTAATCAATAGATAAAAATCATTAATTCCTTTTTTACGGTTTAGTTAGCTACAATGAAATCATATTTGTAACTATGTTTTATGTAATAAAGAAGTTACTCCTGTATTTGTTAATGTAATTAAGTGCCTGAAAAATAATTACACACTTTATATTTCCAGGGATGTGACATTCCTCTCTGACTGTGTAGGCACTGAAGTTGAAGCCGCCTGTGCTGACCCCACTCCAGGATCTATAATTTTACTGGAAAACCTCCGGTTCCACATTGAGGAGGAAGGGAAGGGTGTTGATGCCACAGGAGCTAAGGCTAAGGCTGACCCTGACAAGGTCAAAGCATTCAGGGCTAGCCTGAGGAAGCTTGGTGATGTTTACATCAATGACGCTTTTGGTAAGAAAGATTTTCAAGCTTTAGTTATCATTTTTTTAACACCCTTGCTTTAAGAGTATCATTATAAGGAGTAAATGCTTGTCCTGTAAATTGTTTTCTTGCCAACATTTTAAAGAAACCCTTTAAAAATTGTATATACACGCTTGAGAAATGATTTAATATAAGGAAAACTAATAGTTATACCTTAGTTACTTAATGCATAGTAACTCAAAACAACTTTTTTAATGTAATTTTTTTGTCAGAATGGGTTTGCGCTTGACCACAATCTCAGCTGAGATTAATGAGGTTATTTCTTTTCAGGCACAGCCCACAGAGCCCACAGCTCCATGATGGGTGAGGGCTTCGAACAGAGAGCCAGTGGCTTCTTACTCAAGAAGGAATTGCAATACTTTGCCAAGGCTTTACATGAGCCTGAAAGGTAACCTTGGTACTTTAATAGAACCTAGAATCTTGTCATGTTTTCATAACATAATTATATTAATGTAGACTATGATAATATTTAAAAAAAGAAATCAAAGACCAGTTATGTCAATTTATAAGTTTATATTGTCAGTAATGAAATACCTTTGCCTATAATGACTTGTAAGTGTGTACATATTTTAGATACTAGCTTCCCGCCAGCGGCTTCGCCCGCGTGGTCTTATAATTTTTTCCCCGTTTTTGCTACATTTTTCATTACTACTCCGCTCCTATTAGTCGTAGCGTGATGATATATAGCCTATGTTACTCGGGGATAATGTAGCTTTCCAAAGGTGAAAGAATTTTTGAAATCGGTCCAGTAGTTTCGGAGCCTATTCATTACAAACAAACAAACAAACAAACAAATCTTTCCTCTTTATAATATTAGTATAGATTATGAATTATGGTCTTAGCTTTCATGGTATTTATCTCATAAAGTACTCTATTAATCTTGCTTTTGAAGCACCATATTACAGATGGCTGGATAGATTAGAAGAATATCTTTTTTTTTCAGTACTAGACCCATTATTGCTCACTAATATAAACTTCTCCTTGTCTATTCATACTTGTTCATTATATATTTTTGTCTGAATTTTAGGCCATTCCTTGCCATTCTTGGTGGAGCTAAGGTAGCTGACAAAATTCAACTGATTGAGAACTTATTGGACAAAGTTAATGAGATGATCATTGGTGGTGGCATGGCCTACACTTTCCTGAAGGAGTCCAAGGGTATGCCTGTAAGTATAGTGTGTTAATATCATAGATAAAATAGAGCCAAGTAAGGCAGAGACAAAATTTGTTTTGGATTTGAAGCAAAGCTGTACATATGAACGCTGTAACTAGGAGTTTTTTTCTTTGTATTCATTATTTGAAATTGCTGCCCAAAATAACGACTTTTATGTAATTTTAGATTGGCAACTCTCTGTATGATGGGGAAGGTGCTAAAATTGTTGTTAAGCTGTTGGAAAAAGCTGCCAAAAACAATGTTAAAGTACACCTTCCAGTTGACTTTGTCACTGCTGATAAGTTTGATGAAAATGCACAGGTGAGGTGTTTATTCATCAAAATTAAATATCAAACTTGATTTACTGCCAGTACAATAAATATCAGCTTTTTTTTCATTAGGTTGGTGCTGCTGATGTAGCCGGTGGTATCCCTGAAGGTTGGATGGGTCTTGATGTAGGACCTAAATCTCGGGAACTTTTTGCTGATCCCATTGCGAGAGCTAAAGTTATTGTATGGAATGGGTATGTATTCACACATGACATTTGAAGATTTACGATTTAAACCTTATTGTTAATAATAAATGGTTCCTTTTTGTTTAAAAGACCAGCTGGTGTGTTCGAATTCGAGAAATTTGCTGGTGGCACCAGGGCTCTCATGGATGGAGTTGTCAAAGCCACTACCAATGGAACGATCACTATTATCGGCAAGTATATTTTTACTTACGGGTTTAATTAAAAAGGATGGTTACTAAAGACTCCTTTTACTAAGATGTAATAGCACCCTTATTTGTTACAAATTTTTTTTTCACACATACTCTTATTTAGCCTGTCTCTTAAAAAAAGTATTTTTCTTAATAGGTGGAGGTGACACAGCTACCTGCTGCGCCAAGTGGGGCACCGAAGACAAGGTCTCCCACGTGTCTACCGGTGGAGGCGCCTCCCTTGAACTGCTTGAGGGTAAGTAGCCAGAAGACAATATGCTGCTTTTAATATCTCTACTTTTACTATTATTTTCACATATTGGAAGAAGCATCCTATTAAAACCAAAAAGGATTTTTTCTAACTTTTGTGCTATTCAACTCTGGATCCACATTTTCTTAATTTAAAAAGAGGTACTATACTTTGTTATTGGTGACAAAATAGGTTTTATGTTTCTAACTTCAGTGCTATTAAACTCTGGATTCACATTATCTTAATTTAAAAAGAGGTATTATACCTACTTATTGGTGACAAAATAGGTTTTATGCATAAAAACCAAAAGTGTAATGACTATCTAAAGCGCCCATTACACTAGAAGAGGTTCGTATGTATGTATCGCCTTACAAATACTTGCCTATAGTGTAACCAGTGCATGGGGCGAATCCGATTATCGTATAAGTGATACTGTTACGATTAACGCATAAGTGACAGTTCTGGTCATAGTGTAAATACCATAGGAGAGAATCGCATGGAGAGTTGCGCATACAATTTTTCGCCGCTCGCATTCGAGAAATAGTCCTAGTGTAACGGCGCCTTAAGTCTAAGAAATCAAACTTTGAAGTTTTAAATCAAATAATATACATTGCACACTGAAATGAAACAACTATACTAATATAAAATTCCATTTATTTTTTAATTTACGCCTACTTTTTATTTCCGTTTCATATAAAAGTGTTTTATTATGTTCTTAATAAACGTGAAGAAAGATGAAAGAAGATACTTAAAAAAAGTAATTATGTTCTTAATATTGTTTTTTTATTTTGCGTAGATTTGGATACAGTAGGTATGTACCGAATATAATCGGTTGTTTTTAGTTAAAAAAGTTATTTTTATTAGTTTAT
This sequence comes from Acronicta psi, assembly GCA_946251955.1. Taxonomy (NCBI): domain Eukaryota; kingdom Metazoa; phylum Arthropoda; class Insecta; order Lepidoptera; family Noctuidae; genus Acronicta; species Acronicta psi. The sequence continues at coordinate 12,623,476 of OX276469.1, read as the reverse complement.
ATTTGTTTTATAAAGTTGAAATAGTCGTTAAATTTGTATTACAGCTGTAGAAATGTAATTTAAAAAGTAACGTAGTGTCAATATACACATATTGTTATGCGGATTTCTTAACAGACTATGATGGGTATTACTTTTAAAACTATATTCAAAGCAGTCACTGAAGACTGCCGTAAGTACCCTCCGTGCATTTTGCTCGGGAAATTCGATTCATGACGCCATACGCATCCTGCCCCCAACGGTCGTTTGTGGTGACCTCATATCCGGAATTTGGCTAGAGAATATTCTCGTGAGGTTTCGTGTTTTTGCGTTCAACGTCGTTTATTTGTTGCCGTAACATTTGAATTAAATTGATGAATGTTGATCTTTCAGGAATGTAATCCATTTATTTGACCATGCATTAGTGTAAACCTTTTTCTTTGTACACGGTTTGTGTCGACCCACTGCTGGGCATAAATAAGCCTCTCCATATTTGCCTTGAATCCTTACTTAATGCGTTTCTTCACTAAGAAGGAGAGCGTTCGCCACGCCCGTAATATATTTAGGTACTACATTTTGATTAAAAAATGGCAAAAAAACCGTGTAGAAATAAAACGTAGTTAATTCGTAATGAGCGTGTAGTACGGCAACTAGTACCTAATGCCGAACATCATCTACAGGCGTAGTGTGATACCAAAGAGTTTAAAGACTCTTCCGTCGATATGATCTTTTTTTTTATTTAAGTAAAATATAATAAAAAACTTATAGATAGAACATGTCATTTTTGGCTGGGTCATACTACGCGTGTAGTAAAAATAAGCAGTTATTAAGTACATATTTTTTATCATTTTTCAGGTAAAGTACTGCCAGGAGTAGCAGCTCTCTCTGACGCATAAATAACAAGGAGTTTGTAGGGCAAAAAGTATTTATACCAATATTAACACCTATTTGCTTTAGTGATGTTAATAAATTTATCCTATTATGCAAGAAATTATTGATTTTTTAAGTGATATTGTATGTATACATTATTTTTTAAGTTTTAGGCAAGAGAAATGAGTCATGCGAATCGAATAGTGTAATAATTTATTACCACAAGAAATCAAATAAATGTTGATGAATGTTTGTCCGCTGTTTTTTTGTTCACAACCTTTTCGAATTAAAATACTTGTACGGCGTACAATGCAATGTTATTTGCTTGTGTAAGTATTCGGTTTGTAAAGGAGCATCATCATCATCCAAGCTTTTCTAAACTTACAGAATATGTTGCACAGTAGTGTCCCCGCCAAGACGAGTCGAAGGAAGCGGGACACTCTTCTTGAAGCGTGTCGTCGTATTTTCAAATCAATATTTTTACACAGAACGACATTTAAGTACCTCACCACTTTTATCCATAAACGTTTTATCTTATAACCGACTGCACTATTGGCCTAGAGGTCGTAAGCGCGACCACTGAGACACTGGTCGTAAGCGCGGGTTCGATTCCCAGGTCATCCAAATTATTATTGGTTTTGTTCTCTAAAATTTCCAAGAGCAGCTCGAAGTTAGGCTTTGTTGCCGGTTAATGACAATAGGCTCGCCCCCTATTACTTTGACCTAAACATACCGACGAACGGTGGGTGTGTAGCCGTACACTCCTACCTTACAATTCGGGAAATACAAGCGTGATGGTAAGTAGGTATTAGATAATTACATTTTGTTTTTATCTTACAACTGTTTAATACATCATTCTCCTAGCCTTTTCCCAACCATGTTGGGGTCGGCTTCCAGTCTAACCAGATGCGGCTGAATATCAGTATTTTACACGAAGCGACTTCCATCCAAAGTCAGACCTCCGCAACCCAATTTCTGGGCAATACCGATATTCGAAGGATAGACTGGTTGTCAGGCTTTTTGGGCTTCACTTCACACTAACGATTGTCATAGGTGTTCGTATGACAACCGGGACCGACGGCTTTACGTGCTCTCCGAGGCACGGAGGGGTCTCGATACAACAGTTTAATACCTACCTCAAATAAATTCATAAATATAAATACGTCCCGCAAAATAGCCATCATAAAGTGATTGAATACTTCAGCATTTACCGAAAAGGTAGACACTTTAATGTAGGTAGGTAAATGGATGGTACGTGAGATCCGTATCGTATACATCATCGATACTTTTGACATCTGATATCAATATTCATTCAATTTTATGCGCGTCCTTGACAAAACATTTACGTCTATTACCTACGAAAGTAAGTACCTACTGCCTACGTTATGTCGGACGTTTTTACAGACAGATAGGTAGGTACTGCTATAGCTAGGTAGGTATAGCTCGTAGAACTGATGGCCGCTGGGGCAGAAAGGTTCTCGAGTGCGAGTGGAGACCACTCACCGGAAAGCGCAGCGTGGGACGGCCTCCAATGATTGACCGATGACCTGGTAAAGTTCGCTGGAAGTCGCTGGATGCAGGTAGCATGCGTCCGGTCCCTGTGGAAGTCAATGGGGGAGGCCTTTGTTCAGCAGTGGACCTCTTTTGGCTGACATGATGAGGTAGGTACTAATGAAAACGAATGAGCAAGTTAATCTTCTTAGGGCCTGTTTCACCACCTGATAAGTTCCCGTTAAATTACTTGGCAGATAAATTCATACAGATGTTGTTCCATTTTTTTAATTTATCTGGTGGTTAGCGGCTACTCTGGTAGCCGCTAACCACTGTTTCACCACCTCTGGGTGGTGAAACAGTGCCTCGACCATGAGTTTTTCTCACTAGACTTCCTAGCGACGCCGACGCCGTAAAAATGTTCTATGGAAAACTCTCGCGGCGCCTCTAGCGGTTACGTAAGGAACTAAAATCTGCTACGAAATGCGTTTGTGCATGCATGGCTTTCGATAGGACTCATGGTTGAGGTACAGGCCCTTAATATCAGAAAAGTCAATCTCGGACTAGTTAACTGTCTACATGCATACGTGCGTGTATCTTTCCCCACAAACAAATACAGAAGAGACCGTCATTTGCTACGATACTTGCATACTTCTTTTGTCTCTTCTACGTACAGTTCGCGCCAAACTTATTGACCGGGTTGAAGTTTACACGACCTAATTTTAACCCGGCCTTAAAAATCGTAGAAAGAAAAGTATAAAGTAAAGTAAAGTATAGGATTGTAATAAATAATAAATAATCTATATCTATACTAATATTATAAAGAGGAAAGATTTGTTTGTTTGTTTGTTTGTTTGTTTGTAATGAATAGGCTCCGAAACTACTGGACCGATTTCAAAAATTCTTTCACCTTTGGAAAGCTACATTATCCCCGAGTAACATAGGCTATATATCATCACGCTACGACTAATAGGAGCGGAGTAGTAATGAAAAATGTAGCAAAAACGGGGAAAAAATTATAAGACCACGCGGGCGAAGCCGCTGGCGGGAAGCTAGTAATAAATAAAAACGAAAGCTCAAGTCGCAGGCTGTCGCTTCATATCATTTTTACCCAATATTTTTCTTCCTCCGATTTTTACGGCTGGGTTAAAGTTAGCTCGTGCCAACTTCAACCCGGACAATAAGTTTGGCGTGAACTGTACCTACCTTACATAATTACAGTCTACTTTAGTCTTGCCACCATCGTAATACCCACTAACGTCTGTCTCATCGATTCCAGTACGGATCAAATATGTTTATGGCTAATGACAGTAGATACCTACTTACAGGTAGGTGATCCAAGTCTGGTGTATTTGACAAATTGTGCCTGTAATTACCCACGATGCTGGAGAATGTGCTAGTTTGTGTTTGTACGGGCTAATATCAGAAACTTCTGTACCTACATATTTTCATACCAAAACCATAGATATCCTAGATAATCCATGAAGACGTGTCAAGCCGCGGCAGGTCGCTAGTTTTATTCATAAATAAAGTAGGCAGCTGTTATTTCCCACAATTGTATTGTATACTGGCTAGCAACAGCGCCCAGCGGGAGAGCTCCCTTGGAACATGAAACTCTTGAAACCTATAGCAAACTTAATCAAAAGAAAACCCGGCAGTGCGTAGCGGAGCTCTTATACCGTAGGGTTCCGTACCCCTAATAAAATAATTATTACTATAAAATGGCTTAATTTCATGATATAAACACATTTTTTTATCATGACTTAATGTAGGGTTGATGTTGTGAATTTGGAAATCTCCTAAAATAATGTCTGAGTCTTAGAAATGTCACATGATTTCGAAAAGACGTCACAGAATAATAAAATTGTTTCTTACAGTGTCAAGAACAAAAGCTATGACAAGACAGATGATAGTTACATCACTAAACTTTCACTTGACAAAATATTACCTGCGTCCAATCAGGCATCTGTGTAGGTAGTAAAATTGTTTCTCACAATGTCAAGAACAACAAGCAAAGAGTTTTCTATAAAATTCTATTTCCAGTTTACTAATATAAAAAAACAATAAAGAGGGCGTAGCGCCAATCAAATTAAGTGAAATTGCGTTTGCGAAGCCCCCATAGTATTTTCAGGGCTGAATAAATTACTTATTACATGAAAAACTCGCTTTATTTACAGTAGTTAAGGAAAATTGGTTGCTGAAAACGTTGGCCGACTTTAGGAGGTGCCATTTTGGTTTAGTGGTCGTAAGCGCAACATTGCGTGTAGTCCCGTGTTCGATTACCAGGTTGGACAAAGTTTATTTAGTTTCCCCGTTGGGTAATTTTCAATAGCTACTTAGATTTTGGATGTGTCCAGTTATACGGACAATAGATACGCTCCTAGGGACCCGGCCTAACAATGTGAGTTTGTTTGTTTGGTGCTCCTTCACGCTGCAACGGTTAGACGGATTTGGCTGAAATTAAGTATAGACATAGCTAGCCTGAATAAACACATAAGACCTTTCCATCCCGATCGCGTGTTCCTACAAAAAAATTACTTACTATAGCCTACATAGAACAATTCGTGAAGTACATTTGTAATCTATTTAAAAGGATCCGACATAAGCTTCTGCCTTTTCAACGAGTGCTTAGTTTGAAAATTTATTTCCTTTGCCTATTATTTCTTTGTCTATTCTCCTACCGGATTGGAAAAAAATTTAGGGGCCTCTTACACAAACGATAAGCACTTTTTTATATCATCATATTGGCAGATCACCCTTTAAAATAAATAAAATAAATATCTTGGGACATTTTACACAGCACCATCTAGTCCCAAACTAAGCAGAGCTTGTACTATGGGTACTAGACAATGGATATAATACATATGTACTTTTTTTTGTAAATACATACTTATAATATATAAGAAACACCCAGACAAACACAAACACCTAAGTTCATCACATAAATGTTTGTATTTTGTGGGAATCGAACCCACGACCTCGTGATCAGCAGTCCGGTTCTCGAACCACTAGACCACTGACGTCGTCAAAAAACTTAGCTTAGTGTGTGTAAAGCCCTAAGATAAATAATTATAACGACCAGTCATACCTTCCAGGCCGTTACCCCGGCGCCATTAGCATTGAAATAATTAATTCACTGTACAAATATTAATTTTATTCGTGTTTCTTTATTCCAAGTGTTTTTTCTACTAGGTACATTCTAGGAGTCAAATTAAACGGATTAGTTTTAATTATTATCTTTGTTACAAATATTAATTTACTAGCGATGATACCGCCCTTGCTTCGCTTCGGGTACTATTAATATAATTTTATTGTAAAAACCTATAGCACTCGAGAGACAATGTACCTAGGCTTTCTTGACTTACTGACTTAGGTCCTACGTCCCCTAGATGGGGCAGAGGGCGTCCACAGTGCCTCTCCATCTTGATCGGTCTTGAGCTTCGCGTTTTATTTCGCTCTATGACTTTCCTATCTTCTTCGCTTCATCTAGCACCGTGCGTGCGTGCGTACCTAGGCTTTCTAACAGTGAAATAATTTTCAAAATCGTTTCAGTAGATCCAGGGATTACCCGCTACAATCTCACAAACTTTGCCTCTTTATAATATTAGTATAGATAGACTATTGCCAGTAGTTACTTGCCAAATTTTATTGATATCTGTTCAACAGTTTAAGCATGAAAGGGTCTCAGACAGACTATTATTACTACTTATATACTAAAGTAAATTGCGCTTTTTAAACCCAGATTAGCTATTCTAAACTATAAACCTTTTAAGTGAAGTGTTTACTAACATAGATAAAGTTTTTATATTTACTAACATAAACTGTAATATGGTCATATATATGCTATTCTGTAAGGTATATATCTATGGGCCAAAGTGGCCTGAAAATAAAGTTTTTTTTTTATTATTATTAATATGAATTTTTTATTAGTATGAATTAAAACAAAACTACGTAAAAATGTAGAATCTATTATTTCTGCGATGAAACCTTAAAATTTTGATTTATTCGTGTTAAAATTGGAGTTGGAACCGCAGCTAATACTGAGTGTACCCAAGTTTACGCAAAGCCTCACGTTGCCAATAAGGGATGAGAGGTGAAGCACCCTCGGGTCAAATTCACCGTCAATTTCTATTCTACCTGTGACCTTATCTATCTGAAAGGGTACAACAGGACGCATTGCAAATACCTTGCTTTGTATCGGTAGAACAACCAATCTGAACTTTATTGACATTTATCTACTAAGTAAACAATTTGTTTTACTTTCATGAATGAGCCGCTCTCCTTTTCAATTGAAATCCAATTTAATTCGCACCCTATGTATTTGCAATAAGATTAGTTTTCATGTGGTTACTGTGTTGATACGGGACCTATTGCAGCTGTACTGTTTTCTATCGATCGAAACTTCGCGCAAGCGTCTCTATACTTGCAAGGGGGATACGCCAACAGAAAATTATAATAGGACCAACAAAAAAGATATGAGTATATACATTTAATGCCAAAGCAGGCTTAGTAAATGGAGTTAGGATTACAATAATGATTCTTGACAATAATACAGCTGTTCTTGCTTTGCATACCAATAAGGTGGAATGCTTTCCAATACGTGAGCTCTTGTCCAATTGGCGAGGTTCCGCGCATGCCCAGTAGACATAGAGGTGGTTTTTATCAAAAAATAATAATTTTACTTAGTGTCAGTGATGTAAAGGACATTCGACACCGCCGGGTGACCCGGCTGGCGTGAAAAATGTAGGAAAATAATCTCACAGAAAGTCAACATACGATTAGTTTAGTGAAGCGTTTAATGTCAATTGTTATAGTGTATATCGATTGTACGTAGGTAGTAATATCGTTGTTTTTAGGTAAATTTATTAACAGGTAAGTGACTTCAGTGTGTTTTGTGAAGTACCCTAAGTATTTTGTTTTTATTTTGAAACCTGAAATCTCCTCATTAAGACTACACGCATGATTAGCGTACTACAATAGTTTCTGTGAATTAACTTTGTTGCCATTTAAACTTATAAGTCTTTTGTTTATTATTACTATTATTTATTTTATGTTATAATCTTTAATTAATTAATAAACTGTATCAATTTTATTGTAAAATTTCTAAGCAATTCTGTTCCTTTTTTGCGCTTCTTCTACATGTTTTCTATGTATTGAACCTCATAAGTTAAGCATGAGACGCTACAGGTCTATCGCGTTTTCTTGTTTATGTATCAATATTTGATAAGTACACTCTGATTCTATCCGTAGTCCTATTATTTATTAAACTTTGGAAGGAAAATATCTGAATAAGTTATTTGTAGACATTTCATTGTTTATATGAATTGATTTAACACAGGCTTTGAAAATGTCTTTGTAGCGCATTTCCCGAAGAATGTATCTAAATATATTGAGCTATGGGTAAAGTAGAGGTCGTATTCATAGGTCGTTCCACCTATATAAGTACATATATGTACAGTATCTCGTTATGCAAGCGAAAGTGCATATACGACTATTCGGTCGATACTAACACAACTGGGTGTTTCGGCAAAGTTGCACAAGTTAAATTTTTTGTTAAATAAGTGCCTATAGGTACCTACTGCCTTATTCCGCGAAGGATTAAGCAATTGTAAAGGTATGTCTAGATCCCATATTAAATGGGGCAAGCTTAGAGCCATTAACCGGAAAAGCAACCAGAAATCCAAACGCTGAATTCTTCTGATCAATTCCGATTTCAATTCAATTTATCATTTTACTGAATAGAATTGAAAATTGACAAATTATTATCTACACCAGTCGCCATTTTGAAACATGATTTAGATCGGCCTCGATTAAGATTATACCAATTTGAGAGGGGCACAGTTAGATATCTGAACGTTATACAAACTGTTGAAATAGATCATTATGAACAACAAAGAAAATTCAATTCTATCTCACTGATTCAAGCGAAGTTTCAAAATGAACACGTGTCGTGACTTTATCCCATTGAGATATAAGTTTGGAGGAAAAAATATTACCAGTCTATAGTAGTAGGCCTTTGTTCAGAAGTGGCAGATGATGAGGACTAAAAAAACCACTGAATGAGTAATGCCAGACGACACCGCGGTAGACAAAGACGAACAAGATGACGAGAAGATAGATAAGCTTGATTCCTACTGTAAAGACTGGTCCTCATTAGCAGAGAACAGCTATGTGTGGACAGCTTTGCCCTGCAGGGGAACAGGTGAACCTACGCTTGAGGTCATGGGTTCGGTGCCTGGGTCGAGCGGTGTTGCTGGGGTTTTTCTGAGAAATTCCCAGTGCGTCTCGGAATGTGGATTTGTAGGTACCCGGTTGATGGATAAGCTCTCTCTCTATTACATGGGACATAAACATTCCACTGAACCGGTGTACAGTTCTCGCCAAACTTATTGTCTGGGTTGAAGTTGGCACTAGCTAACTTTAACCCGGCCGTAAAAATCGGAGAAAGAAAAATATTGGATTAAATTGATTTAAAACGACTGCCTACTACTTCAGCTTTCGTTCAATATTTTTCTTTCTCCGATTTTTACGGCCGGGTTAAAGTTAGATCGTGCCATCTTCAACCCGGACAATAAGTTTGGCGACAACTGTACATTAGAACAACTGTGCATAGTCTTTTGCGGATACAGGCGCAATGTTATATTTTAATATTATACCTATAAAACACAGGGTACTGCATAATTACCTGTTGGATACAAACATTGCATGTCCCTTCGATGTTTGAAGGCTGTAAATTGTATCGTAAATAGTGACATTGGAAAATCGACCTCTTCGTCTTACCATTTAGGTTGAAACTCATTAAACTTCTCATAATAGCTACGTTAAAACGTGTCAGAAACATAGAATATTCGGAATTGCTTTTTAGTTCAAAAGTTTTAATAAGTAAAATACATTTTCAGTAAATTTTCTTTGAATATAATTTTATATTAATAACAACTTCAAAGAAATTAATTTCGATACTCAAACAAAGTTAATTAAGGTTTCTTTATGGATATTTACGAGTTTTATTGCTCCTATTCAATAAAATCGAATTATAAATCGATAACGTAAAAAGAAGAAACAATTTGATATACCTAAGTACTTACTTACATAATATATTTATTACTATGTTGAGTTGGGCTATGCTTGTGATTGATATAGATTTTATTTCTGTCGCCTATGCCATCTGACAAACGTCCTTATTACTTAGATGTGAAACTCTATAATAGTATAGCGAATGAAATATTCTAAGTTAATATATTTGTTTTGATTGCCCTAAGGAATCTAGAAAGCCTGACATCATGATTAATGTTCCTTTGAACAAACTTATGACAAAATGTAAATGACAAATCTTAACGAAAAATTCAGTGCTTCGACCATGAGTTTTTCTCACTAGACTCGCTAGTGACGCCGTAAAATATTGGTATGGGAAACCCTCGCAGCGCCTCTAGCGGTTACGTAAGGAACGAAAATTACTATGAGATTACTGCGTTTCGATGCGTAAAAAACCTATCGAAAGTCATTCGAAAGAACTTATGACGTACTGATGAGTAATTTGGGCGCCGTAAATATAATATGCCTATGTATCACAATACTGAACGATACGATCATATAATACATACGACATTTTTATAATACCAAACGTAAATTTATTCAAGCTATGTCTACATGATATAATATGTGGTGCCAATAAAATAAAAAATAAATAATCAAAGAAGCTTTCAACATTGGATAGAATCAATAGATTACATTATAAAAATATAAACTTTTATTCAATTCTGGAGTTTTGGTATACCTACATTAGCATTGAGGACCGAGACGAGCGATCGATTCATTTCAATACCTATAAATTATTTCTGCTTTGCCAAAAAACATTTCCCTATGTCTTGGTAGTTTAAAAAATATTAAGCATCGGGGATGAAATAAAATCAAACAAAAGACAGCAGTTCTTCGTAGCGCCTCACGTAGCGGAAAATTGTCGTAGCGAATTTGCGTAGACAATTTGCTACGCAAAATTGCTACGCGGAAATGATGTGAATGACAATGATCGTCAGTAACTACGAACTTGAAAGTACTTATCGTTCTATTTTTATCCGATGTACCCCGCAAATATAACAAAGAGAAGTTTATAATAATGTGAAGTTTGATAATGTGAACAGTGTGAAGTTTGTGTCGTAGGACATAAACTTTACTTTAAAAGAGGACATGCTTGGTTGTAGGTCATACCCTTGATTAATTACCTTACATTATTCATACCTATAATTGTAGTACAAAAGTGTCCTTTAGGTACTGTATTATTGGGTGAAAACTATCGCAGGAGACCAATTATGTGGACATAAATTATAAGCAACATGTAGGAAAAGCACTAACAAACGTTTATATTTTCATTTCATGATTTAGGTGATTTGCCAAAACAAAACGTCATTCGTTAAAAACGTTAATTAAAAACAATATTGTTTGAAGTTAATAAAACAAAAAGATGTTTCATTATATTTCTTTGAAGCCGTACTTCATTATTCTGAATATTTCAAAGTTGACCGCCAGCGTCCCCCTCCGTCCCGCCGGGCGCAGACGACCCCGCTCCGCCGTCCCACCGCTCACATGCCTAAGGCGCGGCCAACTAGTTCCGCGCAGACTATAGTTCGGGCCCCGAACGATTCATGCGTCCGTAGGTGATACGGAGTAGGAAACGCCCGTAACGAAGGCCGAAACTACGGACTTCGTGCTCAGTGAGTAGACCCCCAGTGCCAAGCAATAAGGGAGACGAAACTCGGTACTCAGGTCACGGGTTTGCAAGGGACGTATTAGGGGGAATGGGAGACGGAATAACACCTCAGTGAAACGTATTTTAGGTTTGTACGTTGTATGCACTATGCAGCTAACAAAGTAATTTTTAGAAAATGAATAAAACATAGCGTCGACTCCACACGGTACACATGACGTAAAGACACACACGCGAACGTATAACCTCTTTGTATATTGAGAAATTAATTAAAATTTTAGTACCTACTCTACAAGTCTTTCGCGAAATCTACTACTAATTTTATTTAAATTAATTTTAATACTTGGACTGTTGGGATTTATATGCAGCTATGATGACGATTTTTACTACCTAAACAAAATTCAAATATGTCTAGTATTGGCACAATAAAATTAAGTATCTACTATAACAAATTGAATCTGTATAAGTTAAAAGCAAAATGTGACTGACTGATGATCTATCAACTCACAGCTCAAACCACGGAACAAATTGTGCTGAAATTTGGCACACGTCAAACGTGCGTCATAATAACCTATTATGACGTAGGCGTCGTCGGCTACGAAAGGATTTTAGAAAATTCCCGCGGGATTGGGAAAAATATACATCTATTTTTCCCAATCCCGCGGGAATTTTCTAAAATCCTAAAATCTAAGTAACACCACGGGTAACAGCTAGTCTACCCTATATGTATTATATTAATTTAGCTGGCTGCCCAAAGCTTCAAGCTTGGCCTTAATTACGACTTTAGTTCTATAAGTTTCCTTTCTTCCTTAGCTTTCGTAGCTTTAAATTTTGTATGTGTATGTGTGGTCTCGGCTTCAAATGCGACCTGCGGGAGTTCTACCTAATAGTTATACGAGCGAAGCAACAGTATTAACTATTATGGAAGTTAATCCTGGTGTTTCGCAAACAATCTACTAGATTAATTAATAAACCAGATATGATTAAATGTTATGGATATAAATAATGATATGGATGACCTCTGTGGTCTAGTGGTCGTGTACCGGACTGTTGATCACGAGGTTGTGGGTTCGATTCCCACAGGACACAAACATTTATGTGATGAACTTAGGTGTTTGTGTTTCTCTGGGTGTTTCTTATATATTATAAGTATGTATTTACAAAAAAATGTATTTATGTATTATATCCATTGTCTAGTACCCATAAGTACAAGCTCTGCTTAGTTTGGGACTAGATGGTGCTGTGTAAAATGTCCCAGGATATTTATTTATTTATTTATTATTAAATAACAGTGACAGTGGGTGTATGACAAAATGTATAAGCTTGGACGAAGCAAAATAAGTCTGCAAGAATCGTATAAAATGGCGATTTTGATCGATTCGTTCGTTTGGTTCGTTCCATATCAGAAGTATCAGGAACAGAGGATATTTCCAGTACCCACATTTTATGCATTCGATTGTTACCTAATCCCGAAGAATCTTATCATCATACCATCACGCCTGTATTGCCCGAAGAGTTAGGCAGAGACGTACTAATGTACGTACCCCACAGTTCGCCGGTAGACTGCCTCGTTGGTCTTGTGGTCCCAAGCGCAACTTCTTCGCTAGAGGTTCTGAGTTCTGTAAATTTCCCAATAGCACCACGAAGTCTGTATTTGTGCCCGCCGCCCAGTTGATGGCTATAGGCTCGCCCCCTATTACATGAGACCTAAACATCCCGAATAATGAATATGACGTACAGTTCGCGCCAAACTTATTGTCCGGGTTGAAGTTGGCACGTGCTGACTTTAATCCGGCCGTAAAAATCGAAGAAAGAAAGCATTAGATTGTAATAAATAAAAACGAAAGCTCAAGTCGTAGGCTGTCGATATAAATCATTTATATCCACTACTTTTCTTTCTCCGATTTTTACGGCTGGGTTAAAGTTAGCTCGTGCCAACTTCAACCCGGACAATAAGTTTGGCGAGAACTGTACGTACGTAACAGTACGTACTAACAATTCTCTTGAAAGAGCGCCTAGCAACAAGTGAATCGATCATTGAGTGATTCATGCACCGCATTGTCTCGCAAACAAAGCATCCGATACATTTTCGAACGAGAAATATGAAAGAATCTTTGTTTATCGATCAATTTAGTATGGCAGATTTCGGTGCAGTAGATTTTTTTAGTTAGAATTGCCGCTTCGTTGATCGACATTTCCCAAAGGGTAAGGCAAAGGTGTATCTACTGCCTAGCCCTGCAGTTTGAGTTTGTCATGCTCACTTAAATGTTCTGCTGATGGTGGCGTCGTGTGTCGGGTCTTTTTATTCCCTATAACATGGTTGAGTCAAACGGCGCCGATACACACGTCATGTTCGTGAACGGGTGCTGTCTGTCGGGACTGGTCAGCTCTTACTGCTATGGCTCTTTTTCTTTTCTTTTCTATTTTATTAATCCTTACACATCAAACTGCAATAGACTCATATTATTCACAGCAAAAAAAATTGTTAGTCTATCTTTTTTTAAAAGAGTGACTATGGAGTTTCTTGCCGGCTCTTCTCCATTAGTCCTACTTTTTTGGAACCGAGCACCTAGTTTGACTGTTCAAAAGTGCCTATTTATATGGTCTATAAATAAAATATTTTGAATTTGAATTTGTATATACATACACACACAATTCGATGTAACAGGGGCGAGTCTTTTGCCATTAACCGGGCACAAATCCAAATTGCATGCTGCTACTGAGAATTTTATAGAATAAATCCAACAATACCTTGTTTCGATCTAAATCGAACCTTAACAGTTGGGCTTACACCTTGAGGCAGTTACTTCAGAAATTGTCTTGTTTGTTTACATGTTTACAAAATGTTGACAAGGTTCAATGCCTTTTGAATTTATTTTCCACTTTAATATAAGTCTGAACTCTGGTCCCGATCGACGGAGACAAAGTTTTATTCGTCCTTTCAATGTTGAACGATCTGATAGTGAGTAAAAGTTGTGACGTCAATAAACGATAGATACAACGTTGTTTCATTGCCAGACCTTCAATATACTTTATACTGGCTCAGTTTTATAGTTTTAGATACGACCCTAGCTAGACTTATGTTCATAGAATTACAACGTACAGCTGTTATTGATATTTTAACAACCCTTCGGGGTATACAGTCGTGACGATATGTCAGACTATATACAGCTTTTTATACATACCTACCATCTCTCCTCTAGTCCCCGAAAGGTTAAGCAGATGTGTACTAATGTACACCAACGTTTCGCCGGAATGCTTATTATTTCACATGGGACTAATAGGGGCAAACCTATTGATATTACCCAGGCCGAAATCCACATTTCGAGCAGCTACTCAGAATTTCACAGAAAACCCAATAACACTGCTCGACCTGGGAATCTAACCCAGGAGCTCTAGAATATCAGTCTAAGGAACACGAGACTAACAAGGCAGTTGTGTTTTTGTGTAATTTTTCGTGCAAAAATAAATGTTATTTATTTATTTATTGTTATGGTACTCCAACGACTTATTCACTAATACATATGCACATAGCATTAAAAAACAGTGAAGACAGGGTGAATTTGTCAATTACAGGAGTACATAGCAATTACATAGAGGTTTACAAGTTAGTTATGAACATATTGTAATGAAATTTATACAATCAAATTAAAGAATAATTAAATAGATGATAAAACATATTGGAAATAGTTAATTTTGGTAAACCATAAAAGTTACGTTGTTAGAGTACAAAATACTAGTGCTACAAAATATGTCCCACATTGTACAAACTTTAAGTTTACACAAACTTCAAAACTGTAATAAATATAAATAAAATTTATATACAAACTACATGAATTGAAACAGAAACAACTTAGTTAACTATGATGACAAATGGGCCTGCCATCAATACTTTGACCTAATACTGCTGGTAATTTTTTATTCATAAAGTTTCGTAATGGATGTCGTTGATAAACATTCACTTTGAACATAATAAATGTCGCAGAGACATGACATTATTATTTACACTTATAGAAAGAAAGAGAGACAGAAAAAGTTTTATTCAGGTCCCGCACAGGAAACCAAAGACAAAAAAAATACATAATGATAAAAATACTAAGAAACCTGCACAAAATCAGAAAAGGCCCTATCTATCTTATGGGGGTGAATGTTGAAGGGAAATCGTTTGTCTTGGTATGGGCACGTGATTGGGAAGGATGAAAGTACGCATGTGACTAAAAGAGTGATGACATTGAATGTTTAAGGACGTAGGGATAGAGGAAGGCCAAAGGAAAGGTGGGTGGATTGTGATAAGGTCAAGGGAAAAAAAGGGAAAATGGAGTGAATGAGGAGGTGACTAAAAAAAGGATAGGCTGTGCCGAAGCCAAAAAGTTGGGATAAAGTCAGAAAAATAATGATGATGATGATGCTGATGAAAGTAAAGTAAGTGAATTATGTATGTTATGTCCTAATGTCCAAGATCGAAAATCTGCGTTGCGGTTTTATAAAACAACATTAGGCTGAGCTGGTAGCCTTTTCAGCTCGTACACATTACTCATGCATGATTTAAAAGAGTCGATCAAGTCGATTTTAAAGAGTGCATGTTTTTAGAGTGGAATAAATGTTCCTTAGTATCTTTGTATGTAATGGCGCGCGATCTGGTCTGCTAAAAGGCATATCAGCTTGGACTTTTAGACTTTAATGCGACAATATAACTAATGAACTGTGGGTGTATACTAGTACTCCCCTGCCTGACCCTTCGGGAATACAGGAGTGATGGTAATGTAAATATAATGTTGTATATTGCCTGACAAATCGTCAAATGCCTGTATCCCAGGTACGTAATAGTCTCATTAGACCAAGAAATATTGAAATTGTTGTAGGGACTGACGATAAAATGTAGTTGAATTAATTTTATTTATTATAGGATAAATGAGATAGGTACGCAATAGCAGACATCCATACAGCATTGACATATTCAGTTTTACAGTCGTCTAGAAAATATTTAAAGAACAATGCTCAATAAACTCCAGAATGTTAATAAACGATGGTCGGGATGGTCCTATAAAAGTTCCTAACGAAAACCTCCATGGTTTGGTGCAACCTGTTTGCTCATCGTAGTGTATTTTCCTTGTTTGCGAAAGGCCTAGTACAATGACAGATTTTGTGCGAAAATGAACGTGCTTGCTTTCTGAATTCCGAAGTACAGGCAGAGGCACTCTACTCCCACTTTGCTTGAGTACAAAAGTTTAAACGACCTAAATAAACATTTATAACATTACGTAGGTAGCCACTTACATTTATGTTTTTGTTTAAATGTTTGTTGAACGCGTTAATTTAAATCTACTGGTAATGGTCTGTTAGTCGCAAGGAGAGGGCAGCAAGGTGTGGGCGTTAGGTTCTAGAATCGATTCCCAGGCTGACAGTAATGATCAAGAGAAAAAAGAACAAAGTCTGCCCTTAATACATTATATACGAAATTGAAACGAACTAAGGCGTTAAATACTTTTAATAGTATCCCTCAAACCAACCGTATAAACTTGTCGACCCAATCATAGATACGGTCGGGTCCCGTTGAGATATTATATCAGAATATATTATTCAAATCGTGAATTATACCGACAAGATTCGGAAAAATATTGTCAGTCGATATTTGGGATGTCTGCTTTAGAATTCCTTTTAAGAATACCTTCTTGAATATAATCTGAATATTATTTTGCCATACACACGCGCCGGTTTAAGTACCACGCACCTGACCTTTTTAAAGGTCCTCACCAATAAGCGGTATGTCGGCAATCCTTCTAGGGCGACCTCTCCCGAAACTGCCGCTGACATTAGCCTAATAAATTCTCACAGATAAAATTAAAGTAGTTGAAATTTTGATTTTTCATTAATCATAATTTTGATGTTCAAAAGCATTGAATTGAAGCAATCTTGAATTGAAATACAAAGGGCATAAAGCCTTATAAGGCCATAAGGCCTAAATTCGCCTCCTGAACCCAAGCAAACTATAGACATGACATATTAGGTAGTTCACTATATATTTTGGCCCATTTTTGTTTTTTTTTTGGTTCATGAACTCGCCAGCGTGGTGGACTATAGCCTAATCCCTCTCATACTGAGAGGACACCCCGTGCCCAGACGTGGGATAGTACCTATATGGGTTGATGATGATGATATGGATGACATTATGGGTTTGGCTGAGGTTACATCCTATCAAACCTAATTTAGGCCTATTTCGTATATCATAATTTATACCTATCTCCACTCCACGTGTACTTATAAAGATTCTCGTGTTCATCACATTTAACTTGTTCGCAGTAATCGCTAGAACAAAATGCCGGACTGGACGTGGTTGGTATTCGCGGCCGTGTTTGGGGCTGTGTCGGCTCTCTCCGTGCCGGTGGCCCTCCTCATATACTTCGTGCGACCCTTTGAGAAGAAGCCGCAGACACAAGAAGACTACAGTTTACCTGTTACATTACCACCTGTGAGTGTATTTTAACTTTTACCTTCTTTTGGTTAAAGCGGATTAATTCACAAGTACCCACCAGTGCTCATTTAGGATAACATATTATTTTTAAATTAAATAACGGAGCATATTCCTAAGCAAATTCTTCAATTATAATAACCGCTGAACCTTGCCTACCGGTAAAATGTAACTGCAACAAGTGGCAATCACAATAGACGGGGTTGACTACGTCCTGATCCATACTCTAATTATACCCACAAAACAATTAAAAAAACTGCTACTTGCGTTGTTGGCTTGTGGCAGATTTACTAGCAGGTTGAGCAAGCCTAGGGCGGTAAAGTTGGGGCCATTCACAATTCATTAACAATAATTTTTAATATGATTGTGAAATAGGGTATAGATTTATAGTTTGGTGGGTTGGTAAAATTAGAATAGCCTACCAGCAACAGATGTGTAAATTCGCCTTGTAAGCTGAAATTCAGAAAAAATTACCACATATTCACAAATATTAGAAAATACCACATGTAGGGACACACAAATATTAGAAATATAAGCGAGAACCTTGCAGAAGAAAGCAAATAAACAGCTTGTCACTTACATTCTTTGCAAGAATATCGATATCACAGGTGATTTTCCTCGTAAAATACTCGCGTTGGAGGATATTTTATTAAATAAATAAGTTAACATTGTAACGCCTACGGGGCTCTATGGCTTTATCTTACAGAACAATTTTCCCATCAATCTTTCCAGTCATGGCTTTTAAACTTGAGACGCGATGCATTATCATGTGATGGGCGAATGAATAGAAAAGAAACAACGGTTCGCTTACATTGTGATTCTTCTTTCAGCTCATGACTTAACACCTAAGATGTTTCCCGAACTTTCGTGTGTATACATAGGTACTTATTTATTTACAAACAACAAATAATGTTCGCGGATAAATAGAGAAGAGGCCTTCAACAGTGGTTGTTACCGGCTGAATAGATATATAGATATAGATAATAGTGTTTGTTAGTAAAGGTACACAACATTTACAATACCCCAACAAAATAGGTATAATGTGTTAGATATATTATGAAAATGACTACAATATAAAAGCGAAATATGTACCACTCATTTACTGATTAATCGCGAATCCTCAGAAATTATAAGGCTTATAAACTTAAATATGGCATATGTCGGGGGTGGACTGTATATAATATGGGTTTTCTTCAAGTAAAACGCCGGTCTTCACAATCACTATATTTATTCTCAGCACTATATTTCTTTTCCTCGTCGTCGCTTGTTGGAGTACTGGGCTGTTATCTCGAACGAACTGAACTGGCTGAACTGTCGAACTGTACTGACTCAACTGACAAAACCTGCGCTCCTTAAGTACCTCATTCGGGTGGTACAAGTAGTGCCCCGTGTACCTCCAGCCAAGCGGCGGCGTCGACCAATCACAAAAGGCCATTTATTCTCTTACCTACAATTGCTATCTCTCTTACTCACTATGGGGTAATAAAACAAACTCAATATGTAGTCTTTACTAAACAAACATTATAAAATGACTTAAATCTACTTACTTTATCTACTACATACTTAGTCACTTACAAATTATTACAAATGACTATAATAACACTACTTAAAGCTACGTCGTCCGTTACATTCTCCCCCCGGCGCAGGTTTACCGTAGCCCTAATCTTTCACCGGTAGGACGGCGAGCTTTGTAACCGGTCGTCGGAAGGTCCCCGCTGAAGTCCTTACGTCGGCTGAGCGCACCTGGCCATCCGGGCCAGCGTAGACTGTCTCCACCACTCCTCTGGGCCAAACTCCTCGGGGCAACGTTGAATCGACCACGACGACTAGATTGCCGACTTGGAGGCACTGCTGTTTGTTCTGCGATGCTCCTCGTGGCACCAAAGTGGGCAAGTATTCTTTGACCCAGCGTTGCCAAAAGTGATCGGCTAGCGCTTGAGTCACCTTCCACAGCTTGCGGTCGTCCTTTTCACAGGGCCCCGTATATGGTAGGCCCGACGATGTCCCGATAAGGAAGTGGTTAGGAGTAAGTGCCTCTGGATCCTTTGGGTCGACCGAGACATGTGTTAGAGGCCGAGAATTTACGGCATGTTCAGCCTCCACCAGTAACGTCGACAGCACCTCCTCTCTGATAGCTCGTTGATGGAGCGTGGCTCCCAATGCAGTCTTGACAGAGCGTACTAAGCGTTCCCACGCTCCCCCCATATGCGGAGCTCCAGGCGGGATAAACTTCCACTTCATCCGGTATTCCAGGCCGAATTTCATGAACTCCTTGGCCCATTCCTTATAGGCTGTGCGTAACTCTACATCTGCCCCTCTGAAGTTAGTACCGTTATCTGAGTACATGATTCGAGGCCAGCCTCTCCTTGCTGCCATTCGCCGAATCGCCATTAGCGCGGAGTCCGTAGACAGACTGGGCACAAGTTCCAGGTGTACTGCTCTTGTAGTCAGGCACGTAAACAGCGCACCCCAACGTTTCTCATGTCTCCTGCCGATCACCACGGTCATCGGGCCGAAATAATCTACCCCGCAGCTTGTAAAGGGTCGCTGGAACTGCATCAGTCTCTCTATGGGTAGATCCCCCATTATTGGTCTCGCTGGCATTGTCTTCATGATGCGGCAGGTCTGACACTGGCGTGCCACCGTTCTGACCGTCGGTCGTAAATTTATTACCCAGAATCTTTGTCTTAATTCGTTGACGACTCTTTCATTATTCGCATGTCCTGCCTTGCGATGCGCGTGCTCTATCAGCAACTTGGCGAATGGGTGTCTGCCATTTAGGATGACGGGCATCTTCAGGTTTTCAGAGACCGCTGCCTGTCCAATCCGCCCTCTAGCTCTCAAAATTCCCTCGTGGAGAGTCGGATCCAGCCTGTACAGACTGCTGGATCTGGGTATTGATACGTTCTTCTGCAGCAGTCTTATTTCTTCAGCGTAGTCGTCGAGCTGAGCCTGTCTGATCCAGATGTCCTCGGCTTTTTCAATTAAGTCGACGTTCATCTGCTTGGACCTGTCTTTACACTTCTCGCGGAATAGTAAGGGCACCGCTGTTGTTCGTAATAGCTTCTCATACGAGGCGAACCTGTTCACGCTTGGCAGATGCGTCGGAGTACTTCTCTCGATTGTAGCTGTGGCGTATGTCACCTCTTCCTCCGGTTTGTCGCTCTCGCGTTTTTCTCTCGGCCAAGTGTCTTCGCCTTGGTATAGGAATGAGGGTCCGATGAACCATCTGTCATTTGCCTTCATGTGGGTCGCGTAAACAGGGCGTGTGGCGTCGTCTGCGACATTCAAGTCTGTAGGCACCCATCTCCATTGAGAAGCATCGGATAACTCGGCGATCTCTCCCAGCCGGTGAGCCACGAACGGTGTATACTTGGCGGCGTCCTTCTCGATCCATCTCAGCACGGTCTGCGAGTCTGTCCAGTAAGTGACGCGTCTAGGCTTGTCCCGGTGTTCGTCGATGATGGTTCTCGCCAGACGCGCTCCTATTAGTGCTGCCTGTAGTTCCAGACGGGGAATAGTCACAGCTCGCAGTGGGGCGACTCGTGCCCTTGCTGCCACCAGCCTGACAAACACCTGTCCGTCTGGGCGCTCAATCCTCCAGTAGGCAGCCGTTGCATACGCCTGTTCACTGGCGTCGCAGAATACGTGGAGATCCATGACGTCCGCAGGCATTTTGTCGTAACACCTGGGTATGCGCAGCGATGCCACTTCGTCTAGGCTTCTCATCCAGTCCTCGAAGTTCGCCGCCTCTGTTTCTGGAATCTCTTCGTCCCACCCCAAGCCGTTCCTCCATAAGTTCTGGAGCAGGACCTTCCCGGCGATGGTGAAGTGGCTGATGAGTCCCAAGGGATCGAAGACTGACATAACTGTACTAAGGGCTTCTCGCTTTGTTGGTGGCCTGTTCCTAATCCTCACCTCAGGTGTCACTCGATTGAGACCCGTGTTAAAGCCTAACTCGTCCGAGTTAGTCTGCCATAATAAGCCCAAGGTCTTGTCCGTGTTCTCTTCTCTCGAACCTAATTTCACTTCTACGTCGAATGCCGGCGCCCCCATCGTTATGCTCTTCACCACATTCTTTTTGTTAGAGCACCATCCCCTCAGATTGAAGTGTGCGTTCTGATGGATCTCCGCTACTTCACGTGCTGTCTTGATCGCCTCGTCTTCTGTCGCGAAGCTGTCCACATAATCGTCCATATAGTGGTTTGATGTGATGGCTCGCACAGCTTCAGGGTATTTCTGCGAGTACAGCTTTGCATTGGCGTCTCGAACAGTGTGAGCGATGAAGGGTGAACACGAGGCTCCGAAGATCATGGACGTCATCTTGTACTTAACTGGGGGTTTGATGCGTTCTCGCCCTCGCCAAAGGAACATCTGAGCGGACTGATCTTCTTCTCTAATCTTGACCTGGAGAAACATCTCTTGGATGTCCGCTGTCACCGCCACGGCGCGCTCCCGAAACTGAAATAAGATCCCGGGCAGCGGCCTTAGGAGATCAGGGCCCTCTAGGAGAAAGTCGTTTAAACATACTCCACTGTAGCGATGGGCGGCGTCAAACACCATTCGCACCTTTTCCGGTTTATTTGGGTTCACAACCGGGAAATGCGGTAGGTACCATACCCTCTTGCTGTGATCTTCAGTGCCGTCACATTCTTTGGCATATCCCTTCTTCAGTAGGTTGTCCACTTGAGCACTGTAACGCGCTGCGAAGTCCGGTAAGGAGTCCAATTTCCTCTCCAATGTCTTCAATCTTCTGAGGGCGCTGCTGTAGTTATTCGGCAGCAATTCATTGTCGTCGCGCCATGGAAGCCCGACTTCGAAGTGGCTGTTGACCTTTTTCATCGTACGATCAACGATATCTATTGCTCGCTTATCTTCGGGCTTCATCTTCTTTGATAGAGATACCCCTAGGGCGTCTATCTTGAAGTGTGATTTTACCAGCTCCTCAATGCGGTGGATTCCTTCCAACCGATCCACGTCTGTTTCACCGGGCTTTTCATATATATGAAGTACCACGTGTCCTTCCTGTTCTCTTAATGTGGCACGTGGTGCGACCCCGTGGATCACCCACCCCAATTCCGTATACGAGGCGGCTGGCTCATTCTTCTTTCCCATGCGTAGTCTCTTTGTGACGATAAGATGCCAATTGTCGGCACCTATCAGCATCTTTGGGGTAGCATCGTTGAAGAACGCGTCCTTCTCTAAGTCACGCAGATGAGGATAGCCGATGAGAGCCGACTTATCCACCGATTGGCCGTGTAGCCGTAGGTTCCTCATAGTGCGTGCACGCAGATCCTGATAACTACCGCCTTCCCCGCGGATCTGTAGCTTCACTGCCTGGCTACTTTCCTCACGCTGTTGTGAAGTAACGCTCTGGATTTGGAGCGTAGAGGTCGGACCGCTCGCTTGAATCATGCGGGCGAGGTCCTCATCGATAAGGGTAGTCGTGGACCCTTCATCTAGCAGGGCAAACGTGGATACCTCCCCGCCGGGTCCCTTCAGTGTCACTGGGCGTATCTTAAGTAGAACGCGTCGACGCTCGTCGCTCGAAATAGAGACTGTCATCACCGTTTCCTTTGGTGATGATTCGACACTCACTGCTTCGTCACTCGTTTCCTTCACTGGAGCTTGACTCGTGTCTCGCTCTTGATGAAGCAGTGCGTGGTGAAAGCGGGTACAACCTCCAACCCCGCATCTCTTCGCTCGACAATACTCACGACGATGTCGTCTTGTGACACACTTGAAACACACTTTCTCAGTACGAGCCCATTCCCATCTTTCGTCCACACTCATCTTTATAAACTTTGGGCACTTGGGCACTTCATGGTCATCACTACAACACAAGCACTTTTGTTTCTTCTCTTCTGTGGTTGCGTAGACAACTTCTCGGCTTGGCTTCCTCTTCGTGTTTAATTGTGGGGCGGCGGGCTTCGTATCTTTCTTCGGGACAGTTGCAGCGCTCGTGGTCGCGAAGGCAAACTTCATGGCGCGATCCGCTTCTCGCATCAGGAAACTCGACAGTAGAATTATCTCAGGATCACGGGAACACTGGCTTTTCTCATAGGCATAATCGCACCACCTTGCTTTTATGTGTGGACTAAGTTTTTCCACGACTTCCCGAACAAGCAGTGGGTTCCATAGATAGCCACGCTTATCCACGGTGGAGAGGACACAGACGATGTTTTGTAGTTTCACAGCGAATGTGTTAAGTTCGTGCGCTGCGCCTGTTAGCCGGGGGAGTTTCTTTAAATCTTCCATCACGCGGTCTATGAGAATCTCCGGCCTTCCATAATATTGCTCCAGCGTCCTCATGATCGTGTCAGGATCTGATGCGGTCCAAAGGAGGGCTGACACTGTCATCCTCGCTTCTCCCTTGATACAATTTCGAAGTCTTGCCAAATTCTCAACCGCCGAGAAATTGTATAGCGATGACGAGTCTTCGTAGGCCGCCTTAAACGGAAGCCATTCAGTAGCGGCGCCGGTGAACGTGGGTAACTCGGTGACTTGACGTGGCGGCGGGCGGATGCGGATCATCTTTTCTAACGTTTCCGCCAATCGCTCGATGCCCTTGCCTGTTCGTCGGTCTTTTCTGGCTGACGAGCATGATGGGGAACGTGGACGTCGTCGGTCATGCCTGTCGGCGACGGGTGCAGCGGCGTTAACTCGTGTCGCAGGTGCAGGTACCTCTTCTGCGGTGGTGCGGGGGGCCCTCCCTCTCTGTAGATGATCGGCGACCTGGGGGTGGTCTCGGTCCATACTTTGAAACCACTCGTCGATCCTCTCTTCAGGTCCCTCGTCACCGCCCCGTATGGATGCTTCTTCGTGAGCCTCCTCACGGGCGTCTGCCTCCGCTTGTATCACTGACACTTCATACTCGAGCCGCTTGTTGACCAACGTCTTCTCAATCTCCAGCTGTTCTTTGCGGAGAGCGGCAACCCTCATCTGGGCTTCATATTCCGCCTTCTTGATCCTGGCCACATCGCTGCTGTACGATCTCCTGGTGCGTATCGTGCTTGCAGTCTCCATCGCTGATGTTTCACCGGCGTGAACAGTTCTCACAGCCGCCATCGGATCACGGGGGCGCGGGGTAGAGAGCGCGGGGTACGGGGTCGAGGGGATAGCGGACGACTCCCCTGTATCATACGCGGGCGCCACTGCAATCCCTCGTTCGAGGCGAGGGGCGGGCGCGGTAGTCGCGACTTCGGACATAACTCCCCCCGCTGAGGTAGCGGGAAGGGCGAACGCGGACGCGGAAGTGGAGGGGTCGGCCCCGCCCACCAGCGCACCAGACGGCGGGCGCGCAATCCCGGATGCGGCGGTTGACGGCGACGCGGGAGGATTTTCGAACACTTGTGGACGCCGGCTCTCGTAGCCGGATTCTGAGGCACGGTCCTTGGTGGTAGTGCTTCGGGTCTTCATAGTGATCCGGCTTCAAAACACTGGTACTAATAATCTTCGTTCGTAGGATCCGGCTCGAAGGACCAACTGTCGGGGGTGGACTGTATATAATATGGGTTTTCTTCAAGTAAAACGCCGGTCTTCACAATCACTATATTTATTCTCAGCACTATATTTCTTTTCCTCGTCGTCGCTTGTTGGAGTACTGGGCTGTTATCTCGAACGAACTGAACTGGCTGAACTGTCGAACTGTACTGACTCAACTGACAAAACCTGCGCTCCTTAAGTACCTCATTCGGGTGGTACAAGTAGTGCCCCGTGTACCTCCAGCCAAGCGGCGGCGTCGACCAATCACAAAAGGCCATTTATTCTCTTACCTACAATTGCTATCTCTCTTACTCACTATGGGGTAATAAAACAAACTCAATATGTAGTCTTTACTAAACAAACATTATAAAATGACTTAAATCTACTTACTTTATCTACTACATACTTAGTCACTTACAAATTATTACAAATGACTATAATAACACTACTTAAAGCTACGTCGTCCGTTACAGCATATATATGCAATATATTTTATGTTCGGCATCCCTAAGAATTATGGGAAACCTTCAAGGATTTAGAAAATAGCCGATCCGTGCGGAAAGCGCCGTGTATAACAATTTTGTGTTTTAATCGTAAAAAAAATGAAAATATTTGTCATATAAAAAAAACTACCTAAATTAAAAATGTAGATATCCTCCGACACGACAGACACACACACACACACACACGTCGTTTTTGCGTCGGGGGTTAAAAATGGCAACCACCAACTACCCAGCCCACCCAGCCAGACACTATTCTAGAAATAGGCGTCGTTATTACAGACTCTGAAGGGAAACCTCATTAAAAGTTTCGATATGAACATTTTGATAACTTGGAAGAAAAATAAACAGTTCCCTCTTGCCAGACTTAGTTAAGTTGCTGTTAAGACGATGCTGAAACGTTCGTGTCATGTTTCATTACATACAATCGTAGTACAATAATATTACATACTATGCCAGCCCGCATTAGGCCAGCGCGGTGAAATATAGCCTAATCCGTTTCATTCTGAGAGGAGACCCGTGCCCAGCAGTGGGATATTTTATGGGTTGATGATTACTTATTATTGCTTGAGTATTACTTACTTATATTATAAAGTCAAAGTCAAGATATTTGTTGCTTAAAATGTCGCACAATGTTGATTTTCGTTTTTTTTTGGAGTTTAAGGAAACCACCCATGTAAAATGAGCCTCGAACTCCCTGGACTGGTCAGTTCGCTAAACTGGGGATTCGTTGAGATACCGTCTATGTTGAAATATCAAGATATTAAACCCCAAATGGCGATAAGTAGTAGGTCCCTAAATCGTGTTCAAGGGTTCGATGCTTAACGCTACCTTCGAAGGAATTGGAATTGGAGCTCTAAATTTATTTCAATTCCAAGTATTTCCGATAAAAAAGTAATTGCAAATATTGGCTAGTCCCTGGGCCCACTTCATAGGGCGGCCATAAATTTTATATTGGATCCATAAAATGGTTCATTTTCCAACACCTTAAAAGCATAATAAAATATGACAAAGTATTGCTTATCGTATGACTTGATCGCTAACCAAGGTCGGAATCGGAAGCCAAGCCCGGTCACTTCCTCGATTATATAAAGTGTAATTACTCAAACAGCATGTACTTTTAATTTATGTAATCGGCTGAATGTGCGTTAATTTATATAGAAAGAGGTGTTCATATACGTGGAAATGTAGTTACCTTATTTACGTTTGAAAAAGGTGACATATTAGACTATCTTTACAGCTTTTACCGTGAAAAAAATGCACATTACTTACATTACTATATAAATAAATAAATTAATTACTTTTAGCGTATGGAAATTTTGACAATCTCCTCCCTAAAGCGTGTCCTCTACTGCGAGTGGGGGTACCTTTTTTTTAACCAAACAAATATGGATTTGTCATATGCAAATCTGTGTGTGTGCTCGTGTGTGTTCGCTTATCTAGCTTTATCAAAATAAATATAAATCTAACATTTTCAATATATCTACATTTTTTGGAATCTATTATTCTTTATCAAATAATTGTATTTGTCAACCAATGAACGAGGTTAAAACAAGCCTCTTATAAATCTCAATTCGAGGTGCCCTCGGTCGCCCTTCAGTACCGACCAGCACGTGCCTTAGTCAATCCAATCGTGCTCCCCAAATCCATTGCCAACCCCTGTCTTATGCTGAGTCGAGGTCCTTTTCCGTTATAGGTACCAGTGGCGGCGTAAGACCTAAATTTTATGTGGGCAAAATTCATTTTGCGGGGCCCTCTGCCAGCGCAAGATTTGCATAATTTTTCGGGGCGCGAGGCCCCCTGGGTCGCGAGGCCGTAGGCGGTGGTCCACGTCGCCCACGCCTTACGCCGCCACTGATAGGTACATATGGTCAGTGGTCGAAAATGAAAACGAATAACCCATTTCCATTTTCTGCTGCATTGCGAAAATGCAGTCTATTACTAGTTTAGGCACGCAACACAAATGGGTAATTTGTTTGTATGTAGGAAAATTAATGAAATACAGCGTTCCATGGTAGAGAAAATACTTAGTAAAAAACCACGTGATGGCGGTGTAGTCCGGTGTTTTCCTATAGGTAACTAACCCGCATCGAAGTATATCGCTAATCCATTGTTTAGTAAGTATATATACGTTTGCCCATTTCACGAAACAAACACAGCCGTAATATTTCTATTGATATAGCCTATGTACTAAATTGTATTTGTTCTTTTGTTATTTGCCCAAAGCGTGCGTTCTACATCCGTAGAACTATAGACTAACGTAGAATTTACGGGTATTTGCGGGCCATTAAATCCATTAAACCGCCATTAAACAGCATCCGAATAACTGCCTTTTAATTAATCGGGCCCCAATTTTAGGACAAATTTTATTACTAAATCTGACACATGGAGACGTACACGTACGTGACATAATTAACTAGATATCTATTGCAAGCCATAGGAATTGAGAGAAAATATTTTATGAATTGGTGGTAAATTATTCCACTTGCTTAAAAGGGCTTCATTTGGACGCTGTATTTTCGTATTTATGATTTTCTGTCTAGTTAGGTAGTAGGTACCAATTTTTGACGTTAACTGTCGAACAAACGAATTTGATCAGCGGGGCTAACATGCACGCCGCGAGAACATTTTGTCTACGCTTATGTCGCGCTTTTGTCTCGTTTTCGCACGAGAAAGAGCGAGACAAAAGAGTAGACAAAATTTTGTCGTGGCGCGCATGTTAGCCAGCCAGGTATATACAAATTCTGTGATTTTAAACCCCAAAGCGAAAAAGTAGGTAGCAAACATTTATTTATATTAGAGTTTATGAAGATAGCAAAGAGCAATATAATTATTATATTATCTAATCTGGGGGGCTAGACAAGTTGCAATTTGACCTTCGAATCGACAAACAAAATGTATGGAAATGACACAAGATTTCGACAAATCGGGCTGTCACTAATGTCATTAACATACATTTGTTTCAATGTCAAATTGCAACTTGTCTAGGCAGCAGATTTTCTGACTATATTTCTTTCAATTTGTAAGAACTTTCTAACCCATATTTAATATATTTCATTCGAAAATACCTCTAATTAATAGTTAAACACTGTTTTAATTAAACTACTTCACCTGTGTATAATAAAATATAGCATAGCACCTAAGTTTAATTCTTGAATTTCTACTTAATAATAATACCCTGTATCAAAAGAAGCTGGTGCCAGAAACAGGATATTCCTAGGTTACTGCTATTTTCCCCAATGTCTTCATCAAAGGGAATAACAAAGATGGCAGATGTTAATGATGAGAGATTAGCACCTTACCCTTTGTTTACCGTAGATCCCACCTAATAAATGTCTTAGAGCCTGTTCACTACCTCCTGATAAGTTACCATTAAATTACTTGGTAGATAATTTCACACAAATTTTGTTCTATTTTTCAATTTATCCAGTGGTTAGTCGATATCCAGAGGTTGTGAAACATGCCCGTATCTTGTTTATCTTCTAAGCTTCACGTTTATATATACAATGAAGGACTAAGCTTTAGATAATTATTATTATTAAGCGCTTTAATACGCTTGGCTTGGGTGTCATCTCGGATGGAATAATCTCGAATAAATCAAACGAAAACGTTTTTAAAAACCTCTTTATAGTCTGCTCGCTGCCTCATTGGTCTAGTGCTTGTAAGCACAGCTGCGCACCTGAGTTCGATTCCGAGGTCAGTGTTATTTATATTTTTTATTAGGAAATTCTCATCCTATAGAGCGCGCGTGCGGTAAACATGCGCGCCTTCGAGTAGAATGCGAGATAAGGCCTCGCCCCGAAGCACCTGTCGGGGTCATAGTGACTGTATACAGGGTTACAGGGAATAGATTTGGTTCTGAGATATATATTACCATATCTCAGAACCAAATCAATTAGAAATGTCCTGAATAATAACGTCCTTTAATATTCAGTACGACTTTCCGTGTAATCCTGTATATGTATATCAACTATATTCGTATCCTAGAGACAGCTGAAAAGCTGCCGATTTTAATGTTACATACTATTTTCAGTTTTGTCGAAATGGGATAAGGTTGATATTTAATTACCAATTAGAAAGGTGCTCGAACATCTTTCCGCCTCATCTGAATATGGTCCATTCAGATGAGCGATGAACGGCAAGCAAGCGCGGTTTTCATTCGGTACTTACTAGTTGGACTCCGACATACCCTGCTCCCTAGGCGACGGACGATCCGTGAAAAGCTATCGCAATTAAAAAGGGAAACACATTTACATAAGTACATAATTACGTACCTACCATTAAAATAAATGGAAGCTTGAAATATAGGTACGTCTACCTACAGATATGTCCTCGATCGATACTATAACCATAAGTACAACTAAATGTAACGCTGTATCTCGTTGAAACAGTGGTATAATAGCGGCTAAATTGATTGATCGCGGCAATGTTGGTAACGCCAGCATAATTACTAGAACATAGGTAGGTATGTACATTGTAGGTATATATTATGTATTAGATAAACACCTATTACGGCCAGAGATACGAAGACCTTATTGTAAGGAGGTTTTTATCCAGTGATAGTACGGTAAGGAAATGGGATAATTTAGGGTATTTCTTTAAATACGCTAATCATTTTGAAGTTATAAATTGTGAAAAAAAGACCACTGCGAGCTGGGCTCGTTTATAAACAAATCGTGCGGTAAACTGAACTCAGTAACTTTCAGTCTGCAAATAGTAGATAGTTACATATATTAAATAAAAGTTTTTTTTAAACAAATAATCGGGTCAAAACTAACCTAAATTAAAAATTTAGAAAACCCCCGACACGAAATGTAATTTGCAGTTGGATTTGAAATTTATCATAGTGTAATTTATATAGAATTCTACTAGTTAAGACCTTTCATTTGATACCGAAAAAATGAAATGAAATGAAATGAAAAAATATGTAATCCGCTATTTTGTAGCGGCGGCCATCTTGGACCTTTCAAATAAAAAACTAAACTAAATCAAAATCGGTTCATCCGTTCGGCAGCTACGATGCCACAGACAGACACACACACACACACACACACACACACACACACACACTCAGACACGTCAAACTTATATATAACACCCCGTCGTTTTTTCGTCGGGAGTTAAAAATATCGTCCCAAAATAGATCTTATCTAAAAATAGATGTATTAATTTATCTATTTGTCTACAGGAAGTATTAAACGAGCTTACACGTGGCCTAGGCAGTACGCCAGAGGGTGCTCTCAACACGATGCTGCAGTTCATATTCCAGCAGAGCACGGCCGACACTCGATGGCTGCGCAGGCGCATGGCCACGGAACTCGCAGAGCTGCTCGCTAAGACTTCTTCTGGAAAAATCTTCGAATCTTTGACGGTAAAAAAATGCTTCTATTTTACAAAATCAGTAGGATTGTATGCAAAAATCGTAGGTATTCAATGGTTTCTCCCTACTCTTTGTATCTGATCTATACTTCTACTCAAGAATTTTCGATTAATGGCCAGAATTAAGAACCTCTCTCTCTCTCTCTCTCGGTTATTTTACCTACCAGGATCGACATTTGACATTACTTCTATGAAGCTTATGTCAAATTACGATCTCTAGGGGACTGTTTCACCACTTCTGGATAGCCACCAACCGCCGGATTAATTTAAAATGGAACACAATATAAAAGTATCTCCCCTAGTAATTTAACGGCAACTTATCATAAGGCGCTGGAACATAAGGAAAAAATCGAGAAATGGGTAATTATTTTCCGGCCTCAAAAGGAGGGGTCGTATAGAAATAGAAAAACGAAGGATTTTAGGTACTGTCACCTCTCAATTAAAAAACATGTATTGCAATAATTCAAAGTACGATTTGCTGTGCTTCATTAGCGCACTATTCGCTCCAATGATTACCGATTTGCTGTTCAATCGGCGCCAACGATTCGTGACCGTCGATGTGAAAACGCCTCGCCAATCTCGGAACAAATTTAAAAAAGCACTACACTTCTGTCTGGATCTGTTATGCCGTACTTGGAACATGCACGATGCACTAATTGCCTTTAATTTTATTAATTAAAAAAATCTTGTGTGTGTCTACTAATTGATCCTCGATGAGAGTTTTAAACGTTGTTCTGTAAGTATAAAAAATGAAAACACAAAAGTTCATGATTACTGAAATCCTTACTTAATATTATACCTAAATGCGAAAGAAACTCTGCCTGTCTGTCTATCTGTCGCCCTTTCATGCCAAAACCACAGAACCGATTTCAATGAAATTTACACATGGTACACGGATAGTCTAGAGCCTGAGAAAGGACATAGGCTACTTGTTAATGCGAAAAAACGGCTGTAAGGGGTTGAAATAGGGGATGAAAGTTATAAGAAATGCCCAGACCACGCGGGCGAAGCCACTGGCAGAAAGCTAGTGCTCATATTAAAAGCTTTAGGTTACCTAAATACCTACTGAAAGCAACAAAGACATAGTAAAAACAATTCTAGAGATTGCAACTTGAGAATAAATCTAAATTACAAGACTAAAATGTCCCAAAATATCCCTAGAATGCAGTTTCAATATTGGATGTTGGACTTTGATACCATTCCTATAAGAAACCATTTCGGTCACTTCCTTACAACCTATTCCAAGCTTCAACTTACGGTCCGAATTATATCAAACAATAAAATTTTGAGATACTTTGAGCAGCATTTTACGCTTAGAATCCATCTCTAAATTCCTTTAGATTCGTAACTTGTTGCTACGGAGGCCAACTTAGTATAATTACTTACCCCAATTTCTCTTATTTATTCTGTTTACTGTCTTTGTCTTGTAAAGAACTTGTTATAGGAGTATTGTACTTGTTATTTTACTTACAAACGTTAATTTCACCTACAGAATTGGTAAGTAGGCAACAAGATCCTTCTCATCGTAAATTAATTAGTTTCGTGTGTTCAAACTCCACGGGCCGGATGTAGCCTGAAGCAGTACCTTCAGTTCTTTGTATAAAAATCCTTGCTCTCTACGTTGTCCGCTAACGATTGCGTGTTATCTGAAGTCTTGGAGGTCAAAACTTTTGTTTTTAGACAGTTTTCTAAGTATTTTCTCTGAAGGCAGCACGTGTAAGATAACCTTTCCTTTTTTGGGTTATTTAAGGGCTCAGGGGTATTACGGTGTTGGGATAGATACGCTCGAGGGGTACATAACGTTTGGGTATTTGTAATGTTACCTACATAATTTATACGTCACACGAGTAACCTTATCGTTAAGCTGTTAGAGAAACATACTTCTAAGAAGGAGCAAGGGTCACCTATAATAATTATGTACGTTTACATGATTACATCTTAGATCTGTGACATTTAATGGCTTCATCATTCAGCTTCGACTGCCTGTTCCCAAACGTGATGGCTACGTAGAGGTCTTGGGTTCGATTCCTGGGTCGAGCAGTGTTTTGGGGAAATTCCCGGAAGCAGGTTGGAGTCTGGATTCTGGATCTGTGCCCGGTTGATGGCAATAGGCTTGCCCCCTATTACATAAGACCTAAACATACTGTTGTTGTACATTAGTACCACTTCGTACATTTTGCTATTCACAGCTTCGCTCCCTAGAAGTGGGCACTGAGTTCCCCAGCATCACGAATCTGCGCCTCGTGTCTGGTGAACTAGAGGAAGATGGGGCGCGGCTGAGGGCGCTAGATCTCAATTTCGACCTGGCGTATGATGGCAACTTCAGGATCGATGTCGACGCTGTCATGTTGCTGGGAAAGATCGCCAATATATCTATCACCGGTAAGTATTGTTTATCATTAAAACTTGTATTATTAATTCTGACTTGAAAAACGCAAGTTTAGGTACTCAGATAAGTACTTTTTACTTAATTTAGAAAAACCGAAGTTTAAGTTTTTATGAATTTGATTGAAGGGATCCGTGGCATCCTCACAGCATTGTAGTTAACAAAAAGGAAAAAAAGTGTTGTTACTTTTTTAAGTGTACCCAGCTCCTTTAATTAACGACATCGTCTTTTGAAAAAAAAAACATCATCTATAAAAATACTAAATTATAATCGTTTATAATTTAATTTCCATTAATGTTTCACTAGCTAACTTCTGAACAAAAGTCAAGCCTCTAAAATGAACAATAACTTCAAAAGAAAGGAATATTAATGGCTCACCCTTTTGACAGTTTAGATAAGTCAGTCCAAATAGTAATTACACTTTATTATTATGAAAAAGCCTGTAATGTACTTATTGTAATAATAATAATAAATATCCTGGGACATTTTACACAGCACCATCTAGTCCTAAACTAAGCAGAGCTTGTACTATGGGTACTAGACTTTACTTACTTTTTTTTTTGTAAATACATACTTATAATATACTAGCTTCCCGCCAGCGGCTTCGCCCGCGTGGTCTTATAATTTTTTCCCCCGTTTTTGCAACATTTTTCATTACTACTCCGCTCCTATTAGTCGTAGCGTGATGATATATAGCCTATGTTACTCGGGGATAATGTAGCTTTCCAAAGGTGAAAGAATTTTTGAAATCGGTCCAGTAGTTTCGGAGCCTATTCATTACAAACAAACAAACAAACAAACAAATCTTTCCTCTTTATAATATTAGTATAGATATAGATAAGAAATACCCAGAAATACACAAACACTTAAGTTCATCACATAAATGTTTGTGTCCTGTGGGAATCGAACCCACGACCTCGTGATCAGCAGTCCGGTACTCGAACTACTAGACTACAGACGTCGTCAGCATTGTAAGGTCTTTATCCTGCAATGAAACATTACAATTCCCCCATTTCTTTCTGTCCGTTACAATTACAGATTAGTTTTTTGAAATGAGTTTAGCTCATCCTGCCATCTCCATCTGCCGCATTGGGGACCCATTACAACAGAAATAATGTTCCTCTTTTCTAAAACTTTCTAGTGGAAAGCATAAGCGGCAACGTCCGAGTGATGTTCCGTCGGAATCCGTACACGCATTGGGCGCTAGCCTTCGAGTCACCACCGAAACTTGAGCTGCGAGTGCGAGGAAGATTCCAGGGCAGACAGATCAAGCCGAGGCTGGCTTCATTAGTCGCAGCACATATAAGACGAGCTGTCGCACAAAGGCATACGCTGCCTAATTACAAAATACGGTAAGTATTTCTTTTATGAATAAATAGTTAGCCACATAACAAAAAAGGAAACATAATTAAAAAAGGTCTGAATTAAATTATCTTTGGATAAAGTGATAAATGGATTTTTGGATCAACAAATTTTCTTGTCCAACGGCACTGACCAAAGCGATTGGATGATATTTGATGATTAATTTAATCAAATCTTGGATCAAAGTATTGGACAAAGACAAAGACATTTGTTAGGACGGGAGCTAAGCCAGTGGCATACTGGCTTAGCTTCCTCCCTTAGCACTGTCACCTATTATGTGCTTTAGCTCTATCAAACGCCATACAGTTAACACGGCAATGTTCTCTTGCGAACCTTGAGTGATGCTACGGTGTTGTAACCGCCTACCATCGAGCAGGCCGCATTATGCTTGTTTGCTTAAAATAGCTATCGGTGTACCCAGGTATAAACCATTCTTCCCGAAGTCGGACCCTGGCAGTACAGAAGGCGACGAAGGGCCCACTCCACACGGGAGGCTGACAGTGCGACTGATGGAGGTCACTCGGCTGCAGTGGTCCGGGGGACCGGCCACTGTACGGGCGGCCTTAGCTGTCGACTCACATGGATGGGTGAGATAGATACCACAGATACCAATAACTTAGGGCGTATGCACAACGCGCATTTGACAAATGCTTTAGCATTTGCCCTTAGGCAACTGACTAGATCTGTGTTATTACCTACGATAACCTGTGCGTCAATCGCTTTGATAGATTGTGTTGAGTTTGGTAGAACGCAAATTTATCAAGACTTAGATTATAGGTAGGTAAGGTAGATTTTACTAAATACTTTTTGCCACAGATGGGAGGATGAAAGCCTACTTTTGAGCGATTTCGACGAAAAAATTGTATTTCAAAGATAATAAATACATAAGCAACAAAACTTTATTAAGGAAAAAATATTTTCTAATTTATTCCGTGTTTTTTCAGCAATTAATTATTATTATATTTAAAACATAATTAATATACGCATAAATTATATTATAAAACAAGGACGTCAGGAACCGGTAAAAATTTAAACAAGCAAAACTTCATTAGCCTTTATTCAAGAAATATGATTTTTTTTATAGGTCTCTTGCACAACAAAAAAAAATATAAACAGACATACAAAGTATACGGAATAACGGAAGCTATTGTTATTTTAAACATTACCATAACATCACGCATGTAACTCCAAAAGAATAGGCAGAGGTGTAATAGTGTACACCGTTTTCCAATATCAATGTAACTAGCGAGCTTATTTGCGGGGGGCAAATAAGCTCGCCCCGGACAGGAATTTAAACTTCGAGCTGCCAGCGAACTGAGATTTTCATAGAAAAACCCACCTTTGGTATTATTCATATTCATATTCTTTATTGCATACCATAATGTACAATAAGGTGGTGTAATTAGACAAGAATCATTATGGACCCTGTAGACCACAACCTCAATCTCAGCAATTGCATTTTCCTCTTCCAGGCCAAAGAGGCAGCTTTTTTTACATTAATAATTATTTATCTATCTACAAAGGTTTCACTACGTCGTGGAGTCCTCGTCTTAGACGTGGTGTTGCCAGCTGTGGCCGGCCCGTTAGGACTGGTGTGTTGCCAGGGCGTAGGGGCGGTGTTAGTCGACACTGTCGTACCGATGTCGCCTGCGTACCGCGCCGACCTGCGCCGTGATGACGTCGTTCTGGCCATTGACAACAAGCCAGTGAACAACGTTGCCCAGGTAATATTCTAAAGAACTCTGAGATTTTGTAAAGCGGTAATATGAATAAATAAGCGTTACTCAAACAAGACATTCGTGTCATAACTCCTCAAGTCTCAACTTACTATTATATATATACACTAGCTTGTGCCCGCAACTTCGTCCGCGTAGAAGTCGAAAATGGTTCTAATAGGATTTTTAATTTTAAAATTATTAGGTTTCTCACGTTAACAATTTTGATAAAACAAAAAATTGATATGTAAAAATGTTTGAATACTTATAAAATATAACAATCTTTATTATGTTGTAGGGATTTTAAGGATCAAGAAGCATGAAAACCAAATAAAAATTTGATAAGTACATTATATATTTTATGAACATCAAGCTCGGTCTTTGATCTGGTGTAAGTTACATGGGGTTATTTATTATCTATTATCTTTTTACAACGAAATAGAAATACTACACCTGCCACAGTATTTCTTTGTAACAATATATTTTGTTTTTTCTTCGGATGCTAGAATCAACAGGCTACTCTGTGCGCTTATTCTGGAGCATGCCACATACTCTGCCCGCGGGAGAAGCAGCTTTCCCTCAAATCTACTCCCGCTATCAAGAGTTTGACCTTCAGCTTTGTTTATGGTTACTGTAAAGCAGACTTTGATGGGAAACTGCACTCTCGTGAATTCAAAGGGGTAATTTGATGGTGTTAGTGGAATCCTAGGAATAAATACATACTCTCCTCGAGAACAACTGGTCAGTATAGTTGACTCGATTACATTGCGATGCATGTTTTCACTTGAAATCTGGTGCCATCGCATTATTTTGGTGGATTTATATTCCGCAGCAACATAATTGGGGCACCAACTCTCAATTTTAATGTGTTCCACCATTTCCTATTTTAAGGAACGGGTCTGAG
The DNA here is from genome assembly GCA_946251955.1 of Acronicta psi. Classification (NCBI taxonomy): domain Eukaryota; kingdom Metazoa; phylum Arthropoda; class Insecta; order Lepidoptera; family Noctuidae; genus Acronicta; species Acronicta psi. The sequence goes on along the minus strand of OX276469.1, from coordinate 12,586,238 downwards.
AACTGTCCACAAATAAGACCGCTTCACGCGCTTTTACTTCTGAGCTCTACCGGTAAAGTCTGTCAGAAATCGCCTGCTGACAATACAGTAATCCCCTTTAAAAGCCATAGTACTCACACCCCAAACTTCGGCCATAGTACTTTGTTTGGGTATATTGCAGAGTGGGGTTTAGGTTTGAACGCAGTTTATTAGTGCAGTTTTACCTCCTTCCATCAGCGTGGCAGCAATGCCGGACGATGCGACCGCTAAGGCGATATCACGATTGCTTCTGACTTTGGCCGATGTTAAACTTAATAAAAGTCTTGCCTGTTACAGCAGGAGCACTCTAAAAAAGATATCACTACGTATTTATTATACTGGAATTTATTAAATCTTTGTTTATTGAGTAAAGAGCCTTTACTACTTGACATTGTTTACTGCTGAGGAATTGACAACTCATGTGTCAAAATTTTTATTTTAATCTAATTAAAATAAGAAACACTAAGGAGTATTGATATCAACTTCGAAGAAAAATAACTTTTTACCCCTATTTAACCCAGTTAGGGGGTGAATTTCAATAAAATACGAAACACGTTTTCCTACAATTCTGTTATAGAATGTTTATGCAAAATTTGAAGTAGATTGGACCAAGGAATCACGTTGTCCCATACAAACTTTGCCCCCCTTTTTCAGGCCCTTAGGGGTGGAATTTCGGAAAATCCTTTCTTATCGGATGCCTACGTCATACAAAGAACACACCCTCTAACTTTCAGATTTTTTCGATCAGCGGTTTCGGCTGTGCGTTGATCCGTCAGTGAGTCAGTCATTCAGGACAAAGCATTTTATATATATAGATATACAAGGTGGAAGAGACATCGACGCACATCCAAATACCATGAGTTCAGTACATGATTCTGGACCCTCCTGCGTTGAAAATTTCCGTAAGTTTTTTCATCAATTTTTCAATTATTTCTGCAGTTTTTTTTACTTAAACGTTTAAAAAAATATTATTTCGGTCTACCCAAAATTTGATTTATCATTAAAAAATCATTATTTCATTTATTTCGGACCGCGCGCGCGATATCATTCACCGCGGACCGCTATAATCGCGTTTTTAGCAATACACTGCGCGCTCAAAAATGTCAATATCTCTAATAACCGATCATTTTCTACATGAATGACCTCTCTCTACATGAATGATCATTTTATTTTTGACCTTGAGTGAAATCTTGTCACGACGTTTGTGCGTCGATGTCCCTTCCACCTTGTTTAACTACGTATAACTTTTTTATTTGATGATGATAGAATATACTTCTAAGATGGTTCTAAAAATACACCACAAATGGTTGAAGTCAGTTGTTCATGTTGTTTCATAAAAAGTTGTCACATTTTATTTCCTTTAATCGACCAGGTGGGCAAACTCCTGCGACTAGTAGAACGTCGCGCGGTCACAGTGCGAGTGAAACGTGGCGGCAGCGGCGCGGGCGCACGTAGGGACGAAGCTAATGAACCAAAGCGTATAAAGCCGAACTTCTCCTTTAGAAGAGTGTCGGAAGTGATGGAGGGAGTCAGGCTGCAGGGTATGAGAGCTGCAGCATCCAAAAGTAGTTTACAGGCAAGTTATTTGTGCTTTGAAGAATCTATGCTATGTCTATCTGCTGAATTCTAGAACTTTAATTTCAAAAACTTGAAGAATGGTATTTTTGATACATTATTAACGTTCAATAAGCTCTTATTTTCTAATAAATAAATTGACTGATGTAACCAATACGTATGAGTTTAGACTTCGTACTCAGATGTTTATAAAAATAAAAGCAGTTTCTAGGGTTTGAGACCTGATAGAATAGAGGAGTCATCTTCAATAGATTAAAATTCTTCTTCTTCATTTCGTATCAATGTTAAAGTTACTTAATTGTAGTTATAAGATTAAAATTATATCTCCCCTACCATCAGGATTCAGAATCCAGTCCAGCGAAAACAGTAGAACCACAAAACGAGACTGATACACAAGCCAAACCAAAACCAGAGCCCGCACGACAAACAAAGCCCACCGAACAGCCATCTTCGGCTAACTTCGGCCTTCGGAAGCGACGGTGCTCCGTAGAAAATAAGTCTTCCGACAGCTCAGCCGGCAGCACCCCACCAGCTTCCGGCGCCAGCACTCCTCTCCGACAAGCGAACATAATCAACAAAACCGCTAAACACCCAGACATACCTATAATCAAAACTGACTCCTCAGAATGCAGGATACAGGAGAAAGATCTCGAAGAAGAAGAAATTTTCGAAGTTGGAGGACCGAGACAATGTGAACATGTTGAGATTTGCCAAATGTTTTGGACCAAACACACACCATTGAAGCCAATAATTCCCTTCGACGAAGAGACGGAATTTAAGCTAAACGAGAATCACAAATATTTGAACATAAACGTTTGGGCCACCGTAGCTGGGGAGAAGGAAGAGATTTTGTTAGGATATCTTAATATACCACTGACGGCATTGTTGGCCGAATGCCAGGATTCCACTGTCCCACATCATATGAAGAGGTACCAGTTCTTGCCGCCAGATGTCGATATAAAGTTCAGGTAATATACCACTAGATGGCAGTAAACGTAGGGAAAGTATTCCTATCGGCTGCTTTTTTGCCACTATTGGCTTTGATAATTAATATATAACTAGATAATTAGTGTATAACTTGTGAATTTGCTAAATAGGATTCTATCAAAGAAACACATCATCATATATTGATTAGTAAAGCCGTAAATCTGCGTACTAATTAAGTGATACCAACCTTCTGATCAATATTAACTCATCCAGTGCGCTTGCGCATCAATAGTGCACTGCAATGCAATATACGTCCGCATTGATTTTCAATATTTAACTCTTCACTGGAGCACCAATTTATTCAATTTACTGCTATCAGTAATTCTCTTTCCTTTCCCGTTTTCTATTTGAAACCCTTTTGCAGTCTTGATATTTATTACTAAATCTACTAATCTAACTAAGGTACCTACACTTGCTAATGCTAACAACAGTTAGTTATTATGTCGCTAGGGGCCTGTTTCACCACCTACTAAATAAGTTCCTGTCAAATTAATTGCCAGAAAATTATACAAGCTGTTCCATTTTTTTATTTATCCAGTGGATAGCCGCTACTGCTCAAAGTTGGTCAAATAGCCCCTTAGCCAAATATTTTTAATACACTTTGAAAACTCTTTGTCCTCAGTTTTTTTTTTATTTTACCCTAACAATGCAGGATTTCTGATTATAAGACAGTATTACCAATAAACAAGATCTTATATCAACGCCGCTGCACCGACTCCTGTCCTCCTAGTAATCCTAGCCTAATATAAATGATTTTCTTTCAACTATAAACCTTTTCTTGCATGTCTTTCATCCAAACCACAAGTAAGCATTTTAGTACTAAATTATTATTATTATTGTATCCCACTACACCAAGTGCGGCTGAATATCAGTATTTTACACGAAACAATTTACACAACCTACCTACATAATGTCTGGGTAATACAGACAATTGAAATTGATGACAGCCAGTGTCAATAAATAGTTAAGCTTTGATTTTATCAATATTATGAACGACGGCAGCCCGCCTTTGCTTCTTGGCTCTTGCCTTTTAAAAGGTTGCTGCAGCTTTACAACATCCAGAGTCCATAGGTAGATATGAAAAAGTATTGAGTATTTGTCTATGTGCCAGAAATCGTAGAATACGTAATCTCTTTCCTAAATAAATTTAAAAGTGGACAGCAGAATGATGTTTAGGTACCACAGCCGCATCTGGAATCAAACTAAACCATTTCACCAATTGCGCAATTAGTTTGGCAGCGATGAATAATATGGCCGGGATGACGACAGTGTCCAACACAAAGGTCCCGACGACCGACAACTTATAGAAATGACAACATTTCTAAGAAGCTTCTGTTTTCCTAATCTTACGTGATAATTTTATTATTTAGTTAGTAGGCTAATAGAGTTTCTTACCGGTTTTTCTCCAAACGAAACGACTAATTCAAAACCATGCACCCTAACTTGGCTTACCATTAGTGCTCGTACATGCTGTAATTAAAATAAAAACTTTTTGATTTTAACTGTTGACTTTCCAAATAAACTTAAATACTTCATTTCAACTATTTAATGGATAGTTCGACGATAAAGACGGTCACGGGGAAAACTTTCACGAGAATATCCTTCAAAATATCAGCAATTCTCTTTTCGAAAAATACTGACACCACTAGTAATATTTTTCTTTTTCAAGGCAGAGGATAATACTCATAAATAGTGTACCGCACACTTAGATAACCTATTAATACTTGAATGCGTTTCCAGCAAAAGCCACAAGCTATCATCTCACGCTGGCTTCGAGCCGTGCCTATGCTTCGGAGACGCCCTCGTGTGGTGGGAATGGGAGGGGTTAGGCCCAGCCCGTACAGCACCCAGGGCTAACAGAGATCCTGCGCCGTCCAGGCCTCCTAAACCGACCAGAGCCAGCCATGACTTCGTCCGAACACACTTTCATAGATCCACGCAATGCGATTTCTGTAACAAGAAGGTGAGAATCAAATGAGTACCACAGTTTCTGAAAAAAGACAGACCAAAAATAATAAGATCCTTTTTAAATTTTTATGACATCTTAATTTATTAGGTTTTGAAATGATTTTGGATTGTGTCCTTTTATTTTATTTTCGTGTTCAATAAAAGCATCGAAAATATAATATACTCTTAAATTTTGTTATAAAAAGGCTTTCCTTATTAAGCTCATTCCTGGAAAAACAAAGTAAAAAAATGTTTAAAAGAAAAAATAAAAGCTATATTAAATATACCAATTATTTACGAACACATTCCGACGGTCAAATGTTTTGCATCAAGTTATTTTCTGCTGCAGTGCTTCGACCTCAAAACCTCAACAATACGATACTTTGTTCTAGATATGGCTGAAAGACGCGATGCAGTGCCGCAACTGTGGCTTGTCCTGTCACAAGAAGTGCGTCACCAAGTGTCAGGAGTCTTCGCCGTGTATTCCTAAGCAGGATCGAGGTGAGACTACCGTCTTTTCATATTTTCGATACCACACTTTCAATACTGAACTGGGGGGTTGACAAGTTTCATTTTGACATTCGAATCGACAAACAAAATGTATGTAAATGACATTAGTGACAGCCCGATTTGTCGAAAGCTTGTGTCATTTCCATACATTTTGTGTGTCGATTCAAATGTCAAAATGCAACTTATCTAGCCCCCCTGCCTCGTTATCGTTAGCCTAGTGGTCATAACCGAGACTGCTATGTTTGAGATCCTGGGTTTGATTTCCAGGTCTAGCAAATTTTTATTGGGTATCACTGGTATGATGAGGAGGAATAAAGGAGCGAGCCTATTGCCACTAACCAGATACAAATATTGACTCTAAGCTGCTATTGAGAATTTTATAGAAAACCCAATAAAACTGCTTCACCTGGGAATCGAACCTTTAGGATCACCTGATCAACAAGGCAGTTCTCTTTATTAACTGAATAAAATAATCTGTAGAAGAAGGATTTGAATATTGGATCATGGGGCTTTTGGGACCGGGTCCGCGGTCTCGGATTTCACCTAAAAATACAATCATTATTCTTGCGTAGTATTTTAGAATCACAAGACAATATAGGTAAGTACACTTAACAAAAAACTGATCAAGGTAATAATTATTGTTAATCTTTTTTTATTGTAGACATAAATGCGTTAAACCCCTTGCCCGATGGAAAGCACAATCAAACAGAGAAAGTCGACGTTTACGAGTTAATTGACGTCGGAACTACATGTTGACGTACGAAATAAATTGCGTTTTGTTGTATTTTCCCAGCAGCACGTTGCGTTGTTATGACGCATCAATCTCGTAAATACTTCACTCTGTGAGTGTAGGAACACTTCAACGGCAGGTACAGAAAGTACCATGTCATATCATATTTTCCTAGTTATATAATCAATAACTTATTAATAGATATGAGATAGTAAAACGATAAAACATTTACGTATTATAAATAACCTTATAAGCATACCATCACGCCTGTTTTCCATTAAAGGATAGGCAGATGTGTACTATTACCACTATTGTAAGTACTCCCACATTTCGCCGGCAGGTAGTTCCTACATACCTATTATGTGTTATGGCCGAACCATTTACTGGGCATAAATCCAAACTCCGAGCTGCTCCTGAGAATATCATAGACTCTAAAAACTCAATAACACTTTTTTCGACCTGAGAATCGAACCCAGAACCCTTAGCGTAACAGGACCACTTAGCTAATGAGGCAGGTTTTTTTACGTGCATAAGTAAAGCAATCTTTTCATGGTACTACCAATCATATCAAAAGAGATCCACTGCTGAACAAAGGCCTAACTAGTCACTACCAATACCAAATTGTTGTACCTAATACAATAGGTATTGGTGTTGAGAGCGGTTTCGCACTACGTCCGACCCGAATCTGATCCGAATCCGTTAAAATACGGTCCGGTGTACTTAGTCGTAGAACTATTTCTATGGTACTTTAGAGCGGTTTCGCACTACGTCCGACCCGAATCTGATCCGAATCCGTTAAAATACGGTCCGGTATAGTCGTAGAACTATTTGTATGGTAGTTACGTACGTAACGTTTGTAAGAGCGGTTACGCACTAGATCCGATTTCCGTCATCCGATTTCTCCATACAAATAGTTCGACTACACCAGACCATATTTTCACGGATTCGGATCGGACGTAGTGCGTAACCGCTCTTACACACTAGATCCGATTCCCGTCATCCGATCGGACGATTCGGATCGGACGTAGTTTTGTTGCATGTGGAAAGGCAGCCTTAGTCTAGTATTATGTCTATTGGGTGCAGTATTTACTTCTATATTATTAATAAGTATATGGATGTCAAAACATCCGAAAGTCATCGACCGTATTGGTCGTTAACACATTTTGGCTGTGACGAGATTACTTTGGCTCGTTTTCAAACAGAATCTGAAGAAACAAACGCGTGTGTTTTATTCCTTTTGCAGAATATATATAATTTAAAAAAACATTTCAGGGGAGATTTCTTATTGAACCTTTTAAAACGTCGTTGGTGATACCGCAATGAAATAATTACTTTGTTTCTTTTAGGTATCCCAAAATATTATCGTGGAAAATTCCAAACCTGTTTACATTTCATCTATGTATCTCAGACGCGTCGCAATTGTATAGGTAAACATGTTTTCTACTTATTCACTTTTAAAAAAAAATAGACAAGGCTAATAACAAAATAGCGTAACATCGTAATTCGTAAACCGAGTTATACTATAAGTAGCCTCGTGCCAAATTTACTATTTATTATTATGAAAATGTATATACCTATTTGCAGCGTTCCACACTTCCATTTTTCACAGTTGATCAGAATTGCATAGCACCTGACCCTTAGCAATATGGACAGAGGTTCAGAAAATAATTAAATAATATCGTTCCCATAACAGTGCGCATACGTTTGCAGCTGGACTTTGAACCTAATGAACGATTCCATCATACTATGTATAATTATTAGGAGACAGGATGATGTTGCAGGTGTTACTTTCGGCATATGTACCAAAAGCATAACTTTTCATTTTTGTAACTTTAGAATAGAAAGATGACGTGACGTTATTTTTTCATGTTTCTGTACCCGAAGGGTCAAACGGAGTAAACTTCCAAAGAGACTTATTAAGATTTTTTAAAGAAACTGTCATTTGGGCAAAGAATATGTTTTTCTATTCTAAATCCACGCGAATTGTTCAACAACTCAGGAGAATTGTGCTGTTTATTTATGGTGCGATAAAATTGTCTCAATACGTTAGACCGAATGTCGACGTGGGACGTCCAGCCTAGACCTCATTCCGAGGTTATACAATAAACACAAGTTTCAGGAAATGCATCCACATGGCTACCGAGCGTGAGTAATAGTTGGCAGAATGACGTGTCGTGATAAATATGACAAGACGGACGACTGTGTCGGGGAAATAACGCGAGAGCTGTGTATTATTAACGAGAATTGGCTAGGTAATTACTGGTTTGAAGATAAAGGCGCATAAATATCATCTCTTTAAAGCCCAATAAATGAAATGAGAAATAATCCTTGTATAAACTAAAGGTAATTACTGGTTTGAAGATAAAGGCGCATAAATATCATCTCTTTAAAGCCCAATAAATGAAATGAGAAATAATCCTTGTATAACATTTACAAGTTTTTTATAATACGGAGAATCGTCATAGGCGTTCTGACCCCAGGAGAAGAGGCAAGTCTTGTCGGACTCGTATGAACTAAAAAGTACACTTACCTTTCTTTATCCAACTCGACCAGTAAGGTCGATGACCTTAAGATATTTTGTTATCCATATTAATAATTCAGATATGAATACTGCACCTACATTAACTCTAGACTTAGGCCGCCATTCCACATGCTAGTAAACATGCAACAAGAAATTCCAAACTTTCGTGTGTAAACTGCGTATTTTCAGTTTCCACACTTAACAAAATATAGAAATGGAAACGGGCCAAGTATCGAGCCCTGCAGAACTCCCATAGCGACCACAAACCTCGTCTTGCTTTGGATCCTATCCTATTATTTTAGTACCTATTGATATTTTAAATATTCAAAAGCTTTTTTCTCACACAACAGTTTATTCATTTTGAAATGTAATCATTCGATTAGTCTTTTCCATTTCAAACAAAATATTGGAAATTTTATTTAGGTACTTATACAACAAAGTGCTCTACTATTACATATATTTATGTAGGTACCTATTATTAATTGCCAAGATCAAGCAACAATATAATGCAAATATATGTGACAGATACTCCATTTGAGGATACTAGTGCCAAATTAACTTACAGGCAAATCTATGTCAATTCTAGTCGAAATGAATAGCTCTTAACAGTTATTTTCCCATTAGAGTCAAATGTGTTCTGGTACTTCCATAAGCACTATTTTGGCAGAGATTCGCAGCTTTCACCTGCTGCATTGAGGTGGTAAAGCACGTGATACTATTGCGTAAAATCTGTAAATAAATGAACTCGTGCAAAGGAAAGTAGGTAAGTACGTGTGTGGTCTAGTGGTTTGAGTACTGGACTGCTGATCACGAAGTCGTGGGTTCGTGGGGTGGATAAGTATCTATTTACAACACTTTTTTTTTTAAGTATATATCCATTGTCTAATACCCATAGTACAAGCTCTGCTTAGTTTAGGACTAGATGGTGCTGTGTAAAATGTCCCAGGATATTATTTTTATTAAATTAAAATATGATCGATATTTGAATTTACGCATTTTAGAATCGTGTTTAAAAAATCATTCTTAAGTCATACTATCTTCTTATCTGCGTGCCAATTTTAGCATAATCCGTTCAGTGATTTGAGCTAGTTTTGATAGATCATAAGGCAGTTAGTCACGCTTTCTTTTTATTTATAATCATTTTTCGTCCCACTGCTGGGCACGGGTCTCTTCTCAGTATGAGAGGGGTTAGGGTGTAATCCACAACGCTGGCCTAGTGCGGGTTGCAGACTTCACACGCCGTTGAGAAAATCTCTCAGATATGCAGGGTTCCTCACGATGTTTTCCTTCTCCGTTGTAAGCACTTGATTACGAAAAGTCAGAGGTGGGTGCCTTGGATTCGAACGACTTAGCAATCCAATGGTCATATTCATATGCTATCATTGCTTTAACAAAGTACTTACTTACCTAAACAAAAATAAAAATTTAACAACGTTTCCGAAAATTCAAAACAAAGGGTGCCAAATTGTTCATACCTAATTATAATAATTATCTCCTCAAATGACTACACAAAGAACATTGAACACATCATGATTCTTGGAAAGTAAAATGTGGAGAACACTACACGATCTATCAGAGAGTCGTCATATCTCGCAATAATCTGTTACATCAGTAATTGCATTATCATTCCGCAAATGTACGCTAGATACTTACGCATTATTTACAGTTATATTTGCAATATATGGAATAAACTTATTGCTATTACTTGTACTAAGAATTCCATCACGACTGTATAAAAATTTAGAAGGTTGCATGCATTGCGAACGACCGCGGAAGAAAGATATGCTCTACTTTAGCATAATACTTTATTCATTATAGAGCTACGAAGTATAACTACGTAAATTATAGGTACTTGCATTTTACGACGCAATAATTAAGGATAACAGTCTTTAGATCGCGATAAAGATAGAAATAAGTATTTTTAGAGAGAAATTTATATAATATGACACTCATTATTGAGTAAAGCAACTATACGCACATGAATGGGTTTAATAATACCTACTGATATTTATTTGACAAAACTATGAGGAACTTAATAAACAGATCTACTCAAGCTTTACGTAGGTACCTACCTAATTAATTACTGCCCTTGTGTTTTCACCGCGCGTGAAGGTGTGCGAGGAAAAATCCATCAATGCGTAAGCGTTGTCACCAGAAACCAATACAGGCTCTTTGTGAATTGGCAGCTTTTCAGGTGGAAATTCAGCCTCTTTAAATCTCTCCTAAATCCACTTTATGTGACAAAACGGAACACATACGTAAATATGTCGAGCTAAGTTGACACAATCTTTGATCCACATTTGGTACCCCTCCACAGTACCCATTTCCTTATAGACCTAGTCGGCTCAGTGCAACCCTTGGCTGCTAAAAAACAAAAAAATACGGGCACTTTATTTCCAAATATTGCTGAGGCTGCGTAATTGCCTAGTTCTCTTGGGAATACCTAATAATTTTTACAAAAACATAAACCGTCGAAAAAAGTAAGTGAAAAGCGTAAAAATATGAACCCTAACTTTGAAACAATCAACTCTTATTAGGAATGTTACTGTTTGTTGATTTTTCCGCATTTTTGTTCAACAATGGTGCCTATGAACATAATAGTTCCTTTATTCATATCTATATCAGAACAATAAATTATGAAATTGTTTGCATTCTATGTACCTAGCTATTTCATGAAGATATGGATTTTAAGATGATTTTAATTCTAGCAAAATACCCTTTTATTTTAATTCATCTATGTTAATAATAAAAAGCTGTTTAGTTCAACGCGCTGATCTCAGGAACTAATAGTCCGATTTGAGTGATTCTTTCAGTGGTAGATAGCCCGTTTATCGAGGAAGGCTATAGTCTATATATCACGCTGCGACCAATAGGAGCGGAGTATCAATTAAAAATGTTTAAAAAACGGGGGGGAAATTCAGTTTCTATGGGAACAAAGTCGCGGGCAAAGGCTAGTAAGTTATATTCAGCTACAGTTTCCGTCACTATTACCCAAGCGCGGATCCACCGTTATGGGCATGATGGGCATGCCCATCACCTAAATCGAAGCCGAAAGAAAAAAAACAATGATTAAAAAAAAATACGCGTCTGTACACTGTACTCTGAACTGATACTTTTCAGGAAGGAAAACTTGTTATCATTTAAAAATTATCAAGACCAAAATTCTCCTTATTTCAGAAGTCGTCAGCCAGTAAAAGTACTTAGTAGAATTTTTACTTATGTATATCGATTGTGAGCGACTCGCACTTGACCGATTTTCTGTTGGCCGTGCCCACCTCCTACATTTGGGGCTGGATCCGCGCCTGCTATTACCTACTAATAGCATCACTATATACTATGTATATGAGAAATAATAGCATACAGGCATATAGCAACTTTAGTTGCCTCTAACCATTTAAATAAATACCTAGCAAAAACAATCGAAAGCAGTATTTCTGTCACGGGGTCGGACCACGATTTCGTAAATAAAGAAAAAAATGCAACACATCTGGGACCTGCTCCGTAAGCACGAAGTCCGTAGTTTCGGGCGTTTCCGTACTCCGTATCACCTACGGATGTTTTTACCCGTCCGAAAAATTGAACCTGGCGCTTGTTTTAACGGATCGTTATGTTTGGGCTACTTTCGGACGGGCCAGTAACTTTTTTGACAGAGTTAAGGAGTAGACCCCCAGATAAGAGACTACGAAAAAAATAAAATATCTCTCAGAACATAGGTACTGGCTGTAACTAAACATCTCTTTTATGTTTTGTCTAGATTCTTCAAGTACATTGAGCTGCCCACCACCCGAGTTGATTATGACCGAAGCCGACTCGATTGTTGACCCCGATTCCGAGGACGAACCCGAGAGAAAAGACTCCCTGGATGTCCACGAAGAGGGTAAGTTTACACACATTACCTGCTTGTTACGGAAATAGAAACAAATAGAATAGTAGACAAAACTGTTCTGTTGCAACGTACCTCTTTCTTTCTTTTTAAAACTTTTAATGCTCGGTCAATGCAATGTCAACAGGCTTGACCAAAAACATACATTCGAACTGTTGGTGTACATCGCTATACACCTCTGTTCAACCCTGCAAATATAGACGTAATGGAGTTATTTTGTAAATAACACTGTATGCTGAAAACTAAATCGAAGCAACTAAAACACTAAAAATCATTTCTACTGGCTCAGCGGCCCAAAGTGGGGCAGTATGCCAATTCCAATAATTTACAGCGTGGGACGATCTATTCAATAATAATAGACGTAGACACAAACATTTAAACTTTTAACATTTTTAATGTGCGCTGAAAACAATATTTTAGTTTAAGGACCTGTTTCACCACCTACTCAGGCAGCAGGTTCCCGTTAAATTACTTGGCAGATAATTTGATAAATATTTTGTTCCATTTTTTATTTTATCCGACAGTTAGCGACTATCCAGAGGTGGTGAAACATGCCCTAAATGTGTTATTTTTTGTGCACAGACGAATTATTCGAATGCTGACAAACGGAGAACTTTTCGCTATGTTAGCACCTCTGGCTACACCCGTCTCGTACCTACACCGACAAACTAAGGTTTCTTTTAATGTATATAATCACGATTACATGTCTGTGAATATGTCTGAAAGTACCTTTGACCCCTGTGACAGTCAGTGTTGCTCAAACTTCCTTATAAAGAAACGAAGTTTGGTTATACAACGGTATTAAGTATAGTGTAGAAGCTACAAGTTTCCAAGAACCTGACCTACCTACTGTTGTGTGATGTCATCATCCTTCTACACTAATATTATAAAGAGGAAAGATTTGTATTTTTGTATGTAACGAATAAACTCAGAAAGTACTGGACCGATTTGAAAAATTCTTTCCATGTTAGATAGCCCATTTATCGGGGAAGGCTATAGGCTATATATCATCACGCTACGACTAATAGGAGCGGAGTAGTAATGAAAAATGTTGCAAAAACGGGGGAAAAAATTATAAGACCACGCGGGCGAAGCCGCTGGCGGGAAGCTAGTAAAGAATAATTCCATACTCGTTGATCGTACCTATATTTGATTGTCTATCTATAGAGTAATAATTGAAGACCCAAAATAAAGTACCTACTTACACTACTCAGTATCAGTGCAGCTATAGCCATAATTATTTATAATATGTTATGACATAGGTGTGTTGCTTAAATCTCATAATATAATGTACAGCAATAATAAAGCAGGTCAAGTGGTAGTTGCGACTTCTAATTGTTACTCGCCAAGGGATTTGAACATGTCTCATTGACACGAAGTTTTTCGGTTTTCAGTCAGCATAACTACATAAGTCCAACATGCGCAACCTCCTTTTAAGGTTGGAGACGTTCGAATCAAATAGTTGATATTTAACTACATAAAAAGTAAAAGTTTCCATAAATATACGACGAGTCCAGCATTAGCCTAGCTGCCATTTTATTGTAGGTGGAAATCCATCCCGAACTTGGCGTGTCAGATTTCATCCGAACTGAGCCTTGAGGAAAAAAAGACCATGCCATAAACAAGGCAGACAAAAGATTTCAAACATAAATGAGTAGTTTCAAATCGAATGTGCATAAAATAGACTGACAAAGGTTTATTTTCAGTAGTTAGATATCAATTGATGATTGCAAAATCTGATCATGTTATTATTAAGAAGTTATGCACTGAATAAAAAAGGAAAGTAAATAAAACCGCAACACACATCGTGATCAGTAGGAAACAGATTTCTCAGTCACATAACGTTAGCCAATCTAATACATCATATTTACAAAGTCTACGAAATTAACCCACTTATACCTCTTGACACTGGGTATTTTCCTAATTACAGCATTAAACGCGTTGAAAACATACAGTTCCTTATTAAATGTAGTAATTTTTTCACCTGTCCTTTAACGCTCTAATTCAGATTGTTACCAAGGATTGCACATTACCTATCTAGTGTAGGCAATATCAGAATGGTTTTAAAAATACCGCGAAATATCTCATTAAATTTTATTATAATTTGTACATTGAGTTTTATTGCGCTGCTGTTATGTTAGCTAATTAGTCGTCTTTGGAAATGTTATACAAGAAACTGTGAATGCATACTTTATATTAAATCTGGTATTCAATTTAAAAATATTCCTCAACAATTTGTATTGCGAAACCCTTTGTTTTATTTTTACTATAACATTTTAGACACAGTTACGTGTCTGGCGGTCCTTATATCTTGGCATTTAAATCTACCGAACTGTACCTTATCCCTAGATATAAATATTGACCGTACCAAATTGGCCTAACATCCTCACTACTTATACATAGTATGTTCCTCTTCTAATTTGTATAAAAACTCCATTTCCAAGTTTGTTCCTAACCATTCCTTGGTGCACATCACTTGTGTTCTCACCATGATATAATAACAAGTATTCTCTTCAGAGACAGTGTTTGGTCACGTGATTGGCTCATGATACGTCATCGTGAGCTCCGTGCGGTGAAGTTTGAAAGCCGCAACAGAGCCCATGATGTCACGATGACGTACCTTGAGCTAATCACGTGACATATCTGTCTCGGAAGAGAATACCTGGCATAGCATCGTATTATACCATAGTTCTCACTATACTTTATTCAGGGACATAGAGTAAACAAAAAAGGCTGTAATTTAGTAAAGTATCTTATATGCTCGTAACAAAGAAATTACTTAAAATGCACTGTTTGTCCCTGAATAAGGTGTATCTCTTTATATTTTATCACGTCATATTATATGATTAAAATCGCATGATACTGTACAGGTGGCGGAGCAATGAGCGCGCTGGTGGCTGGTCTGAGGCGCGCCGGCTCCGCACACTCCCTCTCTGCACCCAAAACCAACGCCTCCTCCAGGTCCTTACCACCATCACCCAGCCATACACCCAGGTATGTTCAGATCTTTTCATGTTAAACCTCATTTTCCATGCTGTTAAAGGTACCGACCTTATTCCAAAATGCTCATTAGCTACACATTAAAATAGGTTGTATATCTAAGTCTGTTTCGTATATTGTCATCAAAATGACAAAAACAGGTATATTATTTTAAGTATCGCATATTTTACTTAGCGTTTTGGAATCAGCGTCATTCTTGCAATGGGTAGCTATTACTTACTATGACACTGCTGCACTGCCATATTATATTAGTGTTGTTTGAAGCAGTATATCACCTACTTCACCAGTGTGACCAAACGAATCAAATGTCACACTTATTACTGCTCTACCGAAAAGCTCTATTATAAGACTGGAGATAAGAAGCAAATGCGTTTAAATCTATAGTTTCCCTCATATTAAATGGTTCAGCTGTAAAGGTGAGGTTTTCTACGCAAAATGAGTCGCTGTCCAACGGAAATATCGATACTTTCAATAACGAATTTTATCACAAAATAAAGACAGCACTCCGCTTTTTCGCCGAAAACTTTATTTCAAATATTTTAATAAATACAACCATGACAGACTTATTGCCAACTGTACTGTTTATGTAATAAGTAGATAGAAAACGCAAATTACTGTTGAAAGACTTGCGTGATATGTAATGTTCTATTTTATTTTTATTAGTTCGCACATCATTATGTCCTTCAACGTTTGAAGATACACAAGGTATTAAAGTAATAGTTGTTTTCTCTTCTTCATCCCAATCTTCCATATATTATTATTCTCCAAAGTTGACTTTCCCAAGACTGTCCTCAAATGCATGATCAGTTCCTTCATCAGGCTAGGATCCTATGGCATTTCTGAATTTCTTCTCAGTCAACCTTATTTTGTCCAATAGTATCCAATCCAAAGTATCCAACAACCATTTAATTGCTAAACAAAATGGCGCAACTTCGCAAAAGATTCACTCGCGTCGTTGGAAACAATCATAGGAACATACCAATTTGCTCCTTTTAATTAACTGCTCCGCTCAACTCTCGTATTAAATCAATCATAATTGGAATAATAGGTAACCTTACTGCCATAAAACACTGTTTACCTTGCGAGGCAGTAATAACAACGCCTTGTTTACTACCATAAGAGGATTCTATAGTTTTCCTAGAACACACAACACGAATGTTCAGATAAAGAAGGTTTTATTAATAAGGAGGTCTAATAGTCAAGTTGTATTTTTGTTACTATTCTTCAAGACGAAGTATTTACATAACCTGTTTTGTTGAAAAATAGCATTAGTTAGCCTGAAAGAGCTCTAGAAAAGGACTGAAGCTATTTTATCATTGGCATGGCTAGGTTTGTGCCCATCTTAGTCTAAAAAATAGTCTTAGGTACGCAATTATGTAATTATATGTATAAAATATTGTCTATCTACTCAACCGTTACCGTGAAAGAAAAAGTGTGATATTCACATTTGAAGGTAGCTTTTCTTTTCTTGAAGTTATATAAGCTAGACATTGTATCAGTTTGTAGTTCGTTTCCATCGTCTGTCTGTTGTGTACCCTTGTCTTACTCTATTACTGCCTTAAATTACCCCTTTTGAACTTATCTTTCTTTTCATATATGCAATTAGACAGCACGTTTTGTGCAACTACTGTAGTGCTGAGTGGGTTTAATTCCCATCCGAGACAAATGTTTTGTGTGATCCTTTGATATTTATTTCGAATCTAAATGTACTTTGTGTCCGCTATATATTTGTTGTATATAAAGTCCCCTGTGACCAAGCTGTATTGCAAATGTTTGTAATTACAATTGCTAATAGTAGGTAACCCAATAATTTGAGCCTTGGCAATACATTACAACTCTAATATATTATGGACATCTTATTTTTGTTTCTTTCTTCTTTTGAAAAGCGTCTACTTTGACCACAATATTCAAAATAGGAAAAGTTAGCTTAGATTGCTCGTAAAAAAAACGCTCGTTAAAAAATGTCCTTATTTCCAACTCTCGATAAAACAATAAGCTTAGCGCTAAGCTTTGCTCGAAGCTTGCTTCATTTTAACCATGTCACTGCTTATTCTAACACTTCTAATACAAATTCGTTAAGAAAGAGCACTATGTAGAAGTAACACGTAATACAACAACCCTCCTCCAGCAGTCGGGTAAAAAAAAACACTAGAAGCCGTTGTCTAGGTAGCTTCCACTTAATTACACCTTCACATCGTACCTCTAGGTACTATCGTCCTCATTTCCGTCTCTTCTCACACAAAGTGGTTAAAGAAAGAAAGAGCCGTACACTTTGTTGACGAGCAGCCCGTGTGACGTAAAGGAAGCAGTCGCTGGAGTCGTGCAACCCGTTCGGCGCGTGCGGCGCGACGTGGCTGGCGAAGGGCGGCGTGAGCGCCATAGTGGCGCCGGCGCTGCGCAGCGCGCTGCCGCCGGACGTGCTGCTCGCGGCCGCAAGGGACTCCGCGCCTGAGCTCGCCGCCAAGCTCACCGCGCAACAGATACATGACATGGTGAGACCTTCTCGTACACACGGCTAAACATCAAGCTATACATTCCCAATATAAGCTGACCTCTCATTTTGCAAAAAACCTAGACAATGGAAGGTCAGCACAGGCACCAGGGTAATAGGTGCAGCTAGCTGACCTCACATCAACTTCTCGGACAGTTTATAATAGAAAATTGAAATGTCCAGCTTGATGTGTAGCCGTTAGGACATGCGCCTTATCTACTAGACTATACTTCAAGAGTGTGACTTATGGAGATGAACCGGCAAGAAGCTCCATAGGTTTCTTGCCGGCTCATCTCCATGAGTCCCACATTTTTGGAACCGTGCAACTAGTTTGACTGTTCAAAAGTGTTCTATTTATATGGTCTATTTGAAATAAAATATTTTGAATTTAAATTTGACTATGCTCGGTTTCTGTTAGCTACTGTCCCGCTGCCTGTGCCGCAGCATCAGCTGATGTATCTGTCAGAGCAAATGTGATAAAAGTCAACTATACAAAAACTGCATCAAATATTTCTGACAATTCATTTAGGTCAACTAAATGGAGTTCGTTTTGTAAACACAATTCATCTTAGTTGCCCCATTTTATTCTCGCACTCTTACACATTCACAAATTGGAACAATGTTGTTAAAATAGAACGTTGAGACATTTTCCCAATCCTGGCAGTTTAACAATAACCCTGGACTCCAAACTTGCCAAACCAGAATTCTCTGTTGGGAAATCGTCTCTTCCTGAGGACGGAGATCACATTTACCTTGCATTTTTACCTTGTTTTAGGATCTTACCAACTGATTTTACCGTATCATTATGAAATGCGTAACCCAAAAATCAAACCTCAGGAAACATATTACTGTTGCAGTCATTTAATTATTCGTTTATTTCTATTAACAGTTACTAGCAGTAAGGGAAGAGTTATCAGCTGAGGACGCAAGCAGCGCAGGCGACGCGAACGGCGGTGAAGCCCGCGCGTGCGCATTGACTGCGCTGATGCTGCACTGCTGTGCGGCTGCGCAACTCGCGCAACAACGCGCAGAGGACGCGCCTACTTGATGATATTACATTATTGTTCTTTGTGAACTGGCCTCTTTTATTTTAGTAATCCCATTTTTTTCTCTAATCAGGCTTAGCTCACCATTGTTTATTTGCCTCTTTTGACAAGAGGCAAATAAAAAATGAAGGCAAAGTTATGCGACAAAGGCCAAAGGCCTAGTTGAGTCCAACTCTATTTTATTATTTTCCTGTCTACATTTTATGTAATCAAAGATACATAGGTAATTAATTATACGCGGAAATACTTATAAAACCTTAAAGGCTAAAACCTTATCGGTGCCTATTAATCAACTTTTAATTAAAAATTCCTATTGGACCTTTTAGTACAGTGTAGATGAAACTGTATTATAAGTAGGTTTAATTTTGGCAATAATTAAGGAAATATCAACATCGTCTTGACATAATAATGTCCACTATTCACGCTTAACTGACCTTGACAAGACACCTCGTGTTGATACAAAAACTGACGCCAAATAAAACTAGTCAAACAACTACATTCGTTCTATGTTTATCCTCTAAACATAACATTACTACGCACTATGCACGCAATCAAAACACGAGCTAGATTTTTTACACCATTCGAATTAATAAACAAGCCATTTGATATTTCTGCGTATTTTTTAGCGCATGTAAACTTTCCTTAATGAACTTGCCACGTGTCATCTATACTAATATTATAAAGAGGACAGATTTGTTTGTTTGTTTGTTTGTTTGTAATGAATAGGCTCCGAAACTACTGGACCGATTTCAAAAATTCTTTCACCTTTGGAAAGCTACATTATCCCCGAGTAACATAGGCTATATATCATCACGCTACGACTAATAGGAGCGGAGTAGTAATGAAAAATGTAGCAAAAACGGGGAAAAAATTATAAGAACACGCGGGCGAAGCCGCTGGCGGGAAGCTAGTGTATCGATAAATTTGTAAATGTAGGTACTGATCTACTGGATGTTCTTAAGTATCAATAATTTTAAAACTTTTGTTTCAGTAGATACAAATCGCATCAGAGATTAAAAAATACAAAACTAGAAGATCAGACAGGTCCAGGTGACACACATCTCTAGTGCTGTCTCATTTTATCTACATCAAATGACAAGGACGGGAATATATTTGAAATTGTCAATTAGTTAACTTATAACTCTGGAACTTAATGGATTTGATCCGCAAAACTGCATATATACAACTATGACTACATATTCTCCCAACATAATTTTAAAAATCGCAGAAAACGAGCTAAGGTTTTTTTATCCCGTCCAATGACGATACATCCATCTAGATTTTCGTTCAACAAAGAAAATTAATGAACTGGATCCGAAACAGCAATAACAAATTAAAAGCATTGACCTTTTAATCCTTATGTCCACTGTTTAAGGTCTGTTTTAGCCTGTAAGGACGAAGGGATCAAAGAACCATGCGCATGTAACTGCGTCGAATGCTCTGCCGAACAGGGAACTGGCTCTTGTCCAGCTTCCTGAAATAGCACAAAGGATCGACCTCAACTTTCGCTGTGAAAAAATCTTCTGCGAAATGTCAGCGGTCGTTCGACGGAAAATTTGGTGCGTCACTGACCTGCGCGTGCGCGCGATCATCTAGATAATGTAAATATTAGTCACTACTAATAAGTGGTTTTACCATTTACCATTCTTGAAATGTTGTCTCCATTTTTTTATTTATCCTGCGGTTGGCGGCTATTCAGAGGTGGTGAAACAGGCCCTTAATATAATATTTTTAATAGTTCTGTTAAACGTCGGTGTCACAGGAATGCTAACTTGAGGTCATCAAAATTCTTTTTTAAGCTATTATGCGATTACGGTTCTGGGAATGGTAGAAAAATACCTGTGCCATCTGCTTGTCATCACGTGCAAGATGCAAGTAGCGAGCCAGGAAATGCAGAATTCTTGCAAGAGAATTCTACATTTCCTGGCTCGCTACTTGCCTGACAACGCATTCGGTTGTTCTTACCCAGCGACTGATATAAGTAGCTGAAGTATCGTTACTTAATCGATTGCTATCAATGCCTACGCCTTTCTGTGGTAGTAGATCTGCCTATAGATGACAACCAATATTTCTCCTCTCAACACGAATAGCAAGGAAATATGGTAGGTATTGTTGTTAGCAACAGTTTATTAAGGTTTTCACCAGGAACATCATATATCATAGACATAATTAATTCAATAGGTATAATACCTGTTAACTTTAGTTTTACAAAGAATTCCAATAACTCTCTTTCGGTAGTCGTGTAAAAAGCGAATATTGAAGACACCATGTCTACTAAAACCTTATTAAAATGGTCGACCATTATCTCTTTTAGTAAAAGTGTTTACGCAGTCGTCAACATTCCTAAGCTAAGCAGGTATTATGCCGTTTTATAACTATCTAACTAGGTACTAGTGGAACAAATGTTTTGACTGGAGCTCAACTCATGCGTCTCATCTACCTGCGTCATGCTGTTTGTTATTAAATGATCCGTCAGTACTCATTTTCGAATTCTGAATACTTAAATCTGGCTTTCGAAATGCTTTGTTCCGCGTGAATCAGGGAACTTATAACATTTAAACACATTGGCAATGTTTTTAAATCGCCTCAAGTCTAAATATTCTAAAGAAAATATGTATAAAAGTTCATAAACAAGAAATTTTCCGCGTACATGTTGAGATACAAATTCCGCAATAAATAAAACACTGATGCTCCTAAAACCAGGCCACGTTGAGAAAAGTAAAACATAGACACGAGGTCGGCGCATTATGTAGGAAATAGTTAGTAAATGGCTCACTGTTGATAAATTAACGACACGGGCACATAACCTTCTTAAAATGGATCCAAAAACAGAAAGAATGCCAATAAAAATGGCACTGACCTGAAAAATAAATATATAAATTTAATTAAACAAAAGAACGACGTAAGCCGTAGGTACTTACATTTATTATGGAAGAAAATATTTTTTATAATTTTGTCCTTCTCGTAGAAGATTGATCTGGTTCTTCTATACATCGGAAAAAATATTATGACTAGCAATTAGCATAGTCAAGTGCAGCAGTAATTACCTTCTCAGTCGATAGCACCAACTGTAGCTGCACCAATTACTCTATCCATCCCAATTACTATGTTAAAGCCTGCAAAAACACATGGACACCACGCAACGTTTCCAAGTTCCTTGACTATTTCCAAAAATAAATAGTTTAGTGCAAATATTAATCGGAGCACGGTAGTGTATATACAAGTTTCTGGCAATCATTCAAGGTTATTGCTGGCGAAAATCTACGACTCTCTTTGGCCGAAACATCAAGGCGGTGCGTTGAACGGACGACAAATGGACGTCAAATTGTCTAATTGACGCAATTATCGGCACGTACGTGTTACACACAATCCATGTTCCATTTGTTTACTGTTTACAGTCGGACCTTGAACTTGAACAAATTTGAAATACGTACTCTACCTGTATCTAAAAAAATAATAAACTAAAAAGTTCGAGTTTAAAGAAAGTGGCGCTACCATTGATTAGAAGGTGTTCACGGTACATACTGTTGATTCATTATATCCTACCTATTTCCACAATATTGTTTACGTCATGCTGGTTACAACGCGAAGGGAATCTCGACGGTCCTTGAACGAAGCGTTACTAATCCGTTTAAATTTTAACACTTTCTTAGTGATTTCTGTAACCACGATCGATGACGGTAAAGTGAACCAAGGCCGTTATGAAAATTAAGTAGTTTGTAAGTAGAATTATATTTAATCAAATAAATAACGTCAGTTAAATGTGTAGGTACAACTACTTTTACTTTTGAATGATGCAAGTCCAGGAAATATATTGAATAACTTGTGCATGAGTCAAAAATATACCGTTTTAATTCATCGTAATCAAGTTTGCGCATCGATCGTGTCCGCAATAAATTGCAACATGTAACACATTGATGGCACTTTGTGAATTAGGCTGGAAAATCGTGTTCAACCGACAGCCGAGCCTTTCACATTGAGCTGATCGACGACATGCATTCAAACGCCGATTATTCCCACAAACAATGCAATCAGATAACGGGTCCAGTGATCACAATGCTCTCATTGAAGACGCGACAATGCCCTCCACTGAAACGAGACCGCAGGATTGTTTATCCAAACGGAAAACAGGTATTCCTTTGTGACAGGACTCGTGACGAGATGGGGCCTCCATCTCCCATATATTTTCCGCAAGCTTCCGCCAGCGGCCAACTTGCGTCAACTGCGCAGCAGACAGCGCGAGTGAGATGGACATTTGTTGTTATTGCGCTCTCCCTTCCGCACCACGCTTCTTTGTTTTGGCAACGATATAAAGGCTGGCTGCGAACGCGGCGCTCGAATTTTACCAGAGTGCTACCGTGGATCCAGGCGCATCGCGTTTCGCTGCGGTGGTAGATGATACGTGATTCTTTCAGCTTGTGAAAGACTTTCTTAATCGTGACCTAGCAGTGACTTAATTGAGGGATTGTGCAGTGACTGTTATTAACCAAGTGCAGTGATGAGGCCTCCTACAGAATACGATGGCGGTGCGAGGGTGCCCAGTGAGGCGGAGGAAGGTGACCCTCGTGTGCGTCCGATGATGATCTGTGCGAGGTTGGCCGGACGCGCCATCATCAGAGTTGTTGGACGTTGTGAAGACGCGCAGGAGAACAGCCAACTAGGTGCGTAATTGACAATAATAACAAAACCTGCAAGCTAAATCGTTATCACTGAAGTGGATCTAACAATTGCGAAGAAGTAAACAATACAATAACAAAGATAAAACAAAAATAAACGATAATTATGGCGTAGTACAGTCATTTTGACATTTAAGCCACTACAAATCCGATAAACTGTATGAATAAAACATTAGTATCATTTAGCTAAGTAAACACCAGTCTACGAATCATTATTAACTTCTACATACATGCAACAAAAGAACAAGTTCGATGAACTAATCCAGAAACCCAAATATTAGCGTCTATTAGCTTCCTTATTAATTGAACGTAAATTAATGATAATATCTTATCGTTTTGCGAAGGTATGATAATGTATATTATCATATCATACCCTTTTAGAACTAGATCACCCATCGGCAATCCCGGTCAAGCAAAGTGTAAACACATTTTCTTTTATAAATAATGAATAAATATTTTTTGGGGACATTTTTACACAGTACCATCTAGTCCCAAACTAAGCAAAGCTTGTACTATGGATACTAGACAATGTATATCATACTTATACATATTATTATACTTTTTTTTGTAAATACGTACTTATTATACATAGGAAACATCCAGACAAACACAAATATTTATATTTATAAGCACAAATATTTGTGTCCTATGGGAATCGAACCCACGACCTAGTGTTCAGCAGCCCGGTACTCGAACCACTAGACCACAGACGTCGTCAATTAATAATGATGACCTCTTTATAGGAAGTTAAATGTTTACTAACATATTAAAATTACATTACAATTAATGTTAGAATTTGTCACTGAATTAATGAACTGTTGTAAGGCCTTGACCAGTGACCCAGAAATCAGTCTAATAGAATGTGTTTAAATGGAATCAGATGTCACATTTAAATATTATATAACTTAATTCGATGCTACCAAAAAAAGTTGTAAGTAACATAACACAAATCCATTAAATTAATTAAGTAAATAGGTCGATTGCAAATATACAATTTATTAGCTAAAATATTTTCTATTCTTATCGGCTCTTCTAATGGAAATATAAACTACATAACAAACGCAATTAAATCGATCAGTTTCAATAAACAATACTCCCTTTGTTTATTGTTATTTATTTTATCTTTATCGCAACTATGCCAATAGGTATTTTTACGTGTGTATCTACACCATCCTGTTATATAGAGAGCTATTTACCTACTTAGTTAGATTGTGTCTTATTGACTTGCGTCTATTTCACATTTAGCATTGGCATTGACCTCTGTCAACCCCTAATGTCTTTTGTTATCCTATTTTATAACGTATAGCTGTCCCGGCAGACCTTGTTCTGCCTCGTTAGAGTTATCTATGGTATGCCTTCAAGTTGATTAGACCATTTCTATATCTTCCTAACGTTGTTTTGTTTTGATTGACGTCAAATGTCTGATAGCCAAAGTGGTTTGTATGGAAAAAGAAAATTGGTGTATTAACTTTTTCCCTCGTATTTTTAGGTGTTTTCTCTTAATAAGAACCTTCCCCAGACTTTATTAAACACAACAAAAAAGAAATCAAATCGGTTCAGCCGTTCTCGAGTTTTGCGCGTAGCAACACATTTAGTGATTCATTTTTATATTATAGATTACCGTAGCCTTGTGCATTTGATTATAGTGCCTCCATTATTGTTATTATTTTACATTATATTTCATTTATATACAGTCCACTAGACTTATTATTATCCGCATCAAGAGCTATCGCAGCGCCAACAGACCCGTATATCTCAAGTGACCACATAACACACACAATCACACCTGTATTCCCCGCTAGTCCCCACAATTGTACTATAATGTACACCCACAGTGCGCCGGTACATTTAGGTCCTCTTATAGTCCTATGTAATAGGGGGCGAGCACGAATCCAGATTCCGAGCGACTACTGGGAATTTAACAGAAAAACCTTACAACACTTTAGTGGACCAGGGAATCGATCCCAGGACAGCTAGCGTAACAGTCGCGATTAGAACCAATATACCAACGGAACAAGTGCGCTCACTTGTTCCACAAGCTCAACAAAATTATTAATTTGGTATTTACCTCAGTACGTACCTATGTGTAATCTGATGACTAATGTAATAATCAGCTGTTTATCGATAAATGATAACATTTTGAATAGCAAAACAAGGTTCAAGTGCCTATGGGCTACGCTAATAACAGTAGCGTACCCTTTTTGTTTTCAATGTAGATTTACTGGATTCCTTCAGCAGGTTCGCCAAACATACTTTTAAACAAGGTTTTATTTAAACTTAAAACATAAGGATACCTACTGCAAGATAACTTGACGCAAATAAACTTACTATTTGAGATATTATAAGCATTGCGTGACTATTATGTTATACCTGTCATCACTTGTAATTTACGTATAATAAAATCAGTCTGAGTCTAGTCAAAGCCCTCGAAAGAAAAAAGTACAAGGTAAAAGGTAGGTATGGTAAAAGTACTTACTCAGTGATCGTAGCTTTTCCATGTCTGACGTAATAGTTTTGTACTGCCGCTACTTTTTGTCACATAGTTACGTTCAACGCCAATATTTACGCTCCTTATTCGAGAACATCGTCAGAGAACCGCAAGAACGCTGACTAATGATCCATTCAACATTCTACTTTCAAAACACCACCTTATCTGCTATATGATAGCGTAGAAAATCCCATGCGGTATCTCGAATGAATAATTACTCGAAATACACCCGTTTACGCAACTGCGAGGTTCAAATGAGTGTTCTGTTGCATTCGGCTTTCGTAAACGAAGATATCGTGTAAAAATTGTGAAACTAAGCGAGGCCAACCCGGGCTTGAGCAGAAATACTGGCCTTTGTTACGCGGATTAATTTCATGTGCTTAATTAATTCCTTATGATACACAATCGTTTTTTGTAACCAATTCATAGTTAGGTTAGTGCATGTGGTAAAAAGAAACATTTTATAATATTCTCTGAGGCTATCTTCATATAGATGGGTACTTATAACTTTTGCAGTTCTGTGCTCGCTTCCCCTTTTATAACCTAAGTAGATATTTATTATGTTACTACTCTACTAACCTATAATTTATCAAGGATATAAAACCTAACATTCTAATAATAAAGAAATAATCATTGATATCCGCAAGAAGTGACCCCGGCTTCGCACGGATCGTCATCTTCCATCGTCATATTTTAGCCAAATTAATTAGAACTATAATAAATTATACTTGTAAACCTTCCTCGGCAATCACTCTGTCTATTGATGAAAGCCGCTTGAAAATCCAATCAGTGGTTATTGAGTTTATCGCCAAAAGACACACGCGGCAACTTTGTTTTATAGTATTATAAGCAATGTTAGATAAACCCATTGGGAATAGATAATTTAAAGTATACAAGCGATATGTGAATCCAGGAAAAGTGCAAAATAAATAGCTCTGGGCTTTGGCTACCGTACAAAGACCAAAGTCGCAATACCTAATATTAGTTGGTTATTTTGGAGAAGTGAAATCTTTTGCGCAGTTCTACATTACTTATGTGCGAATATCCAAAACAAGAACGCGGATTATAGTTTAGTTTTGCGTGTCAATAATGACTAACAATTAACAAGTACTTACCAAAATAATAGCAGTGTACTATGTAGGTATGTAGATTTTAATTAATGTTGAATACTAAATACCTACTTAATTCCGACATGTATCTTCCTTTTTAAATAACGATCTATTAATTTTGCCTGCCTGCCTCGTTAGCCTAGTGGTTGTAAACGCGACTGCTGCGCTCTTGAATTCGATTCTCGGGTCGAGTAAAAGTGTTATAATGAAATTCTCAGTAACGGCTTGGAGCTTGGATTCGTGGTACAATAGACATGCCGACGAAGTGTGGGTTTAGTAGGTAGTCGGGGAATACAGGCGTGATGGTATGTTAGTAAGTAGCTACAGTTTTTATATTCTGCTACAGTTTTTAGAATGTCCTTGATCACTGGTTTAAGAAGATCTAAAGTCGTGCACATTATGTTTCATATTTTCTATAACAATCCACATTCACGCCCATATTGGCTCCCGGAAAACGTCTCAGCGAGCACAAAGAATTCTAACGCGGAAGGCGCACTCGCACATATAATAGTTCCGCGCCATAGTCGTCGTGCCGCCATTCGAGTGCGATCGATTTAGAACATCTCTCATGCGCACGCGTATGATTTACAAACTTGAACAGCTTGAACTCGTCGAACACATGTTGGCCTTAGCTTACCAATTTATTCCATATAGAGTGGCACCGGCTGCTAGAGAGGTCACTGCTCGTTAATAACATTTCCTTGTAGGATAACGCGTGAATCATTCACTGTGGATTACGACAGCATAAAGTCATGTAGAGTAGAGGGTACATAACTAGGTAGGTAGTAGGTACCCATTTAATGTAAGTAGGTAATGTAGGTAGTGTTTTTACTATATCGGAATGGCTAGTTGTTTCTTTATTAGAGGCGAGTTAAGAAATCGTTAAAAAACATTATTTAAAAGAGGCTCATTTATGCCCAGCAGGGAATGTCCCACGCACTGTCTGCGCTGTGGATGATGGTCGAAAAAAATTATTATTGAATAAGCTGTGTTAATAGAAACTACTAAAAAGTGATATCGTTTTAATGGCTCACACACGACGTTACCTATGGCTAAGTAATACTTTAATTTGCAATTATGCAAGTACACACGGCTACACATCACGGTACACGTTGCAGTGTAAGTGGACCGATCATTGTACGAAAAGGTTGTTTGGATTGAGGAAAGCCCATATAATGCGGAGTCCATTTATAATAGACAGGCTTAGCTTGATATACATATAAAATTAATGTTAACAATTTTAAGATTGATTAAATTTTTCGATTGCAAAAGACATATATTTAAATACCAAATTGCCATTAAACAAATTTAAAAACACTGAGTCAGCTGGTTGTCAAATTTCAGTGAAGTAATCGTCAATGTCAACTGTCAAATTAAACGTCAAAGAGGAAAGAAACATGATGAAAATCCTCTGGGAAATCCGGGAAAAAGAAAATTAGTAGGCAAAATAGAAAAAAAACATGAAAATGTAATATTATTTGGTGAATTTCAATGAAATTGGTTTGAAGTAAACTTAACCATTAAACTCATTGACGTTTCCTTTCCTACGTATTAAAAATAACTGCGCGTTTTCCGTGTGAACTTCGGAATATTTGGATTAAAAATAACTTTAGAACACGCGCCGACTCTTAGTCCCGTTACTAGTTAGTTTCAGTCACTAGTGCTAGTTAATCTTTATACGAACAGTGTTGAAATTAACCATGGCTTTAGCCGTAACTCGAGTGGTTTTAAAGTGCGAAGACGCTCAGAAAACTCAAGTACTAGGTATGAATATCATGCATACAATTGAAATTAGATATTAGAAGCTTAGCTGACGTAACTACATATTTCTGCTCTAATAAATAGTGTGCAATGTGTCCTAAAATGCTCTAATAAGCCACTAATTACTTTTTCTGGGCATACAGTTTCATTTTTTTTTTCTGCAATAGTAGGTTGGACACAGGCAGCAGAAATTATTACGGCTATTTTGGAAGCTGATATCAAATGTCTTTATTTATACACTACAAGAGAGTGATGCAATTAATAGATACACATCTTTCAATAGACATTAGTTAGTATCTAGTACTGATAGATGAGTAGACTATTATTGTTACTTCCGTATGTGCCCAATCTTATAGTTGGTATTCTACAACAACGTCTTGTGACACTAAAATGTTTCTCAAAGTGTCTTGATAATATGTTTAAAAAACTTAAATGAATACAATCTGAAAGTGAAACTAAATTAAACAATTTATCAATAATTACCAGTATCTAATAAAATACTATTAAATTTTCCTTGTTGCATTATAAAATTATTGATTGATTTCCACTTGACTAATAATTATGTTATCAAATTAATGACAACTATTTATTATTTGTGACACATCATAGCGATTCTTGAAATACTTACTGATGCCTTATACTTAATACATTATTAGTCATTAAAATTATATAAATAAAACTATATTAATGAAAATAAATAAAGCTTGCTACTTTTAGAATAAGTCTATTGGTTGTGCATGGTAGTGCGTATGGCCAAGTTCATAACCATGTATTTTTGTTTTTACAGATTTATCAGAATGTCAGCTAATGCAAGTACCCGATGCTGTGTACCATTTGATGCGACACACAGAGCTCAAGAGTTGTGATCTCAGTGGAAATGTTATTACTAAGATACCTCCTAAGTTTGCAGTCAAATTTAGCTTAATTACAGGTAAGCTATTTGGATATATCAAATTAAATGTTAAGTATAAAAGAACTTGTTTAAATAAATTGAAATAAGCATATTGTTTAATATGCTTAATTTTAACTTTTTCTGTGAGTCTCAGTCATCAAATTAAAATGCTACTTTTCATGTAAGTTGACCTAAAAAGTTGCTACAAAACTTATTATTAATTATTCCAGACTTAAACCTGTCCAACAACCAAATGGCGAAGCTTCCAGATGAGCTGTGTACACTGGCATGCCTGGAGCGGTTAGACATCTCGCACAATGCGTTTGTGGCGCTGCCCCACATCGCCACCCAGTGCCCCAGCCTGCACACACTGCTTGCGCATCACAATCAAATCATTGGTACTTGAAATTTTATTGTAACAGTAAAGTAAGGTAATCATTTCACTGGCATACTTAATGTGTACAGTGTCCTTTATCCTGCTAGACATGATTGGTTTGTTTAGTCGCCAGCGCCATCTGGTTTAAAAAATAATTTAAAACATTGACTTGTAAAAGTTTCCTTGAAAGAACTAATTTCAGAAATAAATATTATTTCATTAATATTCAGTGTTAACAAATTTTAAATAAAATTAATAACTTTCTGAATTCAAATTAAACTTGGCCAAATCTCTTCCATAAATATTTCTGTTGCAATATTACTAATGTGTTTGTTTCCAACTTTACAGAAATTGACGTGGACAGATTAGCCAGGTCCCGCGCTCTAGAGTACGTAGACCTCAGCGACAACCCCATTCCCCCGCGCACGCACGACGAGCTCAAGCAGCTGTCGCGGCCTTCAGTGTCTGTCTCCGAAAGACAGAAAGAAGACTGGGAGGAAGACCTTCTTATTTAGAAGTGTGCACTCTTGTGGACTTATGCATTCAGGGCCAGTTGATGCGGCGTAGGAGATTCCAACTACAGTGTATAATATATTTGTCCGCAATTTATTCCCGAACTGTTGCTTTACGTAAATCAGAGGGATTGGTGCAATATTAATGTTGAAGCATAAAAACTGGTCCTAACTAAACTGTGATCTTCTCTGTGAAAAGAGGACAATATCAACATGATTTTTATAGTATAATTATGCTATATTCTTAGTAATTAATGGCAGCTTTGTCGTGATTTGAGAGATTTGAGATTTAAGAGATTATTAAATGGTTTTACATCTTTTTACGTACTCAAAGCGTACTTAATTAGTCTTTATGCGATTTGGTTCGTGACCTTTAAATCAATGTGGCTTATATAATAAAATTCTAGCAAATTGAAGATTTTTATATCTTATTATATATTTTTGATATGGATGGTTGGATGGTATTATGTTGATATATCTCATTGTATTGAATACTAGTCCATCATTAGTTAAGCTTATGAATTCCAATAGGAATGAATTATGTTGTAAGTAATTGATAAGTACACAAAAATTTATATTTGCATGTACCTACTAATTGTAAGGTTGTTATTTTCTATTAATCCATTCTACGTAAATTTTTGATTATATTTTTATTGACTCATTTTGATGTCCAAAGAATATTGACTGATGTAATCAAGAAAATGAATCTATGTTCTAAAGTACGTAATGAAATGCAATAGTCAACAATTTTCAAAAATAATTAATTAATGGTTTGTTTTGTAAGGAATACAATCAAGAATAAATAATTAATAAAACGCATTTACAAAATGCAATCAATAACGTTTCGTTTTATTTATTTACTTTATTTTCGTATAACAATGCTAATAACAAAAATATTGACTTGAAAATAGAAAAGTGGGTAGTTATTGTAGTTATGTACCTACATCAGCCCACATGGCACTCAATTATAGAAGTATACCTACGAAGTTTGACAAAGTGAATCTGAGTTTGACATGCTAGTTCCAATTAATCAGCACATCAGATACCATATACTGTGTCAAGCAAATAAAGATTATTATTAATACCATCTCTATCTTCCAGTAACAAGTTAATTAGTTCACGTATACGATTCAATCACTGCCTTTGTTATTTCTTAAAAGAAATAAGTAACTGGCTTATAAAGAAAAAGTTTTATTTATGATGGCGACTGTCGTGCGACTGTCATTTTTTGACTTACATAATCAGATCGAATTACATTTTTCGGGGGGGATAAAATATAATATCATCAACGTGCAATGGCAGGGCACGGCGTAGAGGATGATCCAAAATTAAAGGGCCTTACCCGCTTATTCAATAGTCAAACAAACAGAGGTCGAGCCAATGTAAGTATCGTGAAAATACATAGGTAAATACTTGAGGATTTCGATAAAAGAAGTAGGTACCTTTTATGAAGACCAATATACTAAATACCTAATGCTATATATAGGTAATACTTTAATACTCTTTCTTGTAAATTCATACTTTAATTACATACCAACGCATAATTTATGCGTCGCATATTACTTGTCTCCCGTGGGAATCAAACCCGCGACCAACAATGTAGAATAACTAATGCCTGCCTGGCAACTTAGTTTAGCAACCAGTCCAGTTTATCTTTTTATCAAAATATCATTGTGTGTTCTACCCTTCCAAAAAGAGCGTTACTATTTAAAAACTTGCTAGGTACTGCAGTAGATGCCTATGTTCTTAACTTCTCAGTTACCTAAATGTCGATGTTCCTACATGTTCTTTTACTTTTTACAGACATCTAAAGTTACATTGAGTTTAGTTGCAATAACTTATATTTACTTCAAATATTATAAGGACAAGAAACCCAAGAAAAAGAAGTAGGTACCTTTCAGTTTGTCGAGTTTGCTGAAATTTATCGCTGCGTTTTCTGTCACCTAGTTATGTACCTATTTTATATTATGTACCCTGCGTGCACGTTGATTATATCATAAAAAGTAAGTATTTCCATTTAAATTCTATAAATCTACAGAATTACCTACATACTACTATACTTATTTAACTATTTTTTCAGCCTTAATGTTGTGTCGTCATCGAGATCATAACGGTGTCTTCGTTGGCAAACCTAAAAAAGGAGATGGAGAATGAATGCCGATGCGGTGAGTGAGCAATCTATTGAATAAGGCTAAGAAATGCTTTGAGGTAGGTACTCTTCTTTATTTTGTCATACTATACTTCTGATGATGAATGATACTTTATAGATCTCCAAATCTACGGCAATCGCAGTCTAGGTAGGTACTTTCTCATCTCGGTTTCTCTTTTAGAGCCAAGTCTCCTTATGTTACTAAGATGTGTGTGTGAGACACTTATCAGTGTCGGACTAGTCAGGCAGGGTAGCGATTGTCAACCGGGCCCTAGCCTGCACTGTTCCGT
The DNA here is from genome assembly GCA_946251955.1 of Acronicta psi. Taxonomy (NCBI): domain Eukaryota; kingdom Metazoa; phylum Arthropoda; class Insecta; order Lepidoptera; family Noctuidae; genus Acronicta; species Acronicta psi. The sequence goes on along the minus strand of OX276469.1, from coordinate 12,553,277 downwards.
TATGGGTCTTCACGGCGCGTTACGTCTTGAACAAATTAATCGATTTTGACCTGCTTACACATGTGATAATTATTGTTTGAGATAAAAAAATATATTTCTTGAGAGTAGGTATTTCATCTACCACTATCCCGTCCCGGGCCCTGGGCTATTGAGGACGGGGAGCCACCTAAGGGGGGGCCTTCCAGCTGAGTCCGACCCTGCTGTCAATCAACGGTTTCTAATGAGAGAGTATTGCTTGAAATCTGGCAATCTGGCACAAAGTCACAGCAGAGAGTTCACTATTGAGTGCATAAATTGTAAGAAAGTGGTAAACGTTTAGTGGTAGTGAACGGTCAGGGTTTGGTGAATTCAGTGGTACTGTGGCAATAGATTAGTCTGCCAACAGGCTAGAGCTAAACAAATAGAATTTTTAATATAGTGTATATCGTTTTAATAATATTAAAACATAGACACAAACTGACTAACAAAGCAAGTTAAATAAAAGCTTGTAATAACCCTCCTCCTTCGGCAGTCGGGTAAAAAAGAACGTTTTTAAGAAACCAATTCTTAGTGATTTATCGCAACGCTACCTGTCAGTCAGAATTGACAGCTGTCAGATGATGAGTACCTTAGTACCCAAAAAGGTTTATTAGCATTCATTGTATGTTGTCTCTTTCACTCTTATACAAAACTCCATAAAGCTATTCTGCTGTCACAGTAATGTTAGAAATTGCTGTCATTTATCTCATTCTCAAAGTTGTGATACCAATTGGATTTGCAGCTGCTTTGCGCGTTATTACATAAGGGCTAAATTAACTTTTTATCAGGTAAATTTCCTATATTTATATACATTTTCACTTGGCAATAAACTCTGAGACGTATTTAAGTAATTGTTAATCACGCCAATGCTCTAATTTATTTACTGTGCTGAAACTTCTATATTTTATTGTAGAATGGCCGGAGATAGTTCTGTCGATGAATCCCAGCTAAAAGGCTTGTCCAAGTATTTCAACAGCCAGACGAACAGGGGCAGAGCTAATGTAAGTACTTTTCAATCATTTAAGGCATACAAATCATAGACATTAAGATCCTTATAGGTTAGGTGGGCTGTTCATGTAATTAACATTACATTAATATATTTTAGACAGTTTACGTTTAGGATGTGCCTAAGCTTGCATAATGTGGTCACTAAAAGCTGAAGAACTTCAGATTTGTTTGATTCTAACATTGTTCCCTTGTAGTCTGTATAGTTCTTATGAACTGTATTACCGCACAAAGTATTACTGTAACCATAGTCTGTCTATTGTGATTGTCATAGTAGGATGATGATATCTCCAACATGACCTAATAATACTCATGAAATAAAACTATATTTAATTTGTTTTTTTTTTGCAGACGGCCAAGGCAACATATGCATTCATGGGAGCCGTGATTTTATACTTGACACTCAAACCAAAGTCCAAGAAGTAATCCACCTTTCTATGCTTATTTGATTTGTGATCATTTTAGTACATTTAATTTCATTAAGGGCAACATGTAAGTTATATAGCAAATAAAATCATCTGAAGTCATTGTTGACTTTTATTTAGTGACCAACCCTATGTAATGTTGATTAAAAATATTAGTAAGTAGTAAGTCTAAAGTAATCTTCTTATAGGTTTTCAGTTCTAAATCTTTCGATCTAAGATGTCTGACTGTTGAAGCTGTTGTTGTTGTCGAGTTGAAAAATTTGATCAGATACCCGAATTTTTTGTGACCAAATACTATTCACTATTGATATTTTTGCATTTTCTCTAGATATTATTTCCAAGGTCACAAGTTATTCATCTCATTAAAGTGTTTGCAATAGTGACACCATGGAGTAACATTTAATTTGCAAGTAATGGACACTCATTTGTTCATTGGATGTAACAATCCAATTATGATGCTCATAACTATTAGATACTGCTTGTTTGCTAAATTTTAGCTTTAAATCTGGTATTCAACCTAACATAGTTACCTGACTGCTGAAGGAGGGTTAATACTACTCCACTTTCAGTTACTGAATAGGCAGAATGCTGAATAGTAACTGGATAGTTGTGAAATCTCTAATAACAACCAGTGCATTGAAAACATTTTTTCTGTAGTGGCTCCGTTTATGATTAAAGGTATCATGCCTACATGGGACACTGTGTTAATAACTATGGTAAGTTTAGGCTCCTTGTAAATAAAATAAAAAAGATGAAATAAATATGTATTTATTTATAATACTATATGCATGTAAAAAATAAATAATGCTGCACAGGATAGATCACAAAGAAAGCTTCATAGTTTCAGATCATAAGAGCAAGAAGAGTTATTTTTCCTTATTTAATTACTCTTTGGTGTTAAAGAAATATTTGTCCGAAGACAATAGAAAATAACTTCTAAAAGTAGGGCTTATTGGAATATATTATTTAATTTGAATTAATTATTTATTATGATTCCAATTATTGGATACATGACATTATTAATAATGTGTATACCAATTCGATTTTATATCACATAATGCCCCACTTTTACATAAAAATTGCTTGCTGTAGCAGTTACTGTAGTATGTGTAGATACAAAAGCCAAAATAGAGTTTTTTGTCAAAAAAACCTATAACACAATCTATAGTGTTTTACAGTTCATATATTTAAACATATATTATGAATTACAAAACTTGTAGGTATACTTTGCAGGACACACAATATTGCATATTTTTATTATTTGTGCATTCTATATGTTTCGTATCAAAATTTAAGACTAATCGTGAAACTCTAGCACCAAAAGCCTACAGATTAATAATACTAGCAAAGCAACTATTAAGTGAGTTTATTCTATATAATAATAAAAAGAGAAGATTTGATACAACACAGCATAGTTTGACTCAACAATTACTTCTGTGTGATCTCGCGCATCCCGTAGCGTAGGCCACGTAAACTGCAGAAAGAAATGCATATCACGCACTTGGCTATAGCGGCCAATTATTCGCACAAATATAGCCCGCGATGTTGGCCGCTTGGTCCAACCAAGCTGTGGCCATGGCCGTGAAGTGAGCGAGATCTCTGGGACAGGAGATTTTCATCATTAGCTTGACTATATAAACAGTATAATTATAATAGTATCTACTATAGTAGTAACTAAACGTTATGTAGTTCGAAGGCGTAGCGCAAACGGCGACACTTTTTAATGTCAGATACAAACTAGCAACAATGGCAACTACCAGTGGATGTGTCCATGTGTCGGAATACATTAAATAGTTTTTATTTGTTCTACATTGTAATGGAGTGGTCAGAGGAGCAGTTTTGCACAAACAGTGTTGAATAAGTGGCAACATTAATCAGAAAAATATACCAGTATTGCCAGTAGTTTAAAACTGGCGTTTATGGTTTTTATTTTCAATTGTTTACTTATTATAATTAGCAACATTATATATATTTGAATGTAAACGGCTACAGATCTAAAACCCAAGCAGCATTTATATAAAATAAATGCTCTCGCCCCACATTCCAAGAAAACATTTTTATATAATTTTTTATTATAGGTAATTTGCACAAAAATATTTTGTATCATAATGAGGGGCCAGAGTATTTACCTTCAGGGCCGTATTTTAACATGGTCAAGCTATGTTTAGTGTTGTTTAATACAAATGTATACAATATGTATATTAAGTCGTTAAATACTATTGAATCACTCAAACTTTACAGCTCTAGCGCCATTACAAAATACGAGCCTTAGCTGTAATTCCACAATACACATTTAATATCATACCGGCGTACATATAAATTGCAGAAAATGACTAGCATTTAAAAAAGTTTGATCTGCGAAATGCATGACTTACAAATCCTATTTAATTCAAACCCTCGCTTTACGCCAATATCATCACAGTCGTCCAAGCGTCAATCAGTCAATGGTTCACACAATACGTTCGTTAAAATAGTATAGAAATTGTAGTTATTCGGATTCGTAGTTTCGTTCAAAGTGCATATTGGGACAATATAAATAAGGAACATTGGAGTTGAGGTTGGAGACTTGTATATTTTCATAACATTTTTGTTCGATGCTAAACTTTGCTTACCCTCATTTTAATGCCATTCTTTGGGGCTTTAACGTTCCTTAAAAATATTATCTAGTCATTAAACTCAATATTTTTTTACGCGCCTAATTCCAAAAATGATGCTGGAAATTTGTGTGCTCAATTGTTTTATGATGAAAAATGGAATCCAAAAATACTGAATTTAGCGACAAACTTATGTAGTATACGAGTGACGAAGCGTTACGATATATTACGACAAAATGGAATGTGGCAGTGATGCCTCTCGTTGTATACAATATTAGTCGAAGACGTTCACACAAATATATAAATTGTTCGTGCGTCTGCATACCTAAGCTATGGATGGAATGCTGTAATTGAAAAAAACTGTTTTTTTTTTGTATTTTGCTTTACGAGTAACGTTAACTTATATTGTACGCACAATATAAGGAAGTCATACTTATAGTGAAATAAGAGTATAAAAGTGACTTATGGATAAATATCATGATTACCAACGAGTAATTTCTAAGAGTATTACAAGTGAGGACATTGCTAAAATCAATATGATGTATCTTGCAATTGTCCAATATCATCATCAATGTTTTTATTCGAATAAATATTGGTGAAAGTGCGTTTTTAAACGTAAATTTACGACCCAATTAATAAAGGCTCATAATTACATGATAAATAGTGGTGCTAGTGGTCTTAATTTAAAGAAAATTGCTATTGATTGCTCATGCGCATAAAGGAGAATAATTTGCATCACGTAAAGGTATCCAACGTTACCTAATAGCACAACAATGTACAAATTCAGATGCTTCACAAGGAAAAAGTACATAGCTGAGCATGATTGTTACTTTTTAGACATCTGGTTGGTATTATCAAAGATATAGTTGAGTGTTGACTATCTCAATTTTATTGCACATTACCACGGCCAAGATTCAGTATATTAAAACACAATTAAAAATAATTCTTTCGGCGGTAAATGTACAAAAATATACGATTACTCACCTATTATGTCTATTATCATTATGTCCAAAAAATTTTTACTCCACATTGATTTTCCTCTTTTATCAACTTGTACGGTGAACTTTTCAACTGTATGATGGTTACAAAAACAGTCAAAGACCTAAATAAATATTTCCTCTGCGGGAATAGTGAGTGTTTTTAGTGTCATTTTTTGCTCTAATGTTTCCTCTTTCACATGAACCTCATTTCCACTAAGCTTGTCGAGCGGCGAGCAGTGCGAGGTCTTCGTGTATGGTCCAAGGACCGGCGCGGCCTCAGAGCCACGTCGGCGCCCGGTTGAGCGAGTACAGAGGCGGCGGGTTAGCCACCGACGTGGGCGCAGCGTCCGCTTCTGAATCGGATTCTTCTGATGAAACGCGTTCGGCCGCACTCAAAGCGACTCGGGCGTACTCATCCGTGTCTATGCTCTTACAGAAGTGGATTGCGTACCTGAATAGATTGGTACAATTTTAATGGTCACCTTAAATTAGCCATGATGAATGTAACTGATCCCATGGCCATGATATATAGGGCAAGGGAAGGCAAATGCGGTTTTTAGTCGGTATGAGGCCAACATACCTCGACGCATCAAAAAAGGGGTTACAATTAAAAACCTAAAACCCAACTGAATAGTCTGAATACAAGTTCTTAGACAATTTATAAGAGGTTTGTCTTATTTATTTCTGCTAGATACATATTTAGTTCTAATTTAAAAAATGTGGATGTACGTGCTTCTTTTAACTAACAAACTTTTTGGAGCAATTAATATAGAAAGAAGGTTCACCTGAGCTTTTCTCGTAACACTGACTTGCACGAGTATCTTGGCATCTTGAGAAGGAAGAAGCATGTGTAGCTCTCAGGCAAGAAGTGGTCTGGCGGCTGATACTTGTCCAATACCTTAAAAATATCAAGTACTCGTATGTTAACTAAAATAATACTGGAAAAATATTTGTGTCCTTTATCCAATTGGAAGTTTAAGTCTTCTCCTATATACAATATCCGTGGGTATAATATTTGGAAAAGGTCACAGTGATGAATGGCTCCGTGCCTAAGGTGAATTAGGCAAGTCGAAATTCTAGACACCAGGAAGCAGAACCACAGAAATACACAACATTATTATATAAAAGTGTAATGAAGTTGTCTGTCATACCTGAAGCACAAAGTCTCTCTGTCTCGGGTCCTGCGGTGCTCTGGGCAGCCGCGTCCGCCCCCACACGAAGCGTAGGAACAAGGCGCGTTCACTGCCCGATAATTCCTCCATTACTTCCCAGAACCACTGCACTAGAGGCGCGTTCGGCTCGATTCCTAAATGAAAAGTGTTGCTAGTGTAATTAAGAAATACATTTACATACCTGATGTATAATGATCTATTGTAAATAAAAGAAACAAAAAAATCTCGGAAACCTACATCAAATATAACAAAGCTATGTGCACGCTAATAAAATAGTATGGCCGAATATTCTGTTAATTGACACTAACATACTCCTAAATTACTAATCAACGTATTCCAGCTTCCAGAGGATCATATATAATTGTTTCTCTATTGTGCCTGCTAATTGATTCTTGACAGGTCACTACAGCATAATATTGATCCATATCACCAAAAATGTTGACACTGAGATTGAATCGGATTTTTTTTTACTAGTTGTGCTCGCCTGTAAAAGACTGCTATACCTAACTCATCAGTATGTTTGTGTATTTTTATTAATAGGATAGTATAAGTAGTTGTTGGTGAGCCTTTAAAATAAAATAAAAAATAGAAGATTTGTCTTAAATTACCTTTGTATGTGGCGGATGCTCTGAGCGCGTGCACGGGTATGTCGGGCGAGCCGCACACGAGCGCCTCGAGCTCGGGCGCCGCGAACAGCGCCAGCAGCGGCGCCGGCACCACGCGCGACATGCCGTCCCGCACCGCCAGCACCTGCTCCGAGAACTCGTGCAGCCTGGGAACAACACCGTTATAACTCCCGCTAATTGCTACTGCGCCTGCCCGCTATTTTGGTGACGTCAAAATGACGTAACCGCACTCAGCGCCGAGCACCAGTACGGCGGATTTCGTCACGTGGATGTTTATAAGGTTCCAGTGCATTAGCAATTTGTGGGACTACATACATTTACAAAGGAATGGAAGGAATTAATTATTTACACTCAATCTTATTTTGATCACCTTTCGTACTTTTTACTCGTTTTTTTTTCTATAACCCCAAATTTTTTTCATGCGCGCGAATCTGATGGCGTTTTCTCTAGTGTTCTCCGGGACCTCTACTGAGTCTCAAACGGCACAAGGGCGTTATCTATCGTCCTCAAGCATGCACAGTATTTATCCATTCCTTTGGAAGGCTAGTGGGGACATAGGTCCAACGTAAAGAGGCCCCTTGGAAAGCTTTATTCTGGTATGAGGCATTACCCTGGGATACTCCGCTACACCGAACGTATAGTCATACTGGGGTGCTTACCTATAGTGTAGAGCCAGCTGTACATATTCGTCTTTGTTCTCTGGCGTGACTCTTTTGTGTCGCGTAGAAAGCGGCACTTCGTGTCCTGCCGCCGATGGTATTGAGAACGGAAGCTCAAGATTTTGCAGTTCCTGTCAACATCGAAACCACAATGATAGCTATCTGAATTTTATTCCCTATTTTCCTAAGATGAAATTGCAGATAAGTTCCACCCCTATACGCTAAAGATCCAAATGAAGAGAGTAGTCTTACTTTCTTTATATCAAAAAATTCAATAGGATAGAATAACATACAGATGTTTACTTCTTTGTTAAAAGAGGAGCGTTTTGAATAAAATAATTTACTGAATTTTCATACACAGAAATCACTTTTTTCACATTTACTTGTCGCCATTGTTTTACAAGAAACCGTTTATTTTTAAACCCTACCTTATTGTTGGGCGTCATATCTCGTATACACAGTAATGCGGGCAGAAAGTCTTTGTCCACTTCTGCCAAATCTTGCGGCCGGAGAGGTTGTCCTGCTAGCTGCCGCCACACACCCTCCGCGAGCGAGAGGGACAGAGGGGAACCCGTGCGGATCGCAATGCCCATTAGTACACCTGTTTGAATAAATGTTTTAGACGACGTATACCTCTGGTCTGATAACCGGCATTATTTTGATCAGATCATAGGAAATTTTGTTTAATAAGACCTTTGGAACCGGTATAAAATGAGTAGGTAGTCTACGTCAACTTTTTCAAATCAAGAACAGTCTTGGGGTGATTTCTCTTGCGGTACTGGTTCCGCATACACTGCGGTATTGGTTGGAGTTCTAGAACTGATATCTATATTCAAGTGGAGATCACCACTTGACCACAATTCAAAATTATCGATAGCCTCTAGCCTAGCCTTGAATACTGACCAAGAAACCGGAAGCAGTTGAGATGCAGTGGTGTGTTAGCCGTGGGGTTTAGTAAGAACGCGTCACGCGATGCGCCGGCGTCCCCGCGGCCGTTGGGCGTGGCCATCAGTAGAGGAAGTGATCCGTTCTGCAGCTCCTCACACATCTCCGCTATGCTCTCGCTGTAGCCGCCGCCGCAGTCGTCCACGCTCTCACCTACAATGACCGAGTTCAATCACGAAGATTTTAGTCAAAATAATTTATACGGCTAACCAATTTGAAGGAATAAGAGGGATTTTAAGTAAGCGAATTCTAACTAAAGTGCACAAGATAGATTAGAGATCTCCAATTGTATGTTGTTGTTGTTCGTACCATAAGCAATAGTGAGAATTGAAACAAAAACCGAAATGATACCAGTTTTCAGCCCACTGCATTTTTTTTTACCACTAAGGTGACAAACAAGCATACGGCCCGCCTGATGGTAAGTGGTTACCGTAGCCTATGGACGCTTGCAACACCAGGGGTATCAGCCGACCCTAAAAACCTCTTAGAGGTTGATGAAAGATTAACTGCGCCGACAGTTTAGGGGAATATTCTTCTTGTTGCCAGCGCAGCGTATCTTTAGAAGGAGCTGAGAAGGCAACCTTACTCACTGCAGGGACACACCACACAATAAAGTATGTTATTTGGCTGCAGTTTACAAAGTCTTAAAAATATATTTGCTTATGTCAATGTACGTACCCACAAATTTGACCTTCCACACGCGGTGCGGCAGCGCCAGCGCATCCTGCGTGAGCGCAGGCAGGCGCGCCACCATCTGGCCGAACACGGAGCGCATGCCCGCGGCGCCGGCCAGCCCCGCGCCGCCGCGCCGGGCGCGCCGCGCCGCTACACGAGACAACTCGACTACGGGGCCATGTTGACGCTCACGTACCATTGTCGCCATTATAGCCTGAAATTGTACTATGATATTGTAGTATGCGCCTTTGTCGATAGCCCTATATGTTTTATGCAACACTAGCGTTCGCCTGTAACTTAATTTGCGTAGATATTTGTAACATAACCTAAAGCCTATACTGCAGACTTAGGTTCAGGTTTCCGAATCAAGAATTCAGATTCGGACACCCGATGGCCAAAATAATGCACGCGTTTTATATAATTTGCAAAACATCGCAGATATATTTCCCATTCTAAAGTAATTCCTCCATTTTCGTTTAATGTGCGTCCTTACATGTGCGACCAAATGACGGAATGCAAAATCCGAATTGAATCATTAGTTGGAGATTACCCCTGCCTACAAACTCACTAAACAAATACTCAAGAAGAAATTCATCGGACGGTTAACATAAAAGACTGACAAAAAAGAAATTCGATTATAACTTGCCTTCCTAAACGCCGCTTCTTTGACATTGTAGAACAGCAAAGTCCTTAACTGATCCAGTGGACCGTCCAGAATCAATAACGGCAGATTCGGACACACTAGGTCAGAAAACTGATGCAGCAATACCTGTAAGAAAATATTTTTGAATGTTATTGGTGTCAACACCTGGTTGAGTATCGCCTTTTTTTGCTTGAGTAATGTAATAGCAAGATTTTAATAATAGGCCTCGCAGACGACTGATTATAATCGGTTGGACAATGATGATATTAAGTACCTGAAAAGAGAATAAAAATGGAAAAAGTACGAGAAATTTTTTTGACATAATATGAGCAAAAATATAACACGTCCTACAAAATAAGTACCCTTTGGGTTATGGATCTCATACAAAAACTGTTTGGAGCTGATCTTAGAAGGTGGTGCCCACTTGATTCTACCAAGCGTCCTGGGTTTTTGACTATTACAACACATTTTTCTTACCAGCAGGAAAAGGCTAGGAAGTAGAAGAGTGCGAACGGAAAGTTTTGTATTTTTAGCGAAGATTTTGGAAAAGACATAACATATACCTACTGTAATTGTTTTCGGCGAAAATAAACTGATTTTCCTTGTTTCTTCCTTTTCAAATTATTATAACGTGCCTTTATTATTATTATTTGAGAGCCATACCAATCTGTTACAAATAAGTTGATGTGTGAGGTCCCGCAGCAGATGGCACTCGAGCGGCGGCGCCGGGGGAAGCCGCGGCGCCCGCGGCGCCTCCACGCACAGCGCCACTGTATGCGCACTGCCACAAGCCACTTTGGTAACGCGTTTACCCTAAAACACAAAAAACATGGAGTTTCCTGCCGATTCTTCTCCATAGGATCAACTTTTTGAAACCATGCAACAAGAATAATTTATCGTTTCATAAATGCTTATTTTAAATAAAAACATTTTTAGATTTGAATTTGAATAAAAATATACGTGACTAAGAATACATTGGAAATGCTACATTACGATTAAGAAGTTCTTGGGCGCTTTGGTGTTATAAACGTTCAAGTTATCTTATTTATAACGAATTATACCTATACCTTTATCTATTTATTTATGTCAGTGACTGTTATGCACATAACAACTCCCCAAAAGCTCTACATAATAATTTAACAACAGAACAAATGGACGTAATTTCACAAAGGTTATGTTACGTTGTCCATCTTACCTAAGAGCACGATAAAGTTTCACTTCTTACCTGCAAAGCCATCAATAGCCTCGGCCTCTGGGCGGCGAGTGTGGTCCCGTCTCCCAACTGTCCCTCATCATTGTCACCCCACGTGTAAACCTCACCGTTGTCCGTACACGCTACACAGTGTAGACTCCCTACAAGAAAGGGATAGGATAATTACTTCTTTTGATTTCTAAAAAACTAGCTTGCCAGCTTAGGGTCTTAACAAAGCTACAAAAGGGACAATTTTCAACGAAAAATGTTATTGAGATGGTTGAAGATTTGTTTCTTACACAGCAAAAATAGAACTGCCTTATTACTCAATGTTTGCAAGACCCACAATTTAAGTAGGTTTTTTAGCGCTAATACATGAAACTAAAAACGCTGGTTCATTTTAACATACCGGCCCACTTTTACCGGTACATGTACCGGTGAGTGTGATTTTGTAGTAGGATACCTACATGCATATAAGAAATTATAAGTGATACTAACCTGTTGCTATAGACACAATGGTTTTCCCTTGCATGCCGGTGACTCGCATAGGTCGTCGCACATGTTCATAGCTGCCGTGACCGAGTCTATGATAATCGCCTTTACCCCTTTGGGAAAACACAATGAAGTTAAGGTCGAAATAGCTCGTTGAACTGATGGCCGCTAGGGCAGAAAAGTTCTCGAGTGGATAGTTGGAGACCACGCATTGAAAAGCGCAGCGTTGGATATCCTCCAACGAGATGTATAGTCGACCACAAAATTGCTTTACCACCTCATCACAAAACAACAAGGTCTATTTTTGCTTAAAAGACCAAGTGACAGACTGATAATGAGCCTTAGTAAATTAAATTTTGACGGAAGTTTTTGTCAAAAGTGATAAAGTAATTTTATGGTCGACTATACAAATGGTGAAGGTCGCTGGGAGTCGTTGGATGCAGGCGGACTATTACCGGTATTTATGGAAGTCTTTGGGCCTTTTTGGCCTTTGTTCAGCAGTGGATCTCTTTTGGGTTATATGATGATGATGAAAATCGAAACAGTTCTTCTAATGTAAGTTATACTCTGTATAGCTTTATTATTATTTGAAAGCTTAAGAGCAGTGGATGGGTGATTGACTTATTTACTTTACTGATTTTTTGTACTTAAAATCTCTGCAATAATATACTTCAATTCATGAATATACTTACCACGTATAAACACTACCACACTGACACAACGCCACAGAGAATTGAGATCCACATTCAACCTTGACGACTCGAAGTCCTTTCAAGCAGTCTATCCGCATTGGTAGCTTACAGCCTTCTGATCCACCACGACCTAAAATGCGAAGTGAATATTATGGTTAAGTAATCTGTTAAATTCTGAAAACATAGGCTTTTTATACAAAAAAAATATATATAAGGAAAAGGTACAAAGCACAGCAGAGGGTCTACTCCGTATCTCCGTCAATGAAATAACGGGCCCGTCAAAAAAGAAGCCCGATCCGTTAAAACAAGGCTCTCGTCAAACTTATTGTCCGGGTTGAAGTTGGCAGGAGTTAACTTTAACCCAGCCGTAAAAATCGGAGAAAGAAAATATTGGATTACAATGATTTAAAACGACAGCCTACAACTTGAGCTTTCGTTTTTATTTATTACAATCTAATATTTTTCTTTTTCTGATTTTTACGGCCGGGTTAAAATTAGCTCGTGCTAACTTCAACCCGGACAATAAGTTTGGCGAGAACTGTATCAGGGTTAAATTTTTCGGATGGCTAAAAACACATTGGGTGTAGGTAACTAGGTATAATCATCCGTCCGTAGGTGATACGGAGTAGGAAACACCCGTAACGAAGGACGAAACTACGGATTTCGTGCTTAAGGAGTAGACCCCCAAACGCGTTTGTGTTAAGGATAATAAACAACATGGTAAAGAACAAGTAAAAATAGAAAATAAACTATAATGCAACCAACCTAGTTTCCCATAGTCACCGTCTCCCCATGACCAAACGTTGTCATCATCAGTGATGCACAGCGTCTGCGCATCCCCCGAGCCACAAGCAACATCTATCACACGGTACGATGATAATGCATCCACCTAAAATAGATAATATTGTGATTCCCAATACCTTTTCTCATACATACAGTTACCAAGCTTATCATCTTTTAGTAATTAATTGATATGTTTGTCTATTTTAACTAACAAGTGGTGTCAATGGCGTGAGCATGGAACTATTGACATCCGAGATAATATCGTATTTTATCGTTTTTATCAATCGATAGAACACATAATTATGAAAGCTTATTTATTATCGCCAAGACATTTTTTATTAAATTAAATCAAGTCGTGTGTCGATTCATTTATCGTAAGATTTCGAAGTCAAAATTATTGGAAATATCATCACATGTATCGAATTTTGACTATCGATTAGAGAATATTATAACTGTGTTCTATTATATCAGAGCATTTCTAATTCCACTATTCCATATAAAATATGTTATGCGTTACCATTTTAGGAACAAGCTGGTCTTCGGAGTCCCCGTGTCCCAGTCGACCGTATCTACCTTTCCCCCACGTGTAAATGCGACCGCGAGCGGTCAAACACGCGGAGTGGGCGCCACCGCAAGCGATCGCCACCACTTCTAGCCCTGAGAGAGCTGTTACGAGTTTTGGACGGTCGTAGCTCCTATAGGAAAAAAAATATTACAGTTTATTCAACCTATTCTGACAGAATCAGGAAATATAAGCGAGAGAATATGTTATAATAAATCGGGCTATGAGCAAACAGTGTTGTGTTCTTCTTCGATCATAAAAATATATTGTTTTGCAAAATGAAATGAATGAAACATGAGAATGCAGCGCACTCGCGTCGTCTGACGTATTTTTTCAAATGTTGCCCCTCGCTAGAATATTCTCATCTAGCTCCCAGACTAGGAACAACTACAACTATATTCCGTACGAAAATTTAAACCACATCACGTGACGCAAAAGCCGTTGCTGACATAACGCCAGACGTGACGTCAGACATTATAATTTTTATGCTACCCACACCCACTCATAAATATTATGATTGGAATTCCAATGGTCCTACTGACGACAAATATTTTTAAATCGAATCCTGTTACATTGCAGGTAGTATTTTCTAGTTATATATTAATATAACTAGAAAATACAATACTTACACTCTGTTCCCATGTCCCAATTTCCCATCTTCACCCTCCCCCCAACTGTAAACGTCACCGTCAGCCGAAAGCGCTAGGCAGTGCTTGCCTCCCGAATTACAAGCAACCTGGCAACACAATACACATTACTAGGACTTGTTTAAAAATGAAACTTATTTTTATGACGAAAACGTTTTTATTACATTACCTTTGTAATGAAGACGTGCTGAATGGAAGCTAGTAGAGTCGGTTGTGAAACAGAATCGATCCCACCTATTCCTAAACGCCCGCCTGCTCCGTAACCTGGTAGGTATAGACAACACCAAAGATGGAAAATTCATATAAGTCAATGTTGAGGATGTATGGTATGAGGATACTTATGTTTCACTAGTTGTGCAGTTCTCGCGAAACTTATTGTCCGGGTTAAAGTTGGCAAGAAAGAAAAATAATGGATTAAAATAATTTAAAACGACAGCCTACGGATTGAGCTTTCGTTTTTATTTATTACAATCCAATATTTTTCTTTCTCCGATTTTTACGGCCGGGTTAAAGTAAGCTCGGGCCAACTTCAACCCGGACAATAAGTTTGGCGAGAACTGTATATCATAGCCTGTTCAAACAAATGTAATAATTTTATTTATATATCATAATATTTTTTAGTACTTAGGTATATGATAATCCTTGTATGAAAGTGCTCCCGACTCCGAAACAAAAAGCGGCATCACAAGGACATCGCAGAACAAGTTAAAATATGTACATGATTGATAAATTTTCTACTTTATACTCTTTATAATAGGGATCAGAAGTGATGAGCAACGTAGTCGATTGTTTATACGGTACCTGTAGCATACACCTTTCCGTCAGGCGTGACACCGAACAGAGTCTGTTCGCCGCCGACCAGTTGTACAGGGTTGAGTGCGGCGAGCGCGTGGCAGGGCGTGGGCGTGCGCACCTTGGCCCCGTCCACGCCGCCCAGCTGACCGCGGTGGTTGTGCCCCCAGCCGTACACTGCGCAGCCGCGGGACCCGCCGCTCCACCAGCCACACCAGTCTTCTGGACGTCTGGTGTATAGAAAACACGATAGAGAACACATCTCGCCTGTTTTCCCAGAAGGAATAGGCAAATGTACCTACAGTTCATCAACGTCAGCAGTAATACATTTCTAATAATGTGGTTAGAAAATCACACAAGGCTTCAATATTTGCATAGCTGTCAGATATGTTTGTAAATGCATTAACAATATAGGAAACTAGCTGTTCCTCGCGGTGTTACCCGCGTACATCATTTTTCCGAATAACGTGGAAATTTACCGAAATATTGTTATAAAACATAGCTAGTTATTCTGATGTATAAACCTGATGATTTTAGAATCCGTTTGGTAGTTTTTGCGTGGAAGAGTAGCAAACATTCATGCTCATAAACTTTCACATTCATAACATTATAGTCATAGTCACGTCATCATAACATTATAGTAGGACAGGATAGTCCCAGTGTAAGGACAATAATAAAAATAAGAATCTTACTTGTGAACCCAATGGAGTAGCTGTTCATCGTGTTGCTTCGTAAACTCCGTGTTATCCTCCCAGAGGTAAAGTGTGTCGACGTTCACATCGTCCGGATTATACAGGCCGAGGTCGGCGAGTCTCTTGCGCACGTCCACTACGAAGGGCGTCGGCAGCGGCGTGCGGCGTATGAGTGCGTCGGCTGTCCGCACGCAGAGGCAGTAGCGCTTGAACCACGCCCAGCGCACTGCGTCGGGGCCGCTGCACACGCGGGAGTCCATGCGGAGGCCGCATGCGAGCCATGCTAATTCCTATGCGGATATAAGGCGGTTTCTTTTAACTTTGGCAATGCTTAGCAAGTTTTGATTTTGCTAAAGAGGCTAAACTGGGTGAGATGCACGATGACATTTGTGGAGTGAAGTGACGTTTTGAATTGAACAATTGTGTTTTGAGATATTTGTCTACCAGGGATTGGAAGTTCTTTTTTATTTTTTGGAAAATTCAAGCGTAAACTTGTGCTCCCGTTTATGTCAATCAACAAATGTTACAATGTGTCACAATAAAAACATTAGTTTAGTCTTTATTTAAATTAGACACAATCTTTTACTGTCTTAGCGGTCTAATTAACTAACAGTACCTGAGCGACCGAGCTCTGCTCAGGTGAAAATAGAGGAAACAAATTTTGCTAGAAATGATCAGACTTTACTAGAACTAGATTAATTCACCTCCGTAAACCACAATATTGCAACTTTAATCAAAATCGTCAGTATATGAATATGAATTCTACCGCGTACTTTTAGGTAGTGCGTATGCAGTAGATGCGTGCCAGTCCGTAGTGCGGGCTCTTCGTGCTCGTACTGCGCATGCAGCAGTTGCGGCAGGTGGTGCAGCGCGGGCGGCGTGCCGGTGCTGGTCTCGCACGCGCCGGCGCCGCAGCCGCTGCCGCCGCACACCACGCCGCGGAGCCGACGGACGCACCACACGCGGGCACGCCACGCTATACATTAATACGTTAAAAACACGTTTGAACCTGTTAAAATTTAAACACGTAACTAAAGCTTTAACCTTAGGCTAGTGTTAGACACCGGATTTGTGGTACGAAATTTCTAAAACACAACACACGTCTTTGGTGTTTAAATCTTTTGTGGTAAGACGGTTATTTACTAAAGAGACCGTGACCCTGCAGAGAGTAGAAACAGTTGTGTTTCTATGGTGTCTGCTAATTTATCCTTGACAGGTTAATCGTATTACATTAACGTATTACATCGAGAAACATACCCAATTCCAGACAGTAAAATATATTATGATATTATGGTAAATAAGGAGCTAAAGTTGTATCGATCTGGAAGATTTTTACAACGATGTCAAAAAATTACTTAAAATTGTTGGCAAATATTCTTCATCACGCATTTTGCCATCAATCAAACCATGGCATAAAAACGTACCAAATTGATTTAAATATAAATCTATTATTATCTTCTTCCACTTTAAAAAAGACAAGTAGCATAGACAAAGACCGAATGCAATGATAAAAATCTAAAACTTACATAATGTAGGCAGCTGTGCGCATATAGCCAACGCTTGGGCCAATCGTGGAGCCAACTGGTGATCGTTAGATATCGCGGCCAACAACGGACCATCAAGCAACCGCCACGCCAACTCCACTGACGGACATGACAGTACGTAGCGATCTGATCCACTCTCCTAATGAAATATAAAAAATATCACTTGTTGTGTAGCTGATTGTTTTCATTACAGTGATTCATCCGGCTTGATAATGATCCTTTGGCACTTTTATACAAATCAATTGCAGCTTTGTGGCTCAAATGTTGGCCTTTTGACCCCAACTTTGGGGCCCAAACACTGTACAGCAAATAATGTTTTAGGGTTATGTTTAAGTGTTTAAGCGTTTAAGTAATATATCAATAATTTCACTGATTTCTTTATTAAATTATTTTTACGATAAAGTAGTACATACCGTGATAGATTGCGAAGGCAACATAGGATGAGCTGTGAATCTCCAACCCCAACCGTTTACAGAACCGTCACTCGTGAATCTCCAACGCAATTCATCACCTGGTCAAAATAAAAAATATTGTTAGATATACGCACTGCTAAACCACAGAACAAACAATTACAGAATGGCCACTCTCCGCCCCTCCCTAAAGTCAGATACCGCAGGTTCCCCGCATCCTGCCGGTGTTCTTGCCCGACTGCCAACAAACCCTACGCACCGTCACGCACACATTTGCATGTGTACAAACGTAATTTTGACAAGTTTGACATTTGGTATTGTAGTGTGCAGCAGTATCGGAAAGTTTGTATGGAGTGTCACAGGTGTGGCTAAACATCAAGCTACACTTTCTAGTATAAGCTGACCTCTCATAATACGGAAAGCCTCAACAATTCAAAGTCAATTTATACTGAAAATATATCTAAAAACCTATAAAACCAGTACTAGAAAGTGGGAAATGTTTCCAAAAGCTCCCGTGATACATGCGATAATTATAATGTAGATCAAAATTTAAATTAAAAAATAGCATACATTACTCTCTCATTACATAGTCATATATATTTCTTACCATTAACAATAATCTCCTGTGCCCAGTCAGTGGGCTCTCTTCCGGACCGCGTCGCCAAGACTCGGCCGGTGCTGTCCGATATAGTCAACGGATCGTTGCGGCGTTCCGTAGAACAACCTTGTTCGAAGACCACACGAAGGGATGACGCACCAGGGATCTTTACCACACCTGTATATGACATGAAAGAGTCATCGTTTAACCCTATTCCAACTCTGTTAGCCTCAGGCTTCCAGTCTAACCAGATAATGAATATCAGTATTTTACACGAAGCGACTACCGTCATACTTCCTATACAATATTTGCAATCACAACTCCAATTTTTAAAGCAGCATCTTGTAAATAAAGCTAATCGATTTCTGTAATTTAAACCGTAGGTATCCCCAATTGTTGGACGATTGAGTGACCAATACCAGCATTTTATGCTGCATTAAGTTAATTATCATATGACGCTTTCCTAACACCTTTTTATGGGATAGCGGGCAAACGAACATACGGATCGCCTGAGGTAAGCGACTACGGCCGCCTATGGACACCGGCGAAACAGGAGGAGACGCAAGTGCGATGCCGGCCTTTAAAAAGGGAGCAACTTAACTTCAATTTATTTAATAGAAATAAGTTAGAAATACAGCCACAAGTCGACAAAACACCGTTAAAATTAAGTTTGAAAAAAAAAGAACAGTTTACCTGATATATCAGTATCATCAGCGTACGGGTGCGGACTGTCGACAGTGACAGGTTGTGGTGGGGCGCGCCCACCCCCAGCAGCCGCCTCCTCTAATTCACACACGCACACCTCCACCACCATATCTGCTACAGCTGGCTTGCTTGCGCAGAGTGCTGGACAAATGTGACATAAAACCCAATTTCAATACCATTACAGTATCTTGTTAAAAATAGTACTGGTATTTACGTCTTCTACATGCTGAACTCCAAAAACTTTTTTTTATTTACCTACTACGATGACGAAGAAGTATACGGACCGCCTGATAGTAAGGATAACCGAAGTCTATAGACGTTATAAACATCAGTATAAAGTACCACATTAGCACGTTATCATCTTAAGACCCAGTAGTATCATATATTTTCACTGGCTAAATGTAAGAAACATTTAGCCAGTCCAAACCGGAACACAATAATGTTAGCATATTCCCAAATATTTTGCTGCCGCATTAAAAAAAAACCAACCGCACTTAATTGATTCAATAAGCTTCACAAACAAATTCTATTACTGCTTCCATGTGTGCTTTCTTGTTCATATTTGTATGTATAATCCATTAAATATGATAGGTACAAATAACTTACCCATAAGTACATCGGTGATGATCTTGACAGCGTTATTGGAGTCAGGTATTCTGCCAGCCGCCGCTAGCTTCAGTAGATCGACGAGGGCCCTTGCATCTGACTCGCCTAGTTGAGACGTGAACTCATCTAGCACCAGCTATAAAGTTTATATATTTACGAAAGTATAAGTTTGACGGATAGTATGAAAAAGTTGCTGTAAGAGCGGTTTCGCACTACATTTTCACCGATTCGGATCGGACCCGAATCGGTGAAAATACGGTACGGTATTCGGTACTATAGTCCGCGCGGAACTTAGGTAGGGACGGGGGTAAGGCGGCGGGTTACTTTGAACGAAAACTAGCACCCCCATCCCTCCATCCCACCGTGCGCAGACAACCCCGCCTTTCCATCCCGCCGCTCACATACTTAAGGCGCGGCCAACTAGTTCCGCGCAGACTATAGTGCGTAAACTACCACACAAATAGTTCTACGACTACTCCGGATCGTATTCTCACGAATTCAGATCGGACGTAGTGCGGAACCGCCCTGGTTGTTAGTGTTGACTTACTTTGGGGGCTTCAGCTTGCTGCACTGTCATTGTGGCAGCCGCGACCGACACAGCACTCGATGACATCACGGCCGAATGTCGAGACGATATTGAACCGCTTAGAGGGCTGCTGGCACCACTCTGTTGGTAAAAAATTATCTTCAACTTCTACCACTATAGAGCTAAAGTGTCAAGTTGTAAATTAAATCGAAACTGTTTATTTATTTATTTATTTAAGGACAACCAACAAAGCGTACACCAAGAACTCATAGAATGGATATAATGACTTATTACATTTGTGTGGTGTAGCCTCAATTATAGGCTGCCACGGCATGCATTAGGGTACTAAAATTAATTAAAGGAAAACGATATGAATTTTCGGGTCCTTGTGGAAGTCTCTGGGGGAGGTCTTTGTTCAGCATTGGACCTCTTTTTACCCGACTGTCGAAGGAGGGTTATGGCTGATATGATGATGATGACTATGTATTTTTGAAAAAATATTTAGTTTTTAAAACTACACCATAATTCCCTTTATTTTTGCTATAAAGCTATAGGATATACATAGATATACTATAGAATGCTGAAATAGAAATGAAGACCTTTGTAGCCATACATAGTTTGCAAATCAATGTTTTGAGTTTGAGTTAGGAATACTCACTGGTAAGGTAGCTCTATCCGCCGGCGCCTCCCCTCCGCCTGTTCGTGCGTCCGCCTCGGCATCTTCGTCTTCCGTGTCGACGGTGGCTGCCACGGGCACCACCGCTGAACACGCTTCGTGAGCGCGTAATGCCTCCACTAGTAAGTTGCGCGCCTGGTAGTTGCAATAACAAAGGTTTTATCAACTTCTGCCATATGATGTTGAACAAAGTTTATCATCGGTCGGTCGGATAAGCGAATGATATTTTGGGCATCTATCACCTTTTACTTTACATTATTGAAGTCACCCATGACCATGGACGCTGTAAAGGTTCCGAAACGGCGAGATTAAAATATCAATATAACGCGATAAAATCCGTAAAAAGTAGTTTTTTTCAATCTCTAGTATTCGCGTAAGTGTCAGAAATTAGTATAGTATTAATAAGCTAAGTTTCCAAACAAGCTAACACTTTCAAGTGGAAAACAATTTTCAATATCTTGCCGAGATGTATCAACTTTTTAAGAAGGATTCGACCCATTGTGCAAAATTTCTGTCAAATTGTAAAATTCTGATGAAAGTGGTGGTTATGATGAAATTCCAATGGTGATTATTCAAAACTTCAAAAGGGAAAAGGGTCGGAATCAAGTTGTATGGAGTATTCTTTACTGGTAATAGTTCTCATTAGACAGTAAGTTACATTAATTAAAGATTAACGAATAATTACAGATGTTTTTTTTTACCTGCGTTATATGCAATGCTAGTAGAATTAAAGACAGAGCATGTTGTACAGCTACAGGCGGTTCCAAGGCTAACGCAGCGGCCGCCAACGAAGCTCTTGGTCCCTGAGGCTCGTCCACTACTGTTTCCTCTGAGTACAATCCTGTATAATAAAATCATTTTTTAAATTTCTGTGAAATTCGTCCTAAAGCTGTGCTAGAAAGAAACAAAAGAATTTTTTTTTTAAATATTTTTAAACGATACTTTATATCGTTATGTAGCCGTAAATTTCAGCGCCTTAAAACTAAAATTAAGTAACAAAAAATTTTTATTAAATTATGACACAGATATTGGCATTTTAAACACCCGCGATTTTGGCGCGCTTGCCGTGACGTCAAAGTCTACGTTCTCTCAACCAAACAACCACGTACCACAGACACTGTTTTAGTAGACTTTGACGTCATATTCCATTTGACCGATAGTGTTGCGTTTCAAGTGATTTGAATTTCCAACAGTTTTTTTGGACTTTTTAATAATTATTTTCTCATCAAAAAAGAAATCATATAAAAAATATCTACATAGACATAATTCTAAAACTATAAAGTTCATAAAAAAAATATTTGACCTTTTTTTAAGTCAGACGCATATTCCCTATTGTTTCGCTAACTGCCTACCTATGGCTTAGATAATGGTATAATAAAAAGCTACGCCAGGTATTCCCTTCCGTAACAGCTAGATCACGTGATTGGCTCAAGGGACGTCATCGTGACGTCTGGCTCTCAAACTTCACCGCACTGAGCCCACGATGACGTCATTTGAGCCAATCACGTGTCACTTAAGAGAATACCTGGCGGAGCTCTTTATCATACCATGGCTTAGAGATAATTATTTCAAGTTAAGGCATTAGAGAAATATTTTCGATTTGCATACGTAAAACAATGCAAATAAAATCCTAGTAGGTCTGGTCATATACAAAAACGGTAACCCTCTGGAAAAATAATGAAAGTTCGGTCGAAATCAACTGCTAACTATTGGCTGATCCTTGATGAGATATATATCGACCTCATGCAAATAATCACATTGTGTCATAAATAATTGCTTCCAAAATGGTTATAATATAACGAACTGAGGAATTTAACATGTTACTTACCAAGACTTTGAGCTCCTAAAGGGTCCTTGAGTGTGGGGAATGGTAGCGGTGCTATATGCGGCGAATGCGCGTCTGTCTGTAAAGCTGCCGGTCTTAACGACCAGGCCGCCGAGTGCGAGGAGCCTGCGGCGGCTCGCTGCACCCCTTCCACCCCGGCAACGAGTGCTGGGCGACGGTTCACGCAAGTTGTACCGTTGCCTTGTTGGCCGTGGTCATTGTCACCCCAAGCCCATACCTAGGGAAATAAGATTTTGGTCTTCAGAACATACTTGTAGTAAGCAGTATGGGGAGGTTGTGTAGAAGTCTTGTTGGCTTTAATTGCATCATTTTCCAACGCATTCGCCTCAGCTACCTTGTCGCAGGCTGATATGATTAGGCGAGTTTATAGTAAGACTAAGGGCCGCACTCAGAGACGTCACTTAACCTTAATGAATCATTAGCTAATGACACCCAGTATATCTTAGTACACTGACAACAAACTCTAATATGGAAAAATAGGTCAAGATATAGTAGCCACTGTTTGTTAACGATTCATTAAGGTTAAATGAGGTCTGAGTTGGGGTGTAAGAGCCTGTTTCACAGCTTACTGATAAGTTTCCGTTAAATTACTTGGCAGATAATTTCACCAAAATTTTGTTGTTCTATTTTTTTATTTATCCTGCGGTTAGCGGATATCCAGGGATTCCATGGTGAATCAGGCGGTCAGGCCCATATAATTTTATTATGACTATACAGAGCAATAAGTTGTGCTTTTTCTGTAATAAAATGGAAGGTTGAACTAGACAAGACGTGACAATGCTTAAAGGGGCGCGGAGATAGTAACACAATAAATTTATTAGGACATTTTACACGGCACCATCTGGTCTACAAGCAAGCAGAGTTTGTACCAGCTACGAGTACTTACATTCAGATCAACACAAACATGTCCATCACATAAATATTTATCACTTGGTCACCCCGTGATCCAGTGTGATGGGAGATTCGGAGACATTAATAGAACATTTAATGTAAGTATAAACTGTTCTGCTTCTTGATTTCCAAGGTTTTGGTTTCGTATTTGCAAGTACCTGATGTTCACTAGTAACGGCGAGGCAGTGCAAAGCGCCGACAGCGACGTGTATGACGCGGCGGCCGCGGAGCGCCTCCACGATTGTTGGCCGACGAACGTGAGCATCACATCCGTGACCCAGCCGGAAGTAGTCGCCTTTACCCCAAGTCCATACCTAGTACGACAAACAGCTCAGTTTTTTATGCGTTACTGTTAATAGATTACAAAAAAATACAAATAGTTTTGTTACATAATTATTTAAGTACATAAGTATAAAAAAAAACGAATACATGCATAGATTGTAAGATTGTATTTAAAATGTCCATTTTTTTAATTTTATTTATATGTATCTGTCAATAGCCTACAATAGGCATGATGACTGATTTTGAAAAAGTACTCCACGATGTTCTTACACATCTACTTTATACAAAATAACTCATATTTTTTGAAAAATATATGATTTTGAAGGTAAAATAGCCTTATAAAAAACACAATTTAAATTCCGCGCTAAAACGCTAGAATAGCAATGGCGTCGTCTATGACGTCGATCTTCTGTAAACACTTGACAAGTGACAATTTACAGTTGAGGTTAAAAGTTTGTTCTGATCATATTTTGATAATATTTTGTGCAATAATCATGAATTGTAATGTGCCAGACAACCTTAGGGTGATGCAGACATAATAAAAGTAGATGCGCATTAGGCCCTTTAAAAAGTACTCGATACTTTGAAGTATCGCTACTTTTGTTTACATAAGTTTATGAGTACGATAATTTTTATTTAACATTATTTATGAGTATAGTATCGATATTTTCGATTCGATATCGTGTCCCTATTTATACGACAGACAGAATAAAAAATGAATTGGTCAAAGGCCAAGGAGCCATGACAAAGAATTTACAAAAAAAAACAAAAATAAAATGAAGATAATATTTGTTTTGAGAAGATTGACGTCACTCGCTTCTGATTGGTGTTCGATCTATCATGGCGGATTGATATGTTTTGCATTTTTATTTTTGCTAAAATAAATATAATCTCACTTATAATCTAAAAACAAGTGTTTATATATGAATCAGTCTGTCATATTAAATTACGTGAAATCGTAATTTCGGTCATTCTTAGTTGGTGTCATCATGCCTATTATTTTTTTTAAACCTGTCTTCAAGTTATGATTGGTTCATTATCAGAGTCATAGTCAGACTGTTAATTTATATGGGGCGAGCATAAGACCACAGCAACTGCAGCAGTAGGGGCAAAGAGTCTACTTTGGAATGAACTCTTCCAGAAAGGGAAAACGAATGAAGTCTTCCAGAAAGGGAAAACTTCCCTTAACCACCAGCTCAACAGCAGTGGACACAACTAGTGAATGTTCAAAAGAAAGATAGGAATTTACTACTGTGAACTCAGCTCTATGATTGTTCGAAAACAAAATAGTCTTACCTCGCCATCTCTCGTCAAAGCCAGGCTAAACTGTGCGCCGCACTCCACTTGAATAACGCCGAGGGTATTCAGTCTCTCGATGTTCATCGGTACCGCGCAACCGTCGGAGCCACCACGGCCTATAAATATGAAGTTTTAGTTTTGAAAGAAATAGATCTTTGAAATAACCCTGTCACATTTGGAACTAATGATACATTTGGAGCCTGCGGGTTATATTATAGTAAATCTTAGTGTATACCTGCAGTAGTAATGGCGATTGTATGTATTCTCAACCAAACAATCTTTATTTGTAAGAGTTTAGAGCAAGAGAGGCGTACTTAGTATTGGACCTCTTTTATTAGTTTTGTTTTTGTGTTTTTTTTGTTTGTATCATATGGGTCTATTTCTAAAAGATTGTAAATGGTGTAAGTACAAATCAAGCACCATTCTTGCATTTATAGTGACTTACCTAACTTTCCAAAATCTCCGTCTCCCCACGAAAATACTTTGCCGCACGCAGTGAGAGCTAATGTTTGGGCGTCTCTAGACCCACACGCTACTTGTACCACTCTAAAGTTAGACAGCGCTTCCACCTACAGAAGAAGATGGACTCATGAGAAAATAATGGAAACTAAATCAAGTAAGTAGATGGTTTACACTAAATTACTGTTATTGAAATCATTCATTAGACAATGTCACCAAATATAGCAATTGATTGTTAAATAAACAACGAACAAGTATAATTTCTACTTACCATCTTAGGGAACAGCTGAGTGATGTCATCGCCATGTCCAAGTCTACCGTACTCGCCCATTCCCCACGTGTACAAGTGCCCGCGCGCGGTCACGCACGCACTGTGCGCTGATCCGCACGCAATACCAACCACTCTTTCGCCGGCTAACGTCTCTATTAGCCGAGGTACCTCTAATGTGATGCGGTTACCATGACCTAGCTTGCCATCTTCACCTTCACCCCACGAATAAACCTAGATTTAAAAAAGGATTTATATGACAAACTCGCATTTAGGCTAATAAAAACATATGCTGATGGATATTGATGTATCGAAAATTA
Organism: Acronicta psi; assembly: GCA_946251955.1. NCBI lineage: Eukaryota > Metazoa > Arthropoda > Insecta > Lepidoptera > Noctuidae > Acronicta > Acronicta psi. The sequence continues at coordinate 12,527,253 of OX276469.1, read as the reverse complement.
GGTTTATCGTCGTCGACTTGGAAACAAATATTTGATAAACTATCTCATGATTTACGGCACCCTACTATTCAATGACTGATGAGCTGTCAGGCTTCCAGTGATTGATACAGTAGCTGGCGTCAGCATCACTAGATTCCGGCGCTGGATCAGCACTATCAATGTAAACATGTTTCAATCCAGTTCAGCATCCAGTGAAAAAGCAGTGTAAATCAGCCTTTACCATCACTAAAATAAGAATAAGATACATTTACATAATCAAATTTGAAATTACCTTTCCATCAGCAGTCAGCGCAAGCGCATGTTTCCCCCCAGAATGGACGGCAACGCGTCGTACAAGTACGTGCGCGAGGTACGGGTTGGCGCGAGGTGTAGATACGTTGTTACTGTGGCCTAAGCCCAGGCGGCCGTTTGTACCCTCACCGCACGTGTATAACTGTTAAAAATGAAGGTCAAATAAGTATGAAAAACCTCATGAGCTTTATAGAAACTCAAGGACAGTATCAACCAATCAAGGTAGGTAGTATTGAGTATGATAAAGCAAAGTACTACTACTTTCTCACAAAGCAATTCATTGCTACGATTGTAATTATAAAATTCATAAAGACGTGCTCACACTTCAAAGACCACTGTTATGCTTTTATTTCTATATTTTTAAATTATTATTTTGAGTGCGTTTGGCAGCGTCTCACTTGCTGGTAAGTGACCATGCTGCCGACGATGGAGCACGCAAACTCAAATAATGTAGATGTAATAATAATTGATGATGTATTACATCATTCGGGTAGAGTAGATAAAGTTTGAAAACTAGAGGTAGACTTTTTGAAATTTTTGATGACCAAAAACGCTATAATGATTCTACTCATAGAAGATCCGTTCCCAGCAGTGGGACAGTTAATGAGATGTGATAACTAACCTTTCCATCATGTGACACGATGAAGAGCGTCTTAGAACCACCAGCGATATGTACAGGCCGGTAAGCGCTGAGACTCGCCGAGAAAACAGGCACTTTCACTTTCGAACCTTTGACACCACCAAGCTGATCTTTGTCATTCAAACCCCATACGTATACCTACAAAGAGGACGAAGAAATATGACAAAGATTTTCGTGCAAAAAATTGCTAATCCATGACATGGTTTAAGCCCACATGGCTGATAGAATTAATGTCAATAAAAATCGATTAAGCATAGCATAGCATAAGCAAAGCCAAGTACCCTTAACTTAATTACAGTTAGGAACAGCGTCAGAATTTGGATGTACAAAAAAAAAACCATTTCCAAAAGATGAACACATGGATGGCAACTTGTCATTCTGACATGAATTTTATCCCAATAAGATAAAGTTTAATTTCTTTTATCATTTTGAATAGTCTGTTCGGCCAAATATAATTGTTTCTTCTGATTTTACTGATTCTAGTCGCTTGGCTTACTTGACAAATCAAATTAACAAGTGGCCTTTGATTAACTGATCTTTAAATTACTTACTTTTGGACAATCGCTCGGCAATACAGGTGGATTATTATCAGCTGACACAGCACCTGTTGCATTATCCTTTTCCATCCAATCTTCTGCTACAAAGTTCATACTCTGAAACATGACGTGCAATTAAAACATTATCCTTATAACTCTTTATATTGGGTATAGTTTTCTATACATACCTGTAAGACGTCGGTGTAGAGAGGGTTCGGTCTGAAGCCTGTTATATAAAGACCATGAACGCGACAATCTGCGTTTACGTTACGGTTTTGTTTTATTCCAATTTCAATGCAAGGATAATACTGTAACAATAAAAAGTTTTTTTTTATAATTTTGATGGTTGAAAGATTTTGCCCCACAGTTCCAAATGACTACGGCTATGTGAATATGAAATTATTATGTTGTTTTTGAAATAGTTATCTAGACCAAGACTGCATTGCCTCTTGGCCTCACACACTGGCCTACAGCCAGATTAATAAATTACCAAAATAAGTACCTACTTGCTTATCGTTATTGGAAACGGGAGTCATGGGTTTAAGCTGAAAACCAGCGCAATAGGCAATCCCCTAGGGGGACCTAAGCATAAGCCAACGCTTGAACCCTTTGCTTTCAGTATTATTATTATAGTTATTTTAGAACAATATGACTGTAATATTGAAAGCAATAAACTACTATTCTATTCTATTCTATTTTCTTAAGGGAAGCCACAAAATCTTTCCAATGCAATATATAAATTTTATACAGGTCTATCATCAGTCACCTGTTTACAATCAGCCAGTAGTTGTATCTGCGCAAGGTGAGCGGGCGGCCTGTCGCGCACCGAGGCGGCGGGTGCGCAGGGCACCGCGGCCAGCGGCGCCAGCGCCGCCTCCTCGAACGACGCGCCCGCGCGCACCGCCAGCGCCGCCGGCCCGTGCGCGCCCCCGCCCACGCCCAGCCCGAGCCGGCGCACGCGGACACCTGATCGCATTTCTACGCGGATCCAGTGCTATGAAGATAAAAAGGTATATATGATTTTTAGCTTTTATTTGGCAAGGGTTATGACGTTAGACTTGCGGGTGAGAGGACGTGAGACGTATACAGGAATTATGATTTCAAGTGGGCGTGTATGGTCAAAAGTGGTGTGCCAGGATCGTAGCAAGTGGAAATCTATAGTCTCTGCCTACCCCTATGGGAAGCAGGCGTGAAGCTATGTATGTATGTATGTATGTGTATGGTCAAATCCGAAATTATGAGAAATAGCGAAAAGGAAGGGGAAACAAGGGCCAGATTTTTACTAAATCTCAAATTCTCTAAATCTGCATAATTGGACAAATTTGCTGCTTACCTGTCCATTCCCACTTGAACTCTGCCAATATGTGTGTGGCTGTGAATCCAATAATCGTCGTGCGCCTGCGCCGGGACGACATGATGACACGCGGACTGCGCGCACTGCTCCGCGCCAGCCAACCGCTGTGCCACCAGCGCTTTCACCCCACTCAGCTGTTTAACAAAAAAAAACATTATAACGAGGTCTTCTAACTTCAATTTTTAGTATAGCTGGTAGGAAGAACGCTTCATGGCATTGAAGTCCTCCTTATGTACTGCCAATTTACATAGAAAATTATTTATAACCACTTGAAGTGGTACTGTGAGTAACTTACATTGGTCGGTGACGAGTTCCATTTCACTGACTTGTCCCGTCCAACCCGGTTGTTGAGGGAAGTCCACTGTCAAATCCCGACCGTTGCTTGATATCGCTGCAAATTACATTATTTTTTATTTGGAGCCAGATGAATCTTTACTATGTATATTTGAAAAATATATTGAAGCGCATACAAGTAACAGTTCCAACGCTGGTATGATCGATGCACCCCCACTTGTATCGCGGCTGTGTGACTGCAGCGCGCACGCGCACGCGGTCACCCACGGCAAACGGCGGCGCGCCCGACACTACTTCTGCATGCAATGCGCGCACGCCGAACACACGACCGAGACCGCGCCATTCAACCTTCGCAATGAATATTGAATTATTAGTAATTACCGATGACACAAGACCTTTAGTACTTTATACCTAAAAAGATGCTTGTTATAAGCCCCGCAAATTAATAATGTGCTTGGCAGCCATCTTGGTGACTTAATAATGACGTAACCGCACGCAGTACGCGTTAGCATCACTAGCCTGCAAGTACGGTGGATGAGTCACGTGGAGGTTAATTAGACAAAGTTCCAATAGCAACTTGCGGGACATATACGTAGTTTCATAACAAATAAAAACGAACCATGTTCTTTATCATTATGTTATTAATCAATAATTTAGGTACTAACCGTTTGCAGATAAATGCTAACTAGATCTATAGGAAAAGTAAAGATTATTATAACATCAAGTCGTCTCCAACTGAACAAAAGAGAAATTTTTGATGTGCTGCGACAGTCGACTTTATCAACATTTTGTACAAGTCTATAAAGGTACGCAAAATAAGTCTTTAGCTCCTATTACGACATAATGAATGATGACTTAGGCTTACTCAAATATCTTGCTAAATTAAATAAACTATGCATTATAATAATTCAAAACTTACGTGAAGGAAGACGTTTTGTTTGATATCGCGTTCCACTTTCTGTACTTGTCCAACATCACCTAAAGCAACCTGGAAAAAAATATTCAAATTCTCGAAATAATTTAAGCATACTCAAAAAGCTTACTTGTAAACAAACAAGCGGGTTACGTGATGATACTGTGGATAATGAATTTTCAAAATAATCCGTTCCATTATCAAAGTAGTCCGTAGTTTTTTTTTTTTAATTAAGGAAAAAATCGGCTGGCGGGCAGGATTCGAACCTGCGTCTTCTGGTTCGGTACACGCTCTGCCAACTAAGCTACCGCGAGCCCCGCTCGCCAGTCGAAATCTTCCTTCACATTCTAATTTACGTCTTAAAGGTGACGTAGGTAGGTAGGTTTTTTCCTTCATTAAAAATAACTCGTAATCTTAGCATGGAAAATGCTTAAACAAATACAAAAAGATAGTCCGTAGTAGTTTCCTCAAAAGAGGTTGAAATAAAATCCAAGTTTAACAGTGCTGTGTTGGTCTCAAGCTCTTGGAAAAAAAATGGCGATAAAATTAGCAATACGGGTTTATATAACGGTTACTTAGGATTCACAAAGCCCCCATTGTCATGGTGAATGTAAATGATCCCATGGCCATGACTCATAGGGCAAAAGAAGGCAAATGCGGTTTTTAGGCGGTATGAGTCCAACATACTCTCCCCTAGGTTGCAGGCAGCCTTGAGAACTTTCCGCATAAAAAAAACCGCAAAGCTGGCAACCATTATTGTACGGTATAATGCTTTTCTGCTTTAAACTCTAGCTAAAATTTGATTGAGAAACACATTTATAGCATCATAAGCGAATAATCATTGTTATAATAAGCCAACAGGAAGAGAAAAAAAAACTGTTTACATGATCAATACTTACAGGTTCTACCGCTTTGCAGCACCGTACAGTCATCCCCGGAGTAATAACATCGGACAAGTATTGCGCGTACTCTTCTTCAGAGGCAAAACAACTGCGCCACCTGTACGGCGTCTGTTTCTTCTCCTGTTTAGAACTCTGGGGCCTCACTTCAAAGACCGAGTCGTCCATTCCGTGTTGCGGTAGTTCTAACAAATACGCTACTAACGATTCTACTGATGGTAAGCTCGTTCCTCCTGTAAGGAACATTGACACTTATAGCTGAGCATATAGAGTTTACATTTGATTAATTATTGTAGGCGTTTTCGTACCTATAGCCTGAATAGCACCGTATACAGCGTGTCTAGAAAATCCCATCTCTATAACTTGTTGTACTTGTGACGAATTTGCCCACGTATTGAGGTCTTTTCTTGCTAGAAGAAACATAGAATAATATTATAAAATAAGTACTTATACAAAATGTTTAAAGGAGGTTAAATAATTTAGTTTGTAATACTTACATAGCGACGCAGTACTGGTCGATGGACCCATAGATATCTGCATTATGTTACTTTTGTCTATGATTGGCATCTCGGGTGGCGTTTCGTGGTTATTTTCGTCTCCTGCAAAGTAAATAGTAATATATAACTTAGAAAATGATAGTCACATGGTAAATATACAATTATAAATTATGATTACTTCAGTGGTCTTGGGCGCAGCTGCTGAGCGTGAGGTTCTTGGTTGAAATCCCGGGTGAAGCAAAATCTCAGTGGCAGCTTAGAGTTTGGATTTGTGTCTAGGGACTTGAAGCATATCGGCGAGTGGGTGTTAATATACACACACATAACTCACCTTTACCTCTGCCTAAACTTTAGGCTATACAAGCATAATCCTTAAGGTTACATTATGGCGCGACTACACCCTCTGTCTTGCCTGCGCAGTTCAGGCGTGTGCAGTCATGACTGTACAAAAAGACGGAACACTGGGGACTGCGCGAGCTACCGTCTTGCTGTCCACACCCACGCGTTTACCTGCGCAAACTGGCTTATGCAGGTAAGACGGAGCGCATAGCCGGGCCATTGCACAGTGATGTTGTCAAAATAAAAATGTCACAAATCTATACTAATACATATTATGAAGAGTTTGTTTGTTTGGTTGAACGCGGTAATTTCAGGAACTAATGGTCAGATTTGAAAAATTCTTTCGGTGTTAGATAGCCCGTTTATCGAGGAAGGCTATATATATAATCACGCTACGACCAATAGGAGCGGAGTATCAATTAAAAATATTGCAAAAAAGGGGGAAAAAATTCAACTTCCACAGGAACGAAGTTGCGGGCAAAGGCTAGTTACTAATAATTGCCAATATACTGACCATTGACATGTGCAGCTAGCTGCTGAACTACGGTAAGTGCTGCTGCTTCAAGCTCCCGTGGCGAGTGCGACGCGGCCAGTGGGCTCGGTCGAGTGGCTAGCGCTAGTAGCCGACGTAGCAACGTTCCCTCTGTACCTAATATTGTGCCTCTGTCTATGTTTACTGAAATATTGTTAAATATCATTAGTTACAATATAGATAACTTTGTTCAAGTTTCAAGTAGGTTATAGATATAGATAGATATTTTAACTATCTTTTTGTATTTTTAAGCATTTTCCATGCTAAGATTACAAGTTATTTTTATTATAGATATTTTGAAGCAAAAGTTTAAGTTAGATCGGATAAGTAATTATGAATCTTTTAACTGGTAAGTATATACAACAATGTGATAAATAATAGAAAATGTTGCATGAGATAAGGGCTCGACAACAGGACAGGTAGACATTAGTACACCTCCATTTAACGCTTCGGGGAATATATTTATTTTTGTTAATTACTTAAAGAAAGCTCAGAAAGACACATTATTACAAAATAGTACCCTGTTCTTTAACCGTTCTTAGTATAATGTTCAATATTTTGAAAAAATATTACATAAACTTACCAGCATGATCTGGTGGTTGCATCAAAACCTTACGCAACCTTGTCCTAGTCGTCAGCAGACCTCGTACAGCGCACAATGTTAGCAGTTCCATCTGTTGCTTCCTCAGCCCATACACGTCAATTTCAGCTGTAATTAATCGACCATCTTAGCTTTAAATAGTATGCCAAATCCCAAGTTTCTTTATCCAATGACAATTTGATCAAAGTTATTGAATAAAAAAATTCACAACTCTTTCAAATATAGGAGCAACAATCTATTGAGCAGTTGTAAAAATAAAAAAAATATTATTTTTAATGAAGGAAAAAATCGGCTGGCGGGCAGGATTCGAACCGCTAAACTACCGCGAGCCCCGCCCGCCAGCCGAAATCTTCCTTACTTCTTTTCTTACATATTCTCAACTTATGTCTGTAGCGACATCTATTGTTTATTGTTTATACGTTTATTGTTTTTACAAAAATGTTGTAAAAACAAAACAAATGTTGTACAAAGACATTTGATCTTGATTGATCCTTGTTGTTACATTGTTAGGTCGAGAAACTTAATCGGGTAAATAGTAATACTTTCGATAAACAGTCAGTACATCAGTGTTTAGGAGCTTATAAGTTAATTATTCCCTCGTGAAAAATTATAGTGGCCGTTTCATTTTTGACTTTACAAACAAAAATGATGTTGTAAGTTGTAAGTAAATAGCATTTATTTCTTACCAGGTAAATGATGTGGATGCATAGGTGAAGCTTGTGGGCCAGCGCCTAATAACGCAGCACAAACGCGCAGTGCGCTCTCACCGCCCCCTAATGGTAGGGAGAGGCGGTCGCCCTCCGCACTCAGTATACCGCTTAGTTCAGTCTAAGAGGGTTAATACAATTTTAGTTGGCAAAAAGCTTTATAAAAAGCGATGTCTTTCAAACTGTCGGCAACCCACTAGAAAAGATAAGATATTCATTCCGTATTACGTATTTTACGTTATGCTAAATTTAATGGACATGTAGTCCATTAACGTAACGTAACGCATAACGTAAAATATATTATATTTATATTGTTTCTATAGATTGAATGATAAAATATAAGCCTTTATTCTGGTGATTAAAACTCTTAAAATATTCTTGAATTTCTAGGACAAGTATGTGAGCTTAATGAGACGATATTCTGGCTCTCTTTAGCATAGGAGGTTCAATACATACCTTAGTAGTAGTATTATCTTCATGCACTAAAGTAATCTTCGCTCTTGGAGACAGTTGTGTAACAATGGCGTTTCGCGGCGGCGACCCTACTGATACCTTCTGTCCTAGGCGAATACGCCACTCCACACCACCTACTACCCCGAGAGCACCCGCTGCAAACGATTTTAGGTTTTATGTCGTATTTCTTAGGTGATCATTTCATTTGTCTCAAGTCATGAAAGAAATGCTAGATGCGATAAAGTGAAAGGGAAGACTTATCGCCTACTAGTATTGGTAGCCAAAAAAATACACGCAGCTTAAAGCAGAAATGGAAAAAATATTTTCTTCGCGAGCTTTGAGATATTATACTCTAATACTTTAAGAATTAAGGTAAGTATTCAACAAACCTATAAGACAACACTCAAGACTCGGTGGTGTGGGCTTGATGGTTTGTATCAAATCTTGACTAGTGTGCGGCCACCAATGCCAGTCACTTGTTACCTGGCAAGAAAAGAAGGCGGGATAAATCTGTGATCACACGATATTTTTCTCATCAACATTTGTCGGGCGCTTGAGCTTAATCAGACAGGTAAACAGGTGTGCGACAGATGGGGTTCCTTACGAGATAGATTTTTGTTGCAAATTGTCAAGCCAAATTTTTGGTTCAGGGAATTAAGAGGTTTGCAAGACCCTGTAAAATATTTTCCAGGCGATTTTTACTTCTCCTTGTAAAAAATTAGAACCAAACCGACAAATGGCAGCCGAGCATATACATTGCGACCTTACCGTTTGTGCAGCTAGTTGTAATTTGTCTAATAAGAGCGTAGTGATTGGAGTATGCCATTGCGTCGCGGCGTGGAGTTGTCGAACTAGTTGAACTAACGCTGCGCATGTTGATCCTGTGTAACTAGCGGTCGCTGGCGCGCGCCATCTATTATCTGAAACGTATGGCTGAATTATAAAATAAATAGATGACTTAAATAGCTCTAAACTTGTTTATTTGGAAGAAGAGCAGAAAGAACAAGATTTATTATTTTTAAAACAGCCCAGTACAATAGATTAAGGGCCTGTTTCACTGCCTCATGATAAATTGCCGTTAAATTACCTAAAAGATATTTTCATAAAAATTTTGTCTATTTTTCAATTTATCTGAAGTTGAAACAGGCCCTAAATCGTCCTGATACATAGTTTCGAACTTTCTGTCTCTTTATCCCTGTAATTTTTTACGTCATCATCATCATCATTATTTCAGGCAAAAGAGGTCCACTACTGCATAAAGGCCATTTTATATGTTGATATTAAAGCAATTCTGACGTTTATATGACAGGGACCGCGAGTGCCGAAACCTAATAATAAAAATTCAAGACATCTATGTATATGGATATCAACATCCGTCTACAAACAAGTAAGTTCCATGTTATCATCGATATTCCAAACCCTTACCAACTTCCTCTTCATCGGCGTTGTTGGCGATGGCCTGGTGGTTTAGCTTGAAGGCAGGGTCCCACGAGTGTGTCTCTAGCCACAGTCGACCGATCAATGCTAGCAGCTGAGCGCCCACAGTACGTCGCCACTCAGGTGAACCGGTGTGTTCCACTAATACACGTCGGAGAAGCCATAGGGATTGAATCTGTAATAAAGATGATTTTGGTAAGGTCTTGATCGTATTCGGTCCACTTGCAAGCCCTTGCGGGCTAACATGTGCTCCGCGAGAACATTTTGTCGACGCTTATATCGATCGATCGTGCTTTTGTCTCGTTTTCGTAAGAGAAAGAGTAAGATAAAAGAGTAGACAAAATTTTGTCGCGGCACGCATGTTAGCCCGGCAGGAAACGGTTTAGAAAAGGGGAACTGAAAGCGAATGAAGGAATAGTAGGAAAATGCCAAGGTAGCTACCATTTACAAAAAATAGGCATTTAAACCTAGAATCCAGAATCTATCAAGAATTGATAGCACTCGTGTAGTATACTTTTCGCTAGAAATAAATAAACGCGTAGGTATGTTGCTTACTTGTAAATAGATGAGATCTTGTGAGATTGGCTTGTCAGCAGTCGAAATAATACTGTAACAGAGCTCGAACCACGAGTCAGTGCATAGAGATACACGCATCTCCAGACTTTGTGCACTTGCTGGAACAAAAAACACACGCTTAGTAGACATACGTAACAAAGATAGGTTTGTTTTAGTCTTTCAATTACGTCTCTGTCTAAATTTACCCATTGCAAACGGCCGTAGGACGAACTATATATTCATTTTTTTATTAATCAAGCTAGCAAAGGGATTACGTTTGATAGTAACTTAGTCTTTAGTTTATTTCCGAAGAATATCTATTTAAAAAATATACCTAAAGACAATATATACCTCGGAGTAACGCGAGCGCCGTGTGATAATGCGCAGCAAACGCCGTCGGCGGCGGAGTCGCGTGCGCATGCGCAAGCGTCAACAGTCGCCGTTGCAGTGCGGCCACGTTCCGCCTAGCTACTGTGCCCATGCTGGACAACGCGCCGCCTGCCCCTGCGCACAGTGCGCGGATCGCCCCTGTGCAGGCTGCCCGCACCTCGCTCACTGGCCACCATTCTACGTTGTTGTCTATCACTGCTGCCAAATGTCAAGATTTTATTTAATAAGTTACATATCATGTGTAACTTACATACATACATACATACATAGCTTCACGCCTGTTTCCCATAGGGGTAGGCAGAGACTATAGATTTCCACTTGCTACGATCCTGGCACACCACTTTCGCTTCGTCTATGTTCATTAACCTCTCCATGCATGCATGTGTAACTTATTAAATAAAATGCCTGTTTTTTTTATAACCCACCCTCCCCCATCGTTCTTTTCTTGCTGAAATGATGCACCAAATGAACTCGTAGGAAGAATCTCTTCTTTATAAAGGAGTCTTCGAACTCGAATTATATTAGGGTCTTTGGGTATAAAATACTAAAGTAGAACAGTATCTGACATTTCTTATCTATCGTGACGTATTATGAGGTTGACATGTCACTTGTCACTTACCGGTCCCGTGTACAGTCTCATCCACTGAAGGCGGCGGGGACGGCGAGCGGGCTAGCTTCAAGTCGTACTTGCCCTCCTTGCCCATGCGATAGGAATTTGTTCCACCGGAATCCCACGCTACTCGCACCCATCCGTCTTCACCGAGCTCGCCTATCACGCGACCCTCCCCGCCAGGAACTCCGTCCTAGCAATAAGCGTATTTTGCATAAAGTATCATGTTTTATGAGGAAATAGACTGTCAGTTTAACAGAACTTTTAGCAAAGGCACGGTCCTATGCGCGGAAATCATCATGTTGTCATATAATTAAAGTTTAAGTGAGGACATACAATATTGGTTAAATAAAATTATTATTTTTTACCAATTTTCTACAACCATTTTCTGTACTACAGTCAACTGTACAAATCTGCACATTCAGCGTTTCCGTACGACACAGACAGACTGACGCATTTACAAATGCTGAACATTGTCTAAAGTTTTTTATTGAACAAATAAATGGCAAATCTGATGTAACATTTTGGTTGTGAATTGATTACCTGATCGCCCCACTTCCAGTCCTTGCCCCGCACCACTCGAGTGCCGATCTTCATCAGCGAAGCTAGTTCAGGGCCCGAAAGTGAAGCACCGCGGGCGCGAGCTCCTAGTCTCTCGTCTTCGAATATTATTAAACAATCCGCTGCAAACAAAATGTACTTTATTCTTACATCCGAGACATCCACGTAGACACGGCTAAACATCAAGCCCTGCGTTTCTAGTATAAGCTGGCACCTCGCATTATATAGGTTTTTAGACACTAAGAGCTCAGCTTATACTGGATTTTGTTATGAACATTTATCTAACATCAGGTATATAGTAGAATCTACTTCATACCATCTTATTCATAAACAAGGCAATGCATAATGGTTGCTATTACCGGCTCTAATGGAGCTCTTATGGAGTTTAATGTTTTATAACGGCTGAAATAAAGAAGAAGAAAAGGACATACTGCGCTGTCTCCAAAGAGATCGGGACAGGAAGACGAGGATGTTTAATTAAACATCTCGAGAAAAGTTTACTCACGTTTGGTCTTCAATCCGTTGCAAATAAGAGATGTAAGCTGAGTTGTATCACCTCCGATTTGTTTTAATAGTGTTAGGCACGAACTTAGCGCTCCGCCGTTTATTAATTGTTCGAGCTCTGGACCCTGACAACCCTCTATGAGGAGCGACAGTAATGTTATTAAGAACCTGAAACAAAGCAATCAAGTAACTGAATAAAATCTAGTCAAAATCAAGCAGAAAACTAGAGGAGAGCTTTATAGTCACTCACCTGGCTCTAGAAGGCCTGTTCAACAACGCATGCGCGCCATAATTTGCGCTCATTTTTAAAGGCAGCGCTTGCGTCTGTTCTCCTTCCAAAACTCTGGCTTTGAGCTCTATCAGTATAAAATCTATCAACTTAGACCTCTCTAACAGTACCATGTACTTCGAGTAGGGTATCACAGATTCTATTCCAACTAATGGCTGTGTTAAAGGTATAGTAGGTTTAAGTGGTACATAAGGTACCGCGTCTGCCATATTAGCACCCACTAAGCCAGCAAGAGCGGCGTATTTGACACTATCAGACATCGTCTGCGTCGAGTTGAGAATACTGTTTATCATTGCATATCCGTTCTTTCTTATATCTGCTCTTTGTACCTGAAGACAGAACATTTAGGCTTTAGAGTTAGAGTGGAAACTCTACTATCATAAGAAACATTTTTGTATGAAGGTTCAAGGAATTTACCTGACAGTACAAAGCCCTTCTGAGTATATCTATATCACAGGGTTCCTCAGTCATGACAAAGTCTATAATGGCTACTGTCACACCTTGTTGCTCTTGAGTTACTTCTTCTAACAGCCAATACAAGTCTGGAACAAAAAGCGTATCGATTATATCCACAATAATAAATAAGGACTATTAAATTAGTGTTAGACCAACCTTTTTCTTCACACGCAAGTCTCGAAACCCACGCATTAACAAACTTATTCCTTTCAGAATTATCATCATCCTTTTCCTCATCAGCCATAATTAAATCAGTCTTCAGATCATCAGCCAGCAACATCACTTGTTTTTCACTCTCCATCGATTCTTTCAGAATCGAGTTATCGGTAATATCATTGATCGAACTAATCGATACCTCATTTGTGGGTGTCTTGTCATCGTTATCTTTGTCCTGAACGTCATCTCTATCTCGATCGCCGCGTCCTTCGTTTTTCATGTCATCGTTATTCGAGGCGTTTTTTAAATCTTTCTCTAGAGGTTTGTCTTTGACTTTTAGAGTGATTTTAGATCTATGCATGACATCTCTTGTAGAAGCAATTGGTGGGGGTGGAGTTTCGTTGTGTCCTTTGGAAGGTTCGACGACAATGCTCGGAGCTTCCTCGGGTGTTTTCGATGCTTGGGCGATGGATGACTTTATGAGGAGCGCGTCGCCTTGGAGTAAACTACTTGTTGCTTTGAACATGCTTTTGCTAAGACTGTTCTGTCTGTTTCTGAGATCCTTTGTGGTTTCAAAGCTGTCAATTACAAAGAATATAATTATTAAGTGTTCCAGTTCCACATTATAAGATAAAATCCACGAATAAGCCAAAATATTACCATTTACTGAAACCTGGTGTTTTAGAAGCCCGCATGACTTTCTGGAATATTTTCTTGGCAGAGGGAGGCCGATGGGATGGCGGTCTTAAATTCAACGCCGTAACCGCTGGAGACATTGACGCTCGCACTTCGTGTAGAAGGAATCGTGCCCTTTCTAGAGGCGCAGCGCATACCTACACACACATGAGACAATTTTAAGCATTTATTATTTAATGAATAAAGGATAACGCAGGAATATATTAAAAGAATGGCGTACCTCTTTGTAACCCCGCGATAACTGTTGCCTAGTCCTCATTAGAGTCCATTTACTTTGTTGAACAGCTTTAACGATTTCTGACATCGCAGGGGACAATTTTACTTCACCTTTTTCCATTTCTAAAACAAATTACAATATTATCCATTTCCATTTTCCGCGAGTATTTAAGGAGCTTTTTATATAGAGAAGAACAACAGAGCATAGATATGAACAGTTTATTGCATGATAGCGGTTTACAATTAATATAATCTACATTTTATTTTACTACCGTTGATACTACGAATGGAACCGCATTAAGAATTTAGACAAGTAACATTTCTTTTAGCATTACCACAGTATTGAAATTTGTTACATAATCGAATAGAGTGTTTATAATGAGCGTGAATTATTGAAATTAAAACTGTATGTCTATAAACTTATAATTCACACATCGCACATTTGTAAAATACAACATCTTTATTAAAAAATAAACTTACCAGCCATAGCGGTCGCCAGAGCATGTTCCTTCAATCCTGCGTGATACAACAGAGCCGCTAGCAGTGCTCGCCGTAATTCTTCCAGCGGATGCTCTGGTGGGAAGTGCGGAGCACAACCCTCACGACGCTCACACGCCCACCAAAGGTGCAGAGCTAGTGGGTCCTGGATAAAACAGCTTTGTCGATTATGACTTGTATTAGGAATTACATACGGTGCACACTGTGTGAACGGAATATCTATAGGTGAGTAGGGTCCATCGAAAGGGACATTTTAATCGAAGGGGAATTTTAATCGAAGTTTGGACAGCCAAACTTCTATTTGAATTCTAAGCCCCTGATCCCAAACCCTAAACGTAGTAGTATTTAGTAGTTGCTATAAGGTTCGGCTGCCAAATTCAAAGGATAACAATATTAATAAAGAAGCAGTCATCTTTAGTTAAAAGTTCAGATTCAGACTGTTCAAATCATCAAGACATCAAACATCCGACGCTATTTTCTTTTGACGCAAAATTGGACCATAAGTTGTAAACTTACGTGAAGCTTGGGCTCAGCAAGCGCATGTAGTAGGGCTTCAGCCCTCGCAGGCGACTGGGCGATATTAGTTCGAGGTGGGGGGTGAAGGGGGCGGGACGTTCGCGTCGGCTGTGGCGCTTCACCGGCTGGGCTGTTACCGCCCGTGGATGAGCCGCTGCGGGCTTCCGCTTTTTCCTCGTCAAATGGATTTGTGAGTTGGGGTACCTGTCATAGGAGACTTGTAGAATAGACTCTTGAAGATATAAATTTTAGAGAAAGAGAAATACGATTTCAGTCAGTATTCGAATCCCTCGGGTTAAGTATCACTAACATTTATAACTTAGGAACCCGTGCGCAGCTTCACCTGCGTTTTCTGGTGGATTAAATACCACAAACCGACAGCAGCGCCACCTACCGAGTCCAAATGTGTTTTCAAACCATCTAGGAACCCATTCTGTCCAGCACTTTAGGAGAAATTTAGGTGACAAAAACACATACAATGAAATAAATCTAAAACTACTCATGAACTTTTCCTAAAGAAAAAGCTTTGTTTAAAAATGAATTTTGACAATGTGTTCATGAATTTGTTACTTTGAACTGGAAGTGTAGTCTGAAGTATCACTTGTAAACTTACATTGAAACTGTCTTGTTTGTTTGTTTTTAGGGTGTACCGGTATGCGGTTGATCCCATATAAGTAAATAGAACTTAAACAAACCTGTAGGCCCCCTCTCAAGAACACGGCGGCAGCGAACGGCTCGGCATCTCGTTCAGCCTTTTGTACCGGCAGCGATCGTGCCAGCCCTGAACCACATTGCGTTAATCCTAAGGCTACGTTGAACGCACACGTCGATAGTACGTGGTAAGTGCGGAGACTTGATGAACTTTCCTGTGTTAGATAAAATGATTAATAGTCGTCTTCAGTCTCATAGAATGAGTATCGCCTTATTGTATTCTAAGCAGGCCTTTTACATTTCATATTCACTGGTTGGATATATTTAATGTTATGACACCTAATCGGGGCTCGTGGCTAAGCTATAGCAACGCTGATCAACCGATCTGCAAGGTTAAGCTACGCTTGCCGAGGTCAGTCTGTGGATGGATGACCATTCTTAACATATCGAGACCCCTCCGTGCCTCGGAGAGCACGTAAAGCCGTTGGTCCCAGTTGTCATACAAACACCTATGACAATCGTTAGTGGTAGTCAGAAGTCAAAAAAAGCCTGACAACCAGTCTATCCTTCGAATATCGGTATTGCCCAGTAATTGGGTTGCGGAGGTCTGTTGGCAGTGGCTTCGTGTAAAATACTGATATTCAGCCGCATCTGGTTAGACTGCAATCCGACCCCAACATGGCTGGGAAAAGGCTAGGAAGAAGAAGAATATTACACCTAAATCCCCCGAGGGTTAGGCAAAGATAAGGTACTGCTATACAGCCACAGTTGGCCGGTATGTTTAGGTCCCATGTAATAGAGGGCGAGCATATTAATTACCATCAATCGGGCACAGTTCCAGACTCCGAGCTGCTACTGGGAATTTCACAGAAAAACACATTAACACTACATACAAACCTAGAACTTCTAGCGTAGCAGTCGCTAGACTAACACGTTTAAAACTTCTACTAAAACGTTTTAAATTCAAATGACACTTACAGAACACTTATAGCTGTATATCTGGTCGGCATACATCCCCACACACTTCTCAGTGACTCTAGACAAGTAAGCAGCGTGTGGTTCCACGCTCATAGCTGCTGTCGCGTCTGATCCACGGAGTTTTTGTATCATCTCTATGGTACTCGCACTCTCGCACTCGAAGTTCTCCACATCATAAACATGGCCAGCTATCACCACCCATGAACCCCCTTCCTTTGTGTGGTTTTGGAGATCACATCTAAAATGAGCGTGCTTATGAAATTAGATATTTAATTCAGCACGGAAAATATAAGCTTAAAGGATATTATCTACGCTGAATCCCTGAAAAGTGGAAACCCGGTTCGCCGAAAAGTGTAAATTTATATAGGGATAACTTCTGGCCTACACCAATATCAGTAATTATCTACTTCATCTTCAGTATTTCAATGTTTACTTATAATTTAAATAATACAGATTTTTTAATCTTCAATGTTACCAGTCAAGTCACGTCATTAAGCGTTACTATTGCTTAAAAGTTTACCATAGACAAAAATTAAACTTACTTTCGAATAACACAGTTTTTAAGCGGTTGCTTCTTCGATACTAGTCCTGGCCATCCTAACAAGTCAGCGTCTAGCTTGTCTGCGGAGGGTAAGGACTTCGCAGCGTCATCGCAGGCGCGTGCTATCTTGACTAAAGAGCTAGCCGAGTCGGCTAGAGCACATGGAGAACGAGCTGCGCACGCGCATATCCAGGCACCTAGCTCACTTACAACGCGACCTGGGAGAGAATAATTATTGTGCATTGTGTAGTTAGTTGCATTCCTTGGCTGTAAAACTATATAGTAATAGGGAGCCTATAACCATGCAGTATTTATTTAATATAATTTATTTGTATAAATTTACATTTATTTGTAAAAGTTTGAAAGTGAAGACACTATCTTATCTTCGATGTTGAAATGCTATTCTTTTATAATAATCTATTCTCACCGACAATATCAGCAGCGACGAGATCACATAGCGCTACGAGCTGCGTATTATCAGCTCTATGTACTGATCTGGTGAACGAACATAGAGTAGATTGCACATGCTCTGCTAATAGCTCAATATATTGAGTAATGAGTGCGCGTACGCCACCTCTCGTACTGCGACCGCCACGCGACCACATCGCCTCGCAGAATAATAATCTATAAGAGGGCAGAAAAAAAATCATTAGAGATAGAGATTATTGGCTTCAGAATTGTTTGAAGTAGTCTTAGGATATTGATCATATACGTCCCAATACTGGACGCAGATCTCTACTCAGAATGATAGGGATTAGGCTAGTCTACCGCGCTTGCCTAATACGGATTGGCAGACTTCGAACGCCGTCGAAAACAAATATTTCAGGCGTGCAAGTTTCCACACGATGTTTCCCTACACCGTTTACGGGCATGCTTTCAAAAAGTCAGAGGTATGTGCCTTGGATGCCTGATGGGGGTCGCTTCGCTTCAGGCGCATTGAATCAGACTGAAAGCTGACTCCATTATAGCGCTAGGAAACCCCCGACACGAAATGTAATTTGCTGTTTATGGTGGCGGCCATCTTGAATTTTAAATTTATCATAGTGTATAGTATTCTCCTAGTTAAGCCCTTTCATTTGATACCCATATTGAGGG
Source organism: Acronicta psi (assembly GCA_946251955.1). Classification (NCBI taxonomy): domain Eukaryota; kingdom Metazoa; phylum Arthropoda; class Insecta; order Lepidoptera; family Noctuidae; genus Acronicta; species Acronicta psi. The sequence goes on along the minus strand of OX276469.1, from coordinate 12,509,048 downwards.
AGTTGTGAAAAAATATGTAATCCGATATTTTGTGGCGGCGGCCATCTTGGACCGATTTTCATCAAACTAAACCGACTAATTCTCCTTTCAAATAAAAAAAAAACAAAAACAAAATCGGTTCATCCGTTATAATAACAATAAAGATACCTTTGGAAACGTATAAGTAAGTCACAGCTAGGGCTGATAGTGTCATGGCCCTTCGGATCGTCAGTCTTGCTCGTGTCCCCATGCATTATGCCGTTAATATGCATCTGCGTTTGACACGACGTGTTGCGTATGAGATGCTTTACCTGTTGACGTAAGATACTAAGTTGAACAGTGAAATGGAAATTCTGAAAATAGGTCGGATATAAAAAGAACCGGTCAAGCGTGAGCTAGACTCGCACAGCGAGGAGTCCTTGCCGTAAACTGAATAGAAGTTACCTAGAATGTTGAAGTTAAACGGCTCAAAGACAAAGTGCGTTTTTGTTAATTTAAGCCTTTTCAGATTAGTAATTCAAAGAAAATTCAGTCGAATTAATAACCTCTTCCTTTTATGAAGTCGGTTGAAAACTCACCAAATGCATTAAAGGTACAGATGCCCCTTTATCTGTTGGAGTTGTGTTACTTATTTGATATTCTTCAGTGCAACCTGTAAAACAAAAAACGATCAATGGTACTGATACACAATTCCACAGGTACCAAATACTTTTTTGCTAAATGTATTATACCTGTTACTGTATCGGTGTCATCTCCTACAGTTGCAGGCGGCGATCCACGCTGACCAGTCACTATATCAACTTGATCATAGTCCCTGTAAAATTAAGCAAAATAATATTACAGTATTTTTTCAGAAATCATTGCGATTGTAACCAGTCTATCCTTCGAATATCGGTATTGCCCAGAAATTTGAGTTGTGGAGGTCTGATGGCAGTCGCTTCGTGTAAAATACTGATATTCAGATGCATCTGGTTAGACTGGAAGCCGTGGGGTCGGCTTTCAGTCTAACCAGATGCATCACCAACCATGCACATGGTTGGGAAAAGGCTAGGAAGATAGTACATTGAGATTATAATAATAATAATAACATTAAATTAAGTAAATAAGTAATACATACGCATCTAACTGTAGATGATTGTACGCGTCGGTAGAATGTGCTTGTAACGCGTTGCGCAACGCATCGCGCAACCCGCCGCCACCGAGCAGAGACCAAACTAGCAGTTCTGTCATGAATCGTGCGCCTGCGCTGGCTGGCACAGATCCTGTAGAAAGTAAGTAACAATTGAAGGATATTTTTGTGAAAGTAAGAAGTATAATAATTATTTAGAAAATTAATAGTAATCTTGAAAAAATAGTGTTAGATGCTCACAGTTGCTACATTATGTGATAATGACTTACCTTGAGGTAGAAGAGTAATGAGGTGATGCGCCCGCACTTGTGGCGTAGGCAGGAGCAGCGGCCAGGCTGCGGCCAATGCCCGCCTGGCCGCTGTTGCCGCCCCAGGACCAGCGCGGCCCTCCACTAGCAAGACCAGTGCAGTATGCACGCCACTACACCACGACCGCGCTTCACCTTCGAAGTCCTCGGGTTCTGGACCACGTGAGCATTGCCACGCTTGTACCTAAAATATTAAATAATTTGTTTAACACTATCGCATTTGCGGTAAGACTATAGTGAAGAAGACTGTGGAGACACTGGGATCACGTCGGGGTCACCACTGTGGTAGGACGAGGTGTGATGTCCCTCGCACCAAAGGGAGGATCCTCCGACCAGGTGGGTGTTACGACTGGCGGGCTACTACCCGATGGTTGATGTCAAGCGGTTGTATATATGCAAGTTGCACGGTAAACTTCACTTGCGCGATTCAGGATTTGTCGCTTCGTACAAGTTCTTATGTCGCTTGTTAGATGTCGCTACAGAGTGAAGTAATAAACCAAGTCAAGACAAATATAAAATTAGCTTTGCGTATGCTTTATCGATAAAATTTACATCAGATTCCGAACAATAGGATATTCCCCACTCTTAACTTCAATACTTCTATTTAAATAATATTCACTCACTTGCAGTCTCAGTAAATTTAGGCAGGAGACAGCCATACATTCGACCTCTTTTATGGTGGCTGAACTGCTTTGTTCCACTACTATTCGTAATAATCTTTCTAGAAGTCTGCAAAAAAAAGAAACGTAAAGTAACAGTTTCAAAAAGAGGTCCAATATTAACAGACCTATCTTTTTGCTTACTTGAAAGTGCTGTCAGATAAATCAATAACAAATGGCAGAGAAGATGGTAGATCTCTAGGACTTTCCTCACTCCAAACTAATATTTGTGTAGGTCCACTTGATACACCTGCAACACAAATGAACTTGATAGCATACTATCCCAAAACTTGAAACAACACACACACTCAACACGATTTGCTACACCAAAATGTACCTTATTTCTATATTATCAGATAAACATGAAGGAAACGAGCTTGAAACAAAATATTTATAAGTAACTAAACTGATTTCTAGCACTTTCCATTGTAAATGTTTCCTCTCTCTCTCGTTGCATCAAATAAATTATTTCTCTCTCTCTTACTCTTACCTCTTTTCTACATAAAATTCCTAGCTGACAAATAAACTTACCGTTAGCTTTAAAAGACGGGTTGAGTACTTGCAACAGTTGAGGTACTGGCCTCGTTATTTGGGCGCGTTCATGAGTGCCCCACGCATACAGAGCGCCTTCGATCGTCAAAGCGATACCGTATGTTGCGCCCAAAGAAAGATCTACTATGCGTATTCCTGTAAATAATTGATTTAAGTTATCGGATGGGCTCCGCAGTCACAAACTGTAAACATTGAGTAGCATAAAGTATAGTATTACCTTGAAGTGCATCCAACAATTTCGGAATTTTCAAATTTTCAAGATTGCCATGACCAAGACGGTAGCTCTCTCCTTTACCCCAAGTATATACCTGACCACTGAAATATAATATAGTAGTAGTAGGCTTAAATATAATATATAGGAATAAATTAAGACATCAAAGAAGGCTTCCAATTATAATTCAAATAAACAACAAAGTCATAAAAATAAATATAATATCTCACGTGTCAGTAAGAGCAGCATGCCAATGTTCTCCAGTGTAAACGCGAGATATTCTCAACACGGACAGTGACGTCAGAGTGCGGGGCACTCCAGCCTCGGTATCACCGAAAACTTGGACCGCACCCTCCCATGTACAGCACAGAGTATGGGCTTCACCCCAACCTGTGCGAATACACGAAGTTTAAACGGTAAAATTAGCCATTTAATTAACAACACTCGCTGTGTAAAAAAAATCTATAGAAATATTCGCTATAGCTATGAAAAGAAAAAAAAAACTAAAGTCTATGAAAAGTTTCGAGTACCACAGTCATCTGCTTCTCACAATTCCATCCGGAACTGGATGTACAGAGACGGTACGGGCGCTTCTCATTCACATAAATTCATTTGTTTTTACCGGCTATGCTTTGTTTAACTTTAAATTACGATCAACAAATACAATTCATAAATGAATCTCTTGTTTCCATACCTAAAGCTACATCGATGACTCGTTCAATATTGTGTGCGTTGAAGGAGACCGGTTGCGGCGTGAGGCAGTTCTCGATAGTGCCGTGACCGAGGCGGCCCTGCGCGCCTCGCCCCCACGTGTAAAGAGCGCCTCGGGATGTTATCACCGCACTAGGAACAAGATACCAGCCGTAAAATAAAAATCAGATTGCAGCAGGCAACGAGGTTCTTTGTCACCGTTTTAAAAACAAAGTAAGCCGGGCATAGCCAAGTTGCAATTTAACGTTCGACGAATGACATACGCTTTCGACAAATCTGACGTTTAAAAATGTCATTTCCATTGACAATTGTTTCTATTCGTTCGTCGATCCGAACGTTAGATTGCAACTTGGCTAAGGCCCCTGGTCTTTAGATAATCTGAATGTTTTGTTTGGATCCAGGAGGGACCTAAATATTGACACAGCTACTCTATTCTTTAAGGAGTGGACCTTTTTATTTTTTTCCTGGGAAGAGGCGTGCTTACCCATTTTAATACACATATGGTAATCTCCAATAGTTTTAGGCAGTATAGAATACACGACACTTAACATACCTGCATGCAGCACCAGCAGATACCCTCACAACCTCATGATGAGCGAGGTGGTGCAGATGCGCGGGCGCATCTCTGGGTGCAGTGTCACCGTGTCCGAGGCGCCCGTCGTCGCCCGCCCCCCACGACCACGCCCCACCGCAAGATGAGCAGCATAGATAATGGCGGCCGGCAGGGTGGCACGATACTTGAGTTATTGTTTTGGTCTCCAGACCTAATAATAAAAATAAACAGCTATTGATCCTACATCACAAAAAAGTTATTTTGTAAAGTGAATGCTATTTTTTTATTTTATTTTGCTATAATGTTAGGGCCTTATAGGATCCGATTCTGAACATCCCCGCACTGATAGAAAGAATAGACCTTTTTTGTATACAATAAAAAAACTATTCCACTCAAGTCCATTCATACAATATTTAACCAGCGTCTTCCCAAGCTCGTTAAATATACATTTTCTTTCACATCTCACCTGGGACCAGCTGCGGCGTCATTGTATCATAAGGCAGACTGTACACAGTGCCGTCATGAGTCAATAGTAACGCCAACTTTTCTGCACAAGAAATTTGTTGAATCCTCAGAGTGCCTAAATGAAGAGGGCCTGAACCAACTGATACTACTTCTTGTGCTGATTCTGTACACTGAAATTAAACGATAGGCATATTTTGAATCAAGTTAACAATAAGGATATAATTTTGGGAAGCTTTCGAAAGATTTCCAAAACCTAAACAAGCTAAAATAGATCTTAAGGGCTTTACAGCAAGGTCTATTTTAGTTTCCCTTTATAAAGATATTGATGGACTTACACTTCCAAAACACCAATCAATAAGTTTTTACTTACTGTAACAAATCCTTTCAAAGGAGGTAGTAAAGGTGCTCCAAGTCTGTCTAGATGACAAAGTAATGCAATACCAGCTTTTCTCACGCCCATCAATCCATCGCCACTTGGGATGTTCAATTCCCTAAACAAAAGGACTTTTGTTTATTGTTTGGTTCGTGGCAATAGCATCACTGGTTATGTCGACAAAAGTTTTCTACTCTGTCATCCTACGCCGCTTAGAATACTTACTTGAGGAAAATTTCTGTAGGATTGCTTTCAGTAGTTGGCTCACTGCTGAGGATAGGATTAGGAGCTATCACTTTTGCCATTCGTCTTAAAAACGGTCCTAAGGGCGCTGTACATTCTTCTAGAATTATTCTGGAAATCATAAAATTGGTAATTTTAATTTCGAAAAAAGTAGCATTTAATTTTTGAAGTATGCGAATTTGAACCTTATACCTGTGGTCCTGAGTACTTTATGGCTTACCTATTATCCGGCTGACGCTTTTGCCGAGGAGGTAAAGTGACTAGCACATCGGCAGCTTTCAATAAAGCCGGTAGTTCTGCTCTTCTCGCGCACAACTCTACCCACACGCACAGAGATGTCCGCCAATCACCCAGCGGGACATTACAACCTACTTCTCTGTAAATAACCATAATAATAAGTTTATATAATTTAATATTTATTACTAACTTGTTATTTAGCAGCCACGCTAATATACTATGGGCACAAAGTCAATATTTTACATAGTTATACCATTCCAAAAATTCTGGTATTAAATAATACCTGTAGATTCTAAACAAATTCAAAAGTACATACCCAATCACAACCTGATGTAGGAACTTAGCAGCGCTGTCAACGACTTCAGCCCATATTTTCTGCGAGCGAGGCGCGGATGTTGCGCCTGCGCCGGCAAACAATCCGGCGTCAGGCAGCGCACGCACCGCATCTAGCGCGTCGCGAAGTAATGCTGAACATACATCTGCGTCTTCACCGCAACGCCAAGCGCGACGGACTAGCGACAGTGCCAGGCGAAGGGCTGCGCGGGCGCCGACGCGAGCGAGACCTATTACACTGTCAATAAAACTTTTTGGTTAATAAAAAAGAAGAATTTTGCCAATAGGTGTTGAACCTTGACAAAGATTAGAGTAGACTTGGCCATAAATCATATTTTTTCTCTAAAGAAGCCCAGCTTATAAAAATGTGGAGAGAAATATAATATTATTCACTAAAGAAATGTCACATTACCTTCCAGTTCAATGAAATATTGAAACCTAATGAATAAATCAGTGTATTTCATTGACTTACAAAATACCTAATCCGCATAGGATTCTAGGATCCTACTCCAAAGGCATTTAAGGTAATTTCTTATGAATTATTCAGTTTCCAAACAGTTGCAAAAATGTTAGTTTTAGTTTAGATTATTCTATTCAGAATTTTATTGTTGTCTTTTGAAACATTGCACATTTAAATAATACATTGTTACCTCTCTGAGTCATCTGTCTGGTCTTCACTCTCTTCCTGGCTCTCCGTGCTGCCTTCACCCGGTTTGTTCAGAGTACCAACCACATTACTCAGTGCTCTATTACTGACAGCATGTGGTGGCTTCTTATCTAGTCTTACTCTCTTAATCTCCTTGTTCTGACTTTGATCTCTGAAATTGATAAATATGTTTATGTTATTAAAAATTCTTTATTGTATGTGGGAAGTGTCACAAACAAAAATAATACAGTTTCTTTCACATACAACTGAAATGCAATGAGAATGTATTGTCCTATGCCAAAACTAAGTATTATTTATGTGTTCTACAATGAAATATGCTACATCATTGTAATATGAGCTGAGACCTGACAAGAAGACCTGAAAAGGACATTCTGCTCCTAACCAAATAAATGGGAATGACGGCAGGAGGATGAAGATTATGGTACTATAATTTAAAACATTATTAAAGTATTATAATAACATTACCTGATAACAGCTACAAGATGTCTGTTGCACAAAACTATTAAGCGACGGATTTGAGATATAAATGGACAGCTGACAGCTGTGTTGATTGCTCTCACACGCTGCTCCCAGATCAAAGCTTCCATTAAACTCTGCAGACATTCTGGACCTAAATAAAGATTTGTCACATGAACATTTCAACAAAACAAAAATAATCATTGTTGTTGCTAATAATTTTTATGTGTTTATGTTACTTATGTTGTAAAGTAGATGTAATGTTATCTTGTTTATTTGATTTGAGATGATTGATTATATGATTGACTATGGAAGTATGGGAAAAATAGAAGATTACCTGGATCTTGTTTCCATTTAATGTCATCAATAATCTGATGTGATGGTAGAGGCGCCACATGTTTGGATTGAATAGAGATTCTCAGCTCCTCCTCCGCCGACAGATTACTACAAGGTGGGCAGGCACACCCTGAATGCGGGCCGCAGAGTCCATCACAACAGGTGCATGTCAATATCTATGTGGATGATAAATACATTTTGGTTTTAAGGCACACAAAAAAAATTGCCATCGCACGTCGCGCTTCTACCATGAAGTCGAATACATTGAAAGGAATATAAACTTACCCTCAGACCACAGTAGTATTTTCCACTATCACCAAGTTTAGCAGTTATACCAGCACCATTTACAAGCCCATTTCCGGCATCGAAATATATTTCTCTATCTTGCAAGAGGCTGTTGAACAGTGTGCACAAAGCATCGGGGTTATGTAGCGCTTCCTGTAAATCAGGATTTAACCATTTTGCATCTAAATGCTGCTGTGGACGAAATATGAAATCGTCCTGCTCGTCGGAGACAGACATTTTGCAACCGGTGCCTTGAACTCGTTCATTCACCCATTTTAATTAAAAGGAGAAACTGTTTTTTCCAATCTAAATATTTTCAATCGATTGTTCTTATATTTTCATTCTAGAATATCGAGAAAAAAATTAATTAAAACAACACATCGAAACAATAATCGACAAATCAATCGGCCTGAAGCAAACTAATGTCAAAAGGAAATCCGTTCCGTTTTTCTTGAATCAGCTGAGCCTGTGTGATTTGTTTAAATGTTTTATGTTAATAATATATCTAATTAAACACATTACCATTATAAAAATTATTTCCCAATTTAAAAATTAATTTATATTTAAAAATTACGTAGAATATTCCTTGGATATTACTATGGTACATAAAATGATCACTCACCATAATATATATTAATGGAACGTCTTTTTTTGCTACGGGCGTTCCAAAGAACGCACAAAGACATCACAAAAAAAACTAGAAAAGAATAAGGAATAATAAATATAAAATAATGTGTGTTAATTAAAACTAAATACCTACGTAGTATATTAATATATTGATCTATGTAGAATTCTAGATTAATACAAAATGATAGAAAAGAGAAAATTAAAGGTCTTCGAACGAATTTTGCACCACAGTGACTTGATATTGATATGAAGTTGACAGTGACAGACGACTGTCTGACAGCACAGCGAAGCACGGAAACAAAATCACAGATAAAAAAGCCACTGTCGCCGTCGTGTTATTGTGCGTTTGTGATGTGAAAATCCTACGCATTAAATTTAGTTAATAAAATTGTATTTGCATATATATGGAGCTTGTGCTATTGTTCCAATGGATACAGATACTCTGATTGAGAATAAGGACTGCTTATACGGTAATATCAGTTTCCTTTCTCACACTTCACTCCGGCTAATCTAAAACAACAATGTGCTTGCTAATTTTCTCTGAATCATGTTATTGACCCTTAGCGTATTTTGTTTTCGCACGTGTCCTTCACTACGCTTTCTGTTTCATTTCCAAGCGCGTAAATTGTTACAAAGAAACAAAATATTTTTTTTTAAAACCTCAGCTACGTGCATACTATGCGTGCATATTTTATGATTTTATCGAGTATGTAAAGAATTCAAGCAAGTTTATATCGTGGTTTATCACTACCGATAAGAGCAAACTGTCAATTACATTTTAAAGTTAATAAATTCCGTGTTGTTTCAGGTGAAGATTTTCTCGACCAGTTGTTGTCGAATGATTACAAATGGTCGTCACTTTTGGATGCGACGGATGCCACACCAAGCGAGATCCTGGCCGATGCGGCGCCAGTCTTAGTACCGCCCATATCACCGATATTGAGCATCAAATCATCCGCAAGCAGCAGTAACTCTGATTCAGGCAGTGAAGATGACTCTAAAAAGTAAGCCATCTTCAAGTTGAAAACTGTAGTTTTTAATAAAATAGTTATGCATACTTTCACTTAACAATTTTTAATAATAAAAAGAAACAGTTGATTCTCTGACTGAAACACTCCACCATTAATGTTATAAAGAATTCATCTTGTTAGGGTTCCACCATTTGAAACAACCTTTCATGATGAATATCAATGTAATGGGAATTACAATTACAGTTATGAGTAAAAAAAAAACTTAATTTATACCAAATTAGCCTTTTATATTGTAATTAACTACCTAGCAGCATAGAGAGGCCTACCCCAGTATAAGTATTGCAGTTACAAATCCATAATTTATTTTAATACAGCAGTTCCAGTAGCATATCTGCAAGACAGTCATCTCAGTCACCCTTTGACTGGACATCAAACTTCAGTGAGGAACCTACTAGTAATTTAAATCTTGAAGATATTGAACTGTTTCTGCAAAAAACTGGTATGTTACATTGCTACTTTTCTATTTTGAAGACTGTACTGTTAAACCTTATGGGATTCTCATTTGATTTTTTTCTGATATTATGAGTTTCTTTTAATCTTATTAATCACTACATAGTATAAAGCAAAGTCGCTTTCTCTGTCCCTACATCCTATCCTATGTATGCTTAAATCTTTAAAACTATGCAATGGATTTTGATGCGGTTTTTTAATAGAAGAGTGATTGAAGAGGAAGGTTTATATGTATAATGCATACATGTTATAGTACAGAAAATACAAGAAATTCAAATCCATGCGAAGCCGGAGCGTGTCGCTAGTAGCTTATAAAATATTGATATGTTTGGTGAAGATGGTAAGCACTAAGCACTGTTGAGTCTTAGGGAAGGACTTTGCCTAGCAGTGAGTGGCCAAGGATTTTTTTTCCCTTTAGCAAAGTTTATTCCTACAATTTTATATCCTATGAGTTGTAGTATCTTTGGTGTTGCAGGAACTAAAATTCTATGTAATAATAAAAAAAAAATTGTACACAGCTCCAATCGCTGCTAACCCACCTGTACACAATGCACATACAAACGGAATATCCCCTGAAAGAAATGGACCTGTCATGGCTATTGAAAATGGTGTTATTAAGGTAATATTTTTTTTACATGATTGATCATAACCACATTGTAATAAAATAAATAAGTTTAATTGACTCCAGGAAACTATTGTTTTGTCCAGAAGCAGTGGGGCAATTTAATTTCATTCATTTTATTGTCAAGTTAAAAACTCATGATAGTATTTCTTTTTGGTGTTCTTTTTTCGCAATATCAATTTAAATACCTTTTTTCATTATCACAAAGTTTGTGAATTAATTTAGCCTTGTTTCTACAGGGCATTAAAATGGAAAGTGAAGACTGCGATAGTAAGCTAAGCAACACTTTTACAAAGATACACAAAGGTAAGTGTATTTTTGTGGTTTCAGTGGTAAGGAAATGTTTAATGAAGCTGAATAATTAATTGTTACTTACATAACAAAAAAAAATAAGATACCAATGTGTGCCGGAAACAGCGTAATCAATTAATAAGAAAAGTAACTTTAGTAATTGAATACACTGTTTTCGGCGCGCGTTATCTCTTATTTTTTTTACATTTTTGGACATTTTACACAGCACCATCTAGTCCCAAACTAAACAGAGCTTGTACTATAGGTATTTTTGAAAATCCACACTTATATTCTTCACATTAATATTTGTGTACTGTGAGAATCGAACCCACAAATTCATGATCAGCAATCGTATTCCGTCACTAGACCACAAATATCGCCTGTCCGAATTTCTTGTCATAAACCTTAGTGGGTACTGGGTACGCAACATCTTACTATTAAAGTATTGAAACGATAAATGGTGAAGGAATACACATGAGACAATTAAAGGATTTTTTATAAGTATTCCATTTCTTTATAATATGTATTTAAATTCTGATATATCTACCTATATAATATACCTACCCTTTTTAGGGAAAAGCTCTTGTAACTCATGAAAAACAATTCTATATTTACTGGCAACAGAAATGTTATAAATTCCTCTAGCGAATTCATTATTATGTAACTTTATCACATTGTTCACATAACATTGGAAAGTCATTGCATGTGAATTGTGCATAAAATGTTTACAGCGAGTTAATAGTGACCTTGTACATGTACTACAGCTGTTTTCCATGCATCAAATCTTTTTACTAGCACACCTGCAATAAAAAAGTCGTTATGATCAGCCCAAATTCGTCCCTGGCTTGTCATATCTCTTAGATGATAATAATAATTATTATAATTAGATTTTATTAGTATTACTATATTTTTTTGTAATATTATACCTATTTTAATAGTTATTTTATTTCACTGAACATGTTTTTTATCTTCTAAGTTAAATTTTATTAAGTTTCTAGAATATCTTAAGATTATTTTATGTGTGACGTTGCAGGGTTGAAATTATAAAATATCTAATAATAATAATGGTTTTTGAGACACGCCTAATATTTTTTTTAAAGGAAATGGTTACCAACAAAATTCATATTTCAAAGTGGTGAATGAAAACACAAGTAATTCTCCAAATGACAAGCAGATTGCAGTGAATGGACAGATTCAGTTGATAGTCGAACAAAAGAAGGTGCCCAGTATATTAAAAAGGAGTTCCGGTGTAGTTGCCAAACCACCCACCATTGTTATACCGGCAGAAAGTACAAAGGGCGGGAAGATTGCCATATCGCCGCTGCCTCAAGCCAAATTCAACGGTGCCAAGGATGTTCAAGTTAAGGTAGTCATAATATTTTTTTGAAATAATAATGCGGCTCAATTGCCATGTTTATGATGTTTATACATGCATTTATTATACTGACATAGAAAGAGGAAAATTAAAAAAAAAAAGTTGACCCACAATAATAATTAAAATAGAATACAAAGAAAACATTTGTTGTATGTCTATGTTGTGGCAATAAATCTGTTTTCTTTCTTTTTTGTTGCTCACAATATCCCAAAAACATTCTAGATTTGATGACTACTAAAATTCTTTCATTAATTTTAAGGTTACCTCGCCTAGAAGCAACATAGTGATTAATCCCAAGCCAGTTGTACCCACCAATGGTGCAACTCCACAGATAGTACAAAACCCTGTGATACCTTCTAATCCAGTAGAGAATGAAAGTCCATTGAGCCCTAACATAGACCTCTCGAACTTCAGTGAGGCTGAAATCAGAGCTATCAAAAAGCAACAGAGGATGATTAAAAATCGGTAAGTTATTATAATACTAGCTTTCCGCCAGCGGCTTCGCCCGCGTGGTCTTGATGACTTTTTCTCCCCGTTTTTACTATTGTCCATGCTTTTTTTTAATAATATTAACACCTTCTGTGGACCTTAAGGAACATACAAAACAAGAAATTAGCCGAATTGGTCCAGCCATTCTTGAGTTATGCACTTACCAACATTCATTTTCATTTATATTAATTACCAGCGCCTGTACCGGCTTAACACCCGCCCGGGCTTCACATGGGTTCATAAATTATAGATACTCCCTTCCCAGATACTCCCACTTTCAATTGGTGAAAACCGTATGAAAATCTGTGCAGCAGTTTCTGAGATTAGTCAAAACAAACACAATCTCAGCATTGCGCAGGATTTATATATTATGTACATAATATTTATGTAGTGATAACAAAGAAAAATATTATTACTATGAACTTCAACCTTAGTTCTCTGTGCACATGAACAAGGAAGGAGAATTAAAAAAATATATTCTGATTTGTATATATTTAGCTTCTCTCCTTGACCTATGTCTGAATACATCGTAAAACTAGTTTTAATATACCCACCTCTTTTAAAACCAAACAAATAAATGGATGTGGATAGTGTGAGTAATATAGCTGTTTTTTTCTCTAGAATCCATAAAATGACTTTAATTGCACTTATGAAATGGCTGAAATTGAAATTGTATCCTTTTATTAAGTGCAAATAGGTTCAATTTACCTGCTTGTTACGTTTTATGGCAAAAAAATATGTATGCAGGTATAAAGCTGCTATGATCGAAGGTTAATGATTGTTAACGGTTTTTCCTAAGCTGAAATAGCGGGTCCATTTCCAAAAACACGTCGTTTTTATAAAAAAAGGATTTATAAATACTTTTAACTTTGTAGTGAATCGGCATGTCAGTCTCGACAGAAAAAGAAAGAATATGTATCAGCGTTAGAGCAGCAGTTGTTTGAGGCACAACAAGAGATCGCCAGGTTACGACTCGAAAATAAGCTGTTGAGAGACCAGTTACAAACTGGTGGACGAAGTCGTAAGGTAAACTAGTTGTCAATGTATTTTCGTAAAATGGCATTTTTAAGCAGTGAAAGGCTCTAGAGATATGACCATTGGACTGCTTAGTCAAAGGTTCGAGTTCAAATCCGAGCCACGCACGTCAAACTTCGAAATCATGTGTGTAATTATCACTTGCGCTGTGAAGAAAACATCGTGAGAAAATGCATGCCTGAGAGATTTCTCAATGGCATGTGAAGTCTGCCAACCCGCATTAGGCCAGCGTGTTGGTATAGCCCCTCCCATACTGAGAGGAGACCCATGCTCAGCAGTGGGACAATATGGGTTGATGATGACATATTTCACTTTTAATATTAATCCAGTGCTCATACAAAAACCAATAACAAACTAATACCAAAACCCAATCAATACCTAAACTAGAGCAGCTATCCATTCTGTAAACTATGGTTAGTTTATGAATAGTGTTTCTATTGCCTTTAAAAATATGGTATATGACAAATTATAATACAAAACATTAAAAAAAACTCAATGAAATAACATACCACATGCCGCTTACCAGCAGGCGGCTCGTATTTTTATCATCTTGAGTGCATAATTGCATATCTATGCACCATACTAGTTTGAGGCTAAATTGCGTTAGGGATATGGCTGACCTTAACGCTATTTGAGCTATCGTTTTTTGGCGCAAAAGCCACTAAGCTTACAATTGGTTTATTGGTTTTATACCTTTTGTATAAATAAGTATGTAAAAATTGTCAGTGAGAATAATAGGAGGCTTATATGCAATATCTAAGGAAGATAATATATAATTAAGTGAAAATAATAAGAGGCTAATAATATACTGTTGAAACACATGGATAACAATCTGACCTTGTCCGAGTTATCCACACCTATGGATTATTAATTCAATGGCAAATACAGATGGTTTACGTTTTCACAGATGCCGCGACTCGACGCTTCGCTCTTGATACCTAAGAAGAACATAGCTGTTATATTTGCTATGGTCTTCATGGTGTCACTTAATTGGAATGTTTTAGGGTAGGTAGATGCAAATTGGAATAACAACCTGTTCATGTCATCCATCTTTGTAGTTAAATCATTCGACAATCGCGCATGTCTTCAACGTACACTATAAGACGTAAGCTCATATTCAGAGACTACGCTAAGCGTAAAGTAACGCTTCCGTATGTCAAATTTGTATTACAATTTGACATACGGAAGCGTAAGTTTACGCTTAGCATTGTCTCTGAATATTAGCCTTATAGTGTATGTTTAGGTGTATTATTCATTACGGTTTTGTGTGAATCGGCTCGCTCCGTGCGAAGCAGGGAACTTTCTTCTTAGTAGGTTAATAAAAGGAAATGAATAATTTGTGGTTGAAACAATCCTACTAACAACATTGTTGCTTAAAGCCCTCATATTTAATAATTTCGGAATTATTCATTTAATTATCATATTTACTACTACTAATTAACAATGATTTACGATTTCCTTTGAATGTTGGAGCCTAATTCTGATGTTATTTGTTATTAATTTGAAGGTGGAACGCGAAGCCATTTGTAGGGCCTTCCTCTCCACATAGAAACACGAGACATCTATTGTGGTCCGAGGAAGCGGCTGTAGATATCGCGAATGGTGTGTATCATTTAGCTTTACTTTTAATTTAAGAGACTACAGGGCCTGTTTCACCACTTCTGGATAGCCACTAACTGATAAATAAGATAAATAAGAAGATAAATAAGAAAATGGAACAATTTTTTAATAAAATTATTTGCCAAGCAACTTAACAAGAACTTATCAGGAAGTAGTGAAAGAGGCTCTCAGCCTCAGATTCAGAGAAGAGACTCAACATGAACTTAGGCTTCCGTATGTCAAATTGTCATACAAATTTGACATACGGAAGCATTACTCTACCCTGAGCATCGTCTCTGAATATTAGCCTTA
This sequence comes from Acronicta psi, assembly GCA_946251955.1. Taxonomy (NCBI): domain Eukaryota; kingdom Metazoa; phylum Arthropoda; class Insecta; order Lepidoptera; family Noctuidae; genus Acronicta; species Acronicta psi. The sequence continues at coordinate 12,493,720 of OX276469.1, read as the reverse complement.
GACCGGCAGGCACCGTGGGTGTGACTTGCATATGGGTGGTATGTGTTATGGGTATAATGTAATTGTTCAATATATTGGTCCAAGATTTGACGAAATTGATTATGAGTCCTGATCGTAGATATTTGAGAAAGTCCTCAAATATCATCCATTCTCTTTGATAAGTGAAATTGGACAAATAAATTTTCTTCTTCAAACGAGGCCTAAAAAGAGCTCTCTACCATACACAGTAGGCGGCGGCTCAGCTTTGCCCCTGGCGTTGCTGATGTCCATGGGCGGTGGTTACCACTTACCATCAGGTGGGCCACCTGCTCGTCTGCCACTGTAGGCAATAAAAACAAATTACGAGTAGCGGAATAGAGAAGAGGCTTTTACTAAGCAGTTGGTTTTATTTATACAACAAATGATGTTTTTTATCTACCTACTAAAATGAACTTTTTGCCACATCAAACAAGCGAATGCATGTTCTTAGCGTCAAGCTACTTCTCGCTATTATTAAAATCTGTCATCAAGTCATGTGACTGTGGCGAGACACATTTTGGTCTGTCGTCCGTACATAGGTCAAAAGGTGGCACACAAAAAGTTAAATAACTAGTATTAAAATTATAGAAGAAAATAAATCAAATTCAACCTTAATGATGTAACATACGGCATATAATAATTTATAAAGGTTAACAAACAAAGCTTGTCTACCTTTTTTAAGTATTGCAGCTTTTGACTTTTATAAGACGGTTTGTAAAGGTCAAAGATTGTGTCTTAAATTATATTTATTTATTATTTATGCTCCTATACAAATTACATAACTGGAAAGACGAGTATCTAAGACGATTGTGCATACAGACAAATTTCAATCAATGTCTCGATTATGAACGCATACCTACGAGTGGTTGGCTTGCTAATGACAATAAAACTGTAACTTCACAATTTACTCATAATTTATAAAATATACTTGCGTGCATTAAAATCGGCCCACGCCTTTGTTTTACTTTACAGTTTACACCCACTTTATTTGAGAGCCGACATACATAATTATACCAATTATAGTCTCAAATATACAATAAGAGGTGGGCCGATTTTTTTGCACGCACGCGCATTAAGTCAACTAAACCGCCTTATCTGTCAAGTAATGGTGAGCGTAAGATCTTGGTTTGATCCTAGGTCGACCAGATGCTGTTAGGTTATTTTATTACATACTCAGTAGGATTTCAGATTTTAGATGTGTTTAGCAAAAGGTTAACCTCCTATTACATAACACCTTAAACATATCGGTATTAATAATAAATTCTGTATTTATAGATGACATGAGTAACGGCACATACCTAACAGATTGTCAGAATGCGACGATGAAAGCCACCGATTTCATGAATATAAATCAGACTGAAAGCATAAGGATAGCGGGTGAGCTGAATCGATGGATTGGCGGCGGCAAGACGTTGAACTGGACGTATGACGTGCCCAGGAAAAAACGACAAGCGTATCTGACGGAAGAGAAGATTAATGGTAAACTTTTTTGATAAATATAATCTTTAATAAAAAGAGGTAGATACGGTACAACCTTATTGGTTGTTATTTCAATGAGTTGCATTGCACACAATTGGACTATCATTCACTAGGTTGCCTTTAGTGTTTTGGAAATTCATTACCCATGCTTACACAAGCTTAAGAATTATTTAACAACATGCCAGCTGAAATTTTTTATGAATAATCACTAATTGTAACCACTATTAATCTGGGTGTCCCAATTTATGTTTTCAGGTGGTTTGCTAGAAACCTACAGCCTATTCAACAAACTAAATTTAGAAGGCAATCTTGTAGACTTTCCTACATTAAGAAGTCATGCGAAAACTGTCAAAGATAAGTCACGGTTGCGAAGACTGAGACGGAATAAAGAAATAGACTTCACGGATAACGCAGTTATAGACTACGAAACATTATACCGGAAACCTAGAAGGAAAGGAGTGAATGACTTCGATATGGATGACATGGGTGAATGGCATGCCTTAATTCAAGCTCTGCACAGGCGAGACGACACATTTTACATCGTAGGTTTTGGAAAAGGAGAACATTTATTGCTTCCGGCCGTATCACATAATGTTACCAGACCCCCAAAAATGGCGTTGATTCTACCAGCGAGAAGTGGCAATGGTAAGTATAAAAGAACAAGGGACCTAATTTACATTATTATTTTAACATTATATGAGAATTCTTATACTAAGTTTTGTGAGCAGAGTCATAAAGTTTAAATGATTTCACATGCTTGAGGAATGCATCAGCTATAAAACTTTTATAGGTGCATAACTACCATACATCTACAAATGACAAAGTTGCTTCATTGCAGTTTTCTAATCAGTGTTGTTAATTTCAGATTCCCTATTGAACGATCATGTAACACTTATGCAAATCGATTGTTCAGTGGTCAATACAACTCTAGTCAAATTAAAATCCGATGCACTTCCCGAAAGCTTAAGAAAACAACCCGCCAATAACGCTTCAGCTAAACATGAAGATAAACGAGAAAATGCAACTAGTTACAAATCAAGTAAAGATAAGATTGATGCTAATATAACACAAAATTCTAGTAATAGTATATCAAATTACCCAACAAAGCAAAATGTGCCCCGTAAAGAAATAGATGTGGGTAAAGACGATTTGTTCGCGCACTACTTATTTTCTAAATACGAAAGCTCAATAGAAAACCAGGAGAAAAGGCCTCGCAGTAATAAATACCCAGTAAAAGATATTCTTAATAACAGTTTAGGCTCTACGTGATATATTTCCTAACCCCTAATAATGATAGTTCTGTGGAAAATGATAAGTTTAAGTATAACATCTAACAATAGACATTATTTGTGGTTTTAATCGAGTGATGGAACAGAGAAGTCTTTTTATCCCACGAAAGGAGGTTCACAAATCGACGCGTATATATTTTTTAAACAACTATTAAATATATATTAAGTATATAAATATTAAAATAATTTAATGGATAAATAAAGGTTATAAGCTGCATCATAGATATCCTGTTTATCATGTTGTTGTTAATTTATTTTATTTTATGACTTCTGATAAAAAATTGGAATAAGTTGATATTCTATCCTATTCTATCAGAGTTTGGTATCCGTTTTCCATCTTATGTATATAAATTAATTATAAACAAAATTAATAGATTTAGGTTTATTATGCAACCGATCTCAATGCCTATGTCGAAACCAATAGGTATGGAATTATTGTTTTGATGGTTTCAAAATGTTATACCTGAAAAAGCTGTAAATAGTCATAGTGCATAGAGTTAAGTTTTTGACAAGCCTACTTTAATATAAGTCAAACGTAATATTTATTACTGTTGGACGTGTGTATAATTATTTTTATTGAATGCAATATTCCATTTACTGATCTGTACTATTAATTACTGTCGTATAATTTATGAGCTAGTCCTGAAGTTCGGCCTCGAAGTTAGAGATAGGAGCAATATTATTTATATGATTTAATTGTAAATCTTACTTGCATTGTCATAATGATGTATATACGCCAAACTGTATGACCGCTTTGGAAACGGTTTGGGACAGGAAATATATACAATACCACATTCATGCATTAATTCAGTGGTCATAAATTAAGCTATCTAGTGTATTTTTAGTATTCACGTCGCAAAATCATCTATTTTGAGTTTACACTATATACAGTAATGTATTATGTATATAGCTATTCTCGAGACTTGTAAAATTAATGTAGTAATTGTAATAGTAGTTGTTTTATACTAAGCAATACATGCCAAAAACTGCACATATTTAGGAAACTGAGAAATAAAATAATTATACATTATGCTATTTATAATTTGTTACTTCAGTCAAATGATTATATTATACTAACAATATTTTAATTACTGTTTATACCTCAATACCAATTTGTGTTATTTCTGATTTTTTTAAGACGTCCATACTATTTGTAGTTTTAGATTTAGTTGGAGTAATCCATGCGCCTAATTACTAAGGCCGACGTGTTGACACTGTTTTAGTTACTTACTATTAGTACTAGTTACTATTAGTTGTATTATTAAATGTATGATAAGAGTTGATTGGTTATATTTATGATAATATCACAAAATAGTGTACTATTTTTATGACCTGTTATTTTTATTCTTTTTCACGGGATTACATTTATTTACATAAATATGTGAATAAAACTTAAATAAGTTTTCCCTTATATATTAGTGTAAAAAAATCTGACTGTAATGATGAGTATTCTTTTTAAATTCCGTGAATCGAATATTGAAATTGTAATAAATTATATACGTTTTTATAAACTGTTTTATTTACTCCTATTTCAATTCAATGTACCTACGTTAATGCGATGGAATACAGTACATAAAATTGTTGGCGAGTCGAAAGTCAAACACCAAGAAAATTATAAAAATCCTAACATGGACTCTGGAAACTTCAGTTCCTGAAGCTACAGTTCTCACCTTTGTCAACCCGGCTCGCCGCTGGCCGTAAAAAAGATACAATACTAACATAACTAAGGATATAGGATACTAGTGACGTATTTATATCCTTTTTACGGCTTTCATCGCTAAAAATGTTTATCTGCGGATACGGATATCCGGCACATCACTACTAAGTACTTCATTTCCGATATTACTAGGAGTTTTAATTCTTTGTTTTAAAGATTTTAATTGGTAAGTATCTACTTTTAACGCAGTCGTTTCATAAAATAATTGATTTTATTTCTCTCTTTTTAGTTTTTAATTATCATAGAATCACTCAATAGATCCTAAATGATTACTCGAAATGAAAAATGATATGAGACAGCTAAAGATGATTTTTAAACATTTTCAGCCGTTTTTTGTAAGCGGTTGCTGTCTCACTGCTGGGCAAAGGCCTCCCCCAGGTCTTTCCATGTTATCTCGTGCCGCCTCGAACCAATCCTCGCGGTGTGCGTCTAGTTCGTCCCGGCACCACTTTCCTTTAATTTTTAATAGACATTATTTTTCTAATACGATTTTTTAGGTTATAACAAAATTTAATTAATAATTGGCGTAATAGAGAAGAGGCCTTTACTCAGCAGTGGGTGTTACAGGCTGAGTAGATAGATGTAAATAAATGTTCGTATCTAAGCAAGACAACTAAACGAAATAAATTCAGGCAACTAAATCATTCGACAGTTGAATAGCTAAAAAATAAACAATTTCATTTTGACAAGTGAGTCAAGTGAGTGACAGTCTTGAATCTGATTTGACAACGACCGGTTTGTTCCAATAACCTCAAACAACATTTTTATTTTAAAATTGAAAATTTGCAATTGAATTACTCTAAAGAAATCCAAAAGCAAACATTTATGATCGGAGTAGATGATTTATTAAAGTGCCGGAAAAATGAACTGCATGCGATTGCTACGACTTGTCAAAAAACAACAATTTCATGTGTTTCAAATATCGTCAGCTAGATATGTCTCACACCATCCTCATATTCGGTTTATGGAGACCCAGAATATGTGGAGAGAAAAAGACGGTGTGTCTAAACGGTGGCAGCTGATATATAAAGCACCTATGGACAAAGCTCTCAATTTCGCAACCACATACTTAACATTGTCTACGGGTATCGTTGGGGCTACTACACTTTACTATGCTGCTTTCGTCTTTGATAAGACTGATTTAAATAATCCTGTGGTAATTGGAGATAATGTTGTGGTCGCAAACAGCCCTGTAGAGTGCTTATTTTACCTTGGAGCATTTATTGCATTACATGCTGCTGTTAAAATATTAATATCTAAATATGTAATCAGGCTATATCAGGACGGAGACGAATTCTTAGCAATTTTTAGAGGCCATCTTTTTAATTCAGTTACAATACATAAATTCCACTTGAGGGAGTTTAAAAAACTAAATCCAACTTTTGTAGTGTCATGGGGTGATGCAAGGTTTGATCTTGGCAACAGGCATGGCATTATATTGGAGAACTATTTTAAAACTCCCGAACATTTCAACTATTTGCTAAACAAGAAGAGTGCTAACAAACCTGATTTTTAAAATATTTTATGTATGTATTTAAGTTTTGTAAACATAAAAATTAGTATAGTGATATTAAATGTTGTGAACTGAATAAATTATTGTTGTCAAATGTTTTGTTTGATTGTAAACTTTTTAAAATGAAAACTTAACTTTACTTCAATTCTTGCAGGAATTAAAAATTCAAATGAAACATTAAAATTATAACATGTTTTTAATAAGTTTATTTGCTACTATGACTAATTTAAACTATGATTTAATTAAAATCCTCCAGTAAAACCACTATCCCATTTTAATCTTGAATCTTTCTTTAATGTATCTGAATCCATTTTCTTTTTATCACTTTCAAATTGTTCTAGTGCTTCGATTTGCTCTGGTTTTGGTGCCAATTTTTTGGTGACCAAACACTGCCCGTTTTCTTTCAAAACTGTGTAGTTTATGTCATCTTTGGTTGGTTCACCATAAGGAAATACAATTGGTGTAACCTTAATCAAATGCTTTACTTTCCAAAGTTTGGAGTTCACTTCTGGTATGTTTTTCACCACTGCTACTCTGTTTTCACACTGAAACAAATAAATGTATTCATCCAAGTATAGCACACAAAATATACACACACCCCACTATACCAATACCCATCCAAGCATAGCAAATAGTGGACTGGACTGTTACTTATTTCAATGCAGTTTATAAATAGGATTATATTTTTAAAATACTACTAACACTTTACAATTAATAGTATTTAAAAATGATTAATAATTATACTACATACTTCTTCCAAGATGTTTAACTCCCGAAGAATATCTTTTTGCCAGTATGGGTGGTGTTTCGATGGTTTGACTCTTTCTACTCTAAATAACTTAGATGGTGTGTATTCAGGATCTTTGTGATCAGGATACCTGAAAAGATTAACTGTCCATTATCTTATTATTAACTAGTTGCTTCTTTTAGAACGAGATTCGCCGTATCCAAGCGTAATTGGAATCCTGCAGCGGATAACTCAAGAAACCTTCTTTACATGGTATCTTCATACCTTGGGTAGTACACAATGCCACCTGGATATCGAATTCCACCTGGTGCTTTGTAGCCTTTTGTTCGAACAATCGATAACAAAGGGCTTAACACTTTTAACATCTGCCTGTTCATTTTATTTTGGTCGCGAAATTTATTCTAAATAAAAAAATATAACCTCGCCTCACTCAACCACTCGGTTTGACGTATGTCAAATGTCAAAATTGTTGCCGTATTAATTATTGTTTTGCCGTCAATGTCAAGCATAGATTTAGAGTAGTGCAACAATTTTTGTACAGCAGTGTAACAAACTTATCTAATCTGGTGATGTCGGCGTGAACATGTGCATGATGGGCGTGCGTCATGGCTATTTACCATTGCCAAGGCTGTAGAGGGCTTTTTGGGTATGGAAAATCCTCATAGATCACCTGATTTTCTAGTTCTAAAAATCATCCATAGTTACAAAGTATGGATTGGCTACCCTACAATCCTCTTTATTTCAAAATTCAGAGACAGACTCGGATATTTGTCTATGGTTAAGCCCGCATGCGTCTATCCCTCCCTTAATTCTGTCAGGTCACAAATTAGACTTGTCAAAGTCAAATTGTTTTGCTAGGAAGTCGAGTATTTTTAAAAGTTTGTGGTGCATTTTATAAATAATTTAATTTATAATTAAAGTATAGTTTGATAAGATAATTTAGTCTAATGTTGTTAATACTTTTGTATAGTGTTCATTAATGTTTTAATAAGTGACCGATTTAAATGAAGAAAGTTCGCTTTGAGAGTCCTGTTAAAAATTTCAAGTTTATCAGCATGAACGAACGGGAGTGCCATTCTCCTCGGCCGCTTGTTGAAAGGCAAATACATACAAACCTTCCCGAGCTGTATAGTGGCCCGAAGGTTCTGCCATATAGTGAAGACCCTGTGCAGTTGTTTGAGTGCAGCAATAGTTCTCCATACCCAGTCATGAATAAAACGCAGTTGCCTGGGTATCAAAAGGGCCCTGACTGGTCTCCGTCTAATGATTTGGACCTCAGTATGCTTGATGCTTCACACCATGAGCCTCAAAGACCTACATTCTGTAGAACCATCCTCAAGCCCATTGATACAATAGATAATGTCATGGAAAGTAATACCATAAATAAAAATCCTCGTAATTTGTCATCTACTGACAATATTACACATAAACCTCCAAATATTCTTATAAAAGATAATGACTTCTTTATAAAAAGGGATAAATTGGACAAACTTCACCTAGATATGAATCCTATACATAAGCAATTTAAAGGGTTGTGTTTGGACAAAGAAAATGATCCTTTAATGAAGAAAACAGAATTAATTCAGAAGTCAGCTAATAATCATTTGCTACAGCCTTCCTATCCTATTAATAATGACTGTAACTGTCATCACTGCATTAAAAATATAACTCCTAGCACACATTTAGTGACCAAGGGTCAAATGACTCCACAGATGGCTAGGTGCGAGTCCAATTTTGGAGTTCAAAATGCTATCAGATATAGTCACTGTCCATGTAGAGTACCTTCACAACCCCGGGTATGTTCCTGCTGTAACCATGCACCCCCTGCCAGACAAAACCAGTGCAACATATGTGATGTAGGCCAGGCAACTAGTCCAAAATTAAATGCAGTTGACAAAAAAACATGGGCTATAGAAAAATATGAACAAAAGAAGTTTGACTCTATGGAAGTCGAAAAACAAACAAATGTTTCGAAAGAGAAAAGAGAACCAACAGTATCTGATCTTTTCAAAATTATCAAGCTTCAAAATGAACAGTTGCAACTGCTCCAAGAGAAAGTAGACAAGTTTATTTCGGCTAGTCAACAAACACAAACTGCACCCGTTCAAAACTGTATGACTGAACATGTTTCTATTGAGACTGTTGGCAATGAGCAGCACAAAATCTCAATTGGTGTAATGACAAGCTTTGAAATGGTCAGAACTTCAACAGTAATCAATAAAGAGATAATGAAAAAAAATGAAAATGCTCAAATACAATGCAACAGGTCTCAAATAAGTATAAAAGAGGTTGTGTCTAAAGCACAATCACCTAATTTAAACTTTTTGGATGGTATTACACCTGTGGGTGAAACTATGCGTGCAGAATTTGAAGCTAATGGGAATGCAGCCAATATTGCTACTCCTCATGAGGGTATGAATGAGGAGAAAACATTGAATGAATTGAGTTTATATAATGTTCAAATTGATAATGCCATCACTCCACTTATGTCACCTGAACAGAGTTTGTATCTGGATGTTAGAGATTATAGCGAGTAAGTTTTGCTTTTATACATCAATCAATGTTTTTAATTGCCAAGACTATACAGAAACCTAAAGACTTTATTCTTTTCAGTTCTGAAGCAGGTAGTGATGACCAATCTAATGTTGGATGGACATATTACAACAAAGTTATGGTAATATTAACACTTAACTATGTTAAAAATATCTCTAAGCTAGATGAAATGTTATTTGAACATAATTTATTTTGCAGACTCATGTCAATGGTATGTTGCAAGATTCAGACATGCCATCATCAGCAAGTGCTCTATACAGAAATACAAGACAACAGATGCAAACTGTACAAATGCAGATTGACAAGACTAATGTCAGTGTTACCAAAAGGTAAAAAAAAATATTTAAATATTGCATGTAATATGTATTTAAAGATAAGATCTAATCAGGAGTTAGAAGCAATAACAATAATCTGCTTAAGCCATACTATATGCTCCATGCAATAATTTTACCCACAGTCCAGAGCTCAGAAGGCAATAAGCTGGGCTCTTCTGGGTTGAGCCAGATTGCTATTCATTATAACCATTTTAAATTGTGTAATAATATTATGCTTTGACAGCAATTTCTTTTTATTGGGATGGGGGGGATTTTACAATGGATTTTAATTCCTGATTCCAATATAATTAATATGAACATTGAGTAGCACATAGGTTCATAAGAGAAATAATTTTATTTATTATTAAAACATGATCTATAAATTTATCAAATGAAAGTGGGTAGCGAGAAAACAAAATGTCTTTGCCGCGACAATACGGATGATAATAAATTCATTACTTCATTGTGTGATTTCAGAGTAAAATTTGGCGATGATCCACTCGGGCTTCATCAACCGCATATTTACGCCACTACTGACACCAGTTTGAAGATGAACCAGCTGGCTGCTAAATATTTAAAGAATGGGCCTCCGGTGGCGGCGTTACCGCGCCCTCCGCCAAAGTCAGCTAATGCGCCTATTGACATGTCTTTTGCGACTAGAAATTACATGGAAAGACATAAATTGTTACAAGGTATGATTTTTTTAAATTCAAGTTCAAATTTTTTATTAATTGTGACTCTTTAAAAACACGTATGGTAACAGTTATTATTTAGATTTGAGGATACAGTTTGATATGTAAAATAAGGAGTACTTACCTATTAAGAGAAAAATAAAATAGCTATAAGGAGACAGCAGTAAGAGCTACCAGCCCCAACAGGCAGCACCCGTTCACGAGCATGACGTGTGTATCAGCGCCGTTTGACTCAACCATGTTGCAGGGAATAAATTAATAACTGTTACAAGAAAAACGTAATAAAAATGTTACTTTAAGAAATTCAAATTTTAACTTTAACTGTAACTATAATTAAGTATAGTTAAAAGACGTGCGCACAAGTCGACCTCCGAACCGAAAGTGGCATGACATGAATGTTTATTATCCCCTCCTCTGCGCCATGTTAAGATTGTTTCCGCTCAGCGCCACTAGATGGCGCGTACATTCAGTCAACAGACCGTCCGTGATCATACTTGGCTCCGACGACACAATAATTTTATAATTATAAACTGGAATATGACCCAATTAGTGCATTTACTACATATTGCTAACATTTCCAGGTATTCCACCGACTTCTAAGTCACCATTGCCGAATGAGATGCCCAGGTTTTTAGACATAACTGCTTTGAAACAACAACCAAAGTTTTTATAAAGTATATGTAAGTAATGTAATTAATATTATAGTAGTGTGTATTTTAATATAATAATATTATCCTTCTTGAAACAATAGGAAAACTATTGTTATGACATAGGTAAAGTTACAGTTCTTAGATGTAACATTTATATTAAGTGTTTAATAGTTTGGACTAGACTAGACTAGACTAGATGACATACCTCACTTTGCAGTGAAGGTAAATAAAAAGACGCCTGGTTCTGAACAGACATTTATTTTAAACCTCAGAGAAAATAACAGAGTAAAACCCTACATTACATAAGTAGGTATATTTGTTATTGGAACAGTTGTTTTTTAAATTATATTACACTTATATTTGTTCAGTATCTTTGGTTTATTATGAAGTATTATAGTAAATATACACCGATTTTGTCTACGTAGATATATAATAATTGTAAACAATAAATTTATAATAATTGTAAACAATAAATTTAATTTCAAACAATGTGCTATTTTCAATTTTTCTCATATAGATTATCACATTCTGAATAACCAAAGTGATTTAGTAAAATTAGGCTGCATATACATCAGTAAAAATGTGTTGTTTGACTAGAATTTTGTGCATTTAGAATTAACTATCTATCTATCCATAGAACAACATTGTATGCATCAATTACATGTTTGTATCAATGGCTATGCAGCTTTATATACTCTCTTTTAAAATTAAAATATGTACCTATTATTTGATAAACTCGTGAACTACTATAACATCGATATATTATATTTTTTCTTTCAGAGGTATTCAAATATCTCTCACAGGCAATTGTACTTACATGATTTTAGATACTGCAATATAATATGATACACAAAGTCCTACTACACAGTTAAAATATTTTCTAGAATTCAAAATTTCCATGTTTCCTATGTTAAAAAGTGGGTATTATTAACAACACTTTATTATAAACCGGTATTAATAATATTTTTTTACAATCTTAGATATATATTTACATTCATAGATAAACATACATTATTGGGACATACATAATTATAAAGATACTGTTTAAAGAATGATCTAAATTGGGTAGATTTTACATATTTTCTAATTCATTTTATTATATATAATAAATATAACTAATTATATTCTAATACGCTTATTCCCTAACTTTCTTGCTATACAATTTTATTCAAATTTCAAGGGGACAAGTTTGTATGACTACACACATAATTTTGAAATCTCATGTGGTTTCTGCAATCATAATAATGAATACTTATATTATAACTTATCTCTATCAGTTTGGTTCTTTTCTTTGGTTTGTATTATACATTTTCGCACGACATCGAAACGTTCAACGCTACTCGAATTTTTGTAATACAAGTAATTATATAACTTGGATACATTTGAAATGTTACTACTAACAGTTATTTTCTTATGTACAGTGGAGATAATTTGTATTAACACTTAAATAAGATTTCAATTCTCTTGCATCGCAAAATATTACAGTTTTACACTATAAAGTCTAGTAAGATAACCAAATAATTGGATGGCACTTCTTTTCTGGTGTCAAATAGACTTCGAGAGATAATTATTATAATCATAATTAATTTGTTTAATCCTAAAGAGAACTATGTTACATCACTTTTTTGTCTTACATGTCGCACAAGTCAAGTGACTAGAATATTACATTAATTTTACATGAGATTCAGTAATTTATTACATAATTTGATTTATGTTAATATAATATATATCTGTAGTTACACTGTACATTGTATATAATATTTTTGTAAAAATTGTTGATAGGTCTTAAAATTTCTTATCCAATAACTATATCAACATTGAACGCCCATCTACATCATAACGGTTAGTTTAAATATATGTAATTTTCATATATTGAGCATATATTTTGTGCAGAGCAATTATGTTACGATTTATATTCAAATGAATCTTAATTTTCTTCTTTTGATAAATGTGAAGAGAAAAAATAGATATAAATTTATTGTTATATTCTTTCTGATAAACCTCCAATATTGCAACAATGATAGAATATTATAGTGTCAACGTAAAACAGCCTCAAACTTATGTTCATTCATACATTCTACGAAATATAGTTCTGTTCACTACTCATCACCCATTTGTTATATCACATCTTTGCCATTCAAAAGTATCCATCTAATATCTACTCGTACTAATCGCTACATGTAACCTGTCTAATTAATTATAATTTTTATTAGATACATTTTTAATTTAGACATTTATATTTTACACGAAATACTTACTTACAATTTGAACCAAATTTTCAACAGTGTTTTTAAGACTGATTATTTGCAATTTCATATGAAGATGTCGTGTATATCAACGTTTCAACATTCAATATCTCTAGGTTGTATACCTATCTACGCATTTAAAATTGTGCACCTGCTTCCGTATTCGACAACTAGCTAAGTAGTTTAATTGGTTGTCTATGTTTTGTCTAACTTATAAAGTTTCGTCATCGCCTCCTCCCCTTGATTTGCTGTCTAGTCTTAGTTCTGCTAGTCTCTGTCGAATGCTATTTGGCCTGCAAAAGAACATTTTATTTTAGGTCTAGCTGTTGCTCGCTATTTCACGCGCAATCGTAAGGAGATTTTGAGAGAAAAGGCAGCCTATGTCCTTCCTCAGAGTGCAATCTATCTCCTTGTAAAACAACACACAATTGCAAATTTCTGCTGGCTGCAGTTTTCTGTAAGGTGGAGGTACTTCCCCAGATGGGCTGCTCCAGATTTGAGCCATAAATGGCTGTGCCCTACCTCTCTTAAAAATGTTATTTATAATGTTATAGGGATTTTGTTATCCCCCCGTATCCAATTGTCCATGCTATTTTTTATATTATTAGGAACAATGTGATTGTTATGGTCGTCACCTGTCTGAAAAGTAGGATGTAACCACTTGATCGGCGGAGACGGACTGTCGTTGGTAGGCACCCGCGCTCAGGTTGCTTTGTGGGATCTTGTAGATTCGCACACATCTCCCACTGTTTTCTGGGAGCACTGGAAAATACATATAACAACATAAATTACCAGACTTTGAAAGTCAGCAGTCAGCTATATATAGTCAAAGTGCCAATTCCGATTGAACTCCTCATTGTAACTCCACAGTTGGGTAACCGGGTTGTCCCGACATCGCAAAACCACTACAGCAAGAAGTGACTCGGTCTTGCTCAAAGATTTCCATTGTTATGTTAGGGTAAAAGAAACTTAAAGGAGTATTCGTACCTTGAGGAGATGTAGGTGGTGAGATCGGAGCCATGCGCGTGAGTGGTGGTCTTATGTTCTCTTGTTCAGAAGATATGGAGCTACTTCTGCTCGATGCTGAATTATTTTCCGAAAGAGCAGTGCGGCTCATACTGTATGGGTCTCCTCTGTTGAATAATAAAGCGTTTTGTTAGAAGCAATAATTAAAATGATGATGACTTTTTCTCTTCTTCGAGTATGATGTGTCTTCTTCTGTGATGATGAGGAACTATGTGTTACTAGGTTTCGTGTTGGAGTTGTGTTGAATTTAGCTTCATAAGGCCTTCTTGTTGAATTTAATATATTTATGCTTTTCTTCTTTTAATTATTTTATTTACTGCTGTTGCTATACTCTATCTATTGGCTCGGCTACACGCTACCGTCTTGCCTCCGCAGACCAGGCCTGTGCAAGTGTGCAGTCATGACTGTACAAAGTAACCTGCGTAAATTAGTGCAGGCATAATCTCACGTAAGACGGAGTGCCATATGGGGTACAGCTCACCAGATTGAATTATGAAGGTTTAGTAGTGGATGTGGGTAAAAATACTGTCGACATCGGCACCAATTGCCATAGAGAAAAATAGAATAGATAGGTACTAACCTGTCATGATTGTCGTCTTCATCCAAGGAATAAGGTCCGCATTGCTTGCTCATCTGTCTGACGAGCTCGTCGTGTAAACTTAGGCAAGGATCTATCTCCCGACTTAAAGGCACGTATTCCGGTGCGCATGCCACATAGAATATATCCTGAAACTTAATTTATATTAGTTGTCTTTCAACAGTCGCCATTGTATATTTGGGAGGAAAGAAGAAAGAAAACACATTTATTTAGAAATACAACATCCGACAAACACATATAATAAGTAGAAATGAATTACCAACAAAAAGGCACTATAATATGTTGTCGGCATGCTTGCCCCGAATGGGTTGCCAGCTCAGCATTATGCTGGGGGGTATTTATTACCCAGCGCTGGTTTTCAGCTGGCACCCTAGCAGTGACACACGGACACAGATAACATTGATAAATATAATATAACTAGCTTCCCGCCAGCGGCTTCGCCCGCGTGGTATGTTATTATACATATAAACCTTCCCCTTCAATCACTATACCTATCTATTAAAAAAAACCGCATCAAAATCCGTTGCGTAGTTTTTAAGATTTAAGCATACATAGGGATATAGGGACAGAGAAAGCGACTTTGTTTTATACTATGTATTGATGAATAGGAACAGGCCATAACTAGTCATATTCTTAATATGGTCATTATTGGTCATCATAAAACATCATTCGGCAGAGTTCGGCAGTCAAGGAGATAAGAAGTTTGAAGCTTTACAAAAATATAGGTACACAAGTAGTCATAAATAGTCGGCAAGGCAAGGTAGGCACTGTCTGTCGAAAATTCACATGATCGATGTCGGGACTAGACAATAGTAAATCACTATTCCACATTTCAAATAAGGCCTGCGATTTTCTTCTTTTATTTTTTGCTTGACCTAAGAATCTTTCTGGCTGTCAATTTTGACTAATAGAGCGCCAAATGTTCGCAAAAACAAATGCTAGCACCCAGACGTTCTAGGAAAGATTAATGATTTATTAGATTCCTTTAGTAGGCTACTTACTCTTCGCCCGCAAAGTAATTTCAGTCCAGGTATGCAGGCTGCGTGTACTAAGGATCCATTAGCAACTAATCGTATTTCTAATAAATCTTCGGCAAATGCCATTATGTAGGGGAAAGCACATACTGAAATATAAAGAAAATTAATCAATAACTTGTGTCTAGTAAATAACCGTCCTTGTACACACACTAGAAACACATCAGTGAGGTGTCATTAAAATAAATAAGACAGGCAGTTAGAATCGACTTGAACGCAAATAAAGTTGGGAGCGGATAATAGCGAAAGAAGAATGATCACAGTTGCATTTGGTGAAAGGTGAAAGTTTGGTTAAATTCAGTAACATTGTATCCTTGTCTGAAAATTGGTGGTACAATTAGTGTTTATCCTTACCTACTGCTGCAGGCACCGTTGTCCAATGAAAATCATATTCCGCGTCACTTTCTAAACCCTTGCTCGTAAGTCTTTCAAAATGGCATGTATCTGTAAAATAGGAATTTTCTTAGTCAGTCTTATTCAGATGGAATAGTCGATATTAGTCTACAATGTGTTTTGGACAAACTTACGATTATAACATAAAACTATTTGTCCATCTCTCTCGTCTCCTATGCGTAAGGCGTTGACCAGAGTTCCGCGGCGAGGCCCGCTATCTTCAGAGTTTTCTGCTCGTTTGACTGACTGGAAATAACAAAACTGTATAGAAAAAATATTAAAGAAAATAAGTAGGTACGCCCGGCGGCACATTAAGTTGATTGCCCTTTGGACCGCTCATATTCTGTCGATTGCGAATTTGCGACAGAATCTACTAACTAGAACTGTTGGAAATTTATGATATGTACCTGTCCTGTGCTGGATTCTAAAACTTCCCAATGATGTTTGTAGCCAACTACCATTATTCCTACTTCTCCATCCATCAGCTTAATGAGTATAGGTGATTCACTTAGTTGGATATCCTGAAAAATTTAATTTGGTCATTAGGCACACGACTTATAGTATCATTTTCGTAAAAATATAAAGATTTAGATTAAAATATACTTACTTTGATATGTGTATATTCGAAACCCATCTCGTTGTCAGTCTTTGATTCTTCAATCATAAGCATTACTCTTCTTCCAATTGCTACCGCTAAAGTGGTCTTACCTCCTTCACCTAAAACAATATTATCAGTCTTCTAGTCTCCAAAAGAACAATAATTGTTATTTAGCTTCCTTGCTGCAGCGAGTTTTGAGATTCTATATATTATTATATATATTTTTTTTAATTAAATAATGGAGTTTATAATGCGATAATATTTTAGATACACACCCGTCTCCAGTAGGTCAAAGTAATGTGCAGTCTTGGTCCGCGGCAGTCTTGCATGCTTGCAGTCCTGCAGCGGTCGCATGGCCCAGGCGCCAGCGCACAGCTCCTGCACGGGCAGCGCGTACAGCCCCGCCCCTCCCGCGCCTCCCGTCGTCGACCCTCCCCCCGCGATCACTCGAGCTCCCACTCTGAACAGACCTGCCCGCTCGCTCACCCGTGCTGCTCTTACGCAACCCTCCCATCTTAATACTACTCGGGTTGTTCCGCTTTCTGTTGAAAATAATATTAAAATGTAAGGCCTATTATACCTTAAATCTGGAACTTATGAGGAATGTAACAGTACCACGCCAATTTAAAGAAAAGGTTGGTGTTGTCTCAAAACAAAAAAAAATCATCAAAGGGTTCATCATTATATTTTGTAAGCAGTTTATTAGGGGTCACAAACCTTCTAAAATGTATGTGTTGGAAGTAGTAGATAGTAAAAGTCGTCCTTCTGCGAGTTGTTCTGCACAAACCGGCGTGGCTGGCAGTGGTGCCGCTCGCCACACTTTACCTTCCCAGGGTGCCCTTCTGGAGCCGCCACATCCTGTTCACATCAATTCTATTACAACAAAAAATCTATTGATCTCTTTATAAAGTCATAAAACTGTTAAACTATGTATAGATTATGAAAGAACTCTAAATTGCTCGAAAATTAGTTCATATTGGATATCAGACTGGCTACCTGATGAGACAAGGCTAGTCGGCGCATCGCCACGCAATACAGCGTCCAGCTTGAGCGCTTGACCCACGTGTAAAAAGTGTTCGGTTCGCGCTGCGCCTGCGCCTCCTGCGCCCGCGCCACCAGACCATACGTCCGATAACGCTCGACGTGATAACATTGGCTGAAAATATGGCTGTTATTATTAAACGAAAGGGAAATGCAGACCTGGAAAAATGTGGTAGAGGGAGGGACAAGGAGATGGTAAGTATTATTTGTAGATACTTAGAAAATGACATCTCAGAATGACTTGGATATTAAAATATCGAATATGTTCTCCAGAAATGAAAATGTGGTCGATAATATCCTTGTCAGAAGTTGCGGCCTCATCTATAACCTTGTACTTGATCTCTAAGTATTCAACGCTATTAATGCCCCTGGCTAGCCTCTTGTATTACTGGCGTGATGATAATGATATGAATATGATCTGGAAGTGAAAGAAAAAAAATGTTTTTAGATTGATATTCAATTAAGCACAAATTATTTAACAAGTTGCCCCGTGAAGTTGTTTGGATTTTAACTAGAAAACTTGAACAATTTGTGAGGGTGACTAGAGTTGTCAAACGGAGTTATTCCCAGTTGTCACCACCGTCTTCGTCACCACTGGTGACAAATGGGAAAAAAAATCCCATTTGTCACCAGTGGTGACGTCCCCAGTGGTGACAAATGGGAATGGCCACTCTTTTTGTTCCCAGTTGCCACCAGTGGTGACAGATGGGAAAAATAAATAGATACGTCCCCAGTAAGGCGGGGCTAGAGCTGAATATATAGTGATGTGAATTCAATTTTTTGACACGAATTATTTTAATTAGATGATATATTCTATTATAAAATGTACATTAAAACGAGAGAAATAAAACTTTTACACGTCACTTGGAAGACATAATTATATTTTTATAAATCACAATAATTATAGTAATCGAAATTAAAACTGCATAAGTACAGTTTTTAGTACTACAACTATTACAGATCATATAATTATTTTACGTAAAACGATTTTCTTAGGTTTTCTATCACAGTTTCAACACATGTAATGATGTCTATTTATGTAAATTTGTAATAAAATATCACTTAATGAATACTTAATTACAACACATTTACAATAATTTAATTTCAACTCTGAACAGTGGACTGTTAAATTTAAACGAAATTGATTAATAATATTCATTTATTCAAATTATCAATTTGAATATTATTAAATATTATATGAATATTATTATTTACCAGTTTTTGTATGAGAAAAACAACATAAAGCTCGTTCTGATACGAAAGGGAAAACTGGCGGCCATTTTTCCCTTTCGTATTGTTGGGAATGTACTGATCAGTGTGACGTCATTGATCTACGAACCGACAACAGCATAGTGGAGCGGGGGTTGATCGGCAGGATGGGATTGCGAAAAAAAATATTATTGTAAATGTGTGTTATAATTAAGTATTCATTAAGTTATATTTTATTACAAATTTACATAAATAGACATCATTACATGTGTTGAAACTGTGATAGAAAACCTAAGAAAATCGTTTTACGTAAAATAATTATATGATCTGTAATAGTTGTAGTACTAAAAACTGTAATTATGCAGTTTTAATTTCGATTACTATAATTATTGTGATTTATAAAAATATAATTATGTCTTCCAAGTGACGTGTAAAAGTTTTATTTCTCTCGTTTTAATGTACATTTTATAATAGAATATATCTTCTAATTAAAATAATTCGTGTCAAAAAATTGAATTCACATCACTATATATTCAGCTCTAGCCCCGCCTTACTGGGGACGTATCTATTTATTTTTCCCATCTGTCACCACTGGTGGCAACTGGGAACAAAAAGAGTGGCCATTCCCATTTGTCACCACTGGGGACGTCACCACTGGTGACAAATGGGAATTTTTTTCCCATTTGTCACCAGTGGTGACGAAGACGGTGGTGACAACTGGGAATAACCCGTCAAACGGCAGGTTGTTCTCAAACGGCAGGTGAAAAGTGCGTGTCAAAGAGAAACTTACCACCTTGTGGTCGGAGCAGTGTTCCGCGTAGATGTCCCTTATGAGCGTGTCGAGTGTTCGTTGCCGTTTTAGTGCAAATGTCGGTGTTTGGAATGCAGCTTTCTCTCCGTTCATTAACTTTACCTAAGAAATTAAATGGTTTTTAATTACCGAGATTTTCTTTGATATTAATACTTTTGTCTACGAGCAAAGAAAACATTCAATAGAGACTGATATTTCTGACGCGAATACTAGAAATTGTAATAAAACTACATTTTACGGATTATATTGATATTATTTTTATCCATTATATTACTCTATAGAAGCAAGTAACAGCAGTGCTATCCTTAGCGTCCTATCCTTAGACTTCTCATCTTGTGACCTCAGTTGTGATTTCTCATATCTCCAGTAAGTAATATCACTGGCTGAATTTCGATTGCAATGTCAGTTTGCAACTGTCTTCGACCAGAAATTAAATGACAAATTAATAATATCAACTTACCAGAAGAAATTCCCTAAATAGCTGTGGGTCGTTGAATATCGGTGGGCAAGGGAGGGAGGGTCCAAATGGTGGCACTGTGTCGTCACTGTACACACTAAGTTTGTATCCATCTTCTACTTCCGAAACTACTGCGAATATATCTGTTTTGTTGTTAAGGAAATGTACAAAAACCAAAGTAAACTGCAGGTAGAATAAGAATTTAAGATGTTGCTTGCTAAGTGAAGGAGAGATATCATTGGATAATCGTCTCTTAAACGTATTTATGAGTACAACAATTTCCTGCATACACTCGATTGCGCTAAGTAAACATATACATATATTTAGAACATTTCTGTCTTCATCATTATTTTTGTATTGTTATAAGATCACAAAAATGTTACCAGCTTCATTACTCTTCAAATGGGAACAAACTACAATGTGTACCCATCTTCAATCTCTTCATCTTAAAAAAAAAACAATATAAGTACCTAAGCTTTAATCATGTTCAGCATTCTTGTAGGCAGGTCGTTGTTGAAGTCGCAGTTAGTGACGTACGTAACCCGCAAGTTCCGTAAATAAAAAAAAAAAATAGAAATACATTTCCAAAACGTCAACAACAAATACAGTCTGAAAAATATTGATAAAAGGATACGCGTGAAATGGCTTTTGACGCACTGCGGATTAAAAGTATTGTGCACTGTGTCGTCTGTGAACACAATGTTGACGATGTCGTTGCCAATGTGACGTTTCCTCTCCAGCTGCAATAAATACAAAGTTAGTTATTTTTAATTCTATTTTCCATAAATAAATGCAAAAATATCTTTGAAAAGATTTAAATATCTTTAGGTGTGTGATATTAGTGACCGCCCTTTTTGTCGAAAGCTTGTGATTTCCATACATTTTATTTCTATTAGTTTGTCAATTCGAATGTCTAAATGCAACTTGTGTAGGCCCCCTGGTGACTGCTTCGTTGGTCTAGTGGTCGGTTGCTAGGCTACAAGTTCTGGGTTCGATTCCCGGGTCGAGTAGTGTTGTTGGGTTTTTCTGTGAAATTCCCAGTAGCAGCTCGGAGTGTGGATTTGTGCTCGATTTATAGCGATAGGCTCGCCCCCTATTACATGGGACCTAAACATACCGGCGAACTGTGCGTGTACACCTCTGCCTAACCCTTCGGGAAATACAGGCGTGATGGTATGTTTTACGATACTTACAAACTTTTAGTGGAAGAAAAATAACCTCAGGCGGGGTTCGAACCTAGTCCCTCAGGTTCAGGTCACTTTAGCCAACTCTCTCGGCAGCTTAGTTTGCTAAAGCTGCCAGAGATTGTATTTTTCTTCCACTAACAAGTTTATACCTTTTCAAATACAAAGTTGCTCAAAGTTCTGTAACAGCTGCATTGGATTGTTGCTGAGTTATGACTAAACAAAACGGTGGGATCAGACTTTACAATTTAGAATCGAGTTCCGGGATATTGGATTCGATTTGATGGCCCCTGTTTCTCTTTGTTGTTCTGACTTACAGTACCTACTTAATAATAGCTATAGTCCACGTAGAACTAGTTGGCCGCGCCTTAGGTAGGGACGGGGGTGAGGTGGCGGGTTACTGTGAACAAAAACAAGCGCCCCCGCCCCTGCGTCCCGCCGCTCACATACCTACCTAAGGCGCGGCCAACTAGTTCCGCGCAGACTATAAGCTAACTAGTGCTAGAAACAAAAGTTTTAAAAGGGATTTAGGGCGCACATTAAATTGTAAGATTTCCATACAAGATTGTTGATACCGATTTGATTTGGTTTCTCTCTTCTTCAGGCTAAAATATGCGACTTACGGCCGAAATTAATAACCTATCTGTAGATTGTTTTCCCTACTGGAGACAGAAATTTGACATTATTTCTATGGAGCTTTCTGTCAAATTTAGACAGCGCTTTGTTTCCTATTAAAAACAAGTAATAGATAACAATTTGGTTCGTGTAATACTTAGGTCAGATGTCTTTGAGTAGAATGTTAATCGAAAAATAAAAAATCTGAACTGAAGTGCCTCATTTGTGTAGTCGTCGCAAGCACGGCCACTGAGCGTGAGGACCTGGATTTAATTTCAGGCTGGACAAAATGCAATTGGCAACACCTACGAGTTTAGAATTGTGCCCAGTTACTGGCAATAGGCTCGCCCTATCTACTAACGAAGCGAACTTTGGGTTATGTTAGTACCTATACACTTGGAATACAGGCGTTAAGATATTATGTATCATCGATTTGAAGACTCATTGTAGTAAGTACCTACCTATAAATCATCATAACTTGTGATACCAAAGTTTGCTCATCCCGCCCTCCAAAAAAATTCCCTCAAAAATTTCGATAAGACATCACAGATCCAAAGTTTAATGGAGTAATTTAAGCAGGTTTTGTTATAAAGAACTTAATTTATTAAGTTCACAATGTCATTAAGTATTGGGAGCTCTTTATCTTATAAGGTAAATCATAAAGGTGACTTTGATATTTTAATATCCGTGGGTAATAGATTAAGGAAGAAAATTGTGTGGAAACATTGGTAGAAGTACTTAGTAGGTACTTATTAATACTTTTACTTAGTAGGTACTTATTAATACTAATTAAAATATTTTTAAGATAAATGCCGCATTAGTGGTCGTAAGCGCGACTGCTATGCTATAGGTCCCTGGTTAGATTCCAAGATCGAAGCAAAATTTTATTGGGTTTTTCTATGACATTGTCAGCACAACTCTTAGCAGCTTGGATAATTGGAGATTGTTTTTATGCTCGGTTGATGGCAATTGGCTCGACCCTGATCAAAATCGTAGAAAACATTGTTAGAGGGTACTTAAGTATAGAATAGAATAGAATATAATATTCTTTATTGCACACCAAAAACCAAGTAAGGAACAATCATAAAACTTATAAATGGTACCTACAATGGGCGGTCTTATCGCTAATATTGATACTGAGTTAAATTATTTGTAAGATAATATTATTAACCTTACCTGCTGCTTATTATCCTTGGAGAACGGTAACATCGTGGAGACGTGAAACATAATTTCGTGTCCTTGATGCATTGTGTAAATGGAATGGCTTCCAGTCATGTCACCTGTTACAAAGGACACAATAATTAAGATTGTCTGGATAAGAACGGAGACTGCATTCCTACAATTTGTGAACACTTTATGCTAAAAAGACATTTTGCGTACATAAAACATACAAGTTGTGGTTTTAACATAAAATAAGCGAGTAAACGCTCGAATAGGTACAAGAAAGTATAATAAATTGTTGTTTTTGACAAATGTGTTGTCTAATCGCGATAGTACTTCTTTGAAGCGTGGTAAGTACATGTAGCCCGGGGGTAAAAGACCTAAAAGAAAATAAAATCTCGCCTACCGCTTGTTTATTGCGTAATAACTCTTAACAAATTGAAATATGAATGTTACCTTTGACGTCCAGCCCTCCTCGAAAACGGTTCCAGCCTCGTAATCGAATTTTATCTCCCAAAAGTGAAATAAATCTGTCCCATTTCTCGTCGCCTTTCTCTGAAAGATTTCGACATTTAAATGTCCTATTTCAAAAATACGTTTTGCTTTTAATATTTTATTTTATATTTACCATTCGAGAGCATTTCGTCGTCAGTCTTTTGGCCAGGTTTCATTAGCATTACTCCTATCTTAAAATTTACAGAGCCCTCCTGTTCTTCAAGAAGCAGAACGTCTTTTTGTAATTCGGCACATGTTATCTGTATATGAAATGTTATTAGAATTAATTTAAATAAGAAAAAGGCTAAATGTACCTATAAAAGTTTAGTCTACATAAATAATTTACCTCTCGTGGGACCTTATCTACTCGTTCCATTGAAGGGAATTGTCCTAAAATCTGTTTGACTGTTGGTCTACTTGGCGCTTGCCCACCGCCGCTGGTCCAAGCACTTGGTGGCAGATATATCTTATGGGCACCCTATAAATGATGTTAAATGATATTTAATTCTGCAAAGCGATCTTTTAAAGGTAGGTAATACATGTTTTATAAGATATGTTTTTTTTATATTGCTGACGATCTCTGAAGAAACACGCCGAAATAAAAGTCCATTGAATAGAGAAAGAAGTTTTGCGTTGCCCATACCTTATTTAGCTGACTCTTCTCTTACATCACTCTTCGTGTTCGTGTAGCTCACCCATTATTTAGGTAGTTCAACGATGAATGAAACTTTGCATTACCTTCGATCTCTGTTTATTGCTCATTACATAGCTTTGAGCACTTTAGCAAATGTAGCTGGCTAGACTTCAGTTTTATTGCAGCCTTTGAAACTCAGAACAGAAGCGCTCGTAAACTATGTCAATTAGGTGTATAAGAAAGC
Organism: Acronicta psi; assembly: GCA_946251955.1. Classification (NCBI taxonomy): domain Eukaryota; kingdom Metazoa; phylum Arthropoda; class Insecta; order Lepidoptera; family Noctuidae; genus Acronicta; species Acronicta psi. The sequence goes on along the minus strand of OX276469.1, from coordinate 12,469,001 downwards.
TAAATCAATTTGCTAGATAATGAAATTGTGAAACAATCCACTATGAAGCTTTTTACGTCACGCGTTTCAGTAAATTATTTTGTCACGGCAACATTTTGAAAATATAACAGTTGTTCTGAATATATATATAGCCCTATTTTTCCAATTTTACTGTAGGGGCGATAAAGAATGTTATAAATCTTAAAGCTGACATGCGAAATAAAAGTGATTGAAATCTTGAAGGCTGCGTGCTATACTCGTAAGTAGCACTTCTCACCATTTTATTGAAGAGGATTGCTCGTAAAAGTCCCGCGCCACCTTCCTGCACCACACTTAGGAGGTACGGCTCCCGGGTACCATCCACTCCGATGTAGTTCTGATGCACTGTAAACATTTTATGATGTTAGAAGGTTAGGGGTTGCAGCTGGCAACTTGATGTATTTAGTACCAACGTACGTATGTACAGTCACGAGCAAAAACTAATCGTGCACGGGCAAACACTAAATTTTTTTCATGAAAGAACGATTGCAACTTTGAAATAACACCAATGTTACTATAGTATCGTTTCGTAAATACTGTGTTCCTAATATCACAAATATTCTATAAGTATTTTAGGAGAAAATCGCTCTTGCACTTTTGTTAGTATATACATGTTTTTGCTCGTACCTGTACCTACTTCGACTTAGGAATATATAAAAAAATAAATATTTTTACACAGCACAATCTAGTCCCAAACTAAGCAGAGTTTGTACTATGGGTACTAGACAATGGATATAATACTTATTTACTTTTTTTTTGTAAATACATACTTATAATACATAGGAAACACCCAGACAAACACAAACATTTATATTCAACACATAAATATTTGTGTCCTGTGGGAATCGAACCCACGACCTCGTGAATAGCAGTCCGGTACTCGAACCACTAGACCACAGACGTCGTCGTAAAAAGAATGATGGTTCTACCTCTTATTTTTTAATTAACAAAAGAAAATATAAAAGTTATTGTACTGCCAAAAGGTACCTACTACGTAAATAACAAGAAAATCAGCAAAAAAACACATTCAGCCGTTTTTCGTAGTTTACTTAAGACGATTATATCCCTTATTCATTACTGTTTTATTATCCTGTGTACCCGGGAGTTGAATTAAGTAGTGTAGTGACAACAGCTAGATAGGTAGGTACCTACTTTTTATCTCCGCTACGAACAAAACGAATGAAAACATATCTTTTTGTATTTTTTTAAGCATTTTCCATGCTAAGATTACAAGTTATTTTTAATGAATTCGGCCAGCCGATTTTTTCCTTCATTAAAAATAGAATGAAAACATGTTACAGGTTTTACTAAAAAAATGTTACCGATTACTAAAGTAAAAATTGCTGGTTGCCGGTGCAACTACAAACATTTCAAAACGTAAAAGTTAAAATTTCATGTACTTACCAATTTTAAAATTCCAGATACATCATGGTTTTTACCATGTTTATTACATGCTTCAATTTTTTAAAGATTTTAGTTTTAGAATGTGAAGTAGATACTTATTGTTGAAAATATCCATATGATTTTTAATTAATTGACAATTCCTAATAGATGAAATAGAAAGTTCAATAAAATAATATCGTTGCTAAGATATCTCAACAAAAGTTCATATCGAACGAACTTAAAGTACTTATTGAAAAGAATGCAATAACTTGCAGCCTTTATGCTGCAGGCAGCTTATACCAATACATCGCATATTGTCGTTTATTTCGAATTTAAGAAACTAGCTACACTTTGATTATCATTAAACAATTTTTTTTAATGAGTAAATGCAATGTTTTTGACCAAATTATAAGTTTCAATTTATTTAGCACGTTTGTTTTTGAACGAACTGTGTATTGTCTATGTCTATAATTTTTTTGAATCTGAAAATGCGTATTAGGGATTGGTGTCCGGAGTTAAAAACTGACTATTTTTTATATCTAGGGAGACACGTACAAGAGGCTAAGTGTAGAAAACACTCAGCAAAACGATATTCATGGTACGTTAGGTACTCTACGCAAATGATCATACATCGCATTTTGAAAAAAATACAATAAGGTACTTATTGCCGAATTCCGATCAGCAATTGCCTCGCAGATTGAAGGACCTCCACAAACGATATCATTTTATGCCGATTGGCCCAAAGATGAATAGGTACCTAATCCGCAAATTGTTGCCAATTAAGCTTTGTTGCTATTCGAGGAAATTCGTGTGTGATTATCCTACTGATTATTAGGGGTTCAAGTAGGTTCATACTTTAGTAGTCGATGTTATTATTACGTAACCAATCATTATTGATAACAGAAATCAAATTCGGAAAATAAAAATTGTATTTCGTTCACGATAAGTGCAATAATACAATTAGGGTTTAAAAGGCAATGTAGGCCTAAATAGATGACCCTTTTAGCTCTTACACTTACTGTAACACAAATAAAAAAAACCTACATTAATAATTAAGATCTGATTCTAATTCAAAATATGAATTGATTCCAGTATTAAAAAAGCTCAAGCTATTTTGAATATTGAAGAGCTTAAGTGATTTTAGTATTTAACAGCTAAAGCGTTTTTGTATAGAAAAGCTCAAGCTATTTTTAGTAGATATTTAAAAGCTCAAGATGTTTTAGTAATAAGAAACTCAAGCTTTTTTTAGTATTCAAAAGCTCAATGTATATTTTTTATCGTAAATGGACTAATGAATTTGATAACTGATACCTAGGTACTAGTAAGTACAGTTCGCGCCAAACTTATTGTCCGGGTTGAAGTTGGCACGAACTTTAACCCGGCCGTAAAAATCGGAGAAAGAAAAGTAGTGGATATAAATGATTTATAACAACAGCCTACGACTTGAGCTTTCGTTTTTATTTATTACATTCTAATATTTTTCTTTCTTTAATTTTTACGGCCGGGTTAAAGTTAGCTCGTGCCAACTTCAACCCGGACAATAAGTTTGCCGAGAACTGTATATACTTTTTTGTAGGTAATTACGTAAATTTGACTACCTACAAAATAGTAGAACATGACACTTGCGTAAGCCTTGTTCCAGTTCAGAGGATATCTGTCGTTGACACAGGCCCGATGACATTTTTATTTTGTTGTGCAAAACTCATTTTCCTTTGGATGTATATTAATATACGCTTCAAGGAATTTAATAACTGCTACATGAAACTCGTGACTCTCGTGTTATCTATCAATAGGTACTAAAATAGCATCGACGTGTGTATCAATACAGTATAAATAAAATAATTTATTTAGGCCTTGTAACCTTAGGCATTATAGTACTTATATATTAGTACATGGAACGTGTTTTTTTAACTAGATACTATGATTTTCCTGTTTATTCTATAAAATACGCAAAAATAGAAAAATATTGCTAAAACATTGATATTAATCTTAGTTATAAGTAAGTATCTACCTTATTACATCTATACTAATATTATAAAGAGGTAAGATTTGATTGTTTGTTTGTTAGTATTGAATAGGCTCCGAAACTACTGGACCGATTTGAAAAATTCTTTCAGTGTTAGACAGCCCATTTATTGAGGAAGGCTATAGGCTATATATCATCACGCTGCGACTAATAGGAGCGGAGTAGTAATGACAAATGTTGCAAACACGGGGAAAAAATTATAACACAACGCGGGCGAAGCCGCTGGCGGGAAGCAAGTATATAATACAGCTAAGTACAATTAATTACATTCATTAGAGCGAAGTACAGAAATTAGTAGATTCACTGACTCGCCCAAACCGAATTGGTTTCTGTGAATATGGAAATGCTTAATTTAGCCTTACATATTACGTAAGTTGTATTGATTGCCCAACAGCATTGGCAATCGGGTTCTATTCTAAGTTACCTAAAGTTACTTGGTAGGGAAGGAAGATTTCTTGGGCTTTACCGAATCTCAACGCATACCTACGTACCTACCTACTGTTTTTTTTCTATCTGGTTCTATATTCATTATTGTTATATAATATGTCTACCCAGTATCTAACTACAATTCGCACCAAAGTTATTGACCGTCTTGAAAGAAAAATATTATAATAAAAAAGAAAGCTCAAGCTCAAATAGTCGTAGGCTGTCGTTTTAAATCATTTTCCTAATCCAATATTTTTCTTTCTCCGATTTTTATGGCCAGGTTAAAGTTAGCTCGTGCCAACTTCAAGCCGTACAATAAGTTTGGCGAGAACTGTAGGTACCTGGTAACTAGAGACAAATAATTATAGCGTTAGTATAGTTATAATAAAATTATAAGTCGTTCGTCTCAATTACCTCATTTTTTTATTGCTCCGCCAGTTACATAATATTAGTTTGCTTTGTATAATTTTTGCATGCTGTGCTGTGGTCTCTCATAATTGAAGGAGTACACTGGCTATATAATGTATGTGACTTATTAGCAATATGTTTTTGTGTATATCCTTTGCCAGAGATCCTTAAGTAAATAAATAAATAAAAACGTTTTTCAATATCGACTGTATTTTAAATCCACAGTGAAGGTAGTATGATCGTTACAGCAATAAATGAAGCGATTTATTGAAGTAATGTATCGATGGGTTTCCGGTCGGACATTGATTGAGCCACTACCATTACACACACTGAAGTGGTAATAGTAATTTTTCAAGTCGAAATTCAGAGGTATTTTGTGGAAAAATGTTCGGGATCTTTAGGTAGAGAAACTAGGAAAAAAAACTTATCTAGATCGACGGTCTATTCCTGAATTCTACAGTTATCAAACAGAAAGAAAAATCAAAAATGTTGAAAACCCCCGACATGAAATATAATTTGCCATTTTGTGGTGGCGGCCATCTTGGACCGATTTTCATCAAACATAGCTAAGAACACTCCCGACTAATTCACCTTTCAAATAAAAAAAAAAACAAAATCAAAATCGGTTCATCCGGGGCGCTACGATGCCACAGACACACACACACACACACATACACGTCAAACTTATAACACCCCATCATTTTTGGGTCGGGGGTTAAAAAATTTGGGAAAATCAGGGAATTTCTTTTTTCTGAAATGCAGAAAGTATTTCTGCTAAAGTAAAACGTATTAAAAGCTCTATGTTGTAACAGTTTCTTCAGTGAACATTTCAGTAGCAAATTACTATAATGATATTCATTTTCAGTTAATCCCAGAATCTGCGAGCCTGCCGAAACATAATAGTAAACTGTAATAAATTTAATAATGTCCTACAACAAAAGGCCTTGTCACAAACATCTGTTGGAAACAGCTTGCTATTGTTGAACATGACAGAATTCATTTTAAGTGATGTTATCGCGCCTGTATTCCACGAAGGGGTAGGCAGAGGTGTACTAATGTACCTACACCATGTAATAGGAGGGCGAGCTTATTGCAATTCACCGGACAACATCAAAAACTCCGACTCCAGACTCCAAGCTGTTACTGAGTATTTCGTAGAAAAACCTAATAACACTACTCGGCCTGGGAATCGAACCCAGGACCCCTAGGCAACCCTATTAAGTATATATACTTAATAGGGTTGCCCCCTATTAAGTTGGTTTAATAAGTACAAATTATTATTTTTCATTAGGAACTTGCTTCATTGGGACTTGACTATCTTAGTTGCTCTAAGCGCGACTGCTACGCTAGAGGTCCTGGGTTCGATTCCCAGGCCGAGTAGTGTTATTCGGTTTTTCTACGAAATACTCAGTAACAGCTTGGAGTCTGGAGTCGGAGTTTTTGACCTAAACATGCCGGCGACTCTGCCTTATCCTTCGGGGATTACGGGTGTGATGATATGTTATATCCTAGTAAATCGTCTTGCTGAAGCTCCAGGAGTGAACTTTTAGCTATTCTCCCTAAAGAAATATCCCAAGTGGTTATAAAAAAGTTCATCTCAAACGTTGAACTTAACATCTACAGTCTTGTCTCAGGTCCGTAGTAAGTAGGTAAGTTTGTAAAAGACTTCAAACGTGAAGTTTTACTGTAAGTATTATGTTGTAAAGATATTGCAGACGCAGCTCCCTTAAGGATCATGATTTTCCAAGTATTTAAACAAATATTTACTATCATACATACGTCACTCCTATAGATACCTATATACAAGGTGGAAGGGACATCGACGCACAAACGTCGTGACAAGGTGTCACTCAAGGTCAAAAATAAAATGACCTAGGTCATTCATGTAGAAAATGATCGGTTATTACAGATATTGACAGTTTTGAGCGCGCAGTGTATTGCTAAAAACGCGATTATAAAGCTCCGCGGTAAATGTTATCGCGCGCGCGATCCGAATGAAATGTAGTAATGTCTTTTTAATTATAAATCTAATTTGGGTAGATAGAAATAATGGTTTTTTACACGTTCAAGTGAAAACACTGCAGAAAAAATTTCAAAATTGATGAAAAAGTTACGGACTCATGGTATTCGGATGTGCGTCGATGTCCCTTCCACCTTGTATGTATAAGCAGAAGTGTATCTACTGATGTATACACCCATAGATTGCCGATTTAATTATACGCTTTATATGTATACCAGCTTTTGACTTTTTCGCGGCTTTGTCTGTGTGGAACTTTGAACCCGTTTTCCGTAGGAACTTTAAATTTTTCAGGATTAAAATATCTAGCCCTGTCCCTGCCCTTGTCTAATAAAAGCCTAAGTCCTTGATGGCTTATCCAAGGTATAAGCCATCAACATTTAAATTTTCAGCCAAATTGGTTGAGCCGTTTTGTCGTGAAAGAGCAACAAACATACATACTTTCGCCTTTTAGTAAGATTTTATAGTTAAACGAAATGCAATTTGTGTATCATCATCATATCATCAGGCAATATATACTTATACTAGCTTACGCCCGCAACTTCGTCCGCGTAGAAGTCGAAAATGGTTCTAATAGGATTTCAAATTGTTTTTTTACGTTATTAATTTTGATAAAATATAAATATGAAAATGTTTGAATACTTATATAACCTATTTTACCCTTAGAAATCCCCCGACATGAAATGGAATTTGCGATTTTGTGGTGGCAGCCATCTTGGGTTTGAAATTTATCATAGTGTATAGTATTCTCCTAGTGAAGCCCTTTCATTTGATACCCATATTGAGGGAGTTGTGAAAAAATATGTAATTCGCTATTTTATGGCGGCGGCCATCTTGGACCGATTTTCATCAAACATAGTTAAGAACACTCTCGACTAATTCACCTTTCAAATAAAAAAAAAACAAAATCAAAATCGGTTCATCCATTCGGGAGCTACGATGCCACAGACAGAGACAGACACACACACACGCACAGACACGTCAAACTTATAACACCCCGTCGTTTTTGCATCGGGGGTTAAAAATATAACAATCTTTATTATGTTGTAGGGATTGAAAGGTTAAGAAAGCATGAAAATAAAATAAAAATTTGATACATTATATATTTTATGAACATTAAGCTCGGTCTTTGATCTGGTGTAAGTTACATGGGGTTATTATCTATTATCTTTTTACAACGAAATAGAAATACTACACTGCCACAGTATTTCTTTGTAACAATATTTTTTTGTTTTTTCTTCGGATGCTAGAATCAACAGGCTACTCTGTGCGTTTACTCTGGAGCATGCCACATACTCTGCCCGCGGGAGAAGAAGCTTTCCCTCAAATCGACTCCCACTACCAAGAGTTTGACCTTCAGCTTTGTTTATGGTCATTGTAAAGCAGACTTTGATGAGAATCTGCACTCTCTTGAATTTAAATCCTAGGGATAAATACATACTCTCCTCCAGAACAACTGGTCAGTATAGTTGACTCGATTACATTGCGATGCATGTTTTCACTTGAAATCTGGTGCCATTGCATAATATTGGTGGATTTATATTCCGCAACAACATAATTGGGGCGCCAAATCTCAATTTTAATGTGTTCCACCATTTCCTATTTTAAGGAACGGGCCTGAGAACCACAAATGAGACCACTTCACGCGCTTTTCTTCTGAGCTCTACTGGTAAAGTCTGTTGGAAATCGCGTGCTGACATTACAGTAATCCCCTTTATAAGCCATAGTACTCACAGCCCAAACTTCGGCCATAGTAGTTTGTTTGGGTATATTGCAGAGTGGGGTTTCAGTTTGTATCAAATCGAGAAGAACTTGAACGCAGTTTATCAGTGCAGTTTTACCACCTTCCATCAGCGTGGCAGCAATTCGGGACGATGCGACCGATATTAAACTTAATAAAAGTCTTGCCTGTTACACCAGGAGCACTCAAAAAAAGATATCACTACGTATTATTATACTGGAATTTATTAAACCTTTGTTTATTGAATAAAGAGCCTTCACTACTTGACATTATTTACTGCTGAGGAATTGACATTTCATGTGTCAAAAATTTTATTTTAATCTAATTTAAATAAAAAACACTAAGGAGTATTGATATCAACTTGGAAATAAAATAACTTTCTACCCCCTTTTTAACCCAGTTAGGGGATGAATTTCAATAAAATACGAAACACATCTTCCATCAATTCTGTTAAAGAATGTTTATGCAAAATTTGAAGTATATTGGACCAAGGAATCACGTTGTCCCATACAAACTTTGCCCCCCTTTTTCACCCCCTTAGGGGTGGAATTTCGGAAAATCCTTTCTTATCGGATGCCTACGTCATACAAAGAACACACCCTCTAAGTTTCAGGTCTCTACGATTAGCGGTTTAGGCTGTGCGTTGATCCGTCAGTGAGTCAGTCATTCAGGACAAAGCATTTTATATGTATAGATTATAAAGAGGAAAGATTTAATTGTTCGTTTGTTTGTATTGAATAGGTTCAGAAACTACTGGACCGATATTTATATTTATATTATTTTCAATTATTTCAATGTTAGATAGCCTATTTATTGGGAAAGGCTATAGGTTATATACCATCACGCTACGACTAATAGGAGCGGAGTAGCAATGAAAAATGTTGCAAAAACGGGGGAAAAATTTATAAGACCACGCGGGCGAATCCGCTGTAGACTATATGTATAATGGGACCTAAAACTATACTAGTGAATAGTGGAGTACATTGGTACACCGTTGGCTTACCGTCCGCGGATACAATAGTGATCGTATCCTAATTATGTTATATACGAAAATTTCCTCCTTCCCAAGTTTCGAGCTGTTCTTCGGGTCAATTTACTTAGCGTCAAATTAATTTGAGCCTCGGTGTCACCCAGTGTGTTGTCTCCCATTCATTTGTTCAAATTCAAACTAGTTAGGTAGTTAGTTTATGTAGATTTCGACAACGCAAATTGGTATGAATCAAAGTTGTGAAGCGTACCGATGTGAATAGTGTATATGAATTAGTGCATAAATTTTTGATTGGATTGACACGCGTCGACTACGGCCGTTTGATTTACAAAATTAGAAATATAGATACTCGCTGCCGCTAGCTGACCGGGCAGACGTTTCCTGCCCGACCGAGATCCTAGAGCTAGAAGCCTAGATCTTGATCGCAGGGTCTATTTAAACACACACATTTATAAAAAATATACAAGGCGGAAGGGACATCAACGCACAAACGTCGTGACAAGGTTTCACTCAAGGTCAAAAATAAAGTGACCTAGGTCATTCATGTAGAAAATGATCGGTTATTACAGATATTCACATTGGCTTGCCCGTAAGTAAATTCCCTACTTTTTCGTGTTTCATATCTTCGTCTGTGACGGTTTGCATAATATGTGATATAACTTCGAATAGCACCCTGATAAATCAATTTACGTAACATAATTCAATGTATAATTGAATAAAACATAAGAAACTATCTCGTAATAGATTAATAATATCTACAAATAACGTCGCTCACCTAAGGTAAGACAAATAAATGTCTAGATAGATAATTGTTTCATTGTTTGTCTAGATAGACGCAAACAAGGCGTGTGGATATGGAATATGATTTACAAATATGTTTTGGTAACATGCTTGGGCTTGCTACGGAATATACCATTAAATTTCTGGAATAATTCTGACGATAATATTTTACCTGCGCAATTTTAAGAATAAACAGGCCCTTAAAATTCTGACCTTTAAGTAACTGTTAACTGCCGAAAAAAATCAAAAATGGAACAAAATTTGTATGAAATTATCTGCCAGCTAATTTAACAGGAACTTATCAGTAAGCTGTGAAACAGGCCCTAAGTACCTGTTACACCACACCACCTCCTAGTAACTTCGTGTTAAATTTACTTGGCAGATAAATTCATGCAAATTTTGTTCCATTTTTTAATTTATCTGGGTGTTAGCGGAGGCGAAACGTGCCCTTAGAATTCTTAAATTTAACAAAAGCTTATGCTATCATTGCTTGTAACATCTACATAATAGGAACAAATATAAATATATGTAAGTATTATAGAAAATGTCGTAATAAAATTCTAGTTTAGTTAAAATTGTGATAAGATGGCGGTTTTAATTTTTATTAATTGTTAAGTGCCTATTTCATTTTATTTAATAACTATTAAAACTTTACGAAAATTACAATAATGTCAAGAGGAAAAGGACAAATTAATGGATAGGTACTTACTTTTTCCAAGAAAATACTTGAAGTACCATCGTGTTTGAAACTCGGGGTTTTCAAGTACAGGCGCGCTCGGAGGTCCGAATAGCTGTGGAAATATGAAAATAATTTTAAAGGTATGACTTATTATTATTACTAGCTGTTGCCCGCGTTTTTACTCGCACTTTAAAGGACTTTGCGAGACATAAGGCCCTTTTCCTTGCGAGATACCACGTGAAAATAAACCATTTATTAATTATTTTCCGTTTTTAAATTTATCCGGCAGTTCATTAACCAATACATTTGCACACTGTTAAATTGCCTGACTTCTTTTCATTGGCCCCAAAAATCTAATCACTGCCTATTGGAGTGTGTTTTACGTTGTCGTTGGTTATAAGATAGGTAAGTCTATTTTCAGCAAAATGAAAACGCAGTATCTTAGCTAAAAATGGCGGAAAGCTCTGTAAGATAAAATAAATTGGTCTTCGGTCAGTCTACGGCTAAAGTATCTATAACGTACGTGGATCGATCTATCATTTTTAATTCATCGAGAACCTACTGTGTGGTTTCAAGAGGTTAGGACAATTTATGTATGTATTTATACTATGCTATGCTATGAAAATTAATTAAGTAGGCGTTGGTAGGTATTGTTGACGTCCTCAATATCTTACCTAATTCTTAAAATTCCATCATGTTCCAACCAATATGAAACCTTTTCACAGAAGCGAATAAAGGCCGGTATTTTAATTAAAAACCAACCTAAACTGAACGGACAAATATGCGACTCTGTAGAAATCAGTTTTCAATGTTGACGCGAACTAAACTACGTTACTGACAGGTTAATAGAAATAAAAAATACTATACAATTCAATATTTCTATTTAAAAAAATCTGAATAGTAGAAGGCCTTATTGAATATTTTTGTCGTTTCACAGCAACAACAAACTCAGCTTTTGAGTTGGGGTGAGGAGGGTTCACGAAGTCTAGGCTTAGTCAAGACATAACAGGCTCCAAAATGAGCTAAATAACCCAGCTAGGATTAGTCGTAATGTGTGTGTATTGTGCTAGAAACTCAAAGTATTTTTTTCTATCTGTAAGTAAAATTTTCTTTGCTTCCACTCACAGTATTTTGTTGCAGACCTAACCAAGCCTAACCAATAAAATGATGACTTCAAAATATACATATCAATAAAAGTTAGCCTGATAGAATATTATACTGCAATCGATAATAATAAAATAAAATAATCTTCGGTAATCTTCGGCAGACGCCTGTAAGTCATAAAAAGGTGTCGTTTAAACCAACTGCGTTAAACGTCGTAAAGTTTTATTCCAAAATTTAAATGACTGTGGCTCCTAAACTTAGTACAGAATTTATCACTGAAACATCTGTCGACTTTCATTTTTGCAAAAGTCTAAAGGCTCTAGTTTGATCGAAGTTTTGTAACTGTAATTTGTACACATTACGATGAAAATATTTTTCATTTTAACATTTGTGAGTCTCGCTCTGTCTACATTATACTTAGTAAACTTTGAATTGAACAACTATTCATTTTTACGTACGAGCAAGAGTAATATAAGCAGAATACTGGTTATAGTCAGACATGTGGTTTAAAAAGAGAGTTACAGAGAGAGAAAGTATACTTAAATATTTATTTAGTTTAGATAAAATTACAGACTAATAACAAAGGTAAAAAACTATTTATATTTAACATAGGCCTTGTATAAAAATTAATAGGGAGAGAGGGGTTATACCCGACTGCTTCTTACATCAAAAGGAGTGTATCTGATTCTTAATCTGGTGACTGACCGATAACATTTGAACATAACATGTTACAAAGCGAACATTCAGAACAATATCGCTTGCCGGTCGCGATTGTTACGAAACACTTTCGTTACAAAAAGTTCATGTGTGTCGCCAACCTAGTGAAACAGTAGGTATTTTAAATATACAGTCACGGGTTATATACCTTACTCAAATTTCAGAACGTACGAGCTTGAACTTGCCCGGGTATCTGGCAAGTGAACTGTATTTATGTTCTTTTTTTGAGAAATAAATGTCTCTAAACCTAAAATATCATTAACTAGATGATAACACAATTACTATAGCAACAGAGCACGATTCAAATAAATATAAGACGGAGCCATGAAATTAAATCGATAACTGGCCTGAAGGGGCTTGAAACATTTCTTGTGGACTTTCCAACGGATAGGGATAAAAATGTTGATGAAATTCTTACCTCATCCTTCTCCCCGAGTGAGTTGCCGTTCTCGAGCCGATAGCGTCGCGCCACTGCGTCCAGTGCCCCTGGGTCACCCGATGCGGACAGCTGTAGAACAAACATTTAGATTCAATACCCATATGATGTCCCCTTTTAATTGCAAAAATTACAAGCTTATGAAAAGAAGTTCTTGTTTTTATTTCTTATTTGTCTGCCTAGGTATCGCAAATGTGCTGAACGACACCACAGTACCGATTGGATTTGATTCCCAATGAAATATTTTTTTAGTATCAAGAATAAAGTTGCTTATTTTAGATTTTTATTCATTCACTACGAGCGATTTCCATGACACAAATTGCTTTGATTGAAAATTTGAAAGATCAAATTATAAAATTCTGTAAATATTAGTGGCCAGTGTTTAGCTTTTAATGGATTTTTTTTCAACTTATCAATGAAAAAATCATAAATATCCTAAGTACCTTATGAAATGGTTTTAAAAATTAACCAATCACCATAATTTTATTAGCTTAAGAAAAATCATTAAAAAACTTCATGCGCCGTACACATGCCTGTTCAGGTAACACCCCCATTTAAAAATATGAATAATTTACCAACTTTACTTTGTATGGATTCTATCTTAGAACAACATCAAGTACAAAATATTATAAATATAATGTTATGAGGAAAATTAATATTTTCAAACAAAATTTTCCTCCTTATTTCGTTACTTGATCCCTGAGACGCCGAAGTTTTCAATTGCATGATAAAAATGAAAAGCTCAATCATGCGGATAAAGACTTAGCAAGTTTCATAATGTATATATTAGAATCTATATGAAATGTCAGAGAAACGCACAATTGTACTCGCAATACTCGAAAACTAGTTGGTCTATTGACTTTAATTTTACGAACTTTTCGATAAAATATTGTATTTGAATATCAGCGTGTTTTTATAGAAAGGAAAACGATATAAAGGTACCTAATGAAGATAAATGAGGCGCTGCGAAGCGTGGACGGGTTAAGCTCTTATGTTTATATTATATGGGTTCGAGATGTAGTACTCCTATATATGTATAGTAAACAGGTACGCATTTAAGTACTTTGCTTGATGATGGTAGTTGGAGTAATAACAGTCTGGAGAGCAATGACAAGCAGAAGTGTGGGGCGGTGTGAGGAGTGAGATGGGTGGTTTTTTTATTCAGTTTGTATAAGGTTTCTATAAGGTTGTCTGGTAGAGAATGCCTAAGGCATTAAGCCCGCCTTTGTATATTAAGAACAAAATAAATAAATAAGATTATAGATAGGTTATAAGATTGTCTAACAATTTGAGATTGAAACGAAACCAAACAAAAGTAAAAGGAAGAAAAGGCTGGATTTTTGTCGGTAATTGTACTATTTTTCTTGGCGTCTACAAGTAAGTAACTTTCAACAAAATTGATAGCTTTGCGGAATAGAAGCTGTATTAAATTATCGGCATGTGGCTGATATCAAATTATTTTATTATTGATATTATACTACAATAGCTGGGTATCGCGGTGTTACATGCTTTTATTTACTATCAATATCTTGAAATTTTTTGAAATATTATATGGAAACAATCTGCCAAGTTCCAAGTTCCTAAGATCGAAGATTTCTTGATTAATCAGTGAGTGAGTGGTATTGTGCTTTTATGTAAGTAAAGACAAAACATAAATACTGCTTCGTTGGTCTAGTGGTCCCAAGCACAACTGCTATTGTCTTGGGTTGAATTCCCGTGTCGAGCAATATCGTTGGGTTTTGCTGTGAAATTCCCAGTATCCGAAGTCTGGATTTGTGCCCGGTTGATAGCAAAAGGCTCGCCCCCTATTACATGGGACCATACCTGCGACCGCGGGTGTACATTATTAGAAATCTGCCTACCCCTTTGAGAAAGACAGGGGTGATGGTACGTTATATTAGATTTAATTATTTCATGCGGAATTACAAATTGTTCGTAATGCGACAAAACAAATTCAGCATGCATTAAATGATAAATGTTCAACATGTTCAAAAGTATTAAAGTAGTGAGAAATACTTACCGGCCCGTGTGCGTGCTATATACGATGTAAGCTGTTATTAATGACTGGTTCCCCATACGCCGTCAATCACCCCAGCACGAAACAGCCATTATTAAATTACGTTTTTGATTCTGCTTTTGACTTAGTAAGGCTATAGGGTATTCTAGATATGTTGCCTGATAAGCAGTGATAACCTAGGGTTATGACCACTGGACTGCCAAGGCAAAGGTATCGTGTTGGAATCCAAGGCACGCACCTCTGACTTTTCGAAATCATAAGCGCGATTATCTCCGGCGAAGGAAAACATCGTGAGGAAACATGCATTACAGGATTACAGGATTTAAGCTAGCAATGACCCTTCTAACTTTGTCACAATCTAGATAATAAATCTGTCTGTCTGTCTGACTGTCTATAGCAGATACGAATGGTCGTTTCTTGATTGACATCGGCAGGCCCAATTTCACTAAGCTTTAACTAAATCTTGCGAAATAACTTCTTGTCTGCATTTGACATTTTAAGACAGACGGATTATCTAGTTTGAGGGCAGTCGAACCCACGGGCAAACTCACTATGCGCAAGAAGAAGAAGAAATGAGGCTACACAGTAAATTAATCATGACTAATAAGAAATTGGGGGTCTAGTTGAGATTAATTAACCGCATATTATAAAAACGCAAATCAAATGAAACCAATTAATAATAAACGATCTCTTCAAAGGTTATTCAATTTATTGGAAAATTCTCATTCTTATGAATATTTGATTACGTTTCCAAAGGCAACGCCAATGAGATGCGAATATATTATCTCGGTATATTACATGTCATTATTCTGTAATAAAAAGAATCATTATAAGTGAAGATACCCGAAAAATGTAAAGGAATAAATATTGTTACGTTACATGGTACATTAAACATAATTTTATGCGAACAGAATTTATTTACGAGTAATTGAACATGTTTCAAATTGTTCAACAAACAAATTATGCTTGAAATGATACATTACACATACCTACATTTTTATGTTTTCCAAGTAGGTTGATAATATATGTTAAAACACTTAGAGAAGTAAATAAGTAGTTAAAGGTAGGTAGTATACCACTTATTTAGGTACTTTACCTTTTAAAGTCACAAGTAACTTTGAGGTATTAAAATCTCAAAATGCCGCTTTAATGAGCAATCTTTTCCTGACTTCAGTCGATACTACTTCTTTTGATTCCTGAACGAATCAAATATTTGTATGGCCTATCCCTAAGTTATGATTAGGCATGTCAGAATTTGTAAACAGACCCATGATACAGAAGAAAATCCTAAACAGGACAGGCAAAATTGGTTTATTCTAATTTCGAATAATGGCAATAGGTTTGTCCCTTATTACATGGGACCTAAAAACAAAACGTGTTTTGGTTTAAAAGTTATATTATGAAGAGAAAATCTTTGAATAGTCTTCCGTATGCCTTTTGCGTTTGTATTAATAAAAAACGAATATATCAAGCTGTGTACCATAGAAAGTAAAGCCTCGCATAAAGACGACGGTATAATGCCATAACTGCCGTAACGAATGGCCCTAGGGGCGTCGGTGATCGCGTTTGATATATCGCACTATGGTTTATTATCCCTTAGCTGAGTCTACGATACCCTAGAGGTTAGATACGAAGAGGTGATAATGGCATCTAAAAGGAAATAACGGAGTACAAATCTTAAATGATCAATGAAAATTGTTGAAAGATTTTCATTATATTTTTCTAACCTAACTCTTTGGGGAATTCAGGCATCAGGTACATGACGTGATACCTGAACTCAGGGGAATTCAGGCATCAGGTACATGACCTGATGCCTGAACTCCCCAAAGAGTTAGGTAGAAGGATACTTATATACGCCCTCGGTTCGCCGGTATATTTGGGTCCCATGTAATAAGGAGTGTTTCTTAAAAATAAAAAAAAAGTAGTAAGTAAAAGTATGTATTTACAAAAAAAAAGTATTTAAGTATTATATCCATTGTCTAGTACCCATAGTACAAGCTCTGCTTAGTTTGGGACTAGATGGTGCTGTGTAAAATGTCCAAGGATATTTATATTTATTATATTTATAGTTTATAGTTTATAGTGAGCCTATTTCCATGAATCGAGCACTGCTCTAGAGAATGTTAAATTAAGCCTACTTTCAATAACAATACTCGACCCAGGAATCGAAATTAGGACCTCTAGCGTAGCCACCAACGTGGCAAGTTAAAGTTGTTAATAACGATGAGTTCAATGACCCCATAAATTATTTACGGAAACTAAAAAACAGGAGTGTATTACGTACTATTTAATGTCAGTTAACCACCCAGCAGATCTGACTTTAAACAGTACGTAAACTGGTTAGCACAACGCTTAAAAACCAATAGCTATAAACAAAAAATACGTCATAACGCACACGCGCCGTTTTCGCGTATAATGTTCATCATGAATGTGCATCGATACGATAATGGCGAGTTTGACAGACGATATGCGCGCGAACGTGTCGGGAAACGCGTTAACGAAATTGTTTATGATCACGTTTTGGTTATCGGTTCATTTTACACTGCTTTGAGCATTTGTTTACGGGAATGTCAGTTTCTATTTATGAGTATCGAATGAATTGATTGCCTGGTATACTGTTGAAAAAAAAAGTCTATATTAAAAATGATCTAAAAATAATTTACTACTAGCTGTTGCAAGCGGCTTCACTCGCATCTCAAAATACTTTTTTATGTCCTATGTAGTTCCGATGTATGGCATAATACTGTAAAGTTTCATCAAAATCAGTTCAGTAGTTTTTATGTGAAAGTGTTAACAAACATCCATACATCCATCCTCAGTGGGATAGGATTTAACTACTAACAAACTACAAAAGCAAAATGCCACTAATTCTCAAAAACTATTAAACTATAAACTTGAAATTTCGTGTATGAAAATTGAAATATGTAAATGTATTTTGCTTACAAAATGTTGACATTTACTAAAAAGGATTTTGGGAAATCGTCACGGGATTCGGAATCTCTAGACAAACGCAACACGGACAAAGCTAGTAATAGATAAAAAGGCTAAACGTGATACATCCCACGCACCTTTAAGTAAGGTTTGTCCAAGCGGCATTACGAATTGCTAACAGTATTTTTTATATTTTATTTAACATATTTTCCCGCACCTACCGCGGGATTTCCGTGAAGCCTATTATATTTTTTCGTGCAAAATCCATCAAATGGGCTTTTCGATACTCCTCTTGAAAAACTGGGGCGCAACGGACGGCCTAAATATAAGGGTCAGTTCATATTGCAAAGTCACGCGGCTTCGCGGAAAGGGCGTGACGTAAGTGAGGAATACAATGTATGCACGATACATGGGCCTGTTATGGAACAAGGTATCTTTAAACAGCTAGTATTACCTACGCGCTAGGGTTGAGAGTGTTGAGACATTAGAAAATAAAACCTCTTTTGATGCTTCATATTTATAGTTCTGTAATATCTGTCAGCGCGCCGTAGGTACCAAAATATTGTTTATTGCATCTTTAATTAGCACTTCTTCAACTTTTACCATACAAAAATACCTAAGTAAGCCTTACTGCTATGCTCGAGGTCTTGGGTTCGATACCCAGGCTAAGCAAATTTTTATATTGGGTTCTTCTATAAAATTCTCGAAGTTTGGATTTGGGGCCGGTACCTAAACATTTAAACACGACGAATTGTGGGTTCCTCTGCGAAACCCTTCGGCGAACACAGGCGTGATGGTATGTTATGTTAGGTAACATTATTAATTAGGTATGTATTTGAGTAAATTAATTTCGTAAAAAAATATATTTTCTCAAATACATACCTATTATAATACATTGAATATTCAAAGACAACATTTTAACAGTCTATGCAGAATATATCATTTGATTCGTAAGCCGTATCTGACATAACATAAAAAATAGGCCTCCGCATCGAATGCTGCAGGCCGTATTACATAACTTCTCTGTTACATAAGGATCTCAATTTTGCCCCGGAAATGTATCAGTAATAAATATTTCGTATTCCGAATTGGGAAGAAATTTTGTTTCTAGGGTTGTGTGGCTTCGTGATAGCTGTGTTCGATTCTTAATATTCGTAGTAGGACCCCGTATGACTGATTGTACACTGGGTTATAAAAGGTTATTTGAATTTAACCTTGGATGGATGGATGCATGGATGTTTCTTACTCTTTCACGCAAAAACTACTGAACGGATCTGGATGAAATTTGGCACAGAGATAGATTTTAGTCTGGAATAGCACATAGGCTACTTTTTATCCTGGTAGAATGTATGGTTCCCGTGGGATAGACTTGTTTGAAGAAGATGATCATAGACAATTACGTCGTTAACATAGAATAATTTAAAAGATATATCTAGACAACGCGGGCGAAGCCGCTGGCGGAAAGCTAGTTAAACTATAATTTCCAGTATAAGCTGACCTCTGATTGTTAAGGCTTTCCTTACAATGAGAGGGTTAGCTTACATTGGAAATGTATAATAGTCTAGTCTACGCAGCGTAGCTAGAGTTACAAAACTTGATTGCATTTACAGTTTGAAAGTTTATTTTCTAATTTGAAAATCAGACTCCGAAGTTCCGCACAGCGGTAAACGCCGTAATTAATCCTTTGGTAAAGTTTGAACTTCACCTAACGGCTTATTGTTAGTCTAGTGGTCGTAAGCTAGACTTTTGGTCTGCTTTCCTCGAGATCTTGGGTTTGATTTTCAGGTCGGGCAGTATTATTGGATTTTTATATAACATTCTCAGAAGCAGCTAGTTTAGATTTCTGCCAATAGGTGATAAATGATATTTATTTATGTAAATAGATCTTTTAAAGACACTTTTACAAGTCAAGATTTTACATATTTTTTTTCGAGATGGCGCCGGCATTTCCTTTCTGATGACCTCTGAGAATAAACGTCGAAACAAACTGAGAGAATCATGGTCTCTTTTAAAGGTGTGACCTACACATACCGGCGAACTGTGGGTGCACACCTCTGCCTAATCCTTCAGGCAATACAGGCGAAATGGTATGTTAATTTAAAAGTTGAACTATCTTCTATCTCTACTATGTTTCGTATCAGGTGCGAAAGCCGGAACGGAACGTAACTGAAACTATTCCAATATTCAATTGTTGTCAAATTTCTCAGCATCATAATAACCATCGGTATTTTATTATTTGGTAAAGCAATAAGAAAAGTTTCTTAGTAAGCCTACTGTCGAGATAATAGGCTATTTAGAGGCTGCTAAGTATTTCCTGATAGGAAAAGTTATGTTTTATGTTAGTGCCTAAAGTATTCGTAGGAACACATTAACATGTGTATAATTGTATGTAAATAGCTTGTAATGCTTAAAGGCTACTTTAAGCATTTAGTAATTAACACTTTATGTAATATATTGTAAGTGTCGATTAGGAAAGTATTTAATGTTAGTAAAAGACGTATCGACTAAAATCCACAGTTGCCTTTGTAAACATAAAATAATCGGGGCATTGGATACAATAGGACCCATGACATGTGGCTAAAAAGCCCAGTAAACAATTCTTCTGAAGTCAATTCGTTTAGTTTGTTTTTCAAATAACTTAAAGTTGTGTTGCCGTAGACAAAACGTTTTAAAACTATCACAAAATTTGCAGTAAAATAATAATTGCGCTTTTTAGGGAAAATTCAGGACTTTTCTAGAACAATTCAAATCTTACCTTTATTTAATATTTACGCTAGGTTCCTAAATAACGAAATTTAAAATGAAGATGCATGATGATCATTATCGTAGCCCTTTCCCGCTGATTATTAATTATTATTTTTTCACGCGATTGTCATTAGACCCCCGCTACCAATTACTGCAACCCAATATTAGTATCTGACATTAGGATATCAATATTTCCAATATACATACCTATATAGGCAATTGGGCAATACTGATATCACATTGCCGGATAAATTGTTGTCAGGCTCGTCAAGTTCTTGTGTACCTAACGATTATTATGCGTGCTTTTAAGGCATGGTTGAATCTTGTAAAAATATGGTGTAATTTACCAATAATGGTGAAAATGGTAACCCATCTAGACTAGGAATGGTAAGTGTAGCTTAACCTTGCACAATGCATATTGATTGATCAGTGTAATTATTGCTTAGCCATTTATTTGAATCTGAAGTGTATGTAATATGTGTACCTATGTGAGTCCCACCTGATAGCGTTAACACCATACATTTTAAATATATTTGTACAAAGTGTCCAGTGTCCACGTTGCCCTTACATCTCATAAATATTTTTAAACAACCACAAAATTTAAAGAATGCTTTATCCTTTCAACCTGTGTAAAAACGAGTCGCTTTTGTGGTGGATAGTTTATAGAATAATATTTTTTTTTTTGTTAAAAATAGAATAATTTCTAACCATTTGAAAATAAAATTTTTGAAATATGTTTTTTTTATTATTAGTGTATTTCAAAGATTGATAGACAGCTAGTAATAGATTAATAATATTATATTTATTTATTATTATATTAAAGGAATAACAATAATACACAACGATCCGACATAGGTTCGACGTCACTCTCACTACGATTAGTGGCAAAGTGTCCGATACGACTTTCGTAACGCACGTCCGTCGCAGCAGAGTTCTCGAGAAAGAGTGACCGAAATGACGTTTTTCCCGCCTTTTATACACACTGACACAATGCCATTATAAAAATGCGGGTAGTCTTGAAAAAATTATCAATCTCTTAACAAGTTACTAAGAAGAAAATAGAATCAAACAAAATATGAACCGTCAAGTAGCAGGATTAGATACAAAAGAAAAACCATGTTTTGACTCTGGACCTTCGCTAGACATAGGAATCGAACCAAAGGTCTGTAAAAGTAACCACAGGGTTTTAAGACTTAGCCAGAAAAATCCAAAAAATACCTACAGTCGTGAGAATAGCGTACCATTTTCATTTTTAACCAAACTCTAGCAAACTTTTAACCGCGATAGTAAAATATTTCTGAACGTGAACTTGTAAAACACTATTGCACTGAGCAACATACAAAAGTTGAAAAATATTTTCACCAAAACGAGCATCAGAGGGTTATCGGGACTAACAATGACTTTACGTAAATTTTTATTTTTATTTTAGTACGTTATGGCCAGAGCGCACGTTTATTTATGAAAAAAAAATGTGTATAAAGTTTTAATAACTTTTTTACTTTTTTTGTTAGTTACTATGAAAGCTCGAAAAAACAGGTTGTATGTATTCGGAATTTCTGATAAATAACTTTAAAAAAAGTTTAATTATAGTTGAAAGCTTTATTGGTGTCTGGAGTGAGTGATTTTGGGTTCGATTCCCAATTAGAGCAGTATTTTATTAAAACAAAATTAGCTGCAAGTTTAGAATTATGTGGGAATACATCAGTATACAATGTGTATATATTTACCTTTCGGGGAATAAAGGCATGATTCAACTTAATTCTCTCATGTCTTATAGAAATTCTTCACATACTATCTTCAGTCACCGTAATCGGAGTTTGCTACGACGTAGCTAATGATGCGGCTACGTTTGCTACGCTATCGTAGCATCGTAGCAGCGTAGCGTAGCAGGTTAATAACTTACTCTCAAGTAATTCTTCGTGATTTCTGGTAGCTAGACATTTTACTTGATTTTGCTTGTTTAAAAATTGTTTGAGTGATTGGTAGACAACCTATATTTAGAAATAAATATTAAGTATGTCCATTGGCCTAGTAGTCATAACGCATCTGACTACAGTGAGGTCTTGGGTTTAATTTCTATTGGATTATTTTGTGAAGTTGTTAGTAGCAGTTTAAAAATAGAGTACTGGCAAAAAAGGGGACTCTTTAGGATACCATCACATACCATCACGCTTATGTTCCCGGAAGGGTTAGGCAGAGGCGTACTAATGTACACCC
Source organism: Acronicta psi (assembly GCA_946251955.1). Lineage (NCBI taxonomy): Eukaryota > Metazoa > Arthropoda > Insecta > Lepidoptera > Noctuidae > Acronicta > Acronicta psi. The sequence continues at coordinate 12,446,368 of OX276469.1, read as the reverse complement.
ACATTTCGCCAGTATGTTTTAGGTCGCATGTAATAGAAGGCGAGCCTTGATTGCCATCAACTGGGCACAAATCCAGACTCCGAGCTGCTACTGGGAATTTCACAGAAAACCCAACAACACTGCTCGACCCGGGGATCGAACACAGGACCTCTAGCGTAACAGTCGCGCTTAGGACCTTTAGAGCAACGAGGCAGTACCATCATACTTCTAAATAAGGGGTGAGCCTATTGCCATCAACCCCGACCGGGCCACAATACAAATTGTGATCTGGACTTTTGAGCCGGATAAGTCCATCATATTTTAATTGTCAGTGACACGCTAAAAAGAAAATATTCTGAGCAAACTGTATTCATAATTAGTAAAACTTGGTGTAAGGTTACTTTATTAACGTTAATAACGGCCGGCTCGTGCGTGAGTGGCTTTAATAAAGGTGCGCGAGATTACTCAAAATTATTGCTTAGATTATCCCTCGCAGACTGTGGATTATAGCTGTTATACAGCTTTGATCCTGGAATATTACCTATAGTGCCTACATTTTATGTTCGTTGGATTTAATGAAGGATACCGTCTTTTGTTTTTGGCAATTGTATTTATGGGCTGCTTTGAACATTTTGAGCATTCTGGGGGGCTAGACAAGTTGCATTTTGACATTCGAATCGACAAACAAAATATATGGAAATGACATTAGTGACAGCCCGGTTTGTCGAAAGCTTGTGTCATTTTCATACATTTTGTTTGTCGATTCGAATGTCAAAATGCAACTTGTCTAGCCCCCCAGAATATATGGAAATGACATTAGTGACAGCACGGTTTGTCGAAAGCTTGTGTCATTTCCATACATTTTGTTTGTCGATTCGAATGTCAAAATGCAACTTGTCTAGCACCCCAGCATTATTTATTATCTCAATCGCGTCTAACCATTGTTTCAAAAAGTTGGAATGTGAGTAAATACGCGGTTTACAGCTAGTGAAGATATAAAATATCTATATAATTATGTATTTAGGTAGTTATGCCTTGTTAGTTTAGTAGTTGATATCTCGACTGCTACACACGGGTTCGATTTCCTGGTCGAGCAAATTGTTATTAAGTTTTTTTTTGAATTTCTCAGTAGGAATTCGGAGTTTGGATTTGAGACATACTAAATCATGGTACTTAATACTGAATACGTTATACTTTCCAAAGAAGGTTTATTTATTTACTGGGATTTTATTTTATTTCCTACTAGATGTCCCGGCAGACCTTGTTCTGCTCCGTTAGGATTATAGGTTTAGGTTTAAAGAATTTATTCTCAGAAAGGCACATAAGCCACTTACATGAGAACTTAGATTAACTTAAAAATAATACAATCAACACTGGTCGCTTAGAACTTTTAACTATTTAGTATGAATACAATTTAATAAATATCTTTTAAGCGAGAAACGAGCGGTTGTTTATAATATAATGAGTTCATTTCGACTTAAATAAGCTAAATATGCTAACATTTCTTATATATATTATTATCTTTGGTATACCTTCAAGTTAGAGGTTGCATGTAATTTCTATTTCCTCCTAACGTTGTTTTGTTTTGATTGAAGTCAAATCTTTGACAGCCAAAGTGGTTTGTATAGAAAAAGAAAATTGTTGTTTTTACTTTTTTCCTCGTATTTTTTATTAGGTTTTTTATCTCCATAATAACCTTCCTCAGACTTTATGAAACACAACAAAAAAGAAATCAGCCAAATCGGTTCAGACGTTCTAGAGTTTTGCGCTAAGCAACACATTTAGCGATACATATTTATTTATATACATAGATTACTTAATTAAGAATGGATGAAACGTGATGGTTCGACTTTTGGGAATAACGGCCTGTTTCACCAGCTCCTGGAAAGTTCCCGTTAAATTACTTGACAGATAAATTTATACAAATGTTGTTCCATTTGTTAATTTATCCGGTGGTTAAACCGGGAACTTGACGTTTCTCGTGTACTGAATTGCAATCAAAGTTCGAAACTATAAAGTTTTCTTTGAACGGGCAATAAAACAATGAGTACCCTTCAGAAAATCATTTCCTTTGAATGAAACCTTAGTACTACCTTCATAGCTGGTAGGTAGGCTACGGAATAGGTTTTTATATTTAATCAAAGTGAAAGATTGCGGCAGTTCGAGTCAGGTTTCTGTAGCACCAATCGCAATACAAAAATGTTATAATGTCATGCATTTTTACGTTCTCACTTAATTTGCAAACGAAACGAGCGGGCAAACGAGCATACTGATCGCCTGATGATAAGCGACATCCGCACCAGAGGAGTCGCAAGTGCGTTGTCAACCTTTTAAAACGGAGTACGCTCTTTTCTTGTCCCGACATACATATATGACACATATTGTTCCGCTAGAAATATACCTAATAAATGAGCAAGATTTGAGTTTGGTTTTCAAGTCGAAATGGTTACTTCGGAACTTTGGTTTCTGACCGTTTAATAGCAAAAATCTTGGATTTTTTATTTAAGCCCGTTTATGGGAAATTACGTCACCTCCTAATACATGGAAATAGGACTTAACATATGGGTTTGCTTAACTCTATACAATTTAAATATTAAAAACATAATATGCCATCACACCTTCATTTCCTGATGAGCTAGGCAGAATAGGCTTCACCCTAGGGTATCGTAAAAAGCATACGGAACCCCGTTTCTTCTCCTATAAAGGTAGCAGTTTTTGTTGGCAATCATACGGGCAATTGATCTACAATCGAGCGCATTAAAACTCTCTGACCCGTTTATATGGAGCACTTGTATTCCACAAACATTATTAATGAAGCAATACTTCAGTCGTAATAATTACCACTTCAAAACAAATTAGTTCCAGTATAATTAGCCCCGTTAATTACCAAGTTGTAAACAAAATATATTTGCTTTGTGTCTCATTAAATTTTCATAAATGTACATTGTTGTTGAATTTGTTAGTCATAATTTATTTTTGTCTAATTTTATTAAACGGACCATTGCGCTATCATGCTCATAAGGGTAAGGTATAGTGTCTGGATGTACCCCACAGTTCGACTCTTATGTTTTAGGATTACGACCCATTAAAGCCCATCACAGTCGTAACTATAATACACATACACACAGTCAAAGTGATTATACAGTTTTGTGGGGCAATAATTAATTGTAAACTTTTGTTTTTTAACCCCCGACGCAAAAACGACGGGGTGTTATAAGATTGACGTGTCTGTCTGTCTGTGTGTGTGTGTGTGTGTCTGTCTGTGGCATCGCGGATGAACCGATTTTGTTTTTTTTATTTGAAAGGTGAAATAGTCGGGAGTGTTCTTAGTTCGTTCTATGTTTGATCAAAATCGGTCCAAGATGGCCGCCGCCACAAAATAGCGAATTACATATTTTTTCACAACTCCCTCAATATGGGTATCAAATGAAAGCTTAAGCTTAACTAGGAGAATACAATATGGGTATCAAATGAAAGCTTAAGCTTAACTAGGAGAATACAATATGGCCGCCACCACAAAATGGCAAATTACATTTCGTGTCGGGGGTTTTCTAAATTTTTAATTTAGGTTAGATTATTTCTGTAATAATATATAATAATAATTAACCCATATACTGTCCCACTGTATATTAATTATTTAAACTAAAATATAAATATTATAGCAATAACAGATAGGCAAGCCTATTGCTATTATTATTTCTATACATTTTTTTGTGAAAAATTGCATTAATGCATGTAAATTAAATATGTCTTAGGTACATAGTTATATTCATAGTAGCCCCAATCATAGCCCCATTGGAGTGCGATTAATTACGATGCCAAAGCTTCTCTGTCAACTGACATGGTGGTGTAATGATTGATTGATACAAACTAATTAGCGCTGGTCATGTAGTGATCGCATTGATGGGATAGGCTGGTATACATAGGTAATTATGTAATCTTAAATATTCTATCTCGGTTATAGTGCATACCGCCCCTAAAGTATTGAGAGACAAGCCATGCGTCACGTAGGCCAACATTGGTGACCAGTGGTGAGCCAATATTGGTACTAAGCCGCCTCCCTGGGTCAATATTGGTGCAATTAGGGTCGCGGACATCCCAAGTCACAGCTGCTGTTATGTAAAGCGAAAGTAGAGGACTCGACGGTTAAAAGGAAATATAAGCGACATTTTGGTCAAAAATGAGTTATATATGCCATTGGACTTGAAATTTTCTGCTCTTTCGAATGCGCTTACTCCCATGGCTCTACGATGACTTTTTTGGCGTTTATGCCCAAGCAAAAAAACAACATTTTATAGTGTTACTTTAGCTAACCGATGAAAATTCTGGTCATTTTTGCTATAAAGGTGATTGTACCCCTACAAAAATGATTTATTTTGGGTTTGTTGTCGGTAATGCTTTTTTACTTCACAAGGGTGCCAAGCTTATGGTTGTTTATGCCTTTTAAGCATTTCAATTGAAAAGTACAAATGTTGCTTAAAGCTTACTTCCATTTCGTAATTTAACAGAGCTGTGGCGCTTGTACCCTATATACAAAATGCATACTTATATTACTCTGGCGGTTATCCCCTATTTCCATTTAGTTCTTAATGACAGCCAAGTCGGTTATGCCCTATTACCTAAATTGATTTTAATATGACACTGGTGGTTATACCTTACTTCCGTTTACTAATATAAATACGATTGTCGCTAATTCCATATTATTTAATCTGTTTGTTAGTAAATGGGTGAATTGCGCCAGCAAAAAAAATACACGGCAAACCTGAGAACGGTAGTGCAATGTGCTGATTTTTAATTTTATAAATTTTTCCTCAATAGTTTAAGTACTCCTCTACCTTGACAAAAAAAATCATTGATTTCTACCCTTTAATATACCAAAAAAAATAATTATAAAGTGTTATTTTATCATCACGGTGGCCTGTCCTGAACCCAATTCCGTTCATAAAATACCTTCCCCTGTAAATACATTCGTAATATGGATTTAAATCGATTTTGATATCATTAAATTATTACATATTCGATCAAATAAAACTATTTTTGTTTCTTTATCTTCTTTCTCATGGATTTGACAGGCAGTTAATTTTTGTCTGGAAAAAAGTTATCATTTCAGAGGACAGTAAGTTTTAGTAGAATAGCCACGTCAACATTGCGTTGTTACGCCCCTCTCACCTTTTCTCACTTCGGATCAATCCGGCTCAAGCTCTCGGCGCAAACGCACCGGTCCCAACGTCTTGCCGTTTCCCGCCAAAAAAGTAATTTTATCATTTCAGTAATAAGGGGACAAAAATAGTTTCATTTCGGTGGCTGATATATATAAAGTTTTAGAGATACTTATGTCAGATACAAAGTCATAGTTTTGTAATGTAGGTACTTTTACCTAGAGTGTAGATTAGATTATTCGGGTGTATTTGTACTTAAATATATAAAATATATACATATATCTATCTAGTTAGTACATTTATATATTTTAGATACACATTTGTTCGGCTCAACGATGATGTGATGCGTGTGTAAGTCACCACAGTGTAGATTATTATTTCTAGATACTAATTGTCAACAAAATAATTACTTCGAGGGTGTACCTTCATTATAAGTGCCTTACCTTTATTTTTATATAATTTATTATGAGTACTGAATTACCAAAGATTATATAAGTAAAGAAACAATTCATTCATATCATAATAAACATTACATAATATCATTCTTTGAGGTTATTAAGTAAAACCTCAAAGAATGGTATATGTAATATAACTGTAATTCTGTATATTAAATTATGATATTAAAATAACTGTCTCAGTGTTTATCTAAAATTTGTGAAAATCAAACCTAACAAAGTACGGAACCCTGGCTGCCCGGCACGGTTGTTCTTAACTGTATCATTTCGGTGGATTTATTTCATTCCGGTGCACAGTCTATCATTTCGGTGGTAATTTTTATCATTACGGTAGACACTTTTCATTTCAGTGGACTCTTAAAAATCTCATCCTTAAATATTTATGTAAGTTTTGATGATATTTAATGTCCACTCACGCACAATGTTACAAAATAGGCTAAAGTTTTATTTGTCACTAAAAATATGTAGATAACATTGAAATAAAAAAATCCCACCGAAATGACACATAAAAATCTCTTGTTGAAATTCACCCAAATATGAAATTACGAGCTATATCTTTTAAATCTACCATTTAGTGTAAAATTATAGCATGGTATACTGTAATAGGCCTCTTAGTAAGATCTATCTTACTAAGAGGCCTTAAAACATATTAAGGATCTATCCTTAGTACGTTTTTGTGAAAATTTACTCCCAAGCAATTTCACTCTACTTTAGAAGTTAGAGACCCAATTACGGTGTCGTTCGTAATATCATAATATCTGTTTTAGATATTTTCCTGATGAAGGATTGTGTTGGTTGCGCTACTTCATTATTTTTGGGGTGGCTTTTAATCCATATTTCTTTGCTTCGTAGCTACATTGTGTGTTACTAATGTCTTATATCCTGGTATTATTTTGAATGCCGACTGTTTCTTGTACCCTATTATCTTTTATACAACCACTATGAAAAGTACCTTATCCTTCTTTTCCTGTAATATTGATTGAACGGTCTAGTCGCTTATACCCTTTTACCTTGAGAAATGATAAATTGGAATGTCGCATATGCTTCTTATCCTTTAATATTTGATTTTGTCATCATATTTCCTCATTCAAAAATTAAAAGCTGTGGTTATAAGCGACAAAAACTACTTTAAATAACGTCAAATCACTAAAACTAAGGATACCAGTAACTGTTCCATTTCTATCTGATTTTATAACTGTTTCACTTTTCACAATATCTTAATAAATGACAAAAATACGTCAGTTTTTCTAAAATTTAAAACTTTGAACGGCTCTCCTGAACATTTCATCTTTTGTCGCTTATCCCCTATTTCCTTTTAACCGTCGAGGTGTTCTTGGAACAATTCGAAAATTCGATTTACCATTCGAATCGGCAGATTGCCACCTGCTCAGTTACAGTGCCTTATAAATGAGCGGGTAGACTCTTTTGCATTTAGGCTTTCGAGTCGATTCGCAAACGTAGATTTCCAAATCTAAAGTACTATTTTGTTTTATTGAAAAAGTGAAAAAATCTATAGTAATTTTGTCTGTTATCTTGTCACGCTGAAACCGCTGATCAGATTTTAATAAAATAGAGATTGCGAGATTTCGTTCTGAGGAAGGATATGTCCTTCAAGGGTAAGTCTATGGACTTACCCTACCAAAAAGTCTTCTGGGTTTCGAGTAAAACAGAGTTATGGATTGGAGTAATTTTGAATTTGAGAATTGTATTTCTATTGATAGGTACTACCCCTATTCAAATATTAATATATATAGTATGGTAAGGACTAGATTGGTTTAAAAAATACTTTTTATATAAAAAGATTGAACTTTTCTCAATTAAAACCCTTAATTGGACGTAGGAAAAAAGTAAGTCACTTTACGCTTTATATTTTATGTAATGAATCCTATTAAAAAGGTAACGGAATTCCTTTTAAGAAGAAATACCGTAAAGAGAGTCAGCAATGCGTAAGAGCTTTGAGTTTTTCCGGGCTCACCGTAATCGTGACAAGCTTAGTACTTGTGTGTGAGGTTCCACATATACAATTATGTCCTTACAACGTGTATTAGTACCTACATTGACATGTGTTTATTTTCATATCATTATAAAAAGTAACGTAAAACTGATTGTATTTATATAATTTGAGACTTATTGGTTAGTCATCAAATAACCTATTTTGTGAAGACATTAATATTTTCTAATCTTCCCTGATTTTTGCAATACACTAGTTAAGTTATAATTAATAATAGCTTAGTTATATTATCTTAGACTGCTTTGAATTGAAGTGCTCGCACTTTTGATCCGAGATTTAGAAATCGTCGCTTGAACCTTGTAAAATACCTTTCACGACGACGTGTGAATTCTGCCAACCCACACTTGGCCAGAGAGGTGTACGCCTTACCATTTGCTAGAGACATTTTATAATAATTGTTTCTACATAAATCCATATATAATATAAGTATATAGTGTACACGAGGCAGTCTCTCTAAGGAGCTCTCTAGATTGCATCGAAACATGATTGTTTTCAACGTTCAATATCGCTACGTGCATATGTTATACATATTATATTTCTTCCCTCGCTGGTGTATAACGTGTATCGTTTAATTTTATGTCTTACATACCCATCTTTATTTGCACATATAATTCTTCTGTACGTGTCTGTCACTGAATCTCTCCTAAATAGCTGGAACGATATTGATGTTTTTTTTGTGTTTGAATGGGTCCCTAGGTAGTTTAGACTATAATTTCTAATTATAGGTAATTTTGATAATCATGTCGGTCATATCTTCAGTCTTTCAAACTTTAATTTTGATAATCAGTCGGTCACTCCGTCAGTCACTCAGTCAGTTAATCGGTTAGTTTATTTTTTTCATTTATATACTTACAAATAAAATTCCCAAAACGCCTCCTCAATAAATATCCATTAAGTACTGGTAATTATACAATTTAATACCTCATTAGTATAACCGATTATTAAAGTGTCTCTCGACTTTGCTCTTTAAACCGCTGACCTTAGGTACTTATATACCATTAGGCCACAACCTTACTTGGGTTGACCCTTCCTTAATAAGGCCCGCCAGGGAGACGTAGGTAACTGGGCTGTGACATTCTTGTAGAGCTTATTAGGGTTAAGTACAATGTTAGTCGACTTAATACCTAGTAATTTATATGCTAAGTAGTCGAAATAGCCGTCTGACATTCTAAAATATTGGATTCTTAATTTACATGGCTTGATTTCATAGAAGTAGGTTCAAATAGTAGTAACAGACCAATACACAATACAATAGTACAAAAATAAACTGAACCTAAGGTTGAGTGATAGACAAACTTGCTTACGCCATGTTTATGAGGAGGCTGACGAAACGCCACTTCACCTTTTCAGGAGTGTGGTTCGCTAATACACAAGCGCAGTCTCAGTGCTCATCTAGAGAAACATTTGAAGCCTTACGTAAATCCAGGAGTTTGGGACAACCGGCGATCAGCGATTGGCGATCACAATAGACCGGCTGCGATCTCAGTGATACTATAGCCGCAAATAAAAAAAAAATAGGTACAGAACTGACTGCTATTTTATGGCGGCGGCCATCTTGGACCGATTTTCATCAAACATGGCTAAGAATACCCACGGCTACCTTTCAAACTAAACAAAATCAAAATCTGTTCATCCGTTCAGGATACACACACACAGACACGTTAAAATGACAATAGGTCATTACACAATCAACATCACATCAAAAACATAGATGTGAAACGAGGTCAGGCTTTTACTGCGCAACATTCCAAAATCTATAGTTGTTTATACGTCATACCTATTTATTTATCTGTCCCTTCAGGCACACACCGGATTTTTGCTTTTATCCCAGAAAAAAAAGAAGATAGCAGAAATAATGTCCGAAAAACGTTTTGAAGATGAGGCCATTGTTCGTAATCCTGACTGCGAGAAATAACTGTGATTGCTTTTAGCTGTGTTTATTTTTGAAGAGATTACCTATAATAAAAAATGTGATGTGGAATGAAATATGAAATTGAATTTTATTAATTCCTCTGAGACGGAGGACTTCTGCCTAAAAATAATAAATGACCTACATAATTGACGGAATAAGGACTAATTAGCAGTATTAATAGAAAAACAATTGTTTTGACCCTCCAGAGAGTATCGTCTCTAGGTATTTAATTAAACAACTCTATATTTTTAAAGCCGTATTCATTGATTTCAATCAGTAAGAAAAATGGACCTAAGCTAACACTTATTTGAAACCTATATGATCCGTTATTACTTATTGAATTCCCAACCTTTAGATAGCAATTTAACTACGCACTCGCAGCAAAATTGGCTTAATATCGTAATAAAACTTAATACAAAAGCAAAAGTGTCTATTCACTAATAACACAGGACAAGTGCGAACAATAAGCTATTGTGAGCGGTTATCACACAACAATGCCAATGTAGAATTGATACAGCCCTTTTAGCTGAATCATGGATCGCTAACGATTAAAATCTAAGTACCTAGGACCCGAACGTGCCTCGGAGAGCTTAGTTGTTATATGAATACCTAGTTTATGAATGTCGCTAGGTGTTGTTTCCTACTTGTAAATGCGCTTAAACCGAATTTTCAAATTTTTGGATTCAGATTGGATGTTTTTGGATTCAGATAGGAAGTTTATGGATTAAGATTGGATGTTTTGATTTTAGATTGGAAGTTTTTGGATTCAGGTTGGAAGTTTTTGGATTCAATAGGCATCTTGTCGTAGTCGTGGCAAATATCACGAATCCGTCGTGCCAATGAGCTATGCAGGTGCGTTTTTCTTCTAGCTTCGCTTTGGTGACGACTTCGGTTCGCTGTACAGTTGACAAGGCCTTCATTAAGGCTGTACGTAACAAACGGTAATTAAAACTGACAAAGCTGGACATATATATTTTCATTTGTTTCATTTGTATGAAACACTATTCTACGTCGTGAATATTTAAAATTTATTTACTTTATCATTACTTACATGTTGTACGTGAACGTTTCGACAATGCAAAAACAACATGATTAATATTTTACATTATAATTAAATAAATAAATAAATATCCTGGGACATTTTTACACAGCACCATCTAGTCTCTAACTAAGCAGAGCTTGTACTATGGGTACTAGACAATGGATATAATACTTATATACTTTTTTTGTTGTAAATACTTACTTATAATATATAAGAAACACCCAGACAACCACAAACATTTAAGTTCATCACAATAAATGTTTGTGTCCTGTGGGAATCGAACCCACGACCTCGTGATCAGCAATCCGGTACTCGAACCGCTAGACCACAGACGTCAATTTCTTCAACTACGATAAATTGATGTCGACATTGATACCTAATTACGATTTTCAAACAAAATAATGTTGTCTATGTAATATGTAATTTGAGTAATCCGGTGAAGATGAAGATACATAGAGGGGCTGACAAAAACAGATTTAGTTTTATATTATGACCAATAAAAAACTATAAACTGGCAGAAAATGCCATATGGCATTAAGTCTGCCTTGTGTACCATTTTATGTAGTACATAAAGTTTAAATAAATAAATAAAAAATAATATATGGCATTATATAAATAACTGAAACAAATAAATAAAATAGAGGGGCTCGTGGCTAAGTTATAACTACGCTGGTACAAATAAAATGTATAACTTACTGTATAATTTCACTTAGAATTCCCAGGAATGCTAACCACACTTCGAACTTGGTATAACTAAAACAAAGTTTTGGAAAGAAACTAAAAATAACGAAGCACGAGCGTCTAATAAATTACTCCATTTATTTTAATGGCGGGCGCCCTAAACTAATGTACACTTAGTTATGGTGCCGGCATCGAGGGCTTCTCAACTATTTTTAAATCATTTTATAAAATGCATTAAAATACATGTTCAACCTTCAAGTCTATAGTGTTTTAAAAAATAAATGATACATACTGAGACAAACTCAGAGAATCATGATTTCTTTTTAACCGATAAAAAACCGGAGGTAGCGTTCACCGATTTCTCGTGGACCCATTTTGAAAATTCTTCTTTTGTTCTTTTGACAAGCTTTCAACAAATCGGGTTGTCACTAATGTCATTTCCATACAATTTCTTTCTATTCGTTTGTCGATTCGAATGTCAAATTGCTACTTGTCTACAGGGCACCGTACTGTATTAGATCATCAGCGCCACTAAAAAGATTTGAATTGTGTTCAAAAACATCTGATACACGTGAATCCTTTCAATCAGAAGTTCGTTAACAAGGAAAAGTTAATTAATTGTAGCAACTTTTTACTTAACTCCCTGAACTTTAGTTCAACGAAACATTTAATTAGTACTGGTTCACGAAATCGTCTGTGTTTCATAATAAATAGGTTGTTTATAAATAGGTTCTTTATTTCAAGTCTTGTTACATTTTTTTTTCTGACTTGCGATTTAGCAAGAATATAATTATTAATATAAATATGATCACGCCTGTATTCACCAAGGGTTTATGTAGAGGTGTACCACTGTACACCCACATTCGCCGATATAGGTGACGGTCCTCTTGCTATTGACCGGGCATAAATCCAAACTCCGAGCTCCTACTGAGAATTTCATATGAAATCTCTATAACACTTGCTCGACCTAGGAATTGAACTTAAAGTTTCACTGTCGCACTTGCGACAGCGAAACTAATGCATTTTTTTCATTTACAATATTTTTATTTTTCTGTTGCGCCCCCAATAACATAAAAACTAGACGCCTTAGGTACTTGATTAAAATCTAGACCAATAGTAACCCAGTTACCTTGATACTTCAGTGTCAGATTAAATAAAAACACAAACTTTGGAAATATTCGCTCGTCACACTGGCTTCGTAAACAAATACTAAAATATAAGTAAAGTCTAGAATGTGAATTACCTAGATTTTGAATATACACCGCACGATAAGAATTGTGGAAAGAAGAAAAAGAATGTCCTTCAGCATTATTTTTGTTATGAACGCATAAAGCTGTCTATTCACTAAGCGACAGGTGTTTAAAGAATCGTATGGCGTTTTAAACATCGCCAGACCTTAGGTACTTTGTACTAAACATGCAAAGTAAAGTACGCGCGGCATAAGTAGGCGGTCGGAAGTTAGCCGTTTCGTTGCGCAATGTACAATTTATTACTTAAACAATCTATAAAAGAATGGCGCGAAGACGCACAGACATGTTATCCTCACCACGGGTACGGCACGACTTAATGATTATCTTACTTAAACAGTTATTCTCGTAGTTACAAAAGTTCGCAAAAAAAAAACAAGTGGGTACACTGGGTACTAATGCATTTAATACCAGTTTTTAACCCGGACACGCATTTTTCAGCCGTCTGAGAAGGAACCCTATTTCACATTCAAATGTCTTCCCTTAAAAAAAGTAGTGAGAATCATATTATAAGAAGTCTTATGTGACCTGTCTTTCGATTAACGTCTCGCTATGTTGCAGTGGCTGATAGTCGTAAGGCACTTTGTCGTCTAATGAGAATGCGGATTAAAATATAGTGATAGCTGCGATTTACATGCGCGCCAAGATATAACTGGTCGTCGCTTATCTCGTGGCAAAAGTAAGTCTGGAGACGTGATAAAGTGACGACAAAATTATGTCGCTGCATGTATGTGAGCTACACTAGTTCTATACTTCACCGGCAGCGTCGGAAAATGCAGTCACTGCGTATATTTATTTTATTTTCAAACGTTTTGAACTTGATATTCCGCTATTCAGTATAAAGTTGACGTGCATGAAGTAATGAAGCGAATGCAACAAACGAATGAAGTGAATGAAGTTTATTGTTGTGTATTATTCATTCAGTTGTTTGAGTGTTGTTTACCGTTTCCATTATGTTCTACGTATAATATTATTGTGTATTTTTAACGGTATGTTTTTGTAATATGAATATATGTGACCGAATTTATCGTGACACTCCCAGCTATTTGTCTTCACCAGCTTCCTCTTAGAACAGATTCACCAAACTAACAATCAAAAGTATACAAGAATGAATATAACTACTTAATTATTAAAATTTCCCGCGAAGTGGTAAACGTAACATAACCCTATAGTACTTTTTTAAATGTCCTAAGCATAGCGATGGACGTACACCTCTATCTAAGCCTTCGGGAAGTACAAGATACGGAGATAGTGTGTTGCGATATTATTATGAATCGATTGTGTTTCGAAATAATACCATTTGTCACATCACAAATTAGACCCTTCCATAGTCAAACTTACATTAATCATACCTATAATAATAACATTATGTAACCGTATGTAGGTATGTACTCAACAACAGTTGAGATATGGTTGTATATTACATATTTTACACAGAAGCCGTTTCTGCTAATACTCAGAATGTTAGCTACATTTGCCAGATGCAAGCTTTGTGGTATCGCGTTTCAAATTTTCGCTAACCATTTTACTTGAACATCTTTCGTGGTTTATAACTCTTATGTAATTGGTTTAATATTGACGGATAAAACTGGCGTCTAAAATTATATTCCTAGCGTTTTCGTGCATTAATTTAGTGGGTAAGTTCTAAAGAATAAAAAAAATAACTGAGCTCATATAGGTATTAAAGACCTATACAATGCGAGAACAGCTTTTACTGGAAATATAATATAGCTTGATGAGTGTCCCAAATTCATTTTACAGGGGTTCACACTTACTTGTTCCACGGATCCATACTGCCTTCTAGAAAACACCCCTCTCCTTGAAATCAGCTCGCTTGCGGATGATCTGAGGACAAACAAAAAGCACCATCAGTATTGAAATAAATAAAACCAAGATGTCTTAGTATGATCCCTGACTTAAACAAAAGTATTTTAAATGCGATCATTAATTTTACATTTAACTCAGCAATACAAGCGTCCTTCAATATTTTATTTTACTATCTTAGCTTAGGTTTGTTACAAAGGAATTGCATTAAAACTTTTCACAAATCCAGGGTTTAAACTTTGCAAATAACGTCGGTTCAGATAACGTACAACTGTGCATATCGTGCAAAATTTTTCACCGCCCCAGACATTCGAGTCTTAGTGGAAAATGTTTAGAATTTTTATTTTTCTACCTATCTGAAATGCTGCCGCAAACCTTGTTGGTTAATAGATGAGTGCAACTTTGTGTTTCATATTTTAGCTGTGCTAGAAGCAAGGAATTCGTGAGGTTACCGGTCCAAGGACACTACCGTTACTGTTTAGGTCTATTTTGTCTCTAATTCCCAGCAAAAATAGAATTTTGATCGAACCAACCGATATTTAAAACTTGCGTCGTTCATAGTGACGTGAAAGCTATCAACTAAACAAACACATCGCTAAAGTTTTGAACAATATTGTCCCATCAACGTTACGAAATTGTTTTCCATCCATCGTAGAACTCTAGACGAAACAAGAATATTTATTCTCATTTTATCCATAGACAATAAAAGAAATCTAAAACAATGCGTCCCAGAATCGTAAAGCAATTTTTCAAAGGCAATATAAAAGGGCCATTTATTCGGATCCATTTCACCCAGACCGAGCTAATGTCTCTGATACTTCGACATCGCAAAGTTCAGACGAATGACCCTTCGGACGAGGAACGAGTGAACTAGTAGACAGCATCAATAGATATCATCAGTCACATTTAGAGGCCCAATTAACTTGACTACACTTCGCAGCCTGTTTCCAGCGCGGGATTAATTGCCATCGCTTCTATTTGAGAACTTTAATACGCATCGAGCTGGTTTCCAAAGGTCAGATGTTTATTGAATTAAACGTATTTGCGCTGGCGACCCTCGGATATGTTCGTGACCTATAGCTTATGTAAGTTTATTATATGGGTAAGAGGAATCGAACGAGAGTCCAACAGATTGCATATGCAGATTTGATTGATGTATACTTTTAGATCGAAAAGTTTCAATGACTTTAACAAAGACTTCGTTAGCAATAATCTTTTTCATTGGAGCCTTTCAGGGGGTTAAAAATAATATACAATTAACTGTCCCACTGCTAGGCACGGGTCTCCTCTCCGTATGAGAGGGATAGCAAGGCCAATACCAAGCCAGCACTGGCTGCCAGTCTTATCGGCAGCTAGTGTTGGCTCCGTGTAAACTATGCTTTAGGCCATAGTCCACCATGCTGGCCTAATGCGGGTTGGCAGACTTCACACACCATCGAGAACATCTCTCAGGCATGCAGGTTCCCTCAGGATGTTTTCCTTCACCGTTAAAGCGAGTTCGTGTAAAAAACCTGTTTTTGAATAGGTAAGTGCTATTGTGCTAATGTTTGTTGTAACTGTACTAATTAGAAATACATACGCTGTGATGTTTTAGAGAATTCCGATCAGAGCTTCATTTAATGTTTACTTTTTAGTTAGCTGTTCTATAATTACTTACCTACATGTGCAGGGCGTTTAAATGTCGTTCACCTTACTAAGTTGCGCAGTGAGTTACGTAACACAAACATTTTATATTTTTGAAGATTTTAAATCTTTTTGTATCGGAAGCGGTTATTTTAAAGAGCGCATGTGTGGTTTGTAGATTAAACTTTTAAAACTAACATCACGCTTGTAATTCATGAAGATTTAGACAGACACACCGTTCGCCGGGATGTTTTAGGTTCCATGTAATAGTGAGCTTATCGCACGGATAGAAATAATATCAAATTCCAATCTGGGGGCCTAGGCAAGTTGCAATTTGACATTAGAATCGACAAACGAATAAAAACAAAATGTATGGAAATGACATTAGTGACAGCCCGATTTGTCGAAAGCTTGTGTCATTTCAATTTTTTTCTTTAGAACTTTCGACTGGGTGAACCGATTTTGATGATTCTTTTTTTATTCGAAAGCTAGTGCTTCCAGATTGGTCCCATATACATTTTATCGAAATCCGGTGAGCGACCGAGCACCGAGCACCGATTCCAAATTAGTTAGAAATCATAATGTAAATATGTACCTACCTGTTATTTTTTGCTTTTTAGTTCCTAGGTTTCTTTTGGAGGTGGTTTGTTTTTTTGTACAATAATGTTTCTATTCGTTTGTCAAAATGCAACTTTGTCTACAGGCCCTGCTATTGAGAACTTTGTTGAAAAACCAGATAAATAACACTTTTCTCGACCTAGGTTAATCGAACTTAACCCTCACGCTAAGCTAAGCAGCATTTGTGACGATTATACCAATGAGGGAGTCGGGCTAAACATATTTTTAGAACTTTTTCTTTTAAATTTAAGAGTAACTGTTCTCCATCCCGTCTTCCGTTTGACGGTACTATTATTTTTGATAATTTGTTACAGTTTGTTGAACTTACATAAAAAGTTAATATTAAACGGTATTTATAGCTACTTGCTTCAAAGAATCTGGTCTATGTAAACACGTGTTCCGGCGATATAAAAACATAGAAGTATTCCCTTCTTTAATCTGGATAAAACCGGTATTCTTTTATCATTAAAGGAAAGCAATCTTGGAATTGACGCTCACGTGACGTAAGACGCTAGGGACTAATGTTGTTCTGAGTGTGCGCAATACACGTTTAGATTCTTGCGAAACAAAGGTGGTTATTTGAAAGCATGAGTGTCACATGCTATAATAATTTCGTTTCAATTTCTACACAACGCACCATCACGCCTGTATTCCCCGAAGCGGTAGACAGAATAAGTGTGATAACGTACACGTTGTATTTCGGCGGTTTATTTAAATGTTTAAGATTCATATAATAGGGGGTGAGTGATGGTATCACTCGGGCACAAATTGAAAATCCAAGACCCATTATGACTGCTCCATCTGGGGGAACCTTTAGAGAAGGCAGGTAAGGAATATTTTTTGGCAAATATAAAAACATATCGGCAAACTGTGGGTGTACATCTATGACCAACGGAAATGTTCGGGAATACACGCGTGATGGTATATTCTGTAATATTTTTTTTTTTTTTTAAATAAATAAATACCACTAGACCACAGACGTCGTCAAAATAAATAAATATGTCATATAAAAATATGTTAATTTTAATGGCCTTATTAATATACATGGTGTAGACTGAGTGTAGTTAATCAATGTTTTGTCTCTTTACTGTTTATGTGGCAATAAAATTATTTGACAGTGACCAAACATAGAAACTAAACTTTGCTCACATCTTGTTTATTAATATATAGCCCCAAGAGTACAAGAGGAAGTTCCAGATTTTGTTCTATACCATCGTTGATAGGGACCGTATATGTAATTTGGTCATGTCCGACCGGAGGAATGAATGGTCCCCGGCCGATGCTATCCTTCCGTCATCTCACCTTTTGTCATAAAATTTCACGGCGAACGCCTTCAATGTTGAAGATAAATATGACAGAGGAAATATAAATCAAAATGTGTTCTCGATAAATGTGAAGGAGTATATGACGAATTTTACTAAAAACTGGGTTATCTCTTCACGTGAAATGAACGAGGTAGCGTAGGTTATCAGAAGTGCAAAAGAGGTTCGTATCTACAACTACAAACACAAAATGATTATTGCCAGAAAAATAAATACAAATTGATTATTGCCAGAAAAACAAATACAAACTGATTATTGCCAGAAAAACAAATACAAATTGATTATTGCCAGAAAAAATAACCGACAGTGGATACGAGTAGCAGCGAACCCAAATCTAAGCAAAGCTTTGGGTGAGCCCCAAGTTGTGCTTAATACAAACAAGAATACCTCATTACAAACAAAAATAGCACAACAATACAAGCATTAATACTAAAATTACGCTAATTTATGGCACTGCGGTCGATTTATGGATGGTGTCTATTTTGCCACTTTGCCTCTGGTTAAGCTGACTCTCAACATAGATAAGTAAGGTTAGGACGATGAGCATAAGTGTATGAAAAGAGCTCTCATAAACTATTGTCTACGTAGCTTATATTGTCATGATAGAAAATTATCATAATAATAACCATCACGCCTGTATTCATCGAAGGGTCAGGCAGAAGTGTAGGTACTAATGATGTTGTGGAGGGACGAGGTGTGTTGTCCCTGGCAACAAAGGGAGGATCCTCCGACCAGGCGGGTGTTATGCCTGGCGGGCCACTGCCCGACGCTTGATGTCGGGTGGTTGTATATGCAAGTTGCACGGTAAACTTTACTTGCGCGATTCAGGATTTGTAGTTTCGTACAAGTTCTTATGTAGCTCAATAGATTTCGCTACAATGTGTATGTATGCTATGTTATGTTCTCATGGAATAGCGAGCCAGCTTATTGCCATTAACCAGGTATATACCAAACTCCGAGCTGCTACAGATGCATATATCCCAGTAACGCTGCTCGAACTGGGAATCGAACCAAGGACCTCGAGCGTAGCAATCGCTCTTCCGAACACTAGGCTAACGAGACAGTTAACGACTAAACGTAAACCGACCCAAAAACCAGTTCGCACTCATATTTTATGCAGGGATTAAGTAGTAACTATAAATACTAAGCTACAGTTTAAACTTAAAGTAGTTTAGCGACGACAAATGAGAGCGGCTTTTTAGTTTCCTTTCCAAGAAAGTTAAAAAGAATTAATGCTAAAGTTCTCCTTCTTTTTTGCATAGTCAAGCAGCTGGAAATCCTGCGACTTTAAAATAGAGCCACTTACGGTCCGTATTCCTACTGTAAGTTGTCCTGGCAAATAATAAATACTGGATGACTTTTTCTAACGTCGGTGAAAAAAATAGGGTAAAAAAATTAGGGCACGTGTGTAAATGGAGTAGAAACCTATAGCATAATTAATGTTGCCAAAATATATATTTTATTTTTAATGTTGCCAACATAAGTTGTTGTTTGTTAGCCAATTGCCTCATTGGTCTTCTAGTCGCAAGTGCGACATGCCCAGGGTTATTGGGGGTCTTTCACTAAGAAATAGTCGTAGCCTGGAGTATGGATTTGTGCTCAGTTACTAGCTAAGGCTGATCTGTTTTTAGTGGGCCCTACTAAATTAGACCTAAAAACAGATCAGTGAACTGCCTAACCATTCGGTTAATATGAGCGTGATGGTACGTCAAATTATAAATTATCGCGTGAAAATGAATGTTCCTATAACAAAGTACCGGCATTGAGGTATAATTTAATGGTACTAGCTTTGAAAATTATACACACAGATTACCAACATAATGAGAGCTACCATTACGTACTTATTAGCTCAGTTGTTAGCGACAGCAGTTGGGTAAACCAACGCATAAGCTAGGCTTAAAGAGTTTTAGATTAGGTATACTTACGTAGGTACCGTCGGCAAATATAGACCTTATGACATGCGACGGTGGTATATCTCTGTCCACTATCCTGGTCCACAGTTTTTGCTCTTTGATGAAAGTGACACTTGACGAAGAAATTTGACAAGTGGTATATCACCCTGACACATATCAAGAGTAGTTTCAAAAGCGTTTTAGTAAAAAAAACATATATTGGGCGTGTTTGGCCGATGAAAGCGCATAAGTATAAAAAATTTGAAAGCGCATACAAAAATTTGAAAGCGCTTACAAAAATTTTGAGTTTTCGGTCAGGACAACTGACATTGAATTGACACTGTTGACAGCGTGATGACAGCGATAGCCGCTTAGCGATCGCCATTTTGCATATCCTACTTCCTACTAATATTATAATTGTGATATAATAGTTTGTATAGATGGATCTATGGATGGATGTTTGTTACTCTTTCACGCAAAAACTACTGAACCAATTTAAATGAAATTTGGCACTAATACATGTGATAGTCTGGAATAGCACATATGCAAATTTTTAAATAGGTATAATGTCTGGTTCCTGTGGGATAGATTTGTTTTAAGAAGATGAGTACCTATAGACAATTACGTCATCAACATAGAATAATTTACAAGAAATACCCAGATGCGGGCGAAGCCGCTGGCCGAGAGCTAGTAAGAATCTAAGCGCTTTTATCGGCCAAACACACCCATTGTGTATTGCTTAAAGGAGATTATTAAAATATGAAACATCTCGCAATCCTTCTAGACTAGCACTGGCTGTAAAAATAAATACTTCGTAACCATAAAGCAATGCATGGAATACACACAGATAATATCTGCATAAGTGAATACAGTCCAGATTTACATACATCTGTGCTTATTTATTCATAGCTGGAACATCGTTTATGTTTATGGTACCTCATGTGTATGTGTGCCGTGGCTTGTCTTGTCATCAGTAGTATGAGTGTATGACACTCGGGTTATAAGACTAGTGGCGTGTGTGTGAGTGTTAGTGACGACGATTGACGACGTCTGTGGTCTAGTGGTTCGAGTACCGGACTGCTGATCACGAGGTCGTGGGTTCGATCCCACAAAACACCAACATTTTATATGATGAACTTAGGTGTTTGTGTTTGTCTAGGGGTTTCTTATATATTATAAGTATGTATTTACAAAAAAGAAGTATATAAGTATTATATCCATTGTCTAGTACCCATAGTACAAGCTCTGCTTAGTTTGGGACTAGATGGTGCTGTGTAAAAATGTCCCAAGATATTTATTTATTATTATTATTATTTATTAGTAAGTTACAAGTTTTGTTTGTGTGTAACACTAGACCTGCCTCATTACCTCATTGGTCTAGTGACTGCTACGCTAGAAGTCATGTTCGATTCCCGGGTCGAGCAAAGTATCGTTTGGTTTTTCTGTAACATTCCTAGAAAGCACCTCAGATTTGTGCCCGGTTGATGGTAACAAGTTTATCACCTTACATGGGGTCTAAACATACTAGCAGAGAGCAGTATTATTGGGCTTTTATGTGAAATTCTCAGTAGCCACTCGGAGTTTAGATTTGTGTCCAGCTTTGGCAATAGACTCCTCTTATAGGACAAAGTACGGGTGCTATTGTATATCTACCAGGAGTATTACTAACCCTTCGAGTAGTACAGGTGTCTCAATATTTTTTTTTATCTTAGGCTTGCGCTTGACCACAACTCGCCCGATGTTAAGCAACGATGTGGCCTACGATAGAGCGCGCTTGCCTACAAGCAACCGATTCACTCTCTGTCTTGACTCACCCAAATTATAAGTCTCGGGGAATAAGGATTCCGACAGTGAGTTTCACAGTAAAGCAGTTCGCACTATACAGGGTGTTTGGTAGAACGTTGAACATACGAAAATGGTGGTTAGTTGGGGTCATCTGCTACCCACTTGGCCCGAATTATTTGACCTTGGCCGCACTGTTTTTTTTTTAATTTCACAGAAAATTACCAGTTTTTTTTTAACTTTAAATTCGAATATCTTTACTTGTGACGGGTAAATGTATTTTTTTACATCTTTTTGTACCTTCAAAAGACTAATATCTTCTTTTCCCATTAAAATCTGTACCAAACAATAATTTTATGAGAGTCTGCTACAATTAGACATTAATACAAAACAACATCCTGCCTGTTTTACTCGTCACAAGTAAAGATATTCGAATTTAAAGTTAAAAAAAACTGGTAATTTTCTGTGAAATAAAAAAAAGTAAAAAAAAAACGGTGCGGCCAAGGTCAAATAATTTGGGCCAAGTGGGTAGCAGATGACCCCAACTAACCACCATTTTCGTATGTTCAACGTTCTACCAAACACCCTGTATATGTGGAGGTATAGATTTTTGTATTTGTTTTTATATATTTAATTCACAAACAATTTTCATTGTATTTGAATATTAATTGTAGGAGTAGATTGTCACTGTGTACTTTTCAAAACTATTTTATTTCTGCCATAACAACAGTATAGTTTTTATTGGCTTATTATTATCAAAGACCCGCTGCCAATACTTATGTTACAAGAAAATGGTGAAGTTAGTTCCTGCAAGCAACAAAGTTATAGTTGATGTCAAGTGAAGTAACTTTTTAAGTTCAATAAAATAAAGTTTATAGAGGTCGCTAGGTGGAAGGGTCCTAAGGACATTATGTTGTTTGTTTACAATAGATAAATAACAATAACATCAATGTTATGTACATATTATTTTGATTCTTTATGCCAGAAATTGAAGATTCTTCAGATAGTGCATAGACAAGCAGGACAGACAGCAGGTGCACGATGTAGCCCAGGAATAGCTATAATTTACAATTCGTGGAATAAAATTAAATATAAAAATATAGTCCACGAATAGCAATTGACCAAAAGAGACAAAAATATTGATAATTGCCATTAATGCCATTCGTGGAATACGTCAATTGTTATTCGAATCATTGCTATTCAAATCTTTGCTATTCCTGGAATACATCGGTGCATGGGCAGTGAAATTAAAAATAAAATTACTTACTAAGGTAAACGCAGGTATTAACGACCCCCCTAAGGCAATTTGAAAATCAACCATATTTTTTTAGTATACTGGTTCCTCTAAAGATTAATAGTTTCATTTTATATGCTAGTGTTATGTATAAAAAATGTATTTACTGAATCAAATACATTTAAATAAAGGAGTATCTTGTAAAAAATAATTTATAATGTGACTTAGTCGATTGTTGCAATTACCGACCCATAAAAACGGCTGTGAAGCTATTAACGATTTTTATGCAGCTATCCCCGATCGTGCCTTTTTCCAGCAATGGAATGTATATAAGCTAGTGATAATGATGATTACCGATCTTAATAAAATAAAAATGCAAATATTTATTCGTATTTTTTTATTATCGTTATTTTTAATAAAACAAATTAGTACTTCTTAGTAATACATATGAACAAAATAATTATAAACTTTTAAATTGATCAACATATTACTATTAAAACACATATATATTTTATTATATATATATTATATATATACACATATATATTTTATTATATGATGTTAGTCTGCCCGTGACCATGGATGCTGAAAAGGGTCCGAAACGGTAATAGCTTCTTATAGTTGCTATTGCCGACCCTAATGGGTCGGTAATACAGTATGTAAATATAAACATAAATTGTATTACCGACTCATAAAAAATGGTTATTTTAATTCAATTGACCTTCGGACTATAAAATTGATTATAATTGATTAATGTCACACATAATGTGAACAAATGCACACTGTTTTAAACACAAAAACAGTGATTTATTACTGTAACTTTTCAATATCGATCCGTGAAAAATATCATAACTTTGGTTAAATTGACAACGCTAAAAGGTAAAAACTAGACAAAAAAGTTTAGTCGCTAATAGATTTTTATAAAGACTGATAGCTTAGATTTAAACTGGTCCATAAAAATACTTGTGTTAGTGTGATATAATAACATAAAAGAAATATAAAACGAAAAGTTACGTTTCTGCCATTGCCGACTTATGGGTCGTCAATAGCTGCCCCGACTAAAACTGATGAAGCTAACACCATCCCATTTTAATTTAAAGTTTTATCGTTTCAAATTACTTTTTATTAAAGAAATGTCGTAAGGAATTAAGTGTTGACACTTAAATGAATACATTTAGTAATATAAGATAAAGATTAGACGTCATTTGTTTGTATAAATGTCTTAAGTAGAAAAGTCACGTACTTACTTGAAGGAACAAGGGAACCGTACGACACATCCTGGGTTCACGCTGCCCCGCAGTAATTGAAGTATTTTATCTCTTTTTTGCACAGCTACTCACACTAACGTAAAAGTATACGATGCTCAAGGAATAAACGCGTGTGTAACTTTACCTACCTTTAGCTAGAATAGTTCGGTCACGTAAAGATTTCGAATTACTTTTATAGGTCGGTAATAACTACAGATTTTCGATGGGTCGTTGATAGCTGCGTTTACCTTAAAGCGTCCACCGGTATACCTACTGAACAGGAAAGACGCAGGTCCTAACCCTGCAGGACAAATGCCTACTACTCTTTCTATTCCTCACTAAACAAACAAAATGCAATCATTTTATATAAAGAATTTCTATTTCAACAGATATACAAGGTGGAAGGTGGAAGGGACATCGATGCATTAACTTCGTGACAAGGTTCCACTAAAGGTCAAAAATAAAATCATGAATCATGTACTGAACTCATAATAATCGGATGTACGTCGATGTCCCTTCCACATTGTATAAGTTATACTTACATTTTTTTTAATAAAACATTTGTGTAAGTTTAACATGTAAGTACATAATTAATATAAGTTAGGTACGGTACATTAATGCTGAGAATTTATTATCTATTTCTCTAAATACCTATACAACGTTCATAATTTTGCACAACGAAATGTTCTTAAAATTAAATAGTGTAAACAATTCTTATCAGAGAATTTAACCCATTTTGAACTCTAAGTGCTCTAACATGCCTTTACACAGAACCATTTGTCTAATGAAAAAGATAGAGCTCCTAATTCCATTGAAAGGTGTTCGAAATGGTAACGGTCCATTCCGTCCATCGGCGTCGTTTCAAATTATACGTACCTTGAACCCTGTTTACGAACAATACAATTGTTTTTCTACTTGTGCAAAGTGGCCAAGTGTAAATTTATTCTATCGACGCTTAGGAATTTTTATCACCTTGTTTTCTTCTGTATAATAGAATATCTAGACTGGAACATAAGAAAAGTTTTAGACGATAGACTTATTTATAGCCGTATCCGAATGAATTCTTAGGAAACTGGTTGTATAAGTTCCAGAATAATTGGACTGCGTCTTTGCTTGTCGACGTGATTTTGTTCTGCAATGCTTCAGAATGAATATACAATAATATACATAGTTACAGAGTTAGTTGTTTTCTTTCATTTATCTCTATTTACGTCTAAAATGTAAGATGAAAATGGAATGGAGTTGCTTATTACTCATTTTCGTAGCTTTATTTAAAGATGAAAAGATAATACTAAATATTATAGTTATGTTCTTGCATATTGCAACGTTATTTGTTGTAGCAACAAAGGAGCTTGAACTTGAAGTACATTCGGTTTAATTAAAATTTATAAATTGAGAAATAGCAAATGAAAAAGTTGAATAAACTAATTTTATAACTAGCATAGTTGCCCAAATACAAAATAGTTTTATTTTCATATAAACTTTTATATAATATAGGTAGTTATGAAATGTCCTAGGTGCAAATTAGTCGTTTCCAATGGAGAAGAAATGACAATTTTTTTCGAATCCTGCTTGAGCTCGAATATTTATCCTGCCTGACTTCGAATATTTCCTTCAGTTAAATGTATATTTTTTAAACAAATGAAGCTGGAAACGTCAATCACTATCTAATCATTATAATTTGTCATCGACTGACACTATCAGGCCAAATCTCAATATCACTACAAGTTCCGCTCAACTGTCAAAGGAAAAATTAATTAAAGTCAGAGAAAATATCTGCTAGCGACACTTATTTCATTAAAGCTCCAAGACGCAGAGCTTTCAATTTTTACGTTAGATAAAGATACCTTTTAGATTTAGCTCAGCTGTTTTATTGTAAGCGAAAATTTCCAATAATTTGGAGTGCATTGATCTGGTGCTGGGTGACCTCTCTTGGGACTATTGAAATATCGCTTACTACGACCCTCGCAGGCGGATGGTACTCGACACAACTCAAATTCAATGCGAAGTGGGGACTCAACAGCTTTGGCGACACGTCAGAAATGTTACATTGTGTAAAATAGAGGGCTTCTGTACTTTAGAAGACATGTTTCTTTTTATTATTTGGAAACACGATTGTTATTCGTCCCTTTGTAATATTCTTTGTATTCAGGCAAATGAGATCGTGAGATATTATACAAAGTTGTCTCAACTACTTTGGCGGCTGGTATTTGTGACAGTTTTGCTCATTAAAACTCTTTGATGGGTATAAACCTACTTCAGACATGAGACAATCCGCAGGTGAAACGCTTCAATGAATAGAAATACCTATTTGTACCTACACAGTAAATTGTAAAATACGTACCTAGTAAAATTGTTGTGTTTTTGTCTTTACTGATTATATTATAATTTGTTTTATTAATAAAATAATCGTGGAAAAGAGGCCGAGGAGTGCAGGAATAGTGCGAATTCTGCATTGATGGCAAGTATGGCTGACTAAATGATCAATTCCGGTGGGATTGCTAATAACTACACTTTATAAGGAACCTTATTGCCAAATTTCAATGATGTGGTTTCTATGATTTCTGTCATGCTATGATAAGGATTAGTGATGAATATAAAATTAATAATGGTTAAAAAATTAAAGCGTTTTGTAGGTTTTAGCATTACATAAATGAAAATCTTGTTTTTAATAAAAGGTTGACACACTCTGATCTTTTAAGTTACGGTTCCTCAAATATAAAGGTTTGTAACCTTATCTTTCAAAATCTTATCGGGCTTAAAATTATGATTAAGTTTGCGTGAAAGACGTGAAAGGGGTTTGTTAGCTTGGGGCTATTTTCATCTGCATATGATTATAACTTTTGATTGTTTACAAATTGTTAATTGATGCCAGCTGCCTTATCCAGTACTCGAGGAATTGATCTTATATTATAGGTACTAGGTACTACTATAGTTTGGGCGTTTCGGCGTAAAAGCAGCAAACAATTACTTCCATGAATTTTTGTCAATTGTTGTTTTTTGAACGTTGTCAAGGTTGTCAAAATTGGTTTTTATAATAATTGTATTGTGTAGTATGCTAACCAATTTCTACTAGGTATGTTTGTCCGTATGCGTATTTGACTGGTTTTGAGGGAGAGAGAGAGGTTTAAAAAGTAAGTAAAAAGTAAATAATTTTAGTTTATAAACAATACGTGAGAGTACGGGCGGGAACAAGCTATTCATTTAGTCTGCAATAAATTTTCCAACATAAGTACAAGTAACTACTTCATTTTCGATATTACCTAGAGCTTGTTTTTAGTTTTTAGTTAGTACTTTAAGCAGTCGCGTCCGTTTTTTCATTCAATATTTTATTTAATCGCACCTCTTTTTATTCCGGTTAATCTCCGAAACGGCTGCATTGATTTTGACGGGATTTTTACAGATGAGGAGCAATTTAGTCTACATTTATTTGAGAAAAATATTTATAGTTTTGCGCAAATAAAATTCACCCGTGCGACGAAGGGACAAGCCGCTATCTAGTCCGTTTAAGTAATATATTAGTTGTAGTTCCTACACGTACGGTACACAGAGACATCTGACTGACTGAGTATACACAAAGGTACACTCCCTAATTGGGTCTGATTTCGGCTTGACAACATGTGTATTGTCGACGGTTCGGTCATTGCATCCCAAGATATAGTACTTTTGTGAAATACACGTGTAGGTTATAATTAGTATACGTACGACGTACTACAAAGCCTGATATATCAACTTTATATTATAACCCTCTGTTGAATTTGGGTTTCTTATGAGATATTTTTTTATTATTTTCGATAAATTCAAATGTATACAAGGTGGAAGGGACATCGAAGCACATCCGAATACCATGAGTTCAGTATATGATTCTGGACCCCCCTGCGTTGAAATTTTCCGTAACTTTTTTCATCAATTTTAACAGCTTTTTTACTTGAACGTGTACCTAAAAAAAACATTATTTATATTTATCCAAATTAGATTTATAATTAAAAATCATTATTTCATTCATTTCGGATCGCGCGCGCGATAACATTCACCGCGGGGCGTTCTAATCACGATTTTAGCAATACAGTGCGCGCTCAAAATGTCAATATCTGTAATAACCAATCATTTTCTACATGAATGACCTAGGGCATTTTATTTTTGACCTTGAGTGAAATTGTCACGACGTTTGCGCGTCGATGTCCCTTCCACCTTGTACCTATGTATGTCAAACTGCTATCGATTAAAAACAAAGAAAGAAAGGCAAAGAAAGTTTCCTTCTTTTGCCGTCGGGGCCATGGTACCTACATACTAAATAGTTCTATAAACATAAGAAGATTAGAGGCAGTTTCATTTGAAGTCGTATATTTCCTACATTTTGTGATTCATCTAAACTTTTGCGCTAAATATTTGTGTTTTCTTACGTTACCTACGAGACTACGTAGGTATTTCCATAATTATCTACTCAATGAATTTGTCGTTATGATTTCGCAGAGGTAATACAAAACCTGTGACAAAACTCAAAAAGAGGTCACAATAAATTATGTCGACGACAAAAAATCGTGCGTACCTCATCATTATAGACAAGTTTCATGTTACCAATAAACCTTTGTCATGTATCGGTATCGGTGTAGGTAACCCTATGATGACATATAGGAAGCATTGTTGATAAACGACCTGCCGATACCCCGGTGCGATGTGTGTCACGTTCGACAGTATAATTTACAACTAGAAACAGGGATCAAGGTTGCAATATTTATGAAATGACTAGCGGCCCGTCCCGGCTTTGAACGGGTGGTCATTTACAATTTTACTTTAGGCGGAACCTTATCTTGCTATGGGGGCTGGTACAACCAGCAACACTAAGACCCAATGGCATTGTTGGCAACGAACGTGCCGATGAACTCGCAAGAGCCGGAGCTAGTGGAACGCAGCAGGGACCTGAACCCTTCTGTGGGATACCAAAAAGCCTAGCTCAAAGAACCCTCACGAATATATGCTTTGAGACCGCCATCAAGCTCTGGACGGAATCGCCAGGCATGGTCCACTCCAAAGCACTAATCAAAGCCTATAATAAAAGGCATACGAACCAAATTCTAGCGCTTAGCAGAAACAATTTGCGCATTGTGACGAGAGCCCTAACAGGACACTGCTGCCTTAACAAGCACATGTTCAATCTAAGGCTGAGCGATACGGTTACCTGTCGACGCTGTGAGGAGGCTGATGAAACGCCACTTCACCTGCTAGGGGAATGTGGATCGCTAATACACAAGCGCAGTGCTCATCTAGGGAAACACACTCTAAGCCCTGATGAAATAAAGGAGCTTACCCCTAAGCAAATCCTGCAGTTTGTGTCAGCCGCAGGATTTAGCGGTGAACTCTAAAATTTTCATCGAGCGGCGATCACAATAGACCCATCAGGGTCGATGTGATACGATAGCCGCGAACAAAATAATAAAAAAAAAAAAAAGACCCAATGGGATCTTTTGTGTTGTCCCCATTCCCAGGCAGAACCCTAATTCTTTTTCTAAAATAAAAGTAGTAGTTAGTAGCCTAAAGTCTAGTTTAAATCGGTCAAAAATCCTTACTAATATAATATTATAACAGAGAAAGTAACTCTGTCTGTCTGTCTCGCTTTCACGCCAAAACTACTGAACTGATTTAAATGAAAATTGGTACAGATATAGTCTAGAGCCTGAGAAAGGACATATGCTACTTTTTAATGCGAAAAAAGGGCTGTAAGGGGTTGAAATAGGGGATGAAAGTTATAAGAAATACCCAGACCACGTGGGCGAAGGCGCTGGCGGAAAGCTAGTGTAGGATATTTTCTACTGGAAGAATAACTATTAAAAAATATTTATATTATGTCTTGAGCCGTTTTTATTTTAATACCTACTCGCAACCGGTGCATATAATATAAGACAATATGTGAGAAGCAAAAGTAACCAGAAAAGTAGAGAATTTAGAAAGTATATCGAATTTATTCATTGACAACCGAGAAAATACTCGATACCTACATTACCTACTTGCAACGTAACGAGTATCGGAACATAAATCATGGGTAGAACACAAAAAATACAGCGCAACTCTACACGAAACATGTGGCGACAGGGAACCGAAACATCGCCCATACAAATGTGGCTCGTTGTAGCCGTGCTGGCGCCTCCCAATGCGAGAGGAATACGTAAAAATTAAATTTTTGAATAAAGAACAATTTCTTTTTCAATGTTGCAAAATTGTTTCCTTTTGTGTAACAAATCCAGTCAACCAGAAAAAGGTTGAGGTCGTATAGGATCAATGTTCTCGCATAAATTAAGGCTCTGACCATTTAATATTTTTGATCCTATTATTTTGTTACAATATTTTAAATATTATTACAAAGAACATAAATTGAAAACATTTGAATACTTTTTGTATTCCTTATTATTATTACTAATTGAAAAATCTTATTACAATGTGCGATTAAATGTGTAACCGACCCCTGTCACTAAAGATATTGGCTCCCCGCGGTTTAAAGTATAAATGCCAATAATATGTTACAAATACGTGTATAGAGACATTTAATGGGATAAACACGTTCACGAAACGGAAACACGATCGATGGAGCGAACAGCAATCTCTAATACATTTTTCTTGTTCGGAGTTTTATTGCTACGTAAACTTATTATAAGCTTATGAAATCATTTTCTTCGAAATTGACTTCTGTTCTTGTTGAAAAGTGAATTGTACATAATACCTCATTGGTTGACACTATGGTTTTCCAAAATTATTTTCTAACTGACTGAAAGTTATGAAAATGAAACCTAATTTTACCTATATCACGGGAATTAATTACGTTTCGCATTATAATAATTGTCCATTGATTTCCGCAATATGCCGCGTGGGCTTGGCTGCATCCCAAATGCTGAGGTTACGCGATTAAACTGAGTGTAGCCGGCGGCTGCACTCGCATCAAATAAAAACCTATGTCTGTTTTACACTATCCGATTAATGGCTATATATTACGATGTATTGAAATAATCTACGTTAGTTACGTGTTCCGAGTAGTTCCGAGAATATTTATTGAAAATAACGTGTAATTTTCTAATACCTATTAGAAAATTACACGTTATTTTGGAATAGTATTATAACTTCAAATATTAATGGAACTTAGAGGAAATCCTTAAAGTTTGATATACCTAATATAATATTATATCTACCAGAATATAGAAAGGAAATAACGATTTTTTTTTATTATGTTTATTTAACAGGTATGCATGCATGCATCATCATCATGCATGGTTAATCCATCAGTCATTTCTAACCATAGAAGTACCTACGAGTATGTCTCTGTCTCTCTTTTATTTTACAAACAACTATTTAACAGTCTTTTTAGAAAATTTCAAAACACTTTGACTCAAAGAATATTCGCAAATGCCCGTTTTAAACGTGAATAGCCGATACATATTCAGGAAATGAACTAGTCACTCAGGCGTATACAATGTCAGGAAATATCAATAGAATACTGTTACATGTACGACTTCTATCGTGTTGGTATAAGGTACATATTCGTATTTCATCTATCTGTTCAGCCGGTAACACCCACTGCTGAGTAAAATCCTCTTTTCTATTACGAAACGTAACGATGGTCAACGGAACAATAGAATCGTGGACCTTTGGGACCAACCCTGTCCAACAACTTAGAGTATGCCGTAAAGCACTTTTGTGTGTGGTCCGACTTTTGTGCGTGAGAACCAGTGTACAGTTCTCGCCAAACTTATTGTCCGGTTTGAAGTTGGCACGAGCTAACTCCAACCTCGCCGTAAAAATCTTTTTCTTTCTCCGATTTTTACGGCGTGGTTGAAGTTAGCTCGTGCCAACTTCAAGCCGGACAATAAGTTTGGCGAGAACTGTACTCTTAGGTTGAGGGTACATCGGATTTTTACCGACATAACAATCTGATAAAATCGCTCTCCCTTCTTCAGGGATGGTTTTCAGACGTTAAGAAATTACCTTTTATGTCCCAAATTAATACGGCAATAAAAGTCACAATAAATGCAGAGCACAATAAAATGGTAACACCAAAATGCTTTCAATCTCTTTTGTGAAAGAACTATAAATATTCGGCTATCCACCTTAGAATTCCAACCTAATTAAATTATATCACGTTTTATTGAAATTTAATTGAAAATGTGTCCTAGCAGAATAATCGAATAAGACTTATTGAGATTTTGGTCCACTTATCAACAATTTTAATAATTTTATCAGTAAAAAAGTATCTCGTTAGCTTAGTGGTGCTAAGCGCAACTAGTACGTGGTCCTTAAGGGTTTGATTCCTAGGTCGAGAAAATTGTTATGTTATAAAATTCTCAGTAGCAGCTCGGAGTTTGGAGGCTCGCCCCTATTGAATGGGACCTAAACATACTGTGGATGTGCATTTAGAACACCTCTGCCTAACTCTTCGGAGAATATAGGCGTAATGATATGTTATTAGGTAATCTGGCAAGGATATACAGCCATTGAACTAGGTAGACATACAGCAGATACCTACCTTACTTTGCCTTAGATACCTATATTTTTTGTTGTAAATAAGGAAAAGGCTTTACTTGCACCTTTTTGGTGTGTTAAAGAGGAAATGATGATGACAAACGTCTGCAACAGATGACAACAACAGATTATCCTTTGCTGTAATGCTAATGTATTTTAAAAATGTATTTTACATACATACGACTGCGACAGTTCTGCTGAGTTCAGAAGTTCTGCAGTAAAGAACCAGCGATAGTCTTTATAAACAACGGAAGACTGATAATTATTTTATAGGTCTCGAGTTCGAATACAAGGCACGGACTATTGAGTTTTTTGTTATCAAAATTAAAAGCTTACTAATTCCTTATTAATTGATCACTGTGCTGTTTCATCTTAGCAATATACGAGGGTGGATCAAAAAGTTCTTAGAATCGCATAAGGTGTACCTACTGCTTTGTATGCCAAAGTTTCCGTATTTTAAGTTCTAACATGAGGAGGTGATCCTATCGCCAGGAATCAGCCACATATCTAAACTTGGGATTTTCCCAGAAAAACCCAACAATCGCGCTTAAGAATGGACCAATGAGGTTATGATCTAAAACCTATAACGCCATGCCACTACAACCCATAATTTTTCAACACTTAGGGCTTTTTTAACCACTTCTAGATAGCCGCTAATGGCTGGATAAAATAAAAAAATGGAACAAAAGGAGGTCATCGAAATCAGCCCAAATGATGTACCGAAGGTACACACACAGTCGTACTTTTTTAATGTTGACTGGGGGATGAGAAAAATTACGCCATTTTCGCACATAATTATCTGTTACATAATGATTTCATAGTAAAACTGTCAACTCGACAGCTATCTGCTGTCAATGTCAGTTTCGGAATGTCAAACCCACGCCATTAAGGCACGATAGGCCAGTTTCATAGTGATTTCATGGTAAAAACTATCAACTTGCCAGCTGTCACCGGCCACCAGCTGTACCTCCAGTACGAATTTGGGCTGAGGTGTATGGGCTTTTGATGACGTCTTTTGTATGATATTATCGCCCAGGTAATGTTATTTTATTTTTTAGGTACACCAACAGCATATATATTTTAACAATCGATAGAAAAGGTACATAGAAAAGGTCTGATACATATGCCAATTACAGGTATACACAACATTCACCACTGAAGCACACTATAAAATTGTTGCAATATTACAAATTTAGACAAGGTTGGAGCTACTAAAATATAAAACAAGTCATTAATAAAATTATATCGATGCAAATTGTTTGGATATTTAATTCTAGAAAGATGAAGTGGTTTTTCGTTTGTATTAAGCGAGCGGGTCGAGCATATGTAATGGAAACTTACGGGACTTACTTGGGAGGTTGTGAAACAGGCTCCTAAAATTATTATAATGTTAAGGCCCAGTTCCTATTACAGATGAATATAAATTGCAGACCCTTAATATAGTTTCTTCTGTAATTGACACCCGTTCAATGTAGGTCACCACCCCGAATTTTCATTTCCAAGATTCAAATTTAATCAAGGCAATTCGTTGTCCAGCTGAATAGTGACATGACCAAAAGTGGGTTAAGGATGGAGCCAGTAAAGCTTCGAACAAAAGGTCGCGAAATTATGTCAACGTCTGATAATAAAACGGAGCTGTGTTTTGTTTACGAGACTTCTAAGCTATGTATGCACTGTTACTTAAATATGGTATTCGTAATTAAAGTGTGCTTGTGAGTACATTCGCGAAGCGTGTAAATAGGTTCACACGAAGTAGGTTTGGTAGTTGTCATTTCAAAGAACGAATCAACCTTGTGTCTTCATTAATTTGTCACCTTGTGTCATTTTTAGACCCGGTTTTTTATTAGAGTAAACAAAACCATGATATTTTACCACTGAACGTTTGTATCACATTCAGTAGTGGAGAGGCACCCAAAGAAAGAAGTTTGTATGTACAGTCAACAAAAGAATTACTTGTATAAGTACAAGTGCAGTGCAATGCAGCAAATGACATCTGCGTCTTGACATCATATCAGCCTATTGCCGTCCACTGCTGAACGTAGGCCTCCCCCAAAGAGCGCCAACCATCCCGGTCTTGGGAAGCTCGCATCCATCCGCTGCCAGCCACCTGTCCATTGTGTCCCAGGGCGTCCTACACTACGCTTGCCTAAACGGCGTCTTGACATACCTAATTATGTAGAATGCATTAGAAATATAGTTATCATGTAATGTCCATTTTGGGGTGCAGAAAATTCGCATGGATCCCTGTCACCTGGGGAGGCGGCAGGGTATGTCAGACTCGTACCTACTGACTAAAACTCTGCTTTCCCTCGCTCTACAGTCACGGCCATGTGATCCGATACATTCACCACGACCATGATGGGACACGCAACTGGTCGTTAAAGGCCTGTATGACTTACTGACTTAAGATCCTACGTCCCCTAGATGGGGCAGAGGGCGTCCACAGTGACTCTCCATCTTGATCGGTCTTGAGCTTAGCGTTTTATTTCGCTCTATGACTTTCCTATTTTCTTCACTTCATCTAGCACCGTGCGTCGCCAGGTTTGTTTGGGACGACCACGTTTCCGCTTTCCTTGGGGATTCCACTCTATTGCCTGCTTAGGTATGTGCTCTGGACCCCTTCGGAGAGTGTGGCCAATCCATTTGCGTTCCAAAGGCCTGTATATGTAACTTTATTGTTGACTGTACTTATAAGCCGCAAATATCACAAAATACTATTTTGTACAGTTCTCGCCAAACTTATTGTCCGGGGTTGAAGTTGGCAAGAGCTAACTTTAACCCGGCCTTAAAAATTGGAGAAAAAAAAATGGATTGAATTTATTTGTGCCAACTTCAACCCAGACAATAAGTTTGGCGAGAACTGTACAAGGGTGAACATGTTTTGTAGTTGTATGTACTAAACTTTTAAAATGCAATAATGTACGGATAATATCGTAATCCATCATTCGTGGTCGTGACCAGCCTAATGACCGTAATATCGGTTTTAGTTTATGAATAATTAATAGAATTTGTTGGTTACGTAAGAGTCATTATTTCAACGTTTATTTGATGTATTAATAGGCGTGCCCCCTATTACATAGAACATAAAACATACAACATAAACATTATTATCTATCCGGTGGGCTAGACAAGTTCCATTTTGACATTCGAATGGACAAACTAATAGAAAGAAAATGTATGGAAATGACACAACCTCTCGACAAATCGGGCTGTCACTAATGTCATTTCCATACATTTTCTTTGTCTAGCCCCCCAGAAGTGGTGAAACAGGCCCATAAATTCGTAAGTATTTTGTATAGTTTTTCTGTACAAAACCTGTCAAAGGTTAATTTTATCCTTAGTTATTCATTTTATCCTTAGTTATAAATTTTATCCTTAGTTATTAATTTTATCCTTAGTTATTCATTTTATCCTTAGTTATAAATTTTATCCTTAGTTATTAATTTTATCCTTAGTTATTGGCCCTAAGCATAAACCATAACCAAGCATAACCGCTAACCGCCGGATAAATTAAAAACTGGAACAAAATGTTTATGAAATTATCTGCCAAGTAATTTAAAGACAACATATCAGGAGGTGTTTAAACAGGCCCTATAAGTATAACTCGATCCCTAGTAAGGCGATAAGATTAAACAGGCTCTCAAAGTACTTAATGTATGCACAAGTACAAGTACACTGTTTCTATATTCTATTACATTCTGGTAAGTACTCGATGATTACTATACTTGAAAAAATTAATCTACCACGTAAAAGTATGTCGAACCATTATTTAATTTGATTCGAAGTTGTTGCTGATATCTTAATCCAGTTTTAATCTCTCTCGTCCTGAGAGAGACTAAAACTGGATTAATCAGGAGCTTTGGATATTTTTTTAGGAAGACTTACAGTCTAATTACGGTTACAAGATAAAATTAAATAAATAAAACATGCTAATTACAAGCTTTCACATAAAAATGGTGGAATTCATTAAAAACTTTTTTTTTAAAAAGCTTAGGTGCTTTGACTGTATGAAGAGAAAAAAGCTCTATCAGTATTGGCATTAAGTTTTTTTATCATAATCAATCACGGTAAGTGTATATTTTTACCCGACTGCGCCAGAAGGAGGGTTATATGTAGTTTGTGGGTTAAGAGACTACGCGTCGTCTAAAAAGAGCGTGCAGGTTTCCTCACAATATTTTCATCGAAAAGGTGCGTCCTTTGGATTCGAACTCTATATACAAGGTGGAAGGGACATCGGTATAACTAGTTGTCAATCCAATAATTTATTTGAACACACGAAACCATCGAACCACGAACGTGTCGCGGGTTATGTAACAACAGTATACCTATTAATTCACCGCGCAAGTATGTGGGCGCATTTTCACCGCGTTTCACAGTACCTACTGATTAACATTCATGAAACATTGTGGACTGGTGGTCAAAATTTACATGTTGCATGCTCGAAGTGGGCCATCGTGGTAATAAATGTCACTGGGTAACAGAATTGGACAGTTCGCTGACCGAGAGCGAAGTTAGGCTTTTAGAACTCCCGAAATTAAGATGGACGTAGGTAATGAAATTTCAAATAATTATGTACTAAAGTAGATAAATTTAAAGGGTGTTTGTGGGAACAGAAATGTAAATAAAAGTGTCAAGTAGATGTATTTGAATATCTTCGATCAGTTTTTTATTGTAATGATTGATGTTTTTGATGATCAAGCATGCGGGTCGCTTGATTATAAACCGCAAATGTCGCCAATAGACGCAAGTAACACCAGCCGTGGCCTATCATTTTCATATTGAGACCTCGGTAGACCAGTAGTTGAAGTAAACCCTTGAAACAACGCAATAATATTGGCACTTTATTGCTGAGCGGCAGTATATTTATTTAAGTCAACCCAAACAAACTCAAAAAGTTCACAAACCTATTTTAAGTTTAATAGCAGCAGTGTCAGCACCAATACAGGCTGACGTTGATGACGATTTTGTTTAATAGCTTTTCCGAAAGTTTCTATTCTCGACGAACTGAAGAAATGCTTCAATTTAATCTCCAATAGCGTCAGAACGCCGCATGAAATCACTTCATTACCCCCGCTCAGTTCAACGCACCCCATTGGATTAAACTCTTCAATTCATTATCAACTCACGATCAGAATGAACAGCCGCGCCGTTGAATATCTGAGAATGTTTCTCGGTAGAATTTAGCGCAGTGAAAGAATAAGGGCCTGTTTCACCAAGTCTGAAAAGCCTCTAACTGCTGAATAAATAATAAAAGAACCGCCGTACGGAAAACACCCAGGAACTAAAAAGCAATAAAATTTAAGTTTAAATGTAGAAAAACGATTTTTACGGTAGAAAACATTAGATTTAAAAAAATATAAACGAAAGTGAGTGTAAGCAGTCCGGTACTCGAACCACTAGACCACAGACGTCGTCAATAATCTTTTAACTAAAGATAAAATTGACGTTTGACAGATTTTGTGCAGAAAAACTGTAAACAACGAACTACCGACAATATTTGAACAACATAAAATATAAGTTTACATCTCTTATTTGATCTTGTAATTAGGTACTGTTAAGCGTTTATTTTGTCTAGTGCTCTTAAGAGCGACGGCTACGCTAGAGTTCTTGGGCTCGATTCCCGGGACTAGCAAAATGTTATTGGGTTAACTGTAAAATTTCCAGTAGCAGCTTGAAAAGGCTCACGCCCACGGTCAACCTAACTGCGAACTGTGGTTGTACATTGCTCCCCTTCTGGCTAAGCCTTTTTTGTATAGGCGTGAAGGTAAGTTGAGGAGCAGGCGAACAAATCCAGACGTGTCCATACAATCACATTTTTTTTTAATTTCTTTTTACACCTTTAAAAGTAAACATCTATGCATTCCCAAAAGGTTTTCAATCAATTCGGACTCTTTCGTATACAAAAACATCTTCTAAATTAGCATTTTCGAACAGAAAAAGACTTGTCCTGGCTAGTTTCCATTTGCTTGTTTTAATTTTTTAGCCCTCCTGTAAAAAACCGTTTATCGGACAAGTCCGCATTTGTTCGCCAGCTCCTCAGTTATGTTAATGAAACTTCAAGTATAATATAACTTGTCAATGACCGCTGCAACTAATGTATCATCCAAACATCTGTTGCTGTCAAGTAAGTTTACCACCAGTCTGCCAGTGGCAAGGCCATTAATTAATTTAGGTCATTGCTTAAACAGCCTGCCAACTGCCTAAACATTTTAATTATATAACTGATCTGCTTGCCACGAGTCTTATGAGACCATAACCACCAAGTAAATTAGGGCCATCAATTGCTATTAGCTCAAAACTACACAAAGACATGTCAGATTTCATCGCTAGTGAACTATGCATTAAGGTACAATTCAGAACCACGCTATCGACTGCACATGCAGTTGCAGTTGCGCTCGGTACTCTTTCCATAAAAATACATACAAAACAGTAGTGTGAACTGCATGCAGATGCTGCCCGGGCAGTCTGTAGTTGCAGTCAGCAGCGTCATTCGGAATAATAATACCTTTCACTGAAACTACTTAACCATTTAAGAAGTCCTAGTGTGATTGCATCACCTTTGTATTCATCCCCCTGCCAGTGCCCGACTTTATTTGAGGTCGGCGTAGCATAATAATATCATTTTCAAATTTCAAATATTTTGTGTTCACGTAGTAAGTAGCCAATCTACGCCAATCGGTTTTTAATGTACCCCTTTTTTGTTATTGTATTTTCTCTGTAAGTGATTTATGTAAGTCTTTTGAGGAAATAAATGTCTTTCTTTTCATCTCATTATTCACTCTCATATCGGCCTTCACGCCATCCATATTTTCTTTGGTCTCTCTATCTGGATGGACGAAGAGATAGGGAATCTCTTCATTCATCCACATTCACCCCATCACTCTTCTAGTCACATGCTTTTCATCCCTACACATCACGTGCCCATACCAAGACATACGATTCCTTCAACTTGTTTTTCACTAGTTCCACTTTCAGACACTTTTATCTATCATAAAACATTTATCATAAAAAAGGATTCCTAAAGAACTTTGAAAACGATAGTGCTCGAATTGTTAGCACGATAAATAGGCAGTCTACGAATGAGTTTCGCTGATAAAGAGATTAGTTACAAAACGGTTTCATAGTGGTTACGGATAATGTAGGTTATTTGTATTTGCATACCTACTAAGTATAGCTATTCGTTTAGACTTAACACAATAGTTTGCAGTTGTATAGATAAACGCCTTGCGTTCGACTATTATACATTTATGATAATATTATATAGTAATGATTAACGATATTCTACATATAAACAAATACACATAAAATGTTATTTTTTTAATATCCACGTACCTTCACGTTGTAAGTATACCCCGAAGGGTTAGGCAGAGGCATACTAATTTACACGCACAGTTCTCCAGTATCTTTGGGTCTAATGTAATAGGGAGCGAGTCTATTACCATCAAAAAATTCCAAGTTCCAAGAGTATCTTAATGAAAAACCCCGACCTGGCAATCGAACCCACTCTCACCCCAGCCGTGTTTGCGATCACTACAATGATGAAGGACTTTTATTTGAGGTTGATAAACTATCCTCTCTTCTTTTGGAATGCGGGAAGTCCTCATGGGTCCCTACCACCTTCGGCGACAGAGTATTTCGAACTAGTACCGACTTAAAACCGCACCTGTCTTCTCTTGCCGTGAAAAATTACGACGGCCGATAAATGAAAGAGTAAACACGTCAAAATAAGCTAACATAAAACATAAATGAGATCAACAATAACTGTGCAGATCGCACAATATTTTTAAATCTTTCCAAGCATTTTCACGCTAACAAAACGTCACTAGACTACGGGGGCAAATAATGTAGACCAGAACTATATTACGATCATACCAGGCATAAAACATTGCCTTAGTTTATGGCGAGGAAACACGGCACAGTACCGACTGATATCCGTGCGTGAGCTACCCAATCCAAATTCAGTTGAGTCTCAATTTAAAAGCACGACTTAGGCCTGTTTCACAGCTTACTGATAAGGATAAGTTCCTGTTAAATTAGCTAGCAGATAATTTCATACAAATTTTGTTCCATTTTTTATTTAACCGACTTCAAAAAAAAGGAAATGCTCAGTTTGACCTGTATATATATGTTTGTCCGCGATTATCTCACGTTTAGCTGAACCGATTTAGAAACGGTTTTCAAAAAAGTATTCGTCACACTTAGAAGAAGTTTTTGGTATTTTAGCCGACTTCAAAAAAGCACTAGCAATTTGAAAATAAATTATTTTTAAATAAACAACAAACCGCCTCCACAAAACACCCAGGAACAAAAAAGCAAAGAAAATATTGGTATTATGATTTCTAACTAGATAAATTGGTGGATATATATTGTACGATGAAACCGTACACTTTAGTCAAATAAGCGTTTTTACCTTAGTTCGCAAATAAGTTTTATTGAATAAGTTAGTACACGATTAGCGGTCATCGCGTGTGCTCCCTCGCTCCTTTATATTTCTTACCTTTGGTCCAGTTATTACATTTATTCTACGTTATCTAGCGCATTATCATTTAGCAAACCTCACAACTTCTACATGGTCCTTCGAGCCATCGGGCGGGCCCTCGCGAGTTTTTAAGTATTCGTTCTTCGTTGAGGAGCAGCGTCTATTGACGAACTTGTGAGTAATCTCGTTCAGCAATTAGCGTGTGTGGATTACAGTGTGGTGTGAACTGTGAGCATAGTTACGTAACCGCAATAGTTTATCAGTGTTTCGGGACTAAACCTAAGCAGCAAAAGGTGCAGTTCCAGAACTTGGACATCAGTAGTGTAATATCAGCGCCTCAAGTACGAGGCAATTAGCATTCTGAGCAGCAACGACTCGGTATTGGTAGCAGCAGCACTCCGCATCAAACAGCAGGACTTCAGGGTCCAACTATAGCACAGCGTCAGCATTTGGAGTGCGACATCAGCAAATCAGCGGCCGTCGCGGGCCAGTATCATTCAAGTAAGATCTTTCCTTTTTATTCATAGCACTAACTACTAACTTGCAGCACAATGGAAGATCTTTACTACCAGCAACTAGAACTAAGCGAGTTAATCAAAAAAATACTGATTAACATAAAAAAGGACAGCAGCGAGAGGAAAACGGACGACTACTTTAAAAGACGATTAGAGTTGTTAGAAAAGTATTGGTCGGATTTCCAAAATAATCA
Source organism: Acronicta psi (assembly GCA_946251955.1). Classification (NCBI taxonomy): domain Eukaryota; kingdom Metazoa; phylum Arthropoda; class Insecta; order Lepidoptera; family Noctuidae; genus Acronicta; species Acronicta psi. Next base: position 12,404,647 of record OX276469.1, on the reverse strand, counting down.
TATAGCTATCTGTGAGTATGGGGTCAAAGATCATGCGTACTTTATGAACTCCGAGCATGAAAAAATCAGCAAAGTCTATACGAACACTAAGACTTTTATTAATGAGCAACGGATGCAGCTGTCCAGCAAGCAAACTCCTTCAGTGAAAATGGGGAGTACTCGAGCAAGACATGAGGAGCAAGAGGAAACAGAACTAGAAGCGGGACCATCGGGTTATCAACAGCCAATAAAATCTAGCATTTTGCGTTCATTGGAGTCAAGAGGCTCTACTAGCAAATTAGATGACATGATACGTAAGCAAACAGCGAATTTTAAAGCATTTAAGAGATCGGCGGGCCTTATCGATTTGGACTCCATGTCAGAAAAATGGGAGATGGAGGACGCTTTAAAAACACTACAAGCACGCTGGTCGCAAATTGACTCTCTTCATTGGGAGTTAGATAGCGAGATGGGTGGAGAGGGCGATGACTATGAAGCAGTTTATACACAGCATGAGCGATCATATATCCAATTAAAGAAGATGATTAACAGAAAACTTTGGAGTGTATCACATAGAGAGCACTCCACGCCGAAAATGGATATTCCTGTATTTTCAGGCAGCTACCAGCATTGGACATCGTTTAAAGACCTCTTCACTGAAACTATTCATAACAACCCTACCTTGTCACAAGCCCAAAAAATGCAGTTTCTGAAGGGCAAGGTAAGGGGCGAAGCAGAAAGGCTTATTCAGCATCTTCCTATTAGCTCCGAGAACTATAATACCTGTTGGGAAATTCTAAACCATCGGTATAACAACAAAAAGCTAATTAATCTTCACTTCTATCATGAATACTTTATTAGGTTTACCCAGTACCCAGCAGCAAACTCTTAGTCATATCAAAAAATTGCATGATGTAGCCCTAGAAAGCTTGCATGCCATAAGAAACTTAGGGGTTGATATCAGCACTTGGGATCCACTTCTCGTGCATTTGTTGACACAGAAGTTAGATAGCGAAACCTACGGGGATTATATAGATTCCCTAAAAAATTCAAGAGAGCTACCTGTGCTGCAGGAGTTTTTGGACTACTTAGAGAGTAAATTCACAAGTCTAGAAACATCTCGTAGAAAGCTAGATCAGGTCACAACAAAATCTCATAATCAATCTCATAGCAACATTTCCGAAAATAAAAAGACTAGAAATGTAAATCCTAACGCCAATTGGATAAATAAGCCTCAATCATTTTCAAAGGCATTACACGTGTCTACTATCAAATGTCCATTTTGCGGACAACAACATGCTTTATTTAATTGTGTAAAATTTTTAAAGTTGCCTAACAACACAAAAATTAACACAGTTGAGAAATTAAAATTATGCAAAAATTGCTTGTTCGATCATAAAAGTCAGCAGTGCATTTCCGTTCGGCGATGTCACAAATGCGCAGGAAATCACCACTCAGTTTTACATGACGCCTGCACAAATAATATATCGCCATCCAATAATGCCGCAATAACAACCACTAATTCAAATCAGCAAGAAGAACATGTGACAATTACTGCACATGTCTCACAAAATGATCCTGGTACGAATGAAGTATTGTTAGCCACAGCTCTGATTAAAGTAGCTGCCATTGATGGCTCTCATCACATTTTAAGAGCTCTAATAGATCCAGGCTCTCAAGTATCTCTAATAAGAGAGAGTGCCGCAAAGAAGTTAGGATTACCAAGATCTAAATTTAACGGGATGATATTCGGTGTAGGAGAAGTCGAAAATAATTGTAATGGTGTGGTCACACTAACTTGTTCTTCTACGTACAACGACTTTAAGTTTTGCACGGACGTGCTCGTTATGAATAATCTATTAAAAGATATCCCATATAAGTCCTTCGACACATCGAAGTGGTCTTATACAGAAAATCTTAAATTAGCAGACCCATATTTCAACATAAGCCGTCCAGTGGACTTGTTACTGAGCGCTCAAGTGAATGGCTTGATACTGTTAGGAGGATTGATTAAAGGAGAAAGCTTATCACAACCCGTGTTACAAGAAACCCACCTGGGATGGATCATATACGGTGGTGGCGAAATGTCATCATTTCAATGTAACGTTGTATTGAACAATATTACCGATCTTCAGCAATTCTGGGAGGTGGAAGATATTAGCGAAAATTCAAACTTGTCGTCGGAAGATCAAGAATGTGTCGATTTCTACTTAGAGACAACCAAACGCCGGGAAGATGGACGGTATGAGGTGAAATTACCATTGAAACCTGATATCAATGAAAAACTAGGCTCCTCTAAAGAAATAGCAATAGCACAGTTTCAAAATTTGGAACGTAAATTTAATAAACAGCCAAGTTTATCTGAGCAATATAAAGCATTTATTAGTGAGTACATAGCCTTAGGCCATATGGTGCCTAGTAACAACAATAATAACAAACAAGCGCTATCATGTTACTTGCCGCACCATGCCGTGCAACGAGCAGAATCAGCAACAACGAAGCTACGCGTGGTATTTAACGCGTCAGCAAGAACGTCCAGCGGGTTTAGTGTGAATGACCTGATGTGTAAAGGACCTAATTTACAGCAGGACCTTCAAGGATTAATAATCAAGTGGCGTCAATATCGGTTTGCTTACACATCAGATATAGAAAAAATGTACAGGCAGATAATGGTGAGTGCAGCCGATCAGCAATATCAACAAATCATCTGGAGATATACACCCGATCAGCCTTTACAATCGTACAATCTTACAACGGTAACCTACGGAACAAAAGCAGCGCCGTTCCTAGCGATGATGACTCTCAGGCGGCTGGCCTCCGATGAGCGAATAAGGTTTCCTGAGGCTGCCAAAATCGTAGAAGAGTCATTTTACATGGACGATTTAGTCCATGGTTCCCATTCCATTGAGAAGGGAAAACAGCTTATCAAGGACTTAAAAATATTATTAAAATCAGGTGGTTTCACATTAAGAAAATGGTCCGCTAATCATCCGGAACTTCTAAAAAATATTGAGCATAGCGGCAACAGCGACATCATATTTAACTTCAAATCAGAAAGTACATCGAAGACACTGGGTCTACGTTGGAACTCTTGTGATGACAAGTTCACTTTCAGATATAATGCAGCTAAATCAAACGCCAAAGTAACTAAACGCTTACTTTTATCAGAAATATCTAAAGTATTTGACCCGTTGGGATGGTTGTCACCGCTAACCACGAAATTAAAACTAATCTACCAGATGACACTCTATCTACGCACGATATACATCAATACACTATTTGTTACGTCTTGCTGGTCGTGGCAGTTGTCCTGGCGGCATACTTCGTATGGAAGAGAAGACGAGCAGTTTCATCAGTAGAACTATCGCAAAGTGTGGCAAATAGTGTTGTGTTTTCGCGAAAGCAGAGTACGGCTGACCGTCAGCCTAGTGAAGTGAATTTAACTAGTGTAGTCGATAATTATAAACGTGACATGGCTACTTCACCTATTGTCAAAAAATGTCACTTTAAATTAGAAGATGTGTGAAAATATTTGAATATTTTTGGCCCGGGAGTATGTACGATGAAACCGTACACTTTAGTCAAATAAGCGTTTTTACCTTAGTTCGCAAATAAGTTTTATTGAATAAGTTAGTACACGATTAGCGGTCATCGCGTGTGCTCCCTCGCTCCTTTATATTTCTTACCTTTGGTCCAGTTATTACATTTATTCTACGTTATCTAGCGCATTATCATTTAGCAAACCTCACAACTTCTACATATATATAAAATCAGTTAGTGGCCGTGGTCGCATGCCACTATGCCCTGGGGCTTGCAAACTTAAGTATAATATGGGTGGCATGCGATCACGGCTATAATTTGGACAGAACAAATCATTTTGTTGTTGATTTCAGTAAATTGTTTATCAGGAAGATGACATAGGAATTATGTTATTGTTACATGATTTTCAGTTGATTTCTTCCGTAGTCGGCACGACTGGCACGTTGGAGTTGGCACGAGCTAACTTTAACCCGGTCGTAAAAATCGCAGATAGAAAAATATTGGATAAGAATGAAAAATGAGAAATTTGAAACGACGAATGAACTGTGTCAATATACAGGCAAAATAAATATAACGAAAAAAATATCGTTTCGGGTAGGGTTTCTATAAACTTGACAGGAAGAACGCAAGTTTCCCTGTGTGGGACAAATATTTCCTAAAAATATGTACCTATTCTAATATTATAAAGAGGAAAGATTTGATTGTTTCTTTGCATTGAATAGGCTCCGAAAGTACCAACCGATTTGAAAAATTCATTCATAATTAGAAACCTACATCTTTACAGAGTAACTGATGCGAACTTCTTAGATTCGCTATATGAAGTAGGTATGAACTCCTTGCATGTGTCAACTGATAAATTGTCAATGAATTATAGTATCCAAGCAACGACTCTGTTAATGTTACGAATTATATGTTCTGTTTTATAAGCTAAATAAAACCAAGATCTAGTTTGGTTTTGTTTAGCTCATAATTATGTATCAGTAACATAGGCTATAATTTATAAAAAATACACAGACCACGCGGGCAAAGCCGCAGGCGGAAAGCTAGTAACTAATATAATACATTAATACCTATATTTCAATTAGACTCACAACCGACGAACTGCTTAGAGGTGAAGGGCCTGTAAACAAGTTTCAATTTGAAATTCGAATCGACAAACGAATAGAAACAAAATGTATGGAAATGACATTAGTGACAGCCCGATTTGTCGAAAGCTTGTGTCATTTCCATAGATTTTGTTTCTATAAGTTTGTCAATTCGAATGCCAAATTGCAACTTGTCTAGGCCCCAAGGCTACAATCTACATACCCTCTACCGCCTTTGCGAATACAGGCGTGTATTGAAAACAGATTGTACACAGTAGTTAGCTTCTTAGTGCTTTGTATGACGTGACCCCGTTTGTGGGAACATTACACAAATGTGCTGCAATTGCATACATTGGCTGTTGAAGCTCTTTGATTAACCACAGACCAGCCTGACCCAAACATACTCGTACCAACTCGTACTAACAACAAGTTAGTACTAAGCTTACGTAATTAAAGGAGGTCCTGGGTTTCCCGGGTCGAGCAGTGTCTGGTTTTTCGGTGAAATTCCAAGTAGCAGCTCCAAGTTTGAATTAGTACCCGATTGATGGCAATAGACTATGTGGTGGTGGCACTGTGGGTATACATTTCTGCCTAACCCGTCGGGGAATACAGGCGTGGTAATATAAAGGCTAGAATTGGTACAGTAATGATCGAGCGATCAGTTGCTGCGCTTACTAGTTCATACTAGGTTTTCGACTTAAACGAACAGTCAGACTCGGAATGAATAACTAAAGATCAAATAAATATAAATTAACTTTAATCACAATTTCGTACACGTGGCTGCATGCTGTGCCATATTTTCCCAGTAAAAACTCGACTCTTATGGTACGAAAAGTTTATACAAGACGAGGTCAACCCATAGCTACAATTTACAGCACCCTCGTGGAGGCAATTCATAATATTATGATTCATCAAAAGTGGCGATTCTTGTTCCCCCAGTTTTCGCTCCAATCCGATTCGATTCGATCCGATTACTACCATATTTTTCAATACTAAAAGTTCGCTTTGCTTTTTAACGAAGCAACATATTTGTACAGATTTACACAACAATTGTAAGTTAATTAGCACTGGCTGCACATTTTACACAGTGCCCGTTCACATCACTCGGATTTTATATGGCTTTGCCCGTTTTAATCTCATACATAACCGGATTTCACTTTTCCCAACCCTTTAGCGCAGCGTTGTGAAAAGCAAAGGGGAATAACCTAACCTAAATTAAAAATTTAGGAAACCCCCGACACGAAATGTAATTTGATATTTTGTGGTGGCGGCCATCTTGGATTTGAAATTTATCATAGTGTATAGTATTCTCCTAGTTAAGCCCTTTCATTTGATACCCATATTGAGGGATTTGTGAAAAAAAATATAATTCGCTATTTTGTGGCGGCGGCCATCATGGACCGATTTTCATCAAACATAGCTAAGAACACTCCCGACTAATTCACCTTTCAAATAAAAAAAACAAAATCAAAATCGGTTCATCCGCTTGGGAGCTACGATGCCACAGACAGACACACACACACACACACACACACACAGACACGTCAAACTTATAACACCCCGTCGTTTTTGCGTCGGGGGTTAATAAAGCCAGGGAAAAGGGCCGACGATGTCTTTTTAATTAATACTTAGTCGGTGCCTTGTCGGCCTGATGATTGTAAGAATTTCTTTATGGCTACCGTTTAGAGGTTATAATGAAAAAACTTCGCGCGTTATTGTGTTGGTAGGCCTGTATATTTTTTCTTCAAAGTATTCCACTTTCAAATTAAATGCGGTTATGCCAAGTAGTAGCAGAATGATGGTTTAATGTGATTTTATATTAAAACTGGCGTTTTGGCGCAAGTGAGCGCAAGCGCGGAGGTGTGTTGTAGAAAATGTATTTATTTAATAACTGTTTTAATGTATTAGAGAAATTAGACCTGCCCTCGTGATTAATAAATTATTTTTCTATTGTGTCTACTTTGTTAATTGATAGATAAAAGAAAAGAGAGCCAAGAATAAAAATAAATAAGTCACAGAAACAAAACAATTACTTACGACTTATTTGGAATTTCGAGTGCATTATCACAATGGTAAGTTACCTAAAATAATATATGTAAAAATCAGATCCGTATGTTTTGTAATGGCTGAGAAATATTAAGATCCATGACGCCCAAATCTTCAATGCGTCGTCTTAATGTTCGTCACCCAAAAATCGTGTGCTGTGGCCTTATTATAACAACTTTAGATTAACAAGACAATGGCAAAAGGTTTTAGAATTTATTACACTATGCCTATGTCCTTTCTCAGGATATAATAATACCTCTCCTTGAATCTTTATCAAAATCTGTTCAGTGAAATGGTAACAAACAGACAAAGAGTTTTACATACTTAGTACGGATATATGAAGCCCTCCTATAGCTTACAAGACGGAGACGACTGTGGATGTACTAGTTGTGCTACATCTGTGATCTTTCGTCCGGAAATTGGCAAGGGTACACATGCTTATTTGCTTGGAACATGAGGCCAAGCCAAGCAATAATAGTTTTTTGTTTGAACTATGTTCCTTAATATATTTACCTACACCGTACATAATTATTATACCTTTATGACTTAATGAATAGAAGTTGGAATAAGGCTGATAATAAACAATTTTTTTTAAAAGAATTAGGGCTTGTTTCAACACCTCCTGGTTAAATTACCTGGAAGATAATTTCATACAAATGTTGTTCCATTTTTGAATTTATTTGGCAGTTAACGCCTATCCAGAGGTGAAATAGGCACTTAGTGTAAGTAGGTATAGATAAATTATTGTGAACTAAGTAAAGAACTTCTAAAACTAAATACCTACTTTTTTAGTACACCGTGATTTTCGTTCACTGTTAATAGTGAGTGATAATTATTTATTAATACGCACATGATACTGATTAGAATACTAGACGTTGAAATAAAACTACTTTTTACGGATTTTATCGCGTTACATTGATATTATTTTAATCCCGACGTTTCGGACCCTTTACAGCCTCCATGGTGACGGGTGACTAAGGTGGTAGGCGTCTTGACGTTTCAATTACTAACAGCTACCCTACATTTTTGTTAATTGTTGGCATATGTATTGATTGATTGATGTTAATTGTTGACACGCACATGATTACGAAAAATCACGAGGTTTGTTACTTGGATTTGAACTCGAGACCTACGACTTGGCAGTCCAGTGGTCATATTTCTAGGCTATCACTGCTTTCCGTCATGTTCGTGGTGAATGTTTTAGATTCGATGGCAATGACATACCTTGCCAACACCCATTGTGGTTGGGATCCAGTAGGATTTTCCTCGTCCAAAAAAGGCTGCTTATGAAATGTTCCAAAATCAAAATAATATTTTGGTTGTTTCTGCCTGGGAGTGTTTTTTGATATACGATTGTGATTGTTATCTTAAAATTTAGAAACGATTCGCCGAATTAAACGTTTTTGATTTAAATCCACCATCGGTTATTTTTATAAATGGATCCATACCCCGAGGCCAGCATATTACATTTAAATAAACTGAATGAGCATATTAATTATGTTTTTATGGTAGAAATCAATTCTGTGGAGTGTGTTTTATTTTGATAGGGATTTAAAACTTTTAAGCTGTGTTGTTTAAAATAATAATGTAGAGCTGGTGCGGAAAATCTTTTTGCCACCTGGGGAGGCGGCATATAAACTGATAGATAGATATAATTGTTATGAATTGTGGTCACATTCTTCAAAATAAAAGAAAAGAGTAATATAGAAATACATGAACATACTATCACGCCTGTATTTACCGGGTAATAAGGGTTAGACAGAAGTGTACAAACATTTTGCCGGTATGTTTAGGTCCTACGGGGCGAGAGAAAAACGTATTATCGAGAAGTATTATCGAGTTATGATTATGTTTTACAGCTTTTAATAAGTTTTATTTAAGGTTTAAAAATTTCCCATAGGCACTGTCCCTGTATATCCTATTCTTCAACATACCGTCATTTTCAATAGCAAATATATCAGCAGATTTGCTTAATAGAGATGGGATTTCGACATGAATACTGTGTAAACAGTCGGGAAAGTTTCAATGCACACTGTTAGGAACAATCGGTCCGCAATGCACCGTGCCCCGTGCGCCCGGAGACCGCGCAGGGTTCAAAGCCAATTATAACTTACACTAGGCGTTTTATAAAACATTTTGTATAAGTGGATTGTGCATGGCAGTAATGTTAGCGTGAGTTGAAACGTCGACTGCTATTGAGTTTTTAAACCAAAGTATTATAGCACTATATTAAACAATTCTAGTGATAAGTATTGGAATGGCTGAATGCCCCTACGCAACCGAGAGAGGGGAAGAGAGAGGAACTGACTTTCACGCGGAACGCGCACGCGCATGTCAGAACACACATAGGTGCTTTGCAGTTTGCGATAGATTTCGACGTATGGGTTTTCGCCAGCTAGTAAAACCCCTAGAGGTCCTATCACCGAGTAAGACAAATCTTTATTCGCCTTTACGAGCTGCCAATCTGAACGGCAAAACGTAGGTCTATTCAAGCTGTTATTTATTTGCCCAACACGCGATTTTTCTACATCTGTATGTATAAAAAGAAAAGATTTCTGAACCTAAAACCACTGAATGGTTTGGGCTGAAATTTATGTTATTATGACGGCGGCATCCGCTAAGAAAGGATTTCGGAAAATTGCCACAGGATCGGGAAAATTTGAAAATGAACACCACGGGGAACAGCTAGATAAGAAGACTATTGCTACGTGTTTAAATTCACTATATTTTGTGTATCACATTCCAAATGTAGGTTTTATCAACGGTTTTATTTAGACGTGGAAAGGGTTTATTTTATCAACGAATGTGACTAGAAAATTCAAGGATATCCCTGTTGCGAAAACAAAAAGTCAGACAGACAAAAGTAAGACATTTTCTTTCACAATTTACACACAATACTGGTACATAACAATTTTATGTGTCTTTTAATGTACGTTCCTTTGTTTCTTCGTGTTCAAATGGATCTAATATACAATGAGAAAGCTACAAATATAAGCCCGACTGTCAGGGACAGAAATACCTCTGTCATAATATGAAATGAAAAGGGCACACGAACAAATGTAACAGATGTACCCATTGTACTTTACCTATTGTTACGTCACCGTCATCACTTGTCTTCCTTGCCCTATAGACACAGTCATCGGATCGATGGGTCGAAATCGCTACAACCCTGACGACCCTGTCCACTATAGACCCCATCAACGGATATCACCAGCAGCCTTTTCCCAACTTAAACTAAAGTTGGCTTTAGTGATTAACGGTATTTTGTTCACCTATCAAAATACTGACCGCGGCATGTAAAATTCAATTAGCGTAACAGTAATGCTTAACCACGCCACATGTTACACGAGATAAGTGGGAACATTTTTGTTATAAAACTTAAAAGGAATTGAAATGGGTACGGAATGGGACTAAATGAGGCGGGTAATAGGTCGTGTTCGCCGACCGAGTTTAAAGCTTAAGTACTTAGGAGCTAGATAGATTATGGAGAGAATCATTTAACGAAGTAAATTATTTTAAAAAACTTTACAAATCTATGTACCTATATTGCTCTAATACATGCATATTACATATCAATTTTTCATTTTTACAAGTAGGTACTTGTTAATAATCTATAAAATATTTGACAACAACACTATTTATTCATATTTGGAAATCAATAAAGTCATAATATAATATTCTGAAGACATAATATAATATTATTCACAACAATTGCGTGCACCTAAATGGAGATATTATTATTCATATCCCAACTCACACGATGATAGAAATTTTGGGAACAACGTGATACGATAAATCAAAACTTCATCCAATAGGGAGAAAGGACCACCATTTGTGGTCCTACGGTACGTGACGGTTCAATTGTTCTATTACTGAATTTTGAACGCAACGTCACTTATTTGTGTAGTATAGCTTTGAAAATAGGGTAGTAAGGCTTATGTAGAATTAATTGCCAGTGATCATGCGAGGGTTGTGGCTGTATAAGGTTAAATCGACAGCCGTTTTGAGTTCACAGTGCTGATAATAATCTACAAACGACTTTTTGTGATATTTTATCGAAGATTTGCTGTAGATTTGATTGTATTAATGAGCATGTCTTTATTTGCGTGAATATGGTATCTACATTTAACTATCAAACAAAATTAGGGTCGGCGCAGTACGTTTAAATATTTATAAACACCGGAATTTAAATAAAATCAGAAAACCAACCAACAGATTACTTATGAATGAATAAAGATACCAACAATTAACAGCCGTTATAGAATATTTTATTTATTCGTGAATAATTTAGGTACTTTTTAACATTGAAATGAAATGATATTTATATCTGTAAGTAAGTAGATCCTTTAAAGACACTTTTACAAGTCATTATATTTTTTTTAAATGATAGATGTCGAAGAAAGATATCTAGATGTCGTAGAAGTACTTAATTCTAACATTTTCGGTATTTTGTATTTTTTCATGTCAGTGTTAATCTGTAACTTCGATCTTAAATTTGTGGAGGATACATTTCAAAAAAGCTTCCGAAGAGTCCCCTTTGTATAACAAGGCGTGAATTATTATATCGGTTGGGTATCTTACCTTCGTGACACTTGATAGACAAGCGTAAAATGAGGTCGGAGTGTGCTTGGAGATTTCTTTGCGATAGTTCTAAGGTGCCGTGGGAAATGGAGATAAGTGTACAGACAACAAAATAAATTCCCTTAAAGAAAGTGGTTTTTGTCATCGAAATATAAAGGTTTCTTGTTTATAGGTATGTAGTTGACAATTGTTTTAGTGGCTTGGCTAGGAAATTGCATCACAGTGTACAAAGTTATGTTTTTGAAATTCGTTTTCGGAACAAAAGTCTGGTCCTTTTAATCAGCGTTTCAAAGATATAGTTTCTTATTCGCTTCCTACTGTTTTCTGTTTTTACGAAGCATTTGTAGAGAAAGGGATGAAAGTAAATTATCATTGCCTATACAATTTCTCCTGAATAAGCTACCCTTATACCACAGACATATTTAAACATGGCAAAAAAGATTAACGACGAGCAATCCATAGTCTTTCGATTGCCACTTACCCCAGAACAGATTGATTTGAAATTGAGTTTCTGAGATATTAGGAAAAAGGCCTTTTAAGCCATTAGAAAGCAAAATTTAGGTGCTTTGGTGATCAATTTAACAGAATTGCCTTCAACTATAACCTTTTAGATACTTTATTACTTTTTTCAGTGGAATATTGCGTTTAATAGGTACTTGTATAAAACCCGAATGTTCTGGTGCCTCATTTCCACCTTTTTCTTAAGAATTATTAAATTTTTCAATGTTCTTTCTCACTTCATTCAGCTTAAGGAAAAATGGCAAATAATGACTAGCCGAGGGAAAAATATGAACTAAGTTCCTCCTTCGGTGCTATATTTTTTTTGTTAATCTTATCATGTTTTAAACCACCAGTTTGAAAAATATTTTTGATACCATTACTTAATTTAAGCCGTCAGAAGAAATAAAAAAACTTTATTTTATGTATTCTCAGGTTATCGTTAATTCTATCAGCCATTTGGAATAGTAAATAATGCTCATTTCAGAAAAAATCTTTATTGTTATTATTTACTCTTCACTACGGTAAAGTCCATCATAATCGCATATTTCACACGAAATCTAATTTCTGTTCCATAAATTGTCGTTCACGAGAATAATTTAATGTCCAACAAAAGTACTATATTGAATAGCTTGTGGAGCAATTTGCTCCAACACCCGTACCGAGTTTAATGATCACTCATGAACAGAATTTCGAGTGAACTATAAAAACAAGCAGTAAAACGCTCAATATACTTCTTTATGTTTCTGTTTAGCTCCTAAACTTTGTTTTCACGGCTACACTTATTCCTATATTAGATCGTACGGACTACGAATTTCAATTGAATTTATACATATTAAACTTCAGTCTTTCTTAAAAGGCTAAAATAATCATTACAAACATGAGTTTCTTGACCTTTGAACTAGGTATTTCCATTTTCTTGTGTACGGCAAATCCTCAAGAATCCTTTGCCACCTGAGGAGGAGGCGAGGTATGTCGAAAACATACCGACTAAAACCCCACTTGCTTTCCACTATCCCATATTGACGACCATGGCATTCGTGACGTTGACAACAACCATAACAGAAACGTGTCAGTCTAAGTCTAGTCTAGTAAAATTGTAAGGTCAACACTTTTATTTTATTGTGTTCTAACATATTTAATGAAAGTGACCGTTTTCAATTCCTAATGTCGAGCCATTCAATTTCCGTCCAAACTTAATTAAAACATGGACCGTAAAACCAGCGTGTAGTTCGAAGTTTCCATTTGACATGAGAGGCAATCGGTGCGGTCTGGCCGGATCGATGCAAACAATCTGCCCCTATGACCGACGTGACTCGGATACGTATCACGCACTTGAGCGGATAGTGACGATGTTCCTATTAAATGGTGATTAATATTATTGGGAAAATCCTTTTTTACCCAATTTGTAGTTATTTTTTTGAGGTAGATCTCCGCGATAAGTTGATCAAAACCATTTACGTATAATAACACTTTTAACGTAATGATGATAGATGGTACATAAGTATTTATTGTTCTGTGGTTCTGGTCCTTTTGGATTCAATGACCCACCCACAACTTTGAATATTAAATTCACGGATTCAGAGTCGCATATTCAACTCATTACCGTTTCAATACATTAGCAACAAAACAGACAACCATCAGACACGCATAGCGCAGTCGTTAACCGATCAACTTCTGTGATCCCGGCCACGATTATCGCACGGCAAAAATATGTATTTGTATGGTCTATAGTTAGCACTTGGTTTTGGTGTTTTTAAAAAAGGTTCTAAGTACAAATTTTTACAAACGAACTTTTTTTTAATTGATGGAAATTGAGAAATTTCTTACTTAAATTATATTCGATAATTATATTAATGACGATGACGGATGACCTATAAAATTTTCGTTCAACGCATATTCAGTGAACAATTTTAATAGGTCAGTCTCATTTGCAGTTGCTTTTAGTGCGAATTTCAAAGTTTAATGCAATTTAAACTGTTTCAAACATTGACACTTCGTAATTGAACTACAAACTCTGATGTGGACCAATAGAGCTGTTAGCGACACTATTATTGAGTTTGATAAACTAATGGTAATTTATTAATTGAGTTTGTTAAGACAATTGACTTTGAAGCATTGTTGTAAAATATGTTTTAAGCTCCTGGGTTCTCGCGGCCACTATCGCTTAAAAAATATTAGCATGCGATCACGCTTATATTATTATAATCGAAGGATTAGGCAGAAGCCTTGTTTTAGATTTGTTACAGAAAATTTCCTAGAAAAACCAAGTAACACTGCTCCATTTGGGAATCGAACTCATGACTTCAGCTGTACTTTTGATCACTAGTGCAATGAGGCAATTACTTTGAAAATTTTTATCCAATAGTATGATGCGTTCGAATCTAATATGCGGCATTTTATTCTCTCTACTAGTTCCATTATGATGTCGGTTTTAGTAATTATTTCATTAAACTGAAACTGGTAGTCGTATAACGAATTGCTGAACTCGGCAAAAAACATCTTTTGGTACTCCAACGTAACGACAACACTAATGAAACCAATTAAAACTGCTTATTAATTTCCTTACAAAAATCATTTTCCATTTCCAAATTAGAAAGGGTTGCCAAAATAATGATTGCAATCAGCAATTTTACTATTTGTAGCCCCATCATCACATTTCATATAGACGGGTGTGCTTTGCTTACTTCAAGGTAATGTGTGAAAATATTCCATATGTCAAAGTATTTGACATTTGGGACGTGTCAAATAACTCGTTATTTGCGTAGAGCACGTAGGTATACAAATACGCAAACACTACCAATAGGTACCAAGTTTGACAATATTTACATGTATCCAGTCCCTTTGTTTTGTCTCCGAATAAAACTTTGAATATATTTTATTTTTTCTTTCTTTTCTTTGCCTAAATATTTGGAACCAACGTATACAGGCTTTTCACCCATAATGTGCAATATAATTTTGCGGTTTGACTGCGGAGTATTACGCATGGTACCTACACTACAATATTGCAGAGTAGTTATTGGTGCATATTTTAATCCAGAAGTAGCAACTCCTCACAATGTAAATGTGACAAAAAAAATAGATAGCTTAGATTAGTTTACAACAAATCTAAACGATGTATTCCAGGAATAGCTATGATTTGAATAGCAATGATCCGAATAGCAATTGACGTATTTCACGAATGGCAATCTTATCTTACTAATATTATAAATGTGAAAGTTTGTGAGGATGGATGGATGGATATTTGTTACTCTTTCACGCAAAAACTACTGAACGGATCTGGATAAAATTTGGCACAGAGATAGATTATAGTCTGGAATAACACATAGGCTACTTTTTATCCCGGTAAAATCTATGGTTCCCGTGGGATATCGGGCGAAGCCGCTGGCGGGAAGCTAGTTATCAATATTTTTGTCTAGACTTCCTCGTTAACCTAGTGGTCCCAAGCGCGACTGCTAAGCTAGAGGTCCTGTGTTCGATCCCCAGGTCGAGCAGTGTTGTTGGGTTTTCTGTGAAATTCCCAGTAGCAACTCGGAGTCTGGATTTGTGCCCGGTTGATGGCAATAGGCTCGCCCCCTATTACATGGGACCTAAACATACCGGCGAAATGTGGGTGTACATTAATGGCAACGAATGGAAATTTCGCCATAGTATCTACTAGTGATGATTAGTGGTTTAGATGGTGATACATCATCTAAACCACTAAATAATTATATATAAAATATTATTGCAGTCAATTTGTAGTCAACTTGGAATAATAATAGCGGCTTAACCTATTTGTTATATACAAAATTGTTTCTGACTTTAAGAGCCTGTTTTACAACCTCTGGATAGCTGTTCGGTACCTCTGGATAAATACTACCGCCCCGAATAAATAGAAAAATGGAACAACATTTGTATGAAATTATCTGCCAAGTAATTTAACAAGAACTTACTAGGAGGTAGTGAAGCAGGCACTAAGAGAGTTGAAAGTTAACAAGAAACTTTCAAACAACAAATTGCGTCACCTTAATCAAGTAAAACATTAATGCAAGAATATTTTTGCATCCTAACATTTAATTGCAACGTCGCTCGGCTGAGGCCCTGGAGAGCCTTTCATTGTGTTGAATGCAACTGCTGTTTTCGTTTCAAACAATGATGCAGTTACAGTGTTATTTATGTTCCCTGTTCAGCCTAGTTTGGATAACGAAGCTATGCAATTTTAAGTCGTTCTTTCGTACGTACTTGATTTTACTTGCAAGTTCCTACTCAACTTTGTTTTTATAAAAGAGGAATGTAAGTGAGGAATACTTAGTCGCCTACAGAAGAGGATATAGTCTGACATCGCAATATTAGTGCAGACAACCGAAAAAGTTGGTGGGACAGTAAGGAGGTTTATATATATTTATAAAGGGCTCAAAGAAAGTTGTCTACGAAGTGATGGCACATAAAAAAATATTTTTATATGTCAATATCAACTGACATAAGATGTCAAATCAAAATACGTGCAGAGAGTGCCGCCGCCGCAGTGTCTGTCTACAAACACTGTGGCCCATACAACACTGACAACCGTGACTACAGATGGCGATGTAACTGTAAGTATGTAAATCAGATTTTGTAAGCATTTGTTTATACACCACGTAATAAAAATATTTAAATACTTTATAATAATGTTGCACTAATGAGCAATAGAAACAAAATGTATGGAAATGACACAAGCTTTCGACAAATTGGGCTGTCACTAATGTCATTTCCACATATTTTGTTTCGATTCGTTTGTCGCTTCGAATGTCAAATTGCAACTTGTCTAGCCCCCCTGGTACAAATATGCTACGTTTGCTAATAACTCCGTTTGATTAGGCCTAATCATAAGATTTATGCAACGACTGTAAATACAAAATAGCAATGTGGCGTAAAACTTATAAGATTAGTAATTTAATTGCGTTTCGTTCAGTGGGTCGCCGCGATTACAGTATTACAAGGTCCGATAGCGCCCCCTAGTGGCCTCGGGGGAAACCGCGTCGAATTAGATTACGATAATGTACTGTGACAGGTAGTCGATAAGGAAAAGTGCCAAAATTATTGCCAGGAAAGAAAAACCAATGGCTTCAAAAATAGAGCAGTAGGTAGGTAGGTAGGTTTCAATGAAATATTTAATTATATTTTTTTTCTAAATATCTACTAATTGCACACTTTAGCCTAATTATACAAATCCAGAGTCCGAGGATTTCTAGAATACTTAGTTTAGTAGTTGCGCTATGACCACTAAACCTATGAAGCAGTCTATTAAACTACAATTAGAATTAAGATTAGACATAAATAAAAAGTATACCAATAAATTACTTTTGTTTTTTATTTTCTACCTAACAAATTAAACCTACCAATAAAATAATCACTATAAAAATCCAGCCGTCTCTCTCACTACTAACAAAATATAAACATTTCAAGTGTGTTGGCTCTTAGTTGGTCTTGAAGTAAGCTTGTTAGTGCTATCCTTAAGGGTCGGCCGGACAGCGGCGAAGAGCCACTTATCGGCAGATAGGCCGCGCCTACAAATCGCCTTCATAAATCTCCGGGCGCTGACTCCGCTCATGAAATAAGTTACTCGATAAATTGAATGCGGATACCATCCACCGGATACTTTTGATGGCTGTAATCCTGTAGCTTTTGTTTCTGGTCGTACTTTATTCCGGCTTATCTTGTTTTGTATCAGTTTCTAATGCCATGGTATGTCCATACACTTCTACATGTATTTATATACTAGCGGCCTACCCTCGCTTCGCTCCGGGTACTATTGGTGGTGAAAACTGCATTCAATTCCATGTATTAGTTTTTGTGTTGCGAGTACAAACATACAAAAACCCCGAAGAAGAAAGAGAAAGAGAAGAAAGAAAGATATTAGTTTTTTTCAATATCTGTAATGATGTACAGACATCGGTCTGTTGCAATTTTATTACCTCTGTGTACAGGTAATTACGAGTATAAGGCTAATATTCAGAGATGCTAAGCGTAAAGTAATGCTTCCGTATGTCAAGTTGTAATACAAATTTGACATACGGAAGCATTGCTTTACGCTTAGCATCGTCTCTGAATATTAACCTGTTTCCTCTCTCTGGATAGCCGCTAACCGATAAATAAAAAAAAATGTTTAAATTATCTGTCAAATAATTTAATGGAAACGTATCAGGAGGTGGTGAAAGAGGACCTAGGACTAGCCCAAAATTAAGTAGGTACTGAATTTTTTTTTCCCGACTGCCGAAGTTATAGGAATCTACACAGCTTTTTATTTGTATACATGTCCTTGAAAACTTCTACATATATTATATACCTTTAAACAGCTCTTTTGTTATTCTTTTTCCGAATAATGCTGTGTAATATACATCAGAAGCCGTAACACTACTCCGAAAGAACCAAAATGAACATCGGTGTTGACTTTCATATCGCGTTAATGATCGTTAAGAAACCAGTGGATCCGAGTCCCCACGGCGAGGGTATCGATTAACTGTTGAGGTGTTTGTGAGGCGATAGAGACCACCCCACATACTCGTAGTCAGCGAATCAAGAAGTGATAGTACCTACATGTAAACACTCGATTTTTTTTCACTTTCACGTAATAGAGTTAGTACCTAGTAGTAGATAAGTCGTTAACTTTATAGATTTGGCAATCAAAACAATGTAGATTAATAGCGTGTAATTAATGTGGTACTTACAATATTTTTAAATGTTTGCAAATATTTTAACTCGAAGCAGAGCCGGATTTAGAGACGTGGAGGCCTCGGGGCAGCAAAGGAGTAGAGGCCCCCAATTTTTATCCAAATAAAATGATTTTTTTTTCAGTCGATTTTTTCTATATATAATCATAACCATGTTTGTACAAAGGTAGAGGTAAAGGTAGAACAGCGAAAAAAAACATCAAAGGAAAAGTTTTTTACTAGTCGGAATTGAAAGGTTTTTTTTTGAAGTCTAATTGTGGGGGCCCCTCTTTTGTGGAGGCCCCGGGGCAGTAGCTCCTGATGCCCTCCTTTAAATCCGGACCTGACTTGAAGTAGTGATACCTACCTTACTGATATGACCACTGGACTGCCAGTTCTCGGCCTCGAGTTCGAATCCAAAGCACGCACCTCTGACTTTTCGAAATCATGAACGTGATTATTCCCGGCGAAGGAAAACATCGTGAGGAAACATGCATGTCTGAGAGATTCACTCGAGGGTATGTGAAGTCTGCCAACCCGCATTAGGCCAGCGTGGTCGACTATATCTTAATCCCTCTCATACTGAAAGAAGATTAGTGCCCAGCAGTGGGACAGTATTTATAAGGGATGATAATGACATACTTTATCATCCCTAATGAAGTATTTTTCAATAATCTCGGTCTAAAACAAATACCCATGTTCCTATCCCTTTATATTAGATAAAGAAAATTCCTTAAGTTTGTTTGTCCAAAATCTGTCGTCATAAATAAAACAATCATCTTTTTATTTCAATACATAGTCGTAAACTCGGCTGGGGTCTAACAAGGCAATCGTGATGGGGTCTTAAGACATTAGGTGCGATTAGCAAAGGTCAAGTTTATTGTCACACAAGTCTTTTACGACTCTGTCTGGATCTGGAGTCGTTAGGGTTGTCAATGCTGAAAATTATACTGGGTTTTTTATTATACTAGAAATTTTACTAGGAATTACTTGATTAATTGCGAAAAACCAGAATAAACCATGGATTTTCTTTAAAATTTACATTACTGAATTCTATCGCTGTTACAGTTACAGGTTTATTTTCTTTAATCTTGCAGAATACAGAGATTTGTTTATTATGAACTGTGTTACAGTTAAGTCCTGTTTATTAAACTTTCCTTAACATTCCATGCTGTCGTCCTAGCAGGCTGTCAAAGTCACACAGTGTGGTTAACAGTGGGTAGTGGGTGCACATTTGTACACCTCTGCCTAACCTTTCGGGGAATACAGACGTGATGGTATGTTATGTTATGTTATTTTTAATGAAGAAAACTGTAGTACGTGAGACAACCCTAAATACTTCAGTATACGTAGTAGTGTGACTATCTGTGATTGCTAGATTAGACACTATAAGATCTATCTTTAGTACTAAGGTGATTTGTCCCAAATTAGCTGCGGACTATCTGAGACAAACAACGTCTTGTTTTGTCTCTCTGAGTAGAAGATAAGAAGATAATAATTATTGCATTTAGGTATTGCTGGGGAATTAATTAAAATAACATGTAAAAAAAAACAAAATCGGACTACTCTCTAATAAAAAGTAAAAGCGTCAAGTCAAGTGTAAGGTCACACATAAAAAAATATACGCGTCGACTTGAGAACCTCCTCCGTTTCTTTTTGTCGGTATAAAAAGAATATTTTGATTAGAAATTATAATTATATAACTTCCACAATTTCCAATCCGTTTACGGTTCATGTGATACTTTTACAGATTTTGTCGTCCTAGATACAACCTCTCATCTCTTCTTAGCTAAAGAGCTAAGAAAAGAAGCTAAGCTGTGCCCTAGGAAAGAAAAATCAATCATCATCAATCATCAGTTTCAAAGTAAATAATAGATTTCTTATAGCGGATTTTTTTTTACTTTAAGCAATGTGTAGATATTTATTTCGTTATTATACCCGGAGAACAGTTTAAATCCCAATAAGTATCGCTATGGCCCTCAATGTCTTAATTATTCATACGAATTTGACCTTTATTTCTAACGCATGAACGTTAGAAATGGCGTGCAAGTAATTGTCGGTCGGTATAACCCTACGATGATGAGTGTACAGACTAACTAAGCGACAGTTAACGTCAGTCCAAGTCAGTGGCGTGACCAAAAGCTGTAAAGTTAATTTAGAAAATCAGCATTATGTCCAATTACTCTGTTCGCCGCGTCCTGTCAGTTAAATGTGATGTCATGACTATTCTTGATTCACCCAGTTAAGTAGGCATATTGTGATTAATGGTGAATATTACTAAATTGTTGTCGCTTTTATTTCATGTTCTATTCCGCCCACGCGTGTGTTGTATTTGTAAGGAAAAGTTTCAACATTAAGACCAAACTTTCTCAGCACCAAACTTTTGTCAAAATCAAAATCAAAATAGTTTTATTTTCTTAAAAACCTCATGCAGGATAGGCACTTATGAAATGTCGAATCTAGGTGCAAGAATAGTTTAATCGATGAGAAATAACAAACTGACGTAAACGTTACATTTTTAATCGACTTCAAAAAGGAAGGATGTTGTTAACCGATAGGAAGATACCGATATCTTCGGCTTTTGAGAACCGATTTCTATAGTTCTTTTACCTGATAGAATTGTACAAGTAGTTTGTCCCATATTTGGTGAAGATACACACCAAAGGCTTCAAGTCAATTTTCTTTTTGTTATCTGGATTGTGTTTGTCGTGATTGACTAATCATAAATACATATAAATGTGTGTAAATAACTAGTGTTTTTATCGTGCCAAAAAATCCTCTTGAATCTTTGGGTTGAGAAGGCGCGGTTTATCGAGTTTGTACCGACTAAAACCGTTCTTGCCATAATATAGGTAGTGAGGGCCTAAATCACATTCAGCACAAACAGAAAGATATTTAGCTCAGTCACTAAAAGTAGGTAGAAAGAAAATGCGATTAGAGCAATTTCTTTGTCTGGAAAAGACAGCAGGGTTTTTCAAAGAAGAAAAACTTTCACAAAAAATTACGACAAATAAGAAAAGACGATATAGAATGTTAAATGTCCTCTGTCCTTCTGAAGGCACAACTTCGTGTACAATTTAATAAATAATAAATTACTGCTTCACACTCGGCGCTCTATACTTGGATTATGCGACTTAGGTGCCATTACAAACAGATGAAGGTGTGTAACATTTACAGATGTCCAATTACACACACACACAAGTGTGTATGCTAGGTATGCTCAATTCCGCATGCCGCATAGTCTGGGTAGTAATGTCAACTTTCCGATTCCGATGCCCAACTACACAAGTAAAATGACGTTTGACCACGCACCAATGTGTGTGTACTGCAGTAATCAAACTTCACACAATATTTTTAATAATAAGAAACAACGAACGGTACAACGAAATCTAGGGAGCGTTAGTATATTATGTCAGGGAGACGCAGAGAGTTAGTGCTACTATTCTTTCTTTCACTTCTTCCTCTGGGTACCAAGTTCAAAGTAAAAGGGCACCACTCATTTAAAAATAAATATATGCAGTTATATTTTAGGTATGCACTAAAGATATACTAAGTTTATCGCCTTAACTGCTGGTATACATTTTATACGGCCTTACTACCGACAATGCCGCTGTACCTAATTAGATACAATTTACACATACTACGAAACGAGGCCCTAACGAACTGGAAAGGTCCTTTTCACTTATCCCATCCTTATCACGTCTACAAAATGAGTACCTATAGTTGCAGGCGTCGTCGTGCGTCACAAGAGTCATCGACGCGGCAACTGGGTCGGCCATATTTGTCGTTTTGGCGGGAAACGGCGTCAAATTGCCGCCGCCATGGACATACGCCACAATAACACCCTTTGTATGGTAAACACTCGTACCCTGTCATCATTACATCGCGATACGATTCACGAAGACCCTTACGTCAATGATATAAAGTTCAAATTCGGCCTATGTGAGATAGAACAGCTTGATGATAATATCTGTGTCGATGTCGAATGTAAGAAGTAAACAAACGGTTTGGTATGTCCAAAGGGCTTTTTAACAATGCTGATTATCTCATACATTGGGTTCATAGTGCTTTAGAATGCGAGGTGATTTTTTCACTTCTCACGCAGGCCGATAAAAATAGTTCTGCGTGTCCCTGCACTAGGCACTTGACCCTGAGACGTCAGCTGTGAAGTCTCATTTGTTTAGTCATTTCACTGGGTACACTGCTCGTTAAACCGAAACACATCATGTTTGTACATTGCTTAGCGCCAGACCATCTGGCAATATAATCGACAATTATTGGACACACATTGCCAAATGTTTAGCTGACTTAGCGAAAAAGCTCTAGAATGTGTGAAAATATAGATTTTTGCTAATACGTGGTAATTTTGAACATTACCTAAACTTTTTTAAGTCATTGTCGTTATTGTTATTAGCTATGATGTATTAATATGTACCTATTTAGATTAGTTTTTATTGATTTAGTACGCGGCAGAACCTGACCGGACTGAAGTTAGACTTTTTGCAGTACAATAATTATTAAACTAAACAATCTATTGCGCATTTAAACGGCAAACTTCACCCCGGCCAACCTATACCGCGGGTAATGTGAAATCATCTTTCACGTATCAAATTTTTGGCCGCATCATACCTCCTATTATAATATTAACTAAAATATAAGCCAACATAGTACCTGTAATAGATATATAAATATTTCAAGGCAATCGGAACGAGGTCAGACGTGCCTGCAGACCATCAGACGAACAGCGGTGATCAATCTTGACGAAGAACTTTTAAAAGCCTTCAAATGTAACTTTTAAAGTGCTATGTCAAAGTTTCAACCGACTATTATTGTAACGCGGTGTTAAATTATATTTAAGGACATGAGACAAGTCGAGATATGAGTAGATTCATAGACAGACAGTAGACATAGACAATCTTGTGATTTAGAAGTGTAAAAAGATTCTAGTAGTTTACGAAGATATTGTTAGAGGACCTGCCTAAGTATTTTTTGTGGAGTTCTATTTTATTCTTAAGAAGTGATATTAGATTCACATGCTAAAGAACCGCGTTTTGTGATTACAAAACCTTTTACTTTTATAAAATACCAGCGGCTTCGCCCGCGTGTTCTTATGAGTTTTTCCCCCGTTTTTGCAACATTTTTCATTGCTACTCCGCTCTTATTAGTCGTAGAGTGATGGTATATAACCTATAGACTTCCCCGATAAATGGGTTATCTAACACTGAAAGAATTAAAAATAACTGAAAGAATTTTTCAAATCAGCCCAGTAGTTTCGGAGCCAATTTAATACTAACAAACAAACAATTCCAATTTATGAAGAATACACTAGGAGCACACTACTGTATTGAGTATTTACTGGCATAATTCAAAAGCTCGGTGACAATAGCGCTGATACCTATAAAATTACGATACTAAAGTCAGAAATTCGCGTTCAATATAAAAAAGATTTTACGCTTTTCCAAAAGCTCTACGATATCTATATACGGAGCAGACATGTATTTTGTGAAATACGTTCACAAAACCGAATCTTCAAGTAATTCTTTTATCAAGTCTGGCGCAAAAAATATGTGAGGTGACTTGAAAAGTATCGGTATCACCGCCCGAGGAGTTTAAATTCATGCCGCGATTCGCCGAGGCGAGATTTAATTCAGACTAAGGCTGCGTTTCTACCAGCGGTTTGCGAGCTAGCTGAGCGGTACGCAAAAATCTGAGCCTGCGTTTGTTTCTAGTAAAATCACAGCCTATTAGTATTTTTTTTCTCGCTCACCGCTTACTGTTCTCGCACACCTCTAGTGAAAACGCAGCCTTAGAAGCTATTTTCAGCCAAACGGACGGACGTAATGCTTTACGGATTGCTACACCTAACAAATACGGCAGTCGTTTTTAAGTTGGTATCGCAATCACGCGCAACAACACAGACTCGAGCTATTTTTAAATTGAATTGAGAATGTAGATTAAGTTCCATTTTATTTTAGTGCCTTGGGTGGACAATTGATTGGCGGGTAGGCTTGGGTTGGTGTCGTGAAAATGGATCGGCTTCAGGAAGCAATTTGCGGTAGGCGGAGTAGAATGATAGCGGCAGATTTAACTGAAGCGGTGACTTTAGTCGTTCAAAAGAGACAATAGATACTTAATTTTCTTTCATCGAAGCAACCCGAATATTTTTGGTATATATATTGAGGGCAGAAACCAAAATACCGTGATGTTTGTATAGGTAATGGGTATATTATAACTAGTGTTTGTTATTTGTATTTCAGTAAAAATGTAGACTTATAGTGATCCCGACATGTTCGTGGCGAATGTACCTCAGGGAAAGTGCAGTTTTTAGTCGGTATGTGTCCGACATATCCATATCACCATAGAGATCCATAAGGATTTTCCGCCAAAAAGGTTTTAATATAGAGATGGTCCGGAAAGAAAGTTTTTGTAAAGTTTTGATTAATTTATATTGAAACTATAGATTTTTTTACGTAGAAGTTTACTACTGGGGGCCTAGACAAGATGCAATTTGACATTCGAATCGACAAACGAATTTAAACAAATTGTATGAAAATGACATTAGTGACAGCTCGATTTGTCGAAAGCTTGTGTCATTTCCATACATTTTGTTTCTATTCGTTTGTCGATTCCAATGTCAAAGTGCCACTTGTCTAGGCCCCCTATTTAGCCACGGTTCGCTGGATGTTTAAGGTCCAATGCAATAGGGCACCACCTATTGGCCAAAAAACCGACTAACAGGAAAATCCCAAAGACATTTCGTCCGACCAGGGGATCCAACTAAAGATCGTCGCGTCAACGCAGCTGCGTTACCGAACACAAAACCATTTAAATAAAAATTATAACAGTGCATAAAAAAGTTGATTGCTTTAATAACCGACACCGAGAGCGTATTTATCACCAAATTGTTGACACTCGAGCGGCTCTGTGAATTAATGAAGCCACGATTGATTACTTTTATCGCATTGATAAGCTCAGTAATATAAAGCTTTTTAATTCAAACGCAATCGCAATGATGTGTATAAACATTTGAAGTTGTTCTTGTAGACAAAAGTTGTATTGTATCGGCATAAATAATTCAAATTCAAATCATTTATTGCAGACTAAGTGTACATTTGGGTAATAATTATGTTATGGTAGGTACTTAAGACTTAGTGCCTTTTCCAAGCATTGCAACATCGAGGGCAAAATGCAAACAGCAATGTCGCTATAAATATAATAAACCATTAATTATGTCAGCTAAAGGATTCAATTATACATGTCTAGTAGCATTAAGAATTGTATTATTAACTAATTATTTAATTACAATTACATCATTATGAAATAACATAGATGAAGAAGAATAACAATAGTTCATAACATATAATCACACCTATATTCCACAAAGGTTTATACAAAGTTACCTTCTATTTAATCTAAGCGTGTAAACACTACGTATATTTAAAATTCACTGTAACGTGATCAGTTATAAAGCTAAATATATTTTTGGTATAAAAAGGTCGCCTTTTATAATTTCGATACAAGATATTTTTGTAAATTAAGGTCTGAATGAATTATTTTTAGATTTTATTACACGAATACCATAAATTATTATTTTTTGTTTAAAAATACATTAGAGAGTGTTTCCTATGTATAATAAGCATGTATTTACAAAAAAAAGTATATAAGTATTATATCCATTGTCAAGTACCTATTATATCCATTGTCTAGTATCCATAGTACAAGCTTTGCTTAGTTTGGGACTAGATGGTGCTGTGTTAAAATGTCCCCAAAATATTTATTTATGACTAAGCTCCGAAACAGCTCAACTAATTTTGATACCTATGGCTTTCACTAGAATCTGCCTCAACTGATCTTATACGAAGTAACATTTAAGCTACTTATTTAGAAAATAATCATAAAATTTGTTCCATTTTTAAATTTAGTAACAACTTAATCCTAAAAAATTCACTATTTAGCCTAAGATCCCCCCGCTCAAATCGGTATGTATCTGTTTTTTGGATAAGACTATTTTTTTATAAATCTTACTTGATAGTAGAATTGATTACACCAGGGTTGCCTGGTCAAATTTGGCCGCATCTACCTTTAATTATAAATATTGTTCTCGAGTTTTGGAGAAAAAATGTAGTCACATGTTTTTTTGATGAATCCAACGTCATTTGAAAGAGAATAGTGTAGTGAGTGGAAAAAGCCATGGTTGCCAGCTCTCAGTCGGCCGCAACTTAAGGGTTGCCAGGTTTAAACAGGTACTCCACTGTTGATAATTTGCAGTCATCTGTTTTTTTAGTAAGTTATATATCAATTTAAAGGTTATTTTTTTCTCTACATTATAACATAGGGTTGCCTGAAAAATAATGGCCGCAAGTAGGGGTTGCCATCATTTGAATTAATTTATTCCACTTGATGAGGGAGCGAAAAACAAGAATAAAAACGAACAACAAAACATACCATCACGCCTGTATTCCCCGAAGGGTTCGACAGAGGTGTACTAATGTACACCAACAGTTCGCTCGTACTATCCAAGAACACCGTGCTCGACCCGGGAATCGAACCCAGGAGCTCTAGCGTAGTAGTCGCGCTTGGGACTACTAGACCAACGAGGCAGTCTAAACAAATCAAAAAATAATATACAGGGTGGCCGGAGAAGTGACGTTCAAAGAGAAAATTTAGATTCCTCTAATCAAGGGGTATCCAAAACACCCCCATGTATGTTTCGCGATTTTCAGTTGCTTAGAAGATACAATTACTTTGATTATTTCCACCTGACATTGGTTTTGTGTTTTTTCTTTTATTGTTGTATGATTATAAATGTTTTTTTATGGTAAGGGATAACTATAATGTCAACTACTTCCCCTAAAATATTGTACACCTAGGCCTAATGGATCATGAAAAAATTGAGGTTAAAGTTCAAATTTTCTGCTTAAGGGTTTCAGTCACAAAAGATTGACTCTTATTTTTATGTTTGTTTGAATAGTGCAAGGGTTTCGGAGTATTTTAAAAAAATGCCACATATCTTGAAGATAAAAATACATTTAAAAAATGTAGAGGTCAGGATTAATTTCCTGTAAATTGCATTCAGTGACAAAGGAGTAACTTTTTTGGAAATGCAGTCTTATTAGGTTTTTTCATGCAATTTGCAGTAATAGCTCGAAATTAACATTTACACCCGGTTAATGGCAATAGGCTCGCCTATTACGTGACCTAAACATACTAGTGAACTGTGGGTGTTCTGTAGAATGGTGGTGTATGATGGTGGAAATTTTATGTTAAAATATTATTCTAGTTTTCATAAAAAAAAGTTACTCTTTTGTTACTTTGAATGCAATTTACAGGAAATAAATCCCGATTGATCTCTAGATTTTTTAATTTCGTTGTTTGTTGTTGTTTCATTGTTAATTTCGAGCTATTACTGCAAATTGCATGAAAAAACCTAATGAGACTGCCCGAACTGGGAATCATACTCCGAACCTTTAGCGTAAGAGTCGCGCTAACGACGACTTAACTAATTTAGTATTTTTTTTAAAGAACGAAATAATTCGCTGTCCACCACGCTGTTTTGGCATCAAACCTATAGATTTTTTTGTTTGGGGTATGAAAATTTAAAGAAATATTGTTCCAGTTTCCATAAAAAAGTTACTCCTTTGTCACTGAATGCAATTTACGGGAAATTAATCCTGACTTCTACATTTTTTAAATGTATTTTTATCTTCAAGATATGTGGCATTTTTTTAAAATACTCCGAAACCCTTGCACTATTCAAACAAACATAAAAATAAGAGTCAATCTTTTGTGACTGAAACCCTTAAGCAGAAAATTTTAACTTTAACCTCAATTTTTTCATGATCCATTAGGCCTAGGTGTACAATATTTTAGGGGAAGTAGTTGACATTATAGTTATCCCTTACCATAAAAAAAAACATTTATAATCATACAACAATAAAAGAAAAAACACAAAACCAATGTCAGGTGGAAATAATCAAAGTAATTGTATCTTCTAAGCAACTGAAAATCGCGAAACATACATGGGGGTGTTTTGGATACCCCTTGATTAGAGGAATCTAAATTTTCTTTTTGAACGTCACTTCTCCGGCCACCCTGTATATTATTTTTTGATTTGTTTAGACTGCCTCGTTGGTCTAGTAGTCCCAAGCGCGACTACTACGCTAGAGCTCCTGGGTTCGATTCCCGGGTCGAGCACGGTGTTCTTGGATAGTACGAGCGAACTGTTGGTGTACATTAGTACACCTCTGTCGAACCCTTCGGGGAATACAGGCGTGATGGTATGTTTTGTTGTTCGTTTTTATTCTTGTTTTTCGCTCCCTCATCAAGTGGAATAAATTAATTCAAATGATGGCAACCCCTACTTGCGGCCATTATTTTTCAGGCAACCCTATGTTATAATGTAGAGAAAAAAATAACCTTTAAATTGATATATAACTTACTAAAAAAACAGATGACTGCAAATTATCAACAGTGGAGTACCTGTTTAAACCTGGCAACCCTTAAGTTGCGGCCGACTGAGAGCTGGCAACCATGGCTTTTTCCACTCACTACACTATTCTCTTTCAAATGACGTTGGATTCATTAAAAAAACATGTGACTACATTTTTTCTCCAAAACTCGAGTAGAATATTTATAATTAAAGGTAGTTGCGGCCAAATTTCGCCAGGCAACCCTGGTGTAATCTATTCTACTATCACGTAAGATTTATTAAAAAATAGTCTTATCCAAAAAACAGATACATACCGATTTGAGCGGTGGGATCTCGTACTAATTGGTCACCTTTGCTGTAATCCGTTCTTTTCACCTATTACGGACCTGAGACGCAAAGGAAAAATCCACAAAAAAATTCTATTTATAAACACAAAACCACAAACACTTGTACATAACATGAATAAGTACAAAACAAGTTGTAAGTAGGGCAAATCCTGTTTTTCACGGGCCGCTAGCTGCCGCGGACGGGGAGCTGACGCCCATCATTATCGAACGAATGCTTGGTGTAATTAACTCAGTTCAAAGAGACTGCGGTTATTTAATTTAAAGGTGACATAATATTCTAACATGTGCTTAACAGCGAGAAATTTATTAAGGAAGAGTGGGAATTTCCCCATTTTCACAATTTTCACAACCCCGTGGAAATTTCCCGGAACGTTTAACAATTTCAGGAATCTATACTAATATAATATACTATAAAGAGGAAATTTGATTGTTTGTTTGTTTGTATTGAATAGGCTCCGAAACTACAGGACCGATTTGAAAAATTCTTTCGGTGTTAGATATCCCAATTATCGGGGAAGGCTATAGGTTGTATACCATTACGCTACGACCAGTAGGAGCGGAGTAGCAATGAAAAAATGTTGCTAAAACGGGGGAAAAAGTTATCAAGATCACGCTGGCGGGAAGCTAAGTAATAAAGTACCCCAAATGCATTTCTATGAGAATACAAGTACATTGTATTGTTTATTTAACATTTGAGAGCGGGTTGTTTCCTCTCGAATCCATTATTCCAGGATGTGTGCAAGTTCTTAAGTACAGATTGTTTTAACTCTGAACTACTTCTAGTAATTAGATTGACCTGCATTGCGCTATTTTATGTAGTTCATGTTTATCAAGAGTGGGGTTTAAATAATTTTCACACATAAATGGACAATAGTGGCGGGAGTACTGAGTTTAAAACTTTGAATTAAAATTCATGACACGTTGGAAGCGAATGTCATGCATTTTGAGACAAAAATTGGGGAACTTTTAAATACTCGTACATCGGTTTGAATATGGAACATTCGCGTACAGTCAGCATTTGTTTTTTTTACAAGCGTTGTAATGCCTTTTTACCCGACGACACGGAAAAAAGCAGAAGGAAAGGTTCTATTTCTCTCTCAGTAGGCAATAAATTATGTCTAAAAGTGTATCTTGATTGGATTTGTCTGTGGTCTAGTGGTTCGAGTATGTACCGAACGGTACATCGGGTTCGATTCAATCAGGATAATTTTATAAATTTTACAAAGAAAGGATAAATAATACTAAATAATTCATATTTCATTTTATATGTATGTACATAATTTCTGCACAATCAATTCAGAACGTCAAACTTTAAAGTAGTTAAAGGAAACTCAGGTTTTATTGCCACCGAATGACAGCGTGAATTAATTCGTGCTAAAGTTTAGGCAAATTAAATGTCCGCTGTTTCGCTGTCGCCTCCTGACCTATTAATCACTCTGTGAAAGACAAATGCATCCTTTATTACTTTTTACTGAGATCAACGCTTGTTTGTGTGTTTTTATTTATTTGCTTTTCATATTTCTCGTGGCTTAGTAATAAGTGTGCTGCAAGATCCCTGGGAGGCGGTAGATGCGCGGCGGTAGGCGGGTTATAATCGGACCTTATAAATAGCTGACACTTCTTATCTAAGGACTTCGACAAGAAGTAGTTAGGGGACAAGTCTCAGGGAGAGAGGCCTTTGCTCAGCAATATACCACCACCCGTTTAGGTCCCATGTATTAGGGATGAGCCTATTGCCATTAACCGGGCAAAAATCCAAACTACTACTGAGAATTTTAATCATAGTCGATGAACGCGTGATTAGGATAAAAGGTTGAAAGAAAGTGCAACATGTGCGAAAAATAACAAACATATTTCACACTTGAACAAAACTGTATAAAAATTATAAACCAAAATAATTTTCTATACAAAACCCCTAAAATCGAAATAATTGTACCTAAACATTTCTAAAAACTTGCTATATGCCAAAAATATTTATTTATTACCCAAGAGTTCTCAAAATGAATTCCTAACATGTCTGCATGTGAAAATTCTTTAATATAATTTCATAAAATTCCCTCACCTTCTGACTGACTTTGCTATGAATTGATAAATGTTGCAGCGATTTCGAAGTGAGAAATAGTTGCTTTTCAAGGAATTTAGCTTTTATTATAACATATTTTTAGACTCAAATATTATTTAATGTATTCGGTATTTCATGATCAAATAGGTATCAAATCTAGTCGCTACAATACAATAAAATATTGCATGATAAATTCTCGTAGGCCTGGCAACGTGCTACGGTCTACAGAACTCGTTATATTGCCTTTTAACTTTTTTCTTACACCAAAGGCATACTTAAATATCCCATTTGCATCACAAATACTTAAGACCCATACATTTGCATTTTAAATTAGTAAGAAATTAATTTTCAGTAGCTGTTTGTGGGGTTAAATGGAATTTTTAGCTACTACCGTAGACTTATTTTCCCGTCTTTGTATTATATCTTTATTAATATTTATTAAGTAAATGTTCTATAATGAATTTTTTTTTTCACCATCAACACGAAGTTTGAGTTAGAAATTATAGATTATATATTATTATCTTGTTTGATATGCCGTACGAGCAAATTTTCACTATACCTACCTTATATTAAAACAGGTATAATCTAGCTTATATAACATACACTTACACGGTAAACCAACCTATAGTTGGCAAACGTATAGAATAAAATACGAATTAAATGTTTGTGTATAGAAATTCTCACTTATATGCATAGAGAAGGCGGAAGGGTACGTCAAAATATTGTATACATAATAATATAAGATCTATCCTTAACATGGTGTGTTGGGCCCTCTTGACACATCTAAACGCCTTTAACGCGGTTTTGCCAACTATCATGTCACGAAGGGCAGGTTAGGGACACTATCGACCAAAGCCATGAGGCACACATGCCTAAGGAGGCTAACCCTTCGAGGAATATAAGTGTGATGCTATATCATAAAGTAATAATAAAGTTTAATTTAATTAAGTCAACGTACGCTTTTAGTTATGAAGATACTCGGTACTATATACAATGTAAGGTTTGCAGCATCTAATACATCACTTAAAATGGAAGTTACAGCACAATACCTGTGAGCCCGAATTTCGTGAGAAATATAGCAGGCTGAAAACAAACGTGGTTTTACACGAACCGTAATTTTAAATTACGAATCCGGTAGACCCGCATGAAAGTTTACGTAATTTATTAAAGGAGTACCGTGTCCGTATTTGTGTTCCACCGATAACATATATTCTTTTTTTAAACCGCTCAGACACACACGCTTAAACAAATATTTATGTAATGAAAATAAGTGTTGATGGTGGTCTGTGTGGACAAAAAGTATTTATTTAATATACCCGTTGCGTAGTACCCATTGTAGTGTAAAATATCCCAAATATTTAATCACCTATGAATATGTTTAGTAAAAAGGGATAGATTTTAGGGATCAAGAAAGTACTTGTGATTGCGTGTGTGTACGAAAAGTATTTATATATTATACCCATTGTCTAGTACCTACCCAAATAAGTGTAAAATGTCCGAAATATTAAATCACCTGCGAGCTGCGAGTATGTATTAGACAAAGATAGATTTTAGGGATCTAGCATATACTGGTGATTGCGTTATAGGTAAATTTATTTAATCTCAACAAAGCCTGTACATAAAGTAAATGTCTGTGTTCTCTGCTCTCTGATTTCGTTTTTGCGGATATTTTTCTCTGAATTTCTAACCGAAAGACGTCGGATAAAACAAAGTTCTAAAAGTACCTAAGTACTAAGACAGTCTTATATGAACCATAAACCATTTTGAATTCGCATAAGTTTGTTACGTACTTTCGGTGATGGAATGTATTTGCATTTTAAGTGCAAATGTTAGACGTGATTTATAACAATGTAATTACATATATATTTTCACTCTTGTCTCCCTTTGGGGTAGGAAGAGAGGTATAAATCATATAGATTTCCTCTTTCTATATCCTGGCCTACCACTTCTGCTTCATCTACATTCACCACCTAGCAGCTAGCCACCCAGGCTCAGTACTCCAGTGGCCATACCCCTTGGGCTATGGCTGCTGAAATATTAAACGAGTAAAATAAACTCGCAGTTGCCTTAGAACTGATACCCTTATATAATCAGAGAGCAAGCCATATCGTCTGGCGAGAAGCCTTTAAGAGCGTGGCATTTGATACAAGCACGACAGAGACTTCAGTAATAATCTTGGAGATTCTCAGCTTCAGAGCAGTAAATAGTACTCTTCTAGAAAATATATGAGATAGTAATTGTACCAATATATAAAGATGACTGTTGTTGTTTTTTGTTCAAACGCGCTAATCTCTAAAATAAGCAGTCCATTTTAAAATTTTATTTTTGTAATTGATAGCCCAATTATGAGGACGGTAATATATACTATTTCACATCATGCTACGATCAATACACAAGGGACACCGACTGCACAGCTAGTAACAATATAAACCTCAAGAAGATACCGTTAAGAACAAAATTATATTTTAGATAATGTAATACGAGTATTGAGAAAATCTACTAAGACCGTGCAACGTGCCTGTATTCATTGAAGGTTATAATAAAATAAAATAAAACCCCCAAAGCAAAAAAGTACCTTTTTTGCTGACTCGCTTCATTTGCATCAAGATGATAAAGATTATAAGGTCTAACTTTTAATGTTAACTATTTTGGTTTGCATTAGTTTGGATTTAAAAATATTTTTGTAATATTTGAAATTATTTTATTGATCAAATAATATCCATTGTTTTTTATCTTCTTATTTCATCACAAATATCAATATATATCAAAAATATTTCAGAATTAAAAAACTATAATAGCAGATTATGTAAGGTTCTTAAAACCTTAAGTCTTGGAGATATACAATTTTGTTGAATAATCTAAAATATCAAATGGTTTAATAAAACTTGGAGCGATAACTGAAATATGTTCAAGCTATTTGCCCGAATTAGCATGTCGAAGCGGCCATTAGGGGCAGGTCCTGGTTTATTGCTGAAGTTCTGGTGGAAACTGCTCACATACCACATAAACTGTCACTACATTAGTTCTCTTAGTATTGAAACTTTGCAAATAGTTCTGCATTCCTAGTACTTGCTGATAATGTCAGGACTATATTACGTTGGAGTTTTCCTGTTTAGAATGTTAGTGCAATTTCTGCATTAACATAAATTGCAAACAGTAGGTACGGGTCATCACTTAAATTTGGGAATTTTTAATTTGAAACTACGCTACTTAGTACATATCGTTATATTTTCCTTTTCCTTAAAAATCTTAGTAGGTATCAAAAGTAATAGTTAGTAGTCATAGTAATATTTTTAATACCAAGTATTTAAAATTTTAATATAGGAATTATAATTTAGGAATGAATATAATATATAATAGGCCATAGGCACACACCCATCCTAATAGTAGGAAATGTAATGATTTCTAAATGGCACTCATAAAGTTTGACGGCACCTTTATAAATGTGGAACTTGTAAGCCGAAGGTTTGGGCTCCCGTAAACTTGCGTAAAGCCACTAATCACTTTAAGGCATGTACAGTATCTCATTATAAAGTTCAGTTTACCTTATATAGTTAATACCTCAGTCCAAGTACCAACTATATCCCAGTGTAGGTAAAGTGTAGGTACACCCTACACTGGCGCCCAACTTGGGACCTGTATTTTGGACGACAAGTAAACAAAACGCTATAAATATTTCAATTTCAGGTGGAGCATATGGGTATTATGGAACTAGTTTTGTGGGCCCCAATCGTGTCGTTGTAACCAGGTTTTATGTCCGACCCTACCCCTTAGCTTTTAATTACCGGTTTGGTCAATGAGCACTATGTTTACCTTGACGTGAAACGAGCGAGGATTGCGAACGAAAACAAAGTGGATTGCACGCGTTTATGGTAATATAGACGTCTGATTCGTGTAGGTTTACTTTGTATTATTGAGGACTAGACAAAGTAGGTGTGTTTAAAAGCAGAACAGTATTCTTTATGGCTTCGCTGGCATACTTATTTCTTTTTATTTAAAAGCAAATACCTTACCTATTCTAAATTTAAATATATTTAATAAATATAATATTTTCCATAGCCACCAAGAAGTGGGAGCCCCGCCAAGCGGGCCTCTATCGACTTATCCCACTTAGGTACCTACAACTTTTTTAATCATACCATCACGCCCATATTCCCCGAAGGGATAGGCAGAGGCGTACTAATGTACACTCACATTTCGCCAGTATGTTTAGGTCCCATGTAATAGGGGGCGAGCCTATTGCCATAAACCGGGCACAAATTCAGACTCCGAGCTGCTATTGGGAATTTCACAGAAAACCCAACAACACTTTGCTCGACCCGGGGATCGAACCCAGGACCTCTGGCGTAGCAGTCGCGTTTGGGACCACTAGACCAACGAGGCAGTCAACAATTCAGACTCCGAGCTGCTATTGGGAATTTCACAGAAAACCCAACAACACTTTGCTCGACCCGGGGATCGAACCCAGGACCTCTAGCGTAGCAGTCGCGTTTGGGACCACTAGAAGAACGAGGCAGTCAACTTTTTTAATCTTGGTTTTAAATTAAACTAAGATTTAAGAATAAGTAAACACCTTTTGGATTGGATTTGATCAACCACTAAATGCCACCAATCATTTGTGATAAGAAAACAAATACATTTTTTATTATATTTATTTCTGAATTAGATATAACACCTTCAATTGCCAAAAATCCTCTATAGAAAAGCACAATGAGTATTTCAATACCGAAAATGCACATAAGTTTTATTTAACAATTTCAAATGGTTTTATTTTGTGCATCATGCGTATACGATACAGGCGTATACCATTTCAAATACTTATAAAAAAAATGGTATTGTTTTTTTTATTTGTATTCCTGTTGAGTATCAGCGTCATAGCCATAACAGTTTGTATAGCTCATTTATGTCGACCCGATAGAAGAAGGTCTTTAAAGGACTGAAATGTTTACTCGACAAGCAGTCTCGGACAAACTGTAGACAGGAACAACAAAGTGGACCACTTCGCAAGACAAGATAAACACTTGCAAGAAACTGTTTCAGTTTAGTGTTTCAATAGAGTGGTTGATAAAGTAAGACTAGTGAATTAATACATCCGATACTGGTATTACATATAACGATGACAGTACAGTAGGCTGTTTAGTGGTCTTTGAGTATATGAGAGTTATGGAACCTTTTTAGAAAGAAAAAATACATAAACCCTGTTTGTGTGCCCGCTGACAGGCAATTAATAGCCTGTACAAGCCCACTACTGGGCCTTTCTTAGCTTGAGCAGATTTGCTTTAGGTTTTTTTTTGTGAAATCTCATCAATTTCAGTAGTTGTAATATCAATAAGTTTATAATCTTTATTGACGACGTCTGTGGTCTAGTGGTTCGAGGACCGAACTGCTGATCACGAGGTCGTTGGTTCGATTCCCACACGACACAAATATTTATGTGATGAATATAAGTATTTGTGTTTGTCTGGGTGTTTCCTATGTATAATAAGTATGTATTTACAAAAAAAAAGTAAGTATTATATCCATTGTCTAGTACCCATAGTACAAGCTCTGCTTAGTTTGGGACTAGATGGTGCTGTGTAAAATGTCCAACAATATTTATTTATTTATTTATATTATTTATTTATTTATTGCAAAAATAGGTGCAAGCAAGTATTAAATTGTTGAGATCTTTATTTATAATAATTATTATAACATCATGTGTCAAATAGGTAATAGTCAATTCATTATAAACATTTCGACGACGTCTGTGGTCTAGTGGTTCGAGTACCGGACTGCTGATCACGAGGTCGTTGGTGCGATTCCCACAAGACACAAATATTTATGTGATGAATATATTGTATTTATGTTTGAAAGTAATATAATACAAAAGTAGATTTTATATATCCATTGACTAGTACCTATAGTACAAGCTACATGCTTAGTTTGGGCCTTGATGATGACGTGAAAAATGTAAAAAAACCTG
This sequence comes from Acronicta psi, assembly GCA_946251955.1. Lineage (NCBI taxonomy): Eukaryota > Metazoa > Arthropoda > Insecta > Lepidoptera > Noctuidae > Acronicta > Acronicta psi. The sequence goes on along the minus strand of OX276469.1, from coordinate 12,367,447 downwards.
TAAATATTAGCTGTTACTGGAATCATTAGAGGTACCGTTCGTATTGCGTTTCTATTACGTTAAGGTTACGTTGAAGTTACGTTTACGTTTCTTTCGTGTTACGTTCCGTGACGTTTTATAACAGTCATACATCAGGGGATAATCAATCATCTGTGAACTTGCTAAGTGCTGATTGGCTAATATAACACGCTTTTGCTTCTTCTTTGTAACAGCATAAGTTAGATAATATAAGTTATAGTCGGTAATTGTATGAGGGGCTTGCGGCCAAGTTATAACTACGCTGATCAACCAATCTGCAAGGTTAAGCTACGCTTGTTGCGGTCAATCTGTGGATGGGTGACCATTCTTAGCAAATTGAGACCCCTACGTGCCTCGGAGAGTACGTAAAGTCGTCAGTCCCGGTTGTCATACGAACATCCATGACAATCAGTTAGTGGTAGTCAGAAGCCCAAAAAGCCTGACAACCAGTCTATACTTCGAATATCGGTGTTGCCGATCAGCCGCAACTGGTTAGACTGGAAGCTGACCCCAACATGGTTGGGAACTAACCTAACCTAAATTAAAAATTTAGAAAACCCCCGACACTAAATGTAATTTGCCATTTTCTGGTGGCGGTCATCTTGGATTTGAAATTTTTCATAGTGTATAGTATTCTCCTAGTTAAGCCCTTTCATTTGATACCCATATTGAGGGAGGTGTGTAAAAATATGTAATCCGCTATTTCGTGGCGGCGGCCATCTTGGACCGATTTTCATCAAACATAGCTAAGAACACTCCCGACTAATTCACCTTTCAAATACAAAAAAGCAAAATCAAAATCGGTTCACACACACACAGACACGTCAAACTTATAACACCCCGTCGTTTTTGCGTCGGGGGTTAAAAAGGCTAGGAGGATGATGAGTCGGTAATTGTATAACGAAAGTCATAACATAAAAAGCATACGATTACGCCTACATCCCCCGAAGTGTTACGCAGAGATGTACTGAAGTACTTAGTTCGCTGGTATTTTTAAATCCCATGTTGTAAAGGGCGATTCTATTACCATTAGAAATTTATAAAGACAGAAATGAAAGATATGGGAAGTATGGGAACTACGGAACTATCGGGAGCACAATTAAACACCGACCTTACTAATAGGCGTATATTCGGATACTGGCGCGCGGCTTGACAAATACAATAACTTAATTCTAAGTACCCACTATTACAATATATCACAGTTATAAAGACATTTACAAATTCAGCCTCAGGCAGAACGCGTCCTCCGGTATGTTACACTAGACACAATAACCAACAAAGCTGCAGGGTTTGGCTAAAGTTAAAACCAAAGTACGTTTCAGCTGACAGCGTGAATCTTGTTTTGTTCACATTGGGGAGCAGGGATGCATCTCTTATTATTTAATACTAGCTTCCCGCCAGCGGTTTCGCTTGCGTAGTTCAGACTACGCGAGCGAAACCGCTGGCGGGAAGCTAGTATTAGCTATTATTATCTGTTATTAGCTAGTAAGCTGTAAGGGGTTGAAATAGGGGATGAAATAAGGGATGAAATACTCAGGTATTTCATCCTCTATTTCAACCCCTTACAGCCCGATTTTCGCAATAAAAAGTAGCCTATGTCCTTTCTCAGGAGCTAGACTATCCCTGTACCAATTTCATTTAAATCGGTTAGTAGTTTTGGCGTGAAAGCGCGACAGGCAGACAGACAGAGATACTTTCTCAAGGATTGGACACCTCGATCAATAATTATTGATCGAATATTGGACATAAGTAGATACATACCATCGTTGTCTAACCAAAATCTAATATGTGCAATTTTTGAAATTTCTACTTTTTCAACTTTGCATATTATCTACCGTATAAAAACTTCGAAGTGCATATGAGCACGATCTACGAGATAGTGATAACAGTGAAAATGTTCCCCTGATCGTAGTTTCCGGCATTCTGTGGTTTCTGCCTACCCATATAGGAAAAAGGGGTCAGTGTATTATGTTCCTCTGCCATGCCAGCGCCGCAAGTACACAAGACTGTACATGATCCTACACATTTCCAGTGTACGCGGACCTCGCATTGTATAGGTTTTCGGTATAATTAGAAGTCCGCTTATACTGGCAATGTATAAGCAACTGATGAACTCTAACTTGTACAATTGATGAGCAACACTGAAAACTTGCACAAAATTACTATACTTAATTATAAACCTACAATTTGATGTGCACATCAATTTGTATTCGTACCAACAGGTCACGAAGTGTCCTACTTTTGCCGGCAACTACACAATTTTAATTTAATGAGCTTTTTAAAATTATTAAAGGAAGGAACAGAAATGGCCGTTGCTCAGCAGAAATCCTGACTTTATGAGATACTTTCTCTAATACTTTAATGGAACGATCTGTGAAGTCTGCAATGCCTTGATACTTGATAGCTAAATGGAACACTCAACTTTCGCTAAAAAGAAAGTGGGGGCACTGATGATAAGGTCATAATGACACTCAAGCGATAGTCTTCTATCTATTTTGTCGCAGAAAAGTTTAAACTAGTCTGTCACAAGATCGGATATGCTCAAGACAGCGCGGCGGCGAGTCTCTCCTGAGAATTATGACAAACCTCTCAAAAACGAGGTTCCCTTAAAGCCGCGATCCGTGAATTAAAATTTTTTGGGGATGATTGCTACACTGGATATCCTGCAGGGTTCGGTTCCCAGGTCGAGCAAAGTGTTATGGGGGTTTTTCTATGAAATTCTCAGTATCAGTGATTAATGTAATGATTAATTATTATTATTTAGTGTATATTAATACACGTTTACCTAAACATTCCAGGAATACAGGCGTAATGGATAGTGATGGGTAGACGACTTTAGATGTTTTTTTTTCTTAAATTCCGCATTTTTTACGTTATTATTTATATAACACGGTATTTATGTAGGTTATCTATTACAGGCACCTTATATTTAAGTTATTATTTGCACTACTTAGCCATAATGTTAAACTGGGACCACGTCCGAACTGAAATAACATTTCACTTTTTAAAATTTTAGAGTAATTAAAAACATTTATTCTTGAGTGATGTGACGTGAATCTAATAAACTTGTTGTTTTGACTTACGAACGGCCCTAATGGCTCGATAAACATATTTTTTCGTAAACAACCTCAACTTAAACACATAACCTATGTATGGAAAGATTTACAAATGTAAATGGACTCTTAATGATGGGGAAATTATAAACAATAATAACAGTTTATAGGTATTTATACACGTTATGGGTTTATGTTCGCTCTTCCTGGTTGGTGGAACAGGAATATTATTTATAATATTTAATGTAAACAACCACAAGCTCTTATAGCAGTATTATTATAATCTTACTTCGACTTTTCGTACCATGAAGTCCTTAAAACAAGCTTATTGTCAGAGTGAAACAATATTATTTTCTTAGCGGTTTTGGTGACGTCACCTCTAAAAGTATACATATTTTGGTTCAAGATCGGAATCCGTAGTAGCGATTTGGACAAGTGCGGGAAAGGGACAGCGCTATACCAGTTCATATAGCGTTGTTTCTTTTCTGATAGCAGGGAATAGACAAATAGTTCATTCTTTCCCAACACTAAGCAGGAATAAAACAATATTGTACAGTGAAGGTCATGGTACGAAAAAGAGTAATGTTATTATATCCCTGAAACAAAACACTATTGAAATAAGATTGTTTCCCAAAAGATTGTAGTAGGCCCCCAGACATTGGAACAAAATGAGCTGCATAATAGTTGTCATCTGCCTAGTTTGCGCGATTCATACTTTTTGGCAAAACAGAACGAAACAACAGCTGTTGTTTAGTTCTGTTTTTAAAAATACAAAACAAAAAATATTTCCTACTATTTTTTTTATTAATCGGGATGTATTTTGCAAAGAGGTTGTAAAGGTATATATCTTATAGGCATACTAAATAAGTAGATCTAGAATATCAATATCACTGTGATAGATTAAAAATGTAACCCACAATATTATACAATGTCATTAAAGTCACGTAATTATAATCAATTCTCCTTGTTCTCCATGTTCTTCACGAAGTCGTTCGTTGGTTCGTTCCCGTAGACGTGGAATTTATCCCCGTTTTTGCAACATTTTTAATTGATACTCCGCTCCTATTGGTCGTAGCGTGATGATATATAGCCTATAGCCTTCCTCGATAAACGGGCTATCTAACACTGAAAGATTTTTTTAAATCGGTTCAGAAGTTTTGGAGCCTATTCCAATACAAACAAACAATCAAATCTTTCCTATTTATAATATTATTATTATTACTACATTAGTATTAGTATAGATAATGCATATTTTATTTAAATTCCTCACAAACATTGTGCTGTGGTTTTCCTGTTTTTGTGTATTTGCGCAAATGTCATTGCAACTTTTACCTGACTTATAATAGACACAACTAGGAAGATACATTATTGGATAATAAAGTAAGTAAGATAGTTTTGCTGCTCTTTTGAGAGTCGCTTAAGCTGCGTCACAACAATAATAAACCTGATTTTCCGTGTTTATTAACTTTGATATTTTCACCACTCAGATTCTAGTTAGATGTTCGGGGCTGCCATCGTAGCTAAAATTGACGCAATGTTAGGGTTTATATCTGTTTATCCACTCAAATTAGAAATCTATAATAGGTATACCTACATTCTATTTTCTAGCAGCAAGATGCGCAAATATACATTATAGGGACGAAATAAAAACTTTTTAGAAGTCGCTTAAAATTTTTAATGCTGTTTTACCGACACTAAAATGTTGTCTGTTGAAACGGTTTTCTTGCCTAAACAGTGCCAGATATCAATACAGAGTGCATTGGACCAGTCCGGCTGTCTGCACGCGGCACCCCACTAACCTATTTTTGTAGCTTGGCCCCACGCACCCACGACTTGGGCGGAAAGATAAACAATACTTATTATACAAATGTTTTACGATATTATTTTCCTGGATCACAGGGAATGTCTTCTTTAGTAAGCTTTTTTATTATTGTCCTTTTTTGGGAGGGAGGATGTTGGGAGGATGGTTGGAAGACGACTGACGAAATGAATTTACTCGTATATAGCAATTATTGTCAGCGGAAGCGGGGGAGGACACCCTAAAAAGACATAGACTGATCTTCTCAATGCGGTAAAAGACATACACGGACCTTATCGGTGAGGTAAAAGACAAACACGCATCTTATCAGTGAGGTAAAAGACATACACCGATCATCTCACTGAGGTAAACGACATACACCGATATTCTCAGTCAGGTAAAAGACATACACCGATCATCTCACTGAGGTAAAAGACATACACCGAATTTCTCACTGAGGTAAAAGACATACACCGATCTTATCGGTGAGATAAAAGACATGCACGGATCTTCTCAGTTAGGTAAAAGACATACATGGATCTTCTCAGTTAGGTAAAAACATACATGGGTCTTCCCAGTGAGGTAAAAGACATACACCGATCTTCTCAGTGAGGTACAAGACATACACCGATCATCTCACTGAGGTAAAAGACATAAACCGATATTCTCAGTGAGGTAAAAGACATATACGGATCTTATCAGTGAGGTAAAAGGTCCGGAGCGTCGTACTCAGAATCGGCCTGTGTGTCTGAAAAAAGTATGCAACGAACCGGCCAGGACTGTATGTATGGATGTATGTTTCTATGACTGACTGATTGAATTATAGTCTGCGCAGAACTAGTTGGCCGCGCCTAAGGTATGTGACCGGCGGGACGGAGGGGCAGGATCGCCTGCACGCGGTGGGACGGACGGGCGGGGGCGCTTGTTTTTGTTCACAGTAACCCGCTGCCTCACCACCGTCCCTACCTAAGGCACGGCCAACTAGTCCCGCGCAGACTATTCATGAGTTAGACAGGTACCTAGTTTCTGATTAATTAATTTCTTATTTTATACTTCATAATACACATGTTCCTAAGTAATTTAAGATTGTGTAAACTACCATAGGTATGCTGGTGTTATTGAATAACATAAACTAAAATTGGTATTGACTCTTAATTTAATTTTATGTTATTACTCAAAAATATTACACGATAACTATCCTTTGTTTTATAATGACTAACGATTCAGTTCTAGGAAATTATTGTTTAATTTTATATTCATTGTTTAGTCACTGATTAGTTTAGTGTTTTAGATGATTCAAAGCTATTGTTTTCTGAATTAAGCGAGATTCATAATTGGGACACAAAAGAGGCAAGATAAAAGAATTAATAATACCATGTTGCATTATACATGCTTCGGGTAATTAAAACGTTTACTTAACTGATCCATTTTAGTTTAGGTGTTGTCAGCCGACTGCTAACGCTTGTTGTTCTGGGTTCATTCCCAGTTCGAGCAGTGTTACTGGAATTTTCTAAGACATTCTCAGTAGCGGCTCAGAGTTTGGGTTTTTGCTCGATTAATGGCAATAGACTCACCTCATATTACTCCAATTACATTGTACCTAGACCGATTGGACAACTGTGCCAACTTCTAAATGAGTATACCTCTGCCTAACCCTTCGGGGAATGCAGGTATGATGATATGTTGATAGTAAAGAAATAACTTCACTATCAATCGATTTGCAAGGTTAAGCTGCACTTGCGAAGTTGCGATCTTCCTTAGCACATTGAGCTTCATCCGTACCGTATGTTTGTGTCTGTGATGTACCTATGCATAAGTTAATGATGATTATTAGGCAAAGAATTTCAGGCTAGGATTTTAAATGTAGATGTTCTGTTATTTACCTAATCGTAAGTTTTAAAAAAGTTTATCTTTCCTGTCTACTGAAAGATAACATTTTGGCACGTTGCAGATGTTTTTTACCCGACGACACGGCAAAAAAGCTGAAGGAAGGGTTTTATATTAGGGAGTATATGTATCTTCCTATTTACGTATGTTCCACTACAGCGCCTAAAGTACTCATCTGATTTTGATGAATGAGGTGTCAATCGATTCCTTATTATGGTCCCGGTAACAATGGCTACATATTACATAAACAAAATCAATACGACGAATGCTACATGCAAAAAAAAAGAGCGTTTTTTTTTTATAAGAACCTGCTTTGGGTTAGGTTAAATAGGTTCATATACATTTCCGAGTTTTTTAATTATTGATACATTGGGAATTCCAGTGTGTAATCTGTGGGTGCGATAGATGCCTACGTTTATTTATTTAATATTTTTATTGAGTCACACGGTTCAACAAGAAGCCATTTACCCAATAGGGTACACAATGGCATATAATGGCGACAATTCAAATCGATAATTGAATGTTTCTTTAATACGAGTGGGACGATCTTATTTATATCCAATAAAATCTTAATATAAAGCTATCTGTACTTCCATAAAATAAGAAGCTTAAATTGATATAAAGTAGTAGTACATTAATTAAACTTTATACATAAAAGTATTATTATTATTTTATTACCTACTAGCTAACGTTTAAGGGGTTATTGTACTATACTATTGTATGGGACCAACCCTTTTTTTGGGTGCGTAAAATCGTCATACTTAGATATAGATCGATATACCCCGCCACCTGGGGAGCCGGCAGGGTATGCCGGACGCATGCCGACTAAAAAACACACTTGCCCTGACTTGCCCTATGCGTCACTGCCATGGCATCAAAAACATTCACCACGACTGTGACAGAATGGGATGGGACCAACACTGAAACCGCGAAAAAAAATCAGGTGTTCCATAAATGTAGCTATGGAACAGTTTCGTTCACATTTTCAGGATTAATCTTTTAGTAAAAGTAGTTAATATTGGTGAGTACAACCCCTAAGTTATGGCTGCTAATGATTAAATAACGCGATCCTATACAGGCTATACATAAACATAATAGATAGGCACTGAGCGTCACGTTACTTTACTGGTTTTGTTAGTGACCAAAAGTCCGTCTTTATTATTTAAGTTTAATAGCGATTGATTTATTGTTTTATATATTTATTTATTGCATTATGTAGTTACAGAAAATACTTAATTACCATAACATACATAGATGCCATATGTCTATTCTTCATTTTTTGTTTTATCTGCCCCACAGTCAGTCAGCAGAGATTAAGGAACTCGGGAAAAATGTGAAGTCGATAAAAAGTGAATACCTTTATAACCAAGTATTTTTATTATTTTCCTTTGTATTTTTGCATTAGATCACGCTTAAAAATCGATCTCGGGTAAATTTTAAATCTGCGTCCCTCCGGAAAAATAAAGAATCAAACCTCGAATACCTACTTCACAAAATAAAGTAACACAAATCACTTCAAATGTAGCCTAAGCTTTACTGCTACTCGCAGATAAGTACTTACATAATTTTTCAACGATTTTACTTACTTTTGTTAAGAAATAAAACTAAAACATATTTGAAACTTATACCCATAAATCACGCCATAAAAAATATGCCCAATAAAAAAACATACCTCAATTTTAATATATTATATACATTAATATAATGTCTATGTACATACATAGGTATAAACATACATAGGTATTATACAAATGTATACCTACATATATGTAAATGTATTTTTCATCCCACCATCTCGGAAAGACTATTTTTACTCTTCGATATCTGAGTGCAAAAGTCGTTTTTATCCTCTAGAGAGACAAAGTAAATTGAATTTAGAACATCGTGCTTTTACCCCCCTGGCGCCGAATTTATCATACAACTTTTTTTTAATTTGTAAAAACTCAGACTTGGAACCTTCCCTAGGTTCCGAGTCTAAACGCAACAAAGTATCGATATATGTCGAATCGATATTTTTTGAAAATATCAGTATCGATAATGATATTTTTATTTAAAAATATCGATATATGGGCGATATATCTTAAAACCCTAATTATAAAACAACAAATCAAGTCGACCAAAAACAAAAAAACATTAAATATAATTTGTTAAAAAGATGTTAGTATAATAAAAGTATTCCTTTTTGGGATTTTATAATCTTAAAACTTATAAATGTTTATTGGTCTGTAAAAAATATAGATTTTTATACCTTTTCGATACTTACATATTAAATATCGCTCAAAAATATCGATACTTAAAAAAAAATGATATATCGATGTATCGATATTTTTTCAACAAGCCTACCGGAACTTTGGTGTACTTTTTTAAGTCACTAACACCAACATTACAATACCTAACAAAAATATTACTCTCAAGTAATTGTAGCAACGTAACTTTCAATTTCTCTTAATTATACCTAGTATTATTTGTTATAATTTAAAGAATAGGTATTCTGTAAAACTTACCTATCATATAGTATTTAATACCTAAAATGAAATATAAGTATCTTGTGGTTGTCAATGTTTTTTTTAGTCATTTCCTCGCTGAGGTGGGATGAAAAGTTACGTGTTGCACTCGAGTGCAAAGATTTTTCACCTTGTGCTCTTTTAATTCCCTCGCTGACGCTCAGGATTCTAATTTTTGAATCACTCGCTCCGCTCGTGATTCAATTTTAGAATCCTTCGCTTGCTCGGTCATCAAAATTGAGCACGCGGTTAAAAAACAACTTTGCACTCTTGTATAACAAATAACTATTGTTCAAAGCTTAATTAATGGCAACATGTCATGTCAAATATGACATTTTGCGAATATTTCATTAAATGATACCAACTCAATCGTGACAAGTTCGTCGTTAATCAATGCAGCTAATGGATGTAGAGCTTGAATACCGAATGATACAGCAAATAAAATTTCTACTATTTTTTGCTAATTCTGCAAATTTTGTTTAGTTTGAATTTTTATTCACCCAAAGGTTGTCTGGAAGATATTGTTATTAGTAACGAAACTGCTATTGAATTTCAAATTTAATTTAGAACCTTATTTTTATTGTCTAACAAAATGTTGATTTAGAAGCGTTATTAAATCTAAGGCCTAGGCGTTCTTGGTAAGGCCACGACCGTAATAAAACTTACATGGCACTGCTAGCTCTTCTATGCAGTAGCTGCAGCAGGCTGCCATCGGCACCCGAGGAGCAGAGGCTGCGCGAGCGTGCGCGCCTCTCCCCCTCCCGGTCGCTGCGCTCGCGCCACCGCGCCATCAGGGACTCCAGACACAACATGGCGCCACCATCGCACACCATCCGCGGCCACACACACACCCAGCCTTAACCCCCTCAACACTAACACATAAAACGTCCAGCTACACCTTTTACAACTAACCCCGATATGTTCCGTTCTTTTATTGCCCGTACCGTAACTGGAAGCACGTTAATGGCTCAGTTCGGGACCACACTATGTACGTGACTCATTCAAATGTATGAAGACATCGGCCCATTCTTATGCATTAAATGCAACTCGCGCTCGCCTCCAAAATAGGTAACCACTCAAACAGATTATACCGTAGTGGGCTTATATAATATTTACCGCACTTTTCAACTTCAAGCATATATTTTCTTTAATATTTGCGGCTAAAGTTTCTATTTGGTTTATTAATGGACGGACGCCACCGCGTACACTGCATTAAAAATTCACTGGAACAATTAAACTTTGTCAGGCCTGCGTAAGTTAGTGATGTGCCACTTCACAAACAAAGTTAATCACAGAGTTTATCATGTGGGAGACGGTGGGTGATAAGTCGGACTTCACGGTGAAACAATCACATTAGTAAATAGGGCAAAGTCGTAGTAGTTACATCACGCGAGAAGGTAGGCCCGGCTTCATGGAGAAAGCTGCATCGAAAGTTTATAGGCGAACGCGACAGGGTTGATGTAAGTTGTCGTTTACGACGTGTTGTCGGGGTATTATTTAGAAGTTTCCCGCCGGGGGACGCGCGGTCGTCCGTGGGGTTGACGTGTCGCGTCGAGCGCTTCTCGCCGACTGAACGAGTGCAGTACTACGGTCCGTAGCCGTGTCTACGCGACACCGCTGAAACTCCTTCCACCGAGCAAGTCTATGTATATTAGACTATGTATTTCTATAGTATGTAGCCCACGACTCTGTTTAACGCGTCGTTGTCACCCAAACTTGTGTAAAGTTTCACTGCTATGAATCATAGTGGATTTCATAAGTGACGAAGTAACTGCCGCGTGAAATCACAGATCTTAATTGTATAGCATGGAGGAAGATGAAGGAGGAAGACGGATGTTTAGGAAGTGTAGTGGGGCGGAGGCCTTTGTTCATCAGTAGACCTATTTTGGTTGATATGATGATGATTAATCATTGATAAATAAATAAGACAAAGAATAATCTCATTAGAAAAACAATTAAAATTTTGTTTTTGTTTCGATCTATATCTAGGTATAAAATGCTACTAACTTAAAATCAACTTCCAACTTGTGCGACAAAACTTTTTAGTTTGAATAATAATTAAGAAACTCCTTTCCTAGTTGGAAAGTCTGGCCGGTCGTAATCGCAAAAAGAGTTGCAAACTTTAAAACCTCTTTTCTAGTCAGGTAGAAACATCTCAGTTCTTGCAACCTCTGAGCTGTTTCAAATTACAAACGTGCTCCATAGCCCATCGAGTGGCTGAAAGCACAGTGAACTCAATGTTTTAGCAGCACTCTTCAATAAACACTGATAATAACCGACGCTAGAAACCAAAACGAGATTGTTTTTTATATTAAAACACGTGTAACTTCCAACTTTTTCATAAAAATCAAGTGCATCTTATGTCAACATGTGGACGGACTAAAAATCTATAAATAGGTACCTGTATAAAGGTAATAGGATTGTTTTCGTTGCTGACAGATTTGAAACGACTTAAGTCAAGATCTACCTAATGAGGCTACTGTTGAGGATCGCTTTTCCTGTGCTTTGGTGAAGTATTAAAAAAATGAATAAACAAAATATGGCACATTTTTGTTTGTTTTTGTGTTTTTATTTTTGAGAATCAGTGATAACCTAGAAATCTACCTATCTACCTATATGTTCTTTGACCTAGGAAATCCTAGTACTTGACTTCTGATCCAAAATTATTTTTTTCGAATTTTTCGCAATCATATGCGAATTAATAATTAATTAGGAAAACATAGTCAGGAAACCTGTATGCAAAAAGATTTTCTCGCGTCGTATGAAGTCTGACAACCCGTGAGAGAATGACTCGTGCCCAGCTGTGGGACATTCATCTTCAGAAGTTAAAATATGAAAAAAATTTAGTACAGCATAATATTTTACAGGTTTATGGTAAAATCAGACGTGATTTGACTGAAACCTGAAGCTGAAACCTGGACGAGTCGTCTGGCTGGTGGCGATGTATTTCTCGGACGCAAATGTATGTTGCAGTACAGGTAGTCATGTTTATAAATTATTCAATAGTACTATAAAAGGTGCCCCCCCTACTATACCTACATCAATTTATTCCCAAAAAATCCCAATCAGAAATAAATTTCAAATTGAATCGTCGATCTGGTTCGAGTAAATACTTTTTGGATAACTATTTAAGCCTAAATATAACTTATAAATAAGATGTTTTAAATGGAAATGTTTGCTGCGGATGTTTACAATGGCAGTCGGTCGTCGGGTCGTGTCGACGAACGCTTTATTTACGGAACCCTCGCCAAAAGCGGCGGCATTTATTGCTCGATGTCACTGTATCAATAAACAATTAGAACTAGGTAGACAAACTTGTTTTATTGGGATAGTTTAGTTATCTTAATTATGGTAAGACCACGATTGTATTTGAGGGAGCACAGTTGTATAATAAATTACTGAATGACTTGAATGAATGTGATAATAATTATCAACACCTTTAAAACGAAATTTAAAAAATATTTTAGTGTACCTACATAATAGGTGAATGTTTCAACCGTAATTTTATTCTCTAACTAGACTATTATTATTATTAATTGAACAAAAATTTTAATGGATAAATGTGATCTCGTATTTTAATTTTATATTATTGAACTTACAAATACTTAATAGAATTATTATTAACTAGCTTCCCGCCAGCGGCTTCACCCGCGTGGTATGTTATTATACATATAAACCTTCCTTAAGAATCACTCTATCTATTAAAAAAACCGCATCAAAATCCGTTGCGTAGTTTTAAAGATCTAAGCATACAAAGGGACAGACTGACGCGACGGAGAACTTTGTTTTATAATATGTAGTGATGTAATTTTTAAATTTTACTCATTTTAATTATTTTGTCAATCCAGCATGCCAGAGGTTATAAAAAAAGATGCTTGTTATGAAATGTTATGCCTAATCTTATTATAAAAAACTGTATAGTTTTTATAAGAAATAAATGATCTTTAAACCGATCTTAAATTTTATCTATACTAGTCTATTCTTCTTTTTGTAATAATATAAAGATGAAATATTTAATTGCTTGTTTGTTTTTGTGAATTGAATAGGCTCCGAAACTACTGGGCCGATTTGAAAAATTCTTTCACCATTTAAAAGCTACATCTTTACCGAGTAACATAAGAAATACACAGATTTATTCATTAAATCCTTTTGCTGGGATATTGCGGTTAGGGTTTTTTTTTTTATATCCCGGGACATACTGATTTCTGACACTTACGCGAATACTAGACATTGAAATAAAACTACTTTTTACGGATTTTATCGCGTTATATTGATATTATTTTAATCCCGACGTTTGGGACCCTTTACAGCGTCCATGGTCACGGGTGACTAAGGTGGTAGGCGTCTTGACGTTTCAATTACTAACAGCTACCCTACATTTTTGTTAATTGTTGGCAATCCGATTCACGCAGAAAGGACTTGTGTCCTCGCAAAAGAAAACCGATTCCTACCCAGGATGATTCGTGAGGCCATTGAAATTAAAAAACATTCAAATTTCAATAGCGAAGATGGTTGGGTCTTACCACCTGCTTAGAACCCTATTATAGATTCAATTAAATCTAAATCCAAGCCTAAAACTGCAAGACCGAAGGATACGGTGAGCTCGTTCTGCGTGAATCGGATTGCCAACAATTAACAAAAATGTAGGGTAGCTGTTAGTAATTGAAACGTCAAGACGCCTACCACCTTAGTCACCCGTGACCATGGACGCTGTAAAGGGTCCCAAACGTCGGGATTAAAATAATATCAATATAACGCGATAAAATCCGTAAAAAGTAGTTTTATTTCAATCCCGGGACATTTTTACACAGCACCATCTAGTCCCAAACTAAGCAGAGTTTGTACTATGGGTACTAGACAATGGATATAATACTTTACTATTTAAGGTATAGAACTCACTCCATTGTATTTTATGCCTGATTAGAGATAATTTTAAGGGCCTGTTTCACCACCTCCTGATAAGTTTCCGTTAAATTACCTGACAGGCTATTTCATACAAATTATGTTCCATTTTTGAATTTATCCGCGACGGTTAACGGATATCCAGAGGTGGTGGCGGGTCTTTGATATTTGTAAGATTAAAAAAGTGAGCTCATAATGTTCTTGTTTATTTAAATCTTGCTAAGCACAATGTTCCCGAACACGCTCTCATTCTTTTTTACGAAATTCGAAAATAGAATTGATAGTAAACGGAAAAAGGCTTACATCAGGAGAAAACGTAGGGATACTGCATTACTTCTATTAATTCTGAAGTTGTGTACGTTAAGTATACTTAAATCCTAAGAACCGCAAGCTCTCGAGGGGTTGTTGTAAGAGCTTATAGAAGGAGACAACTACATTTAGCAACAATAGATTGAATGTGGCTAGAAATCGTGCTTACTTTAATTTATTCTAGGTTTACAGTGGCTTAAAATAAATAACGGACTTTGTATTTTAAAGCCTCAATAAGTACCTAAAGGCACTGACGAAGGTCGCTCCCTAAATCAAGTTCCAAATACGGTTGCGTGTCTATGGTACCTAAGCGGCTGATCCGTTCGTATATAAATCGTAATAAATTTTAATGTAATTTCCGTCCATTACCTAATATAACAGATGCTAATACAAAGTAAAAATTGATGGCCATCACCAAAACTAAATTATAAATAAATATCCTGGGACATTTACACAGCACCATCTAGCCCCAAACTAAGCAGAGCTCGTAATATGGGTACTAGACAATGGTGATAATACTTATATACTTTTTTTTTGAAAATACATACTTTTAATATATAAGAAACACCCAGACAAACAAACACTTAAGTTCATCACATAAATGTTTGTGTCCTGTGGCAATCGAACCCACGACCTCGTGATCAGCAGTTCGGTACTCGAACCACTAGACCACAGACGTCGTCGAATTGATTAATAACCCATAAGTAAAAATGGCCTGAATCTTATCAGAGGATGAATGGTATTATTACAAATACTCTACGGTTGTCGACTGCTTCTATGTGAACGGATTACGTTGTGACCTGCCAGTTTGCGAGCGCTCTTGATTTTATAATCCAATAACCCTTTGCATAAGGCTTCTAATAGTTACGTACAATGCTATTGCTTTGATAAACACTATTTTCTAGTATTAAAACAAAACTATACTAATATCATCACGTCTGTTTATCCCAAAGGATTCGCAGAGGCGTACTAATGTCTACCAAACTTCGCCGGTATTTTTAGTTCCCAACGAGCAAAATTCTACTAAACTTAAAAAAATTTGGACAGGCTTAGTGGAGTTCTATTATACCGTATTAGATGTCTCAGTTTTCTTCAGACAAGACATACAACATATACTATATATATGAACCATGATCCTTTGTGTTTACAGAAAATAATAAAACTTGGAAAAAGTAGAGAAAACCAAATTTTTTTTTTATTCCGAAAAACGTTTATTTTTATTTTTTACTAGCTGACCCAGCAAACCGTGTACCGCCAATAAAAGTTTTCTTACCGTTCAAACCTTCCCTGGACTTCCACGAATATTTCAAGACTAAAATTAGCCAAATCGGTTCAGCCGTTCTCGATTTTTAGCGAGACTAACAGAAATGCAATTCGTTTTAATTTATATAGAAAGAAGATAGATTATAAATTTGAGTGCGTTTAGCAGCACCTCACCTGATGGTATATAATAATAGTAAGTAAAATGTTAGATTTTTAAAGTTAACCACTTAAGGAACGTTATACATGTTCGTTAACTTTTGGCGATGATTGTACCACCGATTAATTTGTATATATAACCAACGACCTGAGAAAAGGGTAGGTAACTACTCTATTACACAAAAAATATCCGTAAATATACAAAAGATGGACATAAATAAGAAAACATACCTAACTTGAACAGAGAAATTGAGAACATTAACCTTTTTGAAATTTGACAGAACCCAGGCTTTTCTATTGCGAAGAATATTAATTTGAAGGCCTGTTGTGATAAAGTTGCTATAGTGTAAGGCTTCTACTCTCTCGGTTTCAAGTTTTGTATACCGTAATAAATACAAAAATGTATGGCTTAGGTGTGGGTGTTTTTTCATCTTACATTGTTGTATTGAACATTGTTAAGACAATAGGTAGGGACTTTGTAAACATCTGCCTACAATTACCTACATATACTATGCAATGGTCAATATTTGAATGTTTATATAATCTGTAATCACGTTTTCGAAAACGGCTCTATTTTGACAGAAGTTGCAGTGTACGTTTACGTACGTCAGAGGGCGTAAAATCTAGCTAGGCTTGGTCATCTATACTAAACTAATATCATAAAGCTGAAGTTTGTCTGTTTGTTTGGTTGAACGCAGTAATTTCAGGATCACAGGTCCGATTTGTTGTTTTTTACACTGTTAGATAGCGCGTTTTTTGAAGAAGGCTATAGGCTATATATCATCACGCTACGACCGATAGGGTATCAATATTTTTTTTGCTAAAATGGGTGGAAAAATTCTTCTTCTACGGAACGATGTCGCGGGAAAATTCTAGTACTTAGTAAATTCGTTTAAGAAAATACAAAGTTTTAACTATCTTCTCTAGTAGAAATTATCTGCTAATTAATTTAACGAGAACTTACTAGCAGGTGGTGAAACAGTGGTGAGTGTAATAACTATTTGGCGTCCGTTTGTCTGCTATGTTGACACATTAACCAAAGTCTACAAGTCTAAAAGTTTTACCTAAAAAAACATGTAGACTATGAATTAGGACTTTTTGTAGGTATCGTAAAAACAAGTCGTTTTGAAAGACGAACTGACATTAAGCTAGCTGTTTCAAAAGTTACGACGAAAAAACTAAAATAACTTTCCTATCCTAAGTACCAATATAAATAAATTATTTTCAAATTGTATTAAGTACTTTACTTCTGCGAAAAAAATCGTGTGATGACGTCACTTATACGGGACATAGAGATAATTTTTTTGCCAAAGCCTGTAAGTACAGTATAGTTATAGATCTAGGTATACAAATAAATAATTATAATTAAAGTGTGTTTGTAATTTCAAATTAACAGTTTTTTTTGTTGTTTTAGCTATTTTTTTGTTTTTTAATAATTTTCCATGCTAAGATTACCAGTAATTTTAGTGAAAATTAAAATGCTTAAAAAAACATAGTTAACAGATTTTACTAAATGCATATTATGAAGTTATTCGGTACTTGCATAAACAAATCATTTTTTACGGGACTTCCACTCGCTTTATGGAGTTAGGCTACTTTTACTTTAATATTTTTATTTATCTTTCTTAATTATCTTATTTATCTTTTATAAAAAAATTGACTAATGCAACACCGCGGTGGACACACCGCAGCTAGTAGGTAATAAATCACTAATCTATGGTTTGAAAAGCATAAAAAGCAAAACAATAACTATTTAATATTGGGATGATAATTATGATGATGATAAGTGATGACGTAATACTTGGATGTTGATGTTTTACCAATGTTTATTTATTGTAGAAATGAAATCTCTTCTGCCTACGTAAAATCTAGGACGAAGCTACATAGGTTTGGAGTTAGTATGCTGGCATACTCATACATAATATAGGTACTTTATGTTAGGCACTAAAACCTTTGTGCTAGAACTGCACATTTGTGGCACGGAATGATTTCACTACTGCCCGTTACTTGCTATGTGCTAAAAAGCAAGAAAACGACGAAACATCGTCATTTTCTTTTTGTATTAAGAAGCAGATGTTTAATAAAAGTGAAATGTGGAAAAAGGGTAGTTAAGCATAAAAGTTTTTAATTAATTGTATGGCGCGTTTGTGGGTTGCATTAAAATCGACATGTAGCGCCATCTATAGAAGCAAAATCGGAACTAAATATACAACAGATAGGTTTCAGATTTTCAGCTGCAGTAATGTGTTCACTGTAGGTAGATAAATAGCAATGTTGGCAGCAAAGAGCCAACTATGTCCCGTCGAAAGGCTTTTTTATTTGTTTCTTCAAAGCAATCGGCATAATTTCGGATTGATATAAAATTGCGGTCACAAAAATATACTTGACTTGCACATAATATAAAACCCTTTCACATCACAAACAGTAATGGAATTTTGCTTTGAAGGAAAAGAAACAAAAATATACGCTGACAAATATCAAAATTTTGTTTATTCTGACGTACGTACATACATATTTATGAAATGCCTCTGTATGTGGTGTTGTAGTTGATTTATTTCGTAACTATGTTATGCCCGCGACTTTATCTAGGTCTTATGTAAGTGAAACGTGAAGATAATATTTATTTTATTACTAGTAGGTACCTACTTATATGTATTTCAGTATTGTTGTTTATGTAATCGGAATCGGAAGTTCTTACTGTTCTTATTTTGCTTCTTAATAAAATTATGCATTTTCACATGCGTTTGTAGACACTTATCTCGCATGCACTAACATCCAGACACGAAACAACTATTGGTAGGCCCGGTAAATATTCGTTTCAACCGGGAATCGAACCTACGACCTGTGTAGCAATTACTCGACGAACTCGACCACAGCTCCAATCTAGTACAGTCATATAATAATATATCATAGCCGTCTTCGTTTGTTGTGTTATGTTTCTTTATATTTTTACTTCATTTTTCACTGCTTTATGCATTAATACGAATACAGAATAGCTTCTACAATAGGCATAGGTACCGAATTTCAGCCCAACATACTAGAAATGCATTATTTATACATACAAATAGGTAAGTACATGCCTACACTCACATTAATACGTTACGTTACGATATACGTTTCTTGTAGACAGAACTACAGAACACCATGCTACGATTCTTCCATAATTATTTAGCTTCGCCCACATTTATACATCTTGCCACACACAACGCCAATATTTTTGTCTATCAGATAAAAAATTAAGAAAAGTTTACGGAAAATATGAGGGATAACCGACCGAGGGATTAGGACTACTTACGTAACCAGTATATTAAACAAAAATTAAATCGAATCGCCAATCGAATAGAAACAAAAAAAATATAAATAACCGAATTGAGAACCTCGTCGGTTAAAAATATAAGGAAATGACACAAGCTTTCGACAAATCGGGCTGTCACTAAAGTCATTTCCATACATTTTCTTTCTAAGTATTCGTTTGTTTTTGAATGTCAGATTGCAACTTGTCTAGGCCAGGCTTATTATTAGCCGCCATCTATAGACGAATAGACTATTTTAATTGCCTGGCACAATTAGTTGAGTGGTTCGATAGAATTCCAACACTAAATCGATTAGGCAACAACAATATGCGCTAAACATGTTAATTAATGACGTGCCGGCTATGATACGTGCTGCGGGTGAACTCTTAAATTAATTTTATGAAGGAATTTCTGCAAAAATGTTTATTAAAAACTGAATGAAAAAGGAACAAAATTGTTTTTCTATCCAACTACCAATTCGTGATTTTAGTTTTTTTTGATTAAGTAGGTATTGTACCTGCCTAATAGCGATAGCACTGCGTGCCTAGCTAAGTTGCAATCTAACGTTCGGATCGACAAACGAAAAGAAACGAAACGTATGGAAATGACATAAGGTTTCGACAAACCTTACGTTTACCTACACATGTCATTCCCATAATTATTATATATGTTTTGTTTCTATTCGTTCGTCGATACGAACGATAAATTGTAACTTAGGTTAGGAACGGATTTTTTTTTCGCTTTAAATTGTTAGTTTCGTAAAGTACCTAAATAAATAAAGACACCAAAGGCGTCTTATTATATTAAAACATAAAAATAACTATTTCAAGAGTATTTTAGTTAAGTTTTAATATAATAACTGCAACCATATTTCATAACCTATTCAGTATTTCTTAAAATTTCAATTCGTCATATTATACAATACACTATAATGTCTGTAAAAGCAATTTCCGCTTTACCGTATACGTTTTAGTGCGGCTTTAAAGTGTTCTAGCCTTTTGTCTGATTTTTTTTGTTTACATGTAACATTCATCTCGTGAAAGCAAACGTTTGTGTAATTAACGCTCGTGGGTGTTCGATGAACTGGCTTCAGTGAACACTAGAGTCAATATTTTTAGAAAACAGTGAGCTTGCTGCTTTCTAAGAATACTCTCATAAGTATAATTAGAAATGCACTGTTAGTAGGTATTGTTAACTCTGAAGCTTTCACAATCAAATTGAATCTTAAGATTTAATTAAATGAAACCGAGTGTTTGTGTGTAAGAATTTTGTAAACACACTCATGATACGTTTTAAAAATATACAACCTAGTAGAAATTCATACCTATTATTATTTATATAGTTATAGTGTTAGTTAGCGTAGCTTAGCGCAGAGGCATTCTACTGAAGATCCCAGAATCGTGATAAACAGACAGTCAAATTGGTAGATATAGTTCTACATTATTTACTTTCATGATAGCTGCAGAAGCAGCAGACAATCTATACTACTAATATTATAAAGTTAAAGAGTTTTGTCTGTTTGTTTGGCTGAACGCGCTAATATTAGGAACTACTGGTACGATTTGAAAAAATCTCTCAGTGTTTGATAGCCTGTTTAACGAGGAAGGCTATAGGCTATATATATATACGCTACCACCAATAGGAGTTGAGTATAAATTAATAATGTTGCAAAAACGGGGGAAAACATTCAACTTTTACTTACGGGACCGAAGTCGCGGTCAAAGGCTAGTTGTACGATAAATATGACATATAAAACAGAAAATAAATGCAAGTTAATCTTCGCCCATGTGTCTCAACTTACTCTTATAAATAGTCCCATTGACTGGCCGCCAATTATAGCCGTACCTTTATATATTACCTTCTATAAGTGGATACAAGGGTATCCCATTGCGTAACTTATATAGAAATATCGACACGACCCGCACCGCGACCCTTGCAGTGTGTGGGAAGTAGAGGCGAGATAAAGGCAAGACAGGAATAACAACATCATTATATAAAATGGTGTTATTATTATTTTTTAATACCACTAAGGTGGCAAACAAGCATACGGCCCGCCTGATGGTAAGCGGTTACCATAGCCTATGGACGCTTGCAACACCAGGGGTATCACTCGCGCGTTGCCGACCCGAAAAACCTCTTAGAGGTTTACGGAGGATTCACTGCGCCGACAGTTTGAGGGAATATTCCTCTTACTGCCAGCGCAGCGCATCCTTAGAAGGAGCTCTGGCGACCTTACTCACTGCAGGAACACAACACACAATAAAGTGTGTTATTTGGCTGCAGTTTTCTGTAAGGTGGGAGGTACTTCCACAGATGGGCTGCTTGAGATTTGAGCCATAAATGGCTGTGCCCTACCTCTCTTGATTCTAATATTATAGGTACCTATAGTTTATATTGTCAGTTTTATAATAACAGAATTTTTCTGTGGATTTGGTAACAGTAAAATATACAAGGTGGAAACAAACGTTGTGACAAGGTTTCACTCAAAATAAAATGATCCAGGTCATTAATGTAGAAAATGATCAGATATTACAGATATTGACATTTTTGAGCGCGCAGTGTATTGCTAAAAACGCGATCAAAGCGCTCCGCGGTGAATGTTATCGAGCACGCGACCCCTGTAGAAAAAATTGATGAAATCCCTGCGAAAACTGCAGAAAAAACTGAAAAATGAATGAAAAATTTTACGGAAAATTTCAACGCAGGGGGGTCCAGAGCAATCTACTGAACTCATGGTATTCGGATGTGCGTTGATGTCCCTTCCACCTTGTATAGGTATATTATTCTATCTAAACTAGATCGCAGATGTCTTATTAGTCTTTGTATCAAACAAGAAGCAAGTACGAAGCAAAAACTATTAGGTATATGATGTATTTAGTTTCTGTCTACCCAAGAGCTTAAGTGATAAATGACCATGCACTGCCTAGTGTTGCCCAAATGCAAGAACAAGACGAGACTTAGCCAGTCTTGGTCTTGGTCTTGCGCCATTACACCTGGTCTTGGTCTTGCGCTCCCAGTCTTGGTCTTGGTCTTGGTCTTGCAGCAAGAGTCTTGCAAGTCTTGCAAGTACCTATTAGTCTATTACTATTTATTAAAGTTTACTTTAAATCTTAGAAAAACGTATTAGAATTGAAACATTGTGAGCTTGAATTAACATAGCCATAGTAAAGATCAAGCAGATTAATAAATAACTGAGGATTTGATAAGAAATTCGAAAAATCAACTGACCTATATGTCGTTTTCCATGGAAGTAACTGTTTCTTAATAAACATTTATGTAATGTAAAAAACAAATTAATTACAATAACTTGACTGTATTTTAAAGAACAATATCTGTCTAGAAAGAGATTGAACCCTCAACTCATATGAAATTTTATAAAAGAGTTTTACGATTTATCATTTATTATAATATATACTTACTAGAATAAAATATTATTAAATAAATTATTATGACATCTACTACCTATTTCCTATCATAATACTACTTGCGTGATCAGTATAATGTATTCATTTTCATTCTAAGCACTCTGAAACTTATTTATTCTTTGGAACACCTGTAGGTACTCTTAAAATTCGAAATTATTTTGCATGAGTATACCTACGCCCTGTGGCGGCAATCAAATAGTGTCAAATGTTGTGATTTCGGCGCGGCGGCAACGATTGTTGTATATGATTTCAAAAGAAGCCGCCGGCGCGTGTATCATAACCATGTACTTCCGAAAAGCGGCAAATTTCTTTGAGAAGTAAGTACAAAACCTTTGATGCCGCATTATCAAAGTGCCGATGGTTAAAACATAACTATGCATGCACTCAGTTTGATTTTAATGGATATTTTTTTATTCGCTATGTAGGTATGTTTATGGTATTAGTCGTAATGCGCATAGGTCCAGTTTTTCATATTCTTTGATACAGTTTTTTGCGTCTCATAGAATTCCTAAGCGTACCTATACACCGAACTGTTACACCTAACTACTCCGTGAAATAGCGCTAAGTCCTAGCTGCAAGACGCAAGAGTCTTGCAGGCTTAGTCTTGTTCTTGCTCAAGTCTTGCACGGTCAGTCTTGGTCTTGGTCTTGCTAAAAATACGCGGTCTTGTTCTTGGTCTTGGTCTTGCAAAAACGCAAGAACAAGACCAAGACTGCAAGACCAAGACTGAATTTGGGCAACACTAGCACTGCCTACTCGAGGTTCGAAACAGAAGCACAAATTTGATTTTCCGAAATCATAAATAAGTTAGTTAGTTTAGTAATTATTATC
Organism: Acronicta psi; assembly: GCA_946251955.1. Lineage (NCBI taxonomy): Eukaryota > Metazoa > Arthropoda > Insecta > Lepidoptera > Noctuidae > Acronicta > Acronicta psi. Next base: position 12,344,008 of record OX276469.1, on the reverse strand, counting down.
ACTCGCGAAAACATCTAGAGGAAGCCAATGACTGCATGACGATATGGATACCTATGTAGTGCGTAGCCAAAATTCATGCTAAGTCACATAGTTTGCTACCAAAATGGTACGTTTTCTAAATTGTAATGAACAATGATAGCTATAAATCACCTCACCATTCTGCTTCCGACAGTTATCTTTTGGAAAAAAATGGGTACCTATAATTTTTATAAAAGAAAACTTTCGACCGCAATTATCTCAGAAGCATTTCAGTAATCTACCGGCGAAGTGTTTTGATATTATAATATTAAATAGTATAAGACGGGTACTCGGGTAGCCCCGTTTAAAATCTCAACTTAAATGAAAATCGTTCCAGTTAAATGTGGCTATAATCCCAAGTTAAACAAGTTCTAGTCTCCATTTAAGTTTGTTACTTTGCTGTAAGACAATCGCCTGTCTGGCACCTCGCCAAATCACTGGTATTTCTTTCGCTCCACCTAACAAAGCTGCTCTCGATTCTGATTATTGATATGCAAGCTTCAAGTTAATCGTATTGCATCTATAGAAAAGACTGCAGGCGTAATAGATAGTTTGTTTCAAGTTTGGATGTAAGGGCATTAAATTTTGTACCTACATAAGAATATTGTAGTGTGGGACAACGTTAAAAATTTAAATTCCTTTAAATGCATGACGTCATGATGTTATATTATATTATATTCATGTCTAAATATCTGAAATGGCACCAAGATAATTAAATTTTTTTGCGATATTTTTGCATTAGATAAACTCAAATGTGGTGATTACCTAATTAGCTGCTATCAGTTTCTTGATACACCTACGAGAAATAGAAGTAGTCATCACAGATACTTCACATTGAACGTGCTATATTTATTAAGAAAGTCACAGTTAAGTATATTTTATAGGGCAAGTAAGTCTAGCTTAACACCCTAGGGTTGATTAATCGAGAAACATATTCACGTTTTGTTAAACTTAGTTCAGGTAATAATTAAAAGCTTATCGCGGGAAATCTTTCGACATGATTGTTCTTTCACGCTATAGACGTCCCGCCTACCTTTTGACCTACAGCGCCTTTCATATTCCAAGTGGAAACCACCTTTATATGGCCCTATACCTACATAGTAAGTGTTGGGCCCTGTGACCTTTTAGGGCGACTTTGAAAATATAAAGTAGCATGCCTTTATGTAGGCCAACACGACTGCGAACATGACGGACTTGATTAGGTAATGAAGTTGTTAAATTGGACTACTTACTACAGTTAGATATTATATTGTTACTTTTATGTACAAATATTGTTATACTTACTTTGGCTGAGCGATTGGATTCTACGTCGTGTCTTGGGTTAGTAGATGTGAAGCCAATTAATAAGTAGTTGTTTCGAGTGTTCGGCTGTGTCTCAGTGTTTGTGTGTGTAGGGAAGAATTTGTATTTGAAAATAAACTAAGTTAGATGGGTACAGGAGAAAATTCTAGAGCGGGGCAAAGTTATAAAAATTGTGTTCGCTTAAACAATAATAATATAATAACCTACCTTTTGTGTAATGTCAATATTCGGTAAGACCGGTATCTACAGTTTTACTGTGCAACTTATTCCCATGTAAAAATCACCATCTAATCAACGAAAATGAAAACAATACAATTTTTTTGACACTGACAGCTAATGAATATGGTAAATACTGCTTCAATTTTACAAGTTATCTAAGTAAGTAGGTACCTAACCCTTCTCGTGACGGTGACAGATTTGACCAAGTTATAATCGAATTTGGCGTCAGGCAGCATCGTTAATGCGACCACAAATAGGTACATTTTAATTCGGAAGCGTATATAATATTAATTTGTCACTTTTCAGCAGGGACCGAAACCGGTATGACCAGTACCGGTATTTTTTCGATAAACAACATAATTATGTATATTATTTTTACCTACAGGTATTTTTAAAGGTTACCTCAATTGAATGCAATCAGAAAGTATTAATCCCGGTAACCCAAATAAACGTTACCTCTATCTATACCTCGACCATGAGTTCTATCGAATGGCTTTCGATAGGTTTTTTACGCATCGAAACGCTGTAATCTCATAGCAGATTTTAGTTCCTTACGTAGCCGCTAGAGGCGCTGCGAGGGTTTTTCATACAAATATTTTACGGCGTCACTAGCGAGTCTAGTGAGAAAAACTCATGGTCGAGGCACTGATCTTGCACTACACGTACCGCTGGCAGCAGTCAAAAGGCGCGTATCGCACGTAGGCTAAAGCCGACCAATCAGAACCCTCAGATATTTTTTAATGCCAACAATCTAAACGGTGACCTAAATAAAGGTAGGTAACATGTTTCTTCTTCTTGGTTACCTTGCCTAGATAGCGGTTACCAATAGGTAATAAGGTAACCAATTAACCAAAATTCCTCGATACCGGTAGGTAATTTTTAAAAGGTTTTTGTTCCCTGCTTTACAGAGTAATTTGGCATTAGAACTTTGTAATAGGTAATGAACCTATTCCACTTTATGTTGTTATGGTATAGTGTTGTAGAATATAGATTGATTGCTTTTTAAGAAGGTACAAGGTACCTACCTAATAAACAAAAGATATGTCTAAGTAATATTAGCAGTAGACATGGCATTCCTTGGCTTCTCCAAATAAATAAGAGGAACAGTCAGCTAAATATAGGGCCAGATTTAGAGGTGTGGAGGCCTCGGGGCAACAAAGGAGTAGAGGGCCCCTCTGGCCCAGGCTGGCATTTTATTATCCAAATGAAATGAAAAAAAAAAAACACTCGAGTTTTTCAATAAATAATCATAATCATTTTTGTACAAAGGTAAAGGTAGAACAGCGAAAAAAAGGAAAACTTGTTTACTAGTCGGAATTCGAAAGCTTTTTTTCGAAGTCTCTATTGTGGGGGCCCCTCTTTTGTTGAGGCCCCAGGGCAATAGGCCCTGTTGCCCTCCCTTAAATCCGGCCCTGCATAGATAAAACATACTATCATGCCTGGACCTAGTCTCGAAGGATTCGACAGAGGTGTACTAATGTAGGTACCGTACACCCTAAGCCCGCCGGTATGATCAGACCTATTATTTAAATGGACACAATACAAATTCAAACTCTGAGCAGCTGCTAATAAGAATTTCATTGAAAAACCCAATACTTAAAACCTTGTTCGACCCCAGGAACGAACCCAGGACGTCTACGATAGCAGTTGCACTTACGACCGCTATCACTATCAGGACTGACATACACCCCAACTCAGAGACGTCACTTAACCTTAATGAATCGTTAACAAACAGTGGCTACTATATCTTGACCTATTTTTCCATATTAGAGTTTGTTGTCAGTGTACTAAGATATACTGGGTGTCATTAGCTAATGATTCATTAGGTTAAGTGACGTTTCTGAGTGCGGCCCTATGGGCTATGCCATTTATTAAAAAAATTGCAACATTTTGTTTATTAACGTAGACCGTAATGTTGAACTTAGGTACCTATATTTTTCAAACTATAAATTAAAATTTCTGCGGCGAGACGTATATTATAAATGTGATTTTGTTTCTTCTCTGCTCTGAAGTGCTCCGCAAGCATTTAATTTCAAGAACCTATTCAAAAGCACCTATGTATAATTATGAGAAATTAAAAAAAAGTACCTATTCACGAAGTGATATATTTTTTTTAAATCAGCTAAATCAACGATCACCAATAGTTATGTAATAATAATAATTTGAGATGAATTACATATTTTTTTATCGATTTCATATTATTATGTTTACCGACTGCGCATGTTGTAATTGTTGCCTGTAAGTAATTGTTGCACTTATAAAGATAAATTATTGTTTTTATGTTTGTAAATGATCTGGTGTAAACAATTGTTGGCTAGCCAAGTAAATAAATAAAGTGACAAGTTTTTCCTATAGTCTTTTCTGTATAATAACAAAGCGCCATCTATTTTTCTAAACTCAAACCTCGTAAGGTGTTAGCAGAATTATTGAACAGCGCCATCTATTTTAGCTGGTACGACGCAGTTGCTTGTTTATGTTCTTATCCAGTTACTATAATTTTCACTAGAGGGCGCGATACACAAAAACGACGAATACGTTCTAAAACTAGAACCTGACCTGTATTATTTGTCAAAATGTAAATATCACAATCACAATGATTCAGTGAAATAAATAACTTTTTACTTAATTTATTCTGTGCGTAACACTTCAATAATTGGTGAGTAGAAAAAATATATTACATACACAAAAATACGTGTTTTCGATCAATAAAATGAACATTTGAAGTCTCCGAAACGTAAAAGAAACGAGTGTTTGTTTGTCAAAGATTTCTGATTTAGTACTCTGAACGTTTCAATTTTGACATTTCACGCATTTTAGAAATATTCAAGAATAGAAAATAATGAAAATTTGCAATTTTTGAAACAATGAAACCACGTCTAGTTTTAGTCGCAGATACATATATAGCTAATGTCTGGTTATTTTATCGTTTATATCAAAAAGAAATAATGACTCCTACCAGTAAAGTATAATTTACTCACTTACCGTCCAGACCATCCCTCGAGAGAAGTGCTTCTGTGTTCAGGTTTGCATTTTTTCTGTTGAACACTGTTTAGTTTGTTTTTGATTTTGACACTTAACCTTTTTGGACTTCCCGGCAGTTTCATACCAGACGTGACGCTCATTTTCTTAGCTGCATACCTACTTAAACTGTTAATTAATAGAAAATGTTTATTACTTACAGAGAAAATAATGGATACCATGGATAACGTGGAATCGGAAAATATGGACTCTGATGAAGAATTTGCCTTTGAAACGGACCATCTAGCTCTACGAGGGAACAAAGATTACTGTGACCTGCTAAAATATATTGTGAAATTGGAAGCTCAAAAAATGCAAGTGTTGAAAGATATTGAGGAATTGTCAGAGGCTCAGAATAGAGCACTGAATGATCCTCTGGACTTTATAGAGGAAATTAAATCTGGCAGTGTGAACTTTCCTCCCCGACAAACCATACCCGACCTCCCAAATATAAACTGGGCCAACTATGGAATAGATGCTACACTAGATAGTGATGACATAAGAGATACAAAACCAAACAAAGATGACCTTGACACCAGTACCAAAGTTAGAGGACGAAAGTTCACAGATAATAAACCAGAGACATTTAATCAGCTGTGGTCTTGTGAAGAACAGAAAAGGTTGGAAGAGTTACTTGAAATCTACCCTGAAGAGCCCATTGAGGCAAGACGGTACAAGAAAATAGCTGAAGCTTTAGGGACACGGACTCCCATACAGGTCATGAGTAGAATCCAGAAATATTTTGCTAAGTTAGCTAAAGCTGGGATGCCGATACCTGGTCGAATACCAAAAGGCATGGGTCGAGAAAAGAATAAATCAGTATTCTATAAGAAGACAACATTCTTTCCTCAGTTGCACGTGCCCGTTACAATGGAGGATCCATATGACAGTGGAGAAGCACATGACAGTCTCTCCACGCTAGAAATAAAAAACAGTAATAGATATATGTTGGACTTACTGAAAACTGCAAGGGAACAAAGACTATTAGATGAAACATCACCAGTTTATCAGACTAAAACAATGTGTGTAGGTTGCCAGAAAACCGGGTTTCTGGGTGCTAGGTGGACAGACAATACTGGAACTGATTATTGTACGGATTGTGTAGTGAAATTATTGCCAGCTGAAAAATTAATACCTGTGCGACAGCCTGTGTAAATTGCAATAAAGCTGCTTATTTTATTATACACTCTTCGTTGGTTCTCATTAAATTTAATTTAATTGATTTCCTGGTGTTTTATTTTTTTAGAACACACATTAATTATTTTTAAATAATGCATCTATGACTAAAACCACTATCACATTAGCACACTATTTTCATCTAATTGATCTAATATACTCAATTTTATTAATTTACACAGCAAGCATTTAAGTGAGCACTCGATGTGGGGCGCCCGCGGCGACTGATGAAGACCCACTGGCCTGGAACACTGAACACAGCTCGCACTCTATTGTACCCTCTATCCTAGATAGATACCTATAGAGATTGGAGGGTAACAAGGGACATCGACCACATGCTAACCTCGCCGCGTATTTCTTTAATCTCGGCCACATGCATAATATCGTTGAAGCGTTTTGCAAACTCCAAATCAGACTCAAATTGTCTATTCTTCCGTATCTAATCAAAAGCGTGTCAGTGCAAAGCACACTACTGAATCAAACAAACTCACCCAGGTCCACTTTTGCTTTGATACACTGAAAATAATACAATCAGTTAATTATCTTTTAAATAATTTGGTGCAAACTAGTTAAGATTATTTCCGCTATGTTCTAAGTAAAAATGTCCCACATGGTGAGTGACTAGTACCCTCTGTTCACGCACACATTCACATCATTCAAGCGAGCGGCGGCGGCGGCGCGGGGCGCGGCGAGCGGGGTTCGCACGGAGTGCGGCCATCTCCTTTACACGGACAGATCGACTAACGACTTTGTCGCGAAGGCATCTCATTTTTGTAATCATTCATTTTCTTATCATTATACGCATTTCAATATACAGTCCACTACTCAATTCTCCCTGGCCTATACACCCTCCCTTTTCAACCCTGTGCTCTTATTAATAAGGGTGACAAGTTTCCGTTAACATTGTCGTTTGTAGGTACTTCACAGCACTGAGATTTTGGAAATGACAAATTATGTTGAACGCAGTTTATCTATAGCCTAATTTATATAAAATATTATATTTTACGTTACGGTAATATTTATAAACTTACTCATCATAGACCCTTGCAATGGATTCCATTTTTAAAGACGCTTCTTGATATAAATCTCAAACAAAATAAATCGACGGTCGTTCAGAAGGTAGGAAAAGATAAATTTGTTTTTTGTACCTTAGTACCGACGTAAGCTACCTACCTACTTTACCGACACTTTACCTACCTATCTAGTTCGGTAATCAAAATTACCTAGATGATGTCATGGAGTAGATATTTTTTTTTAATTACCTCTAAATAACCATAGCCGTAAGCCGACACAAATAAGATGTTACAATCAGCAGATTATTTTTAACTTATTTATTACTACTTGTGTTCTCAGAAAATGCTCTCTGCTCGAGATGTGCGCTGACCCTAACATACTACACTACGTTTTACATACTACCTACTTTTTGCCTACATTATTAAAAAAAGGTGTTGTATTTGTCTTCCAGTTTCGTGGTTCCGTACTGCCGTTCTTTTTTCTTTACACTTATTCGTGTCCTATATTTTTACATAGAGCGAACATTTTCACTTTTGGTGAACGCGGCAAATGACCAGACGTGCCACCTGGTAACACCAGAGGCACGTCTGGTGTTACTAGGCTAGATATACTGTGCCAGATGCGTTGCTGATGCGTGGCCGGCCATCATAAAGCAACCTTTAAAACATTTGGTGTCGTGGGATTAGCGAACATTACCGCTACCTACCCTAACAGATTTGTCGCCTACCTACTTACCTATTCACAAATACCTGGGGTCTGCTGGTATCGATTCGGGGTCGGTGTTTCTTTCCCTACCCGTAAAAAAATCTATGAAGTCTTATGCATACTTTATCAAGGGTTAGCTGCGTTTCTCACACACTGGTACTGTAGTGAGTACACATATCACTTGGCCATCGTCACTTGCGTTTCAATAAGTCAAGCAACCCTCATCCTTCAAAAGCACTTAGCTAAGATAAGCTCGGGCACCAATCCGTGGCACTATATAGCAATATTACCTTTTTGATGATAAAAAAAGCTGCTGATCAAATATTTGTGGTAGGTGGAATACAGTAAAAGTATTTTTTTAGTGTTATGTGTGGTTTTGCGTTATATTGATACTTAGGCCCTTTTTGGGGGTGCGGAAAATCCTCATGTAGGTAGGTATTGCCTGCCACCCGGGGAGACGATTTCGGACTAGTACCAAAACACCGTTGAATACGACCGTGTATAGCTGTGGTCCGGTGCGTCCACCATACCAAGATAAAATTGACTGTGATCCTGATCATGGAGAAATCAGGATTTGCTGACTATGATAATTATTATGACACTTCTCTGATACTTAGGTTATTTGGTGTCTGTCTCTGGGCGTGTGGAACAATCTGCGATCAGACTGTTCCACACGCCCTTTCACCGCGTGCATTAATTGGTACCAAAGAGATTTAATAAGAGTAGTAAAGTATTAAGGGCGTGTAACCACTTCTGGATAGCCGCTAACTGCCGAATAAATTCAAAAATGGAACAAATTTTTAAGAAATTTTGTGCCAGCTAATTTAACGGGAAGTTATCAGTAAGCTATGAAACAGGCCCTAAATGTCTTTGATTGGTAGGTACGCACTTTTAATTAGGAATATTATCGCTCAAGCGTTATAGGTACCTGTCTAGATCTATTTATCTACACATACCTACACCTTAATTTTATTATTTTCTTTCGAGGATAATAAATAAAAGTACCGTACTGAACACAATAGTTTCTACTTTCTAGTGGATTTTTGTAGAGGCATTTATTTATACTGTGGTCTATCTCTCAGATTACTATGATTGGATGCGGTGAGGCGAAACGGGAGAACCTCCGTCGCGTTCTACTGTTAATTAAGGGAATTGGAACGATCTTAACTATGTCTGAATGTATTTTTAATGGACAATTTTGAAGGTCTAGTCTCTAATATAGTAGTAATATAATATAGTATATTATATATAATAATATAATATAGTAGTATCTAATACTGATATTGAGTTTATTTTAGTCTGTGGTTTAGATGGATTTATTACTAAGTATAAGCTAAAGTTCTGACTTTAGCTAGCTGCTATCTAGTATCCCTTTACCTAATTCTATACGAAAATACCCTAAACAAGAATACTTATTTGTTAAGTATAGGTACTTATTATGGTACCTATAAAAAATAATAAGCATACTCTAGTGAATTCTTAGAACGTTGTTTCTGTTTTCAGTAAATAACCTTGTCTTGTTAGTGAAAACAAATCTAATTTGGCGCACACCTACTTACTTAGTATTATCGCTAATAGGGCCCCCGTTGTTCGGTAATGGATGACACTGGTTGGTGTAAGTGACTGTATAGTGTTTACTTTGTATTCTGCCTACATTCACTCACTTATCCTAAAAAGATTGCGATGAATCCGTAGCTGTGAGGCCGTACTATGAAATGGTGTTAGTATCAGACGTTTTCAACGAATCGGTGGCTTGTTAAGACGACATACAGAGAAGGTTATGTGAAACTCAGTATATGATACGATACCTATATCAAAGACGTGCACTAGTTAGTCAATATTAGGTAAATACATAATTATTTATAAAGAAACCCATGTCAAATGTCTGAAAAATGATGTGAAGGAAGGCTAGAATGTCTGGGTTTCGTACGTTTGATACTCCCAACTTGTATGGGAAACTTTACTAGATGATTACGATGGTCCGCGTCAAAAATCGTAGAAATCAACGATTGATAACATATTAGGTTCCATACATTTATCTTAATTGTCTCAAACGGGCAAGTTTTATGATGCCTTTTTAAATTTTATAAGTAAAAGTTATAAAGTTTTATAATTTTATAAGTATAGTTATATTATATAGTTGCTAATTGACGACGGTAGTTATTTACCATCAGATCACTGACGCCCGAGCTAACTTGCCTGCCCTGCTATATAAAAATGTAGCAATATACCTACATATTATTTAACTGAGTGCCAAGTTGACCACCCTTATGTATCCAATTATCATTATAACTTTTTTCATCAAATGGGCTTTTAGAACTGTGTGGGCAGATGAAATCCTTTTCACACTAAGTATCTCATCATTCCTAGAAACGTATGAAGTGACGTAAATATACGAGAATCCTTTTATTTCCAACGTTGATTGATGGTAAAAGTTCTGATATAAATCCCTGTAAATTTAGTATTCAAATAATTATATAAAGTGTTTTTAGTTTATATCAGAATATAACCTCTGAATAGTATAGGTACTTAATAGTAGGACGATACATAAAGTTTATATTACTTATGCCCTAAATAAGTATTATAATTTTTACTAGTAGGTACCTAGCTAAACGCTCGCTTCGCAGGCGTTTCAAAGTTTCGTCACAAATCAGATAAGTGAAATTGGAATGTATACAAAAAGAACAACGAAATAACATTCATTTCTATTCATAATTATTATTATATTCCATTTATTCATTTTTTAAATAGTTACTTTTTACTTTTTTCAATATTTTACAAATAGTAGCCCATCGATATTGGGAACAGTATCCAGTGTATTATATTATTATTAGATGATGAATTTCAAGCTAAAATCTTAGTAACATTATCTTTTAAATTTTATTATAAGAATGGTTTATTGCCCTTCTGCCATCAACTTTTTAAATTATGTCTCATAGTGAAAATCATAATAATCTGCGATGTAAACTCTACCACGTTGTATGACGTACTTTACGACACTGGCGAGTACTAAGCTTTAATTAAGAGTTCATTCTAATGATCTTTGAATCTTTAATCGTGTTTTTGACGACAGTGTTGGAACCTATGCATACTTCAGAACTAATTTGATTAGTTTTTGAACACTAGCATTGTGCCGAGTAGGTATCAATGTTCGATTCCTATCAGAGACAATATATTCGTGTGTTCCAGGGATATTAATTATGGCCAGTCTGGGCGTACTTCTGTACCTCAACCATGAGTTCCACCGAATGGCTTTCGATATGTTTTTTACGCATCGCAACGCTGTAAACTTACAGCAGATTTTAGTTCCTTACGTAACCGGTAGAGACGCTGCGAGAGTTTTCCATACAAATATTTTACGGGGTCGCTAGCGAGTCTAGTGAAAAAAACTCATGGTTAAGACACTGTCAGTGAAATCGCCCGCTACACATGGCTTCTTCAATAGTGTGTGGGAGCTGTACTTTTAAAATCAAATCAAATAAAGTTTCTTCCATAAATTCTAAATGAATTTTCACAAATAGCCAGAGTCCTAGATAAATCTTTTCGTATCGCAGACGGATTCCGGCAATATATCAGTGAACGGAATACATTTTCATGTGATACCTTTCTATTTATTCAGGGTTATCTGGATTCTGAAACGATTGGACGCGCCCCAGTGTCGTTTTAGATGGAAATGTGAATAATCATAATATTTATTTGGGTAATACTGGTTTTCGTAATAAAGGTTACATAAAGAAGTATTAAATGTGATCGTAATACTAAAAAGGAAGAATATTGCTTATACATATAAATGTGAAGATTTGTTTCTGTTTTTTTTAACCATTCAAACTGCAACGGCTTGATGGATTTGACTGAAATTTGGAATAGAGAAAGCACCCTGTTTCTCGAGATTTATTACGTTAAATGTATAGTAATCTAACATAAACTTACTTTATGAAGGCGGAGCCGCATGATAATAAAATAACATGTGTACTTAGAAACGTTTTAATAAAAGAGTTTTATTGGAAGGTTCCATTTATTCCAATCGCAGCTGATGGATTGTCTGAATCAATCCAGAAGAACGATCTGGATGTGATCATTCAATTTTGACACCTATTTCCTAGTTTACAAGATCCTATATCCAATATTAGATAACACTATGTAAACAGGAAAATGTATTTGTGTTTTATCGATACAGAGAAAAACAAGTTTGTGGGAAATACTACCTTAGCCAGATTGTTTTGTAATTGGTGTAACAATGAGTTGTATTGATAAGGTAAAACAAAAGTGGTTTAAGTAAGCTTTATTTATCCAATTTTAATAATAATAATAGTATATAAATGATAATAATGTACATAGCATCGCTTAGTAGATATTTTTTTAAATAAAAAAGGAGTTCTTCTCTCTGTTTATCCTACTGTACGGAATTATAGTAAAGCTGTAACTTCATATTACAAAGTTACAAAGCTTGTAATCTGGGAATTCAATACATTTTTGACACGTTTACGCCGGCAGTGTGCTACGGCTACGAGCTCGTAGCTGCTACGGCTATACGTAGCACAGATTAAATAACTCGTAGCCCGTAGACACGCACTGCGCTTCAAAATAATCAGCTGAATTTTGTATGTATGGAAGGCACGTTTGAAATTCATTCTTACGAACCTTTGATTTACCTATACTAGCGACCCGTGTGCCTTTCCCGGTGAATTAAAAAAAAACTTATGTAATGTAGAAGCGTCACCTACCGGGGGTCCAATTGTGTTTACAAACCATCCAGGAAATATACATAAGTACATATAAAATGTCAACTAAATCCAGTCCAGCCGTTTAGGAGGAGGTAAGTAATAATATTCTAATTTAATAGCCTAATCGCCCTCATACTGAGAGGAGACCTGGACAGTAAGTATATGGGTTGATTATAGGTAAGTAATATTCGCGGAAAAATCACATCCCTATGGTATGAGATGCAACTAAGTACTATGAAAAAGGGTAAGTAGATACTAGATACTTGCGTAGGTGTAGGGTATAGTCACTGTGTGGGGTGTACAGAGGCATATAATAGGTACACATTAGCGGACGTCCAGGTGTGTCAGATGTCTCCTCGAGTAACTAATTAGTCGGCCTCGTCTGTCGCAACCCTGGCCTGCTCGGCCTTAACTCATTAGGGGATAAAAATAAAAAGGTTGCAGTTGGTACCGCAGACATTGTTTACATTGGACTCGGGTGGGATCTCTTGTTTTATGTCGACTGTATAATGTTGCTCTGGCCATCCGACTAAGGGCTGTATTACACATTATAGTGTATAATGCAGATATAGTCAGGCAAATAAAGTTGCCTAAAGAGTACATACATGGATACACTCACGTCTTTTTCCTATAGGGGTAGGCAGAAACAATAGAACGAACGCTACATGCTACGATTTAACCATTTCGATATAAAACTTATTTGTTAAGAGATTATTTAAGTTAATTTAGTTTACTTTCGTTAATTTTCAACGATACAGAGAAAGCTTTTGATAAATCGAGCTAAGCGTGGACACTAGACACATTTAAATGATAAATTATTATAACATACATAAATGTATGTACCTCGAAGGGCTAGGCAGAAATGTAGATCTGTACTATACAATCAAAGATTGCCGATATGTCTCATAGTAACAGGGGGCGAGCCTATTACCATAACCAGGTATGCAAACCCAAAGCTGCTACAGAGAATTTCATAGAATGAGAATCGAACTCAAGACTTGTGTAGTATTCGCCCTTAGGGCCACTAAACTAATGAGGCAGATATTATAACAAAACAACTGTTATTTTTGTAACAACATGTTATATTCATGACGTATTCTTATAATTATATAAACAACTCATTTTGTAACGTCTCCCTGAAAAAGATTTATGAAATGACAAGGTATCATTATTTAAGAATGTTCTCGTTTGTAGCTTATTCATAAAATATGTGTATAATATTCTAATGAAATGCGAACACATTTCATATGGCAATTTTAAATTTCTTACAGCAAACTAGACTTTCGTGTTTTAAACAGACAGTTGATTTTACATTGGCCATCATCAGCTTACATAATTAATAAATAAATAATAATAAATATCCTGGGATATTTTACACAGCACCATCTAGTCCCAAACTAAGCATAGCTTGTACGAAGGGTACTAGACAATAGATATAATACTTATACCTATCCCTTTTTGTAAATACATACTTATAATATATAAGAAACAATCAGACAAACATAAACACTTATAGTTATTTATTAAAATAACTGATAAACACTTCATTATTGTTCAATACATAAATATTTGTGCCCTGTCAGAATCGAACTCACAATCTCGTGATCAACAGTCTGCTACTCGAACAACTAGACCACATATGTCTTCAATTATTTCATAACCTTTTATAACAGGTATTACGGGATAATTTCGTTTTTGATTTAATTTATAGTTAAATATAAATATTCCTGTAATACCCAGGCTTCATTATTTCAGGCTTTGGTTTGATTTATTGAGCTCTTATTACGCCTGTAGGTGAATTAAGTAAAATATCAGCTCTTTTCATATAATTCATACAACAGGGAGATTATTTAATAAGGTAATTACCGATTTCTTACTGACGCCTCGTCGAAAAAAAAAATTCAAATATTTTCAACGGTGATGTTTATTTTGAAAACGGTTAAAAATTTCAATACAAAGTTGACATTGAAAGTTTCAGACGTATTATTGACATGATTATTTTTGAAAGAAATTGTTAGTTAGTCTATAAAAATTAAATTATTATTCACAACTATATTCCCCGAAGGTTTAGCAGAGGTGTAGGTCTAGTGTAGGTACCTACTAATGTACATTAGTTCGCTGGTATATTTAGGTCCCATTGTAATAGGGGGCAAGCCTATTGGCATTAACCGGGCACAAACTCCGAGCTGCTACTAGGAATTACACAGGAAAACCCAACAACACTTTGCTCCACCCGGGAATCGAACCCAGGTCCTCTAGAGTCTAGCGTTTGGGACCACAAGACCAACGAGGCAGTTAAGTGCCTAAAATAAGGTAAAATTCTACGTCAAAAACGTGCTAATGTGTGTGTTCCCGTCCTTCATACTCTGTGTACACTCAAAAAGAAAAATGTAGCACACAAAATCAAATAATAGGTATGCCTTTTTCGAACGTATTTTAGAGAATTCAATTTTGTACCAACACAATCTGAAATGTACTTATGTATGTCCTTGTCGTGATCAAAGTGAATAGAATTTAGGAGAACGCCACAAATCAACAAATTCTATGTGTGAATAATTCCACAATGAGACGCATGTGGCGCCACGTGCAACGTTGAAATCAAACAATACGAACATTGCGTCAAATTAACATTTACCTAGCAAGAATTTCCAATTAAGCGGAATTTCTATAGAAATACATACAGTTAATCGAATACTGAGTTTCCGGAGTATCGAATCGTATCATATTGTATTGTAGCTACAAGCAAGCAAGCTATTCGTTCAGTCTAAATTATAAACAATTCTGAATGAAGTATAAACAAAATTATTTCTTCAGTTGTCCCTTGTCTCACCTACAGTAAATACCTATACCTACATACATTTTAAATTTTAGATTTTTAGTTACCACCTACTTTTAACGCAGTCGAGTTACAATAATTTTACTATTTATTATGAATAAGAACAACTACTACCACTACTACCTACTAACCTATAATTATCTATCTCTCTTACCTTAACTTCTTATATATCCTCTCTTACCATATACTAATATCATAATGTAACAACGAAATAAGATTAGAGATTTATTACACTGTGCTAATATTATAAAGAGGAAAGATTTGTTTGTATTGAATAGGCTCCGAAACGACTGGACCGATTTGAAAAATTCGTTCAGTGTTAGATAACTCATTTATCGGGGAATGCTATAGGCTATATACCTTCACGCTACGACATATAGGAGCGGAGTAGTAATGAAAAATGTTACAAAAACGGGGGAAAAAATTATCAAGACCACGCGGGCGGAGCCGCTGGCGGGAAGCTAGTCTCACATAATTATGTCTGGCCTGTCCTACTGAAGTACTTTAAAAGTATAAATACAATGAATTAGCTAAGGAAACAAAAGAATAGAGAATTGATATATTGTATAGACAAGAAAATTCAATTACAGCCGGATAAAATACCAACTGGTGACGGGCGGTCGTTATCTTTTCAAAGGACAAAGGGACGAAAGCCGAATTGTTAGTAGAAATAACAATTGCTAAGAATGTTTTTATCCTACCATGACTGGATAGAAAAACAATCGACAGTTAAATTATTTTTTTGTCTCCAATACCGGTTTATATCTATCATGGAAACCCACTTCTGTGTGTGGGTTTTGTTTCCGCACTCAGTCCCAGAATTGGATCATTGTACGCATACCAGGGGCTGTTTATTTTAACCAGCCCAACTCCAGAAGCAGATTAATCTTCCCGGCCCCCTCAGGGATCTTGGTGATACTAGGATTTTGACCATCCCGTACACAGGCGACAACGGTGCACTCAAGCAGCACGTGCATACCGTTTCCTCAGCCGCCATGCACACCCTGCTATCTGTAATGCCTATTGTATGAAAATGTATTGCAGTGTCCGGTGATAGTCGCATAGTCCACTACCGGTTTAAACATATAAATATATTGCCCTGTTAATCGCAATATATTTTTGTTTGATATAAGTACGTTGTATTGCGAAACACGACGTACTTAAATCGAGTATGAATAAATTAAATGCTATGTAAGATTTATCCTGTAAACTGAATTTATTTATTTTAAGTACTTAATTTCCAGCCAAAGTGACACGAGTTTTCAATTACGTGATCTTACTCAGAAAACTATTTCCAAGATCCCGCAATCCCATTACAAATAGGAATTATTCGACATGAAAATTCAATTTCCAATTCGTTTATTCCACTCAAACTTAAAACCTCCCTTATTAGCCTAGCCGTAAGCGTATACGTAGCGGTGGGATTTGAAACCAGAACCTTAAAAGTAGCAGATACTGCTACGCTTTAGGTCTTGTGTTCGATTGCCGTGTAGAGCAAAGTATTATTGGTTTTTTATACGACATTCTCAGTAGCAGCTCGGAGTCTGGATATGGCAATAGGCTCGCCCCCTATTACGTTCGACCGAAACATAATGGCGCACTGTAGGTATAAATTAGTAGCTGTACACCTCTGCCTAACTCTTCGGGGAATACAGGCGTGATGGTATGTTATTATTCCAATTATTCGAACTCGTTGTGTTTCTGGTATGACGCTTGTACGTCGGTGAAACAATGGTAGAGAGGCCGACACAATCTGCGGTTGATGAGCGGGAAGCGTACGGGACGGGTGCGTG
Organism: Acronicta psi; assembly: GCA_946251955.1. Classification (NCBI taxonomy): domain Eukaryota; kingdom Metazoa; phylum Arthropoda; class Insecta; order Lepidoptera; family Noctuidae; genus Acronicta; species Acronicta psi. Next base: position 12,327,203 of record OX276469.1, on the reverse strand, counting down.
ACGGCAACGGATTGTAAGCACCGGCGCGAGAACAGTTTGCACGGAACAATAGGCATTGTGGGAATTGATGACTTAATTACTATCAAGAGTTAACTTCCCTTTAGGTATAGTATATTATACCATCACGCCCATATTCCCCGAAGGGGTAGGCAGAGGCGTACTATGTACACTCACATTTCGCCGGAATATTTAGGTCCCTTGTAATAGGGGGCGAGCCATGCCATCAACCGGGCACAAATCCAGACTCCGACCTGCTATTGGGAATTTTACAGACAACTCAACAACACTTTACTCGACCCGGGGATCGAACCCAGGACGTCTAGCGCAGCAGTCGCGCTTGGGACCACTAGACCAACGACGCAGTATATATATTATCGTACACATAATTATGTACACAAATTAGGTGAGTAGAAGACGAATGCGCTAGATTTGAATTACTGTTCCGGTAAGTGTGCAAGCAATGTATGGCGACAAAAATATATATATAGGTACCTACGTATATATCCTATAGTCTGTAGGTCGATAAACAAACAAAATGACCCATTTTTTGCGTAATCTCAACTTCTACGCTTGAGGTCTTGTGTTCCGTTCCCAGGTTGAACAGACTTTAATTGGGTTTTTTGGTTTGGGCTCGAAGTTTGGTGTCAATAGGCTCGCCCCCTATTACATGGGACCTAAACATTCCGGTGTAAATTAGTACAAATCTGTCTAACTTTTGGGAATACCGGGGTAAGGGCATGTTAGTTTTTGTCTTGTTTATTTGGCCTTGTGTCCTCAATAAACGTGTTTTCTTTCTTGCTTCTTAATTCTACTTAAATCGTTGCGTACATTCAACGTACCTAATAATATTAGTGTGTGTTCTCGCCAAACTTATTGTCCGGCTTTAAGTTGGCACGAGCTATCTTCAACTCGGCCGTAAAAATCAGAGAGATAAAAATATTGGATTAAAATGACAGCCTACGACTTGAGCTTTCAATTTTAGTTCAATATTATTCTTTCTCTGATTTTTACGGCCGAGCTGAAGATAGCTCGTGCCAACTTCAAGCCGGACAATAAGATTGGCGAGAACAGTACCTATGTCTGAAACAAAAACACGACTGTACTCGGATGTTTATCTCCATACTAGTCGTAAATTTACCCGGAACAAAGGTGGTCGTAAAAGATATGGTAACCTGGGAGTGAGACTAAGTACTTGGCATTGTATCAAAATTTGTAATAATGTCGCGTTGCTACTACAACGCCTTTTGTTTATTATGTACGCTACAAAATTGTGAATATAGCATACAATTTGTGTAAACGTTAGTAATGGGAGAGTTGTGTTGTACCTAAATTACTAGATAAGCTGCGACGAGATTTGTAAGAAAATGAGCTAGTTGTCTTGCGGGATATTACTGCTACGTTTTCGCTGCACACAAAATAAACCAAATTGTGCTTTTCTTCAACTTCAGTTTTTTTTATACATTGTATTTTATACGAAGCGTATGCCTTCAGACAAACCTAAGTATATCCTAAGGATAAACCGGCTGTCACTGACAGTTTTTAAGACTTATCTCTACAACTAACGATTGATATTTTACTCTGTGTGGCAGAAATAAATGTTTTTCTTTCTTTCTTTCTTAAATAGGTATTCGTCTGACAACCGGAATGGACGACTTTATGTACGCACTCTTTACCTCCATGGCTACTTGAACTAACTTGATGTGCAAAGAATCAAATTGTCAACCATCCTTACCTAAAAATATCTATTTGCAGAAAGATTTACCCATGCAAATCTCATAAATAGGTATCATTTATCATAGAATCACCTCGAAGATCCCCGAACCTACGAACCTTTTTTTTCTTACATACTCGTAAAGTGTGTCGTATTTCAATATTCAGCAGATCATCATGGGACTTTTAGGGCTATAATTTGACCACTTTACATAACTTGTTAGACAATTTCCTACTTTTGATCCATTTTTTAATTTATCCGCCATATATAACTAAGCAGATAATTTAATACAAATGTTGTTCCATTTTTTTATCTACCCGGCACTTACCAGCTATCTAGAAGTGGTAAATCAGGTCCTTAATCTTTTAAATATTCTATCTACGCAAAGCTTCATTTGCTCTGCCTCCGTCCGCAACCGAGATTTTTGCAATCACTTAGTATGACAATAGCCTACGTTCCGATCTTCGTTCATTCGTCTATATCATAGCATGAATGTCCGCTACATTTTCCTTCGAGATAATTTATCTATTAAATGAGTGTAAAATGCCAAGAGTTACGACATTCCAGTGGGAGGCATTAAAGTGGTAAAGGAAAGTAATCCCGAGTCCATGTCGCTGCTATAAAATAATTTTATAGCTAAGTACACTGCGGGTTTACGGCTAAAACTTTGTTTTAGATAAACATTATTATGATTTTGGCCCATTTTCACAAGGCAAAGTAACGCTTTAGTGTTATCGTTCATATCTTGTTATGAAACGGAACAATGACAACATCTGGAGCCTACATCAAAACCGAGGAAAAAGTTCCGTTTCCTACCCTCATTTCGAGGTCCATTGCTGTTTTTCTGGGGGTGTAAGAAAAGAAATCTGTGGAAAAACTGTAAGGGAATAAAAAGTTGAACTACTGTCTTATGTGTCGTTTTTGTATGAGAACCCTTGGTACCCGCAGGCCGCGGCTGGTATCGAATTATCTTGCTCCACCGCCCTACTTGATAGATATCTATCCATTTATTTCCGTGTGTACAACGCAACGCTGTAATAATTTACTAGACGAGAACCTTAAGTACATAGTGAAGGAAATTCTCGAATTACAGTAATCGGATGAAGTGGAGTACTCAACTGAGTATGGTTGCTCCAATTTACATTAAGTATTTACATAGTTATAAATATTATGATTGAATTTGTTTCATCAACATCTGACATTTGTAAACGTGAGATTTGTCGAAAGCTTATGTCATTTCTATACATTTTGTTTCTATTCGTTCGTCGATCCGACCGTTAGACTATGTAATCTAATAAATATGACACTAATCATGTCTGAGCTACCTATGAAAAGATTTCCGAAACTTTATAACACTGTCTCATTCTGCAACCGATCGCGCGTGGGGCTTATGAGACAGAGATTTTAATTACCAAAGGGTAATATTTTATTAACTAAAGGGTTAGGTAGATAAATTCATAGTTCGCCGGTATGTTTAGGCCCCATGTAATAGGGGGCGAGCCTATTGCCACCCACCGTGCACAACTCCAGACTCCGAGCTGCTACTAGGACTTCCACAGAAAAACCCAACAACACTTTGCTCGACCCGGAAATCGAACCTCTATAGCATAGCAGTGGCGCTTGGGACCACTAGACCTACAAGGCAATCATGATTAATTTTACTATAATGTGATCTTCTTCACGGCGGCTCTTCCAGGGCTATAAAATCGATCTATCTTCATGATCGATCATTTCCGACTAAAGAGTAATTAGTTAATGTTAATATTATCGGCATAGCAGCAATAGTCATTGTCCGGCTAAGGTGGGTACCGTTTTATTCAAGCATCCGGATATTCATAGATACTAAAATATAAGCGTTAGCGTTAAGCGTGATCTATGCTATTTTATGAGAAGTGCGGGTTTTGCTTTTTAATATTATATTATATATTTCTTTATTTTCTCCCATATCATAAAAGGATTTTAAAAGTTTACAATGTCCCAAGATATTTATTTATTATTATTTATTACTTATATAACAATAACTTATATTAAATCATCAATGTATTCACTCGAGAAAGGCTCAACCGATTTGGCTATCATAATCCGATAAGACAAGTTTTGTATGAAATACCTAAGAATTATTGTAACTGCTTAGTGTTATAGCTGAATAATTTTCATTAATAATTACACTGCTACGGAACTTGGAGTAACTACGGAGCTCTATCACTACTGTATGTATTTTATTCTAGTCTATTATCTGATAATAATGATGATGTATACAAGACTGTTTGTCATACACACAAAGTACTAACAATAATATACGTATAACCTTGTTATTACACAAGCAAATAACACAAACATTTCTTGTAATCCTCAGCCATTTATTTCCATCTATAAGGTATGCCTTGAGGCCTTACATACAGAGACCTCTCTAAGGGAATGTTATCGGATCTCATACATATCATATATCTCATGAATGTGTTATGTAGCTGTATTATGTATATCTATATACACATACATAAGCACGAATAAGTAACGCGTTCATCAAACATGTATTATATAATTAACATGTTCCTCTCCGAGATTTGCAGTCTTCTCCAAAATAAGCTCAATAAATTAATATCAAATAAGGTACTTATGTTTGATCTAAAAATGGTACGCGAACAAGTATGTACGATGTATTTTGAGATTCACTGGCGCAACAGGATTAAATTGTCATTGTTTACGTCGTTTATTTCTGTATTTTTTTTCACACATGTTGGCACAAAGATAGTTAAAATAAAACCTAACCTAACCATGGACGCTTTAAAGGGTCCGAAACGTCGGGATTAAAATTATATTAATTTAACGCAAAATCCGGAAAAAGTAATTTTATTTCAATGTCTAGTATTCTCGTGTCAGACCACACAGATAGTTATTATGACTTTTGCATCCGCTAAGATAGGATTTTGGGATATTCCCACGGGATTGGGAAAGAAATAAATAAACGCAGATAGCACTGCGGAGAACAGCTACATTTTATGGTATATACCTATATGGTCTTAGTGGCCACGTACACTGTAACAGAACGTTCGAAATTTAAATCAACCTATCAAAAACTGTTATCAAAATTATCTGTAAATGTACTGGCGCATTTATCGTTCTAAAATAGTTTTTAAAGGTAGCAACAATAGAACGATCAAGTAGGTCGAATATCCCTGTCATTGTAAACGCGGGCCAAAGTTTGTTGGTGAGCGATTTTCCGCAAGAACTAGCTTCGAAATTCTGCTGTCTGTGGTGATTTAGCAAAACCTAATCGGATTTGGAGGCTCGGTGAATACAGAATAGTCACTTAAACGAACTTGACATTGGCAGAAAATGCGGTGAGGATCCAAAGAGCCTGGACCTATAACATTTGGCTACAGATTTTTTTTAAATCTTCGTTTACCGATGTGAAGGAAAGATGACAAGCTCGATACACGATAAATATAATAACTAAGTGATCTCCTTGTCACAGATTCGATTCTCGTACGGAACACATGTTTGAACTTATTTGGGATTTTTTATGTACTCTGTGGAAATTTGTGTTTGTAAAAGCATTTACGATACCGAAGATATTTCTAGTATTTTTAAGGAACAGTTTATATTTTACAAACATTTGTAGTTTCTGCAAATTGAAGTAAAAATAGCAACTCGATAAATATTTTAACCCAATATTTTAAATATTTCGATCTTTCGTTGCTTTGGTTATTAGAGAAACAATGCACGGACATTTTTAATAAAACGGAACATCAAGCTTTGTACGTTTTAGAGGCTATTCAGGAAGGTTCCCCAATAAATTTCTCATAAAGTATAAAATATTTATGATCGTAACATTTTAGTGCGACGCCATAAATTTGCGGTTTGGTACCTACACAAGTACTGGTCTGTTCTGAATTTGTTGCTATTCCCCTAACGGGGTTAATGTTTGATACTACCCATTATGAACACCACATGTCGGGTAAGTGCACCTGTAACCACCGCTTTCTGAAATAATTTGTTAGTGTTTGTGTTGCAGTTAGCAAAGGTTGCTAACTGCAACACAGGTTGCTTCAGAAAAAATCGTTGCTCTGCCCTAACGGGGTTCAAGTTTGATACTTGACCTCTATGTGAACAAAAACACCATATATGTAAACAATATTAGTGCAATACAAATGAATATGAATATAAGCCCCGCAAATTGATAATGTGCGTGGCGAGGCCGGCGGCCATCTTGGTGACGTAAAAATTACGTAACCGCACTTAGTACGCGTCAGCACCGCTAGTCGGCAAGTCCGGCGGATGACGTCACGTGGAAGTTAATTAGACAAGGTTCCAGCCTATTAGTAACTTGCGGGACTTTAACCTACCACAGCCGTAGCATCCAAGACACCACCACCCAAGCACCGGCTCTAACGCGGAAAAGTCGAAACACACACAATTGTGCTTTCCGACAGACTGACATATTTGTGGTCACTATGCAGAAACGCCCCAATAAGTCCTGACCACTGAGCAAGTCAGATATTTTCTCGCATCTTACTAGATCAGTGATGGCAATGGCACGCGTGCCACCGTTGGCACGTGACAAAATATTTTGGACACGGGATTAAGGAATTTGGGTACCTACTTGATTACCTAATTCTTTCCCCTCATTAATTACTGAATCAAGATTGGATCCCTGTACTAGAGGACGGCAGTGAGAAGTTATATTTATTTTAGCCCGTCACACGGTGAAATAACGTTTATTCCCAAATAAAGACTCACAAGCCTATCCAAGAAACAGTTTCAAATAACTAAGATACTTTCAATTCTTTGGTAGATTACGATCGAAAGCAATAAAGACTGAATACAAAGCGAAGAGTTTATAGTTTCAGGAAATATATGGATCTCTTGAATAGGTAACAACAAAGCCGAATTTCTTGGATAGATCAAGATGTTGCCATCTATATCTATACAAATAAATACAATTAAATGTCTGTTTGTAATTTAAAATTCACGGCTTTTAACTAAATGCATATGAAAGTATAATATACGCTGCTTACATATTTTTTTTTTTAATTTTATCTGTCTGTCTGTTTGTTCCGACTTATCTCTGAACCAGCTGGACTGATTTTGACGGGACTTTCACTCGTAAATAGATAATGTTTTATGGAGTAATATTATTATAAGGCTTATAAGGCTACTTTTATTTTATTATTTTATTTATTTTGGATGTACACGAATAGCACGCGGGGAACAGCTAGTCTAAAATAATGATACCTAATAAGTGTTTTTCTATTATGCTTCTCTAGACCCTTCCTCAGGGAGGAATTGTAAACATGTTTTCGCTTAACAGTTACTACCCATTACATTTACTTAAGTAGATAAGATACCTCAAAAAATGTTAGTATCTTCTGAATAACAAAATTAGTATACATGTATACAAAATCTTCATGGATCGTGTCCCGCGAGGGAGTCAGCGGGACAGTCCCACATGGGGACTCGTACCGACTAAAAGCCTTACATAAACCTTTGTGTTCAATTCGGGGCCATGGGAGTATGGGGCTTGATATTATAACATTCACCACAACCCTGACAGACAGACGACTACCTACCGAGCTGAGCCGGTAAAGAATAAAGCTTTTGTTTCTTATTGGTTTTTGCGGTTACCACCATTGTATATTGTATTGGAAATTTCAACTATAATCTCATATATTTACAAACTATAGTTATATGAATCACATTTTTACAATAGGGATTGTAATACTGTGGTAATACAATCTATATAATTATAGATATACTGTAGTTTTTGTAGGGGCCTCTCCATAAGGTCCACTTGGAATCGTGAAATGAAATGTTTTTGTAATAAGTAAATATCATTTCATTAACTGTTTTGACTTATTAAAAGTCATTGTTATTCAAAAATGTAATTATAACATTATTAGCTGATTCCCGCAACTTCGCTCGCGTTTGAACCCGGGTCACGGAACACCAATTTTTTTTAGTTCCGGGTGGTGACAAATCCAACAAATCAAAAACCGTGAAAATCGTTCCAGCAGTTCTCGAGTTATACTTAAATGTTGTAACAAACCCGACTTTGTTTTATATATTAGATAACTTTGACGCCATCTTCATCTTCTGATGTTTCAAATATGAATGCCTCTAATTACCCTACGAACTAAAAAGGTATATTTTAGCAAAACTCGTTGCTTTTGGCTTAGGTACTCTACTGTTGTCATGTGGTTGAATATTATAGCAGCATTATCCTTTACCTTATGATACAACACGGAAGATAACACCTTGCACTTCGGGGACCACGCGGCTCTCAAGCAACTACGAAAATGTAACGTTGAGCTGTATCTTAATATTAAACATTTCTGAACAACACTAGGTGCTCTTGAAGCATCTGACACTAGGGACACTTATTTTATACTAGGTTTATCCTCTGATGTCAGTTACCTGAATGTTATCCGCGTTCGGTGTATTCATTTCAGGAATGTCAAAAGCGAATCTGCCAAGTTGTTACGTTTTATTATTTCTGTGATTTTGTACACTGAGCGTCATTTATTTCTCTTTAGAGTACATATCTAAAATTATTGACAGGGAAAACTGTTCGTGAAAAATATAGCGAAACCGTTCCTTCGTTATTCCTCGTAGAGACAATTCGTGCATTTATTATTTAGCCATAAGTAAGTCCTTCAATATCTTTGTGTATTCAGAAAATTATATTTATACTTAAGGAAAGGAAAGTGGCCCTCTGTAACGAGGCTTTGAGCGGTGCTCTTCACAACTTTGTTTTAGAAATTTAGCTTTACATTCTTCGAGTAATTTGCATAATTATCAGCATTGGACTCACCTTCAGTGAAATATTCCTCAGAGAAATATATTTTTAATACCTACTTAAGCTTCTTGCCTGAGGCACGAGATAACTAACAGTACTTGCATATAAATATCCTGGGACATTTTACACAGCACCATCTAGTCCCAAACTAAGCAGAGCTTGTACTATGGGTACTAGACAATGGATATAATACTTATATACTTTTTTTGTAAATACATACTTATAATATAAAAGAAACACCCAGACAAACACAATCACTTTAGTTCATCACAATAAATGTTTGTGTCCTGTGGGAATCGAACCCACGACCTCGTGATCAGCAGTCCGGTACTCGAACCACTAGACCACAGACGTCGTTGACGTCGTCATGCATAGGTACAAAATGGCCACTCCCCTACCTAACTAGATACCTCACCTATTTTACTTTAGTTTGGTTAGTAATAGTACACAATCATTGTATCTGAATCAAAGGGAAGCGCGCTAACGAACTAGAAGTAAGATCATATCACACATCAGGAACGCGTATGAGCAAAAAGGCAACCCTACCTGTTCAGTGTTCACGCACACATAGGTATTCTCGTGTACCAACGTACCTACAGTTCTCGCCAAACTTATTGTCCGGGTTGAAGTTGGCACCAGCTAACTTCAACCGGGCCGTAAAAATCGGAGAGAAAAATATTGGATTAACAATTGCCAACTTCAAGCCGGGCAATAAGGGGGGCTAGACAAGTTGCATTTTGACATTCGAATCGACAAACATAATGTATGGAAATTACATTAGTGACAGCCCGATTTGTCGAAAGCTTGTGTCATTTCCATACATTTTGTTTGCCGATTCGAATGTCAAAATGCAACTTGTCTAGCCCCCAAGATTGGTGAAAACTATAATTTTATTTGGAATTGTAGGTTGTGTGAATGTTTCTATGGAGTGTCCGAGGTGTGTACGTAGGCAGGATGTAGAGCGATTAATCATACTTCTCAAGGTTGAGCATTCTGCCACAAGTTACTAAGAACATTTCGAAAGAGCCCAGTATTTTTGTTTTTTGATATGTTTATTCTGTAGTATCAACGTTATTAATCTTGATAGGTTTTCGTGCACTTTACCATAACCTTCAGCCTGTTATGATTGACGATAAAGTCAACCTAAACTGAAGTAATACTTAATCGTTGTTGGAAATCGTGAGGTTTTTGCAGTAATAATATATTTGTCGAATAATATTTTTATTAAAAAAATTCAGTATTTTATTGCAGACTAGCTGTTTACCCGTGGTATTACCCGACGATCTATAGTTTAATCCCCAACCCCGCTATAAGTTCCCAACAACGTCCCGTCTAATTGTGTAAGTGGGTGTCCTTTTGAAGAAAGGACAAGTATTCTAGTTTTGCGAATGCCTTTATTGCATTCACAAAAGAAAGTTATGTAGTTGTGGAGATGAAAGAGGTAGTCAGGTAGTTACTTATGAAGGTCGATATTTTCATTATATAATATTTTACTGACTAGTTATTACGCAGAAAACATGCTATGAACAACTTAATCTGTTCCTACAGTAATGTGGCTACTTTGCTACCTGACAATTTGTTTTTGCCGAAGCACCCTACACGCAGCAATCTCAATCTTAACGACACGTCATTTATTGAAATCTCAAGTCGTTCAAATGATACGAGATCAGAATAGAAAGTACATACAAAGATAGGCGCATTAAAGTAAAATATCGATCTAAGTATCTACTTCGCGATTGATATTCAGAGCATAGAACGGAAAACGGCGAGAATTTTAGTCATTATCATTCAATAAGGGCATCCACGAAAGTTTGGCTTATTACCTACCATCTACCTGCGGATTTTTATACGATTCTGCGAACCTTCTATCATTCCGGTATCTATACAATGTTACTACAAAAAGATGTACCTTTTGGAAAGTTGGAAGGGTTATCATGGAGTATGAGTAACTTTTTAAATAATATAGTATTACTGTGGCAAACAAGCGCGCGGCTCAACTTTAAATAGAACCTTCAACAAAGAAAACTACTTACTCGTGTGTCACATATATTATTTAAGTCGATTATGAGCGATAAAATGTAAACCGTGTCAGACATGGATTGTTACGTTGGTAAGTACAACCGAAGCAATAACATTGATACGCATAAACAATGTCACGAATATTAGAATATGGACGATAATGTATCAGACGTCACGTTTAGCGCTGAGACTGAGGGATCGTCTTTTGTCACACGGTTTATGGGACCTACAGGTTGTTGTTTCGGGTTTGGTTGTTTGTAAGTATAGTTATATGTAACCTGCCTCGTTAGTATTCTCGGGATCCTGGGTTCGATTCCCAGGTCAAGCAGTGTAGATGAGGTTTTTCGATGAAATTCCCATTATCGGATGGCTTGCCCACTAGGTATTAATTACATGGGTCCTAAAAATACCGGCTGTGGTACATCCGTACATCTCTGCCTAATCCTTCGGGGAATACAGGCGTGACGGTGTGTTATGTTATTTAATTAAAATATGTTTGTAAATTCTATTGTGAGGTGAATTGATAGTATTTTACTGACCACGAACGCTGCACGCATGTGAATGACCGGGGTTAGGCTATCGCTACCGTCAGACTTGTGTTTGATGTTCGATCGAGGTTCGCGCGCTAAAAACCGACATAGCAAGAAAAACAACAGAATGCAGTGAAAACTGCAAAATCATTTGCAAATGTCGTCCACCACTTGTTTGCGTATTCGTGCGAACGTGAGTGACCGGTATAGGTAATCTTGTTCTTAGCGTGTCGATGGCAGATGATAATAGTTCACATTGTGAGCTCACACTTGTCTGGCCCAAAACTCAGCAACGCGGACTGCGTTTGTAGATGCAAACATCATTGCCTCGACCATGAGTTTTTCTCACTAGACTCGCTAGCGACGCCGTAAAACCGCCGTACGCGAGGATTTTCCATACAAATATGTATGGAAAATCCTCGCGTGCCTCTAGCGGTTACGCAAGGAACTAAAACCTGCTATGAGTTTACAGCGTTTCGATGCCTAAAAAACCTATCGAAAGTCATTCGATAGAACTCATGGTTGACGTACAGGTCTTCACGTGTGCAGTTAGGGACATGTGGAGCAAAATGAAAGATGGGCCATTGTCTGCGGGGAGACGCCGCATGCACACTGAAGGGCAGAAGCGTCTAACCACATTGAACTGCCAAGTCGTGGGTCTCGAGTTTGAATCCAAGGCACCTCTGACTTTTCGGATCATCATTATCACTCCCCTCAACGGCGAAGGAAATCATCGTGAGGAAAAGATAGTTAAAAAATACTGTGACATAAATAACGTGAAAACAATTTATCCAAAAATGTATTTATATTCCCACAGATTACGGCATTGAATGCAATCATTTAAACATAATTATACAGTTTCTCTCATGTATACAAAATGAATGCGTTGGCGCGCAAGCGGTGAATTGCTCGTCCCAATTGAATGATGAACCTGTTAAAGTTTAATGAAATGAATCTTCGAATGGAAGTATACAAATCGCTAGTTTGCGAGAACATTGACGTAACTCAAAATTCTGTCAAATTGAATATTGTATGCCAAACGATCATAAATCTTTAACATTTTATCGTGAACAGAGGCTGTGTTTTAATACTCTAGTACTATGACATATTTTCCCTTAATCAGTAAAGTCAAACCCCCAATAAAAATAAATTAAATTCTAATGTATATTAAAATATTTATAAAAAAAAATACCATTCTCAATAATTAATCTCCATAATTTTTAGTTCCGTCGCTATTCTCGCAAACCAGCGAAATGTTATCTTTATTTTACATAGTTCTGCTTCCTTATGTTTGTATTCGCAAAATTCGACAAATACTAAGGCGATGGATTGGCTTGATTTTTTTACAAAACATTTTTTTTTTTAATAATTTGAACGGAACTACAGCGAAACTTGAGTTCAGCTATTAGTTAGTTTACATAAATAATAGCTAGCTGCAGAGTAGTAGACTATGTAAAACCGGGACATATGTAGTAGGTAGTTAGGTACTTTAAAATTATTGACGTTATTTATTTAAATGTGTGGCGTGTATGCTTTCTCTATAAATGCGCAGTGGCTGAATTGATCATCATCTCAGCTTCGGGTCGCAGGTAAGATTCCCGCTCCAATAAAATATTTGTATAGCCTAGGTAGACTCATGGAATAGAAATTAATGTTTTATGATTCCGTGGGTAAATCTGTTTGTATAGGAAAAATATTGGGAAAAAGATCAACGCGAGTAAAGTCGGAGGACACAGCGAGTGTTTTATAAACTATCCCTGCATAAAAGACTGCACCATTATATTATTATAGATAATCTTTTCGTTCTACATACAACAAAAACAACTAAACACTCGACTATGTGACCTCCAAGCGAAGAACTCCTTTCACTTTTTAACGTAAAGGTGTCATCCACACCGACAGTCATAAGTATCACCAATACTAACTATTAAACATGTTTGGAACTTTTCAAACCATAAATAATTCTTACGATAACATTTTTTTCCGTTCATAGAAAGTAGTTACTTATTTTACAACAATATGATATCTGGCTCGTTGGTCTAGGGGTATGATTCTCGCTTTGGGTGCGAGAGGTCCCGGGTTCAAATCCCGGACGAGCCCAAACTTTTTGTACATATTTACATACTAACCCGTCACTGTTTTCAAGAATTCAAGATAAGTTATCATTGTTATGTAAAGTTAGGTAATTAAAATTATAGTCCTATTCATCGTGTGTGTCAGAATGGCTGGTTGCCTGTGGCTTTGGTCTATGAGAGTTGATTAGAAAATTGCTACATAATTGCTTATATTTGCTACATTTAATAAATAATTGCTACATACTATATATATTTAGAAATAACATATTTTTTTTGTACAGCCATCCTGACGTTTGGTTGGCTGGTCGCCTCCTAGTTTAAAGCCAAGCATGCAGAGTTTCCCGAAATGTATTGTGTCAATAATTGCTACATATTTGCTTCATTTATCTAATTTAGTTGTATCTTCAAACATATGTTAAATAAAGGATGTAGCAATTATTTTAATTATCCCAAGGAAAAGTGCCTGATAAAACAATTAAGGCAAATACTTGGTTATGTTGAATCGGTTTAATCGTTTAGGCTCTGGTAACAGCGTAAGTAATGCGATTCTTGCGTTAAAAAAAAATATGTACCTACCCTCAATAATCCAATAATTATCATTATAACAATTATTCTTAGTCATTGCTTGTGCAGATATCGTATTGGAATCACAGTCTAGGCTTATTTAATTTTATTCGACAATTTAAATAGATCTATGTTATTATAAGGAACAAGTACCTACCTATAGAAACAATTTTTAATTCGTGTTTTGGGTAACTATTATATAATCAGTGGTTTTGGTGTTTGTGACGATGAAGAGGGGAAGAAAGTTCGTTGTGCCACTCGAAGAGCAAATTATTGGATTATTGAGGGTAGGTACATATTTTTTTTTAACGCAAGAATCGCATTACTGACGCTGTTACCAGAGCCTAAACGATTAAACCGATTCAACATAACCAAGTATTTGCCTTAATTGTTTTATCAGGCACTTTTCCTTGGGATAATTAAAATAATTGCTACATCCTTTATTTAACATATGTTTGAAGATACAACTAAATTAGATAAATGAAGCAAATATGTAGCAATTATTGACACAATACATTTCGGGAAACTCTGCATGCTTGGCTTTAAACTAGGAGGCGACCAGCCAACCAAACGTCAGGATGGCTGTACAAAAAAAATATGTTATTTCTAAATATATATAGTATGTAGCAATTATTTATTAAATGTAGCAAATATAAGCAATTATGTAGCAATTTTCTAATCAACTCTCATAGACCAAAGCCACAGGCAACCAGCCATTCTGACACACACCTATTCATCTACATACAACTGTGACAATAAAAAAATAACTCATTGTTTTATTATTGAAAAAAAAACTATAAAACTTTAAAATACAAGATTTATTCTTTAAATAAACTGGTTTCTAGTTATTTTATGCCCTGTACAGCCTTTTTATATAATGCAATCGCAGTAAGTGCATTAAAGTGCAATGCAGCGATAGTTTGCGGTAAGCGTGATAGATGGCGCTAGGGAGCCTATGTTGCATTATTATTATTATTTTTTTATACAAATACTGTATACCCTGTATTATATCTACGGCGAAGAACAGCTTTTTTTATACTATAAAAAACATATAGACTGATGCGAAGCGCCTGCAGCTTATTGGACGCAAGATACGCAAGCAATACAGGGGGGACACATACAATATATACAACAGGGGCCATTGCCACGCAATACGCAAGTAATCTTGCGTATTGGTAACGTGTTACGAACGCATTCCTAACAACACACACACAACATTTATCTAGAACGCATGCATCTCAAACTTAAGATACTTAGGCAAGCCTCCCCTATAAGTACTTGTAATTAATTATTTAGTTTTATAATGAACATTCTCTTAAAAATCACTCTCATATCTGTGTCCTATTATCGAATTAAATTTTTATCCTAACAGCCTTCTATTTATATCCTAAACTATTATGAATAATATGTCACCGTAAAATTGCAAAAACTGTTAGATTAAAATCTATCTCGCCAAAAACTCTCGAAATTTTGTGAACTGGATACATACTACGCTAGAGGTCTTGGGTTCGAATCCCGGGTCGAGCAAAGCATTGTCGGGTTTTTCGGTGAAATTAGCAGAAGCTTGGAGTCTGGATTTGTGCCCGGCTGATGGTAATAGGCTCGCCGCCTATTACATAAGACCTAAGGATGGCGGCTAACTATGGATGTTCATTAATTAATACACTACACAATATTTGGTAATGCCATCACCACCCAGATGAACTCGGCCATAAAGTTCTACGATATACAATACATTTTGTTTTTAATTGACCCTCTCGGTCCGTCTAAACATCCCCCGGTCTATAATGCCTATTACTCGTACTAAGAGCCTAAATAGGTACCTACATAACTAGATACATCTTTTTCTTCAAGACTAGTCTCTATCATTCGTTTATAGATACTCCGTCCAGAACCTTTATTATTGTACCCACGATAATTTAGTGTCATAATTACCTTATTATTTTAACTAATTAATTAATAGATATTATTATATAAATAAGTGTCATATTTACCTTATTATTTTAACTAATTAATGATTAGATATTATTATATAATAAAGAGTCATAATTACCTAATTATGACACTCAATTCATCCATTTTCCATTGGTTTATCTCTCTCTCCCCTTAAAACATAAATCCCCTTAAATACCTACTACATTACTACTTACATTCATGCTTGAAACCTTTAGAGTGACATGTTCTGTTATTGATTAAACTTTTCAAATGCGTGCCACTTTGATATGCACACGACACTGATAACACACACGATACGTCATGGTAAGTAAGTAGGTACCTACTATTATAACACGTGGAGGTAATTGAAATTCATTAAAAAACCGTTTTGAATCTATATTTTCTTGAATCAAGAGTAACATACATACCATCACGCATTATAGGTATACCCCGAAAGGTAAGGCGTAGGTGTATCATACACACCCACCAGGGCCACCATATAACGGGCCTATTGCCATTAACCGGGCACAGATCCTAGCTCCGAGCTGCTATTGAGAATTTCTTAGAAAAACTCAATAACACTACTCGACCTGGGAATCGAATCTAGGGCCTCAAGCGTAGTAGTCGCACTTACTAAATACAACCGCAAGGTGAATGACGCAACTGAAAATTTTCAGAGGCTACCACTGCAAATCTTCAACAAAATTAGATGGCGTGTTAACCCTACAATTTTACCTTCTAGTGATTAAAGGCACTTGGATGTTTTTACGACCCAGCTAAGGCCTTTAAATCCTTTGTACCTCAAAACTTGAGCTTACCTACATCCTCCAGTTAAGGGCATTAAGATTGTCCGTAGCCTATTCGAGATTACCCGACATAAATATTCTTAACCTTCCCAGCGCGGTGGCAGACATAATGCCACCAACCCACCTAGTAAATAAAACTCTAGCTCTCATTTAGTATGTTTAATTAGTTTGTAACCTTGAAACAAATTAATTTCATGGCCTTTTTCCTATTTTTAGTTTATAGAAATTTGACATACTGTCATATCTCTGAATATTTTCTTTACGAGTCATGAGTTAGTGAGTAATATTAAAAATGTTTGTGTTTATGTTAGCATTGGTAAGCAAACAAAAAACTACTTAAAGGAACCAACCTAAGGGAACGGTGACATTTGTTGTGGAAGATGTTTAAAGAAAATAGGAACTGGTCATACAGAGTATTCAAAATGATCTGAAAAACTAGCTTAATACATACACGACTCTAAAATTATTTTTAAACAAAAAACGAACCGCCTCCAAAAAACACATAGGAACTAATATAAAAGCAAAATATAACATATTTGCATTATGATTTCTTAATTTAATTTAAATATGACTTTCGTTGATTGTCTGTTTGGCACCGACTCAAAATTAGTTAGAATTGAAACTTTTTTTGAAGTCGGTTGATAAAGTAATTAATTATTAACATTTAATAGTGACATACGGTAGGTAGGTACATCACGAACAAAATCGTAATCCTACTGCCGGTATCAGCTTAGTTATATCTAGGTAACAAATTCCTCTGTCTCCTCTGTCATGCATCAGCAAGGAAAGGTGAGAAGCCAAGATTTAATAAGGAAACAAGCAAAGATATCGAATCGTAAGTACATATTCATAAACACGTCGAAGTTTCTGACGCTAAATTACATCAAAAACACATTTTGACATTGAATTATCGACCATATCTAAGTAGGTCTTGTATTCTAATTAAAAAAATTATATATAACGAGAAGAAACAGAAATGTAAAAGCATTTAATTAAAAAATAAACAGCCAAAGTAAGCGACATGAAAAGAAGGAAAACAAAGAAAATGACCGCGTCGATTTCCTTACTTTTCAATTTCCATTTTAAAAATCAACTGTTTAAAAAATAATTGCATTCATGAAAAGTATTTTCATTCTTGCTGGCACTTTTACATTTAATATGTTTAATGGGGAAATATCCGGATTTTTATAACTTAAAAGACAGTCAACATAGTCCCCTTTAGCCTGTAATGCCTGAAGGTAGAGGTGGACTACGATTATGGACTGATATTTCAGTTCCATGTAATAAGGATTAATCGGCATTAACCGGGCATAAGTCTAAACTCCGAGATGCCACTGTGAATTCGACCTCGGAATCGAACCTAGGATCTTGAATGTAGCAGTCAACAACAAATGGCAGTAAAACATTAAATAATTAATAACCGTTTTCGAAACATACTACTGTTACCATGCCCTAAATTATCTGAAATTCACAATACACAAGCCAAAATTAATTTGAGCCGAACAAACTTAACTACAATCTCTGCGGTAAGCCAAAAATTAATTTCAAGTAAACAAGCTCAGAATATCAGATACTATGTTAATAAAATTAATTTCGAATAAACAAAACCTTGATTTATGTATGTCTGGGAGGGGTAAGTTATGCCTCCAATCCTAGTTATCCTATAAACTACCCAATAAACATTCACTAGTGATTTGAAAAACCGAAAAGGCGGAGCGGCGGATAAGTTTTCAGGATTCGTGAGCCAAAAACGATTTACAAAAAAATACTTACGACGTTCAACGAGCAAGCATACAAATAACATTTTACAACAATTATCCTAGAAAATCAAATAAGACTTAATTTACAGGTTGATTGATCTACTTCGTTAAATATTTTTTCATTATAAAGTCATACTAATAGGTTATATAGCGGCCTCTGTTTAAACTAGGTATACTTAATTAAATTTGAAATTGTAAGTACAAAGAATGGAAATTATGTAATAGTAGGTTTCTGACAGCGAATATTAGACATTTAAATTATAATAAACGCGATGGAATCCGTAAAAAGTAGTCTTAAGATGTTTTAACTTTATTTTAGTGTCCTTAATTGTTATTACAGTGGAAATCTGCGTAGAAGCAATCTATTAAGCCGTCTTAAGAGTCCCAGTGACTAGCAAAGACTAAATACTTAAGGTAAAATTGTAAATTTTGTGGAAGATAAAACTACTATACGAGTAGGAACTGAACCTGTACCTCAACCATGAGATCTATCGAATGGCTTTCGATAGGTTTTTTACGCATCGAAACGCTGTAATCTCATAGCAGATTTTAGTTCCTTACGTAACCGCTAGAGGCGCTGCGAGCGTTTCCATACAAATATTTTACGGCGTCGCTAGCGAGTCTAATGAGGAAAACTCATGGTCGAGGCACTGGTTTATGGCATGCTCTGGACCCCTGGTTTCGTGAGAATTGAAATCTTCGGGATATTTTATATTTAATCATGTATCGATAGCGGTGTTAGCGTAGATATAAAATCAATTGATAAATATCTCATTCTATTAAATATGATATTAATTAGTCCCAAGGACGTATAACTAACGGATATTATGTAACGTAAATTAGGTTCAATACATAATTATTATGTGGTTGTCACGATTCACGAATCAAACAAAATTTAAAGCTACGGGCGCCACTCAAATATTTTAATAGAAAACCCAATGTGACTGCCCAAAAAATTAAGTGGGGACCTGAAAGATTATTCAATATATAGTAATAATGTAACAAATAAATATTTATCTGTTTCGTTTAAGGGTCCGTTTCTACCACCTCCTAGTAAGTTCCCGTTAAATTACCTGGCAGATAATGTCATATATATTTTGTTCTATCTATCGGGCGGGTAGCGGTTATTCAGAGATAGTAAAACAGGCTTTTAGTATTATTTTTATGTGCTAGCTTTCCGCCAGTGGCTTCACCCTCGTGGTCTAGGTATTCCTTATAACTTTTATCCCCTATATCAACCCCTTACAGCCCTTTTTAAAAAGTAGCCTATGCATTAAAAAGTAGCCTATGTCCTTTTTCAGGCTCTACACTATCGGTGTACCAAATTTCATTGAAATCTGTTCAGTAGTTTTGGCAAGAAAGTGCGACAAACAGACAAATATACAAAGTTACTTTCGCATTTATAATATTAGTAAAGATTAAACTTAATCAACCTTGGCCTATCACAGGCAATATATTACTCTAAAGGGAATGCTTCAACAATGTAATAAGATTAAGTTATGTTACTGTTTCTGAAATAAATGATTGATTGATTTAGTTCTAAAATATTTGATTTGGAGTACAGTACTTACACCTATGGGTAACAAAATTATCCTAATTATGCTTAACTCGGGTACAATCTCAACACTTTTTCATCAAAAATATACTTTTATTTTTTTTTATCGCTAAATAAAGCAGGTTAATGTTTAACGCACAGAAATGTCAGTATTAACTAACACCGGGGAGATCGTAATTTGCAATTATCAGCTTTAAAGTTTTCTCCCGTGCTTTTACTTTGTTCCCTTCTTTTACCTCGGCGCTACGGATTATCCATGAAACAATAGCGCCCACTTTCCCTTGAATATATGGCCATCGAACATTTTACGAACAATGCGAGCTTCGGATAAAGGACTTCACATAAAACTCGTTTGGTACATAATATTAGCCTACTTTTAGTACACTATTAAAAGTAGGGTAATGTAGGGGGCGTATGTTCCCGCATAACTTACTTATGAACCGATCTTAACGATACTATTTTTTATAGAATTTATCCAAGATGATACTGCCTCGTTAGCCTCGTGGTCCTAAATGCTATAACTACGAGATCTTGGGTCCAATTCCTAGGTCAAGCAAAGTGTTATTGGTTTTTCGATGAAATGTCTATATACATATATTTAATGATAATTGACTTCAGATATTTTTCTTTCGTTTATTTTGGTTTTGTTTAAACTACTCTAAAAGCTTAAAACTCTTTAAAGCCTTAAGTATCTAAAATAATTTTACCCATATAAACATCAGGGCTTTTAAAAGACTTATCTTTAAAACAAAAACCTTTAAAAGAGTTAATTTACACACGTTTGACTTCTCCGAGGGCCTTCAAAATTGCTTGAAATAATATTTTACCAACGTGAAACTCTCTGATATCGTCTATAGGATGATCCTTCTTATGCCAAATCCATTAGCATTTCACGGCAAGATGGCGGAGAAATAATTGTTTAAGTAAACTTAAAGTTTTCTATAAGCAAACGTAATATTCACAAACTGTCTACATCGTTTGTTTTTGTCACGAAGTTTGATACAAAGTTTTTGCTTTCTTTAAATTCAATAGATCTCATTTTAATGTAATGTAACGTAGTGTTTTTATAAGTTTACATAACACTTAGTACTAATCTGGATCTAGAATACTATTTAGTCCTTGACAAAGCTCTCAGAATTATAGAGAAATAGGTATGTTACCGTACAATATGATTTTATGGACGTTACTTTAATAAACCTCTGCAGAGATGCTTCCATGGAAACAATGTCTGGACACAGTGAACAAAACTAAACTAAAATCATAGTTTTAATATTAAATAAAAAAATAGTACAACATAAACAGATATTACTGAAATGAAAACTTTCAGTATTAGAAATTGAACAGTACCGTACTGTATTGAAACAGCGCAAACACTACACTTCAATACACAAATTACATACACAATGCAAAAGCTATAATAAATAAAGATTAAAAAAAAAAAAATGCAAAAGCTAATGATTTTGTGACAGGCGCTTTGCTGAGTTTTATTAACATTAGCGTAATTTTTCCAGTGGAAGGGAACTAGGTCGCTAGTTGCAGCATGAAATTTTCAGAGGTTCTAGTTTTCTAAAGTGAACTCCAACTTCAGAACTCTGAGGGGACCCGACTACGCTGGGTAGGGATATATAGACCCCGTAGCTACGGCAATGATATCCATTAAATGGAAGAACTTCAGGGCCTGTTTCACCACATGTGGATAGCCGCTAACCGCTGGATAAATTAAAAAATGGAACAAAATTTGTAGAAATTATCTGCCAAGCAAGAGAGAGTGAAACAAGTGAAGTGAAGTAGAGATGGTAAAACAGGCCCTTATTGCAATAAATAACATTTATTTGATAAAATCTAATGTTGCAAATAATTTCGTGTCAAATCATGACGCAAAGGTAGGCACAGGCAATATACATTCAGCCGCTCAGTAGATACACGTGCGTGACGTCAATCAGTGACATTGTTCAGCAGACTATGCCCAATCACTAATTATTCCTTTGTAAATCATCACTCGTATGTTGGCATTAATCCTATTGAATATAGTCTCAATTTCTCATCATACATATTTATTAGGCGTATCACAATAATTTATCACGTTCCGCGCAATACGATTTTAAATTATAATTTGTGACATTCGATGGAAGAGCTGAGTTTGTACAATGTCGAATATAATATTATGATACTCTATTCAATTCAGTTTCATAACACATGTGACTAGAAGAGTAATGAATGTGAATGTAGTATGGTATGATTATGGTATGATTTGTGGCGGATATGATAAAATGAGAGTGAATGATAAGATGACGGCTAAAAGGAATAAATGTAAGGTGACTCGTCTGTCGTTTTCCGACATAACCCTTAAAATTTAAGAAAATGACCCTACTGCGCTGACCCATAGAAAATAGAGACAAAGGTAGGAAGATATTTGTGAGCAAAAGCTGACGTAAAAAAGTTAACGCAACACATGGAAAAATCCTAAAAACACTTTTCCGTAAAGCTCATAAAACTCACCAGTATCGTTTGACCAATGAGACAGAAAGAACCGTTTTTAAATCTTACTCATCCGCAAATAATCGTTTGAAACCGAACAAACACGAAACGATATGAATTAGCAATGACGTTGCACAATAGTGCAATAACTTCGTTGTCCCGTACATTCCCATGTCGTCGTACATGTGACGTTGGTTAGCCACAACGTTCGTGCTTTGCACCCTTGAGCGACGTCCTAATGTACAGAGATGTCCACAGAACATAAAATATAGGTATATATTCTGTGTCTGTTCCCTTTGTCCCCGTGGCACCAGTAGGTATAGACAAGTTGCAATTTGACAAACGAATAGAAGCAAAATGTATGGAAATGACATTAGTGACAGCCCGATTTGTCGAAAGTTTGTGTCATTTCCGTACATTTTGTTTCTATTCATTTGTCGACTCGAATGTCAAAATTCAACCTGTCTACAGGCCCAGTAGGTACCTATACACAAGTTACAAAGAGAGAATCGAAACAAAAGAAATGGCATATATGTCGAAAACTCGTGTAAGCGGAATTAAAACTAAATATTTTCATTGCAATTTATTCTCGTGTGTCTAATTTCCATTTTTTCGATTCTCATCTCTAGGTTCCCTGTACTGTCTTTCCACTCAACGGAACCTAGTGTATCTAAAAGGAACTTTATGAGATAAGGATGATAATAATAATGTATTTATTGGTCCCAAAAATCTTTATTGCTTACTAGAAAAAATACAGAAAAAAAAAACAAAAAGGAAAATTTTCTCTTTTGGAACGTTAACGTTATGTTATTATCATTCATGAGGAAATTATTACAGATTCTTGCCAGAAATATTCATGTGGAATATTCGGTAAGCAAAAGAAATTAATGTGTGCATTGTTTTGCACATTTTTTTGTATTACTCAGAAATCTTCCTTCAGTGAGGCCCTGTATGAGACACCTAACTCAATACCGCTCGTGACGTCACGTGCACATTCCCTTCGAGCATCGTCTACATAGTAAATTGTTAACAAGAGTGTCTTGAGTTTCGTGAACAAATTGAGGATTAGCATGAAACTAGATATTGTGAAGTTCTTGCTCAATGCATAGTGAGACGTCTCAAAGGGGACCGGAGTAAATGATGCTTTGAATGCATTTGCATCTTGACAATATAGTACTTGTGATTTGATACTCAATGTAAATTAATGTCCCCTGCCGCGCTTAGTGTGTTGGTTGAGGTTAATCTGAGAAACTACTGTACGGATTTTCATACGATTTTTACCAATGGAAAGAAGGATTATTTATGAGGATTATTATTTATAATTTATGCATCCGTGTGAAGCCGAGGTGGGTCGCTGTTAATTATATTTAAATATAAATTAATACAAAGAAGGAACGGGTATTAGAAACAATAAGTACGTTTCCCGAATATGACAACTTAAAAAGTTACTTACTTAGATAATGTTCTTGAACCTTGCGAAATCAATATTAATAAACAAGGTTTAGACTAGGAGTAATCTATATTTTGTCTCATATGTAGGTACTTAAAGTGACCGTATTAGGAAAGAGATACCCAGTATACAGCGTGTTTCGGAAAAGGTTTAAAACCGGAGGAAGATTAACATTAATTACTGATTATGGAATAAGGAATGTACTGTACAATATCTTTATAGGTACCTAACCTGTCAAAAATTGTAATGAACTTCAAGTAAATGGTTAAATGTCCACTCCAACAGCAAATTCTTACATACTAAGCTGTTTCAATGTTGAATAGCTTCTCAAGTATAAGCTACTTACTCAGAACATTCTTGTCGCTTCATAAATTATTCATTGGTACTTGAGACCTTTCTTAGACAATTTGTATATGTAGGGAAGGGTCGCAAAGGTTGCTTCTCCGTCGATGGCCATTATTTGCGAGTAGTTGGTTCATTTAACCTTACAGGCACCTATTAGGTCACCTACTGGGTCCAACCCAGAAATATGGCAATGAAATTTTACAATTGAAAATAACAACCAATAGGAATGCTTAGCTCCGTATTTCATTTCATAAGCATAATCGCTTAGTGTTGGCTTTATCAAACTGGGTTAAGTATTTCAGGTCCTGCCCGAGGGGGAACAAATATTATCTTTATTATTATAATTATTTGTTCACGACAGTAATTGTAGAGGTCCTGAATCCGATTCCCGGATCGAGTAGTGTGCTTTGAAACTCCCAGTAACAGCTCTGGGTTTCGATTCGTTCATTGTTTGTTTCGTTTTCGTTTCCTAGTAATTCATAAGCTATCAAAATGATATCATGGTAATTGGTAGCTCTAGAAACTTTTTTGTAGTTAAATCCGAATTATAAGAAAATTGAATTATTTATACTTCAAAGAAATTATTAAAAGAACAAGAATACTTTGGAACACATATTATATGCTTCAAATTGTAATGTAAGAAATATTCGGCTATCTCGGTACCGGTCCACACACAGCTTTTGCAATGCATATAATTATGATATATTTATAATTGTATATACCATTTCAAAAGAGTGTTTCTAATAACTTTTTGAAACACTAATTTTATACACTTATCTGAAATGAAATCTTTTTAACATTGTCTAATTTAAACATTGTCTGTTATTTTCTAAGCTAATTTTAAGGTTCAAATTACCACTGTAAAAGAGAACAAAGAAAACAAATTCAATGTTACAGGTACCTAGAAGATACCTAAAATTAATTACATTGTATATATATCCTTCATATATATACAATTACATATAATTACAATTATATTATCATATTAGATATTACCTACTACTTTACGTACATATAAACAATGTAATTAATAGTCGTTATGTCTGCCATGCCATTTATAAATGCAGCATAATAACATGTAAGCCATTTATTAACCCACACTCAGTGATTTATTTCGAAAAAGCCCAAATCATAAATTACAGAAAATAAATGATTTAACTACAGTATTTCAGCTGCAACCTTTTTCTTTTGTGGCTTATAAATTAAACATATTTCTTTGAATATCAGAGTATTTTTTGTTTGGCTCTAATGATGCTTTAAAAGATTATAGAAGCTTACTAAACGTTTCTAAATATTTTGCTAATATATATTTTACTTTAATATAATAATTATAATTTTGCGAATTTGTTATCGGGTGTTTGTACGGGTAAAACGGGCAGGATGTTGTTTTGTATTAATGTCTAATTGTAGCAGACTCTCATAAAATTATTGTTTGGTACAGATTTTAATGGGAAAAAAAGTTATGAGTCTTTAAAGGTACAAAAAGATGTAAAAAAATACATTTATCCGTCACAAGTAAAGATATTCGAATTTAAAGTTTAAAAAAAACTGGTAATTTTCTGTGAAATTAAAAAAAGTAAAAAAAAAACGGTGCGGCCAAGGTCAAATAATTTGGGCCAAGTGGGTAGCAGATGACCCCAACTAGCCACCATTTTCGTATGTTCAACGTTCTACCAAACACCCTGTATGTATATACCATCACGGATTTCATAGAAAGTCGGCAAAAACTAATACTATAGGCCAACAACAAATACCTAGGTACTATTTTTTACTCTGGTGTATTTTTTATAGCGGGTATATGATGATTTTATCACAACTTTTTTGACCTAACTTCATGAATTACACCAATGCGTGAAACTTCGTCTTTTGTTTTTGGTACAGGTTTTCTTTCAATATTTATTTTGATCCCGTAGTAAACATTATTTTGGACTAGTCTCAAACAAGAATAATAAAAAATACCTGAGCGAAGTGAGCGACCGACCCCTGTTGAATATCGGGTGAAAATAGAGAAAACTAATTTTCCCAGAAATGAAACCTAGATCGATTTTTCATCTCCATGAACCCACACGTTGCAACTTTCATCGAAATGGCTAGAGCCGTTTTCGAGAATGTTATTACAAAATACATTTAGGATATATATTAAACCAGTGACCCGTGCGCAGCTTTACTTGCGTTTACCGGTGGATTTTAAAAAATTACATACTTACAAACCTTGTCCTCACAATTAAGAACACAACAAAAAAAGAATTATCCAATTTGGTGCAGCTGTTCGGAAGTTATGCGCGTACAACCTACATAGTTTAGGATAGGATCATCATATCAGCTACAGAAGTAAAAAGGCTATGTAAAAATAACTTCTGACTAATTATGAAAAGTTTTAAGTACAGGGTAATTTTGATAAGGTATACGTCGTCGAAATAATACCGTTTAAGTACTATAAATCTAAAATATAATACTTAGAGCACAGTCTAATCAATTCAGATATAATTATAAATACTTAGTACGTGCTCATTCACACTTCACATTAAGATTCATTCATCCACACATTCACTGAGAATCACGAGAATTTTCTTCAACAATGTTACTCAACTCAGAAAAGGATTAATTTTACTCCTCAGTGCGATATTTCACGAACCTTAGATATGTAAGGTACCTTTCAGATCTGTGTCATAAATCTTTTATACCCTTATCGCCTGGAGCGCTGAAATTCTTATGAAACACGACATTTTAATCTGGGAACAAAACATTCTTACCTATTGAGCTGTTTTCACGTGAGCCTTACCTATATAGCTCACACAATAGACCCCAAAATCACATCAATAATGTAAGTAGTATCAATTTTTTACTTAAGCTTATTTTTTGGCACAGTGAACCTTATATGTTTGCCTTGGGATATAGTTATAGATGCTGGTTCACCAAAACCATTCAAAAGTTGAATAGTCAATCGTATTTTGAGGGCAAGCGGATTAGGTACCTATCTAAAGCCTGGGAAATTATTACAAAACTTTGAATAACGAACCTTAAAATTGTCAAAATTACATAATGAACTTAACCTTTTTGCAACCAACTTGTAGTAGCAGTACCTACGCGTACTAAAATAATATATTCGTACATTTCGTACTAAAAATAATATGTCGTTAAAACTTAACAATTCCATTCTCCACAGGCTGTTCATGTTTTCATAAAAAAAAAAACATACTACGCAATGTAATTTTAAAGCGTTATTTCAGATCATCAAATTTATAGAAAATACATTTGATAAAATATTCGCATTTCTCCTCCTCTTTCGGTTGGTGGAATGACAATTATTTCTAAGAGTCGCCCCGCGTCGTACCTAAATATTCTTTAAGAATTTCCACCGCTTGCGGTAAAATTCAAACGCTTATCGTGCTATTGTGATATCAATCTGCGTCTTCCACACTCCATTTCATAAAAAAAAAAGGTAAAAGTTTGTCTCAATAAGCAGCCACAAAAATATTTCTAAGTATAACATTATTCTGATATTGAAAATAAACGCCAGCTCAATCAGATTGTACACCAGTATTTAACATCGCGTACCTAGAGTAAATTAGTTCTATACATTTATCCTTATTCCCAGAATGTGTAGGCTCTTTAATAGATTTGATAGTAAGTTAAGTATTTTTGGCTGCACTCTTAATAAATATAGGAACCAAGTTCACAGGATCTATATGGAATAGTATAAGTATACTAGTACAGTTTTTACCTATAATAGGTAATATTATAGGTAAAAATTGTATTACTTAGATTAATTTGTCATCTGATTGTATCTTTTTTTTAATGCTGTGTTTGCCGATTTATATTGTACCTACACAACGGATGTTTAACTATTGTGCATGTAACCTTTCTATGAAAATGTGTAATAATTGTAGGCAAATCAATAAATAAATAAATATCCTGTTTATTAACCAGTACCTATACCAATCGACACATTTGCTGTACAGGGTACTTACTGGTGGTCCACTGTGAGGGCTCTGCGGGGCGGGGCGACCAACGCCACGGGCCACGCCGCCTGCACCAGAGACTCTCTCACGAACTGCTCCCACGAAGGTGAAGTCCCTGCAAACAAGAGCTTCATTAGTAAAGAACTGAGGAGGGTGAGCCTATTACCAATAAACGGGCAAAAGTCCAAAGTTCTAGAGACTGAGAATGTTATAGAATAGGAAAACCCAGTAACACTTTTGTTAACCTTAGAATCGAATAGATAGATAGATAGATAGAATATTCTTTATTGTACACCAGAGGAGAAATTAAAATAAACTAAAATAAACGAATCCAAAATCTATGCTACTATGAACTATCAACATTTATAAATACGCAAATTACACAGCCCAGCAATATTGAGATTTGGACCGAACGTTTGTAATCAATGCAATCGATATTAATTTGATAATTATCTGTAATATACTTATGCATAGATATAAATAAATTTTAATATGTAAGGTTGCGTCAAATAAATAAGTATGTTGAATGAAATAAAAGCTCTTACAAATTCCGATTCAATGAGCGATTTTTTAAACTATTTCCGGATAAAACTATTTACCTAACGCTTGCTTCTAAACTTAAAAGAAGTTAAATCTGTAGCGAAATTGAATGGAATAAAACTCTTTTCAAATCCAAAGCATATAGACGCCGTTTAAAACTATTCGAGCCTCTACATTCGAGTGCTACACGACACGAGTAACACGATCCTTGACCTGCACGTCGTGCTAGCTCGTGTCCTCAAACCGCGCGGCCAATTTTACCACTAATTGAGTTTTCGGCTTTTAAAGCCAACGAACGGCCTCAAAGTGCGCCAGTCAAATTTAAACCTAACACTAGTTCCTTTGTGAGGAAGCAATTTGAATATCGGCTCAAAGCCCCATAAAGGGCGGGAAATTCAATTCACTCATTACCTTTTGTTATTTTATTGTTAATGTTCATTACGGGTCTCTCAGGCCAGCGAGCTGAACGAATAAGGGGTATTAATCGTCCACGGCATTACCTCGCAGTACCTAGTAAATTTTCATTTTGTTGAGTTATGAAACGGCGTCCACTATTCCAGCTCTGCGTGTTGTTATATTTGCGATGCTTTGTTTCAAGGATGCACGGAAATGGCGCGTTGGAAGAAAATTGAAATTGTTGTGCACTTTATACCTATTCATGAAGTAGAGAAGCTAGTGGCTATGTAGCTCCTCACACTCGATCTGCAACTTAAGTTGTTGGGTACACTAACAACTCAAATGCAGATCGAGTGAGTTAGTGATCAGTGAGACACATGTTCCTGACCATTTTTAGTAAGTTTTACTACCTCAACTCAAATAGAGTTAATTGTAGAGCCAAAAACCTCTATATATATATATATATATATACTTATGTTTTCCAGTAATTTATTGACGTTTATTTACGAGGAATGATAGCAATCCATGTGTATAAAATACTGACTGATATTCAAATGCATATGCTAAGATTGGAGTATGGGCTGTTGTTGCACAACAATGTTGTTTTGCATGTTTTTAAACATACCGGCGAACTGTGGGTATAGTACACCTCTGTCTAACCCTTCAGGGAATACAGGCGTGATGATATGTTGCGTGGTATTTCTACAGATCAAAAAATTCTGATGGAAAACCTACACAAATGTTCCAAGTACTTACAGAAAACAAAACTAAAGTAAGTACCTAGAGGTACTCCGCAATTAAATTCAAAACAAATTAAACACTACAAATTCAATTCAATTAATATTAGTTTAGGACGAGTCACCTCCAGTTACAATGCTTATTTAGGATTGT
Source organism: Acronicta psi (assembly GCA_946251955.1). Taxonomy (NCBI): domain Eukaryota; kingdom Metazoa; phylum Arthropoda; class Insecta; order Lepidoptera; family Noctuidae; genus Acronicta; species Acronicta psi. The sequence continues at coordinate 12,297,390 of OX276469.1, read as the reverse complement.
TGGCTCGATTCAAAGAGCGCAATAAAGATTTCCTTATCACAACACTAACAACGGGCACGAAGCTTAAATATTGGAACTTGCTAACAGCTGTGTGAGCCAATCAGGGCTATCCATTAAACAAGTTAGTATCGATAATGGTATATGCGCTTGTGTATGCAGTAACAACAACTAATGTGTAAACGACGTAGTTTGCACTGCGTGGGTTGGGTTAGTTAGCTTATATATAAAGGTACCTAATAGTTCATTACTGTCTGTAGAGTGTAAGATAATCCCTCTCAGTCCGAGAACCTTTTCAAACTGGGAGGTAGAATGATTAGGCTACTAATACTTCGCACGCTGGCGCAGAATGACACATACATATTTTTTCTTTCAAAGATTTTCTTATTATCTCGATGCTGTCCTCCACCGTCTGGATACCCTGAGTAGTTTGTGGCATTATTGTTCCACTGTTGAAGGCTAAGACTAAGACAAAAATCTGCCAAGTGGGAGCACAATTGCAGACTTTAGTTATAAATCTTCAAAAAGTATCATAATATTCAAGCAGGTTTTCTTGTAATGTTGTCCGTCACCATCAGGGTAAGGAGCATTGAGGAGTTTCAGTAATTCAGGCGTTCCTGCACTAGGTACTGTTGGGATTTTGGGATGGAGCCTCTTGAGAATAGGGGAAAATTAGGCTCTAGTCTGCCACACTGGAGGAGTATGGTAGATATCACACATCTTCGAAAAGTTAAAGGGTCTTTTACATTAGCAAGTTTTCTGGCGATGTGTTCCTCACGTCAGTGTGCCTCTGCCTAATTCCTGGAGATACAGGCGTGTTTGTATGTTATGTTAATGTTACACTAAACATATTTATTTATAGAAAAATATCCCCTAATAGGTCATATCTTTAGAATCATAAAAATAGTTACTAAGTACCTACGTTTATATGATGCGACCACGTTAACCTAACAATGTAAGATTAACGATCTGAACCGATTCTAACAATAGCTTCCTAATGGTGTAAGAAGGTTGACCGCAGCTAGATTGTGTCTAGATAAATGTATATAAATATTCAATAGAAAATACCTGAATAGACACAAAGGTGAATGATAATTTTCTTCTTTTTATATCGACGAAATGGAAAAACCGATATGTTATTTATAAATACTTATTTTGTGCGTCTGAGGACATTGTAAAGCCGTGACGGTCCCATTTGTCATAGGTACACATATGACAATCGTTACTGGTAGGCAATCGGAAGCCCAAACAGTGTAACAATCAGTGTATCGGTATTACCCAAAAACTGAATTAGGTACAGAAATCTAATAGCAGTTGCTTTGTGTAAAATGATATTTAGTCGGAAATGGATAGACACCCCCCGATATGGACTAAAAAATAGACTTTTATATTTTTTTAATATAATTTTCTTTTCAATAGGGGTAGGCAGAAAATACAGAACGCATCTGGTTATGTAATTTTCACCTTCATAATTACACCCCTTCGTGCCCTGAATTAATATTTTCATAGAATTGATTCATGCATGAAAATTCAATTCTAAAACACCACAGCCTTTGTACACAAGTGCACGAACTTTAAAATTATAACCTAGTACACAGTAGGATAATTCGCAGAGCTAATATAGGCTCGCGTTTATTTATACAACAACCACAACACAAGTTAGTTTAACCAAAGTTTCAAGGTAACGTTACAATTACTTTTACGTTTCGCACACACGATAAAGTTTCGTAATTAATAATAATTTGTGGAAAACGTGTGCCAAAAACGATGAATTTCACACAAAAAAGTTAAAAAATTCAGGTTTCCCTTTATAGCACCTAATGTAGGATTCAATGTTTTTGATTTATTTTGACACAATGTGCGAAAATTATACGAGAAAGGTTCAATATCATCGACTGAATGAGGTGTTGGCTTTTAGATTATTATTAACAACGATAATATTAAAAACAACTCTTATTTTTTATTTTTTAAGTATGATGGACTCCTAATAGTAATAAAATTAATATGAAAACTAGTAATAAACTCGCGATCCGTACCGCAGAATACGGCGATGGCTTACCCACGGTAAAGCTGCGATCAACGCAGAAAAACACAAGTATATTGCAGATTTACGTTGAATCCGAAACGCTATGTTGAAATTTGACTCAGGTTTTTCATCTCAGACAGAAGTATTTCTATGACTCTATGAAATAAAAAAGAAAATGCTGAAATCGATTCACAATCGGCGAAGATATTGTGAAAGAAACATAGATAATATAAAATACAGTAGGATTGGGAAACCCGTAAGTTAAAAAGCTTTTTGTAAAGATGTTTAGTTTCAATATTGATTTGAGGGTACTAGGAAAACAGAGAATATCAGCTGTGTGCCTTCCTGCGACGCGGCGTAACAGCGGAGAATATGACTGTGTCCTACATAAAACAACTGAGTACAAAATTGTGCTTGAGGGCAATAAATCATTTGATCTTGCAACACTTGTGACAGCAGTCACTATGTTACAACTTACAAGTTTTATACCTAACTTTTTTATAGGCTGAACATACTATACAGACCTTTTATATTTTTGTCAGACTACGTATAGATTTAATTTAGTTTAGGTAGTATTTTCAAAATTAATCATATTTTTAGCCGGAATATTCACGGTATTACGTTCCCTTGAGGTGTTGTTATTATTAATAATTTAAGTAATAATGTACATTTTTCATAGGTTGTTATAAAATTATAATTGCGATTATTTAAAGTAACATTTACTTATGCAAGTGATAATATTTACACTATCGGCATAATGTGTAGTAAAATTAAACATTACGCTAAACCAAAGGTCATACGAATATTTGTTCAGGGGGTAACCGCTGAATTTCTGACGAAATAAAAGCATATAAACATTTTTATCGCAGAAATTCAGTCGTTTAAAAGCAAATAGGATGTAATGGTCCGCGACAAACATTTCCCAATTTCACCATTAATCAATAAAGTGAATTGGAGCGAAAAATAGCCAACTTATCTTGTTTGTCACTCGACCAAAAGTCTCGCCTTGTTTCAGTGAAATCGAGGTCGAAAGTGTTTTTGCTTTTTATTTGTTTTGTTAACTCATACTAGACGATTTATTGGCCAAAATGCCACCCTTTGGCAGATTTTGGGGACGATTAAACACTTATTTACCTAACTGGCCGACTGTAGTAAAAAGCTTAGAATAGTTTTGAGCAAGTGGATGGATATAAGGGAAGAAAGACCAAAGAACAGATGGATGCGTGGGATATGGCTACAAAGGAAGTGAATGACAGGATGAAGAAGGATGATAGCCCACTATAGCAAAAGCTTTGGAAAAGATGAAAAAAGGCTAAGCAGTGGGAGTGTCGTCGTTTTAGACTCGTAAACACAAACTTACATCAACACTTTCGCATCTATAATATTAGTACCTAGAATGTATTATCCCATGAAGGCATTAATAACTCCATGGAATCTTCATTAAAAAGTATTTTAAATTAAACTGAAAAGAACATTTTTATAACCAAAACAAGATCCTTGTGAAGTCTTAATTCAAATAAGAAGCAAAAAAAAATCTGTACTGAATGCATATTTTATTAAAGAAACCTTGTCTATCCCGCGAGACTAATAGAAGTTGCTACTTTACTAGTACAGTTTTGTTGGAGCAGAAAATGCCATATTTTTACGTTAAAATATTCGTCGCAAACAAATTGCAAGCTCGCTCGCTACATTTGTTCAAATGCACGGAAATAAATGGCACCTACATTTAATTGTATGTGCCCACACGTTCTCACGAAATAATTAATAGAAATATATATGACTAGCTTTCCGCCAGCGGCTTCGCCCGCGTGGTCTTTGAAATTTATTCCCCGTTTTTGCAACAATTTTCATTCCTATTAGCCGTAGCTTGATGGTATATATCCTAGAGCCTTTCCTGATAAATGGGCTATCCAACACTGAAAGAATTTTTCAAATCGGTCTAGTAGTTTCGGAACCTATTCAATACAACTCTTTATAATATTAGTATAGATGTTATTATAGGTATTTATGTAAACTGCATCGTCAGTCTAGTAGTCTAGTCGTAAGAGCTACTGCTGAGTGTTGGGTTCAATGTCCGGGTTGAGAAAAGTGATATGTAAAATTATGTCGCACAAACGTAAACATCGTGAGGATACCTTCATTACAGTTTACGCCAAACTTATTGTCCGGGTTGAAGTTGGCGCTAGCAAACTTTAACCCGACGGTAAAAATCGGAGAAAGAAAAATATTAAATTGTAATAAATAAAAACGAAAGCTCAAGTCGTAAGCTGTCGTTTTAAATTATTCTAATCCAATATTTTTCTTTCTCCGATTCTTACGGCCGGGTTAAAGTTAGCTCGTGCCAACTTCAACCCGGACAATAAGTTTGGCGAGAACTGTACTTAGACTCAACGGCTTGAAAGTACCAGCATCGCACTAAGCCAGTGTGGTAGAAAGCATTATTTTATATCTTTAATTCTGGGAGAAGGGTCTTCTCCTAGCAGAAGGACAGTGAATAGTTTCCTGATTTCCAGGAAAGGTCTAAAGAGAGTAGTTTTTACTGCTGTCTCCACGCCCTAGTCCCAGTTTAAAACATTGATTTACCTACTAAGCATATATATTCAAAATGAAATAAGAGGTTTATGGGCGCGCCTCGAGCAAGGGCGAAAGAAGGGTTTTTCGGGGTCTGTAAGTATGTTCCCGCTACGCCTCCAGTCATTTTTATTCTATAAGACGGGATTTGACCTGTTAAGGGAAAGTGTCATCCCGTGACGTCATCGTAAGAAATTCAATTTTGTGGCTGTTGGAGATTTTATTTGATTTGACAAAGTATTTATGATAAACAGTGGCCGAAGATAGCGTTCTTTGCAAGAGAAAACCAAGGCCAAGATGATAAAAAAGCTTTTCAAGAAATTTTCAAAAAAAAAATTCTGACACTACTTATAATGTTTTTCAAGAAGTTCGAAATTATCATTCAGACGGTAACTAATTGTACCATTTGAAATTAAAACCTAATTTGAGAGCAAAACTCTACCTATGTATCTGTGTGTATCCTGTGTACACACACGCTCATCAAATGTATAAGTGTATTAATGATAATACTTAGCTCGAACTAGGTATTCTATTCTTACTGCCAAGTAATTAATTGCTGTAATTAAATAGACTGCCAGATTACTTACTGACAATGACTAAGTCTTATCCCACTACAAAATATATTGGGAGTATTTATTTTAATGGTGGTAACAAAACTTGTAGGCTCAGTGGGGATGTCCAATTTGTTGATTGTTCAAGAGCTCCCTGCTGCTGCTACTATAATATCATGACATTATCTTCAAGCCTGTATTCACCCTTAAACAGTTCCTATAGCTCGCAGGTTCACAGGTAAGTTTTAGGTCCCATGTAATAGAGGCGAGTCTATTTAACCAAGAAAAATCCAAACTCCGAGTTGCTACACCTTCCCTTTCGAGCTCCGATCTTCCAGCGAATTGTGGGTGTACATTAGTACACCACTGACTACTCCTTCGGGAAAAAAGGAGTGACGGTATATTTTCGAGCTGCTACAGTTTTTTTTTATTGCCTACAGTTGCAGTCGAGCAAGTGGCCCACCTGATGGTAAGTGGTAACCACCGCCCATGGACATCAGCAACGCCCAGGGACAGAGCTGAGCCGCCGCCTACTGTGTATGGTAGAGAGCTCTTTTTAGGCCTCGTTTGAAGAAGAAAATGTCATAGCACACGGGAAACACCGCAGCAGGTAGTTCATTCCAGAGCTTGATACTACGGGGTAAATATTATAGAACCCGGTTTTCTATCAAAAGTGGGGTATTTTGCTTCTCGGTTTTTTGACCGAGCTCGCAGTACCAGCCGCAGCTATGTATGTTAATAAATGCTTACTCCGTAGGGTTGTGCGATGTTAGCTAAGAATGCATATCCAGGTGAACATTTACGACTTTTATACGGGCCATATACTTCACTCGGGTTATTGGAGCTTTTGTGCCGAATCAGCATTCAAGGTTTAACTGTCCGGTGGAATCAATATGTGAAATGTCTTCGGTAAAAACATTGTAGCCGCCAATAAAACTGTGGATTTTAGACTATATGGCAATAGACCACAGCTTAATGTTATTTACTTGTTATCAAGATAATCTTCTTCTTCTTCTTCTTCGAAGTGCCTCTCCAATACTGGAGGTTGGCTGTCATTTTGGAAAACTCCAGTCTGTCCTTCGCGAAACGGAACAGTTCAGCGGCACTGCTGATGCTGTTCCACTCGCGAATATTACGTAGCCACGACTTTCTCCTTCGGCCTACTGATCTTTTTCCAGCCACTTTGGCCATCATTATAAGTTGCAGCAGTTGGTATCTATTATGTCGCATAATGTGACCCAGATAACAAACTTTTCTCTGTTTGATGGTCTGCATAACTTGGCGTTTCTGCCGGCAAGATACTTAATCGGGAGTGTATAATGCCAATATCGCTGAGACAAAACCAAAAAATGTTGGCAGTCTAGATCGTGGAAGATGATGACACCTTACTAAGAAATTCTTTTCACTCTAAAATGAGAAGGTTAATTAGAGGGGGCACTGCAATAGCAATAGGTCGAAAAAAGATTAAATTAGTACCGATAATATAATTAAAATTCAACTAACAAACCAAATTGTTGTCGCACGTTGTAGAGATTCATTATGCCAACACACATTGAATAAATAAATGAATGTTCACACCTGTCCTTTTTAGCTACTCTGTGGTCATCATAATAAATAATGCACACAATTAAATTTTATCTCGAATTTCATATCCACGTCATAAAACTTAGCCATGTTCCGTAGGCACTAATGTTTATTCAAGCGCTATTTTCGCTTCATTTTCCGCTTTATATTCACTCCTATGAAAACAGTCCCGGTAATTTTATTCAAACAAAGATTTGCTTACTTTTGTTTGCGCTGCATCAGAGCATGTGTACCTGTTACGAACTGGCAATAGTGTCCCATGTTTGGTCTGCAGATATGAAAATAGAATTTAATTTTGTTTTTTTTTTACCTCTAATTCTCAAATTGGTTTATTTTGTTCCATGTTTTTTATAGAAATGCGAGAGGTCTATAATGAGGTAATAAGCTCCTAGGTAACCACTAAAACCCCTGTAAACGTACACTTCGAGCATAATTTATTTCCTAATCCCCTTTTATTGCAACATTTATAATGATGTCAGCATCACCAAAGCTACACAGCTCGCAGCAAAAATAATATACACTTACACACACACTTGCAATGTGCAATAAGCAATGATACCTATTTAAATAACAACTTTAGTCAGACTGATGAGGGCAGGCAACGTGCCTACGATACGTCACAGCCGGATTAGCAACCGCAATCTGAAAGCCTAGTGCATTATCGCGTTGATCTGATTTTGTCATGCTGCGTCATTCAAGAAGATTGACATCTGCATAAGTACTGTAAAATACAGTCTACTAATAGTGCACATGAATCAGAACGTTATTTTTCGTTTCGTGCAAAATTTTTTGAGGTTACTATCACCCAATTGCCAAATATTCTGCCGCTAAGCAGAATGTTTTAAGTATGTAATGTGATAACCAGGGGTCGAAACAGGTAGAGTTTTTAAGTACCAAATGACGTAGAACGAAATCCCAGCCTGGATATGCCTTTTAATCCCGGGATTGATATAGTTTTCTAAAACTTTATAACCGGGATTGATATTGATAACCTAAATATTATTTCATACATAAGATTGACGTCAGTGTCGATATTATTGGCATCAATATTGATATTATTGGCGTCGGTATCGATATTATTGGCGTCGGTATCGATATTATTGGCGTCGATATCGTTATTATTGGCGTCGGGATCGATATTATTTTAGCGTCGACGCCGAATGCTATTTATTAATTTATATGAGATATTATTGGCGCCGGTATCGATATTATTTACGTCGGTTTCATATTATTAACGTCGGTATCGACATTATTGGTGTCGGTATCGAATATTATTGGGGCCGAGTTCGAATCCGAGTCCGAGACTTCTCTTCTAATTTTTATCCCTTGAATTTTAAAGCTTATCCGTGTTACAGTGCCAAATTCGGCATAATTATGGCGAGTTAAAAGTTAATAAAGCTGATTTTAGTGTTGGGTTCTGACAATTTGCCAACCATCCCTATCTGTGAGTATTAAAGCAACCTTTTTAAATAACATTTACATATCTTCATGGCCTGCACACATACACGCTAATCCCCGTACGAAAAAAATATATGTAATAAGTACGAGTACATTTTTGTTTCGTTTCTTCTTACGTTATTTACCATAAAGAAGAAGCGAGATAAAACATTTTATACATTCTAACCTTTTTCTGGACTATATATTGAGGTCAGCTGTTTACCCAGTTTAACCAGATGCTGCTGGATATCAAGTTCCATCAGACAACTGCAATCCACTCTCTGGGCAATGCCATAATATAAAATGATTGTCAGGATTTTTGGGTCCTTGAGTACCAGTAACGGGTGAAGTGTTTGTATGAGAACCGGGACTGACAACTTAACGTACTTTCTAAAGCACGGATAGGTTTTGTCATGCCAAGAATGACTTCATACCTATCCAAAACTTAGGTTTCAGATCAGTTACAGTGTAGTTATCCTTGGAGATCCTAGTTTCTAGGTAATAGAATTAACAAATAATTACGTAACAAAGTAAACTTACTTTGCCATCAATCCTTCTAAATTCTAAACTAACAGGATTTATAGAATCTTCTCCGTGACTTTGTCTAAACCAAAAACTAATTTAACCAGGCCTTTATAAATTGCAGCTTATCGTTCTCATTTATGAGTATTTTATGTTCGAAGGCGTCAACAACGGCAATATATTTACTGCCGAGCCCGTGTCTGATCCCGTGTGAGATTATTCAAAGAGGATTTAGGATCTACCCGTCCCTATCTGGTTTATGAAGTGTAAATGAGACGGCACTAAGAAGAAGAGATGCTGCAAAATACGTAGTAGCTTAGTGAGAAATTCAATCAGTAGTTAGTCTCGGTATACAATGAATTCTGTAAAATGATTCTTTGAGCTCTAAAAATACAGCACAATTTTCTACTCAACCTACTTCTTTATTCATTTAATTTAATAAAAACTACATACACAAATAAGAGTGACTGTTTCAATATACTATGGCCGCCTAATGTGTGTATGTAAGGTGTGAGTATGAGGCTGTAGGGGCGCAGAAAATCCAGAAGCCCCGCTCAACCCGAAAATCGAACAAAGGAACTCTAGCGTAGCAGTCGCTCTTGGGACCACTAGACGAACGGGGCAGTTATATAAAAACACGCAAACGATGCACTAGAACCTCCTAGAGGCACAACGTTTTTTTTTTAAAGAAAACAAAACATTTCCACCAAAAAGCACTGTTCCGAAGTGAGTTTAATTACTGTCATTTGTAATTGTTTCTGCCTACCAAAGGCTACATTTCAAGCCTGCAGCTATCTAGGAAACATTGCCTAACAGCCTGTCAGATAGATAGATGGATATTTCCTAGGAACCGTCAACACCCACATCACTTTAGCACAATGATTGCCAAACTAATTACTTGAGCCAATATCCGTCACACTGGTAATGCTATGAATTGCCTAAAGCGCTTAGAGACGTGTTTCGGTTGGCGCTAATACTGTTATCGGTTCTGAGATCCGGAAATCTAATTTACCAAGGGCCACATATGTGGGCTCTCTTAAATGGCTCAGGATTCATTCAAAACAATGGCTGTTGCTCCACCAGGAGTTTTATCAGTTTTGCCATCGTTAGTCGGTAAATAAATAATAAAATTGGACCAAAGACCTGGTAATGGGGTCACTGGGAGTCGTTGGATGCGGGCGGCGTGCGACCGGTCCCGGTGGAGGTCTGTGGGGGAGGACTTTGTTCAGCAGTGGACCACTTTTGGCCGAGATGATGATGATGAATCGGTAAATGCCATAAGAACCTCTTACTGACTGACTTAACCGAAGGCCGCATCAACCGACTCGAGCGCACTGGTAGAGCGATTGGTTTCAGACTAAAGACGAGCTACATGTGCGCCGCGATTCTTCTTCTTCGTGTCGATGGTACAACTTTTTTAAAAATTATATTTGGTGTGCCCAAAACTTTGCCACTTCCACAGCATCGTCAGCGCAAAGGTCGCTTTGATTGCAGGTTGCGGGGCACAAAGGACAGGATAGGAGGTGCACCATTGTTTGCGGCACAGTTCCACAACCACACCCTGCAGCCGTTTTATCGAGATATCTTCACTTCGGCAGGTTTGAATTACACCTCTCCACTTGCGCCGCGATAAAACATTTCGACGCTTATATCATGCATTTGTCTCGTAATTGCACGAGAAAGAGCGAAACGGAACAGTAGACAACAGTTTATCATGGCGCTCAGGTTTATTCCCTCTCTAAATATCGGATCCATGATTATTAGGAACAAAAATAAGAAAACGTGCGTATACCATATACGTAGGCGACTCTAGTAAACAATATACCTACAACACTACGCTGACTAGAACGGCAATCAGAACTTACATTTTTGGTGCGATCATACAACAAGCGAGTATTCATCAAGTTCGTATCTACCTACCCAAACCATTTGGGAGTAGGTTTAATGTAGTTTATTGTCTGGCTAGTTGAGGACTAATTTGAGTTTTAAACTTTTGTTGTTCAGTATTTATTTGCGCACAATAGTTGGCCGCCATGTAATTTAGCTCATGGGTGCTGTTAAAATAAGTGGGAGCAGCCTGTTGCGTACTGCGATGGGCTAGTTTCGACGACCAGAATTCAATATTTTTACAATAATTATTATGTAACTAAACTATGCTGATGATAGTTGTAAAATCAGATGCGATAAGTACTAGAACACAATGATTACACTGAGTCCGATTACAAAAGCATCACTTTTGCCCAAGGAAAAACTGCTAAGAAAAAAAAACTTCCTCTCCACACTCCCGGGGAGAAACACATCGTAAAGACAAAAAATCGGTGTGTGTAGTATTAGGATCTTATGATCCGACTGGCTGGCTGGTATATCTGAGAACCAGTCTCCGAAACGGCATTTATTTGCATTTCGTAGGCGAACGCTTCAACAGTTAAACAAAAAAATATAAATGCAAAAGTAGCAGAGATTCAAAGAATAAAAAGGCGCAACACCTAAGGTTAATTTAAATTATTCAAATTAGACATGAAACATAATTACTAGTATGCAAAAATATTGTTACTTTGTTAAATAAACAAAGTAACTATGCAATTTTGAGTAACATTAACATTTAAAACTAAGCTTTCTTTTAAAGCTTTTATAATGATAGGTAGTCATAGAATAAATAAACATGTTCCAAGGCGGTTCTTAGCCCGGCAAGTATATACTATGAATACATTTAGAAGTCTGTTGATTACATTCATATTATATGCAGTGGCTTGTACACAGAATTTTAAACCAGAGGATGCGCTCAACTCTACGACGTAACCCTTATTAATTCTGTATGAAATAACAACCAACAAGTACATTTTTAACATGCTTTCGGCACATTAAGCATGAAAAAATAATTACTCTTTCTTGCTGAATGTACATTGAAAAAAATGTTGTTGTTTCTTTCTTTTAAATGTAATTTCGCATTGGAAGAAATGAGACAGAATCCTTTTCAGCTATACCTACGTTCCTCCAGAAAGGATGGAAATTGCTTGAATTAATAATAGCTTAGTACTGTTTCAGTGGCTTTAAATTACCGAAATTATCTACAAAAGGGTTTTTTTTGGAACGACGAAAAACGACAATTACGTTTTGTTACAAACTTATTACGTATGAAAGGATGAATTGCCTTTATTTTAGGCCTTTTTTAATAACACATTTAATTTTATTCAGGTCATAATTCTACCTAATCTAAAATAATGTTTTATGAAGAGAGCCAGGCTAACAAATAGAGCACCGAATTAATTTATAATATCAAGCTTTTGAGCTCACTGTATCTACGGAGAATAAGGAATTTATTATTTCAAAATAACAAACATTTCTCAAAATCCACACTAAGTAATATTATAAATGCGAAAGTAAGGTGTTTTTTTCTTCCTTTTTTGACATTATATTTAATTATAACTATAATATATGCTTTATTATTTAATTAGTACTATTATTATTCTATTCATATTGAAATGAAATAATTAATCTTACATCCATCCATCCATCCACGATAGACAAGTAAATGCTTTACCAATGACGATCGGTCGTAATAGCAGGCAATGGCAAGTGCGGCTTTTTGGTCGTTCGGTGTCCGACTTACTGTAATTAAAAAAAACCATAAGCCTCCCCTTTGCCTCCCACTTTTTTGTTCTTCACCAGTCTTATCCAGATATTTCCAACACTATCTACTAACCTGTTCATCTAGCCATCCGTCTTCCGCCTTGTAAGTGTTTGATGTTAAGATAACAAACTCAAAATTCAAGAAGGTAGGTATCCAGTAACAGACTTTGTGTACGTGACTTTAATTTTGAGCTTACCTGGTTAATTCGTTAAAGTTGGAGCCAGCTAAGGGCTGGGAATGAATAAGAATATAACATAATATCTGGTTGTCATTAAATTACATTTTGACTCTTGTTGCTGAATATATCGTTTTATTTCAAATTTTCTCATTCCACCAATTTTCAATGCTGAATAAAGCGTGTTATTTCAAATTTACACATTTTACCATGTAACGTGACAATGCGAGCGTTAATTGAACCGGAAGAATTTAATTTGACATGAGTTTTTTCTACTGAACATAAGAAATTGCTTTCTTATTTAATTTTCTTTTGATTATTCTTCGATTATTTGGTAGTACGTGGGTAACCGATCTCTGCTCGGGTAAAAATAGGGAAAAACAAATTTTCCAAGAAATGAGACCATAGATTTTTCGACCCCGTGAATTTTCGCACCTTTCATCGAAACCGTTAGAGCGGTTTTCGAGAAATATTGCTCATTTAAATACATACGTACATACCCACTACAATTTTGTAATCATAACAATAAATATTTATCAAGTTCAAGTTTACTAAACTAATATAATATGTATACATATACATATTATATTAGTATACTTTTTAGAACATTTTTATGGGGCTTTTTCTATGGCGATCACGAATACCCATACCTATAAAACTACACTTCTTATAATCTCATTTTTACTGAAATCCAGAAAATGAAGTTCTTACTCAAATAACGAGAGTTTGCCGATAGCCAGAATAATATGTTTTGCGTCATATAGTATAGATCTCTTCGTCTGTAAATAAAGTAATAAAAAAGTACTAAATGACACCGAACCCGTATATGACATTTATCTTTCCATTTCCGAAACTCCAATAAAAGTAGCACGCGCAATATATATTTTGGGCTGCTCTCACGCCAAATACACGCTGAGTGAAGTATCTTACAAAATAAAACCTCGATATATTTAATTATTTTTATATCGGCAACAAAAAATGTTAAGGGGCCATTTTACCACCGCTGGATAGACGCTACCCGCCGGATAAATTAAAAAATGGAACAACATTTGTATGAAATTATCTGCCAATCTATCAGTAAGCTGTGAAACAGACCATACTTAATTGTTCTTGATTCGTCAGTACTTACATATTATTTTCTATCTTATCTTTTGTCTACTTACTTAAATATTTTCGCTCATACTTCAAATTCTTCTTACATTGACATGCTGATTTTATATAATAATTATCAATATAAGAATTCCAACATATCGTGATAAAATCTGTATTATCGTTAGTTATATTTCAACTATCCTTCTTTAGTTCAAATACCTGCAAACTTGTCCCTGTTATCTTCTCATAAATTTCATAAGGAACGTTCATAGCCCGGGCACACTCGAACTTAAGCCATCTGTCAAAATTATATGGCGGGCAAATTGATAAATTGTGTAATAATTTGGAACGGGCCACATTGCTAATGACGTTTCTTTTAGGTTTGATATAGTAATAGAAAAACGTATAAAGTACAGGTTATTGAACTTAATTTGGAGTGCTATAAGCCTGGAATATCTTAAGTTAGGCATATTTTAGTTAGTCAGATAGAATATTTTATGAGTTATCTCACATTTAATCGTAGATCCCTGAGCCTTTTCAACACTGAGCTTTAGAGCTCATTATTTTTATTTATTTAAACAGACATTTGAAATTATTTTTTGTTGTATTCTGCACAATTGTTAAACATCTTTTAAGATACACATTTTAGTAAAAGAAAAATACAGACTAAGTTAACTAATGCCTCCGGTGTATGGTGTTGGCTTCGGCTCCTGACATCTTATATTAAAGATACAGACTCAGAGAATCGTGATCTCTTTTAAAGTCCAATCTTAGTAATTATACCTCCCTATTACATATTTATGAGCGTTGACAACAATTTCGAAGATTCTCTTAAATTATAATATTTGTTAGATTTCAACTACTAAATATGTATACAGTCTGGTTCAGCACCTCTCAATTTATCGAAGCAATCAGCCAATATTGCTCGCCATTCAGGCGATCCAAACCGCCGTTTTGATCAGCGATTGACCCCGAAGTATGAATTTAACATGAGAGAAATACGTTGCCTTCACAACACTAATCAGAGTAACCAGCGATGCGAGATCTTAGCGAATGGGTAGTTCCTCTGTTTGTTTAAAAACAGTTCATTGTTTCACTGGTCGTATATGCACTGTGCAATCAAAACTCGTCTGTGTAATCCCGGCTTTGGGCACAGTTACAAATCATAATACAATGGATTTCGTGAAATAGAAGTGCTGATTTAAAAAAAAAATTATACTTCATAGTAGAAAAATTAAAAATTTAGAAAACCCCCGACACGAAATGTAATTTGCAATTTTGTGGTGGCGGCCATCTTGGATTTGGAGTTTATCATAGTGTATAGTATTCTCCTAGTTAAGCCCTTTCATTTGATACCCATATTGAGGGAGTTGTGAAAGAATATGTAATTCGTTATTTAGTGGTGGCGACCATCTTGGACCTATTTTCATCAAACATAGCTAAGAACACTCCCGACTAATTCACCTTTCAAATAAAAAAAACAAAATCAAAATCGGTTCATCCGTTCGGGAGCTACGATGCCACAGACAGACACACACACACACACACACACACACACACAGACACGTCAAACTTATAACACCCCGTCGTTTTTGCGTCGGGGGTTAATTACTTATTTTGAGCTAGTTTAATGTTAATAAATTGATGTTGCGATTATGTTCGGGTTATTTATGAACGAAACGATGAAAAAAATACGGCTTCTGTATCTGAAATAAATAAGATGTCGTCATCATCCTAGCTTTTTCCAAGCTACGTTGGAGTGTACGAAGCGTCTGCCATCAAACTTGGCATAAACTGGTTAGCATGACTTTTTAGACTTGTAATTACTAAATTCGATTTAATATTGTTATCAATATTAGTGTTACCGACCGATGATTCACTCACTCATTTACCACATCACGGTGGTAAATAAGTGAGTGAGTGGTCACCCATCCGTAGAGTGAAGGCAGCAAGCATGGTTATTGCATAGCCACGAACAACTCGTAGTAAGTAATAAAAAAGACTTTTATAGTTTATCGAGAAAGGATTTTGTTTTATAAAATCTTTCGACGTGTTGAAATAAAGTGCTGTGCTAGCATTGCGCGCTTTTAAAATTGGAACACATTCAATCTGAACGTAGTAATATCACCAATATTAGCTTATCCGTTTCAAGCGCAGCTTTTCTTAGAGGAAATTTGAAGTACAAACCTTCATTTTATAGTTTATCCGTACTAAATTTTTATTATTTATCTCTGAAAAATTGCTGATATCACAGAGGCATAGGAAATTTACTTATTTACCTAATAAAATCACGATAAAATTTTAAAAAATAGTGAAAAATATTTTTATTAATTAAGCACTAGGCGAAGAAAACAGGTCGATAACCGCATATGTAAAGGTAATTTGTCTAATGTACTAGAAAAAGCAATCTGAAAATGTAATCAAAGTAAATGGCGATAATCCCAAAAGGCTCCTAAGTAAAGAAACCGATACTGTTAAGCTAATATTAACTGTTCAACCGCAAGCCCACAGAACGATAAGTGAACATTTTAAGTTCTTATTTCAAATGGGCTTTTACCATTGAGTTAACATAAATTTCATGGAGCGCTGCGAAGTTTTAAATCAATGCAAACGTTAAAGCTATTGAGCTACAAATCACTCAGATCTGTCACAGATGCTGAAGAAAATACATTGTTGTTCTTATCTCACTTGATTGCATAAAAAACCTATATGAAGAAATAATTCCTGCTATAGATAATTGTATTATAATTTTTTTTAACTGACTGCTCTAAGTAGTTTATCTCAATAATTTTTGCAGACACTCAACTGTTCGGTTCTTTAAAATCAGTTCAATAAGATTGTTATCGACTAGGTTTTATCGTGTGCTCTTTCCATCTTTTGTTTGCACAGTTTTAGATAAAGAAGTGTAATAGAATGATAAAGGTTATTTCTACCAACTTTATTACAATTTGGTGCTTATGTTAACAATACTTCCCAAACAGTATAATCGAAAACGTATTCACACGATATTGAATAGCTACCAATACATCGTCTATAACAAAGTTGTAATTCTGTCCGTAAGAGGTCGCTTAAATCGACGGCCAAGTGCCCCTTCCAATCCCAACTGTAAAGTTAGTTTGAAAGTGCAAAATTGTGTTTGAAACTTGCGCAGTGCACGTTAGTTTCATCGCAGAAGGTAAGAAAGCTTTGCGCCATCTGCATTCTGGTTTAGATGTTAGTACAATGGAGTTTCATTATTAAGATTAAATGGAATTAAGCTAAGACCCTGTCAGCTTTTCACGATAATTTACGACATACGCGGTTCGCCTCGGAGAATCGTTACGACTTAAAGTTCTGAGACGATGCCGCAGTGAAATTAAATATAATATAAACTTATAACTATATATTTAAATAGGTTGGCTGTTAGAAAGAAAAAACATTAAAAAAATCCTCGGCTCTTTTTATATTTAATCGAATTACAAATAACTTTATTTTACGAAAGTAATTCCTAGCAACAATATTGCTGATATGGGACTCCTAAAGATACGCATACATAACACAGAAAAACTACCTATTATAAGCATAGTCATGCATTATCGCGTCTCTCCGCTCTGGGGCAAACTGTTTGAATTTCGAATGTCACACGTGTTTCACTCATAGTTTCACTGAAGGCGTGAAAATGTGTTTGTGGTTGTCTATGATTCAACGCCATAGAGTAAAGAATCTATTGCCAGCATGAGAAGTAATGTTTTTTATGTGGCAAAATAGTATTTTTTCAAATAAACCGTTTTATTTTTTTGTTTGTATTTAATAAGAACAATTTAACGCTGTCTTGACAATAGATTTTTTATGCATAGATATTTTTTTTTAAGATTATAGAAAGAGATCCTTAATTAAATTTTTTGCCACATCAAAATTATTTATTTAAGTTAACAAAGGAGATCTAATAACAACGTTATTAAAATTTTACAAACATAAATATTACATTATGTTACAACTAATTACAACAATAATTATCTTTTTGTAGACACGAAAAATATATCTTAAACGAAAATCTTCAATTATGATAAGGAAACACAAAATGTTTACGCTTCTAATTAGGATGTTTATGAGCTTGTAGCTAAGGGAACGTTACACAAAAAGCCTTATAATCGTGCCACGGAAGCAACAAAGCAAAAACTGCCCCTGAATATGCGATGCTATGCTAGATATTTTAATAAAGCTGTTATGAAACTCATTTTGACGTACAAGAATTTGTATGTTCATTCCTTCTTTGGCCCGTTATTATCAAGTTTAAAACGTTACGTCATGAAGGTAACGCTGTAGAAATAAAGTGTCCCTTCGTCCAGCATACTCACCATGGAATCCTGATATTTCATGAATGTCAAAAAACTGTTCTGAAATAGTGCTAAATAGTGCCCAAAGGAAAAAAATAGTGCTCTTGTACTTGCGAAGTTATAGCCATAGTTCGATGAGTATGCTGGACGAAGGTTTCGCCCAGCATACTCACCTCCGTCCGGAGAATCTGTATACGCTTCAAACATAATTCATACTTCAAAAAATAGTTCCCAAATAGTGCCAAACGGTGCCCAAAAAGAAAAAACAGTGCTCGAATAACTTCGGAGTTATAGGCTTCGTTCAGTGAGTATGCTGGGCGTAGGTTCTACGCCCAGCATACTCACCTCAGTGCGCGAATATCGAACGAGCTATAGGTACAATTTACGTCTCAAAAAATTGTGCTTGAAATAGTGCCCAATATCAGTCCAATTTTTGCTTGACTTTTGACCTAGAAAACCATTAAATTTTAATGTAAACTTCTACATACTAACGTAAAATGGGGTACAGTCGTCGACACATGTTTTTGGACAAAAATATTAAACTTTCTAATTGTAGACTTCATGTTATTGGAAATAATTATGGTATTTTCTCACATGTCAAAAACTTTCGATTAAATGCATTATTATATATTTTATAAATAATAATAAATGAATGAAACTTTAAGCGTAAATGAAGTCTATTACTTCATTGCATTGTGTGTTTGTCTGAATAAAAACAGTCATTTGCAGCCAATAAAATTAATATCTTGAAAAATTGTAAAAAGGAAATTATACAGTTTCTTTTTGTATATATGTTGCAGGCAAAACTTATAACCAGTCAAAACTAGTACTGTGACATAGTTATACAAATTTTTAAAACTCTTTCCAATAGTTTCATCAATGAAAGGTTTAGCAATAAAAAACATTTTTAATTACTTACGTTATTTATTACTATTTAAAGGGCCAAAGTAATCAGAATTCTAGTTAACTAGTTCACAGCTTTTGTTAACATTCATAATATAATCAATGTAAATAGAAAAAATTACGTACTAGATACACAATTTTATATAGGTAAATAATGACATCACCAACACATTGTTTGGTTTTGCAACCCACTATGTAGTCAAACTCAAAAGCCGGCGTTATTATAATGATGTGCGACGAAGTAAACAAACAAAGAAACTGAGAAGCGCTTGTTCGTTTCGATTGCTTTGTGACACAAAATGGACCCTTATCACCTTCAAAATACAGATCAGTCTTGTCTAATAATCGTAAGATGTTAGGGCAGCGCCATCTAGTATTTAAACATAAACATATTCATTTGCGTCGCGGGCGCCGCGCGTCGCGGGCGCCGCGCGTCGCTTTGTGACACAAAATGGACCCTTATCACCTTCAAAATACAGATCAGTCTTGTCTAATAATCGTAAGATGTTAGGGCAGCGCCATCTAGTATTTAAACATAAACATATTCATTTGCGTCGCGGGCGCCGCGCGTCGTAAGCCCCATACCTATTGACCGTACGTGCATCCATTACTGCCACACTATATTGAACTTTATCACATGAGGAATACAGGTCAATTCCGTAAACGTTGTGGTACCGTCCTTGATCCGGAAAATGATTATTTTGAATAATTTTGTCAGTTGTAATGTAAGCATTAATAACAGCAACTTTATTTTTCATGCATGATTTACTTCATTTGATATCTTAATCCTTCAAGCGCCGTGATCTAGACAAAATATATAAAATCATTGTTCCTAGCTACCGGGGTCCCATGCGACGCGCGAAGGCTTAATCATATTATTATAAAGTATTATTAAAATAATGTGTAATTAATAATATTGCGATTCTAAAGTAAATACTCCCTTACATAGACAATTAATAATTTACACAAGACAAAAATTGTTAGAAAGAAAGTTAATAATATTGTATTCGACTGTACTCAATGTAATGTATGTAGAAGTTTACATTAAAATTTAATGGTTTTCTAGGTCAAAAGTCAAGCAAAAATTGGACTGATATTGGGCACTATTTCAAGCACAATTTTTTGAGACGTAAATTGTACCTATAGCTCGTTCGATATTCGCGCACTGAGGTGAGTATGCTGGGCGTAGAACCTACGCCCAGCATACTCACTGAACGAAGCCTATAACTCCGAAGTTATTCGAGCACTGTTTTTTCTTTTTGGGCACCGTTTGGCACTATTTGGGAACTATTTTTTGAAGTATGAATTATGTTTGAAGCGTATACAGATTCTCCGGACGGAGGTGAGTATGCTGGGCGAAACCTTCGTCCAGCATACTCATCGAACTATGGCTATAACTTCGCAAGTACAAGAGCACTATTTTTTTCCTTTGGGCACTATTTAGCACTATTTCAGAACAGTTTTTTGACATTCATGAAATATCAGGATTCCATGGTGAGTATGCTGGACGAAGGGACACGAAATAAATACTGAACAAAAACAATAAGGTTTGTGTATGAGGAATAGGGAATATGCGTCTAACTTAAAAAATGGTAACATATTTCTTTTATCAACTTTATCGTTTTAGAATTTACTTATTTCTTTTTTGATGAGAAAATAATTATTAAAAAGTCCAAAAAACTGTTGGAAATTCTAATCACTTGAAACGCAACACTATCGGTCAAATGGAATATGACGTCAAAGTCTACTAAAACAGTGTCTGTTGTACGTGGTTGTTTGGTTGAGAGAACGTAGACTTTGACGTCACGGCAAGCGCGCCAAAATCGCGGGTGTTTAAAATGCCAATATCTGTCTCATAATTTAATAAATTTTTTTTGTTACTTAATTTTAGTTCTAAGGCGCTGGATTTTTTTTTACGGCTACGTAACGATATAAAGTATCGTTTAAAAATATAAAAAAAAATGTGCATATTCCCTATTGTGTTTATGGATCTACTGAAGAGGTAAAACTCCTTGTAGGTATAGGGCCACGTTAAAAAAACAAAAGCAGGTTGTATAATGTACTGTATTGTATTATACGTACATGTACAGTCATGACCAAAAACATGTACTATAGGTACATGTTAACAAAACATGTTAACACTAACAAAAGTGCTAAATCGATTTTTTTATAAATGTACGATAACGATTGCAACTTTGTCATAACACCAATGTAACCTATTATGTAACCATAACACCAAAAATACTGTGTTCGTAAAGATCTATTAGTACTTTAGGAGAAAATCGATTTAGCACTTTTGTTTGTGTATACATGTTTTTGCTCGAGACTGTACATGTACTCACGTGTGTGAGTACACTGCTTCAGTTTATTTATGATTATGCCGCGGCTGTAAGCGTCGTTAATTACGTAGAATTGTTCAAGTATTGATTTTAAAAGCAAATAAAAACCGTGTCACGTAGCTTGAACGGACAAAGGGGTGGTTTGGAAACATCGAAAAAAAAAAAACTTAAAACAAAATGCCTCCTACAATGGTTCACAGATAGTGGGAACGAGCTTGGAACGTTGCCAAATACAGAACTGTCCTGTTGATACTCCCACTGTATCTTAATTAAGTAGGTGGCTCTACGTGTGTGGCGTACGTTAGGCGCTGTTATTAGAGGTATTAACAGTTTTTTTTTTCAACTGGAATAGTGACATGTGCATGAACATGTGCATTCTATAAACAAAGGCCGTTTAAACAATACACATGAGACATCGGGTTAGTAAGTAGTACTTACAAAGTCCATTTACACGACATAATGATCTCCGTGTGCATAAAAAAAAAACCCACTTTTTTTTATCAGACCTGTACGGACATGGACACCCACATTTCGCTAGTATGATTAGGTCCCATGTAACAGGAGGCGTGCCTAATATTGCCATCAACCGGGCACAAATCCAGACTCCGAGCTGCTACTGGGAATTTCACACGTCTCATAGAAAAACCCAACAACACTTTGCCCGACTCGGGATTCGAACCCAGGACCTCTAGCGTGGCAGTCGCGCTTGGGATCACTAAAGCAACGAGGCAGGCAAAATGTTTAATAATAAGTGAAACATCCAAACACTATTTAAATGGTACAACTTTTATTATTGACTCAAGCTATTGTATTCAACAGGCAATTATATTTTCTCCGTGTAAAACAGTAAGTAGTATTAACGTAGTATTAAACTATTTAGTAAACTGTGGCAGTAAGTATGGCACTCGTCCAATGCCACTTTGATCAAAGAGATTGGATGACCATAAACGTCACCAAATTTTGATACCTTCAGTCATCTATCTATTTCTCTACATAGTATACTTTAACCGTTGGATGGCACACCACACGTTATAAAGAATGGAATACTATTTGGTGCGATACACCAAATGTCATGCCTCTCAGAAATCAGTAGTTTAGTGAAGGTCTTTGAACAACTGCTATGCATATTCTGTACTCGTGCGGCACCAAAACTTTTCTCATTTCCGTAGCACAAGAAAATAGCCTTTTTGCGTGTTTCTAATAAAAAATATAATGTCCCTGAGCTTAGATCTTGTGATTGATGACATACCGCGGTTTAACAAATTAGTTACTTAAAAGAGTCATTGTTAAACTTTGGTCATCAACCTTTTTAAATGTCTCAGCTTTTTTAAGAGGGAGAAAAGTTGGGCGGACAGTCTAATAATGTTTTTTTAATCGCTAGGCACAAAAAGGTATCGTCGAAAACTAAGCTGTGTCATCATCATCGGGTCGACTTCCAGTCTACCCAAATGTGGCTGTATGGGTCGACTTCCACTCTACCCAAATATGGCTGAATGGGTCGGCTTCCAGTCTACCCAAATGTGGCTGAATATCAGTATTTAACACGAAGTGACTGCCATCACCACCAAACCTCAAAACCACTTTCAAAATTATATTAAATATCAACGTTTTTCCCCCGTTTTTGCAACATTGTTCATTGCTACTCCGCTCCTATTAGTCGTAGCGCGATAGTATATAGCCTATAGCCTGCTCCGATAAATGGGCTATCTAACACTGAAACAATTTTTCAAATCGGTCTAATAGTTTCGTAGCCTATTCAATACAAACAAATATTCAAATCTTTCCACTTTATAATATTATTATAGATAGCTTCCCGCCAGCGGCTTCGCCCGCGTGGTCTTATAATTTTTCCCCCGTTTTTGCATCATTTTTCATTACTACTCCGCTCCTATTAGTCGTAGCGTGATGATATATAGCCTATATTACTCGGGGATAATGTAGCTTTCCAAAGGTGAAAGAATTTTTGAAATCGGTCCAGTAGTTTCGGAGCCTATTCATTACAAACAAACAAACAAACAAACAAACAAATCTTTCCTCTTTATAATATTAGTATAGAAGTATAGATTAACTAGCTTTCAGACTTTCGGGCTTCTGAATACCATTAACAGTTGGCATGGGTGTTCGTAAGACAACCGAAAACGTGATCTGCAAGGCCCACTGGAGTCATAATGTTAAACTAAGTTTGGTCACCCATCCATAGACTGACCGCGTCAAGCGCAGTTTAACCTTGATTGATTGATCTGCGCGCAGCATATTTCTAACTAAGCTATGAGCCGCTAGCTGTGGCACCGATATGCCAGTTTTATTAAATTTGTGTTCACTTGTACATGTTATAATAACCTTCAAAGAATGACCTTGATATCACGAGCTCCTATACTATACATATACTCGCAAAGTGTGGGAACAAATTTTTGCCTTCATCTCCAATATTTTATTTCAAGCAAAATGATTTGATTTATACCAAACTTTATTTGAAGTCAAGTTACAACTTTACGGCCCTCCTGAGATTTGAGCGGGGACAAAACTGCCGAAATGTAACTCAGGTAATAGTTGAATGGCATTTTACTGACAGGGGCTGACAATTCATACCGTTCAAGGTTGTCTTGGGAAAATGGGTACATAAATATTTCTATAATATTACATGATTATCCAGACTATACTTATATTATAAGGTACATTGTCATTACAATAATACTTATAATTAACTAATTATTACGTAAGGAATACCGTCCATAGAGGTTACTGTATGATAAAATAAAAAATATTGGCCGTTTTTATCCGAAAATCTAAAAGATGCCATTTTCATAAAAGAACAAAATCATTTAAAAACAAATTTTAATGGCTTATATGAATTTTTTTGTTATGAAATGGCCAGCGACCGATAAATGACGTAGGTATGTCTTTATAGTGAATCAACTAAAGAGGTTATAATTGCCAATATTTTAATAAAAGACGTCAAAACAAATGCGGTGTTAAAAAGGAAGTAAAGAAAACCGAAGAACAGGTGAACCAACGATGTTTAGAATCTTTTGTTTTCGGTTTCGGGGAAAATTGTGTCGAAGGCTTTTGTACTGTATTACTTATAATATTTTTTACTTGTAACCAAAACAACAGAAACATGCCCATGTTTCTTCTCGTCCTCAATATCGGATGAAGTGTCAGTTCTAGGAATCGAAAAATATTTGAGGATTTAGTCGAAAGAACCCCCTGTTTTCAGTCTAAGGAACATCGTAACTCTTTCCCCACAGGTAAGTATTAAAATAACATCATATACCTATTTAAATAGGTACCTAGAATCGCGCATATCCATAAAAAGACTGTTTGAATAAATGAAGAATGCCTAATATTTATTTTAGCCGTTCAAATAATACATTTACTTTGTTATCATAACTTTCTTTATTTATATTACTTCCAATTGCTTTTAGTGATGAATTTCTTTATGTATACAAAATTATTTTAACATTTATATATCCACTAGCGATCTGCCCTCGCTTCGCTTATTATAATTTTATGTAAAATGTAACTTTATTACTAACATAATTATAATATTAGTATAGATTAATTATTATTTACATGAAACACGCTAAAATATTCCGATAAAACATAGCAAGGAAGGATATTTTTAATACCTTTTCCATCAAAAAGTCCTTTTGGAATGTAAGTGAAACCACTGGTAAAATCTAGTTTCGTACAGTATTAGTAGTATATTATAATCACTTGAAGAGACAAAAACTTTGTATACGAGTATGTATGAGTACACCACGTAGTTTATTTTAATAAAACGGTACCTAAGTACTACCACAATAGTTTTCAAGGTAAAAAAACATTACAACAAAGCGTTCACCGAATGTGCTGGCACTCGATCTATCCACGTCAAACGGGTCATACATAGCTGCTTAAGTGTAGCGAGACAACATACCCAAAGTCCCAGGACACTATACTACCACTTTTTATACTGGTCTGGGTATTTCTTATGGCCTATGTTACTCGGGAAAGATGAAGCTTTCTAATAGTGAAAGAATTTAGAAATTTTGTTCATGAATCGTACCTGAGGCATTGACTTATAAAGTACTGAGGCTTAATTTGGATCAGAAACACAGTGTTTACCTATATAAAAAAAACTCTAAGATATTTCCGGTATTTACGGTATTAGATATTTACAATAACAATCTCAAGTATCTACACAAACTTTTTTTGCCCGGAAGTACATCTTTACCCGAAAAAACTACTTTGTCGTAGTACAAAAATAGTAGTTAGTCTTTCGTTCTTTTAAGATACGCTAAAAGGTTTACAGTAAAGTGTCTGTTAGATTTTTGTTCAACAATTAAATTTTACTTCGTAGACGTTTTAATATTAGAGGGAAGGCCATAGAGTAACTCCGAATAGGTTTTAATTTTATTAAACATTTTGTGGAATTTAATTGCTTTCATTATGAACTCTTTTAGAGCAAGGCCATAGCTGGGCGCGGCAGGTTAGTTTAGGTAATTACTGTCTATGGTTACGTATACGCGACACACTTTGTTCCATATTTGGGACATTTTATTTGGGTGACATAAAAGCATGACATGCTGCCAAAAGGTTAGGCGTATACAGATTATTGGACATCCTCCAACGAGGTGGACAGATGACCTGGTAAAACTAATTATGGATAATTGGATGCAGGAGGCATGAACATCATCATCATCATCATCATCCTTGTGGATATCCAATTGTTTTTGGAAGTGGATTCTTTTGTTGGTTCTTTTGGCTGATATGATGATGATAGTACAGATTATTTGTTACACACAAGCAACTTCTATCGAACCGCATCCAGCATTTGTATATATTATATAGAATTTATATATATTTAAGATATAATTTATATGAGCATATCCAGATTAGGTACTTTATTTATGAACAACCGTTCACTCCTGCAGCACTCGCGACCGTAACAAGGGTGATGACAATACAGTGAAACAACAATATGGTTTACTTACAGATACAAAATGTTAATAACCTCGTTTTAATTTTCTCGGCAAGTTAGCTCTATATATACCTATAGCCTGCCGTGAAGTTTCAATCTAGGAAATTCACCTAAATGTTTGACTTTGCAGATTACTTAAAAGAGTTGTTTTAATTTGAATTTCGCACGATTAGCGCAGAGACTACGGAACAAATATTTGAATCGTACAGCTGTTGTTGTGAGTCTAAATTGGGGGCAATCCAAGTTTCTAAATGTACCCACACTGCGACACGCTGCACCTATGAACATTATTTACAAAATTAGGCAAGTAGAAACATTTTCTTTATGAAGCAACTTTTAAAAAGTTCCAAAGTGATTCATAAGCCCCACTGAGTAAGGAGGATTCATCAATTCATGTTTAAGAATTTATTTGTACAACATTATTAGGCGTAGTAGCATACAAGTCAGGTTTAATGCCGTGTGGCATTATTAAGTCAAGCATTATAATTATCTAGGGTATAACAGACTAAGGGCCTGTTTCTCCTCCTCCAAGTTCCCGTTAAATTAGTTGGCAGAACATAACGATAAATTAAAAACGGAACAATATTTGTTTAAAGTTATAAACAAATATTGTTCCGTTTTTAATTTATACAGCGATTAGCGGTTATACAGAGGTGGTCAAACAAGCCTTTACAGTGCTTCAACCATGAGTTTTTCTCACTAGACTCGCTAAGGACGCCGTAAAATATTTGTATGGAAATCCCTCGCAGCGCCTCTAGCGGTTACGTAAGGAACTAAAATCTGCTATTAGATTACAGCGTTTCGATGCGTAAAAAACCTATCGAAAGCCATTCGATAAAACTCATGGTTGACGTACTGTATTACCATCGTATATTTACGTAATACGTGTAACTCTCGAAGTCTCGCCTTAAAAGCTAATACCAAATGTCTCGGTATTTAACCCTAAACTCTACGCAGCAAGACGCTGTTATTGATTACTCTTGTTGTTTAAGCCATCCTAATCACACTTTACGAAATTTGATAATCCGACACTGTGTCGTCACGAGCACGAAATACAGTACGTAAGCACTTAGTAAGTACTTAGCCGTAAACTTTTGAATAATGCTATAATTTCTGTTGAAATTGAACATTACATAAAATTAATTCTCATGAAAGAAAAAAAAAAATATTCCGAATCAAACACCCCAAACAGGTACAGTGTTAACTGTCAAAAATACGTGATACGTCCTTATTTTTTAGGGTTATGTTAATTCATCACGTCCTTTAGAGCCTACATTTGCGTCATGGCAATGCCTTCATTTCCTTTGTGGGCTTTTCTGCAATTCTTATACATATAGTTCAAGCAATATGCGAGGGTTAGCCATTAAAATATTCGACGGGTAGACTATTATTATTGCATGTACCCACATAATAGATTATTTTAGTACGATGATAAGATTGATACATCTAATAATTGAGAAACAGAATTTCCAAATGGGTGCTAATTAAACAGGCTTCTTTTTAATAATTATCATTATACGCCTCCAAAAATGGATTTTGCTTTCTAAATTAAGTCAGCCACAATTAACGAGCATCTAAATAATACTATCTTAGCCACTAGTTATCTTCTAATAAACCACTCTAAATACAACTCAGCATGATGGTTATTTTTTAGCATCTAAATTTGTAACATGTATTCTAACAGTAAATGACATCAAAAAATATATTTATTCAGTGACCTTGAGGTCCAGGTCAAGTTGCCTTTGGGGTCAAGGACAAGTATAGGCAATAGTAATAAGGCGTAGTTGACGGAGTATGTGTATGTATGGGTATGGGTATTTTTGGTATGGGTATCGCACGCGATCTATTTTCAATCAAAACCTTCAAGAAAAGAGCGTACTCCCTTTTCAAATGCCGGCAGACGCACTTGTGACTCCTCTGGTGGCCTAGCCGAGTTGCAATCTAACGTTCGGGTCGACAACAAATAGAAACAAAATGTATGGAAATGACATTTGTAAACGTCAGATTTTTCGAAAGCTTATGTCATTCCCATACATTATGTTTCTATTTGTTGTCGACCCGAACGTTAGATTGCAACTCGGCTAGGCCACCAGAGGAGTCACAAGTGCGTCTGCCGGCATTTGAAAAGGGAGTACGCTCTTTTCTTGAAGGTTTTGATTGAAAATAGATCGCGTTAGATAATAAGGCCCCGAATTGTCTATACCATAGCCTTTTTTTGTAACACACCGTTGCGTTTTCGCTGTAGGATACGGATAACGACACATCTCTTACTGAATAGACATTTAAAATGCAATCAACATATCATCAAATATTTTTCGTACACCGCAATCCCTTGTAAAATACGAGGCCTATTCATTCATATTACCCAACCCTTCAATTTTGCAACGGTTCGTTTTATAATGTGTAGACCGGCCTTTGTTTTAAGGCAACTGTTGGTCATCAATTAATATATTATGTTTAGTTTCGTAACACAGTAAAACCATTCAAATTTTTGAAGAAGATTGATCACGTCGTGACCATAAACTAAAACTATTTATTTTTACATGAATATTTGCAACGTCATAGAAACTCTATAGTTTACATTATGTTTATAAAAATAAATACAAACATAATTAATTTGAAAAATCTGTCAATGATATTATTATTATTCGACGACGTCTGTGGTCTAGTGGTTCGAGTACCGGACTGCTGATCACGAGGTCGTGGGTTCGATTCCCACAGGACACAGGACACAAACATTTATGTGATGAACTTAAGTGTTTGTGTTGGTTTGGGTGTTTCTTATATATTATAAGTATGTATTTACAAAAAAAAAAGTATATAAGTATTATATCCATTGTCTAGTACCCATAGTACAAGCTCTGCTTAGTTTGGGACTAGATGGTGATGTGTAAAATGTCCCAGGATATTTATTATTATTTTTATTATTTATTATTAATTACTTTACTTAGCAATAGGTTTATTACCTACCTAGCAGCCTAAGCTGGGTTTAAGTATCCATAAATTAATGATACATCGTTACACCCAAACTGACCCGAGACTATAATATGATACAATGTCTAATATATCGTTTCACGTTTCAGCATAATTATTTTCTTAACTGGGACAACAAGCGGCGACCGTATGTGATGCTAATAAAATTGTTCTAATTCGTTTGCAAATAGGCCCCTAACTGAGCTGGTTCTTTTTTTAAATGTATTTATTATAATATAAAATATACGCTCTCTGATCAAATATGTAGGTAAACATGAAAGGTCGAGTTCTGTTAAGCTGGCGCCAGACAAGCAAACATACCCAAGCTGCACAAATACCAAGTGTGTTGCTGCACTTAAGACTTTAAACACAGTTGCACTTAGCTACCCGTATCAATTTTAGAGCACCTCAAAGTCGAAAAGACAGAACAAAAAGTTAATTTGAGCGTTATTTTGTTCTGATCTGTCGAACAAGTTGTTAATAATTATCGCTCTCTTTACAAGTTTAAATGGGTTACTTAAATAATTAAGTAAATGTCCTACTTTTAGTATTTTCTAAACGAAGTGAATAAATAACTCTAACTTTCTTTCTTTTCTTTTTTTTGTTTCAGATCTTGAATGTGACCAAATTACCATATTTACTCGATTCGCACAAATCTTCGCGCATATAAATGGTGGTGGTTTTAGGCAGAATTTATATTTCATGCATAATAGTAAAACTAAGTACCTATAGTTAATTGAGTTTTGAACACAGATACGATCCGCTGAAAGCAGATGCTCTCCTTTAAGTACTTACTGCAATCGTATATCTATCACTGTACGACCGCTTTAGCAGACTACATACAATGTGTGAAACGCAATCAGATTTAGGATGTGAGAGAGACGTTACTCTACAGTTTAAATAGCGCCTTCTATCTCTCTCTCTCTCACCGTAAAAAAATAATATCTTTCACATATTATAGTACGAGTCCAGTGCATTAAATTTTGGGTCGGAGTGACGCTATGTGCGCAAAACTGCGGGATTATCTATTGTGCTACTGTCGCATAATCTCTACGTGTCTATAGCACTACAATTTGTAGCACAGCAGTGTTTAAATCATCTGTTGTAGTTTATAGCATATCAACATTGGATTTCGTATCTTGTACATAATTGTATATTTTACTTTAATTTCCTGACTGCCTCGTTGGTCTAGTGGTCCCAAAAGCGACTGCTACGCTAGAGGTCCTGGGTTCGATCCCCGGGTCGAGCAAAGTGTTGTTAGGTTTTCTGTGAAATTCCCAATAGCAGCTCGGAGTCTGGATTTGTGCCCGGTTCATGGCAATAGGCTCGCCCCCTATTACATGGGACCTAAACATACTGGAAAAATATGGGTGTACATTAGTACGCCTCTGCCTACCCCTTCAGGGAATATGGGCGTGATGGTATGTATGTACTTTAATTTCCTCATTTTTCTCCTTTTGATATTTGTTTTTTTATGGTACTTCAAATGGTAATATGATAATATACCTATAAGGATAACTTGACGTGATTTCCATGGCATCAAATGGACACCTGCCCACTAATTCACAAGTATCAAGCAGAACCATTAGAGGGGTTATCATTACGTCGCATGACAAGCCTCTATTTAGCATAACATGCGTATAAAAGTTAAAAAATACCCGCAACAAAATTTATTACTGGTGTCCGACTGCCATAAAGTTTTAAAGGGCGCCCTCAAAGAACCCTTGGGGAGATCGTAAATGGACATATAGTGTAGAATAGCTCTCTGCGAGGTGGACTTGTTGAAACTTGGCCCCGAGTGGGCATAAATTACGTATTGCTATAAAGAATTCATGGTGCAGCTGGATTTTATGTCCATTGTTACGAGGAAAAGCTTTCCAGTTTTAATCTAGATTTGAATACCGCTGTTCTCGGTAATGTTATAGACATATTTAAATGTCTATGAATGAGTATACGCATCTATAACATAACATATCATACCATCATACAAGAAATGGATTTACTGTGTATTTTTCTTTGGAAATCAAATCGTACATGTTTAAACCCTAATTCATTAGCAATAATATTATAAAAATTTAATGTATATAATTAGTGGAACAATAATATTCCGCAAACCTAAATTCTCGTAAAACCTAGATTGTGTAAAAATTTACATCTTTGAAAACTGAACTTATTATATCAGGATTTTTCTATAGTATTTTAACCGATAACTTCACCCTGAGTTCTACTGGTATGCAGTTTGCAGGTGTTCAGTTGACCACGAGAGAGTTTTTCATAGCATAAAATATCAGAAGCTTGTATATTAGACATCTTTTTGTATTTTTTAAGCATTTTCCATGCTAAGATTTTCCTTCTTTAAAAATAACTTGTATATTAGAGTTCACTAATGTAATACTGATTAAATATATTCATGTAATTAGTTAGTTACAGTAATCTTATGATAAAAAGCTTTAAAATCGATAACATTGCGACCGATAGACGTCAAAGACACTTGGCCATTCTCTCCAGTATAATAAACATTTCTCTAACAACAATTGAATCGCATATTCAATGTAATATTCCCATGTTCCACACACAGTTCTATTTTCTCGCCTTCCTGTTACGCCGTCGCCGCCCCGTTGGGCACAATAGGCCGGATGAATTTAAGTCCTCCAAGAGGCATCGGTGTCAGTATCTCTTTTCTTCGGCTAGACAATACGAGATCACACTCACCACTTGGGCCCACACTTGACTTTGTTTCTCTGTGTACCGTTTATATACGACCATAAATACTTATATATTTTTAACTATATAGTTAGTTTTTTGACTACCAGTATTTTCTGTGATCTTAAAGGCTTTGTCAACCGATTTGATACTGAGTTTTAGTTTTTTCTTCCTGTTTTACGCACACCTTATTCCTAAGCTAAGTACCTTATTTATACTGCAGTAGCATATTATTTTTTGCATATTTTTTATAATCATCATCGTCATCGTCAACCCATTAATTGTCCCACAGCTAGGTACGGGTCTACAATATACTTAACAATTTAAAAGTAGGAGGTAAAATGTTGATTATTATCTATTTAATAGTCTATTAGAGTTCAAAGCTTTGGAAAACAATATTCTATAATATCTTCATTCAAGGCTACACAACAGAATTCTAATAAAAACAAAACACGAACTCCGCTCGAACTTTGTCGGAGTCTATTTCACGCGCGCTACGGACCGTAAAACTAAAAATATGTTGAATGCAGTTTTATTCGCACTGCGTTCACATGTATTCGCACAATACCTTCAATGTACACTAATTCCACTCTACCACGTAATGGACCGCGGAATGAAATATACATATATTTTAAATGAAACGGAAACATTTTGTTCACCATTTTGAATATTCATTCGTTTTGATTTGTGATGAATGATTTTACTATATTTATTTGTGTCAATATTTGCTTTGTGTCATACCATACTGTCACGCCTGTATCCGCGAACAGTTAGGTAGACGTGTACAGTCAAGAGCAAAAATAAGGTTGACAGAATTCAGAAGTAATTTTCTCCCAAACTACTGATAAAAATTTTGTGGTATTTCGAACATAGTATTTCCGGACCAACACTATAATGACATTGGTGGTTATCTCAAAGTTGCAATCGTTCATCCATGAAAAAATCGCTCTAACACTTCTGTAAGTATTTATATATCTTTGCTTCTGACTGTACTGGTCTAAACCCACATTTCGTAGGTTGAGCATACGATGCGAACAGTACTCAAATCTAAATAGCTCGATATGGGAATCGTCCCCAGGAGGTACGCTTATCTGGGCTTATCAAGTATTACAATAATGGATACTGTTTATAAATTCTGTTCAACTAATTGTACCGTTGCGGTATGTGTATACTGTGTCTATTTATTAAAAGGTATTAAGTATAAAACTATGTCTAACAGGTATTCATGCCACCGTGATCCATTATTTATTTATTTCAAATAATCGTGATCCCGTGATCCATTACATAATATTTAATTTGTAATTGTACAGGAAATTTATAAAAAAATCCAGATAAAGTACGGTTTAATCCAGTATTTTAACACTAAGTATACAAATTTATGTTTGTACTATCGGTAAAGATTAATAAATCGTCTCAGAGTCGTGACCAGACTCTTATTCTTAGACGACGCGACGTCTTACTATGAACATTTTTGTGAATTCGCTAATAGCTTACCATTCATATTAATTGGCAGACAACAATGGGTACTTTAAATAAAATATGATACCTACCTCGCATAAGTAAACCAGGTCAAAAAAATTACATCATCGTAAAAAAATTCGTCACTTTTCGCACAGATCACGTTCCAAATTCAAATAACGCCGGCCGCATTTACGTGACAATGTGTTCTGCCATTCGCACGACCCAACCCGAGGTATCATTCGTCGGCCCCAAGCGGAGCGTACCAACTTCACCACGCCGGATGGAGGCTTCCGGTCGCTTGAGTTAAATACCGCTCTTTCAGGCACACAGACGGACTAATTTCAACACGAGTCCCTTTGAGAATAGGGAGTGCTTTTATTCGTGTGTGACTGGGTAACATGTGCTCTGAAACTGAATATATGCGAGGACTTTCTTTGACACATGAAAGACAGGACTTGTATCAGTATAGTCACCGGAACTAGTCCCACTGTGACTGGTGACAGCGGTGGCAGCAGTCACGACGACTTTGGGACGAGTACATTTCACCTCTGACGTCACTGTATGTATAAAAGCTCTTTCATCAAGTGTGTTAGTAACAACGAATACCACTAGCACACAGGATCGAATAAAAGGAATCTTAGTACAGTTCGCGCCAAACTTATTGTCCGGGTTGAAGTTGGCACTAGCTAACTTTAACTCAGCCGTAAAAATCTGAGAAAGAATATTATTAGATTGTAATAAATAAATAGGGAAGGAAGCTCAAGTCGTAGGCTGTCGTTTTAAATAATTTTAATCCAATATTTTTCTTTCTCCGATTTTTACGGCCGGGTTAAAGCTAGCTCGTGCCAACTTCAACCCGGACAATAAGTTTGGCGCGAACTGTAAGTAGTTTATCCTTAAATTAATCCATCTTATAAATAGCCTGTGTATATCCATTTTAAAAGAAATCTATTCCTAATCTAAGACAGCCACAAAAATGGCTTTCAACGTCAACACATCAAACGGTCCTTCGGATATCCGTAATTTTGTTCACATTATTTCTCAGAACGTCTTTTCGTCCAATATTGACCGGGATTTGCGCCATTTGCGTCCTTTTTCGCAATATGTCTGCAGCATCTCAATAAAGAAGCTTCTACAAACCCGCACTAATCCTAATTGAGCCTGTGGGGCTCTCGGCTTCTTTACAGTATTAACACTTCACTGGTGTCGCGGAAAATATCGATAGAATACATAAGGAAAATACTTGATATATCGATGTTGGATATTAAATCTATAGTAATTTACATCGACACCTTCGGTATCCTGCTTGTCGTAAGCGCGACCGCTACACTAGAGGTCCTGGGGTTCGATTCCCAGGTCGAGCAAAGTGTTATTACGTTTTTATATGAAATTCCCAATCACATCTCGGTGTTTGAATTTGTGCCCGGTTGACGGCAATAGGCTCGCTTCCTTACTACATGGGACCTAAAAATACCGGAACTGTGGATGTGCATTGCATAAATACACTTCTGTCTAACCGTTCCGGAAAACAGGCATGATGGTATGTCTGATTCATAATCGAAACTTTATCTGATTCTATAATTTTTAATATTTCCCTAAAATCAACACTCAAGAGTTTTATTGTTTTCAATGTTTTTTTGAGTATTTCGTTCCATCATACACCTCTTCCATAGCTTTCCATCGAGCTGTAACGCGGTCAAGGGCGAACCTCTTAGTGAATTAAAAAATTAGTGGGTAAGTAAGGGTGACGGGAAATACCGTGAGGAATCTCGCATGCCTGAGAAATTTATCCAAAGCGTGTGGAGTCTGTCGACCCGCATTTAACCAACGTAATTGTAAATTTAGTTTTTTCCCCTGCTGGGATAGTCGATGATGGTGGTGACCTACTCATTATTTATCTATTACAAAATACATAACATACCATCACGACTGTATTCCTCGAAGCGTTAGGCAGAGGTGTACTAATGTACACCGTTTACTGCAACAACGCGGCATTCTACATTGTTTAAAGTATTAAAAAAGTCTATTAGCCGTCATCTCGTCATATTCGTCTTTCAACTCCTTTGTGATCATAACCTTTCTCACACAGTCCATCCATCTTTTCTTTGGCCTTCCTCTTCCCTTATATCGTACCACATTCATGCTCAAAACATTTTTGGTAACATGCTCTTCAATTCTTCGCATCACATGTCCATACCACGATATGCCTACTATATGCGTACTACCTCATTCCGAAATCTACTCAAGAGACATAAATTGAAAGAGGGTTGAAAAGAACAAATGCTTGTACTCATTGTAAATTGACTGGATCTGAGTGCTTGGCAATCGATATTTGTTAGTGTTGAAGTTCCGAACACGTCGCTTGTTCTCACTTTGTTTTCGTACTAAGTTATTCAGTTCCTCGTATGTATTAATGCAGAAGTCAAAAGATGATAGATAGATGAAGATCTGATTGGAGTATATTTCTAACGAACCCCGGACTGATCTCATAAGTATAGATAATTAGATACCAACGTAAATTACAGACATTTTAACAAATAACAGATAACAGAAATTGGGCGTATCATCAACCATTTACTTTAAATGGCTACAATAATAATGATTTTCATAATACACAGTGAAATAAACAAAAATGAGTTTCATTGCTCAATTTGATTATAAAACATTTCTAACTATGAAACTACACGCTTGAAGTCAAACACCAATGCAAAGTTTTATAATTCCATACACAGACTAACTGTTCCGTTATACAACCCTCTCATTTCTCAGTCGCTCAATGCGATTTTTAATTTCCCTAGCGCTTAGGAAATGTTTCCATATTTTCTTTTGTTACGATAAAAGTGAATGCAGTGGGGAACACGCCGCTTTTCATTTAGAAATAGTTATAAGAAAATATTTTGTCTATTTTTATCGACATAAACAACACTGTTACGTTCTATGAACATTGTTTTAGTGCGAAATTCGGTTTGTTCTTTGTGCTTGATCGATGTCGACAATCCTTTGTAGAATTCATGCGGTCGACTACAATGTTTGTGCTGTGGACAGTTTTTGTGAACCAGTATTGAAGTCACTGCGTTCACAAAATACAGTTTCAACTTTCAGTCAGAATTCTATCACGTTTTTACTTTTAACTAGTTGTATCCAACTACACTTGCATTTATATATTTTCTGAAACTTGATATAAGATTCAATAAAATTTTCGAGGCAGCAATATTTTTAGCATGGGTATTAGGAATCGGTACATAATATATTGCCAAGCTTACATCATTATTCGATGATATTATACGATTCAGAAAAGAAACCCGTAAATTCTCATTAGCTGGTAGTTTGGGTTTGTGCTCAGGTAGGTACCTAATGGCAATCGGGCCTACATGCTGCCATTTACTGGGCACAAACTCAAACTCAGTAGACTGTTACCTAAATGAAGACCAAGTCCGCATACTGAGACAACCTTAAATACTCCTCTCTGTGGCAATCGGATGTTGTGCTGTTCTATTTTAGCATAACACTCCTTCGTCAGTCGGGTACTTAAATATAACACGATAACTAAATACCAATCCTTTTATAAAATTCTAACAAAAGTATTTTCCCGTCTTTGATTCTACAAAGTTAGAAGAACCGAACAGTCGTAACTTCAACTGACATCGAGACCCTGAATAAATAAAAGATCGGAGAATTTAAATCAGTGTGATCCATACTTAAGACGATATAATTCATAGCCGCAATCCAGGGATGGAATAAATCTGTTGGCTTTAATAGTCGGCACCGAGAATGAAATATGTTAATGTTCCCATCTTCATGCATCCTACACGTTGCATCTCTATCGCTGAGCGGGGCTAGGGTTAATATGAAAGTAGTCGGTATTTCATGAACGCGAAACAGACACGTGAGGCTGGGAAAAAATATTCCTGTAATTACCATTCCTGGCAAACTGTTTGCTGTTTTACTTTCGTTATTAAAACAGAAAAATGTATACAACGTTCTTTAAATAAAACGCCATACTATATTTTTTTCTATTATGTATATGTGTTCAGAAACATAGACTGAGACTAATCTCAAAGTCACTACCGCCTAGGACCCTTATATAGGCAATACTAACTCGCGACATAGAGCGTAGCATCCAAATGCTAACTGGCTATTGGCATTTAACACCCTAATCATTTTTCATAATCATTTTCCATTCCCCAAACATTGTTATAAAAGGACGATAACATGATTCGTTTATGGATTTTCTATAACCATGATTTTTCATTGTTTTTGGATAAATAAATTACATCGTTACACTCTTGTGTAGCGTAACGGGCGTAGCGTGTAACGGGACTTAATAATAAAAGCAGTGGACTGTATAAATTAGGTGTAATATTTGCTATAGGTAACAATCTACATGAAGATATGCACCAAAGAAATGCCCGTAGTCTAACGCGGCGATCAGCTGAGTAGTGAGCGGAGGCGCGGCGCACGCGCAGCCAGGTTCGGTCCCCCGCACCCTGCGCATGCCCCGATGTCGTCGGTCGTATGATGCGCCGACATATTCCCCGGGTTGAAGGGATGTCTTCAAAGGTCGACAGGAAGAGGGCAGATGCAGTTGAAAGCACGACGAATGGTGCCCCGCTTCGTCTTCAGTTCAGCCACTCTCGTCACTCCGTCTACGCCAGGATAGGTCTTCATGACCCGGCCCAGGGACCAGAGTAGAGGCGGCGTTGTTTTGTCCTTAATCAAGACTAAGGACCCTGGCTTAACTTCGCCTCTGGAATCAAACCACTTCGACTTTGCCTGTAGCAGAGAGGTATAGTCATTATGAAATCTGCTCCAAAAGTGCTGCCTGATGTACTGGATTCTTCTCCAGCGATCCAGTCGTGTGATGTTGGCATCAGTCACCTGAGAGTATGGTACAGATAAGAGTGGTCGTCCAATTAGGAAGTGTGAAGGAGTAAGTGCTGAAAAATCGTTAGGGTCTGAAGAGAGAGGAGTAAGAGGGCGCGAATTCAAGACCGCCTCTATGTGAGTGAGACAGGTTGCCATCTCCTCAAAAGTAAAATGGGTAAGATTAAGCAATCTTTTTAAATGATGCTTGCACGACTTAACAGCAGCTTCAGCCAGTGAATTGAAATGAGGGCTGTATGCAGGCGTGAAAATAAATTCGATACCCTCCTGCGCTATTTCAGATGCAACACTTGATGACTGCAAGAATCTATGCATTTCATTTGATGCGCCTACGAAGTTCGTCCCGTTATCGGACGTGATGCTTCGAGGCTTGCCTCGACGCGCCACGAAACGATTTAGAGCGGCCAAATAAGCCTCAGTGGTGAGGTCTGTGACGAGCTCCAAATGTACGGCTTTTACTGCCGAGCAAACAAAGATGCACATATAAGATTTTTTAAGTTTGCAGCCGCGACCTTTGCGATCGGCTGTCAACACTGGCCCAGCGTAGTCGACATAACAGTTTAGGAATGGAAACTCAAGATGAGTTCTTGACTGAGGTAGTTGACCCATGACAGGCTGTACGTTTTGAGCCTTGTGTCTGAAACATTTAAGACACTTACTCACGACAAATCTAGACAAGTTCCTACCACCTAATGGCCAATAAGTCTGTCTCATATGTGACAGGAGCAATTGTGGACCAGCATGTAGAAGCTTTAAATGTTGCATTTGAAATAAATGTTTAGTGAATATGTGTTTACTACATAGAACAACGGGATGTTTTACATTAAAATCGTAGGGGGAATTATCAAGCCTCCCGCCCACGCGAATGAGGTTATGATTGTCAATGAACGGAGTCAAAGGAAGCAATCTACTTTTGCGTGGCAATTTTTGTCCAGATTTTAAAAGATTATATTCTTCAGGAAACATTTCAACCTGTGAATATTGTATAATTACATTTAATGAATTTTGTAGTTCTGTTGGTGAAAGATTGCCACACAATTTATCTTTGTTTTTTAAGTTAAATATAAATCTTTGTACATATGTAAATATTTTGTGTATTTTTGTTAAACTAGAATACTTTTGGAATAAGTTATGTATGATTGAGGAATGACTGATTACATTTGAATGATTACTATTGCTACTATCACCACTAATTAAATGAGTCACTACTTCCGGCAAATCATGTTTCTCTGCATTTGGCATTTTAGGCCACTCGTTTTCGTCATGATGTAATAAAAAAGAGGGTCCGGACCACCACAGAGGTGTGTTCCCGATAACATCGGCTTTAAGACCACGGGAAACAAGATCCGCCGGGTTGTCCTTCGACGGTACGTAGCTCCAGGTATGACCACATGTGCTTTCCTGTATCTCGTTGACTCTGTTTCTAACAAAAGGTTTTAATTGGTTAGAAGGAGTAGCGAGCCAACCCAAGACTATGGTAGAGTCACACCAGAATCTACATCTATGGATGGGAATGGTAAGCGATTCCTGAACCTTAGTACACAGCCTTGCACCCAACAAGGCCCCACAAAGTTCAAGCCTTGGTATTGTCGTCGGTTTGATGGGCGCTACACGATTTCTAGAAACTAGAAGCTGTACGCCTATAGATCCAACACCACTACACGAACGAATATATACACAAGCGCCATACGCCCTCTCAGACGCATCGGTAAAGACGTGTACTTCGTGCATAATAGAGTCTTCACACAAAACCCAACGAGGAATTTTTAAGTTGTTTAAACATGTTATGGTACGTTCAAATGTAGACCAAAGGTTTTTTATTTCGAGCGATACTTCGTCGTCCCAGTCACATTTGTCTAGCCAGACGCTGCATGACGATTTTTGCTTCGACAACGCACGGACCTACGAGCCCTAGTGGGTCAAAGATCTGACTGATGACAGAGAGGACATGACGTTTAGTGACTTTAGTTGAAGACGTGATATTAATAGTGTAAGTAAGCGAGTCAGAGTCACAAACCCAGTTAAGACCTAGAGTTTTAGATTGAGAGGAGTTAAGACCTTGCTCAGAAAACTGCAACATGTTGTTGGACTCGTTACTATCTGTAATTTTACTAAGAATTTCCGAATTATTAGATCGCCATTTGCGTAATGTAAATTTAGCCGAACTCAGAACCGATTGTACCCCTTTTGAAATTTCAATAGTCTCAGCTATGGTGTTCCCCCCACTTAGGTAGTCATCAACGTAGAAATCACGTCGTATGGCTGATTGAATGCGATCATCCTCTATGTCATCAGCCAGACTTACTAGGCATTTGGTAGCCAAATAGGGAGCGGAAGCGGTGCCATAGGTGACCGTGTTTAGTGTGTAGGTCTTAAGAGGTTCTGAGGGCTCAAACCGAAAAATAATTTTTTGAAGAGGTCGTTGATCTGGACTAATTTCTATTGCTCTGTACATTTTTTCTACGTCACTCGAGACCACATATCTATGCTGACGAAAACGTGTTAAAATGCTAAACAGATCGTCTTGCACTACGGGACCGACCATCTGAATGTCATTAAAAGACACTCCCGAACTGGTAGAAGCTGATGCGTCGAATACTACGCGTAGCTGAGTAGTGGTGCTTGAACTACGAATAACTCCATGATGTGGAATGTAATGTTTTAAATGATGGGAGTTATCAGGTGAGCGAGTATAGTCAGAAAAAGAGTCCATTGTCATATGACCTAGGCGTTCATATTCCCTCATGAATTCGCAATATTTGTGTTTGAAAGAAGGATCGTTCTTAAATCGTCGCTCTAGGGATAAAAAACGTTTTTTAGAGGTTTCATAAGAATTACCTAAAGCACTAGGATCCTCTTTTAAAGGCATTTTGACAACAAACCTACCATCATGGTTGCGAAAGGTGGTTTGAAGAAAATGTTGTTCGCACATTCTTTCCTCAAGAGAAAGTGAATGTTGTGACGAGACATTGTCAAGCTCCCAAAATTTAGTAAGGTCGGGAGTAACATTGGAATGATGGCACAAATGTGTATAGGAAACACTCGATTGATGCGAAATACTACCTGACACTAGCCAGCCTAATTTAGTTTCGCGTAATCTAGGAAGGTTTTTCCCTAAAACAATTGTATTACTGCCTAAGACATTCCAGAACACTTCAGCCCCTACCAGGATATCTATGACCGACGGAACGTTAAAGTTCGGGTCTGCTAGTTTAAGACCTGAAGGAATAGGGACGTGATTGATGTGCACGAATGAAGACGGAAGAACCTTTGTGATTTCAGGCAAAATATGACACTCGATATCAACAGTATAGGCACAGCATAAAGACTCTATTGTGAGGTGACAAGACTGTGTACTGGTGGATATGTGATTATTTATACCCGTTACCTTAATGCTCGTACCGCGTCGTGACAAACCCAGTTTCTCCGTTAAGCTCTGCGTAATAAAGTTCGCCGTACTACCGTTGTCCAGCAACAGGCGCGCAGTGTACTTCTTACCCGTCGCGCTGGTCACGTTCACCAAGGCTGTGGACAGTAAAACATGCGCAGAAGTAGCAAGCTGCAAGGAATTGGCTGGAATAGCAACATTAGACGTAGAAGGCGAAGCAGAAAGCATCGCAGAAGTAACAGAAGGCAATGGATTGGACATTGGGTTTGGTTCATAAACTTCTAAATGCAAAAGCGTATTGTGCTTTGTCTTACAATATTTACAATGTGATAGTTTGCATTGCTTAGCAGAATGTCCAAAGCGTAAGCAGTTAAGACAAACATTGTAATCATTTGCTAATTGTATGCGTTTTTCTATGGATAAGTTTCTGAATGATTCACATTTGTATAAGTTATGAGATTGGGAGCAAAATGGGCATTTAATTATTTTATTAAAATTATTATTAGATTTTTTATTAACTTGAGTGATTTTATGATTTTTATTTGAATGATTATTATTTAAGGCAACAATAGAAGTATTAGAATTGTGATTAGTTTCGACAGATTCTAACCAATCTGCTTTCTTACTTAAAAACGAACAAAATTGTGATATAGTAGGATCATCTTTAAGAATATTGTTCCTATGCTCTTCCCAGTCACGACTAGTTGTTAAATCTAATTTTTTAGCCATGACATAAATTAATAATGTGTCCCAATGTTGGGTGGGCTGATTTAATGTTGTGAGTGCCCTTAAATTTCTATTAATTGAATCTACAAGGTTCCTGATTGAGACACTTGACTCCTGACTTACTGGCTCGGCATCAAATAAAGCTTGTACATGATTATGAACAAGAAGGCGATTGTTATTGTAACGTTCGCAAAGCAAGTCCCACGCAATTTTATAATGATCACCTTTAAAATCAATATTTTTAATTATTAAGGCTGCTGTTCCCTGTAGTGAAGCTCGCAGATAGTGGAACTTGTTTATATTATTAATACTAGCATTATCGTGAATCAGTGACGTAAAAGTATCTCTAAACTCGAGCCAGCATTGACAGTTCCCATCGAAATGCGGTAAATCAATTTTGGGCAAACGTACAAAACTATTGCAATTGGAATTGAGTGCACCTGAGTTAGCATCTTTGAAGCCCGCCTCAGACCCAGCACCGTTGGACGAAGCACCGAGCAGGCTACGCGTGAGGGCCACCAGGTTGAAGAACTGACGGTCGAAGTCCTCACGCTCAGCGAATGCAGACCCGGCATCATCGGCAAGCACTTCGATGTGTGTCTGTAAATCATCAAATTCTCTGTAAAGGGTTTCGAATTTATTAAAACGCTCCTCTAAGTCTAAACGTTGTAACTCAGATACCTCTGAATTGCTTTTAATTAAAGCTAAATAATTATTATAAATTGTAATTTTAGATTTTATTGAACTACGCTTTTTCAACAAAGTTTTAAGACTATCTGTCATTTTGTTCTACAAAGAAACGAAACAAGTTTATCACTAATGATCTTAGTATAAAAAAAACTGCACAACAGCTGTGCGTTAACAAAAGGGATCGATGCAAGCAGGTAAAAAAACGTGTCAAGGTCAATGACTCGACAGCTGTTTAACGAAGCTAACTAGTAGGCATGTGGTGTTTTTTGCAACAAAATATGTATTATAAACAAGCAGTGCGTTTGGCAATAATACGATTGCACTATTAAGAAGCACTGAAGTTACTTATTTGTAAAAGAAAAGGAAATGGGAAGATTATAACGATTTTTCGGCGTGAAAAGAAAGCGAGAAAAATAGCTAATTGGAACGAACTCACTCAAATACTGTATTTATACTCCCAAAGAATGACATCAGCTTCCTTGATGATGATGCAGGCA
Organism: Acronicta psi; assembly: GCA_946251955.1. Lineage (NCBI taxonomy): Eukaryota > Metazoa > Arthropoda > Insecta > Lepidoptera > Noctuidae > Acronicta > Acronicta psi. The sequence goes on along the minus strand of OX276469.1, from coordinate 12,253,961 downwards.
GCTACGGAGACGACTTCTTTGTTCAAATCGGCGTAACGTGGTTGCGGTCAAAGTCCACACGACGAACGTTGCCGGTGACGATGTAAATCCGTTACAGCAAATAAACTGGCTTATATTAGCGCAATCGAAGGACCAATGTGTAGGCCCTAACGGGACTTAATAATAAAAGCAGTGGACTGTATAAATTAGGTGTAATATTTGCTATAGGTAACAATCTACATGAAGATATGCACCAAAGAAATGCCCGTAGTCTAACGCGGCGATCAGCTGAGTAGTGAGCGGAGGCGCGGCGCACGCGCAGCCAGGTTCGGTCCCCCGCACCCTGCGCATGCCCCGATGTCGTCGGTCGTATGATGCGCCGACACTCTTATGTTGGTTATGAAAAGCATTCAGCCGTCCTTTACTACAAAACTATCTAAAGTCGGCCATCTAGACCCTTAATAATAAAATAGTATCGTCGTATATTATTATTCTACGTTACAAACAAACGCAGGAGCTACACACAAGTATTATAGTTGTCACATCACTCACATCCCTTTGCGGGGCCGTTTTCCCTTTTCATAGTATTTCGCTTTATGTTAGATAAGAAAATGCCGCGGGCTGAATGCGGAGGTACCCCCAATGGAATCTCTTTACTACTTATATAAATACCTACGTTACATAATTTAATTTAATATCTACAAACACAAGATATTAAAGAGGATAATTTGCAAAGAACATTGTTTATTTAGAAAAAGACTTTTCAAATGTTCAAACACAACATAAAAAGCTTATAATTCTGGTAATAAGAAAATACTTCGATGCACAAGAAGAAACTAAAATAATATTGATTATGGATGAATAAAATTGTAATATGATTATGGATAGAGTTGTATTCGAACTCTACTGTCATCGTTAAGTTTCCCATTCAGGCTAATTTCAGATTACAATACGGATTTTCATACCGGTTCACCGATAGGCGTCAGGGATTATATATGTATAGGAAGGTGTAGTCCGTGCGAAGCCGGGGCGGTCGCATTTATGTTATAAATAAATCCCGGTAGAATCAACGAAAATTTTGCAGTATTGAACTGATTCAACACTGGTAAATGTTCGTTCCTTGTACGAGATTTATTTGAAAGGTGATAGGTATGATTTACTCTCTCTCTGCATAAGTAATTAGCCGTCTGAGGGCCCGGCCCCTTTATCTTTTAGATACAATTGCGGAATTTCTAATTAGAACAAATTGTACGTTTCAGGTGCTGTGGCTGCCTGCCCGTGTAAAGTTAAAATTTGTTTCGGTTTGACTCCAAACATTATTCATTATATTACACAACAGAATAACTGTCGAACTGCGAGTGTTTTTGTCAATAATTTTCGAAGAATAAATAAATGTTTAATTGTTTTGAAATAGGTACAGGGTTCAGCCGGATGCAATTGGTTCTACGTTTTAATTGATTCATATGATTAAATGTTTTTTTTAATATTTCTATTACGCTACCCAAGTTATATTAACAAAAGAAAAACATTGTTAAAGTAGAAAGAAAATGTTAAAATAATTATGATTACGTTTTAATGACGCATTATCTAACTGTCTGAGCGATCAGACTACGAACAATAAGGCTTCGAACAAATATTTGTATAACCTACAGGTACTCGCTCCGGGTCTGGATGTTTGTATACGTAAGAATTTGTATTTATAACGCACGCACCTACAATACAGGAGAAAATCCTAGGATAATAAAAATACATGCTACAACCGTACTGGGGTGCTAGACCAGTTGCAATTTGACATCGAATCGACAAACGAATAGAAACAAAATGTATGGAAATGACATTAGTGATAGCCCGATTTGTCGAAAGCTTTTGTCAGTTTTATACATTTTGTTTCTATTCGTTTGTCAATTCGAATGTCAAATTGCATCTTGTAGACAACTAGGCACGTGTACTAGCGTATGGAAATGACATAAGTGACAGCCCGATTTGTCGAAAGCTTGTGTCATTTCAATACATTTTGTTTGTCGATTCGAATGTCAAAATGCAACTTGTCTAGCCCCCCTATTTGTTTAGCAACCTGTGAAGAATCTCTCATTGCACATGACATGCAACACTGCAATCAGGCTTCATGTTTGTGAACAAGCTTTGGAAAAATTTGTTTTGACTTCGAATTGCATTGAATTGGCCACGAATCCAAAATAAGAGTTAAGTAGGTACTCTTTATATTCTCCATCTACACAGATAATATCTACCTAATAAAATAAGCAATTATATCAATAATGTTGTCTTTAAATGTGACCATCTTCATCAATTCACTGAGACATTGTTATGCTCTCACCTTAGTAAGTTAAGTACCATCAAATCATGTTCAACTTATCTACGAAAGCGAGTAGAAAGACGCCCCAAAATATTTCCATTAAACGTTTAGGTAATTACCTATTCCCTCTATCCTTAATGAGTGATTGAGCCTTTAAGATTTGCGTGCAGACAACAACAAAGGGCATCATTACGTTAATTGTTCCCTAACACGCGTAATAGATTGTTTTTACATCGGCTTTCGAGGCTATTAAATGCTCTGAGAGGTTTACGTTGCCAGGCAGAAGGTGCAGGTGCTAGTTAATAAACTGCCGGTGTCCCTTAGTATAATGCTACCTTTAAAATATGAACTTAAATGAATATTTAATGACTGCCGCGTTGGTCTAGTGGTCTCAGGCGCGACTGCTATACCTGGGTTAGATCCCTGGGTGGAGCAGTGTTGTTGGCTTTTTTGTGAAATTTCCAGTAGCAGCTCGGAGTCTGGATTTGTGCCCAGTTGATGGCAATAGGCAATTTAATGTCTAGTTTTGTCTAAATGACCGTCAAGTATAAGATCATAAAATAAGTCAGACAACTTAAGTAATTTTTTTTGCACATGCTTTTCAATTTCCGGTTCTAATGTTTGTCTAAAATGTCTGGAGGTGGTACCAAGCCAGAAGAGTCAAATTTTAGTCTCGTCCGCAGTCGAATTTTAGTTAGAAAAATTATAACTTAAATAAGTCCTATCTATTGGTAAACTTTCCTAACCAAAGTTGTTAATCTGCGGTCGTTGCACCAGCAATCTGCAACGTGGTTCGAAATAGTACCATAAAAAAACTTCCACTGAATAATAATGTGTATACTGCCAAGACTACCATGCTGTCTGGTGTTCTATAGTAAACCCTATCTACCTCAAGAGCAACATAATACTTACTCTCAATAAAAACCTGTATTAATGCTAATTAACATTAATTCTAAGCCGACGAAATAATCACAAAGGGCAGGATATTGCTTTTGTACGTACAGTAGAACGCATGGAATTAATTTCCTTTGAATTATGAAGTATTTCCTGTTATTTTTACAGTTGTTTCGGGAAAAAACTTGGGCTTCATCTGTTGCCAACCTCTATGATGTTAAATGTTCTAATAATTATAATATTTAAGTAAGTACTTAGGAGCTTTTCAAATGCGGAACTAATTGTGTTTAAAATATTCTAAATGAAATGAAATGAAACGTAAACTACGTTACTTTTTACCTGTACCTGTAATTTACAGGTAAAAAGTAACTTAGTAAATATTCATAATATTTAGTACTCGTACTTACGAGTTTTACAAATGCGTTGCTAATTTTATTAAAAATATTCCGTGAAACGTAAAGTATTAATTTACAAGTAAAAAGTAACGTAATAAATATGTATTTTAAATAACATTATAGTGTCAAAAAACACGCTTAAGCTTAGGCCATTCCAACCGCTTGATTTAATTGGTAAAATACGACCCAATCAATCAAGTTAATGCCATCTCTATCATCGCAGTGATATTAATGATAATATTTCTCAGCAAAGTACCACATCAATAAAAGTTCAGGAAGGGCACGGGACGGGACAAGATAACATAGATATATACTTATCTGAGTTTTCAGTTAGTTTGTAGATATTAGTTTATAGTTCACAAGTATCATCAAAGTAATAGCTTCTAAACTTTAGATATCATATTGTATTGGACACAATTTGAATGGTATAAATGGTAGGCCTCTATAAATACCTAATTGTCACTGTCTTCTCAACTGACCTGTAATTTCTTTGGCTACATAATTATTATTTTCAATAATGCTGTCACAATTCCTGTTAGCGGTATAAAAGTATCGTATTTGGCAATACGACGATACCCGCCGAGATGGACTCAGCAGCAAAGTTCTGTCACCTTGAATATTTTTTTAAATACTTTAGTATCGTTGCTAGACCCCCCTACGGGACTTTTTGGAAAAATAAAATGTTCAGCCAGGCCCTTATCAGATGCGAAAATGGCTTTTTTTATTTATATTTTGTTTAGTACTTAGGTAAGTATTAGACAACATACTAGGTCGAAACATCGAGGGGCTCATGGCTAAGTTATAGCAACGCTGATCAAGCGATCTGCAAGGTTACGCTTGCCGAGATCAGTCTGTAGATGGGTGACCATTCTTAACACATCGAGACCCCTCCGTGCCTCGGAGAGCACGTAAAGCCGTCGGTCCCGGTTGTCATACGAACACCAATGGCAATCTTTAGTGGTAGTCAGAAGCCCAAAAAGCCTGACTGACTGTCAGGTCTATCCTTCGAATATCGGTATTGCCCAGAAATTAGGTTGCGGAGGTCTAAGGGCGGTCGCTTCGTTTAAATACTGATATTCAGCCGCATCTGGTTGGACTGGAAGCCGACCCCAACATGGTTGGGAAAAAGACTAGGAGGATGATGACTAGGTCGAAACATCGCCCTTTAAACTGCATTATGTTTTAGACTAAAAGCAAGTCTGAATGCCAACAAATTAATTACATTTACATTACAATTAACAACAAAACAATATTTTGACTCCTTTCAGTAATGTAACATCCCACGAATATAAACGACTTGAAATTATAATCTCCAAGAACTCCGATACAATGAAACGTTTTTTACTTTCCAGAAAGAATTCTGGAAAATCCTTAAAGGAAAGATTTTCCTTTCCTTTTAAGATTTGAAGACATAAAAGAGAAATCGATTAGACCAATTCCTGAAAATTAAAGTCCGCACAATGTCAGAAAAATCTGTGAAGAACGATACGGGAAAACTCAGTCAGTCTAGTGCGAAGTAAATAAGCACTGACCTCCAGTGCACGTCGGTATTTTTGTGACAATGTGCGACAGGGCTAAAAGGCTCAATATACATATTTAAAAATAAAACTTACAAATATTACAGATCATGTGGAATTACATAATTCCACATGATCTGGGCATTGATTTATTTTGCACCAATGCGCGAACAGTGAGACGACTTTTAGCACAACATTTGTTTTTCTCATAAGCCACGATGTAATTGGCGATAGTAATTATTATTGTAAATTATACACTGGTGATACCAATATAAACTGTAAACACACACTATCGTGAATATGAACGTTTAGGTACTCTTTTTTTCGTGTTAGACAAATTTAATTGTTATCTAGCTGTGGAGGCTTGTTATTAGCAACTAGTGTATCTAACTTTTTTTTAATTACAATGTTATATTAGTCTGTAAGCCTTCTTAAAAGTAAATAAATAAATAAATAAATAAATAAAATAAATAAATATCACGTCCATACCCGGGCGCACCACCTAAATAGCCTCATAAGACCGACAAACTTGGGTAGGTCAAGGATAAGGTTAAGACCTCCTTGGACGTTTCAAGCTCGTTCAAACTTTTTACCACAGAATATCTTTTTAATTTTTCACCGCACTTCATATTACGAACACATACTGTTCAGATTTAAAAAGGAAAGGAAGTCAGTATGAAGAATTGACCTTTCTTCAGAGAATGTGCACTCTTTCAGAAAATTTTAGTTCTTATAATAATGAGTACGAAATAGTAACTTATTTTTTTCAAACAGTATATAACACAATGGAATGACCATTGTTCTCAAGCGTGGTTTTTACTAACTACTGCACTTCGCACTAAAACCATTGACTAATATAATATCAATGACTTAAACAGTATTCTATTTTATAAGTACCTCTACGATTCGATCAAGTTATATTGACCGTGGTCACGAGTAGACTGACGTGTGCACGCGCGTGTCATTGCGGAACAGCGGGCGTTTTTTGCATCTACCCGCAGTTGGTAAATACGATCATAATATAGAACACTAATGACATCTATCGTCTCCTTTTTAAACTGACTTCAAAAAAGGAATAGGCGGTTCTCAATTCATGTTTATTTACTATTTATGTAGATACGGTCGCACTTATTATGAACATATTTTGACCGTTATTTTTTAGACAGAATTAACAAATGTTACGCTTTGTGTAAGTAAAGAATTAATTGCTGATAAATTAATGTTCCAAGATATTTATTTTATTTTTATAATCGCTTGCGTGCAATCTCATAAACAATTGTTTAATCTCTCCGCACGAAGCCACAGGCAATAGCTAGTGCATAAATAAACATACTGAACAGCAGTTGGACACGTATCAATGTTGGCGTTCAGTTTTCATATTCATATTTTCATAACAGAAAATATTTGCATTGGAATCATTGACGATGGGACGTCGCCTATACTGAATTCGATCATTCAATAAGTACCTATATAGGCTAGAATTCGTGTCTTTATTTTTGCGCTACAATATATTTTTATTTTAGTTAATCAATATCTTTGAATAACTACTAATAGAGAAAACCGAGTCGTAGGTCAAACGGTGGTTTAACGTACGGTAAAAGTAGTAATCCTTTGACCCTTGCCGTCCAAGATGGCGCCACTGCGGCATTAAAAGCCGTAAAATATAAAAACAAATAATATCAGTATTACGCAAAACCATTCCCCTTTTAAAAACTGTCCTACTTTCATCGCCTAAAAGCTCGACAATAAACAAAAGACTGTTATATTAAAACAAACAAAAATGCGTGTAAAAGCCCTCGTTCCTTTTTTAAACATTACGTTATTACTTTTTTAATGTTATTTATGACTGCTATAAAAACAGGTTCGATATCGAATATTTTGATTGGGGCTTTGTTATAATTACCCGACTGCCGAAGGAGGAGGGTTATGTGTTTGACGCGTATGTATGTATGTATGTATGTCCGTTCCTATGTCCGGTCGTAACTACTTAACGGCTCAACCGATTTAGATAAATGACACCTCATTAAATTCGTCTTGATGGCACGAGTGTCACTGGGTATATGAAATTCAAAAAAAAAAACAAAAAGGCGGATTTTATACGCTTTAACGTGCGAACTGATTTTGAAAATTATCTTTAGTTGTATCAATTTTTAATTTTAAATTATCATTTAGGATCTATCTATTGATTCTATGATGATTCATAAACTAAAAAGTAGGAAATAAAATCAATTATTAAATGAAACAAAAAACCCGACTGCGTAAAAAGTACTAACTAAAAACCAAAAAACAAGCTCTGTGATATTGGAAAATGTATTGCAGGCGGGACAAGCTGTTCGTTCATAAACAAAATTGTTTCTTTGCTTGTCTCGCCTGCAATACATTTTCCAATATCACAGAGCGCGCTTTTTACGCAGTCGGGTTTTTTGTTTCATTTAATAATTGATTTTTTAACGATGAAACTTATGATAGAAACTTGTTGACAAGTAAAATCTAAATTCGGTTGTTGATACAAAATGTTATTGTATTCATATTTCTTGATATTGAAATTCAAAAGGGCGAGTTTGAAAGTGATATTATCGTTACGTAGAATTGTTTGATAAAACATTCATTGAATTTATGATTTTCCAATTTTCTCCTAAGCTTCTTAGTTCGTATCTAAGTAAAATGAATTTTGGGGCTCGAATGTAAAATCGCGCATATCTAGGCAAGCGTAGTTTGATCATGATCCAGTTAACAACAAGTTCACTAAATTGCAAAAAAGTAATTTTGTTAGATATGAGGATAGTCACTAGTTTCATTTTTAAATAAAAACTTGATACTACAGGCAACGAGTTCTAAGCCTATGCATGCTATATGCTTTACGTGATAAAGAATTTTATTGAACTCCAAAATATTACAGACGAAGACAAATCGAGCACTTTACGGGTGTCAACTTCTTAGACTATAATTTTTGAGGTGCCACGAAAATTTAATGAACGGGATCGGAATTCTATTATACGCATAATGAAGTTAAATTATACATTCCAATGTAACGGAGAATGGTGTTGGAGCCATTCAGGACACATAATTGCTTCCACCATTACTCTTTATCTTCGCGAGATCAGAATATCATTTATCACGGAGCCAATGTGCTCGATGCCGTCGATTCGAAACTTATTGTAACAACGTTTTATCGTTTGCAGATTTTAAGTATTGGAAACGCAGTTTAACGAGAATTTTTACTGGTTACTGGTTATTTTTAGTTTTAAATAACATACCACCACGTCTGAATTCCCCGAAGGGAATGTACACCAACAATTTGCCAGCAAGTTTAGGTCCCATGTAATCAGTAGCAGCATTGAGTTTGAATTTGTGCCCGATTAATGACAATCGCCCTTATTACATGGGACCTAAGCATCGGTATGCTTTTGGTAAACTTTGACCCCGTTATTACAAAAAGATGTTTTAAGAAAAACCCCGTTTTAAAATTGCCCAACCCTTTTTGTCATATTATTACGTTAGAAAGTGATGGATATAGTTTTAGTCTAGGTTTAACTTAGACCATCTTTTGTAATAAGAACGTGGATGTTTAAGGGTCGAGCAGTGCTTTTAGTATCTCTAAGAAATTCTCAGTAGCAGCTCGGAGTTTAGATTTATACCCGGTTTATGGTTTAGACTGGCCCTCTATTACATGAGACCGAAACATACCTGTAAACTGTGGCTGTACAGAATTTTCCCTGTGCCTAACAAAACTATAGGCTTAATAGAGACAGATACAATCCGTTGAATTTCAAACTAAGAACGTCTGTTTTTGAAGTCAGTTAATGAGAAAAGCCTCAGCGCAGAAATAAAACACCTATATTACAAAGAATACTTACCTAGAACTTTGTAGAAATAATGTCGGAAAGAAGTTATATCTGTTCAGAAAACAATTTGTATTGCTGTTTCACGTTTTCAATACGGCTTGGTGGGTTTCCAGCCATTAAAGTTTAGAGGGGTCGTAACTTCAACCGAAACCTGTTGAACTATCGACCTATTTAAAACAAAGGAGCGTCGAAGATTCTTATCTGATTATCTTTACTGAATTCCGTTTCGTGGTAGATAATACCCGTATAAACTGACATGCCGTTGATACAAGCTTATGTTACCTACTACCATCACGCCTGAATTCTTCGAAATATTAGGCAAATATGTACGACCTTATTTCGACGACATGTATATTTCAATGTCTGAAAATTTCATATAAACACCCAATGACACTTTGCTTGACCCGGGAATTCAACTCAAAACCTCAAGCATAGCAGTGCCTGTGCTATGGCCTATGGTGCTATGGAGACTTATGGTTAACCGCTCCCTACCCGACAACAACACCAGTGGTCTTAAGATGACAATCGTTCATTGCCATCTTAAGACCTCAAAATGGTAAGCATGATTTCACTGGCACACCTTTCACAATAAAAACAAAATTATTTGGCATAGTGGTAGTTAGTACTAACTTAGACGAAAAAAGCAGTATGACGTAAGTTTTACAACTTCAAAAATCATTGAAGAAATGTAACTTTCTGTCTCGTCTTGTGATCCGCAAAAGTTAAATCGATTTTTTCTTTAGAAATGTGCAATCAGTAACCCATTCAACATGACGGGATACATAAAAAGAAAGGAGTGTAATGAACTTATCGTCACCAACATTACAACGAACTTCGTACAAATATTATATTATACTGACTTCGCTGGTGTACAAGCTTATTGATTTTTTTCTTCGTCTCAGCGCCAGCGGGTGCGAAACTGATATCAATCTGAGCACAAAATTTGTACTTAAACATATTTTTGTTGTAAGAGAGTGTTTTAACTAGGTGATGCTGTTTTTATATTAGCAGTTTTAATTCGCATATACTATGGTAATGCTACTGATGAAATACATTCCGTTCAAACCATTTATCCCAGTTTTTCTTCTATAGTAAAACATACTTTTAGTACTGTTTAGAGCCTTTGTCAGGAGACTCCGTTTTGTAGTACACAAATAATTTGTACTTAACTTAATTTTTACACACAAGAGAGATTAGGTTTATAGAAGAAGATTAGCTACTCGAGATTAGATAAACATTTTATTGTATTTGTATCAGATTTCCAAAATCTGTTGAGCGATAGCCTGAAATGCACGCCATATTCCAGGCTTTTCGGGGTTCCAACTACACCAATGTTATAAATGTTCGTATAGGTACAGACCTTGCTCTCCGAATTTTGATATTCTGCGAATGACCCATCAATAGATTTACCGCGACACTTAACTTTACCTACAAATCGACTGATCAGCGCAGTTATCTATATCTATACTAATATTATAAAGCTGAAGTTTGTTTGGTCCGATTTGAAAAATTATTTTAGTGTTAGACAGCCGGTTATCGAGAAAGGCTATAGGGCCTTCCTCGATAAACGGGCTATACGACCAATAAATAGGAGCGGAGTAATAATTAAAAATGTTACAAAAACGGGGGGGGGGGGGGGATTAAACTTCTACGGGGACAAAGTCGCGGGCAAAGGCTAGTTATTCATACAAATGATCCAATTTCATCGCATTAAGTATTTACGTAGCATTTTTTCCGCGCAAACATAGTTGAGTCTCCGTGCACACTGCACACGGCTCCCGCAGAGGGCTTTTCGTTCGAGGAAAGACCTTGAATTCAATTGGCAAAGAACCGTAGTGTGTGCTCAGTGGCTGCGAGCAAGCGTATCGTGTTCGTGTACACATGTTTAAAGGAGGTAAAATATTTACTTACTTTACTTCGTACTTGGTTTCAGTGCCTCGACCATGAGTTTTTGTCACTATACTCGCTAACGACTCCGTAAAAAAAATTATATGGAAAACCCTCGCAGCGCCTTTAGCGGTTACGTAAGTAACTAAAATCTGCTATGAGATTACAGCGTTTCGATGCGTATAACATCTATCGAGAGCCATTCGATAGAACTCATGGTTGAGCTACAGGTACGGTGCCCCTCAAGGTTTATCGACGTAGGGTGCATCCCGCGAAACTTCCTAAAATTCTAGATTTCAATTTAATTACATAAGATTTCTTTTTTACCCAGGCAAAATACATAATATGACTAAATTACTAAGGTGGGTTTAGTTTAGGTACATATTTTGTTAATTTAGATTTATATTATTTTGTATTTTACCTTAAATAAGTACCTACTGAATATATGTATAATATATAATATATATGCTAAGGATACACTTACAGTATAGATAAGGATCTATATTTTTTATTAATACAAAATGTTGTCTTGATAACAGTCCTCAATTAGTATAAAGTATTAAACAGTTTTAACTGTTTTTTCTTACACATTTAAGCAAAGAGATTGGTGATCATTTATTATAATTATTGGAAAATAATAGGCACAACTCACATACTCAATACCCATAGAAGCTTGGTAAGTAACCTTAGGTACATTCGTTCTAACCGTAAAAAAAATCTGATAACCCTGGGTCGCCTAAAAGTAAAAATAGTAAAAACGGAAATTGCTAGTTATATTACACGAAAGGAAAGGCTACCATCCCATTTCCCTTGACGTAAATATTTTAACCTTAATCTTTTAATCAAAATCAGTTCATCCGTTCGGGAGCTACGATGCCACAGACAGACACACACACACACACACACAAACAACGTTAAAAAGAGACAACATGAGCCCACATGGAGCAATTGAAAATGGAACTAAACCGAAAATAGAAAACAATTTAACGATAACCCAATTTTGCTCCAGCGATAACATCAGAAAAATCAGCAGTATCCAACAGTATGGCACCCACTCCAAATTACATCGACTCGGCTAATATTGACCTGTTTCAATTTGCATGTAAATCAGTTAGACCGCTTTCAGGCCGAGTTAGGACAATTACAGCTCTCAAAAAACTGTTTTACAGTTAAATCTGTCGCTTCGTGTATGAAAACATCGAGCTTAGAACAGAGTTTTATGTACCGTGATACACAAACAAAATTGGATTTTTTATACGCCATATCACGTTTAATCGCGTGAAAACTGTTTCGATAAAGTCACGTAATGGACTTTTTGGTTTAATCTAAAGCTAAAGTGAATGGAAGTCACAGTATAAGTATTTGAATTTAAAATTTAGAAAAGATGTCATGTCACTGACATCGCGTCAAAACAATTGAATAGTCAAAACTAAATGAAGTTTAACTAATAATTATAGTCTGCGCGGAACTAGTTGGCCGCGCCTTAGGTATGTGAGCGGTGGGACGGAGGGGCGGGGTTGCCTGCGCGCGGTGGTACGGAGGGGCGGGGGCGCTTGTTTTTGTTCACAGTAACCCGCCGCTTCTCCCTCGTCCCTACCTAAGGCGCGGCCAACTAGTTCCGCGTGGACTATATGCTACGAAGTAATTGATACGTAGAGACTGGAAAAACGGGAAAATAATTGCAACCCTTCATCATCTTTGTTCATCATTAGTTTGCAGATGCTTAATTTATGTAAGTACTTAAGGTAGAATTGATCTTCAATTTCTCTGAATTTTATGGCAAGTAAAGTGAAAATCCACCAACGGAATTAGATGGGTCCGAAACATAAGTTATAAATTCAAAACCAATTTCTCGGTAGTGTAGTACACTCAACAAAGAACAAACAGCGCTGCTCCCGCTCGAGATAGCCGCCGCATCCCGTCTTACGAAACTTCACATGCAAGATCTGTGTACAAAAAAATAACAATATTCCCCAAAGCGGGTAAGAGGGTCCAGGATGAGCAAACATTACTGTGCTTGTACTGGCTGACCCAAATTACTCCACTTTAAATGCAAATCATCCACAACGACCGCTCACAGAAGGACGTTTAATTTCAACGTATTTGTTTTGCTTATCGGTGTACCAACGTACAATTCTGGGCAATGCGGTTACTGTCGCGCCGAACCGTTTCAAACATGTGTTATAAATATTGAAATATATCTATTATAATTTTTATATTAGGTAAATAAGTAATTATTTACCGAATATAGTATCATTTTATTTTAAGAAGTTTGTTATTAAAAAGTATTGTTTGCGATTAGTCGAGATACTGGCAATCTTCAATGATCAATATCAAAAGTACTTTTGGAGGGAAAACGAATGACAGCGGACACACCAGTGACGGGTCCAACGAGTGTTTTTTTATTTGTGACTGAGCTCAATGATTTAGATTATAATCTGTTTTATCTAGAATTGTACTGCTTGAAGTAGTAATAAAACTAATATACATTACTGCATTCAGTGTTTTTGCATTAAAAGTCCCTACTTCTGGGTTGATGAACTAAGGCGGTTCACACATGGGTATACAAATGGACATGGCCGTACTGGTTACTGTAGGCGACTGTTGCTACCTTGCCTCTTTTTAATCCTAAGGTTTTCTGGCAGAAAATGCCATGTAGCATTAAATCCTCTTCTACAAGATGAAATTTAATAACAGATTCGATGTCTATGGTTTGGTTGGTTATGATTTAGAAAAGTGAAATAAATTCGCGCAATTTTATGTACTAACTTGTCTCTGATTTATTGTAGTACATAGTTGTTATCAGTGATAGATGTGCTGCCCCTTTAAAAGCTAAATGAAGACAAAAGGCTACATTCAGCGGCAGCGTCTTTTTTGTTTCAATGCGAGTACTTACTAGTCTGCCTAAACTTATACCTAGTTTAAAAAAAATAACAACAAAAGGATCGATTTTTATTATGTAGGTAATGTTATAACCTTATAATCAATAACTACCCAAGCAGATACATGGTTTTACATGAAGCTCTACGTTACACTAATACCGTTGCCTGCGGCGCGGTTCGCTTCACTGTGATTGCGCTTTAAGAGTTTTTGAGATAAGTGCGCCGCGAGGTCGGTTCCGCGCCACATCCGCATCTTTATCTCGGTGACAGTCGGGCACACATACATGTACAGTACATTGTTACATGCGGTTACATGCCTTTTTTTACTTTCTATCATGCCTGTATCTTGCAGTCTTAAAATGAAAAATGAAATTAATAATAATTATTGGTTTTTACTACGTAATAAACTTGATCTCCTAGTAAAAGTTTGTGAATTTCATATTTGTCTGTCCACGTACTCCTATCATATAACACTGTACTGCACTAATACCTATTATGGTCTTTATATTGTAACTAACTTCTTATATAAACCTTGTGTTATCGGGATAATAGGTACTTAGGTAGTTGTTAAGACTGGTAGTTGCGGTCTTCCGCTCGAGAATATCCGACTATCTATTGCTAAGATTTATCTGTAAACCTTATCTCAGGATAGAATAACCTATTACCTTTATCTGTGTATCTTATGAAACCACTTTCTTATTAAACCGCTTCGTATATAACATATTTTTTAGATTTGTGTTTAATTTAGCAGTAGGTACTGACAATACCAGAATAATCTGAGTAATGAGTCTTTATATATAAAGACCACAACCTCTTTTCTTTAAACAACTACTAAATACTGGCAATTTTTGTCTAAAACATTTAAGATACCATTTAAGTTTTATTTTTCTTTTTTTACTTTTTTATTAAATATGGCATTTTTATTACATTTTACATAAAATCGTCCTGTATTTTTAGAATACAAACGCATCAAATCTTTTCGGTTCCATGATAATGTACTTCTCTCAATATTTTTTTATTGACAAAATTGTGTTAAAATTACACACGAAGCTTCAATTTTTAAGTTACTAATATTTTATTTTATAACCCTGCTATAACGCCGCTTTGCTTTAATTTTGGGCCTTTCGTGGATATTTCCATAAAATTAATCTACATAAAGATAATGTCACGCTGACCTCCCTTTACTACATTTAGGCATGAAACGATATTAAAGATGAACGAAAACCGCAGCAGAAAAAAGTTGCTATAGCGTCAAAATTCCCTTTGACGTGCTGCCAACTTCAATTTTCAAATCAGTGGAATAATGTAAGTGTCTATCTATACTGGTGGATAGATCTGAATAGGGACCTTGAAAGACTGCTACAATCATCATTAAACTATAATTTGACAGGCGTAAAAGCAGCCGTTACGTAGTGAACTGCATTTTGCATATTTAAAATAGATACCTACAATGAAAAGTTGATTTCGGTTTGGAAATTTTGTAGCCGCATTTACAATAAAATGTAATCTTTTGCGTCCAGGAGTTTCTAAAATATTTTCCTTGAATTCTGTAATTCAGGTTCTTTTAACAACGAGGCTGAGCTCATGTTAAGAATAATAAAGTAACCTTCAGTATTATTTAACTCTTTTTAAGCCCGAAGTTTCATAAAACGGACTTACTATCAGATTACAAAGGTCAAACACTCAAGGTCATTGACGTGGATTAAATTACCCTTAAATTCTTAGCAGTAGCTCCGAATTTGGTTTTTGTTCCTAAGTACACTTCTGCCTCACCCTTCATTCATATAGACGTAATGTTATGTAATGTTTATGTAAAATTAAATAGATACCTAATCATATTGCTATACCTACTTAACAAAATTTAAAAAGCTATATTATTTATGCTTACCTACTGCTTTATCCATGCTAAAAGAAATTGAAATGTACTCAGCACTTTAAAGTACTCTAAATCGATCACGGTTCGAGACAGCAATAAAAAATAGCCACCCGTTGTGCAGAACTAGGTTTCAGGTAAATAGAAGAAAAAAAATGCAACGAAGATGGAGCGATTCAAAATTTACTATCGTGAATTCTCTCTCTAGCTCCTATAGTTTTTATCATAGTAACTTTTTGCCTGTGATTCAGAATGTATTTATTACTTTTACTACTCGGGGAAATTTAAAAAGCTACATGTTATAAAATTATCAATTCTCAATAAAATTACACGTATATATTAAAAGTATATTAAAAGTATATTAATAGTAATTAAAAGTATATAAGCCCACTATATAAACATTAGACTGCCAAGTCAAACGTGTCGAGTTCGAATTCAAGGCACCCCGAACTTTTCTAAATCATTTGATTTGCGTAATTATCACACGCTTTAATCCTGCATGCCTAGGCTAGTTGTGAATACCAAAACTGATTCTTATGCCATTGTAGCGTTTTATTTGGCCACACTTACACATGGTCCCACGTAGGCGTAGCTATAAACATAGAGAAAGAGCCATACAATACATGAGCAAGAGAATAGACAACTTTACGACCTGGATTACATGTCTGGCCATAAAAGTGGCCCGCAATATTAATAGGACTGAGCTAAAATTAAACCAGTTTCAATTTTCTGTGGTATCTTATTTATGAAAGATGTCAATTAAGTTTAGTATTAGATTTGTTATAAAAATTGATACCATCACGCTTACAATGCCCTGGAGGTTAGATGTAAAGTTGTATACCGATATTTTTCAGGTCCCATCTCATCGGGTCTATTGCCATTAACCGGGCACAAACCCAAACTCGAGCTACTACTGAAAATTTCATAGAAAAACGATATAGGTTCGATTGACAATCTAGGACCTCCTAATAGTTTTACCCTACCACCACTAGGCCAAAGGTTGGATAAAAAACTTTACTATAGCTATACTTAAAACTTATCAGCTCCAACTTTCTTGCATCTGTCAAAAAGATAAAAAGAACAAGTAGATAATAGAGAAGATAAACAGGCGAACTCTAACCGTCCTCAGAAACACATAAATCATTGTTATATCGCAAGTGAGAAAACTAGAGTAAAAGCTCTTTAAACTTTTTTTTTATGTTAGTGTATAGTTTGTTAAACATTATGACAAATCACCTTACAATATAACGTGAGAAGACAAAATAATAATGAATTACGTAACGTAAATAATACACAAATTGCTTCTGAACTTAAAAAGAAACGAACATCAAACCGGACGCTGATCACGAGGTCATGGGTTCGATTCCCACAAGAGACAAACATTTATGTGATGAAGTTAGGTGTTTGTGTTTGTCTGGGTGTTTCTTATATATTATACGTATGTATTTACAAAAAAAGTATATAAGTATTATATCCACTGTCTTGTACCCATAGTACAAGCTTTACTTAGTTTGGGACTAGATGATGCTGTGTAAAAATGTCCCGAGATATAAAAAAAACCCAGTTATGTACTTGTTTGTACCATAGTTTTTAATCGAGATTTCAACAAAAAAAACAGCATTAAAATTAATTTCATCTGTTTGGTCGATCGATCTGCCACAGACAGACAGTCTCGCACATATACTTTTTTGGCGTCGGAACTGAAACACGTACTTCATTTAAAACCGTCTGCTAATTATGTCCAAGATTAAGAGATAATAGCGCGAACAACGAGCGAGGGACGTACCTACATACATTTATACATCTTATACGTACATACATACATAAAACTTTGGACACAGCGCGGAGTATTAATTATTCCGAGTTACGTTGTATCTGGATTTTCAAAATTAAGGGCCTGATTCACCACCTCTTGATGCTAAGTGCCCGTTAAATTACTTGGCAGATAATTTCATACAAATATTGTTCCATTTTTTAATTTATCCGGCAGTTTGCGGTTATTCAGAGGTGGTGAAACAGGCCCTAAATACCCATATTTTGGGACAGACGAGGACAAATATCTTAAGATAAAGCACAGGCTAAGTAGGTAACCTTTTGAGGAGTTTAGAACAGTAAAACTATAACATAAATTAATTGGTCGTGGTGAATGTTTCTTATCCATAACGTGACGCATAGTGCAAGTGATGTCAAGTGCGGTTTTTAGTTGGCATATACCCTCCGTATCATATACCGCACCCCCCAAAATTTAAAGATTATACGAGTATTTTGTATATGACCATCCATCAAATCGCTGAATTGCGACAACTGATTCCAAAATCAGTAGATTCATACTGAATTCATTCGGGTCCCTAGAGCAGAATGGTCTAATGGAAGTAAAGATGTTCACAAAAGAGGTGCTCTTACGAGGATAGGTGTAAATTGTGTAAAATAATTAATTGTCCTCTGACGTCACAGGTTCTGTTGGTGCCAGATATAAATAATGTCACAGCATAAATAATATTCGGACAGTTTTGCACGCAGTGAAAAAGTACGAGCTGAATTTTCTACCTGAATATTTCACGTGGAAACTTTCTCATCTAAGTATGTAAGTACCTACCTATGAATATAAATGTTTGCATTTCTCTGTTCATTCTGTACCTATGCGTCCTTAAAGATTTATAAAAGCCAATAACTTGGTATTGTGTCTATGCCTCATTTATTTACATTTTGCATCGTCAATTTATTATTATTAATATTATATTATTTATTTATATCATTTATATGATTTTCTAAAAGACTTTTCAAATTGAAAAGCTTGTGTTGTTTTGTGTATTTGGAGATCAATAAAAAATGTTATTATTATTATTATTATTATTAATTAAATTTCCATATAGATATTATGTTCATTAGCTCTATCGACCCGTTATCCAAACACGACAAAAGTTATAACTGAATTACATTAACTAAAATTGAAGCACATACTGAAACTCATACGTCAATACGTACGTAGTTTACTATGTTAGTGTCGAAAGTTTAGAAGCAATGTTCAAGCCACGTAATAAGGAAACTGAACGTCCATAACATAGTGAAATGCATATAAATTATTAGCTAGAGCTGTACAAATGTTTTGTACACATTTCTCCAATATGTTTCTTATTAACAAGCCATCGCAAGTACCGAGAACAATACCAAACTCACGATTGCTAGTGAGAATCTTGTATCAAGAAAAATTATATACTTAAGCCTTTTCGATACGTAGGAATCGGACCCATTCACATTTAGTAGCTGCGCTCGCATTCGGAATTATTGTATTTTTTTTTAATTATTAGTGGCACATACTCTTTGGTACACATATAAAGTTAATATAAAGTATATTTTTCTGTAGGTCTGTGAACTCTGGGTGTAACTTAGTACAACCTCTGGGCCCTGCGTAATCCGTATCGGAATACATGCGTTACGTAAACTAAGTACGAAGCTTCCGTAGCTGATGATAAATTTCGCGAGATGTGTTGAGTGACACTGCCAGTAACATCAAAGGAAAATTTAAATTAGATTTGAATTTTAGGTAAATTCCGTTCTAAATTCAAACTATGTTAACCATAAGTTCGGTAATATTACAAAATACCTGAATGTTGGAAACCAACCCTCACTACGGCTACTAGTTATTTAGTACACGATAAAGTTAGTAGGTAATAGTATCTGGCAAGAGAGGTTACATCATCTACTTAGAAACTTTAGATTTAAACGTATGACGTTTGAGCTTAAAGTGCAGTATACAACCGGTACATTGCGCACATTTTTTTTTATTGCCTTCAGTGGCAGACGAGCATGTAGCACATCGTAATAGACCATTAAGTACTTAAAAAAAATTGAGGAGTCACTGTACTCATCATTATAAACAACTTTTACCTACTATGGAACTAACCTGAAATCGCGAAAAAAAAGAAAGGTAAAATGAATCCTTAATATTTATGTCAAATGAATCCTTTATCCTTTGTGAGGATTGATGGATGGAATTTTGTTACTCTTTCACGCAAAAACTACTGAAGGGATTTTAGTGAAATTTACAGTATTATAGCTTAGACATTAGAATAACACATACGATATAAACAAATCTTTTGGAATGCGAGTGAAGCCGCGGCCAAAAGCCAGTTAAAGAGGGTACAACCGTACAACATCGTTTTTTAATTTAATTTTTTTACCGTTAAATCATTTCTCAACGAAAGTAAATCCGTTATGTCCATATTTTTATAAGTTCATTTTATTTGCTCTGTACTGAGATTTCGGAGGCCTAAGGTGAGTTGCGGATTTGCGGGTGAGGTCGCGGTTTGTCACACAATGCTCCCTAAGAACGGAACTCCAATACTTCACAAAGGAAACTCAACATACCATATAATATAACCTACTAGCGAAAAAAGATTATGTAACAATAACTTTATAAAGAGTGAAAAGAAAAATAACCGCCCTTATAACTACTATCTTCATGTTATATGTTCCTAAACGTAGTGATCCCTGTTTTGTGAAAAAAAAAATACTGAAATATAAATATTACAACGTTAAAAACGTTAAAATTAAAATGTACAGCAGACAAATTGATTTTTTTTAATGTAGTTGCTAATAAGTCAAATTGTTTGTTCTTGGGATTAAAAGAGGTGTTATTTTTCGTAAGTATAAAAAAAATCTAACAGTGAAACTTCTGAAAATACTCTTCAGTATGACCTGTACTGACATACCTACATAAATGTTACCTATATATTTTCGCGTGGGCAACTTGTAACCGAAACAAACTTTGTCAATGTCAAATTTATGTTCACAACGAGTACCTAGAGTAAATGGGGCACTTTAAATCTATAGTTCTCGACTAAGTTACTTTTAGTCAATAGCGTAAGTCACGAAACGTTAAATCTTAAATCGATAGAGGTTTCATTCATTTTTATTATTATAAGTCTAATACAGCTCCATGAATATCTATAACTGACTATATGGCCTTAAGCACGACCTATATGCTTATTGTATGGTACAGAGCAAACAAGCAGACGGATCGCCTGATGCTACAGTTCTCGCCAAACTTATTGTCCGGCTTGAAGTTGGCACGAGCTAACTTCAACGGCTTCTACCCAGCCGTAAAAATTGGAGAGAGAAAAGCATTAAATTTTAATTATTATTAAAATGATTTAAAACGACAGTCTACGACTTGATCTTTGTATTTTATTTATTACAATCCAATATTTTTCTTTCTTGGATTTTTACGACCGGGTTGAAGTTAGCTCGTGCCTACTTCAAGCCGGACAATAAGTTTGGCGAGAACTGTAAGCGATTACCGCCGATGGCTACGCAACACTAGAGAAGTCACAAGTGCATTGCCGCCCTTTCAAAAGGGAGAACGCTCTTTTCTTGAAGGTTTGACGGTTGTCCGTAACTACTACAGGCGACAGCTCATAGCTTGAGATCCTGGTGTCAATTCCCTGGTGGAGCAAAATACCATTGGATTTTCTATGAAATTTTCAGTAGCAGCTCGAAGTTTAGATTTGTACCCGGTATTTTTAGTTTAATTGGATACTAACCAGCATTTCCATTTAAAGGAAAAAAAATGTGCATGTTGTCGAGAGAAAGAACCTACTACAATATAAACACCATAGCGTTGGAATGCAGAAGGCGAACGCATTACCGAAATATTTCATGCCGCAAATACTCTTTATATGAAACTCATCTCGAGAATCTCCAATACTTAAAATACTTGCCATGTTCCCTTCATAAAAATGCAAATGAAAATCCGAAATAATACCTACCGGACCTAGATTACACCGAGGGACCTTTGATGCGGTGATGTCCTTTACATTAACGCAATTTTTACATTTAGAACGACCACCCTAAAGATGTATAGTGTCCTATACTCCTATACATATTAAAAAGTAAACCAAAAGCATAGATACTTTTTTCAACAAAAAAAAGTTAATGACACCGATGCCAGTGGCCGAGTCCCTGGTCATTAGATTAAATTAAACATACTTTTTTTGTTGAAATAGGCTACAGTCGGATCTTCTTCCTTCAAGACTACAATTTAGACAAATTAAAAGTAAAATACCACTCGGAAACAAGGACATATCTAATTGGTATGTAAAGCTACTCTACGATCAAGCGACCTTAATGTAATTTCATCATTTAAACAGACACTGGATAAAAAATCATCAAGGTCAAGTCTTTTTGGTAGAGAATACCTAAAGTAGAATTATATCAACGGCTTGTGCATTCTGAAAACCTACACTCAGCTAGCGTGGATAACTTTAGCCTAATCCATCTCATTCTGAGGGAAGAGAGGAGAGGGAATTCAGAATGTCATTCAGAAATCCGTACCCAACAATGGGAGAGTATGTTGATAGGGTGATGAAGTCTAGCTGAACCCAAGTAGGTATAGTATACTTATATAGTAAATTATAATAAATAGATAACCTTGTTCTAAAATAAAAGGAACGTTATTCGAGCATCGCAACTTTGACCTAGTTTTAGAAGATTTCTGAAGTTGGAACTGACTACGTAAATGAAAACAGTACAAGAAATATCCTCCCAGAGTCCTAGGAGATAAACGTCAAACAATGACATTATTATTTTCTTAAGTTTTACCACCTCCTAGTAAGTTCGCCCATTAAATTATTAGGCAGTTAATTTCATACAAATATTGTTTAATTTTTTATATTTATCCGTTGGTTAGCGACTATCCAGAGGTGGTGAAACAGGCCCTATGTCTATTAGCCTTTAACTGCAGTGTGACAGATAAGTCACTTCGCCACGTGCTACCGGTACGCCAAGTGGCGTGAGTTCCATTCACATCTTAGACAAATATTTGTGTGATCCTCAAATATTTGTTTCGTTCGATTGAGGATGTATTTATATATGTATTTGTCTCTCTTCCGTAACACAGGGTGACAGGGGAAGCATTAAACATGCTATTCGCGTGTACAAACAGGATCTTGCGGAGTTTCCGGGATGCAACACACAGTTTCATACAATTATACATGTCCCAAAAATAAGGTTAAAAAAAACTCGCACAGAATCTAAGTTTTGCCTTACTTATCGTAAGAATCTGCTGCCTCCTACCCAAGTCAGTTTGTTCAAAACATAAGTAACCCACTTTTGTATTCTTGTGAATTCAAGCGAACGACTGAATGAAAACGAATAATACTATTCTCTTGACTTCTGCTGACATCACTTCTTTGTTCGAATTGTATTTTTACTGAAGATACAGTAGGGTTGTCTGACCTTAGTCACTGTTTAGAATAATAATACAAAAATATACTTATTTGCTGAAAGAGAGAATACGAAAGAGTTGAATTTATATATGTTTACTGTACCTACGTTACTTTTCTTACAAGTTTATCTTATTTATTATTAAATGTTTTGTTAGCACCATCAACATTTGAAACCGTTTCTGTTTGATAATATCGCTTCATAAGCTGTATAAGTAATATAATAATAAATTTCTAAGGAGGTGAAATGAGAAACCCGAGACGGCACTAAAATTCAATAGTTCTCTTATAACAACACAGGATCAAGATAGGTATATTAAAATTGATACATAAGCAGAGAATAAAGAGTTGAAACCGAGGCCCTTGAAGAAGATATCCGTATCGCAAATTACAAAAGTAATCTTTGGCACGTTCGTGTCAAAGCTCCCTACATCAAATACCACTTATATTCCGTCGCCAAGCATATCAAATATCATGCATATAAAATAACACACATATCGAACAGTTTACGACCTCCGCCGCTTCGTAGGTTTATGTTTTGTGAAAAATTCATATGGATTCATGCTACAAAATAAGGACGAACTCTTTCGAACATAACTTATACTTTACCTATGTCAATCCCGGAAGCGGCTTTGTTGTCAACCCTGTAATTAATAAAATACCTTTACTCGAGAAACTGGATTCATTCAAGGTCTACCTAGCTTTCTACTCACCTTTAACTGACTAGGTATTCAAGCAATTTAGGAACAGCTGTGAATCTGGTTGATAGAGCGCCATAATAGGGTTGTACTTAAAAACATTTTATATGTATTTGAAGTACTTAGGTATTTATTTGTATTGTTTAACCAAAATAAAATGAAGTTAGTGATAAGAAAAAATAATTCGCTATTCGGCTATTTTTCGAAATCATGTGCGTGAAAGAAAAATATCCTGAGGAATAGAGCTACATCTGACATAACATGAACTTCAATAAGCTGATGAATATAAATTATAATAAATATTGTGAACTCATTTCATCCCATTCACAGTTTAGATTATCTAAATATCTTTAGCATTCATTTATAAACAATAGCTTGAAAAGTATTCCAAGATTATCTCACATTTAAAACGATTTTATCTAAAAAGGTCTAGGTATATTAAAAACGTTTTGCTGAGACGGTAATGTAGGTACCTATCTAGCGCAGTATTACAGTTGTTCAAGACAATGAGAACATTTAACAATGGCTGCCCGCCACAGCCTTGCGCAGGCAAAAATGGAGTCTTAACTGAACTTAGTGCTACAATGGAGATTCACTCCACTCGCGATGGATAACTTTCATCTGATAAGTTCGTCTGCACATAAAAGACGCCATGCGGGCTACGTCTATCGAAACATCATAATTAGTCCTGAGCCGAGACAATTTTAGGAGGAAAGGATATTGTGTACTAGATGTTAGACTGTTTGCACTTTGAGGCAACACTATGGTCCAACGCATTCAAACCGTAACATGATATACCGCCACGCCATATCCCCAGACAATGTACTGATCCTATAATATTCATGATTGCCATGGCCACAAATCCAAACTCCAACCTGTTGAAATATGATTATATTTTTTTTGTGTACAGTAAAGTCCAGCATCAAACACGACTTTAGAATCAATCCAAGCTAGCTCAGTATAACTGTTTATGGCTATTAGAATAATGAGGCAGTAAGGTTATTTATTTCTTCTCGGCAAGCGCGCTCCATCGTTGACCACATCGTTGCTTAACATCGGGCGAACTATGTACCTATTATAGTATGTAACTATATTCTGCTAGTACCATAAGGCCTTTACTTAGCTAGTAACACAAACAATTGCCATCAACACACGACCGTCGTCAGTGAGTCCTATTAGTTCGCAAGTTCTCAGACCACTGACTTCTAGCCATTCTCCTTAATGGGAGGGACAGCTTGGTCCCGTATTCCGCCCATATTTGCAGCACTTAAACAAATTAATTCAAGGCTCCTCTGGCGTTACAGAGCCCCGGGACTTCTGTCGAAAGCGACAAATAAATCGCAGGACATAAAACGAAGTTGAAACTACATTTTCTCCAAGGAAAGAACGACTACCTTACGCTGTAGTAGCCACAAGAAAAGACAGGCCGTGAAGTAATGAGTTTGATTATCATCACGGCCAAAGTGAAGGTAGAGTTTTTGACAGAAAAATGGGGCAAATAAATCGCAGCACATTCATGGCCCTACGCAGCTACTTACAGTTTATATTTCTAGTTCAGGCAGTGCCATTGGGTTTTATTAGGATAACCGGCGATTAGGAACCCGTAGGTTGGGTTTATGCCTAATAAATAGGGTTGCCCCTATTACCCGGGATTAAAATACAACATGGTTCACAAATTACGGGAAAGATACAATACCGGTAAAGTGACGAGATATTTCCGTTCCGCAATATTGTCTAAACGCCAACTCGCTCTCACAATAATTTAAAGGATATAAAATGAATAAATTGATGAATATTTCCGGTAGCTACATTGTTTGCGTCCAATTTTATTAATTCTAATTTAAGTATAACACATAGTTTGGTGAACACGCAGTTTATCTGTCGTTTTTTTTCTCCGAACTGCTCTGCTTCCTTGCCCATTTCTAAAAAATGACGTTACGCCCTTTCTCTTTCTTGTGCGAAGTTGAAAAATGAAAAGAAAACATAAGTATACTAAAAAGAACTAAAAACTAGCAAAAAGTTTATCAACTTCAAAATGGCCTTGCAGAGAAGAGTTGCAGAAGGTTACACATTTATTTGGGCCTTGTTGGCGAAGCTCCAACTAGTAGCGATTAAGGTTGACCCTTACAGCTTGCACTGGAGAATAAAAAGACTTGAGGTTTTAAAAATAAAGCTATAATAAGCTTTTATCACTATAGCTCACACTTTTTTATATTTTCTTTGTTATAATGGAAATAAACTACGTAATATTTAAGGATGCTTATTCAATATTTTTTTTATATTACTCCTATTTCGACGTTTTCAGGCTTATATTTCTCTCAAAAGGAAATTTATCGGGATGATAAAATCTCGTTACATCAGGACGGATTTTTTCCACGATCCTGACTGTAATATTATTTATTTATTTATATTAGGTACACCAACAGCATACTTATACATCACACATTTAACATAATAAAGAACAGAGGTACAGGATCTAATGCGTATGCCAATTATAGGGTATACACAACACTCAAAGTTGCAACATAATATTTTGTTACTTAATCTAAAAACACGGTAAAATATAAAAAAAAAACAAAAGAAAATAATTTAACTGAGGTGACTACGCAATATCTTTTTATATTTGGGGTAACTACAAGTCTTTCCCAACTTGTGTACATAAGATTCGCTAAGTAAAATTAAAAACTTAAAACACTGTTCATTTGATAATTAAATAACAATTTAAAAACGACAAAATGTTCAGAAATAAACGGATTTCAAGTCTAGAACGCTGTTACACAATAGTAACAATTAAAGCGAATTGCTCCAGAAACTAACATCTAAAAGGTTTCTAAAGCGCTTACTTTCATTATTGCACTAGCTTTCTTAGTTACATTAGGCTTCTTTTAAAATTCTATGTTGAAAGTAGCTTTAAAGAGGGCCAGGGTACAAAGTATCTTGACTTTTTTATTATTCCTTTGTGAATTAAGCGGTAGTAGTCGGGCTGAAATGTTAATATTCCCCATACGATAGCCTACGAATTGGTTATTTAAACTACAGGTACTCGTAAGCTTTTTAATGACATTTGAGGGTAATTTGTGATACCCTGTAGCCTCAACTTAACTTAACATAAACTTTAGCGAGTAGTTCCACTCCTTAGTGGCACATGTGAGCCAATATCGTCATGTGACGATATCGTCACATGACGATATTGGCTGACGATTAAACCTTATATAAGGTTTAATCGTCAGGAAAAAATGGCTTATATGCTTTTGATTACAGCCCTCAGACAGATGGTGAATAACTGTAATCTTAGACACAAAGGGTATAATAACAACTGTTAGAGATATTCCTGATACGCGATACCCTTTGATAAATTATTATTTGTTAGTATAATACAACATTATTGTGGAAGTGACGTCAAAGATCGCTTCACTAAACCGTATATACGAGAACTTATCTTGATACTTGATCTTACTTTATCGACTTAAGACTTAAGTTACTTCAAAATGTATGATGTAAATTTTTAACAGCACCTGTTACTTACCATTTAGTTAGTATTTTAGTTTATAAATGCAACATACTTCTTTACACTTCGTTTATTTCAGTCCACCACGTTCCACGATCACCACATTCAGTATTAAACGTCATTAGGGACATTTTTCTAACAGATTTTATACATTTCAACGAAAACCACAATTTGTAAAATAGTTCAGAAAAAACAGATAAGAAGGTTCGCTATGCACCATGAAAATTTAGAAAAACTTGTACCCAGTAGAAATTGTGTAGTGTTGTGAATAGAACCGTGATTCAACACGGCTGGGCGTACGAGTTAATGAAATAAGCACACGGCATTGAAAACGCTAAACATACATAGAGTTCTAACACATTAGAGAGGACAGACAAAAATATTGATCTACAACCATTGTGGATTAAGCGCCACAGAATTGTCAGTGTCGCAAACTAACACGAACGTACGGGGAACGAATTAAAGTCTCCATAACCGCTTTTTTTTTTAATTTAAACAAGTGAAACATGAAAATATCAGTGTCATCCTACAATACAAAGCTAAACTTCCAATTAATATTTTCTAGCGCACCATTATTTTTCTCGTTGAGTTAATTGCATTGCATAGTACCTCAATGTTAAACGCTGACGTTTTTTTACATACCATCATGGGCGTACCCAGGGGGGGGCAGGGGGGGGCAGCTGCCCCCCCCTGGAACTTGGATGCCCGCGAAGATAAAAGTTATAGTAAGATAAAAAAAACCTTTCTAGTGTTGTGTGTAGGACGGAACAAACTTGTCCCCTACAAGTTACATAACACTGGCAGTGACAAATTGTCAAAATAGAATAATATTCACTATTTATTATCTCTTTGTATTTTTTTTAAGCATTTTCCATGCTAAGATTACAAGGGGCCCGTGGTAGCTTAGTGGTCAAAGCGTCTGGTGTACCGAACCAGAAGACGCAGGTTCGAATCCAGCCCGCCAGCCGATTTTTTCATTAAAAAAAACTAATATTCAATATTTGTTGCTTTTTGTTAACAATTAGTTGCTACAAAAACGATTTTGTTGCTCAAACCGATCTTACAGAATTGACAACAATGCTAGCTTTACTTAAAGATAGCATAAAAAATAGCTAAATAATATATAATCAGGGAAACAAATAGACCAATATTAGTTGCTGAAGACCTCATTAAAACAACAATTAAAAAAATAACCAGTTACATATAATTCAGTTGTTTGAGGTAGCAATTATTATTGAGCAACAAATCTTTCAAAGATCAGATGAGTTTCCAATCGATGCCTGAAATCCCCAAAAAAAATAACCAGAGATTGCATGAATATATCTGACCGGTATTCTAATAAACAGATTATGCTGCGCAAATAATTTATATTGTTTATTTGTTTTGGAAAAATCGAGAGTGACGAGCTAATAAAAATACCGGTCAGAAACTCATGCGATCACTGGAAAATATCCTATTGCCGATTTTCAAGGCGTCATTAACCAAGTTGAGCATCACAATTATTATATTGTATTTTGTTGGTTCCCTAAAAATCGAGCGCTAAGCTAGCATGACCGGTTTATAAGGATACCGGTTGGGATACTCATCCGACCTTTACAGTGGCGTATTAACACTAGGGCCAAAAGAGCCATGGCCCGGACTGCCAGGCTTCGAGGGGCAGCAATAGCCGCACGGAGGTAGTAAGAAAGTAATTGTAATTACCCCCTTCACTAACGTCGCCTGTCCTAAGTGGGTTCCCTCAATTTACGAGCTCACTTTTACATGAGACGACTGGAGGTAGTAACAAACTAATTGTAATTACCCCTCTAACCTGTCCAAGGCGGGGGTGGCTCAAATTTTCGAGCTCGCTTCGCTCGCTCTTACATGAGTAGACAAACTAATTGAAGTTACTCTTCTAACCCAGCCTGTACGAGGAGGGTGGCCTCAATTTTCGAGCTCGCTACGCTCGCTCTTACATGAGACACCTGGTGGTAGTAAACAAACTTTCTAACCAAGCCTGTCGAAGTAGGTGGCCAAATTTTCGAGCTCGCTTCGCTCGCTCATACTGTGTGAGATAACTGGAGGTCTAATAACAAACTAATTGTAATTACCCTTCTAACTTAACCTGTCCAAGGTGGGTGGCCCAAGTTTTCGACTTCTCGTTTGCTGACTCTTAGTCATCAGTTTTCATTGCTACGTTAAGCAATATTTTTTTCTATTTATAAATCCCGGATAAATCAAGCGTTGAGTTAGCATGACTGCCTTATAAGAATACCGGTCAGAAATTCATCCGATTTAATGTTCTGAGTTTTGTTGATGACTTTCCGGGCAATAATAATAAATTTCATCAACCGACCGTCGGGTCTATTTTTTTATGCTGACTCTCCAGGCGTCGATAACCATTGCAGCGTAGAGGAAGAAAACTATTTAATTTGATTCCAGAAAAAAATTGAGTTTGATGACCGGTTTATAAAAAGATACCGTATAGTCAGAAACTCTAAGAAAAGCTCCTCAAAGATATATCTCATCAATTTTTATAGTTAAGTAGATCTGCAAATAATTTATTATTTATTTCTTTTGGTAAAATCGAGCGTTAGGCTAACATGACCTATAAGCGCACCGGTTCAATTTCATCCGATTTCCAGTTCTAAAATTTGTTGCTGGCTTTAAGCTCATCCCACGTGGGGCCATCATAATATAATAGGTAGCAAATTAACAAAATAATTCGGTTCTGATATATTTATGTGTAGCTAGCATTGTTGTCGATTTTTCGAGATTGGTTTGAGTATATTTTTTTTTAATTCTGCTCAAATTCCACTGCCTCTTTTATGGAGATGAGGGAAATTGTGAGAACAGAAAAATCCCTCAACTGCCCCCCCCTGGGCCAAAAGCTGGGTACGCCCATGCATACCATTGCTTCATTTTCTCATTTTATTTCTCGCCAAGTGATTTCAACGCCAATGGCATGGAACAGCATTACTCAGGGACGAAGTGAACCGAAAAAGTTAAAATGACAACTGATACTATCCTATACTTTCAAATGTATATACCTATTTGAAATTGACTCGGTTTGTGCATTGTGGTTGTTTATTTGATACTGACCCTTTTTACCCTTGACCTACATCGAGCGTAGGCCAAATAGTAGGTCAGACTTTTTATTAAATCGGGAATTTATTAGAGATATAGTTTTTGTTTATCATATATTGTATAAGGCACGATGGAGTTGACGTATCTGTATGGATAAAAATCCCGAAAAAGATTTTAAAAAAAATCGGGAAACTGCATGAATGTAGAGATCACACGAGTGATATCTCGGAAAATGCCTCTTAAAATAGAACCGTTAGGACCTGTTTCACCACCTCTAACTAAAGGATAGCCGCTAACCACAGGATAAATTCAAAAATGGAACAAAATTTAATAATTTCACGGGAAATTTATATATGTATTTGCTATTTCTATGTCAACGCCACCCTCCAAATCACCTCATTGCTTGCTCGAGTGCCGATCAATGTCGTTCAAGCATGTTCTCCTTGAAATTAAAAATAAATCACGTTGATTATGTGATATGTTACTTTTATCCCTACAATTGTATTAAAATTGTTGTTACTACAAAATGCTGAAATTGTACACAATTAATCATTTCTAAATTACTCGTACTATCGTTAAAGCCACAGAAAAAAATGTAAACAACAGTATGTGGGGGCCTATTCCTGTAAATAAATTAAAGTCAAAAACTTATCTTTGTCCAAAAAAAATCTATAATAAGTAGTACACTCAATAAGTCAACATGTCTACGACACATACCTTGGTCTTGAGACGCGGCTGCTCGAAGTCGGCCTTCATCCGATCGTCTCTCCATTTCAACAATCAATATCACTTCCACATTACATTTTATCAGTGTATCTAGCTAACTACGTAACACTAAAACTTTCAGACGTTCACTTTACAAAACAAAATTAATTAAAATCGAGAAAGTTCGCAGTAAAAAATATTTTTAAAAACTTTTTTTATTTTTATAAACTGTAATAAAGGGACAGGGTATCTGCCGGTTTGTCTTGGATGTTGGCTTTTTAATAGTTTCCCTTCTAACTTCCCTTCAGCACGAAATGAAAGAAACTCTGTTATATCTCAACCGGGAAAAGGAAACGAATTGAAGGGGGAAGCGTAAATCATCATCCGATTTTCGTTTCTGGCTGTCGGCATTGAAAACAAAAATGTTTCAATTTCATCGAATTGGTCGATCGGTTGGGAAAAAAATGTTACAAGCCTAAATATTAATTTACAACTTTGTACATTTGTGCAACAATGTTTATACCTACCAAGAATATAAATAAGCTTATTGTTTTCAATTTTGATTGTACGAGTATATTCATTGTACTCTTCAAAACACTATTTTGCGGGGCCCACGTACCGTTTATCGTTTTAAACTAAACTAATATTCACTCCTACAACAGGTGTAATTTGTTTTATTGCCTTTATCGGAGGCTCTTAGTTGGCCCGTCACGTACTCGCTCGCGATACGTATGGCACATTTCAGTCCGGAGGAGCCCATAAAAACGGATAGAAAGCCTACTAAAAACCGCCTACGTCCAAATTATTTTTATGTTCCACGCATCTTGTAGCACTTTATTGCTACGAGTGGCTACGCTCCGTAGCACGCTACGAGCTACGGCCAAAAAGCGTTCCGTAACCTAATTATTTGGTAATTGAAATAATGTTAATACCTATAGGTACATGTTAATTCTATATTAAATAATCAATGTACGCTGTATACGCTGACCTATATATTAAATATGTTTATGATTAATTTAAAAAAGAAACCATTACCATTTGCCGTTGTGGCTCTTTATATTTTAAGTACAATTTAAACCATTACAGTTCATACAAATATTAATTTAACTTGTTTATCAATCTATTTTATTAACAGTATTTTATAACGCCTTTGTTGTCTCTGCTACGCCGTAGCGGGTGCTACGGATAATTTTAAATTGAATAAGTCATAGCAATTCGAACCATTTATGAATCATAGATCAACAACCAACTAAATCTGCTGGATTACAATACAAAACATATTGATTTATACTAGACATAACAGTTGCTCCAACAAGTAACAGGTATTAAAAATGTATGTTTAAATGCCTAAGCGATAGTTGAATATTATATCAGTTAGCGTAGCGGGAAATAGCTAGACTTAATTTCATAGTCATCAAAAATTCTGAACGCGGTAGGCTCAAGTGAGGAGCTCATTTTCGGTAGGATATCTATTATAAATAGAATATCTAATCAAATAGAATTGATGTAATATCGTGAAAATATATATGACATAAATAAAATGGTAACACTTCACGACCTGTCTCACGGTCGACTAACTTTTATCATAGGTATTTTTATCAGCCACTATCTACAATTTTACTAGCACCACTATACAAATATTATGTAATCAAAACATTGATAAGTACTGTACCAAACAAATACTTTCAGTTGTCACGATCAGTATCAATAATCACGGCACATGCAAATAGCAACCCTTTAATGACTTAATGACAATTACAAATTCTGTCTCACACATATACAACTAGTGCCACAATACAAAAAAAAATCTTTCTCAGCATTTGGCAAAATGAAATGTATAGAATAGATACCCCGTACGTACGAAAACATAAAAAGCCCCTGATAGTTAATATGTTCATATTTCTTTTAATAAATATTTTACGATCTATCCTACCTGTACAACATCGTCGAATTTGACTAAGCAATTACATTGACCTTGCAAATAAGTATAAATATATCAAAATGTTTATTTAATTCATTATCTTTCATATTGGCTCTATTATTTTATTCTAAAAACTGCCTGACACGAGTAGTTGTGTTTTCAGCAAAATAAGAAAAAAATAACTTTACATAAAACATTTCCCACGACTCGACCGACCGTCTTTCGCGCTTCATGCAATATTCAAAACTTTTCCGATACGAGTTAGAATGATTGATGAATTTCGGTATTTGGTAGACAAAATTAGGAAAAATATATTTGGAAATTACACTAACCAAAAATTTGGTTTTGTTTTGTGATGTTGTTTTTTTTTTATCGTGTTATTTGCAGGAGCGGAGTGTTATAGCTGCGTTAGGCGCGAGACACGCGAACCGCTAGCAACGCAGAGCGCGACTGACCGTGGTAACGTCAGTTGGTACCCGCTCGTACCCGAATCCGCTACATCCTATACGCCTCATCAATGTTCCGCGCTGATCCCAAACTTTGCTTATGTAAGCTTCTCCGACGATACCGCACACTGTCAGCGAATATCATTAACAACACGATCATCCGTCTGATACAATATTTTTTTAAATAGTTTCCTGTCGGGGCTTCAAAGATTTTATATTTATTTGTTACTTTTCACCGGAACCGGAACATAATTTTAGGTACCTATGCTTCCGTGTAAAACCTCATATTTAATAATCATAGGAACGGAATATACCCACTGTTACCCGTATCTGTTATTTACATAACACTTTACTTATGTACTACACTGGTCGCCAGCGGTCTCAACTCCGAGCCGCAGCTGGGAGTTTCATTAAAAATAAATAGCATTTTTGGAGTTCGTTTCATTTTCATGTAAAAAGCAAATTCCAAAGCACCTAATTCCCTTTACTTAATAAAAACTTTGCAATTAATTGAAAATGAATAGGTAAATAAATGAAAATACCACACCTCTGGTATTTTCTTGAACATTCGAGTAGATGTGCAAGTATGCAACACCAGTGGTATCTGCATTCACGTGTTGTCAACTTGAGACGTCATACTTTTATGTAAGTCGTGTCTGAACCATGTCTGAACATGGCCTGAACTCTGTTGTCTCATTTACCCAGTTATTTGCCTGTCTACATTAACCTTCAAACTTGAACATAATATTGCTGGTAAATCAAACGTTCAACGTCGTTGGTTCAGCGAATACAAAGGTTTTACAAGCTCAAAAGTATAATACAATATGTATAAGTAGATATAGCACCCACACTCACTCACCGCCTTCACTGTTATTCTCATCTCATTCAAGAACCTACGGCCCCCTGCCTTAAACTAAGAAGACAGCCTCTTGCTGCAGAATGCCAGACAGACGACAGTTCAATCAATCTCGGCGTGTTATTCGGAGGGACTATGGACTATAGGTGCGCATCCAGCAAAGCATCCAGGGTACTAGTTATAGTAAAGTTCTTGATCGAATGAAATGAGCGGTCGTCTTTTTTAAATGCCACCACTTTTATCAAAACACCAAAATATGGGAGTTCTTCTGATGTTGTCAGCAGCAGCAAAACAAAGAAAAAATACGAAGAGGTTTTTGTATGGAAAAAATATATCAAAAACGTGCAGATTATACTCAAATGAATAATATCATGAAAAAACATATCTCTATATAAATCTTGAAAGTTTTTCGCGGTTGATTATTATTTTTGACGTGCAGTCCTTGCGACCCCAGCTATAAAAAATCGGTTCACCCAGTCGAAAGATCGGAGATAACAAACATAAAAAAAAACGAATTGAGAACCTCCTCCTTTTTTTGAAGTCGGTTTAAAAGGTTTAAAATGAGTCTACGTACGTCCGCATTATTCACCATCCATCTGCACGACGTTGGCAGTGGTGGTGGCGCTTGCTGGATATAAATGTCATCGTGCAAGTCCAGCAAGTAATTGACGTACGTCCAGACTATTTACGGTCGTTTTTCATCGTGCATCGTGCGTGCCCTTAGCGGGCTGTACAGCAAGATAGAACGTGTTTATGGGGCTTAAGGTGACTAGATATTTTACATACGCCGCCGCTGCCGCCTAGCGTTTGAGAGTAGACAAGTAGAACCGTCGAGTATAAAAAAATGTCCGTCCAAATGCGTTAAATTAGAGCGGCGCCAGAATAGCATCGGGGTAAATTAAATAAAATTATTATTAATATTAAAATTAAACAAAAATCTGCATTCATGACTGATTGACTGCATTGAAAGTACTAACTAAAAACCTTAACAAGCTTATTATATCGGAGATGAAGTATTAACTTGAATATTGTTTATTGATTGTTTGAAGGTTGTTTACTTGAAAGATTTACCTATTGCTGGCGGTACAAGCAAAGAAACATAATATTTTGTGGGAAAATAATCCACAAATTCTTGGATCAGGGGATGTGTGTCTGTGGTTTCTATGTTCTGATTTCTGGTCATAGACATGCTGGTGTAATGTCAACTATGTCAAGTGTCTCAGTCAGTTTGTCAGTGGTCTGTCATGCGTTGGCGTTCGTTCGTCGTTCACATAGAAATACTAGGGATGTGACATCCAACAAAAAAACGATTATTTTTGTTTTGTAATAAAATCGATTACTAAATAATCGATTTTTATAATAAAAATAATCGATTTTTCAAATAATCGTTTTTTTTCTTATTTTATTGAGATATCAAATTAAACGTATGAAATATCCGTAATTATGACTTTACTTACTAAAAAATCTAAAGTAATGCCAGTAATAATCAGCCAGAGTAATGTAATAGTAGTATTATTAGTTGTAACTAATATTTATAAATTAAACGCAAAAAAAAAATTACGAAAAAAAAAATCTAATTTGACGAAGAAAACGGATTCAATCCGTTATTTAAGTCGGTAAAACAGTCCTTGTAAATTAGTTCAGTTACACTGACAATATGTAAAGTTTGATTAGTGAATCAATCATTAGAAGAAAATAAAACTACATATTGTCTTTTTATTGAAATATGAGAGTTAATATTCTCAAATAATGAATATTAAAACGATTTTTTCTATAAAAACCTAATAATTAGTATTGCTTTTTAAAACTTGTAAGAATACTTCCACGAAACTGATAACTTCATAAACAGATGTTGCTGTTAAAAATCACAAGTCAAAATAAATCGATTTTTTAATAATCGATTCTTTTAAATATATAAATCGATTTTCTAATTGATTTTTCCGACAAAAAAATCGATTAAAAATCGATTTTTTTCATAATCGATTATTTTTTACATCCCTAAGATATACTAGCTCTTTGGTCGTTCATCGTGTTATTTGTTGGTTGCTTGCTGCTGCT
This sequence comes from Acronicta psi, assembly GCA_946251955.1. Lineage (NCBI taxonomy): Eukaryota > Metazoa > Arthropoda > Insecta > Lepidoptera > Noctuidae > Acronicta > Acronicta psi. The sequence continues at coordinate 12,217,894 of OX276469.1, read as the reverse complement.
TGTTTTGACTTTTGTTGGTGTCAGTCAGTCAGCGGTCTTATATCTTATAAATCGCGCGGTAATCTGTACAAAAAACTGTTGCGATAGTTATTTTGACTAAAATTCTAATACTTGTAAGTAATGGAAATAATGTGTACGTACTTATTATAAACCAATACAGAACCCCTTGTGTAAGAATAACTTAACTATAACCAAAAAAACATGGACAATTCCAAAACTAGCAAAGCTCGCAAAAAGAGAAAGCCTTCCAAGAAGTCTCAAAGCTTGAATACATCCTCTCAAAAAGAGAACGTACCGAAACCCCGGAAGGATAAAGTAACCAAATCCAGGCCGGACCCTAATGAAAGCATCGCTATGTCTCAACAATTGCTTCAGAAGAAAAATAATGTCTGTTTAAAACGTGCAACGAGAAACAATAGTGAAAACAGAGTTTGTGGTAATGGTAAGCCTATACCTTCCTTAGCTGACTTGGAAAAAATGTTTGAAGATTCTGATGAGGACGATCAACCACCATCAACTCCTGTAAAAGAAACATGTACCACACCATCACCTAAAAAGATGTCAAAGAAAAATGAGACACCTGATTGTCTCAATGAGAACAAACTGCTCTCACCTAGAACAATCAACAAACTATCTGAAAAACTGTTGGACATGATTTCAAATGTATCTAATCCTATTGAACTTCTGGACGATGTCCCCCCCCCTCCCATAGTGCCACAAAAGAAAAGAAAAAAGCCTGATGAGCCATACATTGTTGGGTGCAAGGAGCGGCCACAAGTCATTAGAAAACCTAATGCTAACTTTTGCAAAGGTGATAAGGACTATGGCGTAGAGGCATCAGGCGATTCAGAAGAACCTCCTACCAAAAGAGCTAAAAAGTCAAATATACCTAATTACTCAAAGTCAATTTTTAATGCCAGTGCTGATGAAATTGCTGCAAAACTGTCCAAAGACGAAGCTGGAGGTGTCAGTGATACTAGTTCAGATAGCAATAAAACAATAGAATATGATCCGACAGTGTTTAGAAATCAAAGACCACATAGATTCTCACCACTACCCAGTACATCTAAGGATAATGAAACTTTTATGAAGAATGATAAACTGTTTAACGATAGTTTAAAAGAGAGTCATTTAATTGAAGATGAAATCCCAATAAAGAGAGAAGATGAAGTGGAGATTATTGATACTCCCTATGAAACCATTGTAATTGACGATGTAGGGAAGCCTACTAACATTCAAAATACCAGTGAGGTAAATGAAATAAACATTATTCAAGATGAAAAACCAATAGTATTAGAAGATGTTGCATCAGTATATGAAACAAATAATGATGATGATTGTGTATTGGTTGCGAGTTCCACACAGACTAATAATCCAAGACAAACCAATTATAGCCAACCAATAGATATTGATGATGAATATAGTAACATAAATGTAGAAAATATTACTTTTGACCAAGATGTAATAGAAGTGATAGACATTGATGATGTGATTGCTGAAAATAAATCCATACTTGATAAATGGAAGAATAATGGAGAAAAATTGGACAAAATTAATACAGTGGTTAATGTCCCTAACACATACCGAAATTCCAACACCCCACAGACAAGTGTGGTAACACCTAGCATAAATAATAATTTAGACACAACAAACCAAAACAAAGAAATTAATCCGCAGAGTATTCCAAAAAACAATAATCCAACAACATCACCTAATCAAGTAAATGTTGACTTAACCACTGGTAACATTAATAATTCAATTCCAGTTACTGGAAATGGCAATCCTATCCAGACTGTAGTTACAGATTTCTTTCTAAATAATGGTACTACACCAAGAGCCAAAAAAAGGAAAAATTCAGAATCTCAACGTGATAATACAGGTTGTATGAAGTCTATTTTTGATGCAGTCTGTGATGTATTTCAAAGGGTGCAGGCACCCGCAAGAATCCCAGCTAGAGTAATAGCACAACCAGTGACTCAACCTCCACCACCATCTAGACATATTTCAACCCAAGATTTTGTAAATCCAGCAATAAGATCATTTACCCCAAATACAATTGATTTGAGTCAAGAAACCAGCACCATTTCTTCAAGCAGGGCGGGCTATAACTATCTTGGTGCCACAGGCAGCTCCATTGCCCAGGAGTCTCAGGCGACTGCTGCCCCTATACAGGCTGCTTTGCCTCCAAGCCCACAAAAACCAGAAGCTTCAAGATATTTAGGAGAGTGCCCTATATGTATGGACCCTCTTTCGGGTAATGGAATTGCATCAACCATTTGTGGCCATGTGTTTTGTTTGAAATGTATCAAAGCAGCAATTAAAGCTAATGGAAAAAGATGCCCAACATGCAGGAAGGTACTTAAAGGTGTTGGTTATCACCAACTATATTTGTAAATAGTTAATAAATATGGGGTATTTTGTAAGGTTTATATTTTATTATATTTTATACTGTATGTAAAAAAAACTGCTGTTCCATACAATTATGTTTACTCAACAACAAATATATGGAACATATAATATGCTATAATTTGTTTTTCACAATTTCAGCATTGATTCCATAGTAAAGTTGTAATGAATGATTCCTAATGATGAGTAGTTACACAGTCTGTATATATGTAAAAAAATGCTATCAATCTGTGTGTATTTAAACTCCTGGTGACAAAATGTCATCAAGTAATAATCATTTCTCTACCAAGGATTGTAGGTAGTTTGATTACTAGTCATTGAATGTACTATTATATGCCATATTCTTATAAGATGATTTTAAAATCTCCTGTGTACCAAAAATGTTAAAATAGTCCATAAGTACCAATTACCACAATAATTATTATATTGTGGTAATATTAGCATTCCAACCAAAGTAATTGATTATTAATTGTGAAATTAAGTAGGTACCTACTTTTAATTGCTTTTTATATTCTTTACATAACAACAAATAAAAAGCTGATATTGAATCTATTTTATCATCAAGTGCATATGCCCTGAAGCCATAGCCATAATAAGTTGTATATTTAAAAAAGACTCGAGTCTGAGTAAATCCTTCGGGGGCGAAGTTCGGGGGTCTAATTTACCATAACCCAACACATGGCAACAGATACCTACTAAGCTAATATTTTTGTTTTTAAATTCTACTTTTCATATAATTAGGTATGTACTGTAATGAAAATTATCACATACCTATAAATAGGTAGATAGGTTGGTACTTTATCAAAAGACTAAAAACTTTTTGTCTTGTGATGTTATCATAAGAAATCCAGCCAATTGTTTATTCATTTTATTTTAAAAATCTATTACTTAGTAATTTTGTTACAAGCATTTATTTTTATTGAATCTATAGTACAGTCACTGTACATATTGTACCTGTTTCAATTCGCTAAAGTGATCGAATTTATGTAGGTATGTTGATAATTATAATCATAATTCTTAAAATTGTTTTATAACTTAATGTAAGTACAGTTAATTAGATCAGAGTCAGAGACGTCAATTAACGTAATGAATCATTAACAAATATATACCTACCCAGTTTATTTACTGACAACAAACTCAAACACGAAAAAATTAGGCCAAGAGCCAATAGGGCCTTTTTTTGCTAACGATTGTTTAACGTAAATTGACGTCTCTGAGTGCAGCAGTAAGTAATGTAGTCTGAGGACTAAAATAATAAATAATTACTTCAATGATTCATATCTTCTCTTATTATTTTCACTAGCGGCCCGTCCCGTCTTCGCACGGGTGCATCATCACTACATAGTATAAAACAAAGTCGCTTTCTCTGTCCTTATATCCCTATCTATGCTTAAATCTTTAAAACTACGCAACGGATTTTGCTGCGGTTTTTTTTAACAGATACCTAGAGTGATTGAACAGGATTTATATGGAATGATTGAGGAGGTTTATATGTATAATACATACATATTATAGTACAGAAAATACAAGAAATTCAAACCCATGCGAAGCCAGGGCGGGTCGCTAGTATTTTATAAAAAAAGAACCCGTTTTTGGAACATTTTTCATTGATACTCCGCTCCGCTCTCGGAGAAAACGGGACCCTAATATACCATCATGCCTGTATTCCCCGAAGGGGCGCGGCGTGAAAGGAGCTGGGTGAAGTCACGTACCGCTGAAGTAATAGCCAGTAGCAGTGGAGTGACACCAAGTTTTCCCGAACGGACAAAAATGAAAGAGCTCATTAACTGGGCAATCATCTAAACTGTGAGCTGTTACCAGGCTGTTACTGAGAATTTCATAGAAACCCAATAACTTGCTCGACCCGGGAATCAAACCCAGGATCTCGAGCGTTGCAGTCGTACTGACGACAGCTAACTAGGCAGATATTATATAAATAAATTAATAAAAAATTATGTACCTACCTATTATTTTTAAATTTGCTAATGCAAAATAAAATAAAAATTAGGTACCTATTAGTAAAATTATTATTAAGTACCTATTCTAAATTCCTAACAGACTCACTCAGCGTCCTAGTTAGCCATCCACCCTATCAGCTAACAGTGACCAAGCGCTGCAATAAGTGCAATATGGTGGCAGCCTCCAATACGCGTTATTATACTGGATACGTATTTCGCTGTAACTCTGTAATTAAGCTCTTCGAGTGTAGTCGACCAGAGTCGACCCATTCTATTTCTTCTTTATCTTCGAGGACGCTCTGGGCTGGCCCCGGGCGGCGGTCCGGAAGAGACCAGGCGGATGATGTCGCAGACAGTCGACGCATAGGTACGCCCCAGGCACCTATTAGATAATTTACTTTGTGTTTGTTATCGAATATTTACATAAGCCTGCACAAAATAAGCTCTGAAGTTGTAGGTATATTTGAAAAATTGGCATTTTGTCGAACAGTTTTTACGACACCATAGATACCTACCTATTACCTACCTATAATTTGTTCTCTTAATTTTCCAGCTGTCTGCATGATATGAAATGCAATGATATGAAAATGATCATACTGACAATAACTTTTTAAACTACCTTTACTAACTTTATTTGTTGGAAATCAGCCAAATTGTAATTTTTTATTAGTTACCTACATTACCCAATGCAATATTGTAGCAAACATAATACAGAATAATAAAGAATGTCCTAATATAATAATACATATATATATATTATTATATATCAATCCTACAAACAATAACAAATTTTTAAAGACCGCTATCCTTGTGAATTCACTCAGAGCACAATAAAATATGTCCATGTCATTGGAAATGAGGTAACTAGTTGTGTATTATTAATTTTGTTGCTAACATTTATTTTTTGAATCTTCATGTAGTCTGAATAATTTTGAATTTGATTTTAATTGACTGTGTGAATTATTATTAGGGATTCCAATTGAAGATAAATTCTAATAGATAATTTCATGAATGGATAATGTAGTTCAAGGACTAAAAAACAAATAACTTCACAAGGGTCGTATACTTTATATAGTATTTTTATTTAACATTTCCTACCAACTTCACTACATATTATAAAACAAAGTCCTCCGTCGCATATGTCTGTCCCTATGTATGCTTAGATCTCTAAAACTACGCAACGCATGTTGATGCAGTTTTTTTTAATAGATAGAGTGATTCTTAAGGAAGGTTTATATGTATAATAACATACCATGCGGGCGAAGCCGCTGGCGGGAAGCTAGTACATTATAAAATATTTTAATAATAACAGTTTGTTCAGTAAAACATCCTAAAACAAGAAATCTTTTAATACTTAAATGTGCCTGTAAGCTATTTTTACACCTAACTACAACTAACAAACTCAAGATGTTTCAGTTTGATTAGCCATTTCAAGTATTTTTATTGCTTTTCAGTGCTATTTCCATTGACAATATTACCATCTGAATGCAAATGCTCTATAGAGGCAGAAAGTTGTTCTAGACTTTGAACAAGTTGTGCCATTTTATCTCTAGAGGCAGAGTTATCAAAACTGTCTTCTGTAGGTTTCTCAACATCTGCACATAAACGAAAATGTAAACGTGCCAAATGCTCCTGTTGGTCTCTTATGTTTATCATTTGTTCCATACTACTCCCTGTACCAAATGCACTTAACTTTCCAGTGTGAAAATCATCTAATAATTCTAATAAATCCTTTTCCATGTGTTTCACGTCAGGTGTTTCTTTGGGCATATTTTTCGGTTTATTAGTTGATCTCATCATGTTGTTGTCTCGATTTAACCGCTGTTTCTCACTCACATATGAAATTTTTGTAGATTCATTAACACTACTATTGCCTACTCCCGAAATGGTTTGTCCCAAGTTTTTTGATGTAAGGCTAGCAGCGCCACTTGATAGTTTATTGCTTGTAACTGGAGACGTCGCCGCCTGAGATACTTTTTGTTCATCTTCTTCTCCTTCATTTTGCATAAGTTGCTGTGTTTCGTTGGCTTCTTCTAAATGTAAGCTCATGTAGGCCTATTCACTGTGAAAATATGATTTAATCAGTAAACCAAAATAACAACGGATGTCTTCTATAATCTATATTCACGTAAGAAGTATGAATTATTATTCTGAAATCAGAATTATTCAGAATCAGTAAAATGTTTACGATGTTTTTAAACAGATGACATGAAAAAATCCAATTCCAAATTCAAAATCAAAATTTACAGTCAATGTGACATTCGTAGACACTAGACAGATCTTGGTGAAAGTCCCGGAGACTGACATTACATGGGTTGCCAGTTTTGTGCTATACTTAATTTCTTTTAGTATCGAAAATTAACGTTACTAAGAAAGTATTTTTTTTTTTGGTTTTATGTTATCTTTAAAAAAATAGTAGGTACACATTTTAAAACGTATTATTACTAAATTAAAAAAGAAACTATGTAAGTAGGTAATCGACGATTTGACAGTGTGTGTGATCTAGTGGACTGCTGATCACAAAGTCATAGGTTCGATTCCCACAGGACACCCATATTTATGTGATTAATATACGTGTTTGTGTTTGTCTAGGTGTTTCTGTAAGGTATGTAACTGTACCTACTAAACTTAAGAAATACACTTTATACCTAAATTATACAAATGAATAAATTGATTTGATTTGAAAAATGTCCCCAGAATATTTAATTTAATAATCAACACTGCATAAATTTTACTCGTTGTGTGTGCTAAAAATATTACAACACTGTGGTCTAGAGAGTTAGATAGTGGGGGTGGGGGTCAGCAGCAGTCAGCAGAGCTTCGAGGCTCATCCAAGCTTGAAGCTGGTCTAGTAGGCGGTCTCTCAGATGTAATCCGGTACCTATAATGGGTCCCACGTAGTAACAACCCCAAGTTAGTATAATATTATTAGCCTGTGGTTAGTAATAAAAAGACATTGTATCAAGTCAAATTTTAAAATAGACTTATGTCAGTTCATTAGCAATCCTTTCCTTGTCAATTTCGTTTTCGACAGAAAAACGGGAACGAAACGAACGACGGAACGAGGTACCTATTTTAATTATTACAAATCTATTAAAGCTGCTGCTAAACGGTTCGTGTGTTTGCTTACCAATATTTTTAATATATTTTGCTATTCTAATATCTTTTTACCATCATATTTGGTCTTTATGTATTATACTGTATAGATTCAACCTCCATTGTCCATTTTTTCTAGCCACATCCTCAAATTTATTGTGGCACATGTTTCGCTCGAGTACCGACAAAAAATTAATAGTTTCGACGCTAAGTGCATTTACCTTTGGTTACCGCTTTTTCCTCAGGTTCAGTCTGGCTAGTAGATTCCGTTTGATATCTGGATGCTAATACGACACAACAACGATTTGCATTGTACATGCAATATATATTTTGCATTTCGAATACAATATATTTGGTAAAGCAGTAGTTGGTACAAGTAAATATGGCAGAGCCGGCGACACTTGAACCGGAGCTGCGTAACAGAATAACCAGGTACCTCCATACGGGCAATGAGGTCCCTAAGTATTACCCAGGGTGTTGGACCACTCAAAAGTATTTTGAGGTGGACAAACTTCCTGCCTTGAACGAGGCTTCTGAATTGCATGCGGGTAATGTTGAAGTTGTCAACATCATTTTAAAGGTAAATTTATTTATTGTTATTTATTTAATATTTGCAATTATTATTATCATTGTCTGCCAACTGCCTTGTTGGTCTAGTGGTCATAAGCGCAACGTGCTACGCTAGAGGTCCTGGGTTGGACCCCAGGTTAAGCAAAGTGTTGTTGGGTTTTTCTGTGATAGTAGTAGCAGCTCAGAGTCTGGATTTGCACTGGTTAATGGTGATAGGCTCGTACACATACTACTTGGGACCTAAACATATGGCGAAATGTGAGTGTACATTAGTATGCATCTGCCTATATGTTATATTTAGCTTAATTTATGTTATTTAGTCTAGCAAATCAGATTATTCAAACATTGATTGTAGTTTTGTTTCTAGGTCTAGACTACTTGCAAAATATTAGTATCAAAGTATATTAATAGAGAAGTACTTTAAACTAATACATATTAGTCTTGCATAAAAGTAGTTTAATAGTAAAATGTAATATTTATCATGTTTAAATTATATACATACTACCTATCTAATTAGTTTAGAAGTTTAATGACCCTACATCTGATTGTATATTTTTTATACAAATTTTTGTTACAAGTATATCACTTTAAATGGTAATGTTATTTATTTATTAATCTACACTTTATTATTAAATATTCATAATTAAAAAAATTAAAATTATTTCTTAACAACTTAACAACAACAACAGAAAAATACCAGCTTTTGTTGGTACTGACTACAATAGTTGCATTATTTATGAGTATTTCTAGGCCACTTTTCATGTTACAGTGGATGAAATCTGAAGTATTTATTACTTTTAGGCATGCAAGGATGGGTGGTACACACGTTTTGAGACTATAGCTTTTGCATTGGCCAAATGTCTCTTGCTTGGAAATTGTGCTGTAAAAGAAGCCGCATATAAAGCCGCCATGCAAGTTTGTGTCACTCCAGAACAGATGATGCTCTTTAACAGATACACACGGCTTTTTAAAACTGGTAAGGATTTTAACTGGTGAAGTTAAATAATTATCCATGACCCAAGACATTGTAAATGTTCCGAAACTTAGGGTAGTTTTACTACAACCTCTTATATTCTTGTCCAGAAATTACCAAAGATATACTTAATAGTTGCTAACTTTTTCTTTTTCTTAATTTAATTGAGGAAGTGCTAGTCCTTACTTCCTTACTAATATTATAAATGTGAAAGTAACCATCTGTCTGTCTGTCGCGCTTTTAGGCCAAAACTACTAAACTGATTTCAATTAAATTTGGTACACAAATAGTCTAGAGCCTGAGAGAAAGGACATAGGCTACTTTTTAATGCAAAAAAGGGCTGTAAGGGTTTAAAATAGGGTATGAAAGTTATAAGAAATAACCAGACCACGCGCGCGAATATGCTATATTTCTGTATAGAGGCCTTTACTGATAACAGCTTTATATGTGCACAATTTGCCTTAAATGTATGTGTATACAAGCTTAATTTTGATTGCAGGTAATGGCCGAGGTTGGTGTAATAGTGTTAGGGAATGGTACACTACCAAAGACACAATGGAGCTTGTTAAGGAGATGACACGAGTGCGCGCGCGTCATGGGCGATCGCATAAAACTCTTCTACGAAAATCCCATGTGAAAATACCTGCAGAAGATTATGGTAAGGATTGCATTTGTTTTATTTGAAAACATACAATATTTTATGAATATTAATCAGCAGTATGGAATGCTTGCCAGGCTCTTATCTTGAATAAAATCTATTAATCCACTAATACCAAGCCACAAAGAGTAACAAGTTTTGTCCCTTAGTTGATCTTACTATCTGTTTGTCTGGTCTTTTAAAGAGTCCATAATCATTGAGTTTATTTTTATTAAACTAAACATTATAAAAACTTAAACTAAAATCTACTCATGGAAATAAATATAATTTAAAGTTACTAATTATATTAAATATAATTTAAAATAACATTAGTACAGTTCCCGCCATACTTATTGTCCGGGTTGAAGTTGGCACGAGTTAATTTTAACCCGGCAACAAAAATCGGAGAAAGAAAAATATTGGATTAGAATAATTTAAAACGTCAGATGACGACTTGAACTTTCGTTTTTTTTTATTACAATCTAATATTCTTTATTCTCTGATTTTTACGGCCGGGTTAAAGTTAGCTAGCGCCAACTTCAACCCGGACAATAAGTTTGGCGCGAACTGTAACAGTTGTTCATGTACTTTGACTGCTAAACATACATAATGCAGCAATATAGAGCAACCTTGCACTTAGTGCCACATACTTGTTGTAATTGTGGTTGCATTTGATCTGTTACTAAAACACCACTTGCAGATTTGTTTTATTTATTTACAATGTTATGCCCAAGTTTGTACAGAGGCGTAGTACCCTGTTATTTCAAAACCTTATTAAAGTTAGATTTGATGAATCTTCATTCCATACCTTATGAAGACCAAATGAATAAGAATAATACACCAAACTTCAATTGAAATGTTTTATCCATTAGACCTTTTTAACTGCCCCTCGTTTGCACGTGCATCACTTCTTTTCATTAACTTGCCCCATATTCATAAACAAGTTACTTTACATAACAATAAGATATTCAAAACTCTTTGGGTATACAAGCATGATGTTATAAAATGTTGGTGTGATAGATATTAGGATTATTAACAAGAATACTCCACTTCAGCTCGCGACGCAGTAGTGAAGTATGCCATCTTTGGCCTTAAACGCGCCAAACAACTGGTTGGCGAGAAGCCAGAGACAAAAACAGTATTTGATTACATTCAGAAAGTGGAGGACATGCGACACTGTGAAGACCCTGAAGTCGCGGCGGCCTTAGCCACCCAGAACCTATTCACTCTTGACCATGTCCCTGGCCATTTGCTGACGTCACAATCAGTAAGTATTTTCAGTTTCATAGGGACGAAAAATAATGTATCCCTTATTACTCTGATAATGTAAACTATTTCTACAGTACTCAGAATATAATATTTCTCCGATAATGTAAACTATTTCTACAGTACTCAGAATATAATATTTCTCCAAGTGGCTGCGTAATTCTCAATTTCTACGACAAAACGATAGGACGCCTGTGCGATCAGGAAAGCGCGGTCGTCGCGTTCTATCGTTCACTTTATGTTCTTCAATGCATACTTATTATGTCTCAATCACTTGGTGCAGTAGACTTGAGTTCATAAATGTTTCGCATTAGTGATCGTTTAGGAAAATCGAATGCGAATTTCGATATTTATACCTCTGCCAAACCTTTCGGAGAATACAGGTACATCACAGGTAGTACATCAATATTAACAGATACAATAGAAAAACTTCACATGGTTGCTACATCTTTAATAAATTAAACAGTACATCAATTTTATTCTCAATGCATAATAAAACATTAATTTCTTTTCTAAAATAGGTATGGAATGCAATCCTGCCTCAAATGTCTTTGGACGAGCTGTTATACCACATCCAACGCATCCACAACATGGGCTTCCTGACCAACACGTCTACCACCACTGCGATTGTTGTGTCTCTACTCAATAACCAGGATGCCATCAAGAAGTCTAAGGTTACACCACTAGCTGTGTACATTACAATGTGCAACTATTCCAAGAAATCCAAGTATGTACGGGAACCATTATTATTTGCGTAATAGCTTATCAATCTAACCAGAGATGCAAGTCTGTTATCAAACGGTCAAATCTTTCAGTACCTGGTTAAAGAATTGCAATCTGATTTCCTGAACTAATAAATAAGATCCCAGAATCGTGATTGGACCAATTATATACATTTGTTTATTAGATTTGTCACAATCATGAATTCTCAATGGTAAAGTTGTTTTGTACAGTCATTCTATTTACCTGATAACCTTAATGGTGTTGGCATAAAGTTCAAATTTCAATAATTTTGCGAATTGCGTGTGGAGGAATGTTTATAATTATCATGGAAGCTCTCGACATAGTTAAATGATTTAAAAACAAAATTAGCTGACAAACCTTGTACCTTTGACTTTCTTAGACCAATGAAGTACGATAAAGCTAAAGTGACAGCCGAGAGAGAAACTCGCCGCCGCACGCGTCAGGCGTTTGACAGTAAGACTGGACTCTGGCAGTGGACCACCAACAAGCGCCACCCGAAGGAAATCAAGACCTTGGGTTAGTACTAATACAACATTCCAGCTCACCAGGATTGAGAATGCCGTAAATATATGTGTTAAAGTGTAAATGAAATGAAAAAAATAATCTAGTAAAAGCAATCTCTAGCAGCCCTTTATTATCTGCGATTTGCAATTCATTTTTGACGCTTTAAAAAAGTAAACAAGAGCCACCCATGTATCATAGAGTTTTACATACCTATGACTTATGAGGTTTTGTTACAAGCTACTTTGTTCCCTATAGGTATCGACCTGCCACCGAACCCGGCCGTGCTGGCGGCGCTCAACAAGCTGATCGACCTATCTTGGGTGTTGACCCCGCCTACCAACGCACGCTATATGATCACTATGGACATGAGACACCACATGTTTAAAGGTAAGATTCTTTAGAGCCGATTTCACCATTTAAATTAAACGCGATCATCTCGGTTTTCGCGTTTAACTGAGATCAGGATGCAGGTGTGCATTTGCATACCAACATAAACTGAACTCAGTTAGGCTGAACCTAGTTTAAATTCTGAATGCCTGCTGATATATTTGTTACGTACTTTTTCTAATAGGGCGTCAGTTCTGCAAGAGTTACGCAGCGACTAAGAAGGGTAGTAAGAAGCCGGCTCCGGCCAAAGCCGCACCGGGTGGTGGAGGCGACGCCGATACTGAGAAGAAGAGTAAGAAGAACCTCCTGGCTGAGTGCTTCTACAACAACAATGTTACTCCGGGACATGCTGGTAAGAACATTGTATACCATCACGCCTGTATTCCTTGAAGGCAGATGTAGATACTCCTACAAATCCAAACGCCGAGCTGATATATGTTCCGCAAGTTGCATTAGACGCCTTAAAACGTCATTAAGCGTCACGCGCTTATAGATTATGTTGTTTAAAGGCTAAAGATCTTCTAATTAATTTACAAATTCACATTAAGAGAAAACATAAATTATATTTAGTATTATATTTTACGTATTAATTTTATATATAAAAGCCATTGAACAGTTTCGTTTTATGTTTTGCTGTATACAAACTTAATTTACATTACATTACACATTTACAAGTTATTTTTCCAGCGATTGTCCTAGCTTTGCAAATCCTGAAGCGCGAGAAGAACGTCACATTAGCGGTGTTCACTGAAGATGGCATCCAGCTCATCTCCATTGAGCGCAACTTTAGCAGCATCGAAGAGGCTGAGTTCTTGTTAAGGGTGTGTATGACTTATGATACGATAGCCGCGAATAAAAAAATAAAAAAATTGATGACTTTGTTTTGTCAATGCGCTAATTGTCGAGATTTTATACTTATTGCTTAGCATAGAACTTTGTAACAGTTTTACTAGTACTCATTTATAATATTCTATATTGATTTTAAAATTAAAATGTATCTAGGGGCCGACAAATTTATGTTTCTTTAAATTCCGAGTCACATGATCGTTTGCGATAAAATTGTCGTATCTATATTTTTAACGATTTGTCCCATACTCGCATTGAGTTGTCGTGTAAAGAATAAATCAATATTTCGAACGCAAAATGACATTTTTGAATCCTGTCAATGATGAGTTAAAAATGTGGAATCGATTGTCTTTAGTAAATTAAACTTCACATTACAGAAAGCGGACTTAGGCCGCGTGCAGCTAGATGCGCCGATCGAATGGGCAACCTCGAACAAGAAGAAGTTTGACGTGTTCATCAACATGGTGGACCGTACTACCCGCTACATGGAGCTGGAGCAGACGAACCGCGGCGGGCGCGGCCCCGCCGGACGGTACGGCCCGCCGCCGCCGCCGACCAAGAACATCCCCGACCACTGCCCGGTGCGAGCCCTGGAGAGATACAGGCAAACCGTCGGCGTACCCGAAGCTAGGTACGTAGAACTTTCAATTTTATTATGACATTAGTATACAGTAAAAGGTAGCAATGGTTAGAAAACCCCACTGATATAAAAAATACTTTTTATGTATCTGGCTAGTAAGCCGGATACATAAGGTGTCTTATGGTATTTTTCGTATAAAAGAATATTGTTGTGTTCATTAACGTTGTCATGATTTTGTCTTATATTTCAGAAAGTTGTAGAAAAGGAATTATTTTTTATTAGTACAACAACCCTTCTTTCAAATAACTATACCATGAATTGATGCAATAGATAACCCTAAGTCTATAAATAAAGGCATGTTACTTTTCTACAACAAAAAGGGGAAAACATTTTAATTAATAGATAAATAATCTGGGACATTTTACACAGCACCAGCAGTTTTGTAAATACATCAGAAACACCCAGACAAACGCAAACACCACTCGAAGCTCTAGACCATGACAGACGTAACATTAGGTTATAGTAAAAAACGTGGTGTTACTTGTTGCAGGTTGGTGGTGATGAGCCTGGCGTCCCACAAGGTGTGCTCGACGGACGGCAGCCACGAGGGCGTGCTGGACGTCGTGGGCATCGACGAGCACGTGCCCAAGCTCATCGACGCCTTCGTGCTCGGCCAGTTCAAGTGAGACGCTACAATCGTTCACACAATCTCTTTGCAAAAGTCTGTCAATTTTATAAACGACCAAGAGGTCCTATTTGATCGATAATCGACCTTCTCATACCTCAGTATTTACAATAAAATTTATGTAAATTATTACCACCATGTGTTCCGAAGCCTAATATGAAGTGTTGAAAACGGAACGGATATTTCTTGAAAATCTGAATGTAATTCTGATTACCTAGAGATGTTTACTATAGGTATTTGCATGTTTTTAGTGTTTAACTTTGTTTATAATCGCTTACGAGGTAGTTATGGGACAGTTTCTTGTAAAAAATACTGTTCCTTTTAACCCTGATTTTGGATCTCTGCTTATGAATAATTTGTAGGAGCACACGGTTTTATTTTTAAGCTAAGTACCTACTGAATACTGTAAAGTCCACCTTTACAGTACGTCGTCAGTTATACCTAAATTACAACATCTTCCAGATTAGGTGTCCCTAGTAGCAGGAATCAGTTACTGAATTAATTTTAATTATGTTATTGGTTATAGCATTTTTGCTTACACGTTTTAGCTGTTAAGTTTATATTGACGCATGCGTTGCTTCTTAGCGTTGACAAAGTTAAGTTACAGTTATAAACCTGACTTGGCTTTATACCTTTTTATAAGCAAATTGCTTACTGGCTTTATTTTATCTATAGGTCCTTAGCGTGCATAATAAATTATTTTTGCAAAATCAACATTTAAAACTTTCTTTGTTTCTTTGGTAGTGGAACAAATTCTTTATCGAACGTTTTTACATTCGTAATAATATTTATTCTCTTTATTATGTGTGTAACTTTAGATATTGTTAAGCTTAATATGTGTAGCCTATATAATTGTAACAGGGTCTTTTTGGTTAATCAAAAATTGGCATCTGGCGCTCACTATAGTATACTTTACGTGTTCATCAATACAATAACTAGTAACGTAACGGGGGTCAAATGACGGCAATGCGAGGAATTTTCTTTTATTTTAAACTTGTAAAAGAGTGTTTTTCTCAAGCCGACCGTGTGTATTTCACCTCCGGAATAGTTTTGAACGCCAGTACTTTTTTATAGTTGTTGTGTTTCAAATTTTATTTATACTGTTCGACTATCGACATGGTCATTAGCGAGGTTGTGCGTTACAAGCGTCTGTATTTGCCAAAGTAATTATGCATTTGTAATTTTATTCAAAGAGTACTGGCTTGCAAAAGTAAATTAGAAAATAGAAATTATAATAGCATATCTTGGTAATATAGAAAATAATGAAAACAGATACATGCTCATGGTTTGTTTAGTATTGTAGTGAAATATTTGTTACATTTTGAACAGTTGTGACTGTACATGAAATGAAACGGTCACGTTGTCACGCTGCACTTGTAGTGAATCAGTTAGATGGGCATGCATCGGCTTTCGTGATACGTAGGTAATAGGTAAATCCGTTTCAGAATATTGGTTACTTTAGTACTAATACATGAGCGGACTATTCGAAATCTGTGATCACTTGGTACTCTCTCAGGATTAAGTAATTTTTTATATCTGTAAAAGTTAAAAAACATAACTTAGGTAAAGAAACTCGAAATTGCTAGATATGCTTTTTGTTGTACGTATCAATATTTTGTTGAGTAATGTATTAGTTAAAAAACATTTTAGTATTACGTTGGTATACGGTAAAATCATTTACTCTATGCTTTTTATGGTTCATTGATATCAGATCTATTTTGGCTTATTTGGATTGGTTTCACTCTTTGTTACTCCACAGGTACTTATTTATTATTTTGTGATTCGACGCATCTGTTTCCCTGGTGGTTCGCATCTCAAAAATAGCAGTCTGTGATTTAAATGCCTTGGCAACTTTGCACTCTGGTGATATTATTGTTAATCGGACTGGTTTTCTTTAACATCTGAGAAAAAATATTGTTTAATTTGAAGAAAACGGCCGATGTTAGTTGTAATAAGTAGCTTAATAGTATTATGACCTATACAAAACTATAACTCTGTTGTTAACCGAAAAATATACATCATTTTTGTCATATTTTTAAATCAATTACAGTAATGAGCTTGCTAGTGCATTTTTACATAAAAATAAAAGCTCCGTCCCAATTGCAAATCATCTGTTGTATTTCAAGTGCTTTTAGCATTAAGTTAAAGTAGTACATATAACCATATATTATTTTAACCCGTTCACAGCAGCATATCAAAAAAGCACCTTAAACCTAATGAATAACAAAATGTAATAACATTACAAAATGTACTTGCATATTTGTTTTCACGTTAATAAACTCTTAAGTATATAATTCATGTTTTATTATTGGTTAGTTAATATTTGCATTGTTTGTACATATTAAATTTCGGTCCTACTAACATTCAATATTCGTTTATGATGATAATTGATGGTTTTACGTTCCTCTGAGCTGTATACATATAAATATAGGTGGTAAAGGTGGAAGTGGCAACATTTTCTTGTTAAGAGTAAACGAATAGATACATGCTATTGTAATTATACATCACACAGGTTATCATGACAATAGGGTCGCCTATTACATGGGACATAAACCATGCTGGCGACCTGTGGGTGTACATTATTAGTACAACTCTGCCTAACCCTTCGGGGAAAACAGGCGTGATGGTATGATGATCATGAAGATGTAACATGGGACATTCTGCGGAAAGGATACTCATATTACGAAAGGCACATTTTGCGACAAGGGTTCAACAATTTATGTGGCTTGGTACATAGCGCAACAGAGGAAGTCATATTAAACTAACTGATCTATCATCCTCCTAGCCTTTTTTCCCAACCATGTTGGGGTCGGCTTCCAGTCTAACCAGATGCGGCTGAATATCAGTATTTTACACGGAGCGACTGCCATCAGACCTTCGCAACCCAATTTCTGGGCAATACCGATATTTGAAGGATAGACTGGTTGTCAGGCTTTTTGGGTTTCTGACTACCACTAACGATTATCATAGGTGTTCGTATGACAACCGGGACCGACGGCTTTACGTGCTTTCCGAGACACGGAGGGGTCTCGATGTGTTAATAATGGTCACCCATCCACAGACTGACCTCGGCAAGCGTAGCTTAACCTTGCAGATCGGTTGATCAGCGTAGTTAAAACGTGGTTAAAACTAACTGATCTATAGTATTGATAAATGTATTTTAAGTTCAAACTATAGTCCGTGTGGAACTAGTTGGCCGCGCCTTAGGTATGTGAGCGGCGGGACGGAGGGGCGGGGTCGCCTGCGCGCGGAGGGGCGGGGGCGCTTGCTTTTGTTCACAGTAACCCGCAGCCTCACCCTCGTCCCTACATAAGGCGCGGCCAACTAGTACCGCGTGATCTATAAGTCATTGTTTTGTTGTTATTTTACATTGACAAAAAAGTTTTAATTGCGGACTACCGATATTCTATATATTTAGGGAACTCATTCATTTACTCATTCCTTTACTCATTCCTTTAGTACAACGCGCCTATAAAAGGCAGCGCTTGCGCTTGTAACGGGCATTTGCTCTTTGACTCCCAGCGGGTACGGTTGTTGTCGACGCGATTTGTGAGTGATTTTGTTTATTAATTAAATTGGTTAAAGTGTTGATAAGCCCTGTAAGTACATGTTGTGTAAAGCGATTATTGATTGGTGTCTTATTTTTGTACTTGATTAGAATTGTAGGTTATATTTTTGTTTTATGATTAAAAACTTAATTGGTTTGTTAGATTTTCGTTTTTTTTTAATCTTTCCTACTTTTGAAACCTAAATTCAGAAGTGGGATAGTTTCGACGCCCACTGTAGTTAATTTTTGTTTTCTTTTGTTCTTTCCTTTCTGTCGGGTATATAAATAAGACATCAAATATTCATTTTGTTATTTCGAATTTTTGTTATTGTGTGTGAACATGGCTGATAGACAGCGTAATTCTCGCAGCAAGTCGCGTCGACACGATAGGGATCGTAGGTCCCGGAACAGGTCTCCTTCTTGGAACCGATCTCGCTCCAGGAGTAGAACCCATTCCCCGAATAGGTCTCGATCGAGAAGTAGGATTCGTTCACGGGCAAACCGCAGCCCCTCTGGTCAAAATTCGGCAATACAACAAACGCTTCAATCGATTTTGTCCCGTCTAAATACCCTCGAGTCCGAACGTTCTATGTTACGTAACGCAACAGACAGCCAACTAGTTAGGACAAGGTCGCCTGTAATGTCACATGCACCCCAAATAGAAGATGTTCAGAATAATCAGGCCCTTCAAGCAAAAGAGCAAACATCTGAAACGCCGTTATCTAATTCTATTACTGCGTTAAATATACCCGCGTCTGAGAGTATTACAAGTAATATCGATGCACATAGTCACAATGAACAGGTGATGACGGCATCCGCACGAATGTTAGCTGAAGCAATTAGGTCTGTCAATTCTAGTCAAGCCCAAAAGTATTTCGTATCGAATTTCGATCCCACAATTCACGACATAGACGTGTGGTGTGCAGAAGTTGAACGGGCTAAGTCTTCCAACAACTGGGGAGATTCGGAATGCCTATCGCGAGTATCAATTTGCCTTAAAGGCGATGCACGGACTTGGTTAAATGAGTGGGTCACTAACGACCGGACTTGGAGCAATTTCGTTAGGGAATTTAAACCATTGTGTCCAAGGAAACTCGATTACGCGAATATTTTGTACGACGTAATGCACACCACCTCTGACAAGTACAGTACGTATCCCGAATATGCAAGGAGAACATTATTACGCCTCAAAATAGTTAAGGGACTAAGCGACGAGTTGCGAACTCTGATAGTTATTCGTGGTATAGCTGACCCTCAGGTTAGAGCTGCCGCAGCCAATGCCAACCTAGAAGCCCACGATCTAGTTTCGTTTTTGTCAATTTACACTAAGCCTACCCGCACTAAACTAGATAATCGAAATCCCACTCACAGGCCACCACCCACTAGTCGTCCTTTACATCTGAGGTGTTTCAATTGCGGGCAACACGGACATAAGTCTCACTACTGCTCAAAAAAACCCAAAACCGATCAGAGTACCATGCCAGCCACGATCAATAGTAACAAATTAGTCTGTAATTTTTGCAAAAAGGTGGGACATAGTGAGGACGTCTGCTTTGCTAAGGACCGGTCGGGCTCTCGTAATAAGCGAAATGTAAATTTATGTCGTACACCCGTTGCTGGTTCCCCACAGGACAGCCGTGACCTCACAACTGCAATCGTACAGGGTATCCCTGTTGATGTACTCATTGACAGCGGTGCCCTAAATATCTCGTTAGTTTCCTCTGAAGCATTGAAACATTTTACGTGTGAACGGAAACCCAGACACTGCGTCTTGAAAGGAATTAGTGACACTGTCATTCAAACTGAAACCTATGTCACGTTGACGATTGAGCTTGATGAGATCTCTGTCGAGGCTGACTTCGTCGTAGTACCAGGGTCTCTTATGACTACCCCTATAGTCATAGGAACTGATATCCTTAACCGCGATGGTATAACATACATACGGACTAAAGACAGACAATACCTGACTCGAGCTGTTGAAAGGGCGGTCCATGCCATATCCATTGATGAGATATCACATGTTAATACACCTCTTCAAGGTGCCGAATATGAGCGTCTGATAAAGTTAATAAAACAATTCTCTGATTACCTCATTTCGGGTACGGCATCGACAACCGTCACAACTGGCAAGATGACTATAAAAGTTACGGACGAAACACCTGTCGCCTATCGACCCTATAAACTATCGCACTCCGAGAAAATTAAAGTCCGAGAAATCATACGCGATCTAAAAGATAAGGGTATTATCCGCGACTCTAGTTCAGCATATGCGAGTCCCATAATATTAGTCAAGAAAAAGGATGGAAGCGACAGGATGTGTGTCGACTATAGGGCACTCAACCGATTGACAGTTAGAGACCGGTACCCCCTACCACTGATAGACGACCACATCGACAGATTAGGAAACTTTAAATATTTCACAAGCCTCGATATGGCCACTGGTTTCCACCAAATAGCCATTGAAGACAGTTCAATTCATAAGACGGCATTTGTCACCCCAGAGGGGCACTATGAGTACCTCCGGATGCCCTATGGTCTGACAAATTCACCCATAGTTTATCAACGAATTATTAATAATACGCTGCATGACCACATTGAGGCAGGTAACGTGTTAGTGTACGTCGATGACGTCCTCTGTATGAGCAATAGCATAGATGAGGGTCTTCACTTGTTACGAAAGGTACTGGAAACGTTAACTAGATCGGGTTTTTCGATAAACTTAAAAAAGTGCTCATTCCTTTCGACAGAGGTTGAATATTTGGGACGTGTGATTAGTCAGGGTCAGGTTAGGCCGAGCCCCCGTAAAATTCAAGCGTTAATCGATGCGCCGACACCCTGCAACGTCAAGCAAATACGCCAATTTCTGGGCTTGGCAGGGTACTTTAGAAGATACATAAAAGACTATGCTACAAAAACTGCTTGCATAGCACGCCTAATGAAAAAAGACATGGTTTTTCACTGGGGTCCGGAACAGGAACAAGCTAGGCGTGAGATAGTCGACTGTTTGACCAATTCTCCCATACTGTGCATTTTCGACCAGTCCTTACCCACTGAGGTGCACACCGACGCCAGTAGTATTGGGTACGGTGCAGTACTAATGCAGAAAAGAAATGACGGTGGCAAACACGTAGTCGCATATTTTAGTAAAGCCACTCAGGCCGCAGAGAGCAGGTACCACTCTTATGAGCTGGAAACTCTGGCAGTCGTGAGAGCGTTGCAAAACTTTCGCCACTATCTGGTGGGCATAAATTTTAAAGTTGTCACTGACTGCAATGCTCTCAAAGCTACAGAGAAGAAGAAGGACCTGCTCCCTCGCGTCGCCAGATGGTGGATTTACTTACAAGGTTTCAACTTTAGCATCGACTACAGAAAAGGTACATTGATGACACATGCGGACTACCTGAGTCGAAACCCGATAACCGCCAGGGTGCACCAAATATCTAGACCACGCAACTGGGCACAAATTGCTCAGTCAGCAGACGATGAGACCCAAGGTCTTCTGCAAAAATTACAGGATGGAGAGTTAGACCCTCGGAGATATGTCTGTCAGAATGAGCTCCTTTACTATCGGTACTCACCAATAGGTGAGGAAGCCAGACTCCTCTGCTTTATACCCAAGGGACATCGTTTAAGTTTATTGAGAATCTTCCATGACGAACACGAACATATCTGTGCCGAAAAGACCCTAGACTTAATCCTCAAATATTTTTGGTTTCCCGGAATTCGTCAATTTGTAGCAAAGTACATAAAACATTGCCTAGTGTGTATTTCCAATAAACGTGTCCCCAGAGCCCCCCATCAACCAATTACATCGTGGCCGAAGCCCAGTGTCCCTTTCGAAACATTGCATATTGACGCACTTGGCCCATTACCCGAATCTGAGGGCTATAAATTTGTTTTACTAATGGTAGATTCGTTCACAAAGTTTTGCCTGTTATATCCAATTTATAGGCAGGATGTAAGTGAGCTTAAGCGCACGTTTACCAATGCCATATCACTTTTTGGCGTTCCTAAGCTATTAGTGGCTGATCGTGGACGGATGTTCGAATCGTCAGAGTTTTCCACACTTCTTACTGAGCTCGGTTGTGAGATCCATTTTATAACACCCGAGATGCATAATGCAAACGGACAGGTGGAGAGATACGTTCGGACCGTTTTAAATATGATTCGGATTGAAACTAACCATAAACATGCAAAGTGGTCTGAACAACTGTGGAGGCTTCAACTGGTTTTAAACATTACCAAACAGAAGACGACACAGTCTTCAGCCCTGAAGCTTCTACTAGGTACCGATGCCACCATACCTGTTGTGCGAACGCTAATCCGTGACGTTGCAATTGAAATGTCTCAAAACCGCGAGGGCTGGCGAGAACTGAGCAGGACACGAGCTCACCAACTGTTGACACGGAATCAAGCCAAGCAAGACGAGTACGTTAATCAACGAAGGCGGACACCACGCACCTTCAGCGTGAATGATCTGGTTTTCGTAATAAAATATTCTCAGTCCACAGGAAAATTAGACCCTGGCATGCGCGGACCTTATCGAGTAATAAAAGTGCTACCCAGCGGTCGTTATCAGCTGAAACTCGTCAGTGGCTCTTATGGAAAGACCACACAAGCGGCCGCTGAGTATCTGGTACCCTGGAACGGAGAGTGGTGTCCAGAGTCGTGCGCTGCCTTTTTCGAAAGTGAGTATTAACTGATTTGGTGAGTCGAGTCACCACCTGTCTTATCCCTTACACACCTCACCTTATCTTATACACACCACCATACACCCTCGTAAGCTTAAACTTTTTTTCATTACTATTCACACAACTACGTACTGGTGGCTTGACTCCCAATCAGTGAATGTAACAAGATTGTTTGTGTTTAAGTTGGACGTGCGATTCAGTGATGCCTCCGTCCTCATAAGTATGTGATCGTTTGTGTTTGGAATTGGACGTGCGATTCAGTGATGCCTCCGTCCTCATAAGTATGTGATCGTTTGTGTTTGGAATTGGACGTGCGATTCAGTGATGCCTCCGTCCTTATAAGTACGTGATCGTTTGTGTTTGAGTTGGACGTGCGATTCAGTGATGCCTCCGTCCACGCGGGTGATGATGTTAACATGTCATATGTTGGACGCGCGATTCAGTGATGCCTACGTCCAAATAGATGAGCCAATGATAAGGATTGGGCTATAAAAAGAACAAAGGTGTTGACGTGCGATTCAGTGATGCCTCCGTCAACCACAGGCAGAGGGGACGCCTTCTGCCTGATTTGTTCACAGATGCAGTTTTGCAGCATTGGGAATAAACTCCACGCAGATGACAAGACGATGAAAAGATGTGAAGTATAAAACCGAGAGCTCTCATAAATTTTAATGTTATTTATCGTTATAAATCAAATGTTGTAAACGTGCATTGTGCGACAGATCTGTAGGTATATGTGTATTTCAGATGACGAAGGGTATGACCCCAATGCAGGTCCATCATTGACGTACCCTCGACCTGATGCTGCACCAGTTCGACCTAGCAACGACCAACCAGTTGCAGAATCAAGTTCACCACCAGACGAACATCAAAGGAACCGCGCCGGGGACGACGCGTCGTCAGGATAGGCCGATTTAGGGAACTCATTCATTTACTCATTCCTTTACTCATTCCTTTAGTACAACGCGCCTATAAAAGGCAGCGCTTGCGCTTGTAACGGGCATTTGCTCTTTGACTCCCAGCGGGTACGGTTGTTGTCGACGCGATTTGTGAGTGATTTTGTTTATTAATTAAATTGGTTAAAGTGTTGATAAGCCCTGTAAGTACATGTTGTGTAAAGCGATTATTGATTGGTGTCTTATTTTTGTACTTGATTAGAATTGTAGGTTATATTTTTGTTTTATGATTAAAAACTTAATTGGTTTGTTAGATTTTCGTTTTTTTTTAATCTTTCCTACTTTTGAAACCTAAATATATTATATTAGGTTTGTATGAACCCGATATTCCTATGACAATAAAAAAAACATGTACTTAACAATATTCCAAAATATAGAGAAAATACTCCACAATACATATAAATATATAGGCATGAAAACGTAATGTACTATACATAATATTTTCTGTTTCCTCACTCCTTCCTCAACGCCCTCTAAACCATCTTTTGATATAAATTTCCTCAGGCCAAGAGCCCACACTTTAACGAGTTCTCTGTAATTTACGGTGGTTATATCGCTGTTAAATATGGCCTTATCTGCCTCACTCATTCTTTCAATCATCGCTTTAACGTTGTGGTCCTTAAAAATCCAATGTCGATCCACGAAATAATTATATATCGATGACAACTTATCCATAGTCTTGAAGATTTTAAAGATTCTGGAAACAAGTTAGGAGGTTACTCGCGACCGATGAATTATGATAATATATTTATGAATAAGCAAAATAAGTATTGCAAGCGATTCTTTCGAGGAAGTGGTGGTATCTAGTTTTACCTAATCCTGTGGGAAAAGACGTGAGCGTATCGATATATTATGCATCGTGTATGTACCTATATCTACCTGAATATGAATATTTGCTGAGAATATGTTTTTATTTTTACTTACGAGGGTATCTCCTTTGGCTTCACTGGAATCACGCTAAACACAGCGTCCGCAATAAGGGCCGGTATGTAGTGAAAGATCAGCGCTAGCATCCAGTAATATAGCTTATTCATCGTCAAAATTCCAAAGCAGTACCAAATAGCTTTAGGACTGCTAAATTTTACACACTCAGTTGTCAGTACATTGTCTACGATATCTGCAAGAAATGACCGGAATTAAAAAAAGGAAGGCAGTGTACGCTTAGTAGACCTTTTTTTTAAGTATAGGATGGGGAAATGCTCCAAGCATCCTGCTCCCAAGGCCCTCTTTGCAGCAAGACAGATGACCTCCTCAATTCACCATGCCCCGCCTCTAGCCCATCATTGATGTCAGTTTATAAGTGTCGGTAGGTATACCATATTATTTGGAAAGGCTCACCATAAGTAAGATATGAATCGTAATTAACAATATTGTACACCGGCACGTCGTTTTCGCCGTTTTCTCTCTGCGTCGAATCCCACCCGGCGGCGATTATAGCATTGTTGACTATATCGACTGGTTCTGTATGCAGCCGACTATGCCTATTTACATACATAACATGAATGAACCCAAGAGCAATCCCTAACATAGCCTGAAATGAAAGCAAATTATTAGGTTTCGACGTAAATGTAGGTACCTATATTCTATTATTATTTAGTGTGGTTGTAGTTATGTAAGTATAGCAAAAAGACATGATGGCATCTTGAGGAAGGATGGCTACCTTGTCACATTTTTTTTTTGGGAAGGTGGTTAGGTCTCTATATGAACGCAAGTGGCTGCGCAGTGGACACTTCATATTATGTCACTTTTTCAGGAAGGCACAGTTAAGCCGTCTGTATTGTAGGTACGTATAGGTACGTACGTAGGTATATATACGGGTACGTACTGTAACATCAGGCAAATCGTACTCACCCCACTTGTTGCAAATATACAACTCTGGTCCACCCACCCCGGTGATGGTTCGGAGTAACTTGCAACCACTGAAACATTTAGTACAAAATTAGAGGAGCATGACGGGAACGTCATGGTCGCGGTGAAGGTCTGCCCTATGCCCTACCTATGCCCTATGCCTCATAGCCATGGGATCTTAATCCCATGGCTATGAGGCATAGGGCATAGGTATATAAGTGCGGTTTTTCGTCGGATATAAAGCACCAAAAATAATTAATTCGAGCCCGCAATGCCTCGTGTATTAGAGTAGGTATCTGATGCAAGTGACCTCTGGTTTAGTGTTAATTATTTTAATCAATTGAAGTAGGAACATATCATACATATTTATGTACCTTACCCTAATGTTGTTCATTCTATCGTTAAACCAGAATGGTTTTTCGTCGGATATAAAGCACCAAAAATAATTAATTCGAGCCCGCAATGCCTCGTGTATTAGAGTAGGTATCTGATGCAAGTGACCTCTGGTTTAGTGTTAATTATTTTAATCAATTGAAGTAGGAACATATCATACATATTTATGTACCTTACCCTAATGTTGTTCATTCTATCGTTAAACCATTTCTGGTTTAACGATAGAATGAACAACATTAGGGTAAGGAATTTTGATTTATCGAAGTGGCTATTCTAGTTTCCCTGGCTAGCTGCACCACCGATTTGCTAATGGAGTTTGAACCAGACGATTTTGATATTTTTATGCATACCAGGGCCACTGTTTGCCATTGAGTATAATGAATCGAGTGCGCACCGTATCATTAAATTCCAGGACAAGTTGGCGTCTCATGTCCTCTATACAATGCGGGTTCATCCCATATAGCATGGTACAGTTCTCGCCAAACTTATTGTCCGGGTTGAAGTTGGCACGAGCTAACTTTAACCCAGGCGTAAAAATCGGAGAAAGAAAAATATTAAATTGTAATAAATAAAAACGAAAGCACAAGTCGTAGGCTGTCGTTTTAAATAATCTTCTAAATTCTAATCTAATATTTTAATTTCTCCGATTTTTACGGCCGGGTTAAAGTTAGCTCGTGCCAACTTCAACCTGGACAATAAATTTGGCGAGAACTGTAATAGTATACGCGATTCAATAGGCTAAGCCCCCCGTTTGTATGAAATTAATAATTAGGTACGTACCTATTGGTGGTCTAACGACGCACAAGGGCAGGCCAGCACCCGCTATCCTCACCATGTCTTCAGCTATGGCCTTCGTAAATGTGTATGTATTAGGCCATCCAGAAAGAAGTCTGTAAGGATATTATGTGGCCTAATTAAAGATATTAGTTACTTTCTCATTTTTAATATTAAAATGGTAGTATTGCACATGAAAAACTAGTGTACAATATGTGGTCTAATTAAAATTATCACAACAAGCAGAATTTATATTGAACACCGATCAAATAAAGTTCGATAAATTGAGCCGACTTACTCTGGAGTGATTTTGTTTAGTTTCGCCTCGTCCAATTCTTCAGCGAGTTGTATTATGAGGTCAGGCGACATAGGACACGGGTAAAACTGCTCCAGCAACTCGCGACCCATGTGCTGGTCATTAGCATGGGAGAACGCCGTTGACACGTGTATCAATTTCCTAAAGATAATGAAAAATATATTACATACCATATTATTATCATCACCTATCTTCCTTCCTGTACCTTCTACATCTTAATCCCTACATTTCGTAGGTATGTCTACTTCATACTAATATAAAATACCATTACAAAGACTTGAGAGTACCTAAGGTGTCATTTCCTTGTCCATAATAGTCCATAGAAATGAGCTAACCTATTTGAACCGGGAACCCTTTAAACTCTGTCCGTGTCTGAAACTTTCAGATGATTGAGAATAGCTGTTTGAGTGCAGAGCTATCCTATTAGACGGGTTGCTTACTAATTACTATCATAACAAAATCCAGCCGTAAGACACTTACTTGAGATTCATACACTCCTTGGCAAGCGCAAGAGTTTCCCTGGTACCGCGCACATTAGTCATGACTGCCGTGCGCAGCGGTGCGTCAAATCGCACCGTGGCTGCCACGTGAAATATTGTGTCCACCTGTAAAATTTGTAATTTTTTTATCCTATTTAGGCTTGCAGTGATTGCCTAGGGGTATGACCACTGGCCTGCCAAATCAAAGGTCTCGAGTTCGAATCCAAGGCACGCACTGACTGACTGACTTGTCGAAATTTAACGGTGAAGGAAAACATCGTGAGGAAACCTGCATGCCTGAGAGATTTTCTCGATAGCATGTGAAGTCTGCCAACCCGCGTTAGGCTAGCGTGGTGGACTATAACCTATAATCCCTCTCATAGGAGAGGAGACCCGTGCCCAGCAATGTGAATTATTATTAGGCTTGCGCTTGACCACAACTCGCCTGATGTTAAGAAACGACGTGGTCTACGATGGAGCGCGCTTGCCTAGAAGTAACCAAAGGAGACACCAAAATTATAACTACTTATAAGTCTCCGGGAACTAAGGGTTATACTCAGAGACAAAACTAAGCGTACACTTACACTTCCGTATGTCAAATTGTCATACAAATTTGACAAACGGAAACGTTACTTTACGCTTAGCGTCATCTCTGAATATTAGCCTAAGATTCCGGCAGCGAGTTCCACAATAGAACAGTTCGCACTATAAATGTCGCGGCAAAACGCTTAGTGCGACTTTAAGGCACTTCCACCACGTAGCGGTGGCGCCTTGCCGTAGCTCTGCTCGTCCGATTAGATAGTGGGATGGGAGACTATGTTTTCAAAAAATCTCGATCTAGAACTAACATAACGGGTCGCAGAGAATGCTACAGGAATACTAAAAAGCAACTGCTTCTTCACTTGTTCTGAACTAAATTAACTAACTAGACGCGGCAGAACATCTCCGAACTCCACAACCTAATTTCTGGGCACGTACCTACAAAGGCGAGCTTCTGACTACCACTAACCACGGTTATCTTATTATTTTATATACACCCCGAACTGATTAATTGGTCAAACTCTGAGGCTAATATTCAGAGATTCTACTACAGTGTAGTAGTTTACGACCACAGTCGTTTTAGACCTTCGTCTGTTTTTAGGACCAGGCAGTCACTGGCTGTAAGTAACTTCGGTTTAGTAATTTTAAGTTTATTTAAAAATTACTTACGAAGGAAATAATGATGACTTAGACATTACAAATCGTAATCTACCTAACCTACTAGGTACCTAGGTAAAGTAAATAACACAAATTCTCTCCAAAAATAAGTATTGCAGGAGCAAAATTTAAATAATCAAGCTACTTGACTTTTTAAATCTCTTTGGAGTTCATTGTCGTTGGAAACATGACAAGTAACAGTTTTAAATGTTGTGTCGATGTATGTACCTATTGTGTATATTTTGGAATAGTCCATGAATGCAATTGAATTTATTCATACCAAAATAAGTAGGTACCTAATTATTTGATTGTAAAATTAACTAGGAAGTTATATTTTATGACGTTATTTACTTATTTGAGTTTATTGGTGATGATGATTGAGGATGGTGGATGCGGAAACTTGAATATCTTCGCAGTTTAATGACGCACTAATTTCATTTAGACATAGGTACACAATTACCTCACGTCATACACTAATTTTAAAAACTGTTTTTTTTTCTTCTAACATCTAACATAGGACTTCCAAAGAATAAAAAGTAGGAGCAGCTTGGGCAACGTTGTCGAAACGGAGACAGTTTTCTCCCTATTATAATGGTTCAATACACATGAAAATTTTATGAAATTCAAACTTTTTCCGCTAGCGGCTGGGGCAATGAGGGTTAATTGCCCTCTTAGGCTGTTTACTGTAACGCACGGTGACCCATGTCGAAACAGTGTCGTTCAGTGTTTTGCCCAAATGCTATTTTTCTCCACTGATAGAGAAAGAGATTTTGTTGCCTTTAATTTGTGAGACAGAGTTACTTTTATAATAATCATAAGGATTACTTAACTGTGTCAGGAGCTATGAGGAGGGTATTTCCTCAATAACGATGTTCGCCAAATTCAAGGTGATCCCAAATTCAAAAAGTTAACTAATAGGTTCGCTCACTCACCTCTTGCGTAAGCATGATCCAATCTTTATCGTTGATACCAAGCCTGATTTCAGCGACATCGCCACTGATCGGCATTAGTTTATCTTCAAATTTCGGCTGCTTTTTGCGCAACAAGTCGTATACCTTAATAAATTAATAAAAATTAAAAATTTAGAAAACCCCCGACGCGAAATGTAATTTGCCATTTTGTGGTGGCGGCCATCTTGGATTGAAATTTATCATAGTGTATTGTATTCTCCTAGTTAAGCCCTTTCATTTGATACCCATATTGAGGGAGTCGTGAAAAAACATATAGGTAATTCGCTATTTTGTGGCGGCGGCCATCTTGGATCGATTTTCATCAAACATAGCTAAGAACACTCCCGACTATTTAACCTTTCAAATAAAAAAATCTAAATCAAAATTGGTTCATCCGTTCGAGAGCTACGATGCCACAGACAGACAGACACACACACACACACACCCCGTCGTTTTTGCGTTGTGGGTTAAAAAATTCAGCAATATTACCTCTATGATATTACATTATAATAATTCTGTGGCTATTTAGCCAAGCTCTATAACCTACCTACATATCGCATGATCATAGCATTATTAGGTACTTACATTACTCCAACAGGGTTTTAAGAATGATTCAACAGGGTTCTTATGCTAACAGTGCTTTTCTTATATTATACACACAAGGATGGTTTACCTAACACAATATTATTTTGGTTTATTTAATGAAGGACTTAGGACCCACGTCGTATATCTAGTTAGTCAGAATATGGTCACCATCAATCGTCAAAAAAAAACAGAACTTACCGGGTCTTTCAGCATAAATTCCAGCCTGTCCGATATTGTTTTGCCCCTTTTTGGTCTTAGTAGCACAAACATTTTCTTTATTTGACATGATCTAAAAAGATTAGGTACAGTATTAGTAAATGATTAATTATAGGTAGGTACTTACATTCCTCTAGCTAGCCAACCTAGATCATTCTACCTGAGCGACACCTTTATAGGTATAACGTGAGTTGTGACTAATCGTGTTCTGCAGTGTTAGCGTGAGGTACCTATAGTCTATCTTATCTAGGTACTTATTACTCACAATGATCTGATTTTGTCAATCCCTTGGAAATAGCGAATGTTCTACCGAATCCCCTATGTCAAGTTTCAACTTTGTAGGGTTTTTAATAATACATTTATATGTGCCATATGACGCTGATACTGAACACGAATAATTAAAAAACAGAATAATAAATGTTATAATATAAAAGGTGGAAGGGACATCGACGCACAAACGTCGTGACAAGGTTTCCCTAAGGGCAAAAATAAAATGACCTAGGTCATTCACATTTTAGAGCGCGCAGTGTATTGCTAAAAACGCGATTAAGTATAACGCTCCGCGGTGAATGTTATCGCGCGCGTGAACCGAAATAAATTAAATAATGATTTTTTAATTATAAATCTAATTTCGGTAGATAGAAATAATGTTTTTTTAGATGTTCAAGTAAAAAAAAACTGCAGAAAAAAATGAAAAATTGATGAAAAATGTTACGGAAAACTTCAACGCCGGGGAGTCCAGAATCATGTACTGAACTCATGGTATTCGGATGTGCGTCGATGTCCCTTCCACCTTGTATAAAATAGGTGAGCATAGGTTCCTTTTTATTTATTTATTTATTTATGTACTTACACTGAACTAAACAGAAATGTATAAAAAAAATGGCCCCACGTTGGGCGCCATATGTAGGGACGAGTTTTGTTAAATTCCGTAGTACTTTTAACTTGTATATTGATATAAAACACGAGAGTCATGTACGCACCCTCGCGACAACGCACGCGCATCGTTTTCTCTGCGCACCACTCGTGCGCCACTCAGCCGCCACAGTATTGTCGCTCGTAAATAATAAGCTCTGTGCTCTAATTATTATTGTTTTACGTATCGTGTATTCGTGTGTTTTATATCAAAGTACTAGGGAGTTTATCTAACAAAACCCCATCCTACAAATACTTATTAAAAAAAGAACGGGCCCGGACGGGTCGTCAAACTTACCGAGCGATGTGCCATATTACCTATTCCGTGGATGTGCTCACTGTTTCCAATTTGGTATTTGTTTTAAAAATTAATGAGTGGGAGGGACAACTATTGTGTCCGGTTACACCAGGATATAGGAGTGAATATATGTATATATTAATGTAAGTATTCACCTAAACAGTTTCTCGATGAGCTGCTTGCCAAGGAAGCCGGCACCACCAGTGATAAACACAGTTGCACCGCAGTAGAACTGCTGCACGGGAGAGTCCCCGCGGTCGATCACATCATTCATCGGTTTCTGACGAGCCAGACCCGCGAACTCCACCTCTTCAGCTGCATTCATCCTCGGCGATGTTGAATGAAACAATAACGCCACTACGTCGCCGGTACAATTATTTATTGATTCCTAATGACATGTGCCTACGTACGGAAAGTTATAACAAATTAATGTAAATAGATACATTATATAAGGTAAATTATACGTAGGTACATGTCACAGAATGACCATCGGAATCGTAAATAAAATAAATTATAAACAAAATTCTTTTTTTGCTTGTCCCGCCTACAATAGGTACATTTTCATACATAGAGCTTGTTTTTAGATTTTTAGTTAGTACTTTTGATGCAGTCGGGTTTTATGAATTGATTTTATTTCCTACTTTTCAGTTTGTAAATCATAATAGAATCGCTCGTTAGATCCGAAATAATCATTTGAAACGAAAAACGATGCACCTTTGTGTCTGACTTCGGTCGCACCTTGAGAACTAAGTACAAAGTAACTTCGAACAGTGAAGAACATGAAAGCTTAACGTTTTAGGTTACGGAAGCTTTTAACTTTAAACCTGAACTTTTTTCAAAATCAGCCCGCACATCAGCGCATAAAAGCCGCCATTTTGTTTTTTTTAGTATTTCATGACATTCGTGCCATTAAGACGAATCTAATGATGTATAATTTATCTAAATCGGTTGAGTTGAGCCGTTGAGTAGTTACGAGAGGACATAGGAACGGACATAAATACATACATACACGTCAAACACATAACCCTCCGTCGGCAGTCGAGTAAAAAAATCTATTTTAAGGCCTTAACATGCGTGAATGACCTTGAGGAAATGGAGCTAATTTGAAAAAGTCGCCATCTAGCGGAGACGCTCTGTACTGCTTAGACACGGATCTGAATAGTTCAAAGATTAGAGTCGCAGAGAGAATAAGTGGTATTATTTGGAATACTGCCTATTATGTTTAAGCATCACTGAGAGTCACGTCATGTGCACGGTATTAAGTGACTAAAGCGGTACGTTCAATTATTGTGTGTAAGATAAGTAAGTTTTCTTATTGGTGACATGACGTAACGTGAAGTACTTCATTTCCGATATTACCTACATGGAGCTTGCTTTTAGATTTTTAGTTAGTACCGTTTTAGCACTAGTTTAACGCAGTCGGCTTTTATGTTTAATTTAATAATAAAAAATTTATTTTTTTGCCAGTGAAGTGAGTGTGTAGGTGATTTGTGTAGTTTAGAGAACCAAATCTCACTTCCAAAGTTTATTAACTCATAAGTATTACGTATGTTTTACACTAAGTCTTAGCGCACAATTACACAGCCGAATATGCATACAAAATACTGATTAGGTACAGTTTACAAGAATACAAGTCGCATCCGAGAATTATAACAATAAACGCGCTGTAAGCGGCGGGGTACAGCAGAATAAACAGACTAACTCAACTCGCCGAACGCCGACCATGTAGCTCAGTATCCTACAATGTGGGTACCGGCGCTGGCACCGCGCCGTTGTATTTCGATGTACCGCCACTGCGGCCGGCCGGACGGTTTGTCACGCGCCTCATTAGTGATGAGCTAACTACCAATACAAAAATCTGTTTGTGCGTAACAAACAATTATTGATATCAGCAAATTATTATATTATATAAAAGCTATTGTGTGTTCATTTACCAATGCCATATTTATTTTATACAAAATAAATTTAGTTATTCACACATAATTATTAAAACATTTTGTTATTTATTATATTATAACATTATTATATTATTATTATATTAATTTAATTACATATTAAATAATATCATTATTTATTATTATATATAAACTAATATCAATTAATAAGGACGATTATCGGGCATAATATAAATAAGTTGTTGCGACCCTCTGGAGGGTCATGGTACTTTAAATAATTAAACTGTAGGTGCACTACACCAGTTTATTTATTACTAGCTTTCCACCAGCTGTTTTGCCCGCGTGGTCTTCTAATTTTTTCCCCGTTTTTGTACTTTTTTTCATTACTACTCCGCTCCTATTAGTCATAGCGTGATGATATATAGCCGATAGCCTTCCCCGATAAATGGGCTATCTAACACTGAAAGATTTTTTTCAAATCGGTCCAGTAGTTTCGGAGTTTATTCAATACAAACAAACAAACAATCAAATCTTATAATATTATTAGTATTGATTAGTTTAAAGTAGTATGCGCGGCACGAATAAAAATTTTGAAAACCACCGACACGAAATGTAATTTGCCATTTTCTGGTGGCGGCCATCTTGGATTTGAAATGTACTATAGTACATTATATTCTACTAGTTAAGACCTTTCATTTGATACCCATAATGAGGAAGTTGTCAAAAAATAACTAATCCACTATTTTGTGGCGGCGGCCATCTTGGACCAATCTTCATCAAAAATAGCTAAGAAAACTCCCGACTAATTCACCTTTTAAATAAAAAAACCTACTACTAATGCAAAATCCTTTCAGCCGTTCGGGAGCTACGATGCCACAGACAGACACACACAACCAACACCCCGTCGTTTTGCGTCAGGGGTAAAAAATTAGAACTGTCAGGCATATCATCTTACGGCGAAAATACTATTAGTGTAAAATTAAATAAAAAAAACAGTATATTCTTGCACGACACAAGTACGCGTCGCGTTACTTTTATGTGCATAGAAATATGGTTCAAATTCAAATGACTGTACCGCGCTTCGCCGCGTCGCGTTGCTCAATTCGAGCGGGCCTCGGATGCCGCGTACCCATAGTCACAGTGAGTCTAGGAGGATCGAGTATTTTAAAAGATGGAATAGGTGCTACATAGGTCTCGTTAAATACCTAGTCCTTTAATCTATTCTAGTATATATATTCTATTATAGTATCTTCAATATCCATATCATATTAAATTAAAAAATAATGTCCGCCATCTTGTATTAAAAAACTTATGCCATTTTCGTAATCAGCATCCCAAGAAACCACGAATTTGATATCAATATTATATTATAATCATAATCATCAGCGCCCTGAAGAATCTTAAAACATCATAAAAATTAAAAACAATATCCGCCATCTTAAATTTAAAAATAAAGCTTATTTTCATAATCAGCTCCCTAAAGAACCTTGAATTTGATACCCATATCATAATTCTAAAATTCAAAAATATGTCCGCCGTATTGGATCAAAGAAATAATGCAATTTTCGTAATCCCAATTCCCTAAGGAATCTTAGGATTTGATACCCTTATTTACCTTTACAATTGATGCCTATGTGGTTTTTCGAATAGCCATACCTAAATAAATCAAAACTGGATAAAATTCTACGATAAGTACCCGCGGTAAGTAACTATAAGATTACTTTTAAATAAGAATAAGGCGAGCGCCGTAGTAATATATTTATGCCTAAAGTGCGGAGCGATACATATTAGATTTTAGCCACTCTGCGATCTTACTCTTTATGCACTTAAAACATGAATTTGTTTAGAAAAAATCATTTACAGCCAGCAATATATACATATTAACTAAACTAAGCATTTCTGTTAATATAAATATTTATCAATAAGTATAAAGTCTTCAAAACTTAAAATGTATTTTAAAATAGTCGCTCAAACACCGACGTGCGGTCCACCCTCGACAACGTCCGGAGACGGACTGCGCGGGTGAAGGAGCAGGGAACGCTCGCGTGGACAGACTCAATTTCGAGGAAAATAAATATTTTCACTAGTAAAATGCAAAATAAAAATAATACTTTCAAGTGAAAACATTAATATTTTGAAGACCTATTTTTGTATGAAAAAGCGAAGTAAGTAGCTTCAGCCGTTTAGCAAACAATTTGAAAATTCTGACAAAAATAGGTAGTCTTTATTGATTTTTTTTCCAAAAAGTGGTTGGCGGAAATACAATTTTTTTCAAGTGAAAAAAATTGTCAAATCCTTATCTATCACATATATTTTTTTTGTACAGATTAAATGAACAGTTATTGAGACAATCTTAATTGAATACCCAAGAATTTAGGCATTTCACTGTTGTTAAGGCCTTAACCCCTACGTTGTTAAAGAAATACATAGGTACCTAGCTAGTAAGAATGTGTAGCAGGTAGGTATATAATGCAGTTTCACAATAGTATCAAAACGCATAGGTACGCTTATAATATTTTAATAAATTAGTTTCATAGATGACGTACGTACCTAATGTTTGTGTTGTGGCAGTGGTGGTGAGAGCTAGATTTCAGTATAATTTAATTAAAATCATATTAAAATAAATGTAGGTACATACTCTGTGGAGCTAGAAGAGCTCTGAGACTAGGAGACTACTCTGACCATAGCTATACAAATTTACCCGACTGCCGAAGGAGGGTTATCTATATCTATACTAATATTATAAAGAGGAAAGATTTATTGTTTGTTTGTTTGTTGGTATTGAATAGGCTCTGAAACTACTGAACCGGTCTGAAAAATTCTTTCAGTGTTAGATAGCCCATTTATCGGGGAAGGCTATATAATCATCACGCTAAAACTAATAGGAGTGGAGTAGCAGTGAAAAATGTTGCATAAACGGGGGAAAAAATCATAAGACCACGCGGGCAAAGCCGCTGGCGGAAATACAGTGTTTTATATTTAGATAATTACGACTGACTTAGGCACGGGAATTTTTTATCTTTTTTTATCTAGCCTGTATAGTCCAAAATTCCAAATCCTGAGCAAAGGCCTCCCCCCATTTCGTCCATTTATCTCTTTGTTAATATTTTTGTCCAATTTTCAAGGAAGACATCCGTCGTCATCCGCCTACTCTCTACTCTGTTCTACTGCGTTTCCAGCTGGGACTCCAGTTTTGTGCAGTAGAGCACACAGTTCATCCAGCAAAAATGGCGTGCCCTTGCCCAGTAACAATTAAGTTTTGCGGCCTTATGAGCCACATCGGTATTTTTTTTAAATCGGTAATCTGTTTTGGCGCGCAATAGGTACCTACAGAAATCCGGAATAGATCTGATAGATAGCACCAAGTATACTGCGCTCCATACCTGTTGGCAAATCTTGAGTGTGGACTTTTGAATCTTAATCAGTCTATGCACCATATTGTGTGAGATTATGGAGAAATATGTCCATTAGCTGCCTTTTCGGTTCTAAGTGTACCTATATTACCCTTTAGCAGCTCTATCATGGACCTAGCCATTTTACGTGCGTCTTGCAATTTCTTTATCTTGTCTTGCATGGACGGAGACCACTCGGCCCAGGTAGATGTAATCTTGGACGTATTTTATATATTTTTTTCCTAACCACTTGCACGTTATTCGGTGCGATGTTCGTCATTAGCTTAGTCTTTGAGATATTCATCCACAATCAAACCTCAAGGCTTGCACTGGTTAGTTCTTGAAGCATTTCTTCTAATTCGGCAGCTGAGGAAGAAAAAAGAATAATGTCTAAATAAAGAATAATAAATCTGTGTCTGGTATTTATGTGCTAATGTACAAGTATAAATAAATAATATAATGACTCTTCCCAGCTCACCGCCAATGTCCGAATTATACTTAAACAGTTTAGGTGTAATTAGGGGAAAGAGGGTCACCCTATTTGACGCCCATAAGAATTGTAAATTTGGAACCTGTTCGTTCTAAACTATATATTTGACGTAAAAGATATATGTAGGTTGTATATAGGTATATTTAAACATTTAAACTGTGCGGTAAATAAGTCATGATGTGTAATTTTGTCGAAAGCAGTCAACTAGTCGATAAATGCAATTCTTCTCGTTTTTCTGAATTACCCTGATGTTATTGTAGCGCTACCCTATATTCGATTCTTTTTATACACAGACGGTTCTCCAACTTGTATCTCCTCTATCCTAAACTATCCTCCAATCTCCAAACACGTTACTTAGAATGAAGTATCTTATAAGCATAGATTCCCTCATTTCGATTCGATTAATTCGTTAGTTATAGTCCGAGCGGAACTAGTTGGCCGTGCCTTAGGTATGTGAGTCGTGGGACGGCGGAGCGGGGTCGCTTGCGTGCGGTGGGACCCGCCGCCTCATCCCCGTCCCTACCCGCCCCCATCATCTCATCCCCGTCCCTAGTCCGCGCGGAACTAGTTGGCCACGCCTCACGTGGCCAACTAGTTCCGCGCGGACTATAATCTAATCTAATGCAATTACAGAGCTAGAAAAAACATGTTTTTATCTATGATACAGACTCCTGTCAACCATAGACATGTCGACTGACGACAGGTTGACGTTGACACTATTGACAGTTTAAAGTGTAGTTTAGTGATGTCCTTTCTTGTTTCATCCTCCAGACATCCATCAATATCATCATATCGATTTAATTAATCTAAAATTCAATTGCATTTGACACTAAACTAGTCGGGATTTCTTACTATCGTGCATGTTTGCTTTGCTTTTCTAGTAACTTGGTAGTTAAAGCCGTATAGAAATATAAATGACTATTGTTAATTTGCTACACAAA
Organism: Acronicta psi; assembly: GCA_946251955.1. NCBI lineage: Eukaryota > Metazoa > Arthropoda > Insecta > Lepidoptera > Noctuidae > Acronicta > Acronicta psi. The sequence goes on along the minus strand of OX276469.1, from coordinate 12,179,359 downwards.
AACAACAAATCGATTCTGTTTATTAGGCTTGTGATAATTAAGTTAAGTTTGAGTCAGCCCACCACTAACCTCTAATCACAAAATCTGGTAACTGGTTGTTGGTTGCTGGAGAGTGGAGCAAGGGAAATAAACGACCCATAAAACGTGAATAGCTGCACAAAATGAGTGACGTGGATAAGTGGATAGAGATTGCCAAGAGGTGTAAATATTTACCCGAAGATGACTTGAGGGAGCTTTGCAATATTGTGTGTGACTTATTGTTGGAGGAGCCCAATGTACAGCCGGTACAGACACCTGTAACTGTCTGCGGTGATATACACGGCCAGGTAAATTTATAATAAAAAAAAAGCTACCTTTTTTACTTGAACAGTCCTCCAGAACCAAAAAAGGCCACCTTCAATTTCTATACCTGAATGTAACTGAAAAAGTCTTTATAAGTCCAAATAGAAGTATATAGTAAGTATAATAGAATATGAAGAATAAAGTTAGAAAAACATTATGGAGGATGGATCTTTGAAAGTTTTTTGTTTGTAGCTTTGCCTCTATACTCACTTTTTTACATAAGAATATTCTGTTCTGTTTTCAGTTCTATGACCTAGAGGAATTATTTCATATAGGTGGCCAAGTGCCCCACACAAAGTATATATTTATGGGAGACTATGTTGACCGCGGCTACTACAGCTTAGAAACACTAACATTACTTATGGCACTAAAAGCAAGATACCCGGACAGGTATGTTATAATAATCAATTTTTATTCCCTCTCAATGCACTAAGGACCCCAGAGCACAAAAACAATAGATTTATGTCCTAAAATATTAAATTATTTTTTGTACTGTCTGTAAGTAGTTGCTTGCCAAGTTTTGTATATCTAATACTTATAAAAATAAACAAACCGAAAACTTTATGTTAATTATAATACCACCACACTGGTGGAAGACATTATCTGTATGAGGTAGTTTGTTCAAGTACCTATAGTTGAAAATACTTGAAGTAAAAAGTATTATCTGTAACATTAAAAAATAAATAAATTTAATAACTAGTTTTTTCTTATTTTGAACTTATGAACTCATACTCGTCAGCTATCACCATATTTGCAACCAAGACCAATCATGCAGTTATTTCTTTTTGTATTATTTAATTATATTACAATGTATTTGTTCATATTATTTTGCAGAATTATTCTATTGAGGGGTAACCATGAGACATGTCAAATAACAAAAGTGTATGGCTTCTATGATGAGTGCCTCAACAAATATGGAAATGCAAATGCATGGAAAGATTGCTGTAGAGTATTTGATTTGCTCACAGTTGCAGCAGTAAGTACATATTTTAGAATAAGTTAACTTTTTGTGGAATGAAACCCACTGGTGGATCCCGTATTCCAGTATTCTGGGGCTAGAATACTACTAGAGTACTTAGATAATCTTTAACAATACTATAATATTATAAAGAGGTAAAGATTGTGAGGTTGTAGGCAGTAATCTCTGTAAAATAATATATATGATTATATTTTATTTCAGTTAATAGATGAAACAGTTTTATGTGTCCATGGTGGGCTGTCACCGGAGATATCAATGTTAGATCAGATTCGATGTATAGACAGAAATCAACAAATACCTCATAAAGGAGCCTTTTGTGATCTCCTATGGTCTGATCCTGCTGACGTTAAGATGTGGTAAGCTTCGAATTATCATTATTATGACCATGAACTGAGAATTTGCAGGTCCAGTTCAAATTCAAGGCATGCACCATTCTGCCTGCGACAATGAAGTATTTTGTGTTCTCTGGCTATCTGAATTAATCTTAAACTACTTTTGTATTTTTGTGACAGGTCTGTAAGCCCACGTGGTGCAGGGTGGTTGTTTGGCAGTTATGTCACTGAACTTTTTATGAACTACAATAATCTGAATTTAATCTGTCGAGCACATCAATTAGTAAATGAAGGTTCGTATTCCAGCTAAACAAGATTAAACTGGGTTAATGGTTGAAAATACTGATTAACTGGGATTTTTTAGGTATATACCTAATGCTCATTTGCTATAATATTCAAGTGCAACATTTTGTTAACAGGTTACAAATACATGTTCGACAAACGTCTGGTGACAGTGTGGTCAGCACCCAATTACTGTTACCGTTGCGGCAACGTCGCTTCTATACTAGAATTTAACACAGTGAATGACAGAACCGCTAAATTGTTCCAAGCAGTCCCTGATAGTGAAAGAGAAGTGCCCCCACAACATACTACGCCTTATTTCCTGTGAAATCGTTTAAGCATAAGTGAAAAGTATTCCCCAAGTGTATATGTAAAATAATGTTTTATATAATAAATTGTTGCATACAATGCTAAATGACAAATTATTGCGTAGATATTTATCCCAATGAGATCCTACATTTGTTGTTGAGGCAATGGGCGTGTCTCTTTTCTAAGCGTAAAATTAAGTTTTATAGCTATTCTTATTCTTAAAGTATAAAATAAAACAATCATTAAACCATTTAATAAAAATCAGTTTTATTGACATTTACAATACAATATTGATTAAGTTTTACTAATACCTTCCTTCTTATTTTTATATTTAGTCCCTGTTGTAATCAAAGGTATAATCGAAGTAGGATTGATCGAAGCTTTGCACACGCACATAACCATCTTCACCGCCCGAGGCGTAGCTCTTGCCATCAGGGTGGAATGCTAAACTGTTGATAGGACCAAAATGTCCCTTGATGCGGCCGAATTCTTCTTCAAATACTAAATGGAAAAATCGAGCATCGAATTTACCCTGGCGGGTTGAGGTTGTGGTTACTTCCATAGCATCTTGACCTCCTCCAAGCACTACATGGTCGAGGATGGGGCTGAGAGCAGCGGAATTAATTGGACGCTCAGTTTTGTATTCTTTGAGGAGCTCTAGAGAGCTTGTATCGAAGAGCTTAGCAGTCTGGTCCTTAGAGGCGGTGATAAACATCGTGCCGTCGCGCGACAGTTGCATGTCGTGGATCTGGTGTGTGTGCTCCTTCACAGAGTGGATTTTCTTGCCAGTCTAGAAAATATTCAAATAGATTAGTACACTACATAGTTGATTATATATAGCTCACAAGACAAGCTTACAGTATCATAAGTTAAGCTGTTAAGGAAATAATGCAAAGAAAGAGAAAATAGGAAATGGAAAATTGGCATGAAGTGTTCAGAGAATCATTGTTTTTGCCTTACCCTAAGGTCCCACTGTATGAGGTCTCCTGCTTCATGCCCAGTTATAAGGGTCTCATCAAGGATGCCCCACACCATGGATGTGACCTTGGAATCTGTGATCTCCCACTTCAAAATTGGTGCCTGGCTTGAGATGGAGTCATCAACAGTTCTGGTGTCAATAACAAAAACCTGAAAGTGAATTACGAATATTACATACATACATAGCTTCATCCCTGTTTCACATAAAGTAAGCAGACTAAATTTCCTCTTGGTACGATCCTGGCACACCACTTTTGCTTCATCTATTCTCATAAACTACACCATGTATGCTTATTGGGTTAGGGTGCCCTTAACCTTGTCTTTTTGAGAATGTCCACCATTACGAATATAACTGGTATACTATGATTTTTTATCCTTTCAGCTGACAGAGTAGTAGTAGTGAGTAGAGTATTTAAGGATGATGCCACTGTAAACTTCTTAATTGTGCTAAATATAGTTCTTAATATAGGAAAAGTGTAAATGCTGAAAATGGGGTTTCATAGCATACAAATGAATGCCTATTTCATAATAAATATAAAATTATTTAATATAGCTTCCCACCAGCGGCTTCGCCCGCGTGGTCTTATAATTTTTTCCCCGTTTTTGCTACATTTTTCATTACTACTCCGCTCCTATTAGTCGTAGCGTGATGATATATAGCCTATGTTACTCGGGGATAATGTAGCTTTCCAAAGGTGAAAGAATTTTTGAAATCGGTCCAGTAGTTTCGGAGCCTATTCATTACAAACAAACAAACAAACAAACAAATCTTTTCTCTTTATAATATTAGTATAGATTGTTTACCTCACAAGGGTGTCCCATGGCCTTGTCAGTGGTGTAGGCAGCCTGGTATGCACTGTAGCTGAAGTTACATGTTCTCACTGATGAGTTTGTTTTAATTGTAGCTATGTTCTTACCAGTCTCTAAGTCCCACAATCTATAAAATATTAAATTAGTTAAGATTAGAAATAAGACAAACAATTGTAAGATTAGGTAATTAGAGATGTCAGTGAGATAATTTTGGCTACTTTTTCCCAACATGGTATAAAGAAGAAGCCTATGATAGAAAATCATTGACTGGAAGAATCTTGGTATCTTTGACAGGACTTTGTCCAGCAGTGAGAAGTCTTCAATACAAAAAAAATATGGTATGATTTAGGTCAGCTAGGAAATAGGTCAGGTTTAAATATGGTTTTGTCATCATAAAACCTGCCTAACCTTTTGACTACCACATAAACTATAAACAACAGACAAAATGTGCCTGGCACACCACTGTCATGTGTTAGTAGTAACAGTACTGTTATAGCTTGGTGTTAAGGCTAAGTTTAAACTAATACTTCCGTGTGTCAGATTTGGTAAGGTCATCTCTAAATACTAACCTCAGTGTAACTTTGCTTTATTGATGTGATGGCCAAAGGGTAGTTCTCTAAGTTGTTTGCATGAATAATAAGATGAATTATACTAATATTACCTACCTAGCGAGAAACAATTTTCTTAAAGCAATTCTAAAACAATTAAACAATAAGGAAACAAGTAACTATAAAATATGACTGATATAAATATACACTACTTATCCTTATTTTACTTATATTAACATAACCAAACTAGTTAGTGAATTTATAAAAATAAAAGCATTTTGAAATAGTACAAACCTGCATGAACTGTCTCCTCCACCGGTAATTAGGTTTATGGTCTGCCAGTCTACATCCAGACACCAGACGACGCCACCATGTCCGTTGAACGTACCAAGGCGTTCACCATTCAAAGACCACCATACGTTTGGCTTGGAGTCCTTAGCGGCGGAGAATAGCAAGTCACCTTCGCGGTTATATTTGATCTGAGTGATGGCACGCTCGTGCCCTTGCAGCATAAGGGGTTTCTGAAACGTAATAATTATTCTGTTATTCATGATCATGACACCATACCATGCTTACTTGTTTCTACGACAAAATGTTGTGGTACATCGCCGGGTTGCATTTTTTAGTAGGTTTAGTGATAACTATGATTATTGTAGCACTACGTACCATTTTGTATGATTATTTTACAGTAAAATTTTAGTAAAATCACAATAATCGCTGACTGACATGTGGCAACCGACAGACAATTTTTGACAGGAGAAAATCAGAAAAATATTTATGTAGTCTGTGGAGTGGAACATAGAGTTGGAAAATTCTATAGAAAATTCATAATTTCATAGATATGGCTACAGTAGCCAATCTTTTTAGGCACGAGCTAACTTCAACCGAGCCGTATAAATAAATTCGAAAGTGGATTTATTATCTCAGATTATCGGCTTTAATTTTTGTTAATTTTAATACAATCTTTTGGTCGCTCCAATATATACGGATGGGTTAAGATTGGCGCTATGGCATTATGGATGAATAATATAGAATCCAAAGAATTAACTAGGTATAATCGCAGAAAAAGAAAGTTCATTAATTCGATTAATTAAAATAAATCTATTTTTAAAAGTATTAAATGCATATGCTGCCATCTATATTTTGGCAAAATGGCGAGCGCAGCTTAGTTATATAGTTTCACTACTCGACTCTAGAGGGCATTGGCATACTATCATTTCGAAGGTCTGAATATAACCACAGAGTACATTATAAAATTAACTATCATTATCTGTGGTTATAAACAGCTGAAGGAAATGTTATGCTCATCTAACCCGCTAAATTAAAATAATAATATTAGTTGCAAACCTACCCACCAAATTTCTAGTTAGGCCATATTATTATAGTTGCTGAGGTTATGTGGTGAGCTAGTAAGTGGTATTCGGACAACCAGTCCCTACCCTGGTGTAGCCGTACTCCGTATCAAATATGATTGTACCAGGGAGTTTGAGCGGGAAATGGTTCTAGTTCTCCAATAGGCACAAATAAAGCAACAGACTGTAAGTACTAAAGTAATCAAAGTCAGGTGGATCATTCTTTTTTTTACCGACAATATCATGTTCTTCATCTTATTATACGCCGCATTACCTGTATGTAGTTATGTATTGATTATACAATCAATACCTAGATGTTCCATAATGTATTGATTCATCTATTGTACTAAATGCTGTTTTACTTTCCTTAGCTAATATTTTTTATGTTTGTATAATTCAGTGAGTGGGTTTTCTGGATCGTTTGAAAACACAATTGGACCCGGTAGGTGGCGCCGCTGTGCGCCGCAAACGAACGCACGGGTCACTAGTGTATCTTAATAATTTTATAAGCATCATTTTATTCGGCCTAAAAAAATAATGTTACGATTATTAAAATTAATCATTGAAACCTCTACGATAGTTTAGATTTCTGTCGGTAAAAAAGAAAAACTTTTCAGGTTTGAGTAATCTTCGTAATATGTGTAAGACATATCACTATGCTTATTAGATTACTCAAACCGTTTAATTCAATCATTAAAAAAATATAGATACAGTTTTAAAATATTTACATTTTCATGCATGTAGTGCGAGCCGGCGTGAGGAGTGCAGTTTTTTCCGAAGATGGCGTGGTCAGGTAAGCTATTTATTGATCTTTCTCCTTCAGGGGTCATCAATTGGCGGTCCGCGGTCCGGACTGCCGATCTAATTTGTTCGGACCTCATGTAAACAGTACAATATAATTATTTGTACATAAATATAGAAAACATTTATCCCGCGCTTTGTCGTTTCAAATTCAAATTCAAATATTTTATTTGTTTAAATATAGGGATTTCGTTAGCGGATTGCGTATTGTATCTATTATTGACTTTCAAATAAAAGTAATAAGTGTCCATCTATTCTGTGTGTTGTTACCAAAAGTACCTACATAATAAACCAACTTAATTAAACCAGCGGCGCTAATACTTACTAAACTTTGTGATAAGTAGTGCATTCGTCGTAGTATACTCGTTTAAGCATTTAGGGTCAAATAAAATCAAGAACTATATTTCACATACAATTTATTTTCTTAAATTATTAACCATTGATTTCCAAGAGTACAACTAAAAAACAAATTAAAGTACAAACACGTTATGCATCGCTAACTAAACACAACTGTAGGTAACTTCTCTTGGCAAACCAGTACACATTCGATTGACTACGCCGGCGCCGGCGCACCACTCAACGAGACGTACACGAAAGACAAACTCCTGAGTACTGCTAACAGTCACTGTATATCTTAACTTGGTCGAATTATAACAACAGCCTTATTCCATCGAGAACAGTACAGCAATCAGCAACTAATGTGATTTGCTACGTATAAACATAGAACCCTAACATATCGATAATACTTAATGTATGCTAGTTCTGAAAGCGATAAGTCTTGGTATTGAGCGAGCCCAACTAAATACGTGAAATACAGCACACTCAATCACATTGAACTCTTATATATAACATTTTGTCGCTATTCAGCGTAAGTGTCTACTAGAGAGGCACTTGCAGTGAGTCAGCGTGACAAAGTGACAACTAACTTGTTACTTGGTGACTTCGACCAATAATTATTCTATTTTCAAAAATGAGAAAGTGGACACAGAAATGTTCATAAACATTGAAATTAGTAAGACAAGCGAAACGTGTTTGTTTATGTAACTGTAACAAAAATTGATTACTGTTTATTATTTGATTAAAACATGAAGTATAACTTGTAGAATATATATCTATGTACTTAGAGTTCAAATATCCATCTGTGACATGTAATTACATACAACAAACACTCGTCAACGTTTCCAAATATATATTCTCTTACGGCGTTACACTCGATTTCATAACTATTTTAATACAATGTCTAATGTACACAAAAATTTAACCCTTCTTTTACCCGAAATACTTGAAACGCTATTTTTATACACAACAAACCTTACACTAAGAATGTGAAAATATTTCGTCACAATAATGTTACATGTAATATCTTACACGTAATATTCTCATGGACTGTAAAGAAATGTGAAATGCATTAAGTTTTTGTTACACCCTTATAAATACATTAACATTATTATGTTTATTACATAACTATATCAGTCAAAATATTTTTGCAGTATTATCTACGAACCGGCTCCTGGACTGCCTGTGTGTGTATTGTGATGATGATAACGATATTCTTAATTTTTAATATCCTACTGTACCTTTAGTATTGTGGTAATTGACGTATGTAGGTAGAACCTAGAGATGCAGTTTTGAGCGACCGCAGTAGTGGCTCAGAACAATTACATTCTAGAATGTATATTACAAACACACGCGGTGGTATCGAACACACAAGCATGTCCACAGCCGGCCTGGTCCGACCCCAGCCTCGGCAGTGAAGCCTGTCTCCGAGGGAGCCGGTACTAACGTTATGCAAAACTCATTTAAAATTAACATAGCAAGCAAGCAAATCATATGAAATTATTTCTTACGAATCGGTCAGTCAATTTTGATATTTAAAAGTTTATAATGTACGAGTTCCATTGATTAAATTAGACGAAGAGGCGAAAAAGTCCTATTTCACAGTAATAGCAAATAATTTAGAAGTGCCACGAAAGCGAGCGGCCGCCTTATGTCAAGCATAATTTGTATTTACATACTACATGGATGTATAGCCTCAGCGGGCTGTCGTGTACTATTCTAATTAGGTACTCGCCAGTAATGCGCCAATTTCATTGTTTAATCACTAACAATACTATCCTTTGTACAACGCCAATAACATTCTTACAAATCTAATTCCCATTTGATACACTGCCGTTAGTTTCGCCTTAACAATACTCTATGATACTTACTAACAAAATAAGTGTCAATATTACTTACATACATTATCATTTACATACACATTAGTAGAACGATGCACGATTCGCGACTATAGTTATATTTACGATTTCCGTCATTACATGTTTAAAAATCTATAAAGGCATCTTTACCTCAGACTTTAGATTTGACACCGTCGTTCTGATGGTGTTGTTAAGAACTAATTAATTATAATTAAGTTAGATAAAAAAATAATAAATAAATATAGTTACCCAATCAACGTGAAGGGTTCACGTATTGAGACCGAATATTAGGGAATTCACGCGCGCGTCAGGCGCCGGCGTCAGCTGCGCGCGGCGCACACGTCGCGTGCGCTACATGGTGCCTACTCCGATATCAAATCACTGTTTACTATCACAATTAACTAATAATTTCACCGACTTTTCATTAGCTTAATTAACCATACGTAAATTATAACAAAATTAATTGAAAATTATTTAGGCATTTGATGGCAGTATCGTAACTGGTTGTATTCAAACTAAGTATAATGTACAAAACACGTTTAATAACTTCTAATACTTAACTAATGGTAACACGATGAGGAACGGACGTGTATCGCTCAATCAGGTAACAGGATTATCTAATATTACAAGTTGTTTGTAGTGTCGACTATGATGTGTGCCAGTAGCTACCGCCGTAAACTTCACACGTTCACTACACAACCTTTGTGAAGGTGACAAATGACATTTAAGTCTTGTATTATTTTTCTCGATACTGAACTGAACAGTTTGTGAAATCTATTTATATAGGTGAGATAGGTATGTGGCTACTATTTGCTCTGTATACGTCGACGTAGACCGTGAGCTAAGAGAAAGCTAAGGCATAAAGAAATCTAATTAACTAGAACCTAAGTCCTTAGAACGAACTTTTTGGTTGTAATTACTTAATTTTAAACAAGGCTTACATCGCCCCCTATAGCTAGTGGTAACTGTTCACCGTTGATGGAACGTTTATTACAAATTTTAACATTAACGATTAATACAAAGTGTTATTTAACGATAACGGCGAATATAACTTGTAAGAAAATGAAAGGCAGTCATAACTGACAGCAGTAGGATGGAAAAGTCTTTCAGCAACATTTTTTTGATCATGTAGATATTGATGAGTGCTATTTGTATACGAATATGTTGTATGTATTTGTAGATAGGGTTAGTGGTGTTAAAAATTTGGTCTTTATATACCTAATGTTACATAATAGGTTAAGAACAGTTACGTGACAAGATGAAATGACGGAATTCTGCTGCTTATGGTTTTATACATGAAGAGAAATGCTATGTTGCTGCGGTGGTGATGACGAGAGATGGAGTAAATTCATAGTTTTGTGTTTTTCACTGGTTACACTGATGAATGATGCATGCATATAATCTTTGTAGTAAACATGGGCTTCATAAAAGTTACATGAAATAACTGATTTATTTATTAAGAGAAAATTATTGAAATAGTTTATGCAATCGAGATTTAACGCAGTATGTATATACAAAATTATTTATGTATCTACATTTAACTAGAGGAACGATGCTCAAAAGGATGATAACAATGAGACGGTATGAAATGACACAAACAATTAGGTAATATAAAATTGAATATCCAAACAAGATCACGGTACGTTGAGCACAATTACATTTGAACACATCAAAGGAAGCAAAGTAATAAGATCAATAAAATGTTCGAAGCACCTACGCATATAAAGTTAACTTCGTCAGCTTAGAAATGCATCGAGTGTCGGCGGCGGGTGCGGTGACGTCGCAGTGGCAGCGTCACCCGCGCGCGCGCCTCCTAACCTTACAGCTAGTTAGACCAGAATAAAGAAGTGAAACATTCGAACGAAACATGCACAAGTAGTGTTATGCGAAATATTGGCAATAAAAATGCAAAAGTTGTGACTATAAGAACCGCGCGTGCCATCGCGCCGCTTTATATTAGTGTATAAACAGTACAGTTGTTTACAAGCAGTCTTGGTAAACACTGAAAGTAGGTACTTAGTGCTACTTACACTATATACGAACAAGTCATATAAAATAATTGAAATTCTCAATATTACACACCCAGTAATTAGTCTACTGGTTAATCCTAGACGATATAAAATGCAAACTAAAACAGCAGTATTTCATTTACAAGAAACAATTCTGTCTAAAACAACGCCTTAACTATAGTATATTGTAAATTTTACTCTATATTTACAGAAATAATATATTATGCGATTCTCCGACTGACAAATTTAAATAGTAACATAACATATATATTTTATTCTATTTAACACTATGTAGTATACACTACCACGTATAAAACACGCATTCAAGTCCCTGGTACCTTATAATAATAGCTATTTTTATAATAAATCAGTCTGTCAATTGGGACGTTTTAATTCCTCTACTAAACAATAAACCAATACACTCATCGACTCAACATAGGTAGAAATGTACCGCACTTGTGTTGTTGACTGTCACTGTTTGTCGCACTTCGGCGGGAGCGCACTTATTGTCGGTGCTCGAGTAGGAACATTTGTACGAACTCTTGTGCGGGGCGCAGCGCGGGTGCGCACCGGCGCATGTGGCCTGGTTGCGCAGAAGCGCAGCGCGGGTGCGCGAGCTACGATGGCGGCGCGGTGATGATGGCGGTGTGAACACAAATGGTGGCGAGTGCGATCATAAGACGGGGGTGCGGCGGGGAGCGGGCGCGGGCGGGGAGTCAGCCGCTAGTACATCGTGAACTAGACGCCCTGCTGCGCCATGTACTATCTGATCTCCGCCGAGTTCAGCACGAAGGGTACATAGAACATTTTGCTCTCGAGCAACAGGTTCGCCGCCGCTTGGATCTGTAAGTGAAAACGACAATTTAGTATCGTGAAATCAAAAGCTTTCCTTTGACTTTCTATTGTCAATGTGCTTTGTTAGGTTTACTTTGTGGAATAGGCGATAAATCTGCTATCTTATCCCTTTGTAGCCAAGACGACGGTACCTATCCATTTTATTTAATTTGTGCAACATTTGGCTGACAGAGATAGAGCTAGCACAGGCACAGCTTTACTGACCACTCTACCATAGTGTATTACACTATGGCTAATATTCAGAGACGATGCTAAGCGTAAAGTAATGCTTTCGTATGTCTAATTTGTATTACAATTTGACATACGGAAGCCTAAATTTATACTAAGCATCGTCTCTGAATATAAGCCTATGACTCTACTATGATTATGACTCTACTTGGAAATCATGATTGAGGTATATAGGTATGAAGAAAGATTAAATTGGTATAATAAGGTGGATAAAATTACCTCAGGTATCCTAGCGAAGAGTTCCTGTAACCTTCCAGGATGATGTGGAGAAACGTGCTCCAAGTAACTGCGCAACACCTGCACGTACCGATCCTGAATACCCTCCAACTCAACTTCTGAAACAAATTAATAGATTGTTTATCTACTAGAACAGGGGCAAATCAATGGGCGACACGTAACGTTGAATCTATTGTAATTTCAAAATAAATGTTAAAATTATTAATTAATCATCAAATGATTAATTTATTTTGAAATTACGAACACGGGTGCTAAAACTTTTTTTAAATTATTTCTCAGACTGAAATTTTGTCTCGATTAGGATCCGGAACAGGTCAACGTGTTTCAAGAAATGGGGATTAAAATAAAAATAAAAAGAATCATGCATGTTCGATTTTGATATTTTTCAGGGTTCAGGAGATATAGGTAATAAATTTAAATATTTGTGAGATTGGGAATAGGTAAATTTACCTACGCGGGGATCACCTCGGGACAAGGCCTGGTGCTGCATAAATAGAATCGAGCGTCCAACGCGAAATTATTCATCGATCCTTAGATTAATAACATAATCTAAGCATCGACCGCTCTCGTAGTAGCGAATGGCATTGGATTGTATTGATTAATTATATTTCCTACAATCATGCAATGACGATCACGTATAGTTAGCCTACTCGCTAATAGATGGCGCTGAGCGGTGGCGGTGAACCAATGCCACGGCGCGCGCGGTGCGGCGATGACGTCACGCGCTCAGTAGGTCACTCCGATAGCAGGGCAACGACCGCGGCTAGCCGTTGACCTCCGCTCGAGCTCGCTCGCGTCCTCACCGCTGTTGCCGTCTCCCTCTCGCGCTCGCATTTTTCCACGATATTGTACGCGCGACTGTTTCGTGTGTGCTGTTATTGCGACTACATTTTAATTGATGTTTGTTTATTTTTGCTTTGCATTATATAAAATATATATATAGGTACTTACACCTATTACTGATGAGAACTATTTTGATGAAATGATATGGTCTACCGGTTGTGAAACAAAAACTGTTTTACGGAACGACAAAATATAATGTCAAAGTATAGATTTTTATTGTGTGGTATCAGCAGTGTGCACTTTAGCGGCGCGCGCATGTATGTAGGTAGGTTACGTAAATGAATGCGCGCGAGACGTAGCGGTACTCGTTCATTCTATAATCTGCGCTTGCGCTTTTTTCAATGCGCGCAGTGCGCTGCAAAAGAGAAAGTTCGCCTTCCGCGTCGCGCTTTCCGCTCCGAGAGTGAAATGCTGTCCCGTTTTAACTGACGTAACTAATTCTACATTATTATACGCAATGCGCTTTTGAATGCAATGCGACAGTTTTAATTCTATACAGGTTAACAACCTGTTTGCTTTTTAATTACACAATCATCCAAGTGTAGCGAGTTTTATCCAGGTGATATGCACTGTTGGGATTTTATGGTTTATGTTTTATTTATTTACTTCTAATTTCATTTACATACAAAGCAAAAATTGGCGTATTAGCTACGCAAACACAATGACAAAAATGTAGATACGTTCCTAAAATTATAATGTATTACTCAACGTGGCTCGCACGCAACGCACATTTTGTTACAAGTATCTAACAAGCACACACACACAGGCGCTGACGCCGACGCAGGCGCGCAGTTGCGCAAGCGCTTTCCATTTCACCGTAGTTCGCACTTGTACAGCTATGGTACCAGGACTCGCACATCCATAGGTAACCAAGTGGAAATAAATATGCCGTGACAAGCACAAGTACTTACTTAAAGGGATTATATATATGTTTTCCTTTGAAACAATGTAATTTGCTCTGTTATATTATCATCTTATTTTTAGTTTGCAAATTTCTATCGTATTTTGTACAAAATAATCTAAAACACCTAACTGTCAAAATAGTTAGGTTCTTACTTAATTTTAACTTAAAACTATTTACCTAATAGTTTTTTTTGAAAGATGATCTATAATAATAATAATAGATTTCTTTATTCAGATAACTAAGATCCAATTTGTTAGTAAATACAATCTATGAGATCTAAATATCTATAGAACTTCGACGTACTTAGAAAATGTTTTATCGAGAATCTCAAGTTTCATACGAATAATCGATTATATTTTTTCTTAGGGAAACGCCGTGATTGTTGTAAAACTGAGTGTGCGGGCAATTCAATCAGTTCATAAGTAGGTTATCAACAATATCAATTCGAAGTCAATTTTGTTTGATAGTTCGCTTCGTTGACAACTAGAGCATAAGTGGACTATTCCTACTTATACATTACATTGTTTACCGATCTATTATTGTTAATTGATAACGGTTTACAGAAAAGGCTTTGATATTTTAGATTTATGAATGGTCGGGAACATCCTTATTACTACATTCATATAAATAGGCTACTCATCGTATCTTTTGCTCCAAAATTTCAGGAGGTATGGGTATATCATTCAGATGAGCACACTTTCCATGCGTTTTGATGACGTAATCGTCAATTAAGAATAATTTGAACAAGCCAAGCAAATGATTAGCGGTCTCGAATGAAATTTCTAGAGAACAGTATTTAAGTAAGATTGCTTTAGAGATGAAGTCATAAATTAATTATTCTATAGATATACTCGTAATTTACTGGGAGCAGAAATTTATATATCTTGACGAGGTTTATTTATAAATTAACTCACATGCCTCAGTTACCTATATTTAGTAGAGTTAGTAGTCCATATTACAGTTCGCGCCAAACTTATTGTCCGGGTTGAAGTTGGCACGAGCTAACTTTAACCCTGCCATAAAAATCGGAGGAAGAAAAATATTGAATTAAAATGATTTAAAACGACAGCCTACGACTTGAGCTTTAGTTTTTATTTATTACGATCCAATATTTTTCCTTCTCCGATTTTTACGGTCGGGTTAAAGTTAGCTCGTGCCAACTTCAACCCGGACAATAAGTTTGGCGCGAACTGTACTAAGTATCCAGAGTCTAATTTATGTAACTTAAACTTTGGATATAAGTAAGCATCGTGCAACATATTACGCGGTATTTCCGAGTTTAGCTAATACTCACTATGTACTTTCATAGTTTGATAAACAACGCACCTACAGCTACACGGTCTGTACATGTGCATGCGCGGTGAAAATAATTTTCAAACATGGCGCTAGAGCGTGGTACGGCCTAGTTACTTGCGATAACACAGGATGTCACAGTTTCCCTACCAATAGTAAGTACTAGGACGAACAAACTATGATTAACCATGTAAAAACATTATCGGCGAAGGCTAGATGTGATTGAGTTTACGTCTTGCATTGTAGGTAGAATCTACTGCGTCTCAAACTTAGTTGTTTTAACTTATCGTACAGTGTAGCCAATGAAATTACATTTTCAGTTTCTTTATTGATACACGAAGATCGACATTTTACTATTCATAAAGGAAATACTTTATGTAACTTCACCAAAAATTTGATCCTCAAGATATTCGACGTTCAGAAGTAAATCTTTTCTAAGACAAATAAGGCATAATATTGTCGGCAGAGATATCCGAACACTTTCGTACGTCAGTAAAGTTCACCGAGTGAAATTGTTATCAACGTCCAGAAGTGGTTCTTAATCGGTGTCGCGCGCTACTCTCCACATCGCCACATCTGGGTTACTTGTAACATAAATCATAATTATTAACGAACACTTTACACTGCGTATCGCACTAGCTATGTTGCAAGATTTTTATTGTCTTGTCGCATTTCATATTATGTTCATTAATCATTAGATGAAGGTAGCATCTGACGTCCGTCATATAATGATTTAAGATATTAGAAAGTACATTTTATAAGCTCTCTTTACTTTTCTTCTGATGACAAATTGGTATACTCGTTATCGCAATCTTTATCTCAAAAGAGAAATGTAAGTTCTCAATAGTACGTTAGTAAATTTATAACCTATCTAAATTTTAATATTACTTAGATATCTGAAGTAACGGCTAAAGGTTTAAAAGAAATATCGGTCAAAAGCTTAGTCTTACGATTACTAACAAATTACGCGTCCACATGTGAAGCCTAGGCTACTAAGTAACATAATGAGTCAGGTCGACGTCACAGTGTAGGATGCCTAGCTTGCGTAACAATAACTGACCTACATGCATCGTGGGCCGATGCACCCCTCGGCGACTATGTAACTGGATTACAACGCGGTGCGTTGACTTACACAAGTAATGAACCAGCGTCACTTTACAGGGTTGCGGACACAGAGCTTATGTGCACAGTAACATGTGTGGAAAAATTATATTTTTTAAAGTCACCTCAAGTTGTACAAAGTACATTATTGACCGTTTTTAGTAAGCCTATTCAGTTGAACGATAACATTTAAATATAGATTATTCCAATTATTACTTCAAGCGCTAATTGAATTTAAAAAAATAAAATGTATTCAATTTCGTAAACAAGGAAGTGTTTCATTCATTCTATTTACATAGCCTAAATAAATCCGGCCTCAATAGCCTGCAATGCGGTGAAAGGTTATCCAGAGACCAATTAACACGAATAATCGAAAGATTTTTCTGTACTCAAATTTGACGTCAATCTTTTATCGATATCAAACGTTTTTATCGCGGAGTTAGCGTCTGTTTTTAATAAACAATTTAATCGGGTTTAATGATAATGATAATTGAGATTTATATTGTAAACAGTGTGACAGTTACACTCGTTAATGTAAAAAGCTTCACACTTTAATATGCGTTTATAATCTCTAAAAGGCAGCAGTTAAACGGCAAGACAAAGTTTCGAGATATATTTATTTGTGTGCTAAATTTCATAACGATTAGCTGTGACCTGTGAATTAATCAGGTAGGATTGTTTTGTATTTGTCCATAAGTCTGTCTGTTACTTATAACGTTTTAGTACCTATTTATTGTTTGGGCGGTTATTTATGTGTTATTCAACATAGTTTTTGGCTTCAAATTGCAAAATCCTCGCAGAAGTTTTAAGGAATACTTTCTACGTTCACAGTTCCACAAACTTTATTGTATTTGAACCACTAACAGGCGACTATTAAACACGTGACTAAGCAGTAAACTAGAAAATGTTCCACAAAAATAATTCAAAAGAAGTGCTTGTTTACCTTGGTTTAGGAGTATGTAGACCTTGAGGCACACGTACTCCTCCATGCGGAGCTGTATGCGGCGGAACACGCAGGTGATCTGGGTCATCTTCTCCACCACCAGCCCCACGTCCAGCCGCAGCTGTTCCAGCGTAATGGGCCTGCCCATCAATGACGTCAGACAGTTCTGCAGCGTCCTTAGGTTCGCGTTTACCTGATGAAGAGACCTGATTAGAATCGTGGTTCTTCAGGTGTCAAGCTGGATATTTAATTAACTTAATATAATCTACATCATTGCATTTATTTTTTCAGTTTAGTATACTTATGTATAACATCGACTTTTAATAATATTATACAGTCCCGTACAACGTTGCACTCTACGACTACTACGAAACATTTGCATCCATCTTATTTTACAGTAAGTGAATGCAAATGCAGCAAGTTTGCCAAGGGCTTTTCTTGTTAGTCATATATTAATTAGCATATCATATAACCAACATTCATTTGTATAATAACTAGCAATATTAGTTCGTCTGTATGCAATTATTTTAAATTGCTAAAACACGAAACATCGAACATAATGCAATTTTTACGTAATATCGAATGTATTAGTGAAGAGGAAATGCTCTAGACAATGAAAAATGCTTTCTGTTAACTACCGTTATTACAGCAACGCGTTAGTTTATGTAATACGTGCAATTCTTAGGTCGCCGTCCTGTTGGTTGCATATATATTGTACAAGTAAGCTATGTATATATTGTTACTAGATATACTGGTAATAAACATGGGTAATATAGTAGTGTAGTGCCAAAACATCTATACATATATAATATGGCGTACGTTGAATACGACAAAGAGGACATAATGACGAACGGTGTCAATACGCAGCTATAAATCTTGCCTTCGACAAGATAAAAGAAACATTCAACTACAGATCTAGTGCATTGCATTAATTGACTAGTATAACATAGAGCTGGTTATGCGGCGAGTGTGCAAACGTCCGAGTGCAACTAGTTGTCTGGCAGCCACAGCCGGCGACTTTCTACCGCGGTTGCGCAAGCGATGCAGATCACGTAACTGCACTCTGGCGCATGTGCGGAAGTCTCTGGAGCGAATGTGACCCGGAGCGTGCTTAAGCCACATCTAGGGCTCGTTAGTCAAATTGTGTGGAAAAAACACCTTTATGTGTCTTTCGCAACGTTTTCACTAATGCAAACGTTTAATTTGTACTCACCTCTTGCATAAAGTCTTGTTCATGGTCTGATGAGGGCGGCGCGTTGGCGTGCTTCCCGTGCATAGCCTGGTATGCTGCTGTCGTTAGTACTGAGATCTCATGCCATTTCTCCATCAACAGCTTGGAATGTATTTCCATTGGTATTTCCATAATGAACGGTAGTTTTTTCGTCCAAGCAACCATTTTGTGTACGATCGAATCTCCGATCTTACAAAGCTTGTCTCCTATTTCTGAGGTGTCGTGGAGCAAGTCTGGTAGATGTCGCACTGTGGCGATGTCTTCCATGGCATCACAGTCGATCAGCGCTCGGATCATGTGTAACGCCCTTTCTAGGGGTACAGCACGATCTCGCGATGACGACACGGCACTTTCTAACCGTGCTCTTAAATGGACAACCTGGAAGAAAAGTTCAAATGTTAATATCACCATTTATATGGTAACCGTATATTTTTGAAATTTGTAAATTTTTTTCTAGTTCGACTTACCTCGCTAGGGTTTGTGAGTGCAGTCTTAAGAATTTGACCATTGGCCAGGTGTGATGGGATAGGTGGTAAAGGGTCTTTGGGTTTCTCTGGCGGTGACGCTCGACTCGTCGTCGTCGCCGCCTTATTAGCTTTCTTGTGTTTTTTGTATTTGACCTTATATAAGTTATAGACGGCACCACTATTTCTCCCACCTGGCATCCGGTCCTCCCGAACCGCTGTAAGATAATCAAATGTTAATATCGCGTCAATCAATAATTTATGTTGTTTGTAATAGCAAAGAATTAATTGTATGTTAATACACACCTTGTAATACCATTCCTTGTTCAATACATTTTTTGAAACGGCAATATTGGCATCTATTCCTCTGCGCTTTTGTTATTTCACAGCCACCATCAGCAACACACGTGTAAACTCGTCGGTTTTGTACAGTCCGCTTAAAGAAACCTTTACACCCCTCACAAGTAATAATGCCATAATGAAGTCCTGTGGCTTTATCTTCACAAATCATGCAAATCATGGGTTGTTCATCTTCATCACGTTCAGCCTCTGGAGCATACGCCCGGAGGTCTGGCCTGGGCAGCGCGAGCGCGCTTGCGCCTGCTGCCTGTGACGCTCCCGCAATACTGCCAGCCGCAGCGCTCAGGTTCAGAGCGGTGAGCTGCTGGTGCGCCGGCAGCTGGGACACGTCTCCTGCCCAAAGCAATTCCATGTTCAGAGGTGGCCCTCGTGGCCGCCTAAGCTCACCACCAAGATTGAGCAGTAGCCGCGCGGCCGACTCTTCGCTACATGTAGCCGGGTCGGGTGTGGGTGGCGTCGGTGTGTGAGACGCGCTCGCCGCCGGCTCCCCACTAGATGAGGGTGCCGGTAGCGTCCAGAACATTGTTCTGACTCCACCTGACTCACCCATAATCACGGCGGGAGTGCCGCGCCATTGGGTTGAGCCTCGCGCACCTGGTTTTGGTTCAAGTGGTTGCGGTGGGAAGTGCCCGCCTATCAGCTCCGGCTTAACACCGTTGATGCAGGCAGCAGGTGGCCAGGGTCCTGGCGATAGCGAGGGGTGCGAGCCCGGTGGTGGCGGCCCGAGCGCACGTGGCCTGTAGGGTTGAGGTGGTTCTGGGGTGCCCTCTAGCTTTACAGAGGATAGATGTGAAGGTGGCGTTGCATCAGGTTTGTTGTTGGCTGGTGAACATTCTGCCTTGACGGATGCCGGTGCTCCCTCAAACTTGATAACGGAGTAGGGTGGTGCAGAGCGGATGACAGTAGGGTGGCAAGCTGGAGATGGCGTCGGAGAGCCGCCACCGTCAAACACAGGCGGCGGGTGCGGCGGCGTGCTGCAGCCCGCCTCGGCCATGCGCGGCGACGGCGGGCCGGGATCCGGCGACGACGTGCTGGTATCGGCGGCCGACTCGCCTGCGGGCACAGTCGGTAACAGTCAGCAAGTGATAGGTGACCTCACGCTTCGCCGCGATAGAAAAAGAACACCATGGACTTTTCAGAAGCGACAAATAGAAACTAGGTGAAAAGTCAACGACCGCGCGGCGCGATCGTAGTTAGAACGCGGGGCGCGACGCGGGGACGCGACACTGCACTTCCCGACGCTGCCGACTAGATTAGCTAGCCGGTTGCGTCACGATGTGAGCGCCGCCGCTGCCGCCCCGGCCACATACAAAACTAATCTATTATGGATGAAGTTATGGAACACGATTATTAATCATAATGGAGTTTGATATCGCCAAATTTTATTAATGCAATTGCTTCTAATAAAATATCTGTCAAGTTTTGATGCAGAATTTTCATTTATGTAATTATCCCGAATAAATGTGGAAAATGTAGGAAGCGTGGATGCGGGTCGCGACGGAGCACGAGATGCGGCGGTGCGCGCGAGGAGAAAGTGAAAGCGGCGCGAGCGCAGATGCGGCGCCCGGAAGCGTTGCGCCTGCGCCCCGCACACACCACAAAGGGCCGTACGTCACACAACAATAATGCCTATTATATCAATATAATATATGTATAGAGTTTGTTAATTTGGTAGATTAACAATATAGGAATTTTGTCTAAATTTGGAATTTAGCACTTATTGACCAAAGCTAAATAGTAAGTAGGTAACACTGCACCGACAGTTACCTGATCGAAGCGACACGGGTTAGAAACTTATTATTAATTCTTTTGATTCTATGAAACACCTTTTTCAAGCCGTATTCACAAAGCTCACGCTAAGGGAGGTCGGGTGGCTTTAAGCATTTAACAACAACCAAAGATATCAAACACTAAACAATACAGCACGTCTAGAACGAAATCCTCATTTTTCTATAGGTAAAATCCTTGTTTCGTAAATTATTCTGATTAATCCTAACCAAACATTTGAAGCAAAATTCAATGATAAACATCCATAAATTCTAAACACTGAACTTTACCGACTTTTTATTACTAAATCCATAGGCGAAGTCTTTACCCTCTCACGTGCCCTGGCTTACATCGCAAACACTAATTGTCCCACGTAAAGAGTGAGCGCTCTTATTTAATCACATTAGTGTCCACAAGGGTCTCAAAATGAATTTAGACTTGTACTAAATGCAAATTTTAAGGGAAAACAAAAGTATTGTGATGAATGAATTAGTTTCATTTAAGTAAATACGCGCGGTGGTTCAACCTGGTTACAGGGACGCGCGAGCGCAAAATTTTGCGCAGTTTTGTTTACACGAGGAAAAGTCGCGAAGAAAGTTTTCCACTGTCGGCGGCGCGACGTCGGGCGGCGGGCGCGCGCAGTGAGCCCGACCTACCGCACGAGCGGCAGCGGCGCCCCGCTCCCCGCAGCGCTTCCCGGTCCCTCCCTCCAGCCGCTATTAGGTCACTCAGACGGCCGTGCGTGCGAAGTGCAACCGCACAATGACTAGTGCAACGCGTGCACCGCTCTCGCTTCGAGGACGATCTCTATTTCACTCCGCGTCCTTTGCCACATCATTGGTGGGGACCGATCTTTCTAGCCGCGTGATGCAATAGGCTCTAGAGGTTCTAGGTAGACTCACACAAGCGCCTAGATAAACGTCCCGTTCTGATTACTACTTGTTCATGGTAGTGGTAATATTGCACATAGCTAGTTTTCCTGCATCTGGTTGCCGTTGGTGAGCGTTCGAGTTCAATTTTCCATAATACATATAGCTAATATACAACTCTAAACCATGGAGGTGATATTTGTAATTTTGTATAGTAAGAGTTGCGGTAGACAGACAACAATAAAGACAGTTACGCAACGTGCAAGTCTTTCATTTCGGGGCGGATGAACGATCGTTTATTCAGTCGGTGCAGGCTCGAAGGTCGCCCGCGGTCACTGACACATAGAAAGTGGGTCACACCCCTACCACGGAACCCCTCCCCGACACCCCGACGCTCGCAGCGCCACGCCACGTCAGCCACGTGACGGTGCCCGCACCGACCCGCCTAACCGCCTATGCCCCGACTTGAACATATCAATAATTTCTTTCGCGAAAAGTAATAACCGTAATATATCTGACACCGGTAGTAATTAATTACAGCGGCGAAGATTTATGAATCGTCTTCGTCATCGCTGTCATTATGACAGCTAAGCCATTTACCAGAGTTGGGGTCGGATATCTAGATCTCGATCAGTCTGGAATCTGACTGAGAAAAAACCAAGCTGAGTTTCTTTTTTCATTTTAATTAGACCTTATTAGGTAACGCACGCACAATAAATTCGCGCGGTAGATAATTTCACTTGTACTCGTATTGGATTTACAAACTTCAAGACTTCCAGATTCGTTGTTTTCTAATAAGCAAATGCATCAGTCCTGAATGTTATTGTAAACTATAATATGTAAATTACCAATATCTATACTAATATTATAAAGAGGATCTATTATAATAAGGTTACTCATACTGGTAATGATTTAATTTAACTTTTTTCGTTTGATTATCGCCAGCTTTCTCAGTTGGGCAGTAAATCTTCGCATGCTTTTCTCTTCTCCCATTTCCATAGCTCGAAATACTTCCCCCAATTTGTCTATAAATTTTTCCGTGCTCTCTTGGCCTACCTCAAGCTAGAAGCTAAGTACTAAATTTATCGATAATCTTATCACAATCCGATTGGCCTCCAGCCTTCGATATCAATTCAGCTCTTTCTGCTACCAGAACTGCAGCTGGCCTTGCATGCGAAAATTGCGTGGCGTTATAAAACAGTTTTACCTACTATTGAGTTGCATCTGGTAGTAATTTATTTACGCACGGTGTGTTTATCAGGAGACCTTCAGTGGCCGATACAATATAACGACTTGTGATTAGGTACTGTCGCTATGTATTTTGCAACTGAAATATTGATGCATTTATTCGGTTATTTATAGTGCTTCATTTGGTTTCATCTAGAACTATTTAGAAGTAAATCGTCCTAAAGTTCAATTCACAACCGGAGCCAAAGAAAATCCTTTTCAGAATCAAAATTCTTAGAAAACGGTGAATCGATAGCCAATGTATTCAGTGTTGTTTTGACGACGTCAGTGGTCTAGTGGTTCGAGTACCGGACTGCTGATCACGAGGTCGTGGGTTCGATTCCCACAAAATACAAACATTTATGTGATGAACTTAGGTGTTTGTGTTTGTCTGGGTGTTTCTTATATATTATAAGTATGTATTTACAAAAAAAAAGTATATAAGTATTATATCCATTGTCTAGTACCCATAGTACAAGCTCTGCTTAGTTTGGGACTAGATGGTGCTGTGTAAAAATGTCCCAAGATATTTATTTATTTATTTATTATTATTTATTTACTGATAAAGTAGATACTTTTTTTAATCATTAGTTCTCACGAAAATAAAACGTTACTCCTCCCGAGTCCGTTGCTAGAATACGGCTATATTGATTACCTAATAATCAGGGAACTATATATTGTATACGAGGCTTTTTAAATGTAAATAATAAATCTATGTGTTATTATTACATATTTAAAAGGAGTTATTCTTAACACACGATAAGCCAGTGGCAGTGTTATTGTAGTTATTTATATAGCATAAGTACATAATTTAACAAGAAAATTTATCCTGTTGATTGGCTTATTACGGCGTGCGTTTTTGCAATGTGTAATGCGTTTTTTTTAAATTTGTAACATAATAAAAAATTGATGAAAGAGGTTTCAACTCGTAAATGTTTGTGAGTTACAAATAATAGTTAAATTATAATGCTAGAAATTATATTTTAATTTATAGCATTATATATATATATATAATTAATCCAAATGGATGTCAATATTCTTAAGCAAAGTTATTTAAATATTCTGTCAAGTGTATTTGAGGCGATAAATTAAGGGCAATTTTCACCACCTCTGAAAAGCTGCTTACCGCCGCATAAATTAAAAATGGAACCTTTGGATAAAATTATCAGCCAAGTAATTTAACGGGAACCTACTAGGGGGAACCTAAATGACACGAAAACTCATTTAGGACGCATAATAAATACACGTGAAAAACTATTGTTTGGGACGATATCTCGTTAGTACTTGTACAAAGTGGTGTGTCACAAGTATGTGTGTGAGGGGCGCGTCACGATGACGCTTCCTTGCGTCACGGCGCTACCGTGCCGATAGCGTCGCGTCACACCCCACGTGCAGCGCAGGGGGGCTAGACAAGTTGCATTTTGACATTAAAATCGACAAACAAAATGTATGTAAAATACATTAGTGACAGCCCGATTTGTCGAAAGCTTGTGTCATTTCCATACATTTTGTTTGTCGATTCGAATGTCAAAATGTAACTTGTCTAGCCCCCCTGGACCTGTAGACAAGTTGCAATTTGACATTCGAATTGACAAAATTCGAATCGGAAATGACACAAGGTTTCGACAAATCGGGTTGTCACTAATGTCATTTCCAAACATTTTCTTTCTATTCGTTTCTCGATTCGAATGTCAAATTGCAACTTGTCTAACCCCCCACCCGCTCCGGTGCTCCTATCCTTAAGTACTTAGCTCCTTAACACCGTTATATAGATTAATATGTGAATATCTTACTGATAACCGTTCGTTATAGAATACGTCTATTTCTGGATAGGATTATTTCAATTTTAAAATCACATTGACGCAATGTTTACGTTTATACGATTTGATCAGTCAGGTCAGGTAACTGATCTTTGCCTATGAATATACTCATGAGTTTGTGCAGGTCATTTTAAAATTTGCTAGATATATACTATCAGTCTTCGAATTTCTGATGTGCGAATCAAATTAATTTGCATATTAGTAGAATGCTCTAAAATTGCAACTGATAATGGTTCTTTATCTTTAAATCATTAATGGTTTAGACAGAGGGGAACTGTTTCAGTTTACTGGTATGCTTTTAAAACCTGTTGCTACTTATTTAGAATTTCATTGAAAAATCCATGACACATTTCTCATCCTAAGCATCGAACCCAGGCCTTCACGTTCAGCAGCCGCGGGACCACTCGACATTATTATTATAGTAATTATGATAGCTAATTATGTTATCAGAATAATTCTACAAATAATAAAAGAATTTACAAAAGTGTACATAGTGATGTACAAAAAATCAAAGATAAAATTATGAACATCTTAAATCCAGTTCGGTGTTAGCCTCAGGCGTTATGTTACGTTGTATGACAGTGAATACATCTTTCTCTCATGAATTATTCACGAGGCCACAATAGCAATAATTACAGCACCGGTATTTATTGCTTTCACCTTTCGTTGGTTTACGTAAACTTTCTTTATCATCGTGACTTCACTCGCTACGTCATCCTTACGTAATAATTATAAACTGTTAAATGCTAAAATTATTGTAGAGCACGTGAACTTTTTTTTAGTTTTATATGGAATGAAATATCGAGCGTAGCAAACTGAATGCGAATTCGAAACTCATTACTTCAATAAGTATATATTCTGATTTGTTAATTTGTACATAATTAAATAAATAATAAATAATTATTATAATGAATTGTAATAGTATTTTAGTACAACTATCGAAGAGCAGAGATTAATATTATCATTGAAACAAACACGAAATTTATTGAAAATGAAAGTAAAGTGAAATTTAATCAATATCGCACTTGCTTTTCGATTTTAATTTTGAGATGAATGCTGCGTAACTACATTTACTTTTGCCAAATCTGTATCTAAATCTAGTTCTTTCTTATAACAGTAAATCTAGTTCTTTCTTATAACAGTCATTCAGTATCTAATTTAAAAAAGGAGTTTGTAGAAATAATCGTCTCAGATCGTTAAATTTATACAAGATAACAAAGATTATAAAAGCTATTCATAATCTGCACGAGTCAAGATGGTTGGTAACTTGTTGAACCGGATCTCGTTTTGGAAGATTTTTTATGTAAGTGAAAGTAACAGTTCTCGGAACCAGTCGCGACTCTCTCACGGCGTTATTATGTTGAACTGTTATTTAACTTTCAGTGACGATCGTTATCAAACACTAATAATAATTTGTTTACGTATTCTTGTCGTTTATTTATTCAGTATGATAATTTCGATTCAATTGTATTTCCTTGTTTAATAAATTTATTTATAAAAAATCAAAATTGTCTTTGTTTGCATTTTTGAAACTGGAACAAATTGTTCTTTAAAGAAATTTAAATTAAAAAAAACGCTTGCATTTTTAGAACTACCAGCTATTTAGTATCTTTGATGTTAACACGAATACTCATTTGTTATTTATTTTTAACATAGAAAATTGAAACTGAGTTAGTTTAAGTTCGAAAGTGTGTTTCGCTACAAGGCACGCGGAGAAAACTTCACAGAAACGTGTTAGTTTCATGATTTATCTTCTCAAAGTTTTACGTTAACTTTCTGTACAATACTAATAATTTATTTATACATTTATATAAAGAATTATAGTAGTAGTAAAATTATACTAATCTGACTAATAATACAACTTTAAATCCAAATTAGTCCATTTTGAAACATAGAGTCCTAGCAGTGACCTTAAACAAGTCAAAGAATTTGATTCTTTCCTTGCGTCATTAGTCACGTTCTATGCCTTGCTACAAGATCTACATCGTCTAAAATTTAATTACGTTTACTGACAAAAAGCCGCGCATCTACCATTAGTGGGGAACGCGAGGGGCACGTTTAAATGAAAATGAAATTACTAGTAACAAAGGACTTCACAGCGACAGAAAGTGATAGCGTTCCGTGATCCGCGTCACAACTATGGAAGACATCTCGACCCGAATAACAAGTACTTTTATACTGTCGTGCTGCGACCTTACGTCTCGCACTTTATCTATTTACAATAACAATCCGTTACGTTTGCTACCGGCCAGTCTGCCGTGTGCCAGCCCTTTGTGTTCCAATGACGCGGGAAACGAGTTTAAATTTGTCTATGGTGTTCTTTTTTACGCTTTGATGCTGAGAAAAATATAACAAAACAGAAAGAAATTACCAGTTGAATTACCAAAAGTAGAAACAAGATTTGATTGACAATAAAATAAATAAGTATTTTGTGAAAAAGAACGAATTTTAATAAAGTTTCGTTTGTAAAATCTTGTTTCATTCAGTTTTCATAATTCAATCGGAAGGAAAACAAATATGTGTTTGCTTAATTTGCATTCATTACTTACCATCGCTACTACATCGGGAGTCAACTTTCCGCCTCTTGAGTTTGAGGTCTTGGAACAGACTCATGTTGTCGAGGTCACACGGGCCGCGGCTGAGTGTCATTATTCCTGGGGACAAACAAAATTACTATTAAAAATCAACAACTGTAACATACATCTTACCTACTTTCATATTTATAGAGAAATACATTAGGACAGTAACTATAAATTCTATGAAAACCTCTCGTTTTGTACTGTCCACTTTTGTAAAAAGAATTCGTATTTACGGCGCGTGGGGACGCCAATTGTTGAAAAAGGAACGCTAATGTCAAATGTTTATTGATATAATTTTTTTGAGACAAAGATATTGTATATTATGTAGGCAATGACATGTACATGTGACATGTAATACGTAGGTATGTAAAAGATTTTTGTAGTTCGTATATTTAAATTCTTAAAATTGATTTCCGTTATTTTTATCTTAATATCTCGTATTTTTATAATTTTATTTCTTAAATAAAAACTCGACATATTTTTAAATATGATTTTTTTAAGTTAAGCAATTAATTAAGATAAAGGTCACTTACGGCAATCCGGCGACATATCTGGCCTAGATACGTAGTACGGCCCGGATATTATTGGGTAACGGTCGTGCATCATTTGGGTTTCTTTTATTTATTTTTGGCGATTAAACATATTATTTTCAATGTCAACTCGGTTCATGGCTAGTACCGACTACGGGCGGACAGCGCGTGACCCTAGGTTTTATTTCGACGTCGCGCGATTTCCATTCATCTGCGTAGAGAACATTTTATAGCTACGATAACGCAGGTAATGGAATTTGTAGTACCTAGATATCGTATGCGCGTACGTCGTGAGGTCATACACGAAAGTATATTGCATTACAAGTTAATATGTGATGCGGTTCATACGTCATAGATTGATTGACTGTGTTGTTTTGCTTTACGATTTTGTAAAATAATACGTAATACACAAACATTTAGGTACTACTACATATTTTCGAGGGCAATAAATAAATGTTTTACATTCGCCGCTTTATTAGCACAGAGGATGAATAATCCGATCAATATACTGATAGATATCTACTTATAGATACTGTTCTCTTCTCATAATAAAATTCGCAATGCTGACATGCACTAGCAAAATCCCAAAGCAAAGATCAGACACACTCCACCGGCTAAGCGGCGTTTATATTTATTACATTGCTTAAAGCTGTTTGTACATAATAACACATTTAAGTACACTTATTATTATTCACAGTGATGAAATTATCGTCACGACAATCATGACCGGTTATTGGACAATTGCTACAGAAATTCGCGAATCTATTATGTTCAATTTACATAATACACATAGATAAGTATATAAATACCATGTACTAATATAATTGCACGTGACAGGTCAATGGACAGACCTCATCGTGTCACATGGCCAGTGAAATTCAACATTAATTTTATCAAAATAGGTTCTTTAACCTTAGATGTGAAACACATGAGTTCATGTATCTCAGCTCCGTTGATAAATTTGTTCATGAATACAATGGTGTGGGTTGTAATGGTCTGTTTACGTCATCGTCAAAAACCGAAGTTTTATACGACTTTATCGTGATATTTATGACTAATACTTGACCATTTCGGAAACTATTCTAAACACACACGGTATCTTAAAGTATACATACGATATTCTTTAAACATTTTATTAATTATCCTGAACCTTAAATTCTTATAAAAAAAATCTGTATCTTCAGATCTCAAAGTTCTAAATATGATTTCCATACATTTATTTTGATTATAATGTATATTAATGTAATCCCAATGATGTCATAAACACGTAACCTAAGCTAATATTATTTATGTCAACGAAATCATGCCTATTGAACTTGAATGCGTTTTTCGCAACAATATCATTGCGTGACCACGTTGAGCATTAAACGTCTACGTATTTGTATACTAGTGCTGTAACATTGACGTAAAATACGAGAAAAAAATACTCGTAAAAGTATTTATAGCGTACACCGCCGCCGTGTGATAAGAGATTGAGTCATTCAAACGTCACTTCACAGTTTAATGATAGTGATTGGAACAATGTACCGTGACATAGCAACTGTAATCTCTATTTTTTACAACTAATCAAATGCATAGCCATTAATATGCATGTCTGGGATGACGTAAGTCTGTATTATATGAGGATCGTCACCGTTATGTATGTTTATTAATGTAAAACTAAACCGTAAAATTCTTGTAAAGCGTCTGAAAAGTTAAGTATTAAGTGAAAACACTACCCTACGCATACTGTTTATCTGTTTAGCGAACCGTATCTAACGGATTAATTTAGAATTACGTTCTGAGTGCAATGTTCTGTGAAACTATTTTGTCAACAATATGAACTCTATCGTCTGTAAATAAACTGGAATGAGTCAAAGACCTTGAAAGTGACGTGTGAATCGAGTCAATAAATTTCGCTAGTCGATTCGGCGCAGGCGTCGCGTCACTCGCAAGCTTTTTTGCGAGGCCGTGAGCTTTGACTTCCGCGGACATATATAGGAAATATACAATAATCTATGACTTGATTATTTATTTAAAAAAATGTCTGGATTGCAATTTAGTTTTTCGTGTTATTAAAACCAAACAGGATAATCAGGACGGGGTTTTGGGATCAAGATTTTAGTTCATCTGCGGAGTGAAAGTATTTGCAAGTTATTTTATAATAATGATTAAAATAAGTTAGAATAATACGAGTATGTTATAATTATGTTGTATTTAGAGTACCTAGGTGTCATAGTCAGTAGTCCAATAAGTATTCAAGTGACATCAAAAAACTTAAATGTAACTTCAATTAAGTATTGCTAATTCATAAAGAATAATTTAGGTAAAAGAACATTTGAAGAACAACAACACACTTGATACAATGCCTACAAAACGCATCCATTGTAAACAAATCAAAATTTAACTTAAAATTATAATATGTATTTACCTTACATTTACCTTACACTACTCTGTTTTGGTTTCCTTCGTCGCTTGTTCAGACCGAAACATACAATTTAAAAAATAAATTACAACATAAACGAACAAATCAAATAGTTTGAATATTGATTAGCTTGTCATATAATTATATTCATGTATGCATATAGATAAAGGGATAATAGAATTAGTTGATCTTGAAATATGTTCCCGCCTAAAGCATGATCACACGGAAGTGTGCGCGTGCGTCCCCAACCAGGGTCGGTCACTTGACCGCTCCTCCGTTCGGCTTTGTTTAATTGCATTCATTATTGTTGCTTATTACGTTCTGAGCTGTGTCCTCGGGACGTGGTATTTTGTGCACGTATTCGAGAAGTAGGTATCGCGATTTATTCATTCGAATTATGAACGAACAACAACCTTCGACATTGTTTACTTTGTATTATTAGGAAAAGTGTAGGTATGTGATGTTGCAATAATATGAGAATAAACTAAAAATATTTTGAGACTCAGAGTATTATCAACTCGAAATTCAAAACTAACTGCGCACAATCATGATTTCAACGTCAAAATCATATATAAGGACAGCATTTCCTACAATTCAAGGTAAATTCAAATGAAGGGCTTGAGACACGTGCTATTGGCCGAAAGCTGTATACTAATCGGTCGGAAGTGGTGTGACCTCTGCCGCGGCCGCCCGCTTATCGCCTACAGTTCCTGCGCCTGCGTTCCGTCTTCTTTGACTGCTGCACCTACATATAAAAAACTTGACGAGTTCATTGAATAAGTACGGCAATGAGAGCGATGTCGCATTATACCATATTTAGGTACTCAAGATATTTGTTCGGTTTTCTTCAATAAACGTACGATAATCCTGAAATGCCAGGGCTTGCTTCACTTTGGGATTTATATTGTATAGGTGTATGGACAGATACAAATCTCTCTTGCACAGATACTATAAATTGTTATTTGACGGAGATTGTTAAGAATATACCTGAAAATGGTTTCTATGTCTACAAAAATAAATATTATTGACGTTAAACTTAAATAACGTATATATTTTATCAGTAGGTTCTGATGTAGTACGATGACCTTAGAAACAGAAATGCTGAAACCTTGCGTAAAGAAACTATAGAAAACAAAATTATTGTCTTTCAGAGAATTCTCGTGAATTTTAAAATAAACCGTAAAATATCGTAACATAATAGAATCAAGAACATTTTATCTTGAAGGATAATGGAATTATCCTGTAAATCCTGCCTGTTGCGCTCGCTTAGTCGGTTAAAATCAAATTCTAATCGCGGTAAGCGATATATAGCTGACTTTATTATTTTGACATTTTCGACAGTTACACAGTAGCTATATTTAAGAGCAAGCTACATAATGGGGCGTGTGTAGCAATGAAGCAGTAATGAACTAAGTAGTATTTTTTTAGTATAGCAAATTACTGCAATCCGTAAAACTCAATGAGCACTTTGGCAACACGCCACATGATTTGAACAAAGTGTTTACTAAACCATAAAATGATCGTTTACGAGTTTACAGTACATAAGCGCATTGGACTTTGTTTAAGTATATTAATCGGTTTCCTTATGTGCGTAGAAAAGAAATACAGATGTTTATATATACCTATTCATGTAAATTAATAAGTCCTTTGATGAAAATTGAGCTTTTGATTAGAATTTTGTAATACGAGTATGTATCTTGTATAGTTCCCATTCTGAGACCACGTAATTTTTCAGAATATATTTTAGCATTGCATTAGTTATGCAAGTACCCATGAAAATATGTAAAACAAAAAATATACACTGCTTATATTTAATTCATGTAAACGTCAGATTTTTATAATTTGCGGAAATTTATTTCGAGGTTGCTTGGGTAAATCCTGTATTCTCTTTCTAGCTGGTTTATTACAAACATAGAATGTGCCATGATGATTTCAACCTAAAGAAGATTTTTCTTTTTCAGAATCAATTGTACTTTCTTCGGTAGTGTCGCTCGATAGATGTCACTACGTCACACCACGTGTCTCTACAGTGGCATTCAAGGTAAGTCGAATGTAATCTTTACTTTTAACCTCAGTTACTTAATATCTTTTCAAGAAATAGTGAAGCTTTTCTTATTCGTATTTCACAAACTTGTGACGCGCGAGTTCCGAAGATTGTTTAGCCTGACGGACGTAGAATGTATCGAGCCAGTCTCGTGTGAACGTTGTAAGTTGTCAAGGTTGCTTGTACTAACTGGTAGTTCTTCTTGCATCATGCCAAGCTAAGTGAATTGGAGTATTCGGAAAATGTAAACCACAATTCTAAGGATTTATTAGCAGCTGTGATATTTTATTATCTGTTAAAGTTTATCAATTCAATGTTTCAAACTAGTTGCAATAGATCTATAATGAATGAATGAATTATGCTTCTACATAACATAAAAACTTTAAGAAATGCTGTAGGTACTTGCATTTTGGAAATTATTAGCATGTTCTAAATACGAAAAAATAAAATAAACAAGTAAAATACGGACAGACAAAAATACGAATGTAGGAAGAACTGTGTTAGGTCAAGTTAAATTAAGCAACATAAAAATTATAATATAAACGACTACTCCTTCGCAAATAACTAAAGTAATCGTTTCCGAAATATTATTCGACCGAATCAAGGAGGTTGTCTGGGTCTAATAATAAAAGAGTTAAGAGTGAGCATCTTGTGATGTCCGTGATATGTTCAGGAAGTGGTGGAGTCGGTTCCGGGCGCAATGTCAGTGTCGCTGCGAGGTCGGCTGCCCGATTCGGCGACAACGACCGCCTGACTGTTTGTGTACCGGTGTGAGCGGGCCGCTTGGGCCCACGATGCTTGGGACACTTCAGGGCTGTGTATAGCACACCGGTAGCTTGTAGGAGCTTGAACTTGCCTTGTAAGGCAATGGAGACTTTGTTTACAAATATTTCGACACCTTGAGCTGAAATAGCGACATAAAGGCGTTCTTTGCATCCGAGTACCAGTTTCTGTAAGTACTTAATTTTGAAACTCATTCGAATTGATAAGTAAGCCTTTAATGGATTTACAGGCCGTTAAATTTTTTAGCCCTGTTACAAAGAGTTACAGCATTTAATTCGGTTGATATGTGCATGAAATTATACAGAAAAATCAGGAAACATTGCGATGTTTTCAACTGTAGGAGATGCGATAAAAGGTTTCGAGATCAATCCACGAATTAAGGAATGCAATATTTATTATTTCGATTAAATCAAAACAAAATACAATACAAGTATTTGAGCCCCAATGCTGGGCCTCTCTCATGGCCTCTGGCGCAGACGCCTTGACATTCAGGTTGAGCTGCGCGTGCGCTCACAGCTAAAACGTTCCATTTTTAAACACCGGCACTTCCGACCCGCGACTTCCTATTTTAATAGCAACGATAATCCTGTTTTGATAATAATAGTTTCAATATCATACCTTGAGAATTCAGGAAAATAATAAAAAATTGTAGTTATTTTTTAAAAAAAATCAACGTTGCCTCAATTTCATTTTATTGTATTATAAACATAATTGTATAAATTTTTAGGTTTGACTAGGTTACTTCAGAATATATCGAATGTTTTGTACTTGCTTCCGGATACAAAAAATGCACCTAAAAGATTGGAAACAGGGTAAATATGCGTCGATATTTTTTAATTTGATAATGGGAAGCGTTCTTATATAAAGAATGGCCACATAACAGAATAATGTTTATTACTCAAGTCACATAATTTTGACGTATTTCTTGATAATTCCTGAATGTTGACATTGATTATACAATACCACGTGCTTAACACAATAGAGCTATATATCTCCAGAAATGTGTTTACCTACACCCGGTTGTGTTGGAAACTTATTAACAATATGTGTGCTGATTTAACAATCTAGTGAACAATAACATTTTTGACAGGCGAACTAACGCACCTATTATTATCGAAACTCGACAACGTCCTCCCACTACAATGCTTTGAAAGGAAGCAGTGACATTCTGTACCTTTTCGCTTTCACCGCATTGGAAAGTGAGCGTAAAAAACGTATTTCGGCAACGGCAAAATGGCGGGAGATCAACAACCTCACCGACTCATAGAACATAGACAAAGGGCGGCCATATTGTAACGAAAGTAAAAGTAGCCGGTCATAGACTATGAAGTCACGATTGTGATCCACGAGATGATTTGGGAATGTCATGGTTAGCGCTCAATGGTAAAACGGTACCGCCTTTGTTTTGCAACGCAAAGCTGATATATTTTTTTAACCTGTTTCGGAATCCGGTGTTTGCTCAATAAGACATTGAGCTAATAGCACAGTATCTGTGTGTGCAGCTATAGTTATAGTATAGGTTTTAAATGTAGTTTTTATTTGCATGCAAATCGACGATACAGGAAGTGATTTCGAAATAATATTGTGTAAACATTTGTGAAAACGACTGTTTGTTATTAATTTACTTAAAACGCTATTTCGATTTTATTTAAATTTGTAACCAAAGTATCTCAAATATCTTTGGTAAACACATGCCAATGCAGTACAGCTATAAATTAGTGACATTTTGGTATCATCTATTAGATATGGAACAAAAACAATTAAATAAAAAATTACACTTCCGCTTTAAATCATCATCTACAAGAAATAAATAAGAAACATAATATTTAGTTTATTTTATTTTTAAATAAAATATAAAAAGAACATTCCTTAAAGAGAATATTCTTTAAAAAGAATATTAATGTCACACAAAAGCTACATATTGTAATGTTAAATTTGGTTAGTCTAAAACTACGACTCAAGTTACAAGGAAAACCAATTCGATTCCGTTGAGTCGACTGACGTTTCGTAGCACCGCGCGTAGCAAAGGCTACGACAAATTGCGATTGTGTCCATTATTTATTTAATTTAAAAATAGTTGTAATTGTTATTTTTAATTATGTGAGACGTAAGTGAATCAATCTGAACTTGATAGATTTTTTATTTATTTAAAATGTAATGTAATAAAAAAATACAAAAAAAATTATAAAAAAATCCTCACAATAAATCAATAATTAAAGCCTGTTATTGCGGGATTGACAACACATAAAACTAATAGCATAAAAGTGTTATTCAGAAAATTCTTCTTCTTGATATTAGTAGTTCGTAGCGCGTAGCACTCGGCTACGAACGGTCGTTAGCTTACAAACATTTGTCCCACCGTTACTTTATTATTAGTAATATTAGAACAAAGTATGATGATGTGAATACAACTAAGGTTAATCTTTTATTATGATTTCTTTATTCGTATTTCCTCTTTTTTTGTTTTTCGGTTGGTGCTTGTTATTTTTGTGATAGCAATATGGATTCGGGGTGATGTTTTGTTGAATAATCACAATATTTACCCATGGTGGAGGTCATCGTCTGCAGTTGGTGCGCGTGAGTGGAGGCGTCCAGCGCCTCGTTGGGCCCCAGCTTGTCGCCTGCCGACAGCTTGCTTAGCGTTTCAACACGCACATCACACGAAGAACCACCTTGTTCCGGATTCACCGATCACGTTTTTAATTTACGTCTCCGAAAATTTTTGGACACACCAACTCTCAGCATAGTTTTTCAACGCAAGCACTAGACACGTTCAGCATGCAGAGTCCGAAGCACTTCCTGCGGAGCGAACACACAAGGGTTGCGCGGGTGCGGATCGCAGTCGCGTCGCGGTTGCCTGCGCACTCTCCGAACCTCTCGATTCGGCAAAATCACGATAACGACTGCGCGCGAATGTCGTCATGTCGAAATTCGAAACACTTTCACCTAAATATTCCGCCTCCGTTTCGGCGGACGCGGGCGTCGCTCTCGGCGCTCACGCACACACCGCTGACTCCATCAGTACTCAATTACGTACGCTGTAAAAATTGCGTCAGTGTTTTTCGTAGCCGACCTTACACTCGACGAGTACACTGTCGAAATATAGTTATCTCTGTCTGGTACTCATTCACCGTTACGCGAGAAGTTTTTGTTTCATTTTTTTTATCTGGCTGTTTCGTCCATGGACGCGCGTGTGAGTGTGCGGATTTCGATAGCGGGGTCGATGAACTACCGAAAAGGGATTCGGTATGGTTAGTTGTGATGTTTCAGTACCGACTAGGATGGGCCGCAGTAACGTCGATGGGTGTGTGGCGCAGCGTGGATGTATAGCGTGTGTGGTCTGATGGCAAGTACTAATGGTCGCCAGCGCATAAGTAGGTCAGGCGCACGCGCACGCGCTGTTCTTCATGACCGCGCAACGACTGCTCTACACTGGCAACGTTGTCTTCAAAATGATCGAATAGCATCGTGTACTTGATTAATTTACTTTAGAGTATTTAATAAGGCAAGCGACACGCATTATTACAGTCATTAAGAGTTTTAGAGTTCGAAAATGAATTTTTTCAAGCTTTTGTAATTATGACCTTGTATCTACCTGCTTGATACAAACTGCAAAATTTCTACTGTTAAAAATACACTTATAATATTTACTGTAGTGGATATTTCGAAACAAACATCATTGTTTAGTGGCTGTTGATATGAAATTGTGCTACATACTTATTTATCAAGAAAGCTTTTATTTATTATTATAGTTATGATGCAGCATAGCCCAGTTAGCCTTTATGTTTTGTCTGAAAGGTTATCCGGGCCGATGGCACACTTATGTGTCGGATTACATTAAAAGCAAGTTCATTCGCATCGGCCGCTATTCACAAGTATCTAGATTACGCTTTTGACTCATTGTTCGAACAGTGTTGAGTGCCCCTAATAAAACTTTCACGATTTTTTTTCTAAAAATATTAAATATATGTGAAAATTGAAAGTGAATACTACATACTTCTTTCTACTACTGACAATGATGTAATTCGTCAACAACACTATGCAAAAATCTAAGAAACATTTAGATTAAAATTGCTTCAGTTTGAAAGTGAAGTAAGTAGAATCTTAGGTGATATTAACAGCACACAACTACCGCATGTTGCAAAAACATGTTATTCAGATAATGCAATATTAAATTACTCAAGAGTGATGGGTTGTCCGTTACCCTCAGGTGCTCTTGCGATGTGCAACAGATTCTGTACAATTCTGAACAACTTGATACTTACTGGCCTCCAGGTCCAAACCACACTAATTAAACCAAGTAATACTTAATTCGAAATTCAAATTAAAATGTCTAAAAATACTTCCTGCGCTAGAACAGTTTTTTCCTGCATCCTTACAAGTTATGAAGTTTAAGTAAAAACTTGCGTCTGGCTAAACAACTTGTAGTTTGTTTACGAATATACGTCAGCAACGACTTGCTACTGCTTCAAGAACTTTAACAAATGAAATGTTTCAACATTGAAAATGTTGAAACATTCTATTACTCCAGATATCCTCTCGTGGTACTTTTTATTGCTCTATATAATTCCTTTGCCTTTACAACGCCTTTACCTGGGTACAGTTTTTATCGGGGGAAGGGATCAATATTGCATCGTGTCAACTAGCCTTTATTCTGTTTTAATTGATTTTTTTATTTTTCGGATATAACCTAAAATCTAATTTGCTCACGTTCACAATTTAATTAATACTGTTGTGTTTACCTTTAATTTAAATGCACTCGAGATCATAATTTTATTTTAACAAAATTCAAATACTGTGTGTGTATTAAGTTGGTAAGCCATATCTAGTAAATAAAAAATATAATCTGCATACAAATAAAACCATTCCACGTGTTTATTTGACTAGCCAGTCAGGCAAGTATATGAACCTGCCAACTACTCGCTATATAAAAATAAGATATTTTAAATAAGATTGACAACATGTCATGCCGTTTGTTGCGGCCATGCGCTGCTGGTATGCGCTCGAAGTCAGGTAGCCGTGGTATATTTAGCCAGGACCGGCCGAAACTGGGTTAACTATTCTCCCGAAGAAAACACGGCCACTAGAAATATTGACGCAACGGTCTATGTATGGTTGGCCTATCTGAAGAATGGGCGAAAGCGAGCTGGACCGAATAACCCCATTCTTGGCACTGCGAAAACAGGAAGTCCTGCAATATCTGATACCACATACCCTGATATTTTCTTGTATGTTTAAACTTCATTTAATGACACTGAATTTTTCATAGGCTGTTATGTACTTAGTTTATGTTTAGTTTTATGAGTCAGTGCGTCAAAGTTAGATATCATTAGACACTGTTGGTTGAAGGCATTCATACTATGTCATATATTTGACAGAAATACGTCAATAGAGATTATTAACACGATAATAACAACAATGTAGTTTCGACTACGTAGAATTTTTGTTAAGTACGAAAATAATTGTAGTAGGATATCATTTTCCTAGCGAAAAAAAAATAAGGCAGACTGACTGGATAAGTTTTTTATTAGTGTTAACGCGGGCTGTATCGATGGCAAACAAGTCCACAGATAACATTTAAGAGAACGTGACCAAGTTTCAATGAATGTTATCGATATCAACATTATAGGTGTATCAGGCGTACCTAAATTTTTGAATTGAACAAATATTTGCCTTTGATATTTATGGAAAGATTCTGCCATAGCTATCTTTGACAAAGTGACATTCTTTGTAATATTGTGTGTAGAAGAGCTAACAAAAAGATTTCGCAATTGTATTACAGAATTTAGAATTTCATTCTCAACGTTTGAAATGTTTATCAGTTGCTTAGTGAGGCGTATCGTCGAATTCATTGTATCGATACGTTGGATGTTGTGTGGTTTGGATGTTTTTCACACGCTTCGTCGAGACTAGGTGATCTAGTTGAAGTTGAACGACCTACCTTAAGCCGCACCCAATCTTGCATAATTTGTCAAACTACTTACATATTGTGACAGACATAATCACCAAAGTCATTGTGTTATAAACCCGCGCAAGTTATTGATATTATTTTTTATATTTAGTTATGACGACAGTTGACGAACTATATGTAAGTAGTAGTATTGTCTAGTACCCATAGTACACGCTCTGCTTAGTTTGGGACTAGATGGTGCTGTGTAAAAATGTCCCAAGATATATGTAAGTGGTACTCATTTATCAATGGTGTGGTGATCGGATATTCGCATAATAGAATATTTTTTTTGGACATTTTACACGGCACCATCTAGTCCTAAACTAAGCATAGTTTGTACTATGGGTATTAGACAGTGGATATAATACTTATATACTTTTTTTGTAAATACATACTTATAATATGTTTCTGGAACTCCTGTTCATTGCTGTTTTTCTAGTTAGAACTGAAAAATGTTTACTGCGAGGAATGTTGTTTACTTACAAGTAATTTAATTATTCTTGTAACTTGATTCCGAAGTCAACATATACTTTTAAATAGAATATGAAATTCCTGTAGTTGGATAATGCATATCATTTGTTAGATCGGATTTCAGTCAACGTAGCTAATAGGCTAACTTACAAACATATTTTGACTCCACCTGACTGATTACAGTAGGTGAAGTGACGTGTTGTTGTGATCTCTTTGCATATCGGTAGACGAAGCGTTTGCCTGGTGACAATCCAAATTTTGCCGAATCGCGCGATAAAGGTGTGAATGACCTCACCCATCGGTAAACATCGCGACAATGCGAACCTAAATCAGTATAGTGCACAGTTTTCTCGGTTTTGAATTTACTTTGTTCTTTGTTGTTGCCTTGCCAGGACAGACGTATCAAAGGAGACGTATTTTTGTATTGAATCTACTAAACGTTGAAATAATTTCTGAATTGAACTAAGTAATTGAAACACGGATACTGTGCTTGCCTTCAGAACCACATTCTTTTGGAAGCCTATTATTTATTCTCATGTGGGTTCTATTACATATGATTGTACGCCGAAGTAGCAAATTATATTACAACTTAAAAAATACATTCTTTTTACCCAACATTCTTTAAGATATCAAAAATTTTTCATTTTTAAAAATAATCGTCAATTATGCGGGCTAAGATTTTTTTTTCACAAACTGAAGCAATTGTCAATTTTTCATAAAAGTTTGTTTAATATTATTACGGTATCCTAGGATTATTCATTTTACAATTTATAAGAACTTCTTTCGCCTCTATTTTTTAAATTTATAGATTAATTGTATAGCTTACAAAACATTGAGAACGGTAGCTCGGTACAGGCAATGTAAAAGTAAAACTGCGTCAATTTTAACAATGAACAATAGTTATGTCAATGACACAAATCATCACCATTGTTATAAATTTTTGGCTTGAGGTACCAACAAACCGCAAATACATTGCCAAAATTATATGTTTATGTATGCATTCATACTGATGTTATCATATTCAAAAGAAAGTCTTTTATAGTACCGCGGCCATAACTATGCTTTCATTGTAAAAATATTTGAAATATACACAGAATTATATGTATTCCAAAAGATTTATTAATAAATTAAATGATTCGATTTGACATGAAATAATTAACTAAAATTTACATTTATTTCGTAAAAATATTGGAGTTGAATGTCAATGGCATGAAATTTGCGTATTATAATAGACGCGAAATTGTTTAAATGACCTTAACCTAACAATTAACGTAGACATTTCTGAATTCAGTCTAATGACTGGTTTTAAGATTGTTGTCACATATTAGAGAATAGCAGATATGTACAATTAAGTGACAGGTTGTGTTAGAAGGAATCTATAGCATGGCATGTTTCCTATTACATAAGCGTATGCCGGCCGGGCCGGGCGCCCGCGCACCATGGTCGCGGGGCCTCGCCGCGGAGCCTAGTTTCACAATCGCACCGCTCAGCCACCGCAGCCGTTTTCACTTTTTCGCTGTCAAGAACGAACGCTAACGATAAACAAACTAACATTTTGGCCGTCACTGCCAACCAATAAATTAAATGCAACATGTCAAAACAACCCATCCATACCAATTGATTTAGACATCTAATGCTTTTGCGTCTGAGTTCAATTTGCATTAAAATAAAACGCAACCTACGACAGAGTTCGCCGCGCACATCGTGGCTTGAATAGCGCAACGTAAGGTCTTCTTTGACGAATATTCAAATGTAGTTTGAGCTTTATTCCAACTGCATAATATTCATATTACAGTATCAAAAAATACGACAAATGCCGTTATGTTATACAAACGACGGTTGTAGAAATACCGAGGCTGTTCATTGACCTTTTTAGGCACATAACACTAGCGAAACAAAAGACGAATTTTATTAGATATAAAGAGGAACCTTGATCTGCAATATACTGTCTTATTGTGAAACAAGAATAAAATATTGAGCAGCTTTTATTAATATACACGATGTATTAATTAGCGCTAGTAACTACCTTTTCTCTAAGTTTGCTTAGACTAAGAACGTAAAATAAATAAAACTTTGACGAATGACTTTACAGGCAAATACTAAGATATGAAAGATTTCGTAGCACCAAGTTCGTAGCGGCGTAGCTCGTAGCACATTTTTCGTAGACCTTCAGTTTACGTACATGACATTGGCAAATACTAACTTTGATTGTGTTATTGTGAAATCAGGTTGTAAGAAGTATTAAAGCCGAGAAAACATCTCAGTTTTGTTACGTTTACGTTTTGCAACTTACTACGAAATAATTTTTCACACTTTATGACCTCCACCTTTTATTTTTATTACATTTGAATTGGAAAAAAGCGGTCTCATTAACGCAAAAGGCTTACAAAAAATTGGTAAACAAGAACATGCAGTCGAGTTGGTCGCAACACGGCTTTGTGTGGGGGGATGTAAGGCTGCTTGCCTGTCATAACAATCGTAAAGGCTGACATTGCCTCTCACCGAGCCACGTAACACTCAGTTACGTAAAAGGTCTTTACCCTTGTTTATTTGAGACAGCTATATTATAGAGATGTATTAATTTACGAGTATTAGCACTTGTCCTAGCCATTGAGTAACTTCGTACAATACTGAAGAACGCTTGCAATTGATCACATCTCTTTTAAATTTCGTGTTTGTGCAATGCCTCGGAGCTTTTAGCAGTTAGTCGACGATTTGTAGTTTGCTTTGTGCTTGCGAAAGATGACTTTCGAAGATGTAACTGGGTGTGGCTTCTTAAATATAAAAAATGCAAAATTTATACTGCCAGCACTTTAAAAATCGATGACAGTAATTTAAATCGATTGGTTCGTTTAAGCATTGTATTCCAAAGCGTCTAAATTATTTGATATATTCATTAATTTTAATAATTATCATTAATCTTTCGGTTTAGTGTTGTGTGATTAACAAGATTCTCAATAGATATTAAACACTTAAACGTTCTACTTTCTTAATACATTTGATTTACTGTTATCCGGTGACGTAATTTTTTATGTAATGAATGATTTTTATTGAGGTTATTAACGATAATAGAGCTTTGGATGATAAATTATAGAAAGCTTGATTGTCACCAAATTTCTAATAAGTTGTGCTTAATGTGGATTTAATAACTCAAAAAAGACAAATATATATTGAATATTCCGTTCAATTAGCTGCTGCGCTTGCGGCTACCACTCGCTTTCGTAACATATAGTCTAGACAGCAAATCCAAGATTATAGTTTAAACGAACGTATTGTATAACAGCTAGTTAAAGCGAAGACAGTTTCTAATACAACATCATTTTTTTTAAGAAATATATATTTGCTTAATGTGATTTGGAAAGATTTTACCGCATGTGTCAAAATTATAACCTGACAATTTCTTAATACAGACTGTAGGTTTATTTTATTAAATACTAGCTTCCCGCCAGCGGCTTCGCCCGCATGGTCTTATAATTTTTTCCCTCGTTTTTGCAACATTTTTCATTACTACTCCGCTCCTATTAGTCGTAGCGTGATGATATAGCCTATAGCCTTCCCCGATAAAAGGGCTATCTAACATGGAAAGAATTTTTTAAATCGGTCCAGTACTTTTTGAGTTTATTCGTCTTTCCTCTTTATAATATTAGTGTAGATTAGTGTAGATAGTGTAGATGTAGATGATCACAGTTATGAATATTCTAGAGAACAGTGTATACCTACAAAAAGATACTCATATTTTACATACATTCACACCGAATATAATTATGATTAAGGACTCAGGAAACATTTCCGCATGTCTAATTTAGATGGTGTAAGTGTTGCCCTTAACAGATGCACGGGTGCTTCCACTTTCGCAAGTGATGGCCAGTGCATCTTTGCGTAATGCTGCGCCGGCGACGGCAATGTCACACGTTATGTAAAATCGGACTTTGATAATCATGTGCACCACTTTTCCTTGTTCAATTTTAAATCAATTTTATAGATGGGTACAATTTCAAAATAAATCAAACTTCGTTAACCCCTGTCAAAAATGTTTTTTTTCATGACACTAAAAACAAGTTTTTGCCTCGTCTCGTCTAAACAAAGTTTTCTTATTAGGCAAACACATTTCGTTTCGAATTTAGAACTCAGTAACAAATTAAGAAGAATGCGATTGTTGGTCGAAAATTCGAGATCAGATGCAATCTCAAAACAAGCAATTTATCAATCTTCCCATAGAGCAACTTCAATTTAAAACTTGTGTGAAACTATTTCGAAAATAATAAGGTTCTTATTGTTTATAAATTTACACTTGAGTCACCGCGGGCCAGTTGCATGCAGTTACGAAATTTTCACGAGACCAAAACACTAAAACGAATTTCCTCATATAAACTGGCGTTAACCCAGCTACGAGAAATACTTGTGGCGGCGTCATCCGTTATGTTTCATGGTATTTTAGTTTCCCTATTTACTGCTCACATCTATTTTGCTACTCTGTAACATGATACGTGTTGCGACATTACCGACATCAATACGCATGTGAAATTCTGTCCGAAAGCAATGTAATGATTCCAACGGTTG
The DNA here is from genome assembly GCA_946251955.1 of Acronicta psi. Classification (NCBI taxonomy): domain Eukaryota; kingdom Metazoa; phylum Arthropoda; class Insecta; order Lepidoptera; family Noctuidae; genus Acronicta; species Acronicta psi. Next base: position 12,134,959 of record OX276469.1, on the reverse strand, counting down.
AAATTGTATTTATGCCAACAAACGGTTTTCTGCTAAAATATCATAAACGAGGGTAATGAAAATATATCGTTGCCTGGAAAAAATCATGACAAACAGGCGGCCGGTCATATGTTTAATGTCTCTGCAAATGGAAGGATAAATGAATACGCTGACAAGCTTAACAGCTTTCTTTCGAAACAACAGAACCGCGTGTAAAGTTGTTAAGCACAATTTAAAAAAATATGCATTTAAAATTACTTTGTTAACACTGAGACTTACTGTTTTAGACAATTTTATATATCAAAACAGGATAGTTATTTATAGATGCAGCAAGTAGGTGCATCCTGATATTATTCCCGTTAATAGCTGAAAGCGGACGTTAGTGCAACTGCAACAATATTTGTCTCATGCGATAAGATAATTAGGTCTGCAGTTGTGAGTGGTTCGGATGTGGCTGGAGGGTTAGTGGGGGTGATTGAGCACGCGACGGAGTCACGCGAGCGCGCCACAGTAACACACTGCTAAAGAAACTGCGAGGAAAACGTCTTCCGGGGTGAATGGCCGCGTTGCGTAAAGCGCCCGCGCTGTGGCGCAACCGACACCCCCTCCGCAGTACTGCCGTGACGCAGCGTACGCGCAGCGCCATCTCACGGACGCTTTCATTGTCATTGGACAACATATATATGTGTAATGTTATGTACTTACTAAAAGAATTTTTTTGACATTTGAAAAATACATATTAATTGTTTATTTCTTTTGCTAAAAAGAGCTACGTGTTCCTTTTAGCAGTTTGGCTTAGAAAAGTACTCGTATAACAGCTAAAGTGAGTACATGGGTATACTCAATAGACATAGTAGTTGCAGAGTAAATAGGTGATTCATTTCGAAGATATATCTTTACAATATATTATACCCATTCAAAGAAGCGCTGTATTTTTTTTTCATATCGCTGAGTCTGAAAAATGAAGGAGATGTTCTTGCCAATTTTAATTGTCGTGTTAACATTATTACCGATTTGCAGTTTGTGCGTCTGAATACCTAATTATCAGCATATTACTCGTATATTTAACGCCAACAACAAAAACGTGCAGCTTATAAATTGCAATACGTAGCGAGTAAAGCGAGAATGACGAAATGAAATTTTATTCCTAGGTCAAGGTTTTGCTTCTCTTCGAAATGGGAAAATTGCCACACATCGGCGACCTTAACTCGGCGCGGGTCCGCCAGTTTCGTAAGACGATACCGCGTAAAGACTCGAATACACTAGCGAAGTGAGTATAACACGTGGCGGATACCATCAAGTTTGATGACAGTCATACCCTTATAAAAAGGTTCTATAAGGCTTCTATGTATAGATTTAAAAAGGTTTTTAAGGCTATACATGACAGTTATCTTGATTTCGTGAGTCATAAGTAATGTAATCAAAATAAAACTCGTACGCTTCTATGTGACATCAATCAGTTTAACTAAACATGGTGTGTTACGTCAGTGAAAACATTTAAAATAGATTCAATAGCGCATTAATACCCGCCGTTACAACTTTAAGCTTCATGGAGATGAGGCTTTAAACTCTGCCAAAGAAATGGAAAGTGTGTTATACAACGTCCACCTGAGTGCGCCGTGAAAGGCGCGTAAGTTTTTAATGTCAGCCACCCGTGGTCAAGGCTCAAGTTTTTTCGAGTGCTTGCTTCACGCGATTTTATCTTCTGTTTTAGTACACGCTCGCGAACGGTGATTGACGTCGTCCGCGCCTCGCTTTTTATGCTTTATTTAGTGTTGGAATCCAACTTGTGTAATTTGACCCCTAATATTAATTAAATCAAACTGAGTCCATGTTATCTTAATTTCTTATGATAATTTAATATCTTCGTTTAATTTCATCTGATAACAATAAAATGTTATGCATGACCACAAAATAATACAATCCTCTGTCAAAAGATTTTCAAACATACATCGTAATTACATAAACTGTACGCGTAATAGGCATCGATGAAGCGAAGAAAGTTCATTGTCTTCGGAAATGGGATTTAAATCGAAAGCGAGAGTAACTGGCGATCTAGGCGGCGCGGGCGCAGCGCACGTAGCGAGCGGGTACGGCGCACAACGGTACCGGGTGTAAGTTACGGTACTTCCCGTAGGAACGGGTCCGCGGCATCCCGTACACCTCTAGTGATGATACAATACAGACTGCAGGTATTATCGATGTTAATAATATTACTGTAATCGTTTTTATAGCTATTGTTTGATCTGTGTTGTAGCTTTTGTAGATAAAGATAAGATTAAAGTATTGAAATTTTAACAATATTGAGTGAGAGAAAATGGAGAAAATGTACCTAAACAGAAAAAAATGTTTTTACCCAGAGACAAACATTCTTTGTTTTAAATTATGCATTAAATGATGTGATGACTGATGTGTGTTATAGCAATATGTGGTAGGTAACCGTTATATGATTTGGTAATTGTAGGCGTGTAACAAGTCTAGAAGTAAATTTTGGGTATGACTTCTGACGGCATGCCATTGTTATATGTGGTATACTGTTACAAGGACTTAGCCGAGACTTATGTCGGGAGGTCAATAGCACCGTACTGGGTTACCGATGAAATTTATCGATAACACGTAGCATCAACGCAACAACACTACTTGAGCAGCGGTCAGCCACTATTGAGACCTTAACCACTTTCTCTTTCGATGGCGGCTGATCGTGCTTACATGAACACACGCATACATGTGAACAATCTACGACTCTACATGTTATATTTGTGTGCGTGTGTATTGTCGGTTACATCACGTTACTTTGGCTGACGCATCAGTGAAGCGAAAGGTCAGTATCTATTTATAGTTACGCTCACTTTCCATAAGAATGTCCACGAGATACATTCGATTTCAAGATCGTTCACCTCTTGATTAATTGATCCACGTGTACTTAGTTATGGATGTCACTTAATTAGTAGGTAGTGACCTGTCAGTGTCAAACGAGTCACGCCCTTGTCACGGGATGGCAGAAGGTTGAGATCATTCTTTGTTTATATCTCTGTATAATTTGGTGATATTGCACTGTGAGTTTTTGAAGCATGGAAGATTTTTGTCATACGATTTTAGTTAATAAATGTAAAGAAGACTTGTTACATAAATGGTGTCTATTCGAATGCAAAATGAAATGTGTTATTTAAAACAAATATCGTCTACAATGGATTTGAAATCATTGACTAATGTTCAAATGCATCACAATATCTAGCACAAAGTATATTTCGAACAGAATAATTTGCATGAATGCGATTACCACAATAGTTGCAGGCGCGAGTCCATGACTCCTCGATAACATTGTGAGTAGGAGCACAAAGGTTTAGCGACAAGGCCACCGCAGCCGCGCAGGGCTGGCTGCCTGCGTGGGAAACCCTATTGCACTCACTGACTAGATTGTCAGTTGTTTGAACTTAGATGTTATTGGCACGCTTGCACAACTTTACGTTGTTATGTTGGCAGTGGATTTAATTAGATAATATGGTCGAACAATTTCCGTGTTTTACGCAAAGCTCGAATAGACTGTTATAAAGCTTAAAATGAGTTTTAGAAAGTATTTTAAGTAAATAATTATTAATATTAATAAATTTTAGTTTTTTTTAAGTAGTTACAGTTTCCTGGTCTCCATAGCTTTAGTGAAAACTGAATAGTGACAAATAAATACCCAACTATTATAAAAATGAATTATTTTTAAGATTGAACTTTGCAATTTTATGGTTTTGTCTGGTGCGGCATATGCGCTATCTAGGTATATAGTATTGTGTTTTATAGCTTGGTTTAATGTTCTCCGGATTAAGCCTGTGCATTTGAGTTACGTTTCATTTGACTTAGGTTACAAGTCGACCCGTGGGCGGATGGGCGGCGATCGCCTACTATATCCGCTGTCAGCTTGTGATTGATGCAAATCAAATGTTCGTACAATGTAACAATATAATTTGTATACGTCTTTTGTAAATTATAATATACCTCCTTACTTAGGGACAGTGACGATTTTTTTTAATTATCGTGTAATTTTAAATAGATTTAAGCTTATTGAAAAACATTTTGCTGAGTTGCCTGTCATCAGAAAACGATTAATAATGATAATATTCCTAAGCACATATTGTGGTACTGTCGCGATCAAATCGTTAGTTAACGGCGCACAGTCATAGATGACGATTTTGCGGTCTTATCATCATTGACCCTAATTTTAGCCAGCGTCTACCTCCCGCTCGCGTCTGTTGCCATCTGTGAATATGTTTAATAGTTTTTATTCGTCCTTTTTTTGGATGACTCAAGTGTTTATTGCCAGATGACAAAATTCTGCAATATATAAAATAAATCAGTCCCTGCAGATGTATGGATTTATTTTTATATCGAAAGAAGTCAGAGTAATGCTGTTGTCACATTATCTTACAGTTCGAAATTTCAATAACAATCCGTATTCAGATCATGTGATGACACTTGGGTTTTTCCCAAGTATCTATTCAACAAAAACATTGCAGTCACATCAAAATATTCACATAACGTGATACTGCTGTAGTACAAACATTGTTCATTAATTAATTAGTCTGTCACGTTAAGTGCCATACATTTTAAATTGTACATTAATTTCAGAAGTAAAATATAGTAAAGTTTACTACAATGGCCAATCTATGTACAGTATTTTAAAGTTTATAGGTAATAATATAGCGTTAGTAAACGCACTGGCGACGCCTGCGCACCGTGCCTACAGCGAGTGGAAACTAGGACAGACGGACCAACATCCCGACTGACTGACGTATCTGGCGTTATGATCTCTATGTTATTGTTATACTGTACGTGAATTTTAAAATAGTTCAATGTAAATGAAACAAAAATCTTTTTTCTTTTAGTTAGTGTTTCGTATAATTGTGAATTGTGGTATATTTAATCATATAGAGGGAGTGCATTTTGCATAGTGCATCTCTAAAGTGCAGTTTGAATATACAAAACAATATTAAACACGTTTTAAACAATTGAGACTCACCCTAAAGTAGCTGAAGTAAATAAATTTTAATAAATATAATAACACATAGCGCCATCTATTGATGATAAGCTTAAGGCCGAGGTGCAAATGATAACGCTGAATGAATAATACAAGTATGACGACAAAATGGTTGTACTTTGATTTACATGGCATTATTAGTGAGTGGCTGCATACTTGTTTATAGTACAAACGGATGTTACTCATTCAAGCTTCCAAGAAAAGCTTTATCTTCGATGTTGCAGTTGCTCTTGTTACACGAATAAACGAGCCAATCCGATCCCGCTGGTGCAGTAGCCCACTGTTGGGCTCAAATCGTCTCTCTACCCTCAGAATGAGAGGTACTAGGATCTATCTAGACGTCTACGAGAGTTTTGCGGAGTCCTTTAACGCATACCGTAGATAATTAGCCGTTAATTGAGAAATAATAAAATGGAAACAACAAATAAATAATCAATTTTACTTTTACATGTACCCGCAGCTTCGGTTCACCTTCAGAATTATGAAATAGGGTTTATCACCTAGTGCGCTAGAAAATATCTGATGACGTAAGATTTTCTACAGGTTGTTGAATATATTATTTTCTAAAAAACTTAATGTACTTATTTAATTTAAGAGAAATAGTCAGTGTGAGAGAGTGTGAGAAATCGCTAAACAGATTCCAATAAAATTTTGCAGAGAGACAGATTGCATCCTGAGGAAGGACATAAGCTACCTTTTGTCTCAAAAAATATATTAGGTTTCGGTTTATACCCAACAACTAGTTGGGTCATAAAGGAACAACTCTATAGTCTATGTTGATACACAGTTATACTTTCACACATCATTCGTAATGTTTAGTACTAACAGGTACCTTTTATTTCATACTCACTGTGTATCGGTTACCCGTTACATAAATTACGGTTATGAATTTTTCAATGTGCAACTCTATTACGCACGTCACATCACTATTCAACATTCCTAGTGACAATACGTCACCTTGCCAGCGTTCGTTGACGCATCTACGTTTTGTCCAAGCGACCTTAAGCCTAAGCGTGTTAGATTAACTACTAATAACAACAACCAATTTGTAGCATCCCGCTCGCTCTAATAGCTGTTATCACAATCTAGAATGAGACGTAACTATGTGAATGATGATTTGAGTACAACAGCGTTCACCTTCATAAAGGTAAAGTATGGACGGCGCTAACGAAAATGAAGGGCGAAAGTGGTTTCAAGTGTTTGAAGGTAACGGGCTTAGGTTGAGTGCTAATTGCTAAGAATTTACGCTTGTTAATATTACGATGCCGCCTCGAGACGAGTCCTCATTATTTGACACATGGCAGCCATTAAGGCATCTGTGACCACATTATTTTAACATTAATGTCATGTTGTTTTATAAATCTCAATAAAGATCCAAATGATTCGACCCAGAATGTCGGAACACGTTGAAATTCAAAGCTAAATATGACTGAAATTATTTCAGTACCCATAATATTATAAATAATCATAAGCAATAATGTGCACTCTATAAAAGATAAGAGTCAGAAGTTTCAAGATCTTATTTGGGAGTTGAATAAAAATAACCGAGTGGATCACAATTTATTATCATTTTTTTTTTCAGGACATGCAACATAGATTAAATTACTTACAAACAACATAAGTAGTAATTTTATAATGAAAAGTATTTTCAGGAATATTAATTTATCAAACAAGGTTTTCAGTATATATCTTAAATCGTTGTACATTTAAAATTATGACGATAGTATTGCACATCCTTTCTCTCCACTTTCACCGTCCTTGGCGAGCAAACGGTAATAGGTGCCTTACAAAACTGTATATAAAGTGAAAACACAGTACCGTCCTTAAGCTTGGAGATGAAAGGTTTAGAGTTGGCTGCACTTTGTTTGCAGAGGTGCAACTGTACGTTTGTAAAGGTACGTGTATGCCAAGTCGCAGAACTTCATTGGAACGGTATTGCACACGATTGTCAGCGAGATGTTATCAGCAGAGCACCGGTTAAGAAATTAAAAATAAAGTTAAAAATGACGTTATAATGTTAGAGAAAGTAAGTCATAGCCAAATAAGTGTTTCTAAAGATTTATAGCGAATTTAGTAGTAGTAGTTAGTTGGTAGACAACATTCGCGAAATTAAATTGTCTTAGATTACGATTATGATTTGTAAAGTTATAAATAAGTGTTATATGCACAATTATCCAATTTACGATATTCTTGAAAACGAATGGAAGATGGATATTGTGTCCAAGGTTATTGCTTATTAGCTATAAGACTAATACAAGCATTGTTTTATTCGTTATTTCTAGGTCTAGGTAACATAAAAAGCTTCATAATATTGTGGTACACATGACCAATTAAGTCGTTATATGATTCAGAGGAGGAATTCCACTTTTAAACAAGGAAAATGCGTGAATCAGTGGCGTTATTTTTATATGACTGGCCAAGGATGCTAATAAGGCGTATAGAGGATCGGTTAAAAAATATGTTATAAAAATAACTATTAAGTTGTTTTTAGATTTAGGAAATCGGAAATTTAGGAAATTACGCTACATCTAGATATAATTAAAGACGACATAAACGAAGTATTGATAACGACTATTAATTCGCCATTTTAAGACCATTTTAGAAAAAAATATTCAATTTATTAATTACCACAGTAAATACAAAAATTGTAAAACATTGTGTCGAATAACGTGATTATTAATCAGTATAGTGCAGGAGACAGGTTGCCCGACTGATAACCTAAACGAAAACGCGAACGCATTGATAATGATAACACCGCGAAGCATTACGCGCCTTTCGCGCCCGACGCCGCACAATCGTTAGATAAACATATGGGTCACTGAACCGACCCAGTTTCGTTCGAGAGCCCACACGATGGGCCCGTGTGCGCGTTTTACTCAAAAAACCACACACACAAACGAAACACTTCAATCAACGCACACATGGAAGTATTCGCGTACAACACGCATATTCGTGAACACTCCACGAATTAGCCAGTAGCTACCACGCAATGAACTCACATAATTCTCGCTCTGAATATTATTGACCAATAGTAAACACGCGTCATTGCTCGTTGAATAAATTCATGTTTACTGTTTAAAAACTTCCAGCAATTTTAAGGTATTTCGAAACTATGTTGCAGTACTATGTAACACTTCATTATGTAATTATGTATTATACGAAAACAGCAATTTAAATAATTCGTGATTCAATATAGGTAGATAATAAATTATATTCATAAATAAATACACATTGTTTTACAGTTATTAAAAAAATCACAATAGACGCATTTATTTTGATTAATTTAGAGCTTAGATTTCGCTAGAGCCCTGCCCATTACCATTGGATTACTTCGTTAAGCAGTACGTGTATAATATAACCTACAAAAATAAATGTGGAAATGTACAGATACCTATGTTTTTGTCATGAATGCTAAAAAAAACTTACAGAACAAAGCAAATCAGTTTCAGTATTAGACTCAAAGATTAAAAGATTTATTGCTAACTAGCTTTTAGCCTGCGACTTCGTCCGCGTGGAATAGTTACTTGGTTCCATATGAACTTTCATCTCCTATTTTACCCCTACATAGGTCGAAATTTATTCATTATTTTGCCCGCGGCTTCGCTCGCGTTAAGAAGTATTATTATTAATTAGGTACATTTTTTGCGGCTTTAGTTTTGTTTACCGTGTGTAAAAAACTCAAACAAACTAATATATTTACATCCTCCATCATCCCTTATTTTATCCCCATGGGGGTTGAATTTATCAAAATCCTATTTAAGCGGACGTCTTCATCATAGTAGCTCCGATCTTTAATTTCAGTTCAATCAGTCGAAAATCAAAGAAGATTTATACAAACTTTCATCCCCTATTTTATCCCCTTAGGGGTGGAATTTATCAAAATCCTTTCTTAGGGGATGCCTACATTATAGTAGCTATATATATGCATGCAAAGTCTCAGCCCGATCGGTTTAAAATTGTCAAACTTTCATACAAACTTTCATCCCCTATTTTATCCCCTTGGGGGTAGAATTTATCAAAATCCTTTCTTAGCAGATGCCTACGTCATAACATCTACCTGCATGCCAAATTTCAGCCCGATCCCTTCAGTGGTTTGGGCTGTGCGTTGATAGATCACTATGTCAGTCAGTCAGTCAGTCACCTTTGAGTTTTATATATTTAGATAGATATATTTCGATTCATTTTTGACTTATAATAATTTCTAATTTTAACCAATTATATTAAAGAAGGAAGTTCTCAAGTCGACTGTCTCTTTGAACCGATTTCGATAAGTCCTTTTTACGTGATTGTATATCGGTTCTGAAGGTACATAACAAAAAATAAGTATGTTTTCTTGACTTATTAAGTTCATTATTTTAAGGCTTTACATGTGTGGATCCTACATCATAATCTAGTAAATCTTCCAGAGATACCTATTAAATTTTATTTTTTAATAATAATTTTTAAATTAATCACATTAGAACAAAGTATAAGTTTAGGTAACAGGGTCATCGTAATTATGCAGTAACATACGTTTAGCCTCAAAATAATATTTAATGTGCTTTAATATAACTGGTACAAATTTCGAAAGTTACATGGTCAATGGTCTGCTGTAGACCTTGGCCATGACGACTGCAGTGTTGTCGAAATATCAACGGAATTTAACGTCAACTTGATAAATTTTAACCCTTTCACAAACGGCGCAGTTTAAACCAAAGTTGAAAAACTTTGTATGCTGCGGTGTAGGTACTATAGTGGTAGCATTTGCGTTGATTTTCCAATCCTATAGAAATTTTCCTAAATTCCTTCTTAGTGATTATTTACGTTATATATGTCACCGTAAAATTGTAAAATCGTAGTAGCTCGGTGTGTGAAGAATTGTGCCCGGTGAATAGGCTCTCTATAACATGGTACCCAAATGTACTGGCGAACTGTGGGCATACATTCCTTACAATTACAATCGCCCCCTATTATAATTATACATATGTGTATGGGCTTAGGGAGACCCCTCCAGTACTTAACATACCATGACGCTCGATAGGTTTACCTCAGTTAGTCTTGATGGAAAAATATTAACTTAACCCTAGCCCCTAGATTACAAAAAGATGTTTTAAGAAAAACCCCGGTTTTAAAATAGTTCGTCCCTTTGTGTCATACTAGTTTAGAAAGAAAGAAAGATGGATATAGTTTTAGTCTGGGTTTAATTTAGACCATCTTTTGAAGAACGAGCTGGTTGTATATTTATAATCTTGGTCACATAAGTTAGATTGATTCCTATAGGATAGGTAGAGATGTATGTGTGGCCGTTGCCCTTATCTGCTAAACAGCTAAATTTAGATAATTTCCGAATTTCGATCGAAATATTTCGTTCGATCTAGGAATCGTCATGCGAAACGTCGATCACTAGACCAGAGGTAGCAATAAAAAAAAAGAAATTTTGGATTGGTTATTTTTCCAAAATGTGTGTGTTCATTGTATATCTAGTTAGTTAAGCTTTTTGGGTTATCAGTAAGACGAGTTTTTTTATTTTTTTTTATTCCTAAGGCAATCTTATATATTTTGCGGCAGTTTATAAGATATACATAGTTATGAATATAGTATCAGATATCAGCTAATTTTGCCAGATAGGAACGTTCTTCTAATATAACGACGCCAGGTGATTAACGCGTACTCCCAACCTGAATCTATTGCAAATCTAAATACTTTAGTTAGTTGTTCAAAAACTGATAAGTCTTAGCGGGAAAGCAGAGAGTTTAGTTAACAGTAACTGCAGTTTAGTATGGCGTACTCCCTACATCCGTATTTTGTAACTATGGTTAGTGTAGTAAACGCCCCCCGTAGGGTGGTTAAAATATGACTGTGACGTCATCATACTGGGATAAATGCCTAATGAATTCGACCATATGTTCGATTTTAGGTTTAAATATAAAGGATTTCAAAGAAGACTTATTTTAGTATTGGTGATTTTAAATGTTGAATCAACGCAGCTTTAATCTAAATGGTTATCTATAAGAAGTTAACTTTGGTACTTTATTGACCACCTAGTATATAATATAGAATTAAAATGGTTAAAAGTAATATTATTTGTACGGTTTAATATCGGTATTGCTTTTTTTCTACAAATTATTTTATAAACTAATAATTAACACCGACTTTTATGATTTTATTATTTATATACATCATACTATAATATTGATACCGTATTATGTAAGATAAAGGCGTCAAAACATGAAGATAATAACAAGATAACCTACATTTGAATTCATTTTATATACATCTATATATTTATGAATTTATGATTCGCCATCATCGACAAAAAATGGCGTGCTATTATCATAAAATATCTACGCCATCAGTCACTAGAGGGCAGCATTAGCAGCACATAGACAAATCCAATATGGCCGCCTATCATTTAGATATTGCCCGTTTATTTTGGTAGATAATATGAATAGACGTTATTTATTAGAACCTTAAAATAACAAAGTAACTAAAAACTATGACAATAGTTAAAGCAAAATATAAAATACTAATAAAATTAATTTATGGTGCAACTAAAAGAAAAGCTGGTCACTTTTTAATTTGAAAAATTCAAAATAACAATTCTACATTTAACGTAATTTGCCGAGTTGGTCTGACGATAAAAAAATGATAACAACAAGTAAAAAGTTTTAAGTCTAACGGTAGCCAAGATAACAGACATGTAATTAGAATACAGATAAATAAATTAATGCAATTAAGTCGAACACAGACTGATTATAAAGAGTAGTGTTCAATATGTAGTAAGAGTAACTAAGATTTAAGATTTAGAAGTAAATAATGTTTAGTAGGCTGTATATCCAGCAGAAATTAATACAGTCATCGGTTTCTTAGAAATACACGTGTTTTACGTGCAGTGTGTGCGTGGCCGTCTACTGATAAAAAAAGAATGAATGAAACGACGAGACTGCAAGTGCATGCCAACGTGAAAAAAAAACAAAAGCTGTACATGTAAGACGTACACAACGTCATCTCACCATAAAACATTTTGTTCAATTGCCCTTGTCGTCCGGTCAGCTTTATCGTGTTTGTGTCCATATATCAAAATAAACGGCCGAGCCGGTTTACAGAGTCCTATTTGGTTTCATAGAATAGTTCATCACTACAACGTGTCATAGGTAAGGTATGGTATCAGCGGCGGCGTTCGCCAGTGGTACGCACACGGGGCGAGCGTGCAACGGAGCGGGAGTCGCGCTCGCGGTTGGCGCCCGCACGGAAGTAGGTTAGTAACTAAAGTTTTGTTTGCGTGAGGCTGCGACTCGGTGCACTCGGCTCGCTAGCTAGGGCGCGCGACTCTGCCCGCGGTGCCGCGCGCCCCGCCTCGCGCTCCCTCGCCGCACCCCCGCGCCCGCGCATCTTTCACTTTCGGCCCGACTCTGCCCGGCTTGGCCCGCCCGCCCTACGCGCCCAGTGTTGCGCCCCTATGTAGCAAAGATTTACTCTCAATAATAAACTTGCCTCATTCACAGCCAGCAAATTTTTAACTCGTTACTTTTGAGCAAATGACAATTATTTGGAGCTACATTGGTTGCCTTCCAAATTTCTTTAATAGGTAGGTAGACATTTTTAATGGTACAAGTTCAACGACATGTTGAATTTTATCGTAGTTACTACAGTTTAATTACAAACCTAAAAGTAGGAAATTGTTACTTAGGTTGCTCAGGAAATACCAAGCATTTCGATTAGGTAGAGTATTTGGAATTATGGAATTGAACTTGGAAGCAGTGTTCTATTCAAATTGCAATAACATCAATAGTTACATAATTATGATATTGTAATTGCAGTTTCTTGATGTATTCACGCTCTATTCTATGGTTTGTCTCGTAGCAACAGTTGACCTTGAAAATTATATCAACGGAACAATTCTTGACGGTGCACCCTTCTAGAATATTCCAGAGAGCCATAGATGTAAGTGTAGATATGGGATAGAGAACAGTCGCATTGAAAGGCACCGGTGGCGGTTTGTGGCGGCAACACTGGAGCCGGGTGGTAGGTACATCACACGCATTCGCCGAGCGCTCATTGTCGCTGGTTATGTAAGGCGGAGGCCGCGTCGATGCCGCTGCGCTGCTGCGAGTCAACGAACGGCATTGACACGCGCCCGCCTCCCGCCGCGGCCGCTGCCCCGCGCGCCGCACGCCCCCCGCGGGCTCCCCTCGTCGCTGCTGAAACCAGCAGCTGCGAAATTGGGTCACGAGCTCCGAGCCACCTCACGTACACATCGACCAGTTAACCAAGACCTCTGACGTGCGAACGATTCCCTACATGTCGTATCATAAAGCTAGCGAGCGACAGGCGGCTGGGGTCTTGTGCAATTGGTGCTGTACTTGCAAGACGACAAATGAAATAAACCTTCTGCCGTTTAAAATAACTACGTATTTCAACATGATAGATCGGACGCGGAATCGCCTCACATCCAACAGCGGACCTTGAATTCTATGATATTAGAGATCTTTACATTACAACTTACAAGTGGAATGTCAAATTTTAAATTGATCGTTTTAATTTTTATTCCCGAAGAACAGAACTGACGTTCTTTTTTATACTTTTTTTAAATAAATTTCCATTCCGTTATAACTATTATTTTCCTCTATGTTCGGCAAAATATTTTACCACAATCAACACTTCATTAAATTCAGCAATATAGCGCTACGCGAGTTGTTTTATCATTTTCGTTTCAAAATATGCATTGCACATTCAAGGTTAATTATATCTAAATGCAAAATCGTGTTGTATTCCGCAAGATTTTTAAGATCATAACTGCAAAAACGAATAACTATTTAAAGCAAACTGTTCTTAGCAATCAATATCGTAAATGTTTACATTAAGTCCGATTAGAAATAAAGCTAGCATTGTAACAGAAACAGCTTCAATAGTTTCTAATATCAATACATGAAAACGGAGAAGGAAAACAGCACTGCGCCGGCATCAAACGCTCGAGTCAACGAACGTCATTGACGACAACCGACTAGCCATTTTCTACTCTCCCTGCGTGGTTACAAAGTTTAAAATCCAATGAGGCAGTCGCCCAACCTAGCCTTGGCTCCTACTGGCCTGGCTGACTTAGACATTCTATCTACTTTTACGAGTACATGGGCGAAGGCTCCAGTACTGTTTGGTACTTATAGTGCAGCCAGTACTTGGATGCAATACGTTTATCGCTAGCGTCAGCTTGTCCTTATGTAATGTTCTAATTCTTATTAAACTCTCATTGGATTATATACGTTCACGTTTACCTGTTCTACTTAGAGGTACCTACTAGGTTATGAGCATGACACAGTATCGGATGCTATATGCAAAATGCGTTTTTTATTCTTTAAGTGTCTACTGGATTGTAAATCCAATATTCACCTACATTGTATTTTAAATGTTATGATATTTGTTAAAGCACACAATGCGTAAAATTAACCAGTTATAGAGGGAAAAAAAATGACAAATAACCGCAAACGCATGACATTCAAATTGCAAACGACTAATATTGTCTATACCTACATGTTTACAAAAGTAAAAATAAACTGCAATTAATAACGTAATCTTTATAATTTACATTGAAAAGCTGATCATTGAAGGTCAAGTTAATATTAATATTAATCAGTAACCTATAGTTGTAATTATCTATTGTGCAAGTGTTTATCCGAACAGTACTTAAAATTATTTAATTATGATGTAGGTACCTATGATTTGATAATTCTTACACCAGACTGCTGAAAATGCAGTTTCCCAAACCCATAAAATGCAAATTTTAATGATATCATACATCCATTTCAATTGCATGTGCATAATCACTTGTTACCACACAGTAATAGTATAAACCTTTTTTCATATAAGACAAAAACTAAACAAAGGACTGAATTCGTTATAATAAACAAACAAAAATATTACGTAAGCATCACACCCAAATTTGACCTCGGAGCGACCCTTCGTTATTTTAAGCCTACTGACATAATAAGCCTCTATAAATACATTTTTCTCAATTTCCTTCATTCTCCTTGCCATAAAATTTCATAAAAATAATTATTATTTTACTTAAAACCCTGTGGCAGCATTGATTGACCCATCCAAGTGTGAAGTGCGACTAAGTCTAGTCGACTTAACTTAATCCCCTCATATAAGCTAAAGAGCATCGGGGTACATGGAAAGGGGTGGTAGGTAGCCGCCCTACTTTCGGGGTGCGCACTCGCAGGCTGCACCGGGTGAAGGAACGTCATTGACCCACCTAATACCTGCGCGCTATCGCCCCGCCCGCCCCGGTCCCCGCACGCACCAGACTGGTAAATATAGCGATCTCCGGGAATATGGCAATGAAACTGTAGTGTATAGGGCAACTAGACTATACGTAGAGAGGTAGGTTAGTGCGTCTAAATGTACACGTCAATGGTTCAATCAATACGAACTATTGGGAGGAGTGGCCGTATGACCTATGACTGAACGAATCTGTCCGTGCAGTATTGAGCAATCAGATTGGAAATGAGATATTAATTAAAAGTACCTATTAAACTTTGCAGGTATATGATTTATTAGTAGGAATTATTTAGGAATCATGAGATATTTGTACGTTCCTAATCCTATGTTAATGCAACACAAAACAATTAGTGAAAGCACAAAGTGCAAAACTTTCTAGTATAACGACAGAACGAATTCAGTTGTTCTGAATTCGTTTATTTTATAGTGTTTATATGCAGCCAAAAATGTTATCTTTTTGTGTTAATTGCAGTTGTAGCACACCAATGTTTTTTTTAAACAAATAATTGTGTCATCTACAACAACATGTACGCAGATATATGGATAACAAGGACATTCGAGTATCGATTACAGCACATTATCTACAATTGGCTTAAAATATGAACCGATTTTGATAAAAGCTGCAGAAATGACAAAACAAATAGCCCTAGGAATATTTCCGCTACTGATACAGACCATGAAATACACTAGATAGTAAAAAAAAAGAATTATGTAAGTATTTCCTAAGTAGGAACTTACATCACATTTATGGTACCCATAGATTACTTCTGCATAATTATCTGATTCATCAACTCTGAACCAATGGTACATGAGTACATGACGGAATATGTCACTTATGTTTTGTGACATAAGCAGGGATTCAGGAAAATTCCCACGTGAATGAGCACAAACGCAATAATCAATATGCACACTAATACAGGTTTTAGTACATACGATGCATAGCCACGTGACTAGTGCATTTAGGCATTTGGAAAGGTTAGCAACAATCATCATAAATTTCAGGAGGGCGGGTCGAGGGGTTGTTCGATGCGGAGGGGGCGGGGGGGGGGGGGGGGGAATGCGAGGCCAGCACGTGCGGGTTGCAGCGGGTGAACGAACGTCATTGACCCACCTCCGGGGCCTACTTACTCCGAGCCGATAACACCCCCGCCGATACGGCGACTGATTCGTCTGTGTGCTGTGTTTATGCTTATTACACACTACAATTGAACAATTACTTATGTGTGCATATTTATGTCCTCGTCAATGTGTATGATAATGTAAATAACTGTGGTAAGCAAGGTCGTCATCAGATTTGACGCTGAATACTTCAATGTTAAGACGATTTTTACGTTGAACATAAGTAGTAAATACCTATTGTATTTTAATTTTCAATTTTAAAATAAAAACGCTTATTACTTTATTAAATAAAGAATCGTAACGTGTATTTAATAAAGTCCAGTAAATAATTAAAATCGAATAATAAACTTGGATCATGATTTTAAATAGGTACTGGGTATAAAGTACTACAATTTTCCTTCTAGCCTAATGACTTTGTGCCAATGTCAAGTGTAACTGTGCTATTGACAACACAAAATGACACGAACTATACTAATAATATAGTGAACACAATTTATTTATCAAATCAATTACGACCGCAGAAACTTTTTATAGAAATGTTTAATGATTAAATTTATTTATTAGTTTTATTTTATCTTACAATAGCGAAAAGCGGTGAGATTTTGTTTTACTCAAATATATATTCGTTTTCTATTTACAAAAACATACGTAGTTTATTTATATGGTAAGGCTCAACAAGCAATTTCCTGTGAGGAAAATGTCGGGAAATTCATGAATGGAACTTTTGATACGCCCCTTCTTCACCATGTTCTCTTGTGACCGATTTATTGGAATTTATATTTAGATGAACCCGTTGGATATTCTCATAAAATTATAGTACCTATAGGTACTCGTGTTTGTAGAGTAGTATGCAACATAATTGCTTTTCCATTGATCTACTGAGGACTGACGTTGTAAAAGAGAGTTGGCGCTTATCATTAAGTTGGCAATATACCAATATCATTTAATAAAATTATAAAAAATGTCACATCACTTATTGTAAATTAAAGATAATTTTACGCAAATCAGCCTATACGCAAATCAACAAATATCGCGACATTCTTAATAAAATCGTACAATATTACCTTCTCTTAAATAGGCATACAGATTATGTATGGTCAGGTAAGTAGGTATCATTATCA
Organism: Acronicta psi; assembly: GCA_946251955.1. Lineage (NCBI taxonomy): Eukaryota > Metazoa > Arthropoda > Insecta > Lepidoptera > Noctuidae > Acronicta > Acronicta psi. The sequence goes on along the minus strand of OX276469.1, from coordinate 12,117,457 downwards.
ACTTCTAGAACATTCTTCAGCGACCCGAAGGTGGTGCCTACAGCACGGTGGTAGTCCGCTGCACCGGTGCCCACTTCCGGCCTCGACAGGGCGATCAATACGTATCGGGGAACGAACTCCTGACCTCGAGTAGGAACTGGGGCGCCGCGCAAGCGCTGCCTCGACGATGCCGCGACCGACGTGCATCCTCCTTTAACACTCCATTTTGAATTGCAAATGTTTACTTCAAAAACTTCATTAAAATTACGAAAAAAAATATCTATCTACCCTGCTTAATTGTCCCCTATTAATTGTATTTAATTTAACCAAACGCCTTTCATATTAATGTCTTATTTTTGCTGTTATACGCAGTTTTCTAGGAATAATAGCCAACCTCGTCCGCCATGATGGTTGAACTCTTGACATTCGAAATTTATAGATCAATAGTATCATGGCAAGCGAATCCGTTTTATTATTTAAAACTGCAGGCGCTGTTGCTACTTGCTACTGGGTTATAATGAAAATAGGTAAATGTATGTACTTGTATTAAGAACCTCTTTTATAGATCGGATAAAGGAAATGTAATTTAATGTATAAAGCGTGTTGCGTTAGTTTAGTAATTAGCAAAATGCGTAATCTGTATACTATTAAAACTACATTTAAACTACCTCTAATGAGCAGTGATGGATTCTGCATAAAAAATGGCGGCCAATAATATCAAACAAGTGAAATCAATTAAGAGAATGTAGATAAACATTTGTTTTTTATCGTCAAGGAGTTATTGCTAAACTACATCAAGGCATATTAATGGCGTAATGTGTTTTCTTCTTTTTACATCTAATGATGCAATATCGCGCACCGCGAGATTCGATCCAACAAGATAGTGCCCGATATTAACTCTGTTGACCTTTACAATAATATGAAGTACGTGCACTGAACAAAGCGAACACTCCGAGCCAAGTTCTATAATTACCAATTGAATGAATTTAAATGTATAAAAATAATACAGTCGAAAAAAGGTAGCCAGCAGAGGCATTACATTACAACCGAAGGTAAAGGACAGCCCATATTGTTGTTCGGTACTTGGTATAAATTTTAGGCGCGGGCTTTTGAATGCGGCCCTGCTGCAATGCCAAGGCGACTGCCAAAAGGCGGAGTGAGGTCAAAGCCCAATGTCAGGGGCCCTAAGAATTTTGTCTTCATTGCATTTTAATGCGATACATTCAATTAATTAATGAGCCAGAAGTCGTGAAGCTCGAAGAGATATATTTGTGTTTATACACTTCTGCGGAAAGTAAAAGTGAGTTACAGCCGCTGTGTTGGTTGCCGGTTATTTACCTCTATGTCGACACTGTAGTCAATGTTTTTCGGTTCAAATATATAAGTAGTGATATTAAGTATTAAGTCCTTATATGAAATACGTTTACGAGAAATCATTCTAGGGATCCTTTTGAGAAGGAGGAGAATTGGTATATGTGTATCTTCACGGGTTCACGGGCAGGACCGTGGGCAACTATAAAAACTATAAAATACTGTTTTCTTGTATTTTTTTTGCATTTCCCATGCTGAGATAAAACCAGTTATTTTTAATGAAGGAAAAAATCGGCTGGCGGGCAGGATTCGAACCTGCGTCTTCTGGTTACACCAGACGCTTTGACCACTAAGCCACCGCGAGCCCCGCTCGCCAGTCGAAATCTTCCTCCACATTATTTTAATGAAGTATTTTATAATATACCAGTTATTTTAATGAAGGAAACAATGTGGTCATAACGTCTGGTGTATTGAACCAGAAGACGTAGGTTCGAAACAGTCTATTTTTCATATTTAATAAAATAACTGTTACTATTATTTAATAGTAACAATTCATGCAGTTTGATTGTTAACTAATCATCATTCTTGATTCTCAAATTATTTTTAAATTGCCCAGAAAATATTTATATCATTTTTATTACAGATAAACCCAAGTGACTTATTTCATAAATGTTGTTCAATCCGTTGCAATTCTTCATTCACAGGTATCTTATTTGATAAAATAGACCAATAACAATGACTATTTATTATTTGAAATGCTAATTCTCGACCCTATTTCTTGTAAATATTATTCGAGATTTGTATTCGAAATACGAAAATGCCAATTTACCAGCGTCCGACTTTTTATTTTGTGCACTGAAATTTTTGCATTACGTCTGTCATTTGCTGTCAAAATAAAATAAAAAATGCTAGCCAGGACTATTGAGTGAGTAGTAATTAAGGTTAACAGTGCACTGTTCTAAATCATACAATAATACCGCAATTTCAGTAAAGTGTTTGTTATTAGTGTGCAGCCAAAACTAGAGCGTTCTGAAATTAAAACTGTGCGAAACTGAAACTGTTGTTAATGTTGTTATTGAATACCATTAGAGTGCAGTTTTACATAATAATCTTACTACTACGTCTGTGTACCCCAAAGGGTTTTACAAAGGTGTACTATTTTTCCTTGCTTAAACTAGAATTCGAACCCAGGACCTCAAGCGTAGTAGTCGCACTTACGACCAATTATATACTTCATGAGACAAGAATCTGAAATTGAGGGCCTGTTTCACAGCTACCCGCTAGATAGCCGCTACCCACCGGATAAATTAAAAAATGGAACAACACTTGTATGAAATTATCTGCCAAGTAATATAACGGGAATTTATCAGTAAGCTGTGAAACAGTCCCTGAGACGTTTGACAGGCCGCCGCCCCATTATTCCCAATCGCTTTAACAATTAACGGCACTATTAATGGATCTATAATTCTATATATATAAATAAGTAAGTGGAACTGGCCGTTCGTAGATCCATTTCGGATATCAACACGAATCCCTTAACGCCCCAAACAAGTGACAGCTAATGCATTCTGATTGAGAACTCACGCTGCGGTCAATAGTTATGTAGTTAGGATTTATACGTTTTATTTGGATGTGTATATATATGTAAAGGATTATTGATTTACCCTACGAACACTCTATACTACACCCGTAAAAATTTTAGAAATAAAATAATGTAGAAAGCAAATAAGAAAAAAACTAAATAAAATGAAAATGAAAGCATAATTCTAGTCTAGTACTTTAAATCAAGATACACTGAAATGTCGAATCTAGGTGCACGGTTCCAAATTAGTCGTTTCCTATGGAGAAGAACCGGCCAGAAACTCCATGGTTACTCTTTTAATATTTGATGCAATGATTATTATATGGATACTTACATAAATATGAGAAAACCATTTAATGTTAAAAAACAACAGTGATTGGGCTTTTATATGAAATTCTTAGTTTTTAATAGAAACAGGCTCGCCCTCTGTTATTTGGGATCTAAACATACCGGCGAACTGTGGGTACACCTATACCTAACCCTAATACCTAAAGCCGTGGTATGTTATTTCCTGCAACTGAATTTCTTATGTACGAATCACAATATTTTCCGAATAAATCCTGTTACGTAACGTACAACCAACCGTTACCATGGAAACCGTACAAAGTCCCAGGCTGCCCCGTAACTAGGTACCGGTAAGATGACCTCTTGAAATTTCGAAGGTCGTACCAATTACACGAGCCACCATTGATTTTAGTGGATTTACGGGTGTGTATTCATGTGTCTACGGCTGTGTGCTGTGGCAGTGACAGTGGTTTGGCCCCCTTTTGACCTATTTTCAAGTCCCTTGTACAGCGGGATAGTGACGCAAGCAGGCTCGGTACAGCGCCACCACGAAAGCTGAGGATTTCAGACAAATTACTGCTTATTGATTTTTAGTTTCTGAGAGTTAAATAATTTAAAAAGAATTACAGAGTTATCGCAAATTCGCAACAATAATAAACAAGGGCCTAACCAAAAGTGAGGTTATCACCTAAGAGATGGTTTTCTTCAGTTTTCTAAAACCGCTGCAAATACCATGTACGTCATAATTACAGTTCATATTAAGCTTGGTTTTGTAAAATAGATAGTCTTTAGATAGAACGGATACTAACTGTGATTTGAAGAAAAACAATTCTAATTTTGGATTTTTAGGACCTTCAACATAGTATATTTAAGAAGTTTATAGAAAAAAATATCAAGTAACTAAAAGTATTAAGACGATTCGAGTAATAACGAATAGTGCTAACTTTAGTTATAATAATTAATTTTATTGACAAAAATTATTGGAATACGAATGGTGACAAGTCCATACTTTTGTAGGTGGTCATCATGCGTCCGGCCTATGCTCCGCAGTATCACCACTGCGCTCGTTTGGGTCCCTTGGAGACAAAAGTCATTTACAAGTGTAATAATCTAATATTATAATCTCTATCTCGCTCTTTACCATAACTATTTTTTCTCTGCAAATTTCAGAGTATAATAATATCATCCTAACCGTTGGAAATGTTTGAATTCACAAAATTAAAGGTAACGTTACCAGTTAAGACAACATTCTATAAATAGTCTCCTCACATTATTTAAATTCAATCCCGAGTGTTTGGAGGCATTAGATTGGGCCTCGTCTAGGGCGGCGGAGGCGCGGAGGCGGTACGGCGCGTTGTCATGGCAACGCTGCAGTCCGACGACGCACCGACCCAGTTCCCGCCCGCCCAAATGTTAATGACCTCCAAACCCAGGTCGAAGTTCACGCGTTACACGAGTAAGGGATCTGTCCACATCCCCCGTGAACTTTTAACGGGTCACACCATGTATTGATCCATTACATTTTAAGATTGAATCTAGGTTAGGTACGGAGTCAATTCCTTAAGTTTTTTTACATTACCCTTGAACATGATATTTTTGGACGGTGAACGAAATGAAATGCATTTCTTTCTTCGTGTCTTCGGAAGTTTATTGGACAAGCGGATTCATTTGTTGCCATTGTTACTGTTAAGTAATAAATATATCTTGAAGCTTATTGTTTAAAATGTTGTTGACCCGAGGATTGGATTGTTAGCGTGTTTGCGTGTGTAAACAACTGCCCTTTGTCAGCGTGTACGTAGAGTGGTCGTAGGCTGGGGCGAAGGCGCGACGCCGCCGCCGCCTTACGAGTCTGTTCTTAGGTTACTTATTGTTAGATCTTCAGGTCAGGTCGACAGCCTAGCCGCGGGGCTAATAACCTGGACTGTTTGATAGTTATACTTATTACTTATTGTGATACTTATTTGTTCAACGGTTTTAAGTTTTAACTGTCGTAAATTTTTATTGTAGGTTGGCGAGTACTCTACTTTTTTTATCGTACAATAAATATTATTAGTTGTTTTGAAGAAAACAATTGTTGACTTTTACAGAATTTGCCTTTGTCAAATTTCCGACATGTTATGTAGTTATACCTATAAACAATCCAAAAGTAAGATAGGTTATAAAAACAAAACGAGCATCTAGAGAACAAAACTGCAGTATCTATTATTCTGAGAAAAAATCTGTTAGGTAAACCTTTTAATCCTATCAACATAATAGTATAATCTGTATTCGTCCCAACGCAATAGCCGATCGACATAGCCATAAAGCTATTCGATATCTCCTGCAAATAAAAATCTATCTAAATTAAAACTTAACACGTACAAAGTACATGTGTCGCACACATGTTCACAAATTCCTAGTGGTGTTGGTTATAGATGGAACCGAAAGGAAATTGCAAATAATTTTAGCTCATTACAACGAACTGCGCCTAGACCGTGTTGTGGCAGTGTGCGTGCATGTATGTACACGCGATCTACGCAATTACAAGCAAAGAATAGTGACAACGCACACAGAGGCGAGTGTAATCGAAGGACTGTTCTGCGTCGCATGCATTTGCGGAGCTAGCTAGGGTTAGTTGCTACAGCATTTATGAAATATTGACGGACACTGAAAAAATGGCAGACTAAGTCCTCTTATTTGCATTTTAGCCAGAAATTTTTAATTAATCAGCTAGAAGGCTTAAATCTGCATATTTCATATACCAAAGATAAGTAATCCGATAGCCTTACAGTAGTTTTCCGTAAATGGAAAAGTAGATATCATAAAACACAAAGTTCCGCTCGCAGCCAAGTATTGTTACCTACTTTGAGTTTTTGTTCTGATATAAGTAACTATTTTATGCAACTACTCTCGACCAACGAACACAGTTAAAAGGCTACACTAAGCAGTAATCAGCCCCACAAGCAACTTCCAAATTATAAGACCCGTAAATTGTTTTTTAAGCCTGTAGATAAATTAAACATAACATAGGAAAATCCGAAATTTCTGGGAATCTGTCAACCCTGCGATGCGCCGGAGTCGCACAGCCGTAACTCATACACGCACATTAGGCGGGTACTTGGTGGTACTTCCATCTACATCGTGATGCAATGCACTCTGCACACAGTTTTACGACAACCGGTGTTATTTACTACTTAATAGGTTAAATCGATTTTAGGCTAAGGCATTATAAAGTTATTTGAAACAAGTTTACAGCATCTTTAGTATTTCAAGAATAAATATGTCATCTTTTTATTTTAAATATTCTTAATAAACAAAACGTATGTATTACACCATATAAAAAGCGTTGATTGTACATACCTATTTGAGTTACCGATTATAAGAAACGAATAAAATAATTCAAAGTCGAACCAATACTTTCCGTGATTCTTTTTAACTACATGCTGTTTTTGGTCTTTATTAGATTCTCTAGGAGTCAAGTTAATTTATTAGATAGTTGAAGTATTTCATTAGTTTCTTTCAAAAACCCATTCGTTCAAAGCTAAAAAAAGACTTCAAACCCCAACACATTTTCTGTCTCATTGGTCTGCTAACACTTCAATACCGCGAGTGTTTGCGCATGAGAAGTGCGTTCTCTTTGGGCGCCATGGTAGGGTGCCTAATGGGACGTGCTCGCTTTAACACACCGATAAAGGTGCTTCAGTTTTCATACGTTCTTGTAGTGTAAAAGTAAAAGTTGATACGTATTTTTTTACGATATTTTATTAAAATATTCAGGAAGTGTGTTCTATTAGAAATCAATTGGTATTTATGCAAATCAGGACTTTATACCTGCGAAACATAATACCGGGTCAAAGCAACCAGGGACACTTCCTATTCGCGCGGTTAAAGTAAGACAAAACTGTTCAGCCAGATGAAATAACAAGGTGTTGAGTAATCGTATGGACATAGACTAATAAATCTATTCCAGACGAAACAGTACATAGATCAAAACACTAACAGTTTCATAAACAGACGCTGTACTCCTCTGACCTAAAAGCTTTACATCAAAAGCGATTTTCTTTTAGCAGGTATAAAAGGTGTTTGAAAGCAGGCGCGGCATGTAGCATGAAAAGCTTATGTGTGTCCTTTAACAAGCCAGTACTTGGCTGGTGTAGGGCGCGAAGCGGGGGCGGCGCCTATTCCTAGCGCGAAACTAGGCCGGCCGCCGACCGCTGGCGTTTGGTTCAAGGGAAGGGTGCGGAGCGGGAATTACTGCAAGGTTGTTAGATTTGTATACATTTATAGTAAAGTCTAATCAATGCATTTGTGAAGCATTGTTTATCTGATAATATGAATCGGATACTCCATCTATATTTTATTGACACTCTTGCGAAACCTGATAATGCAAGACATGCCTGCTGATTTACTCTGCCCTTTATCGACAGCTTATCACAACACTCTGAGATAAGTTTCATTCATTAAAGCAATGTTCCGTGGTCTTATTAATGGTTTATTGTTATCATGTTTGAGACCGAGACTTGCTTTCTTGTGACAACTTTAATTACAATAAACATTATAATCTTTCTTTTTAACCCCCGACGCAAAAACGACGGAGTGTTATAAGTTTGACGTGTCTGTGTGTGTGTGTGTGTGTGTCTGTCTGTGGCATCGTAGCTCCCGAACGGATGAACCGATTTTGATTTTGTTTTTTTTCTTTGAAAGGTGAATTAGTCGGGAGTGTTCTTAGCTATGTTTGATGAAAATCGGTCCAAGATGGCCGCCGCCACAAATAACGAATCATATATTTTTTCACAACTCCCTCAATATGGGTATCAAATGAAAGGGCTTAATAAGGAGAATACTATACACTATAATAAATTTCAAATCCAAGATGGCCGCCACCACAAAATGGCAAAATACATTTCGTGTCGGGGGTTTTCTAAATTTTTCATTTAGGTTATAGATTAAACTAACCTAACCTAAATTAAAAATTTAGAAACCCCCCCCCCCCCCCCCACACACACACACACACACACACACACACACAGACACGTCAAACTTATAACACCCCGTCGTTTTTGCGTCGGGGGTTAAAAATGGTCACAGTCACAGCTTTTATACTCATACATATTTGTAATAGACACTGAATTTTTATTATCAATATTGAGCTATACGCTTTTAGAGCGATGTGCGATAAGTGAAAGTCTCTCGGTTGTTGATTAGATTTGAATTATTAGGTAAAATTGCTATTCAAATGTTTGTTATCGTAGTACAAGAAAAAATATATTTAGTCTTGTTTGTGAGTCACGACAACAATCGTAAAAAACAATGTTCTGTTTAGATATGAGTGCGATAAAGACTGTGAAAGTTTTTAGTTACAATGAACCTAATAAGGAGGTTGTCTGGTAGAAATTTGTTCAGAAAGATACCGATACGATCGCCAATATAGTAATATTGTAATTGTATTTTTCTGAAATTTCTCTTCGGTGGCATATATTATTTTTACCTAAATCATAAAAAGAGAGGTGAGGTTTACACAGACCCGGTCTGAAATGTAAAAGGCTAGGAAGACGATACTTCGAGAAGTACCTAAGTCTTTTTCCAACCACGCTTTGGGGTCGGCTTCTAGTCTAATTAGATGCCGCTGAATATCAACGTTTTACACGTGACTGCCATCAGAAATCCTCAACCCGATTTCCAGGCTATACCGATATTCGTAGGATAGACTGGTTGGCAGACTTCTAATTGGCATAGGTGTTCGAATCAACTTCTCAATTACACAAATTATAATATTTTTACTTATATAGATACTATCATCATTATCTTGACCTTTTTCTAGTTGTATTGGGTTGCGTATTAGCCTAATTAGATGCGGCCGAGTAAATAGAAGAATCTGGGAATGCAGTCCCCAGATTCTTTTATTCAGAAAAAAGAATCAGGCGAGGCAAGTGTCACCTATTTATCTATAAACTGACCGTGATAAGACTAATCCAGCAGTTCCATTGAATTGAAAGAAAATATGTCTATAACTCGACCTTAAAGAAGTACCTTCAACTTGAACTACGTGTCGCCTGTAACTTGGGCCAGACGAGATTCTAAACTCCGGACGCAAACAGTGCCAACACAAAAATTACTTCTCAGAACAGAGGTTCAAGAATCAAGATCTATGTCGTTCGAGAAGACTTAAATATCAGCTCCTCTTCCTAATATATTTGTGTCAGCGAAAATAAAACACTACAGCACACCGAGTATGTTTGTTTGTGTTTTTAAGGTTACCGGGAACCATCGAACTCATTGTTTCTTTTTCATTTGTGCCATTTTTGTGGGCCATGTGGCTCGTGTTTCTAATCGTGGGTGTGGGATATTGTATCAGATAATATCAAGTGGGCAGAAGTACCCACTTGTTAATAGGGCAATGTGTACGAAACATGTTTACCGTAATAAAGCTAAATAGTTTGAATCAGGATGCTATTATGTACTTAGATGCGAAAAATATGTAACTTGGAATATCGTTTGTACGCATGGAACATAAAAAGGCAGTCGAAACTATGACATTTCAGAAGCCATGAGTACCAAGTAGTTACAAAGTACGATGAGCGTTTTTTTGTAGGTTCGAGGAAAGTTTGGTTACCGGGGCTGCCTGTGGGTTGCAGGGTTCTTACTGCGTTTGGCTCGGGCCTCCAGATGTAATAACACCAGTGTGAAATAAAATATAATCAGGCCTACTAACTATAATCTAGACAAACCCTCGTACAATGACTAGTCTTAGAAATACAGATACACAACACAAAAATAAAATCTGGTAGCATCCAGTCATACTTTCTTGAAAAACTAATTTCGGTTCGACTCTGTAAGCTGAAAGTATTTATTTATGTACTCTCTCGAATTACAGATGTATTATTGCATCTTATTTTTATATTGAATTTTTAGTCTTGTCTTAGATGATGACTTAATCAGGGTAGAAGTGTCATATGTTTTAACTTGAATTCGACTTTGAATAATGAAAATTAGCGCTAGTAGTTCATCAAAATTAAAGTACTTTACCTATCTGTAGGTATTTTAGGGCATAGCTTTCTAGTTTATAATCAAATGTTTATCTAGTAGGTATATTTAATGTGTATCTCGGACAGTTACTATCATTTGAAAATACAACAGAAAAAGAGGTTCAAAGAAGAATAGCCCTAGCCTGGGGGAAATTTTGGAGCCTGAAGGAAATTATAAAAATAAAAAGATCAACATAACCGAAAAAAGTTTTAATTTAATTTGGTAGGTATTCGACGATTGGTTCTTAAAATACACCTAAGGGTTATTTTCCTTAGTAGGTACTTCTACAGCGCCACGTCTTGAATAGTTTGATAAAATAATAAAAACCAAATGTCGCTGTAAGCCACGTTGGTTTTTACGAGATAAAGACTGACTTCAGTAAAAGAACTCTGACACTGAAAACTTACATCAATAGGTATAGCGGATATGTCTACAAACTGGCCGTTATTTTAGAACCACGATAAACAGTACGATAATACAGTTCTCGCCAAACTTATTGTCCGGGTTGAAGTTGACGCTAGCTAACTTTAACCCGGCCGTAAAAATCTGAGAAAGAAAAATATTAGATTGTAATAAATAAAAACGAAAGCTCAAGTCGTAATCTGTCGTTTTAAATTATTTTAATCCAATATTTTTCTTTCTCCGATTTTTACGGCCGGGTTAAAGTTAGCTCGTGCCAACTTCAACCCGGACAATAAGTTTGGCGAGAACTGTAATTTGTGCTATTTACTTCAAGCAATGCTTCAGTTGTATAGCGACTCACATAAGTAAGTGAAACAAGTCTTGTAATATTTTTAATGCAATGTCAAGTATCCTGACCAATGCTTATCCACTATCGACCTAGTCTTAACTCGACCTTGTACCGTACAATATTCTATTTGTTAGAAATAAACTGTATTACGACAAAGCAGTAAATTGTACCGTATGTAATTTTTTGCTTACGATTATAATAAGCACATTTAAATTACTCAGCAAGTGCAATATGCATTAAGGTCTGTGACCTGACCTCACCCGCGTAACACGGCCTTACAACGTAATGAAAACTGCAAACGCAAGCCAAGCCAGCCAATTATATTGCTGAGAGCTAATTTATAACAGCCAATGGTAGGCCTCTATGAAGCTATGATCCAATGGGAATCATTAACAGAACGATATTCTTGTAATTGCAGTTTTTGTATCTTTGATCATCTTTAAAGCGTGAAATGAATTTGGATATTTGTTTTCAAGATATTACAGAATTAAATATAAACTTTATTTAAGTTACTTTTAGCATTATTAAGAAATCAATGAATGGCCTTTAAATTACTGTGAAATAAATCACATTGTCTAGATAAGTATCTTGTCTAAAGTTTTACATAAAATCAGCCTGTTTGAAAGGAAGCAGGCTTGCATTGAGCTGTACAAAAGTATTGTGATTTAAATTCTAGGTAAAATAATCAATTTATTAGCGAATTGAAATTCGACACGTTTATGGATAATTTTATTTTATACTAGCTTACCGCCAGCGGCTTCGCCCGCGTGGTCTTATAATTTTTTCCCCCGTTTTTGCAACATTTTTCATTACTACTCCGCTCCTTTTAGTCGTAGCGTGATGATACATAGCCTATAGCCTTCCCCGATAAATGGGCTATCTAACATGGAAAGAATTTTTCAAATCGGTCCAGTACTTTTTGAGTTTATTCGTTACATACAAAATTACAAATCTTTCCTCTTTATGATATTAATGTAGATGTAGATTCGCCTATTGAACATAAGTGGGAATGCTACGCTAGAGCTAGGTTCCATTCCCTGGTCGAGCAGTGTTGTGGCGTTTTTCTGTGAAATTTCCAATCGCAACCCGGAGGCTGCGATTGTTTGGATTTGGGCCCGGGCAAACGCCCCCTACCCCCGCTACCCTTGTACAAACAAGAGGTATAATTTTTCAGTATTTTGTATTTCGTTCCAGAAAAGAAACGATATTAGCAGTCTACACACGCAACATGTAATGCATCTAATTTTATTGTTAATCTCTACCATTCTTCTAAAAACAGATTGAGTCCATTGCTGTAGGTAATGCCTTGTTCGGGTTAAATTGTAATAAATGCCCCAATCATATTTTACCTACGTAGAAATATCTATATAATACATGTTAGCTGGTCTTCGGATCATATAATCCTATTATAGGATGGTTTTATAAAATCAGTGACTCCTCCTCAAATCTCCTTGCAATTTAATTTATTAATTTGAACCTAATGCGAGTGATGAATAAGTAGGTATATATATAGTTAAATTAAATGCTTCATCTAAGTTCCAGTTTGTATATTATATTGGGAAAATCTAGGGTCAAACACTTACTTACAATTTATTATCGACAAAAAATATTCAATTCCGTCAGATAACTTATGTAAAAGTTACCCCTATCAACCCCTATCAAATGCTGATATTTCGCTTTAGATATAAATATTTAAAATAAAATAATACTCTTGCCTATGTTTAATTTATTAATATAACGAATGATTTTCTAAATATTTTTACATCACTAACTTAATATAAATAATTTCTGCTTATTTCCGTACCTACATAATTCTGCAAAAAGAGAGAGTAATAAATATAATTTATTAATAAATTAACACTTTTGTAACATAGCACCATTTTAAGTGTTATCATAACCGTTACAACCTTAAAAGTCTTCATAAATCTGTTGCAGCCAGACTCATTTGAATTAAAAAATGATTTTATTAAATGTGATAATACGTATGATTTATGGAACGTTTGACTAGTAGATGAAGACTTTTTGTGTGCGATTAGAGTACTTATAACTGGTTGCTATCTTGAGCTATGATTTCCGTTGTATTCATCAACTTTGAAATTACACCTAATAAAGCTGTCTATTTACCACTCATGATAATTTTAAATCGATTCAACACATTCCTACTAGATACCAGTACAGGCGTGGCCTAATCGGGTTCCATTCGAGTCGAGTATCGAGTGTGTGGTGAGTATCGGCTAGCGCACTTACTAGATCGCCAGCGCCATTGCGAAACATCCGCATTCGTTAATGTTCTTTTCAGATGATCTATGGAGCGCGAACAAGATAGGTACGCAACTGAACAAAATTTCGCTTGCACTTTCGAAAGTAAGTCTTTGTTTTCACTTGGTAGCGGTAATTTATAGTAATGAGGAGAGATCATTGTACGCAGTTTTGTAAATTGTTTGAGTGAAGTCTCGCCGAATTTGGCGGATCGCCAAATGTCGCACATTACTTTTTGATTTAATGGTGAATTTGTGATTTTAATTACCCGACGCTTAATATACTTAAAGCTTGAGAAGTGACAAAATTGTGGCTGATTTTACGTCATGCCAGCTTTTATTCATAACAGCTTATGTTTATTTATAAGCCGCGTTTGATTTTATTAATTCTATAAAGGGAAGGGAATTCTATGAAAGCAACTGTTTGTTAATTTTAAATGAATATCTATTTAAATTAGTTTGTATACCGTTGCCTGCACTATGCTTCCTTCAACCAGCTTGTAATAAGAATGTATGAGTTGTAACGATTCAATGCAGGTGTTAAAACCTTGGCAGTTGTTGTAAACGCACTTTCACTTAAAAACGTTCGACTACGGGAACTAATGGACATAGAGAATATAGGGCAGAACGCAGAACATAGCGCGCTCGCATACAAACGATAAAGCAGATAGAACTGTTTTGTACTCTACAGTCGGACATTCAAACACAAAGGCCTTGACAGCTTCAACAAATGTATGTCATAAAAGGTTATTTTTCATAAATAAATATAGGTAAACATTACGGTGTTACCGTATTAAAAATCTAAAGAGTGTGCGTGAATTTTGTGTCATCTTATCGCAAAAATCCTTCGGCTTTTTAGACTGGAAGCCAGTTGTAAATAGAGTCACGGCCGGTTGTCGATCTCCTAATTTGATGGTCACTCGTTTATCATTGCTTTATCCGCGTTGCCTTGAGACGATAAAACGGTTACTATTTAGTCTAAATATATCATAATAATACAACATTTGAATTAACGTTTAAGATTTTGAAACGTATCTTTTGATTTAATATCTAACGACGAACAGCTCATTGGCAATCGATTTATTCAAGGTCTTGCAAACGCTAAACAATTACTCTGGAGAACAATAATATTTGAATGCTAATGTAATGAATTTTCCCTTTTAATTAGACGATTAAATAAAATTGGCAATAATGTGGAGTGTTTACACAGGCCACGGTCTCGGGCTCGAACTTGTCCGATTTTTATTGCGAGTTTAAAGAAGCGAGCGAACTTGCCCCAGTGACCACGGGTAACGCTTGATATAAATATAATACATAGGACCACGTCCAATAATAGAATTGGTCGGTGGCACATTGCCGCAGCTCTGCGATCCAAAGCCCAAATTCCTGACTATAGTTACTAGCTCCTCAGTTGCTAATGCATCTCTAAATGCACTTTGACATTTCAATAATGATTTTTCCAAGTAATTCGTTGTCCGTAAAGTATCGATTACGCGCAAAACACTTTCATTTACCTGCACCTATTCACTCTTTGGGTTGTGCAATCGATGTGTTTGCGAGAGTCACAAAAAGATGTAGCATAGATACGGATAGCACAAAGGCTTTCCTGTTAACCTATTTCTGTCTGTACCTGCGCACTATGCATCAGTACTTCCCTTGGAGTATGCATTTGACATTTTCTTGTTGAAAAGTGCACGGATCATAGAAGTAGTTGCGTGGTGAGCGGGGCGGTGCGGGGAGCGGGGGGCGCTCGCCTGTTCGCGCGGTGTAACCTAGATACCGGTCAACACTCCGGCTCAGTCAACACTCGCTACAGGGACATTTGGTGCGTTTGATGAGCTAGTGCACTTGTGCAAGTAACTTAGGTAAGTGCCAATAAGGTGATTAACAAAATGAGCTAACATTTCAAACTACAAGGTGGGGGACTTGGGAAGTAATCTTGACCTACATAATATTCTTGAGAACTAGACAATTATGTAAACTATTTCCAATAAAGACACCGTTGTTTTTGCATTATACTGCATACATTTAATAAGTTCTGTGTAAATTATCTAAATATTTCACTATTAACTATAAGTACAAACTTTTCTTCAGGTGGATCGGCGGAAAATAATCGGACTTACCTGAAACAAAATGAAAAAAAAAAGTTAAATTAAATGCTTAATACCGGAAAGTATTTGTTTCCGTGTCAACTTAATAACCATGCCAATGACCGTAAAATTTGTTTTAGCTCGACATCTGTTTACACATAATTTTGCGACACAAAAACGCTACGTAACCCACTTAATTAGTATTAATTGGAGTGTTCCAGTGTAAACAATACATTCATCTAACCCAGCGAATAAAGTACATATTTGTGAAAATTTTAAATGTCCAAAGCCAGTTACTGGATCGAGTAGTAGCTCAGTGTAAACGGACTAATGCCAGCATTAGATGCGACTAGACAAGGCCATAGCTATCAGTGAAATGTCGAGAAGGAAAGAGATGGATACATAAAGTATTTATTGCACACATAACAACACTACAAGTGCAATTCACGCACACACAAACAACTTTTCTATTTCTATTACATGGTCTAGGGTTGACTACTGGTGTTAATAAAAACGGTTAAACTGACTACGCCAATTTAAATTAATAACTTAAAATCTTGGAGATAGCAAAATATGTTAAAGTGTGTCACGGACGTAAATACGCTTAACGAGATTACAGCCATAATGTTTGAAATAAGCAGCTGGTTTTTTAATTCTATTTATTGTAAGCTAAAGCTGACATATACCAGACGAACTTATTATATTTTATTTATAGTATCGGGTTTAAAGTTGTCGGTGCATTATGATAGGCTTTAGCACACCCTGGCTATCACTTCTTAAGGCAAGGTTCTGTGCTCACCATAATTTTCCGAAAACCATTTGTTTCAATAATTAAACTGTAAGAAAGTCGGAGAAAGCATCGAAATACTGCTAATAATAGATATTAAAGCAGGAAAAAGGTGTTTCACCATCTAGGTCGGTGAAGGAGGTTACCGACTATCTTCGGGAATTGGGTGAGCGAGTGTATAATGCGCACTTGATATACAAAATACCTATCTTGATAACGATAAGCGCTCCGAACTTGCCAGTTGCGACAGACTGTCCTAGAACCCGGTGTGAACTCGAGTACCCTCAATAGCT
This sequence comes from Acronicta psi, assembly GCA_946251955.1. Classification (NCBI taxonomy): domain Eukaryota; kingdom Metazoa; phylum Arthropoda; class Insecta; order Lepidoptera; family Noctuidae; genus Acronicta; species Acronicta psi. The sequence goes on along the minus strand of OX276469.1, from coordinate 12,101,116 downwards.
CAGCCCAATTTTTATAATAATTCATCGTATAAACATATTGCGCATGTCAGTACATACTAGTCGATGATCGCGGATGTGGCTACTACTGCCTCAGTTTAAACTTGCTCAATCAAACTCACGTGGTTCAAGGAAGTGTTAGTTTATATGAGACATAAACTCTGCCTTTAAATTTTTATCCACAATAATCAAGTTGCATGTACAAAAGAGAGTTCATTTCGAATAAAAAAAAAATTGCCTTTACAAAAGCGAGTTCATTTCGAATTAAAAAAAAATTCCTAACTGAAAATATTTTCATCAAATTTGTGTTGGTCCCAATTGTTTATACCAACTAATTATGGCACATTTTGTATATAAATAAAACAATCTTTATAATACATTTACTTACTTTGATAATAAGCGAGCGATAAATATTTTGAACGTATGACACAAAAACTACATAAATGGAACATTTCATAAGGAACTCGTGATAAATGTACTAGCAATTAAAAAAATAAGCTCTCCATTTTGTTAGTTATATGCACTTAAGCTCACAACAGGAAATGTGCCTAATTATGTATAATAGCTTAATCAGCGTAATTGATACTGAATTCCAACTATTACAAATCCTTTAACCAGCGTATCGTGTTCACAGTACACAAGGATCGTGTTTACGATAAATTTTACAAAATATTTTTTTTAAACAATGGTTGCATCGTTTGAAAAGTCGGAATCATCCTCATCTACGTCTAGGTAGGTAGGTACTCTTTATATCGATATAGGTATAAAAAATTAAAGTTTAATAAACTTCGCTCGGCTCGTGGCCAAGTGGTAACTACGCTGATCAAACGATCTGCAAGGTTAAGCTACACTTGCCGCGGTCAGTCTGTGGATGGGTAACCATTCTTAAACATATCGAGACCCCTCCGTGCCTCGGAGAGCACGTATGGCCGTCGGTCCCGGTTGTCATACGAACACCTATGACAATCGTTAGTGGGAGTCAGAAGCCTAAAAAGCCTGACAACCAGTCTTTCCTTCGAATATCGGTATTGCCTAGAAATTGGGTTGTGGAGGTCTGATGGCAGTCGCTCCGTGTAAAATACTGATATTGAGCCGCATCCTGGTTAGACTGGAAGCCGACCCCAACATGGTTGGGAAAAGGTTAGGAAAAACTTCAACCTGACTTCGAAACAAATTAACGGAAAATCATGCAACTAGAACATGCTTATTACTATGTCCATCTCTGATAGGCAATTTACTGAACTGAAATGTACAACAATAGGGACTAATATATAAATGCAGAACCCAAACTGACTATATGGCGTATAATTGAGACTGTGAGAGCCAAATTAACACTGGTAATACCTTCAAGTGCAAGTCTATGTAGATGTACTTAATTTAAAAAACCTCAATCTCAACTATTAATGAGCTACTTTATATTATATTTATTAATCAATAAAAATTTAGATCTGAAATATTTATGTGATGGCCATAAGGAAATAATCTTTCAGTGTTGTGTAAGATACCTTGTGGCGTTCGACGTCAACACATAACAGAACAAGTTGAATGTTTAAAATATGCAATCTTATCTTAAGAATGATCATTAATCTTGACATTAGATATAGGTACCTACATTATATCAAAACCGGAATATTGAGGACCACTAATTAAATATCTATTTAAGGAGCCGCTGTTTCATCTCATTTTATGTTAATGTGTACTTGTTTTTAACCTCCTGTCGCAACAACAATGTTATAAGTTCGACGTGTCTGTGTTTTTGTGTGTATATGTCTGTGACATCGAATCTCCCGAGCGGATGAACAGATTTCGATTTTGTTTTTTTTTGTTTGAAAGGTGAATTAGTGCTTAGATATGTTTGACGCAAATCGGTCCAAGATGGCCGCCGCCACAAAATGGTGAATACATGTTTTTATATTTTGTGTCGGGGGTTTTTTTAATTTTAAATTTAGTCTTGTGATAAAACAGTTGACGTACCTAAATATTATTTTTGTTTGCTGTAACTCTGTGAGTGTTAATGAACATTCATAATAATAAAATTTAACGGTGGTATGTTTTTAAGTGGATTGGGGTGTGCATAGTAAGATAGTCTATCAAATACTGTTCTGTCAAATCCATTATTTTGAAACGGACTCCTCGTAATAGTACTCTAATTACCGTTATAAAGATTAACTGTTATCTGCTCAACAGAGATGCTCTCGGTCAGTTTGTTTACTAATTACGTCTTAATACAGCACAAAAAACATGAAGGTCGGTTGCACGGCTCACTAAGCGGAACATAGCGAGTCTTCGTTCTCATGGCACGCTTCTTTGGCATGACCAAACTTTATGCAATATTTTATCATTTATTACAATTTTCATCTATGTGTTCCTCGTACACAGTTCCCATAGAAATTGGGTTATCTTGATAGATCGGCCTCTCGATCCCCAACGCGATAGCGCCCGCTGAAGAAAGTATCAGGTGCTGAAATCTCAGACTTGATATATCGTGTGTGTCTTACGGGTTGGTTTCGAAACTAGGCTTCACTATGCAAACTATATAACAACACTATGAAAAATGCTTGATACATCTTTTTAAGTAATATATACCTATGTAAATGATGGTGAAAGTATATGTAAAAACGATAACGTAACGAAGTAGGTAATAAATATTCACTTAGATAAATCTAAACTGAATATTTTCTATCACTCTCTATGACGATCTCTGATTACTCCGTGTCACAATACGCCCATTTCGTAATCAAGACCATAAAAGTATTGTTAGATTCGTCTGCGAGGCGAGAGTGTCAACATCATAATATTTTATGACACTTGGACTCATCTGAAAGCGATGCACGCTAACCTTTGAGAAGTCTTGTGTATGGAGCAACAACGCCGGACGCCCTATATTCACATTTCGGTCTGCCGGCTGGCAAATTGCCCAAAAATAATTAGTCATCAACGCTCAACTCCTTAGTCGCGATCCTAGGATAGGACGATTCTCAGAACATGTCACAGTTTCAGCGACCACAAAGCATCTATTGCATTTCGAACGAAACATTTAAATGGGACATTTAAGTGGGTTATTAAATTCCCAGTATGTCATTTTCAGTAGAACTGAACTGACATTTATGATATTTTTGTTGTAATGAAGTTAATATTTTTGAAAATTATTGTAACTGGAAATTGTTAACAAGTACATAAAATATACGACTTTTCTATACATTGCTAATGCAATCAAGATTGAGTAAGACGTAATAAATTATACGTACGTAATTAGACGTAGTAAATTAACTTGTAACGTTCAAATTGTTTTATACCATAGCCATCTAGCGTCAAAGCGCTGAACTGTCGTTCTTGCCGCTCGTCACTAGATGGCGCGTATAAATAATACCGTTGGTCCTTTATTACATTGCATAAATATTCCAAAAATCTTTACATTATTCAGGGTGGCATGATTTGAATATATGACATTAAGAAACAGTAAGCTTCTGAAATTAAATATTATCATCAAAACTCAACTGAGATACACCCTCTCCTCGGACAGAGTGGCCCTCGCTTTATCGTTATTTAATATTAATTTTGATTGTAATTTATGTAAACAACGACTCGTCAAAGGTATAATTATGAGTATATATATAATATTAAAATCTAGCCATTTCTTTTCTCGATGCTGCTGCTGATGCATGCTGTCCTTTTTTGTTTTGTTCCACTTATCGGGAACTATTTAATAATACACAAACATTTCAAATGATACAAAATCCGTATAATAATAACATACACGGCGGCATTATATACCCGGCATACCTATATGGTCTTAATTTCAATTGCCGGACCGGGCAAACTGATAATGAGTTTTTCTATGAGAAAATTATTAGTAGCAGCCCGTATTGTTTATAAAATTATACCTGTGCTAATCCTTTGGCAGATACAAGCGTGATGATCTATATAATCCAATATATCAGTCTCAGGATTTAAAAAATATTGACTTGGACTACGGCCGTTAGTTTGACCTGAACATTTGTAAACCTAGCAACGGTAAACTATTGAATAAAACATAAATAAATAATTCATAGAAAACTTAAGCCAATAAAATCAGTTCACCTTAAGCTCCGCGCTGTGCAAACAGAAAGCGTGAAAATCGTTCGATCGTAGACTTCGTAGCAAGTGCTACGGCGTAGGCATTCGCGTAGAGCACTTGAACAGTTTCCTCTAGCGTTCAACTCGTAGCGGTTACTAATAAAATACATTTACATAATTATGAACAAGTATTATCGCGAATAGTTTTGAAGTATTCAGTTACTTGTTTAGAATTATGGCTCTATTTATCGTTCATACACGTGTTTGGGCAGTCTCGTATAGACGTTTACAAACATTTTAATGTTTCCGACTCGCAAACCATTCGTTCTCATTCAAGGTTATTGTTATTTCATTTGAAATTTTGTTTATATAAATAATAGATTAAATAACATAATCCAAATGAAGCATGGTTATTTTTGTTTTGAAACAAGATTAATGTAAAGTTCATGCTACAATTCACATTTAATGAAGGCTGAATGATTGATTATATACGAGCCTCCGTATATTTGAGAAAAAATATTCCGGGTCAGATTTTTTTGTTGAATTTTATATTATTTCAGCGCGTCATAGGTTTAGTGGTCGCTATCGCTATTGAGCGTACGATCCTGGGTTCAATTACAAGAAGAGTAGTAGAAAATACCTCTGAGAAGGGATTCTTATCATTTACACATTTACGTTTTACTGGCAAACTGTGTGTGTGCATCAGTACATCACTGTCTATCTCTCGAGGATACAAGCATTGCGATTACAGGGATAATTAATGACATTATTTATTGTTGGGTATAACATTATATTGAGGACTTAAATGTAAAGTAATAAAAATAGTGTGCTAGTGCACCTGTTTTTTGTTGTTTTTACGACTAATCAGCCACTATTGATGTAAAAATAATTTATGAAATCTGCAAATAAATGCAGCTAACATAGGTAACATTTAACAAACATAAATCTTTTGTCCTTCACGCAGCGATCAACATGATGCTAAAAGTTCAGATTCAAATAAAAACATATTAGATAGCATGTATATGCTACCTCCCTCTCCAATAGCATAATTGAACTTTACGTAAATACTGTGTTTGTGTGTGTGTGGCTAGTGCATATAATGCAGTACCGTGCACACAGACGTAGGTCTCAGTGCGAGTGCACTCGGCTGTGTTGGGGTAGGTCCCACTACGTACCTATCTAAATTACTATAGTCATACGAGCTTTGAAATGCGAAGAATTTGTTATCATGTTTGGATTGCTCGAAAATTGCAATTCAAGGAACGAGAGGCGTGTTTTGTAGATAGTCATGTCATGCTTGCTAGTTGAGATTATTTACTTTTATGTTTTAGGACTATACAAAGATTATGGAATCGAGAAAAAATCTGAATTTGTTTGTTCTCGCAAAACTCGTGAAGTAGTCAGTGGCTTGACTTAAAATGTTGACTCAACGGGGCATTTGCGTACGCGCGTTTTTTTGTAGAAAAATATATTATATTGTTGCCACTAGATTTAGCTAATACTAAAAAAAGATTGGTACAAAGTATAACAATCATCATTCACCTGCCCTCGAGTATTTTTTTTTCCAATTGCAATTATTTATTTTTATACATTATTATACTTTAAGTAGGTATACCTCCATATTTTTTTGGCTTATTAGCACACGTGTCTGTTTTAACCTAACTCTATTAGTATATTTACAAATTCGAGTCCGTGACCGTGCAACGTCTATTTTCCTTTAACCAACAAACGCCTGTTGCATCGAATTATCGACAAATTCCTTTAGGTCCACTCCATACGTCACAACCATACTCTAAATAAAAAACAAAAGAGCTTATAATAAACTTTTGTCCTTAAATTTAGCAAATGTATTGGCGGTAAACAAACTGCGGCACATAACACGTACAGGCGTTGTCACCAATGCATAATACAGACAACGCGTCTGTGTGTGCGCGAGTGTCCAGACATCTATCTAGATAGCTAGATTTCTAGATGTGGGTGCATCAGTGCAGTGTTGGCGTAGGTCCTGGGGGGTAGGTCGGGGCTGCTCCACACCCACTCACCCCCTGCACTGGCAATAACTACCATCACGTAATCAAACGCTTCGAGAGATGCGCCTGCTACGGGACTCCAGTTTATTTTTCTCTATAATGAGTTTTTGTTGTTCATTTCTCGTACATTTAATTTATTATGTTAATTTGTTCGTTGAAATATGTTCGATATTAAATTGTTAAGCTTCGTGTGATGGAAACGAAGGTTCGTTTTCTAGTGGAGTTTCAAATGCAGCCATAAAGTTGCTAGTTCATTTGGAAGAAAGTTATTTGTAATTTGAATTAGAAAAGCCTTTTGAATGTATGATTTTCTCTACTTTCGATCTTCGTACATGATTAATTTAATATTAATGTAAGCTTTCAGTATGATAATTAATATTTTTTAGAAGATTCTCTAAGAAGATTTGAGTTCTTAGCACTTTTATTATGCTACAGGGAGATTCAGCGCATCTGTAAAAAATCATTTAAATGTTCATGCATCAACTGTTTTATTTATGTATACTTGCAGATTGTAGGTACTGAGAAAACTTTAAGAACTCTCGTATCTCAATTTTCCTTAATATCTTTTCGTTTACGTATCTGCCTCCTACCTGAGCTACCTACGCAAGATTTAGGAGTGATCTGAAGTAAAATCGTTATAAAGTATTCCTTTGCAAACCTCCCTATTGCTATTAAAATAGTGTAGAAAATTTTACTTTATAGGTTAGGTACTCTGAATATGTTGTTATCTTAGCTTAGATTTTCTAAGTCCCCGAGAGCCTAGCCTTGAATATTTAATTTAGAAGGTTCCTTTAAGGTGAGCGACAATGAATGAGATTTTGAAGGATATAAACTTTTTAGTGGTAGAAAAATTCAGTCTCAGGCAGGGTTCGAATCTGCGTCCCTCCGCTTCAGTACATCGGACGCTTTAGCCAACTAAACTACCCAGACAATTAATTACCTGTGACGTTGGATTCCACGTTCCTACGTCTTTAGATGATGTCAGCAACATCTATTCATGACACATTACTGTATATATATTATCATACGATATATTTTTTAATAGCCTTATTAAAATATTCATAACTAGCTTTCCGCCAGCGGCTTCGCCCGCGTGGTCATGTATTATACATATAAACCTTCCTCTTGAATCACTTTATCTATTAAAAAAAACCGCATCAAAATTCATTGCGTAGTTTTAAAGATCTAAGCATATATAGGGACAGACAGACGCGATGGAGGACTTTGTTTTATAATATGTAGTAATATGAATTAATGAAGTATTATCATGATTATGCTCCACAACGTCATAAAAGGGAAGGAATGACAGTGTAATAAATAAAGTGACTAAATTCAAATATCTACACAATTCGATTTGTGTATGCATAATTTATTTATGAATAATTTCTCAGTATAGGACAGAAAAGAACGTATATAAAAATATTATTGATCATGTCGTGATTTGTCGAGTCTCTCACTTATATCGCGTCCCTTACAGTTTTTAGAAAATAAACAAATAATGTTATTATACTACTAACATAACATCAGTTTCATGTAATGTTAATTAATGTTGCAAATATATTATTAATACAAAACGTAACATACTCGAACCCTCCAGGCTGACAGTCAATTAAAACGTGGAATCAATACATACTACATCATTATATTTGTTATGTAACCCAGCATCAATGTTTATTTACCAATACGTATGTCTTTACAGGTCGTCGACCCCGGCTGCTGGTCGGGAAATTTCGGCGATGTCCGTGCTCTAGACAGGGATAGACTTATACAGTGTGCCGAGGGTGCGAGTGCACATCCTGGGAGGGTAGAGACCTTGAGCTGGCAAAATCAAGGGTAAGGTGGTGTGTTAGTGTGCGTGAGTCCTCGGAACCGGCTCTGTGTTTGTGCATCGATAACTATACACATATACACATATAGCTAATGATATATTCAGCACACAGAAAGAAGTCGGTAGTTATGTCTGTATATATATATTTGCAAGTCGTCTCCTGTCCAGTGAACCTTAAGAATAAAAAAATGTTAAGCAGTTTTGTCTGGATATAAAGAGCTGACTCAGACTACTTTTTAAATGTTATTAGTTCGAGCTACAATGTGAGTGCCTTGACACTACTTTAGAGGGGTTAGCGCACACAATTTTTACTTATGAGAAATAAATATTTTTTAAACATATTCGTATACTGCGCGTATTTCTTATAACCAAACTAAATAGGGTAGTTATAATATTAATAAAAAAAAACGCTTCAATTTGGAAATTAAAGTTTTTCAATTCGATTAATAAATTATAACATTGTCACACGTGGATCCCGGAAGGGTTAGGCAGAAGCGTTCCGATGTAGGTACACCCACAGTACACTGGTATATTATTTAGTTCTAGTGTAGGAGTGGTTCCCATGAAGCCTTTTACCATTATTCAGGCAAAAATCTAAACTCCGAGCTGCTACTGAGAATTACATAGGATAACCCAAAAACTCTTTTGACGACATCTCTGGTCTAGTAGATTGAGTACCGGACTGCTGATCACGAGGTCGTGGGTTCGGTTCCCATTCCCACAGGACACAAATATTTATGTGATGAATATACATATAAGTGTTCATGTTTCTTATGTATTATAAGTATTTGTTTACAAAAAGGTACCTATATAAGTATTATATCCATTGTCTAGTACCCATAATAGAAGCTCTGCTTATTTTGGGACTAGATGGTACATACATACATAGCTTCACGCCTGTTTCCCACAGGGGTAGGCAGAGACTATAGATTTCCGTTTAGACTAGATGGTGCTGTGTAAAATGTCCCCAAAATATTTATTATTATTATTTGTTGCTTGACCTGGGAGAACCAATCAAGCCTAGGACCCAACAGCCGAACTTGCCAAAGAGGAAATCCAAAATTAAAGATATCTATCATTCTATTTTTTTTGTAAACAGTGTCATTAAAATGATTCATGATAGCCCGTCAGTTTATTGACAGATTGATTGTAGTTTTATCTATCTCCCCACACTACATAAATGAATTTATTTTAATTTGCTAAGTAGAAGAAATACCAAAACAAACTCAAAGATTAAATAGTTCAGTAATTCAATCCCACTGCTGGGCACGGGTCTCCTCTCTGTATGAGAGGGATTAGGCTATAGTCCACCACGCTGGCCTAGTGCGGGTTGGTAGATTTCACATGCCATCGAGAAAATATCTCACACGTGCAGATTTTCCTCACGATGTTTCCCTTCACCGTTATGCGCACATGATTACGGAAAGTCAGAGGTGCGTGCCTTGGATTCGAACTCGAAACCTACGACTTGGCAGTCCAGTGGTCTAGGCTCTAGCCCTAGGCTATCACTGCTTCAAAAAACCATGCTCAAAGATACATATGATTAGTTGTTAGCTTTTTCATCCATACGCTTAGAAGATCGTTTCAAGTCCAGCTATACGAAATTGCTTCATATTAATTACAGCTTTAACATTTGATGAAAAATCTTTCATTAACTGTTTGATATCATTAATATTGAACTGAATTGCGAAATCTCAAAATACTTTAAAAGGTTACGGAAGGACTTGATATAATTATTTATGTTGAATTTTTCCTGTCATCAATATGTTTCCCTGGTTAATACTGCCCAGTATTCACCTGAGTTGGAATTTTCTAAGAACAAAAATTTTCCCTTTTTGGCCCAGGAGAACGACGTAAAAGTATTGCAGTTACAAGCATATATGTATTACAAAACCAACGACGGCAATGATAAGGTTTTGAAAAAAAAATACAAAACCATCGGCATAGTTTCCATTACAACAGGTCGTATAAATCACAAGGATTTAAATTACAAACAATGATGCAATTCAATTAACCGATCAAACCGTAAAGCCGCCATAAAAATAAAAACGCATGTCAACAAGCAACAACTACGACCACGTGCTCTACCCAAAATAGACGCGCACGCACACACGCGTGCACGCCAGCACGCACACACCACACGCACACACGCGCATGCCACGCGGCCCACAGAGGCCCGCGGAAAAATCAATATTTTGAGCAAAACTACTTCCCTTAACGCAGCTGTGTGCGTCGGTAACCTCCCCATATCCAAACTTCAAAAGTTCTATCGTCGATTTAGTAGACAAACTGAATCATACCTTATCTGTTACGAAACAAAGTGTTATTTCTCCTATTAAGAGCGGGGGTAGTTAGATCGTGAGGGTACGATGAGGTAGCGCCGTCCCGCTCCAATCAATCGGATGGCCCGGTCGCGCGGCCGCGTGGCGCCGGCCGACGACCCCGGCACGGTCGTTACCCTGCGACAGTTGCACCCTGCTACCCCGTACCGGCAAGTACGCACCCTTGTTCTTGCCGAATCTGTGACCCACGCCTCGCCGACGACGCTGACATTGACTCGTCGAGCGGTTCAACGACCTCCGTTAACGCTTCCGTCTTCCGGTGTGCTCTATCGAAATTCTAAATAATGTTCTCAAAGTGGAATTTTATTTTTATTGGACTATACTATACACAATACTCGTATATTTTGTGAGCACAATTAACGCGAAAACTTGATAGCTGTACAGTATATTATAATTTCAAGTCAACTTATCTGAGATTTTGTAAATCTTTCTAAGCTTTTTTAAAGAAAGAAGTTCGGATATGCTCAGATTTAATGTTATTATTCCAAGTAAAGCATGTATCGGGTAGTATTAACCCGTCGAGAGTACATGATAGTGAAATTAATGTTATCTGACAGAAATCCTAATGATTATAATGCTTTGAATGACTCACGTCCAATTAAGTTCAATAAAAATAAAGCACAATCCGTTACTCAATGAATGAAAATGAATGACCGTGGCCATGCGTGTGGGCACAAGAGCAAACAGACGCTAATGCAATGAAGCCACGACACAAATCATTCCATATTCAAAGTGAATTAGGCGCAAACACGCGCCGGAATCCGACACTAAGCAAAAAAAAAATTTTAAACAAATACGCCATCTCCGCTCAAACGTCAGAAAAAAAGAAAAATGGATTCCAGTGCAATTCTCGAAATTAACGAAGTGACTAAGTGAGAATTTGGGATGCGCTTACGCATCTTTTAAGTACGAATTATTTTTGATGAAGACGAGAGATTTTAGCCGTGAATATAATCTTTCGTCGAGCGCATTAAAAGTGAAGTTAATGTGAAACGCGTAAACTAAACACACAAAACAAATAACTTTTAAAGCCATTAAATATTTTTTCGGTGGGATAACAATAGTTACGAGGGAATTAAACGTTTATTTTAACATTCATTATATTTTTAATTGTTACTGCAATGTGCCTAAACTATTGTGTTTTAATTATCTATTTGATGTATAACTATTTGTATTTCTTAATAACTTGCATTCACTAGTGACGTTTAGTGATTTAAAGTTTTCATAAAATCGATCTTCACCTAACCTATAAATATCATCAACAACTGGAACCCATTGAACTAAGTAGGTATTCATAGGAAAACTTTGATGTAATTTTTAATCCAGACAGACAGATGTAGACAGGCTTTGTTATTCTAATTGAGATAGTATCAATATAAGTTCTAGTATAATTTGAAGTGTCCCCTTTTTTATCCTTTTATGGTCGCATAATTAGGGAGCTTTAACATGACACCCCTCATAAGGCGGAGTAGAGTGTGTTTACGGTGCCTGAAGTTCATCAACAGTAAAAGTCATTCGTAAATTAGATAAGTATTTATGTGGCCGTTTATTGTTATAATTCCCGAACAAATAAAAAGAAATTGCCATGTTAGATGTCATATTATGTGCGAAAAAAAATGTGCAAATACAGGTTTTTATGCCCTAAATTCAATTGTATCAGCAAGGTTCGATCATGACATGAAGAAAACTAAATCAGGATAAGGTTTTAAGATCATTCTATTAAGTTACGCAACTTGGGAAACACGTAAAATTTAATATAATTGTAGTACCTACTTATAGTGTATAAAATAGTAATATAGTTAACAATTTTTACCCCCTATCCCCACTAATCCTTATAGTAAAGTGTAATTGAAGAAGGAAAATACAGAATAATAAACGAGGTAAACACGTCTCCTTTAACATCTTTGTTGACGAATCTTTTCGCGGTATTGAAAGATAAACGTCTTTTTTAAATATATGTCAAAAGTCTCGGCGGCGGCGCCTGCGCAGCACGTTAAACCCGCGACAGCTTTAATTGGCTTTAAATTTATTCAATAAATCTCTTCCCGGACACGGTTAGAATGCCCCCGGGTTCGTATTTGTCGGATTTTCCGGGATCATTTCATTTATAGTTTCCCTAGTCTTGTTGGTTGCGTAAGTTGACTGAACCAATCAATAAAACGACATAACTAACGTCGACTGTAACGTAATAAATACTTTTCCTTGTCTTAAGTAATCGTAAGTTATAAAATTATAATAGAAAATAATTGACTTATCTGATTAAAGAAAGTGGTTTTCCAAAATATTTGTTTTTATCTTGAATTCATTGAACAGAAAGTTATGCACAACTGTAGACTCGAGAATCAATGTTCTACTTAAGTTGATATGCTATAACTATAAGTTAACTATTGTCTATTGTTTGTATAGTTATTTATTAACACAGCATATTTTTTTATATTTCAAACTGAGCTGAAAATTCCGAACTAATACCAAATAAGCCGATAAAATACAATGTATCATCACATACATAGCAATAAACGCTTAAACAAGACTTGTCGACATCGTATTATTATCTTGTTAGTACAAAATTCGCCATTAACACCTAAACAGTAGAGCAAGTGTGCAAGCCATTGCATAATTCCCTTCCGCGATCCAGATCAGAGAGTCGGCACTCGCAGTGAAAGAGGTAGTGGAACGTGTGTGCTGTAATAATCGGTAATATATGTACTGTTTACTGCGATCACTCGTAAAGCTTGGTACACACTTGTATTATTGTCGTATCGTATTGCCGAATAGTATGATATTACGATTACGTATCCGCTGCAAATACGCGAAAACCGCGATACCACTCTTGTAGAATCTAGGCTACAAAAATTAATTTAGATATTTTTAGCTCATATATGAAAAGGTTTTGATGTGTGAAAAAAATATTTTAAGTCTTAATAATTCTTAATTTGTAGCTATTTGACTGACAACAACAATTCAAGTAAGTGATTTTATATGTCAGTAAATCCTAAGTTTTATTAGTTAAACCTAAGATTTATCAATAAGGGGCCTCTGAAGTAACATTTACATTTCCTTGATACAACGCTGATACGCGATAATATCGTACTATGGTGGAAGTGGAGACCTAGCCTTATAATAGATTTGCAGTGAAATATAAAGAAGTGGAAGGTTGTGACACGATTTTATATGGGTACCCACTAGGCAGTATTAATAAAACTGGATTTTGGAAATAATTACACTTGTGTAGTACGACTAGTCATAAAGTTAAGCAAAAGTTTGCTTATACGATTGGAAATACTGTAAACTGTAATGTAAAAGATCAAATCATAAGAAGAAAATAAAATTTAGGTAAGATACATTGACTATTTTTAAGAGTAATTCATTTTTATTTATATAGATTAAATCATTATAGTATCTGCAAAACCCAATTATAAAATCAATTGTGCATAAAGATGGCTTTCAAGCTTATTTATAGAACAAAATGCGACATATTTACCAATAAGAGTGTATCAATTACCCTCTACATATCACAACGATTTATAAAACAACCAATCTTAAAAACATCCTTATCACATTAGAAAATACTTTATAATTGCGCTGTAAGTGATAAAGTTAGACTAGTTTTGTCAAAACTAAAACTTCACATTGGCAAGGAGTCACTCAGTGTTTCCTCCCACGATCAATCATTTTCCTCTTAAGCTCGTGTCCAGCGCGGGGTGGCTAGTGGCTAGTGGCTACACCACACGAAGGGAGTGACACATCTCTATTGACTTTCAGTCATCTTTGTTACATACACCACTGATTTTATTTAAAACTGTGAATTACGGTTTGTTGTCAATTAATCAGATTGTTACAATATAATTTAATTGTGTTATGGTCTCCAATTCGTTAAATAGAATGGTATAGATGTGTTGTTAAATATCTAATGAAAGATTTGATTAAATTAAATTGCACGACTCACAATTAAAATACCAAAACTACTTTTCACTAGACATGCGGAATTTTTGGCTTGAACTCGGAGCTACAGGCTAGGGAATCGATAATTCACAGAAGGTGTACCTACCTACTATAAATACAGTACGGTAAGGTATACCTCGTACCTGGGTATCGATAATAATCCATCCAAGTGAACCGTGCAGACAATATTCTCAAGTCCAAACCCATTCTAGCAGCGCTTATCTATCTATACATCTGTCTATCACGCAATATAGATATACGGTGATTCATCGGAAACCTCAGGAATTGCAGCATATAGGTTTTAAGTAATACCGAATGCAGAATTTCCTTTGCGCCTGTCGACGACATTCGATCAATGACGCGTAAGATACGCGCCTTTAAGATCGGTTCTAAGTTTCATATAAGACACACTTTATGTGTTTACGTAATAAAATACATGCCGGTAACATTATTGATGTTATGATAATTTATCGGTGATACTTGAGATTTATTAGATTACTTTTTTGAGGAATATTGTATATATTAACGTTTCTTTCCGAAATAACGAATATCTATTTTTAAAGTAAAGTTACAAAGATGCGTAAGTTTGTTTACAAAAACTGTAAATGTCTCTGACAGTTATTTTATGGGGCATAGTACGTACATACTAATATATCAATATCAAACTTCTAATGCGGCATTTATCTAAGATCCATGTGATGTATGTAGTAGGTGGCGGTGAACATAAATAAACGCATCACGAGATGCACCGCGCTAGATTCTGTAACAGCTGTGTGTTCAGGCAAGCCCGGTCGGGGTCAATGCCCACCCGTATTTTCAACATGTGCCGACGTTTTCCGCGTTCCACGGAAAGCGCTCGCTTGTCATTCCTTCGGGAACCTCCGCTACGCTTCGGGAATCTTCGGGTTTCAGTGCTTCATGGTTTTTGTAAACGATAGAATAATGGCCGTTCGAAATATAGTCTTTTTATAAGCGTCCTACTATTTTGTGTGCTCATCAAATTGCTTTTAGCCGTGCATATTATGATGCTTCGAGGTAATGACTTGTTTACGCAATGCAGTATGGTAGAAATGGTCGTTGCAGCATCGTGCATTCTGTGTATTTTTGAAAAGAATAGCTACTGCAAACGAATACCTTTCGAAATGTTTTGGAATACAACATTTTAAATTTTAGCTCTCATTTGGTTTTAAGATGGTATGGACTTCTATCCAATTTTCTAGGCAAAGGCGCTACTTCTATTAACTTGCTCTTTTAAAATATTAATATACTGATATTATTATAATCCTTATTGTAGTTTAAGATAGACTATCAGGGTAACAACAAGGCATTTTTATAAAAAATCAAACCATCATGCATCAAATGACCGTTGATACTACCTTTCCTAGCAATAATGTTTAACACTAGCGCATTGCACAGTGCGCACCTAAGCCACTACAGACACAAGAGTGGTCAAAAAACAAAAATATTATCGGTTGTGTCCGCGTGTTTATACAACAGTGTCTGGGACCACCGTGCGCTGACATTGGACACGCCGTGACATCATTACCACCTTATATTATGCCAAGGTCTTGTTTTAAGTACCTATGAAGCATAGCATGAATGTTTAACGAGATTAATTTATATTAATAAGTTAAGTGGAATCGGTCGCAAAGATCTGCGTTTAATGAAATAGGACCCTTTGCGTATTTTCAAATAGATTTAAATTTGGAGAGTAGAAGTTTTTGGTGTCTTCCGAAGTTTCAGTATTTTTTTATGATGATTTATGTTACCACTTGGAATAAAGGTACAACTTTTTTTAACCTGTACCAGTAACACAGTAGCTGTGTTCATAGTAGCTTGACACTGCGAGGGACCTGTTTTGGGACCTTTAATTTGTCGAAGTTCAAAAAGTGCTAATTGAATTCTGCCTGTTTGTATAAATATTGATTTAGAGATTTTGTCGGATGTTAATAAAAAAGGAATTATTTTTTTAATAAATGGAGGTTTCATATAAGCTATTACATTTTCAGTGTGACATGGAAGAACTAAGTAAAAATATTAATAATTTATACACTTAAGATATCTAATAAATAAATAGATACTTTATTCATTTAATAAATATATAGCCAGTCGCCAGACGATTTTTCATTCATTAAGATAACTTGTAATCTTAGCATGGAAAATGCTATAAATACAAAAAGCGAATAACTATCTACTGTAACTATATTCAGTGATGTATGAAATTAATATTAACATAATTTTGATTAAACTTTCAATATGAATCTTAATAAAAGTATGATAAGTTAAAATACCAGTAGGTAAAAGAATCCATTTATTTAACAAATACTTTATATTTTTTTATACCTACACTAAATAATAATATTAAGAAGTTATTTGACACTGATTTCGAACTTGATCTTTTAGATGTGACTTCAGTAGTGAATCTTTAATCTTTTTTATGCAATTCAAAAACAGAACTCGTGCTGCAAGACCGTTAAGAACCACAAATACCATCGACCTTAAGTCTAGCATCGCTATTTTGAAATACGAATGTCGCTTTGCCAAGGTTACACAATCTTACTATAACATGTTGGACAGATATATTTGACGTTTACTACGTATAGCTGGTATAGCAGTGCCCTTGAATCTTTGCACTCATTACGTTTGAAGGATCGCACGAACAGTAGAAATGTAAAATATTTGACAGTTGCCGTTTTTATTTTTCCAGGCACGTAGCTGTCTTAACATAACATACCATCACGGTATGTTTTCTATCCGGGCACAAATCCTTTGGTATTGAAATTTCACAGAAAAACCCACATTGCATATTCTTGTTTTTGAAATAACACTTTCTTAGACTTGCAAAACACCCAGGGCTTTAGCGTAGCAGTGGTACTTACGACTACTAGACAGTTTTGTCTTAACTTGGTAACTCTTCGCTTGCCGTGGTATGTCTGTGGGTGACTGACCATTCTAAAACGAAGAGTCCCTCCGACTCGAAACCCGTCCGTGCCTCGGAGAGTATCGTTGGTGGTAGTCAGTCAAAAGCCTAAATTCTTTCTAAAAAAATTCTAAATAAATAAATAAATTAGTCCCTACGTTGGTACGTTGGTACGTCCCTTGCTGACGCTAACAAAATGTATTGTTGACTTCACCTCAAACAATGTGTATGCTAACAATAGGCATGCGGCAAAAATAACGACAAATTGTTTTGAACATTTTTCGTATACATTACATACACCTACAAAAATAAAAAAAATAAACAAAAAAACCTTTGAATGAGAATGTGTATAAATTGTATGAAATACGCAGCTAGCCCTGTCGAAACAACTAACAAAAATTCCAGGAAAACGAAAACATGCAATCAGCGATCATTAGCGACCGTCGAAATAACTGAGACTGGGGTTAATTTGCGCTGGCTTAGATTGTCCGATACAGCGAGGTAATAAAAGCCAATCAATCTCAATCACCAAGGGCATGCGTGGACAATGGCCGTCTCAATTGCATTCAGTTGCATTCGCACAGATGCTCAGTGTTTATGGTTTCGTAACTCCGATGGTTGGCATGCGTGAGTCATGGCCGGCCAAGTTCATTGTCGTCCGCCCGAACTTGAACCCGCTGACGGCATGACAATTACTACACTACAAGATATAGAACATACAGTAATATAGCTCCGAGGAACTCACTATTTATAGACGAGTGTGAATACGATTTTATGCGAAAAGGCATGAATGAGATTTGTGAGATTAGGGAATGTGGCAAGTATATATCTACTCAGTTTTGTTATTTCAATTTACGACGATCTCGTGCAGATTTGTGAATATTGTTTCATATCTAAAAGTCTTACGAATATTACTAATATTATTCTGAAACTCAGGTAAATGAGGAAACCAAAACAAACACGGGAATTCCCATAGTCAGGAATTTTCGAACTCCTATATTCGCGAAGGCATTGACAACATTGGTGACTAACACGTGACTAACTAAGAAATTACACTGTTCCAAATTGATGTTTTGAAAATTTATAGGAAAAACGGCGGCGATAGATAAATCGTTTGACACTATATCCATTTCTTGGACGTCCTCAAATATCCCTACACACTAAGGAGGGAACAAAGTGATATGAAAGTAGTTCTTTTCGTGTTGGCATTACTTAAATGGCGACCTAAGAAAATCACTAGAATGCCAGTCTCGCTTTGATAGCATCGCTTCGAACATAGCTAGCAGTGTAGCACACAGCGACGCATGTTATTGATAAGGTTGGTAAACACTGAGTCCACAATGGTCGCTGTATGCACAGTCTACGTGACAATGACTTCGCAGGGCTCGTCTCCAGATATCAGACGTTACACATGTTCAGATAAACGTCCAATCACACCGTTGTTTACACGCCAATGTGAAAATATTACCACTGCCAATACATAACGTTACGTGTCGCTTTATATCAAGACCGTGCTAACTGTTTTGAATACGACTTGTATATTTTTGCTATGTTATGGCTATTAGGACCTTCACAATGTTATACTTATTTAATGATTTTTGTAAATACATAATACTTTACGTTTTTAGGTTTTATAATTTGTTGAATGATAGTTACTTTATAATTTCCTTTCTTCTTCTTCGTGTCGATGGTACGATTTCATTTGACGATTGAGGTTTGTGAAATGACAATGAAAGACAAGATACTTTTTTATGTAAAATATTTCATGGGCAGTTATTTTAACGAGAAATAATATGTTATTTGTTGTTGTGTTTATTACGTATAAGTACACTTGCGAAACAAACATATAAACTTTATTTGTTATCTACGCTTTTCCCAAAATCAATGCAACTTTCATGTACACTGTTTTCAACTAGCTACTTAATGTAAGCAAAATTTGATTTCAAATAAAATAATTAAGTAATAAATACTTCAACTTGCAAGATTGCTACACAATAACATGATATGTGTATTGTACACAAGTATATCTACAATGTCATCACAGGGAAGTGACGCGATGTCCGTGAACCTGGTGACTTTGTTTCAAGATCATCGTACTTAATGTTTACTTATTACAATAAACATACATTTACTCTAAGTTCAATTGCCTCAATGGATGACTGGACTAGTGATTGCTTAGCGCTCCTGAGCTGACGTATTGAGTCCGATTCTTACCTTGAGGAAAGTGTTACAAGTCGGAGATTAGACCCCTTCTCCCCTATTAAGTGGTACCACTTGTTATGATAAATATGTTGTGTTATTCTAATCCGGTGACACGCCACGTCATGATTGAGCAGTCACTTTAATAAACATTCTCATCTAAAACTTTAATTTTATAAGATATTGCTCATAATTTTGCGAATATACCAACTAAAACCCTTTATGCTATGATGTCCTAGATTCATTCTGAAATGGAGCTGGCAATATTGTGTGTTACCTATTTACCTACGTCAAAATGTCAGGTAGAAAATCCTTTATACATTTTCGTCGAAATTGGGTTTAGTTCGAATAGACTTTAAATACTAGGAGGAGTTCACTTGTCAGTTATCTTTGTTAACTTGAGTTAGATACCATTTTTCACGACTTAAACTAGACATCTGGTTTGAAATACAAAGGATACTCTTCTCTACATTGTACACTCCACGTGGAAGGAGGTCGCGGACAGAAGTTATAGTTGTCTATAAAATAATTTAAATATATAATAATATATGTATTATTATTCCTATATTAAACATAATAGGAAAAATAAACACTTGTTCAAATTAAAGTTTCTCTATGTTCTGCATATCTGTCAAAATAATTAAATTTTCAGTGTTATGATGAGGTTTTTTTAACAAAAGTTATAAAGTATCAATACAGTAACAATAGCATTGTTTACTGCCGCGATCACTATTTTCGTGAATCTATAATTTAAAAAATAAATTCTTTTTTCAAAAATATGCCCGATACGATATCGTATACTAACTTATTAATCATTGTCTTGGTTGCTATTGTTCTAATTAATATTTATTTAATGAGTAACTCGGCTGTGAGTTTACCGGCGGGCGCAGGAGTCGTCACCGAGCCAATGACCTCGCGATAAACTATAGGAAAAGAATTTAGGATATGTACCGACGGTGACGTCACTTTCAATGTCAATTCCAATTGCCGTGTTGTTAATGTCACTTGTGAATTTGTTTGGAATACCATTATTGTGTTTGAAATAAGAATTTAGCCACACATGTTTTTGTGGGTATTTTTTACTACAGTTGGAAATGAGTATGACAAAATGTAATACATGTACAATTACATAATAATTATAAATCCAATAAAAAAATTAATGTACCGATTCAAACGGCACAACTATTAA
The DNA here is from genome assembly GCA_946251955.1 of Acronicta psi. Taxonomy (NCBI): domain Eukaryota; kingdom Metazoa; phylum Arthropoda; class Insecta; order Lepidoptera; family Noctuidae; genus Acronicta; species Acronicta psi. The sequence goes on along the minus strand of OX276469.1, from coordinate 12,080,613 downwards.
AACTATGTTCAACCTACGTGTTGTAATATGATCGCACTAAACCTAAAAATAATTACGTTAATAATAACATTAAGAGCTTTACTGCACACTACGAAATTACACTCTAAAGTTACATACATGCGACAAAACTGTAAGCCGATATTGCAACACTTAAGCTATTAGAAATAATTACCTGAAGTCTGGTAACCCGGCGTCAATCGGCAGTAGTGCAACAACGGTTGAATTAATGAGCGGGATCTCTGAGAGTGGACCAGCACAATAAATAAACGTACACGATCATATTCGGAGTTCACTCGCGGCCGTCCGCGGGGCCAACGACCGTCCTTAGCACAGCTGCGCGGTACTCACAGACGTATATCTGTCTCTTTCCCGCGGATATTGCGCGCTAACGTACCGATTTCCATATTATTCAAATCAATTAAACACTTCGGTTGTGAACGAATTTTCATATGGCATCTATTATGTGTTGAGTGACTGATTTATTTATAAAACAACCGATTAATGTAACGGCTGTGTACACATTGATACGACGCTGAATTGGACAAGATGGTTTTGTTTAGAACAAATATGACGAATTCGCGTTGTATAGTGTTATTATAGTATCGCATATTTGTGTAGGTTTACACAATGCTACAAAATTTTTATACGTAGGTGCTACGTAAATTACCGTATTGAACTTATTAGGAAAAAAAAACGATTTTAAACATTTTGTGGCACGTCTTTGATACTGATGGTCAAGCACCGTTTAGGTTCAAACGAGACCCTCTCGGAGGTATATCCTATCATAAATAAAAAAACCGAAGTGGATTCACTATCCGTGAATACAATATCAAGTAACATACGAAACACGTGAAAAAAAAACGATTTACCAATATCCTCTTTCTCCGAAGTCGGTTAAAATAAGGACTAAAATACTATTCATAGCAATCAAACGACGATCACTCAACTTGTTTACTTTGGAAAGTTTTATTTTCATATAAACCGCATTTTACATGCACTTATAAAAACTCGTGTTTAGTCGCCTGTTCCCAAATTAGTCGTTTCATTACGATGACAATCGAAGAAGCAAAACAAGTACGTATAATTTATACAATGCGCGGACGAAGCATCATTGTTTAGAAATAGACTCAACAGAACTCAGAGAACTATCAGCCCCCACGCCAACTATATTATACATACAGGCTTTTCGGATCTAATAAAATCCAGTCACCTACACTACACATTAGTGCACTGACATTTGGTAGAATATAAATTAATTGATAATGACAGATTTGGTAATAAATAGTGCGGAAAACGGGAAATAATGGAAGTGTCGTGTGAACGCACCTGGCGACGAGCCGATGAACCCGAGGCCGGGCGGCGCTCCCGTGACGTCACCGTCTCGCAACCGTCTACGCTGACGTGCCATCGCACCTACGCAACCATTATTATGACCATTCGGAGGCATTGGTCCTTGTTCCGGGTACCGAAGCTTTATTAGTTTCATTCAGACCCCTTCCTTTGCTGCCAATTATTTTCCCCTTCCTGAATACTATATCTATCGTCAATCCATATATACATGTATATCTGGCGGAATAAACTGAACTTTAAATATTAAGATTGTGAGATTATTTGGACTGGTATTCTCCGTAACCTATGGAAAACTACGGAATACTTTACTAAATCATATCTTGTATAATATATCATAGATATAATTAAATTTCCTCATATGTGCGAGGCAAACGGTGCATATAATAAATAAATCTTCTGTTTAAATAATATTGTTGGTGACCCGGGGCACCGGGGTGTGTGTATTGTGTGCGGAGAGGAAATGATACGGCGATTATGTCCTTAACACATTTATTAGCTCCGTGAGATTACATTTGCGTGCACCTGTGCTATCCTGTGCGCCGCGCTACACCGACTGGCTTAGTCGCCGCACACGCGGTTTGCTGACCTATCAACTAAGTACATGCACACCGCTCCCCATAGTACTCCCCCCTTTTTAAAAAAAAAATAAAAAATAAAATAAAGTACATATATCGAAGATTAACAATCCAAATCTGGAAACATTAAAAAAAATGGTACATTTTTTAACAATTTGAACTAAACAAGCCATGTAACTATATAACAATAAAATTATCAACAAAATGAGTGCTCGACAAAATATCTGACTCTACATTAAACAAAGTTACTCATGAACAAAACAAGCTATCAGATTACCGGGCTCAATTCTCATAATGCAGGCTCAACAAAAATTACAATTCACAATGGTTACTACGTGGAATTAGAACAATATAATACGACTACGATTGACAATGACAAAATAGCAAAAAGGTACATTCTTATATACGAAAAATTATGATAAATCACATTCACAACACCTATTTATGTTCACTATGCTCCATATCCATGTGCTCACCGTATGACGCTGAATTAAGCTACTCGTACGATGATGCAAATTAATATACGTTATAACAATCTTCTGTCAAGTGGTGTCCACTAATATCCTCATGGGTATGCTCTTCCTTGGCCGTGTCCTTGGAATGACAGGTTGCACCATCCAGCACTTGGAGCGGAGTTCCGTCGACGCCTCCAAGCGTGATGCGTTGCATACGACGCGCACACTGTAGTCCGCCTCTGTACTGTAGTGTCGCCGCCGTGTCCCTTGTCCTCCGGTATCATCGGAATGTGCCGCGAATGACCGCGTTACACCTCCACGACGTGTGCCAACTCCTGCAGAGCGTCCTCCCGAGACTATGATGTTCACTGTACCCGAGCCTGTTTACCTTTGATCTTATGTTGCTGCAGTTAGGTCTTCAGCTCTTTGGACCCCAGCGTGAAAAGAGCGAGTCGCCTCCCATGTCATGTGTTCCGGTTCTCTCGTGGCGCGTCCTTTGTTACCACGCTGCCCATGCGCGTTTTTGCCACGCTGTCCATGCGCACGTGTCTCGACGCTTCGCTGTCCGCGTGCTTTACTCCGACGCGACGTCGAAAATCGAAGTTGTCCATTACCGAAAGTTGCGTGTTGCTTGTCGAGGGTCACCAATGTTGGGGTCGGGGTGATGGTGGTTATTTAATGAAGGTCGTCACATTTTATATATATACTTTACTGCCTGGTACCAGTTATAAATACATAAAGAACTTAACTACTAACGACCTAACTGCTTGGGTGCGGGGAGACGACTGCTGCGCCGCGCTAATACAATTGTGCGCCTGTATACAAATCCAATGCGTCAGCAGTGTCCCTACAATATATTAATTAGCATTGCAATAAACCTATTCTATAAAACTTTCTTTTCATTCATATATAGAGAACGTGATTAGGCAGCCATAGAGTTACCGTAGGTACAATGTCTCCTTTAATTTTAGATTGGAATTTCTAAAGGCATTTTTTTGCCTTTTTTCTCCCCATGGAAGCCTTTCCAAAGAATGATTCCTGCTTTTTAAGGATTACGCATCAAAGAGGGGCAAATTAGGGTTCTTTATTACTATAACTTGTAACAGCTACATGAAAAACTGTGGTAATATTCAGCCGCATCTGACTTGTCCCATTTGTGTGTCTAATTTACCCAAACTGTAAGTTAAGTGACGATTAAAACCCGTGAAGGGGTCCAGCAGTAGCTGGAATACAGGTCCAGGTCCACAAACGTAATGACCAGCTCGACGTGACGAAACGAATCGAAGGAAAAATTTTCGGTACCAGTTCGACGAAGATTTTCCGCATTCAGCATAAAAAAAACATGTAAAATAACACAAGATGTTAATAGGGTCAAAAGCATTACAGATGTTTATTGTATGAGGCTGTCGACTCTTAATATGAATACCGTGTACCATAAATATTTATAGGTAGTAATGAGAATTTTGTAACGCTGATAAATATGGACAAAATTGGTGTAGTTGTGTATCTGTTGCTAAGCTCAGGTTAAATGGAATTTGGTCGTCAGGCTACCAAACGTGCTCTCCGGGACAGAGACAATCCCGATGTGTTAGATATGGTACCCCATAGTCTAAACGCGGAAAGTGGGTTTGCGCAGCGTAGTTATTACTTAGCCACAAAATGTATGAATAATACTACTAAATAGTTTTTATTGGATCTGTAAATAATAATAGGTAATATATACTAGTGTGGCAAATAGAAAGCGTGGTACCGACTAATATTCATGATATAAGAATATGACACTGTGCTCATCATAATAGGTACAAATTAAATAAGCAATAGACAAAATACAAGTTATACGTTAGTACCTACACTACCCACTGAAGTATAAGAAATATTAAAATATCTAGGAAAACTCTGAAATAGGTTTCTTGGGCATTAATGTCATTAATTTCGTAATTGGACGTCAAACAAACAAACACATAAGTACATAATTAAGATAATATTAGGAAGCATGATTAAATGACACATTAAAAAGCATACATTGCTTCCTAGAAATAGATAAGTTCATAAATCGAAGGTCCATTATCAAATCAGCTCACTTTGTGAAGTGCAAGGACAAACTTTCTTTGCAATGTTATTTGTCAGTAATGCATGCCGTGCTGTGTCACGACACGTAATGCATTTCAGAGCACCCGATGGTTGACAGTTAGCTTATTGCCGGACAACCCTAAGGTCGTTCCTTACGTGTTCGGGATGGATACAGAGTAGGATCAGTTATGAAAAGTGTATAGTTAAGTAGCTGAGTTATATTAATGCAAGTACTTATCTCTTTGCTACAGTTTTGATCTACTATCATTGCGCCATCTGCATGAAATGAAAATGAATTTTCGTAACCGTTCGTTGTCTTATATTATTAAGTTTTATATTTTACAAGCTTTCCGCCAGCGGCTTCGCCCGCTATCCCGCGGGAACCATACATTTTACCGGGATAAAAAGTAGCCTATGTGCTATTCCAAACTATAATCTATCTCTGTGCCAAATTTTATCCAGATCCGTTCAGTAGTTTTTGCGTGAAAGAGTAACAAACATCCATCCATCCATCCATCCAGCCTCACAAACTTTCACATTTATAATATTAGTAGGATAGGATAGGATCATAATTTTTTATACCTTAATTAATGATACCATGGAGTTTATTGCCGGATTCTTCTCTATAGAACCAACTTTTTCGAACCGTGCATTTAAAATCATTTAACGTTTCATAAAGGCTTGTTATACCTAGCTTATTTGAAGTAAAAATATTTTAAAGAATTATACTTTCTTATTTTTTGGTTAATATACAGCATGAATCATGAAATCAGTTTTTGAAAGCATACTTTGTATTTCCTCGATTATCAATCACATTAAAAGTGGAACGATACTCACCAACGTACTTAATACTAAGGAGCTTACTTAGCTCATAATTTGGTTGCAGAATATTTTCATCATAAAAACTGAATCAAAAATGTTCAATTAATGCTCTTTTACAAATATCCTATTTAAATACCTACTTGTTCTCCACGTGGCATTACGATAGAACGCCCTGTATACTTTCTAACATCGTGACTACAAGTTTCATTTAGTTGACTTTAACATCTAGTAAATCGAGACTGTCTAATCTGTAAACCCCGCGATCCATATCTGTGCTGAGTCGGAAGCCTAATATATTACCTTTAAGTTGGCGATATTTACGAGCGTCCGCGCCGCTACAGAGTCGCCATTAAATGCGTGTACTAGATACGGTACTAGGAAAGGTATTAGATGTACCGTCCACGAAATGTGTCTGTTATTTATAGAAATATAGTAGCTTTTACCTGCAGCCGCGTACGCGTAGGTTTAGTTATTAGATTTATTTAGAAACAAGTTTTAGGGCATGTTTCACCAGAATCGGAATCAGAAATCATTTATTTGCTTTCAATGTAGGTGTACAGTTATGATGTTGATACAGTCATTATAATGATTATGTCCCAATGCATCGTACCTTTCGGCATGCAAATAAATAACCAGTTCTATTTAACTGCTAACCACCGGATAAATTCAAAAATGGAACTATATTCGTATGACATTTTCCGCCAAGTAATTTAACGAGAACTTATCAGGAGGTGGTGAAACATACCCTTAGCTAGATCTCAATTCAATTGTACGTGTGTCGTGTTTTGTTTTATTTCGTGTGTTTTTATCGTCACTACATAGTATAAAACAAAGTCGCTTCCGCCGTCTGTCTGTCCCTATGTATGCTTAGATCTTTAAAACTACGCAACGGATTTTGATGCGGTTTTTTAGAGTGATTCTTAAGGAAGGTTTATATGTATAATAACATACCACGCGGGCAAAGCCGCTGGCGGGAAGCTAGTATAGAATAAAATAATAAATAAATATCCTGGGAAATTTTACACAGCACCATCTAGTCCCAAACTAACCAGAGCTTGTACTATGGGTACTAGACAATTTTTTTGTAAATACATACTTATTATACATAGGCAACACCCAGACAAACACAAACATTTATATTCAACACAAATATTTGTGTCCTATGGGAATCGAACCCACGACCTCATGATCAGCAGTCCGGTAATCGAACCACCTAGACCTCAGACGTCGTCGAATAGAATATAATAATATACCTACTTTCGAGAAAAATCGGCGCAGTGCCCCAAAATTTAATTGATCGTATTATAATTAACCATTTCAGCGCCATGATCTAAGGGTTTCTTTCGCCGTTTCTTCTCTGGGATCGTCAGATAGGAAATGCCGGCTCCGTCTATTTATAAAAACTGTCTTCAAAAGATTTATTTACAGAAATGAATATTATGTATCGTTTGTTAATGTTTCATTAAAATAACATGTCCGCTACGGTTACAACTTTCATAGTTTTGTACCTCTTTTTACAGCAAGATGGGATAAACTTTGCATACATTCATTTTTAATTTGATGTCATAAGACGTGCAATGTTGAAGAGAATTTAAACACCAAACGAATCACGGTACTTTATTTGGCTGAAACCACTTGGCTGTACCTACCAAGCAGGTTGGAATGCAGCCTTTGGTTGAATTTCCTTTCATTGAAATTTTTGAAAATAACAACCTTTGTTTAGTCAATATAATTACACCTAATTGCTTCTAGTTAGTTATATAATTCATTACTTCACCCACATCCACCTAGATCCTATTTAAATGTCTACGCGGCTTGTATAAAGAACACTAGAAATTTCCCAGTGAAAGTGCAATAGGCGATACTTCTGACTGCAAGAGAAATATAGGGAAGTAATAAATTGGTAAGGCATTGCTATTGGATAAACAAGAAGTAGAAGCGAATACTTTCAAGAATTATTAATTGTTATGTAAATCTTTCCGTATTGCAAGTCCTATTGTCTCTGGTCTTATTATTTGTATGAATACTTCAGTTCTTCAGCTGACCGTATGATTTTCCCATGCAAAAATTCACCAGTGATGCATTTTTACAAATCATTGTTGAAAATATATATATAGAGAAATAAGTTTAGCGAGAAATAAAAAATCAATGATGCAACTATCACGTTATTTCGTCGATATTTTTCTATATGGTCATGCTATGTAAAACCGCTGTGTAGATCTGGGAAACAGGATATTTTTTTCTGAGTAGTGTGGTCTCATATCTATTTTAATAATCAAATCCATTTCTCTAAATGTTCTACAAATACTGCACACGTCGAAAACTGATATGCATATTCAGAATAAAAATAATAAAAGATGCAATTAAGAACATAATGCAGGCATTGGATTTCTCGCGCTCATTCGCTGTTTTCCTTCAGTGAAATAATTCTGCAGTAAACATTCAAAGCGCAGTGGAGGCGGAGAAAGTGCAAGGCAAATGCGGAAGAGTCGGGTTGCACGGCTGGCCGCAGTTCACACCGACGCTTTGTTATGCCACGGTAATGAATACAGGCGATAAACGATCTGCCGTGCGTGTTTGTTGTCGGTGTAACGGAATAATTAACTTATTTATTAATGAAACTGTGTTATCTGCCAATGTGATTGTTTCGTTGTTGCTGATTTGTTAAGGCTGGTTAAGTGAAAGTGATTATTCATCTAAAACATTGAGTAATTGAGTCCTTCGTAATATTTACCGTTTCGCAAATTAAATTTTTCATCAAATTAATAACAATATAAATATTTGGTAGGAACTTTATTACTCATAAACTTCCTACCAAATCTGTACGAATCTGTACGAAAATTTTAAAATTACGACGTAATTTTCTCATGATAGTAAAATGATAGTAATTTTCCTAAACAATAACTAATAATATCGTGCTGGGTGTACACGATGATCACTTGTTTCCGCCTCGGGGAGAGTGCGTGACGCGACGCGATCGCTCGACGAAAGTAAAACCGTTGATGATGAGCGCCTCGAGACGAGGCTAGCACTGACAGTCGGCAATTAGCCTAATTCACAAGATTTATTAGCTTGAATTTGGAAGCTGCGAGTTGTCATAGAGATTTTAGAGCATTCGAATCCTCTCGTTCATGTCTAGTCCAATAAGCGGTTTATGGTCGCTTTCGAGTGGACGCCAACGGACATATGCGAAACTTTGGCTTTAAGCTTCCATTTAGGTATTGTGCTAGATTTTGTAGATTAGTATTTGCAGCTTTTAAATTGCTTATGATTTGACTAGGTGATGTCTGGGTATTTATGAGAACGTATTTTGTAAATCAAAATTGATTATTAAGGCAGAAAATTAAGATATTAGTTAAGAATTGTTCTTATTATAAAGAACTGTTACTACAATAAATCTCAAGTAAAATTATATAGCTTTTTGACATCCAGACTGATAAATGAGTGTCTTTGTTAAGCTATGAGTACACCTTTCACACTAGACTCATCGGTGGATGTTGCAACACTAGTCGGCGGCGGCGCAGCGACGAGAAATGCAGTTACGTATAGTAAACTAAACGCTTCCGCGTGCGAGCAGGAAGCTCCGAGCACTTTCCCTTTTGCCCGCGCGCAGCAGCCGACCACTCTATGCATCACTATAATCCCACCAAACCGAGTCACATTCAACATCCCACCACTAGTCTGAACCACAAATCCTCCTCAACTTGGTCGTGTTATAATGCAGTTAAGCAACAAATGAGGTTAAGTGTTCGCTGCTTCATGATGCGTAGCAGCTGGTAAGCATTTGAATAAGGTCTCATCGAACCTAACTATAAAGCTCGTGATCAGACATGTGGAAAATTGACAATTAAACCAGCTCTACTTCCAATGGGTTCATTGACCATTGTCAACTAAACCATTGTCGGCTCGCAAAATATCAAATGTTGCTTTTTTAAATAACAATAGAGGCAAACGGTCTAGCTTTCTAATCCAGTCATTAGGTTATGTTCTGCATAATATGTTCCATAATCCAGTTATAATTCTACCCCTTCCGTACAACTGTGGCGACTTTATAAATAATTCATGACAAAATAACCGGTTAAGAAATAATGTATGAATGTCGTGTTCGTCGCAAAAGTCACAAAAGGATAACGAGTAAAATTGACGATACCAGCTTTAGGAACGGGTTCTGAAAGAGTTTTCTAAAAGTAGTTAAAGCAAAATCGCGTACCATTAGCGTGGCAGAGCCAGGCTGACATAACAGAGACGATGAGGCGCCTTCAGTTGACCTATATACCACTCGCGGACATTGACCCCATCGCACAGACTCGTGCGGTTGGCCGAATCGCAATGGGGTGGCGGACGAAATCTTTCTCTTGCATAGTTCGGGAACATTGAGATACTAAAATGTACTTTAAAACTAACTGCACAGGTATGAATGAATACTACGATATCTACTTAAATATAAAACGACGAATCGGAGTTCATTCGAATCCCATTAGCGAAATTTTTTTTCGGAACTAAACAAAAATTATAGCTATATAGGTAATATTATAAAAATGAAGTTATTGTTAACGACATTTCCATCAGTTCTTAAGTTGAAGGTTCCTTTTATTGTAATCAATTAATAAAATTTTTTTTAAGAGCCTATGTCCGGAAAACCGTTGAAAATGACAAATACACAAGGGCGGTAGCGATCGAACGGAGTGCAGAGTCCTCGATCGGGCGGCGACCTCCTGAAAGTGGGCCAGGCCTAGTCTGGAGGCTTGCGGAGTGCCACCATTTCCACAATAAATCCATTTTGCCTCCGACCACTGAGATTCTCGAACACTGTACCGACATTTCCAATTATAATTGGTATCAACTAAATCTATCTACGTACCTAATAACTTTAGCAATTTTACAATTTTACATCATAATCCGCCTATTTTATTCGTCCACGTACGTAGGCCTATCCTCGATAATGTTCGCATATAAGTAGAAATGAAAACACATTTATTTTTATACAGGGTTACATGTAATTCCACGTATATCCGCCAGGAGCTGATTGGGGGGGCAAAATGCAACACGAATTACAAGTAACCCTGCATATGACGGTATTATATTAGGGCCTGCACAAAAGCTCTCACGGACCGTGCAAAATTTCAGCATATACATTTTCAAACGCAACTTGATATTTATTTTCCAATACCTTTTCTTAGGCTGAATGAATGGAAAAGTAAAGTTCTTCATAAAGTTTCGCTTATCAGTGAACTAACATTGATTGCATAGATGTGGGACATGGAAACAGTAAATTAATGGTCGTATAATATGTGCTACAATAATAACTTGATAAGGAATAGAAACAATGCTGGCCGTATCGAGGGCGCGGTAGACCTTAGGAGCAGAGCGACGAAGGAAATCGTTAACCTAGTATTTCTGCGACGCCTTCTTATATGTAAATACTAGTTTTCTTCTGGGAATACTGTGTTACGGAATAACCCGGTGGCATTTTAAACTAACGTGATGTGTTAAGTGATCACATTGCTTCGGTTATTTTCATGTCACCTAGTATTTTTTTGTCATAGTACACGTTTACTCATGCATTTTCACACAAACATTTATACCTTTACAAAAAGTCTTCTGGTATTTTTTCATAGATCGTGTTTTCATAAAGCATTTTGTGGGTTTGAACTTGCTTCTTAAGTACCGTATTTGTGAAACTTCTATTGTTAAGGACAATAAGTAAAAGACTGGAGTTTACATTGTATAAAACGTTTTTCTTTTTCATAATTTCATTTTCTTTACAATTTAATGAATGCATTGTTATTTGCCCAAATGCCTTCAAAGGGAAATAATGAAAAATCCTATAAACAAACGGGCTACAGGAAATTTGCTTTAGAGACATTTGTTTTTTAAGAAAACAATAGGCATTAAATTGAATGTCTGGTTAAACCTAAACTTCTGTAACAATAAACAAATCTCACAAAAAGTTTTATTTAATTTAAGAAAAGAAAAAAGAAAACGAACCTGCACATCTGGATAAAAGTTAGTCGATAATAACTTTTCCAACGAGTTATGTTAGAGATTGAGTTTCAAAAATCTTAAAAATAAACTAGTTTTATCATTAAGACTTAATGAATGAACTGAATGAACACCCTTACAAAAAAGTCCCTAAATAACAACAGAATATTAGTTAAACGTACCGGGGGGCTAGACAAGTTGCATTTTGACATTCGAATCGACAAACGAATAGAAATAAAATGTATGGAAATGACATTAGTGGGCTTTCACTAATGTCATTTCCATACATTTTGTGTCTATTCGTAAGTCGATTCGAATGTCAAATTGCAACTTGTCTAGCCCGCTGATTTGTTAATATTCTTATCGATTTGAAATGTTATGTTAAACTTTTGAAAGAAGGTAATTTTGACGATCAACTAGATCCTTAGGTATTGAAAGCATCCGACCCATGTCAAAATTAACAAAGTGAACATATCATATTAATTTTGTATGTGTGAGCTATCATTGTACATACAGCTCGCCTTCACTGTCACACATGATCCCCCTCATTGGAGTACAAAGCGTAACCCTCTACTTAACCCTTCATCACAGGTGGGCCAATTTTATATTAGAATACATAAAATTTAATACATTGCTAGCAAGTTAAGCGTTTTGGATGATAAAGAAATGAAATACATAAAGCTTTTTGAATAAATCATTTTAATTTTTCTTTTCAATGTGTTTTTGTATAGCTATGTAAATTTCTAATCAAGCATATAAAATCACATAATTTCATAGCAATCGCTTCAAGTACTAGTTGCGAGCAGGGAGCGTTGCTAATCTAACTGACCTATATAATGTGGCCGGTGAAAGACCTCGTAAACTACTGCCGCCAGTGCATTATTCCTGCAACAATGCACCGAGCCCCGCCACGCGACTCCAACACCTACATCTGTCGCTAATAGATCTATTATCGCTCGCATAGAACGCACAGAATGCGTTGTGCGTGTATATGCCTGTAATAGTTTCGCAGAATAATTTTGTTTAGAACACATTTATAGTTTCAACTAATATCTAAAATTGAGAACGCATCGAATACGTTTTTAAATACGTTGGTAATCTGCTGATGAAAATGAGACAATGTTCATAAGTAAAATTATTTATATATTATGCATGGCTTGTTTCACGGTAGTTAGGCGATGGGTTAGAAAGCTTTTTCAATTTATTATTATTGCAGCATTAAGTGCAATGTGTAATGGGCGACATGGTTTTAGTGATACTAACACCAACTGGTCTTGTTTATGCTAAATTTGTAAGTGAAAACTATTTAGAACAAGAGCTGGCTCGAGATAATAATTATCTTTAAAGGTGGTGGTACCCTTGCCTCCGTGGTGACATTGTCATTTTAGAGATGAGAATTAAGTATGTGTGGCTTATAATATTTCGCGGTAAAATCAATGAATTTTAATTTTATTTTGAATTCTAATAGTTGCGTATTTGAATGCTTTACATTTTGTTTATAAAACTATATTTAACACATAGGTACATGTGAAAATAGGTTCAAGTGACTGACACTGACTGACAATTTAAGGTTATTTAGGCGTGTTACTCAATTGATAGACAGCTTGATATTTGTGCTAGCGTGGTACTATTAATTTATTCGCTAATTACATTCCTTGTTGCTGGTATCTACAGGTTGTTCGGTGACAAACTGCTTCGTCGTTTAAATGTAGATTAAGTTGATATAGAAACGCAATTTGTTTTGTATCATTTCGAGACTAATTATCATAATCATATTATTAGCTATATATTATACAAAAATACAATATATTAGCATATATACCTATTTAGCAACGTATGACACTGGCAGCATATTATTTAACGAGCTAAGTCATGGGTCTAAAGAGCATCTGCTTTCTCTGAAATGCATTACAATCAACGATGTTGGCGAATCTTAGAATCCCGCTTGTTGACTGTAATATAAATAAAGTGATGTTATTAAATGGTCTACTGCTGGGCACGGGCTTTTTTTTTGGGCTAAAATGGAAATTGCGAAAATTCTCATTAAGGCGGCGATATACCTGGATTGCGCGTTTTGGGGGTACATTAAAACGTTTTTTCTCCCTAATCTTTATCGGAAAAAATCCAAAAAAAATATATGTTAATCTACACGATACAGAGCAAGTGCGTCTCGGGCCAGAATTTTTAAAAAAACATTTGAAGTATTAAAAATAAATGACCAAAGTAGCCCCCGTTTTCTTCGTTACAACCTTTTTTCTTTTAAACTATGAACTGTAGGATTTTTTTTAATCCATCAGAATATTAAATAGTACTATGCCGAGAGTACTCTCGGCTCACTTTTTTGAAAAACTTTTTTAGTTATTTTATATGATTTTTTTACGTAATCGATACTCGCAAGTTCCCTGAGCAGCCCCTCTGTCGCCCAATACTTCAGTGCGGGACGAGGCGCCGTGCTGAACGGACCTGTGTCGCTTTTTTCCGCAAAATGGAGCTACATACTCAATAATTTTGTGTATTAGTAGTAGTATAAAGGGTTTATTAGTGTGTGTAAATCTTAGAATGTTTTGATAGGGTGAGCCCGTGCTAGCTACAAAACAAAATTTTAGCAGCTCGGGATACTATTTTAATTTTTAACTAAGTTCAAGTACAATGTTACCTTGCGTGTTAATATGCTATTATTTTTTAAATTATAGGTACCTATTGATTTTAACTTTATAATGTAAAATATTTTTTAAATTAAATTCAAGATGGCGAACCTACTTATTTTTTTTATTAAATGATATGGGTATCAATTTCGAGGTTTTTTGGGGTGTTGATTACGAAATTGCCATTTGTTTTGAAATCCAAGATGGTGGACATCATTTTTTTTGTCATAATTGACATGGGTATCAATTTCGAGGTTTCTTGAGGTGTTGATTACGAAATTGACATTTATTTTGAAATCCAAGATGGCGGACATTTTTTTTCCATAACTGTGACATGGGTATCAATTTCGAGGTTTCTTGGGGTGTTGATTAAGAAATTGCCATTCATTTTGAAATACAAGATGGCGGACATTTTTTTTTCATAAATGTGACATGGGTATCAATTTCGAGGTTTCTTGAGGTGTTGATTACGAAATTGACATTTATTTTGAAATCCAAGATGGCGGACATTTTTTTCCATAACTGTGACATGCGTATCAATTTCGAGGTTTCTTGGTGTGTTGATTACGAAATTGCCATGTATTTTGAAATCCATGATGGCGGACATTATTATTTTTTCATTAATATGACATGGGTATCAATTTCGAGGTTTCTTGGGGTTTTGATTATGAAATTGCCATTTATTTTGAATTTCAAGATGGCGGACATTATTATTTTTCTATTAATATGACATGGGTATCAATTTCGAGGTTTCTTAACGTGTTGATTACAAAATTGCCATTTATTTTAAAATCCAAGATGGCGGATATTTTTTTTTTTTCATTAATATGACATGGGTATCAATTTCGAGGTTTCTTGGGGTGTTGATTATGAAATTGTCATTTACTTTTAAATCCAATATGGCGGTTTTTTTTTCATAACTGACATGGGTATCAATGTCGAATTGTCGAGGTTTCTAGGGGGTTGATTATGAAATTGACATTTATTTTGAAAAAAATTGCACATTGTATAAAAAATATCCTTTATACATTATAATATACCTCCGCGGGGCACGCGATGCCAGCGGTATCTACGGCCTCCGGCAATATTGACAGATAGCTAGGTAAATTAGATTTACTGTAACTATAGGCAAGTGTATAAATATAAGAAGTATGGTCTACGCATACTATATGAGTTAGCCATTTGGGTTATGCCTATTGTTATCAAATCTTAAACAAATATAAAAAAAATATATATATATAGATTTGAAAAGTACCCACTTACCATTTTACCCTTTGTATTGTGCTCTTGAGTCTTTAATTTCGAATTATGTTTTTTATACTTTCTTTTGTCACCCATTTTGATATTATAAATAAACATAATTATAACGCACAGAATTACTTTATTACAATTACAATAACGACTAAGTATATTTAAATAATTTATGTACACCAATACACGCTAATTTGGACTAAGGAGCGAGCTGAAAATCAGCGTTGACCAATGTGGTAGCTATGCTGCACACGGGTCAACATTTGCTGAGCCGCCTCCTTTTGCCATACTGCACATCCCTGATTTTTTGTATACTCATGTGTTCTTTTATTTATTTTTTGGTGGCAATAAACATATTTTCTTTCTTTCTTTCTTTCTTTCTTTCTAATATTAAACATTATTATGTACACAGACACACAAAAATAACCCCATTATATGATTACTAAAAATCGATGAAAGTATTACGAAACTACGAGTATGTAAGTACTTCGATTTACAAAGAAAAGTGTCGCAGGTCCGTTCAGCTTAGTGTCTCGTCCTGCACTGAACTGAAGTTTTTGGCAAGACTCGACGAGAGGGTTAGCTCTCGCGATTTGCGAGTAAAACGTAAAAAAATAATTTTAAGTAAATAATTAAGAATGTTATTATTACAAAATCTGTTAATAGTAGGTACTTGCTTGTTTTTTGCCTACACATTTTGTTTATTCTAATTAGTTAGAAAAAACAAAATGTATCTGTAAGCAAAAACTTGTTATCGGCTATCAGCTGACCAAGTTACTGCTACTAAGGTTTTAATTAGCTGTAAGTTTTCCGTGCAATAAATAAATAATAAGCAAAAGGTTCCTTCAGTATCATATCTAAAATTCTTATAGAAAAAAATTTATTCAACGAAAACATTTCTATCAGTAGAGGTATTATAAATTCAATATAAGTGTTTTTTTAAAGAACTCCAAAACATTTTATGTCATGCCTTTAAACTGTCAATTGATAATCATATATTATCTGAAAGTCTAACACTGATAATAATAACAAGCAAACAAACCTTTTTATCATTCCGTATAAAAAACTATAATATTTAAAATGATTTATTTAATCGGCCGAAAAATGTAGACAACCCTAGTCTAAACGCCCAGTCAATGTGTGAGTGCAACGCGTAGTCAGTGCCGGGGGGTGCGGCAGCGCGCGCGGTACTTTTCATCGGGAACGCCCACTCGAGCAAGGTCAACGGCGTATATCGCAGTCTTAAATTTGGGTAAAATAAAGTCAACGTGTGAGATCTGCAAACAGACGCAGTGGGCATTGTAGGCGTCATAATCATCTATTAGATTTCAAAGTAAAAATCATATAATATATCATAGCGCATAGTTTATTACAATCCCGTGGGTAGGAAGGGAAGGGTAGGAAGGTACTTAAGAGCGAAGTTTTTGACACAGGCACCTTCAATAGTTAGTTTCCAAAAATAAATATATAATAATATATATATAATAAATAGGTTGCAAAATATACCTATGTCTTCGTAATAAAGACATTTTTGTAGTATGTCATACAACTTTTAATTCATTTACTCGATTTACTCACGATGCATTTCATTCACCGTTAGAGCTAGTTCTACAGACATACCCATGTAAATAGCTTTATCTCGCACAGTACCTACAGTTGTATACCTAGTACCCACTACCCAGAGGAAGTAGTATGACGTGTCAACTCAGGTGCGGAGAGCAAGTTCCAAATATGCGTGCTTGCAGAAAGGTCGACACTTTATCTCATGTCACTCGGGGTGAATGACCCCGAAAGAATGTGCAAGTACTAATAATATTTTATTTCTACTAATCACTATTACAATAACATTTGGATACCTTCTGTAACCTGCAGGTTAATTTTCATATAAATTGAACAATGTTAGCTCAAAAAACACGTTAAAACGAGTATAGCATCGTTCGATTTTAATTAAGTTCTGATTACAACTACGAAAAGGCGGTTTAAAAAAATCCTAAACGATTTTCTACATGATTTTCATCTAATACAAACAATGTTTAATAAAATGCAACTTGTCTTTTGATGCGCAATATGTTTTCAAAGCGTGATTCATTCCGTTCATATAAATTACAATATTGAAACGGTGCGAATAATTTAACATAATGCAACACTAGTGCTTCTTAATTGCCGTTAACTAATGCATATATAATAAGTATTCTTTTAAAGATTACCCATCAGAAGAGTAGTAGAGCCATAATCCAGTATTAGAGTTTCACTCAGGGTCCCTACTACGAAAATTTAATAAAAACGAAACGAGAGCCGAAATTTCCTATCGAAAAGAACCGACGACACACAACATGGCAACCCAAATTCTTACGATTCGACTGAACCTATACATAAAAGAAAAAGGTGATTGACTGGTCTATCATCGCATATCTCTAATCTCAAAATTTGGGCACACAGAGAATTAAAATGAGTAGAGGATTGAGGAGGAGTAGTAGGCATCCGCTAAGGAAGGATTTAGGGAAAAACAGATGAATGCAAGTAACAATGCGGGGAATAGCCAGTGACAAATAATATAGATTCAAATTCAAATATCGTATTTCAATTAGACCATATCAATAGGTACTTTCGAAAAATAAAACTAGTTGCACGGTTCCAGAAAGTTGGACATACGGAGAAGAGCCGGTAACAAACTCCATAGTCATTCTTTAAAAAAATATATATTTAAATGGTAACAGTTATAATTTAGTAGTAGTAAAATCTAATTATTTCAGTGTACCTAGACAAAAATTAAACTTAAACAAATATTATGTTCAATGAATGAGCGTAAACGCGAGAAGTTAAATCGCGAACAACAAATCAATCGTCCGTTACAAAACACTTTCAAAGTAGGAAAACTTGCGATCTTGTTACCCAAAACTTCGAAATCCGATTTTCGAAGTACGCGTCAAGCACGTTTATGGTTCTAATTCAAGAGCCCTTCAGGGTTCAGTGTTTTGATCTTCAAGTCGAAGCATACATATTCGTAGTGATCATTTTATGAATTCATTTTTTCCTTTGCTGGTCATAAGCTTCTTCAGTAACATGCCAGGAGCCATGATACGGTGTTATTCAGATTCAACTTGAATTAACTCGTGCACGTGTGAATGTGTGGGTTTAAAAATATATTCGCATCACTATGTCTGGCTCTGTATCGCGTGACGTATCCAGTAGGTGTCAGAACACGTATCAAGACGTCATGATGACTTCATAGACTTGTATATATTATCCACTGGGATCTCGTCAGCAGTGTAATGCACTCGCTAACATGACTAGGTTTAAATATATACTATGATGCGAAGTCTGTTGCCTATATATAAACTTTTTACATAGAAATTTAGAAACATTGTTTCGTAATAAGATTGTTGAAGACATAATGTCTAATGTATATATATATATATTCATATTTGCTGGAGAAGGATACTTAAAATATTATTACTATCAGACCAAAACAGTCCTACTATTGTAAATGATGTATAAAATATACTTTTGTCTTTATTGCCTCATAGTAATATTATTTTTATTTTTATAAACCGAATAATAATTCAGAGAAATAAAAATTTTAAAAGTTTCCCGGAAAATGCGGGAAATGCTGCATGTGGAATTACTTGGAATTCTGTATGATAAATGATATGAATTTTGAATAAACTTTTTGGGATAGGAAAATGAAAATGATATAATAATTATTATAAGCGTCGTCTAAAATACTAACCCCATCCCAATTCTAATACGTTATACGTAAGGTCAGTTGCAAATCTTTTATGCCGCTGTGATTATAATATTTTTAACAAATAGAATACATATCTTCTAACTTCGCTCAGCCAATATAGGAGAGAGCGTTTGAATTTCACTGCATACCCATATAACATAGCCGATAGGGTCAAGTGGACCGCCGACCGTAAAAGGGTTGTAGCAATAAAAAATACAGCAAGTACTTACATTTTTATTCTTAGGCCGCCAGGGTATTCCTTCAGCCTTTCTCCCTCATCTCTGCAGGTGCCGAGCGAGTGGGAGGTGATGTGATGTCTGTGGGAAATGTATACAAAAGTTATATTAGGATATTCTTTCAACTTTACAACTTTTATTTTTTAATAGTTTCAATCTAATAATTAAGAAGCCTGTCGGTGTAGAGGTCCCGGTTTCGTTTCTTGGGCCGAGCAATCCTTAGGAAAAACTCGGAAAATCTTACGCCTCTGCCTTCGGGGATACAAGCATGATGGTATGTTATGTCCAAACTTGAAGCTATTTTTTTTTTGACGACGAGGTAGTGTGTTCGATTCCCACAGGACACAAACATTTATGTGACGAACTTAAGTGTTAGTGTTTGTTTGGGTGTTTCTTATCTATTATAAGTATGTATTTACAAAAAAAGTATATAAGTAATAAGTCCATTGTCTAGTACCCATAGTACAAGCTCTGTTTAGTTTGGGACAAAATATATCCTGGGACATTTTACACAGCACCATCTAGGGTGCTGTGTAAAATGTCCCAGGATATATTTTGATTGCAAAGACAAGTTATTTTAAATATAATGTCTCGAACAGTTAAAGAACCCAGGATACCACGCCCCCTACTCTGGCTGTCATTTACAGAGCCGCGTGGGATTTATATCTTACCCAGTATAAAGGCTACAAGAATTTTGTTAGGATATTTTTCTATAGGTAAAGTTAAGGAAAATCAGACGCGTGCCTGTGATTTGAACGCGGACCTCGACGCAAAGCAGACAGGCGCTCTATAGCCACTAGGCTTAGGTACACTTGTTGTCAGATTTAAACCTCGTCAGCTTACCTAGGAGTTAGCTGGATAATAGTTAATGGATAATGGTTTAAAAATTTATGTGTGAAAAGCCAAATAATTTAAATTAGGTTTCCAAATTTGGAAATTAACTCCACCGGGTATAAAGCCATTGCCATTACCTATTACCTGGTACTTACCAGGTAACATGTATAGTTAGAGTACATTTAATAAATGGTAGAATGGTAGAAGGTACCTACCTATTTTAGTTACCTATATTAGCAAATATTTCTTCGAAATAGGTGAAAAGCTATGAAAATCTGAAAATCTGTCTTAATATTGCTAATCAATACATCAATACAGAATGGTGTTGTGTTAGTACTATTATTCATTATTATATATTAATAATTCTATAATCGAGTATCTTCTTCGTGTTGGTTTTATACAGCCATTTAATTAATGATTTTATTTCATTCTAAAAAATCGCTTCTAAACAAAAGTGTGACCAAATGTGTTGATAATAATTAGTAAATCATTGTTAAACAACACAATGATCACTCAGCTCAGCCAAAAAGTTCAATGCATATAAAACAAAACACATTGCAAATAAATAAATATCTGTACACGGAAGTAAATTTATTTATCCTGTTCAAATCGCAATTTGTGGTGATGGTTTAATAACTGTTTAATTTATTTAAGTTATTTGCGTAAATTCTAAATAGGTACCTATTTCAGTTCGAGAAAAACAGTGAAACAGAAACAGTTCTTGTTTCTTATGAAATACTTATAAACTTTGGAGTTTTTACGTCTTCAAGTCCATGAAACTCCAGGCGATGAATGTAGTATTTTTAACTTAGGTTACCAGATTTTAGTAGGTACTGATTTACATAGATTAAAAATACTTTTGATAATTTCTGTTGTTGTAAATGATTTGTGCAAATTCCACTTTTAATTAATTAAAATCAATTACAGAGAAAGTTAGTAAAATACAGAAACAACGACCTGGAATTATCACTGCAGAAGTGTTCTTTGCAGCATTCCCAAAAAAATCCTTAGTAACTAAAATCCTCGGTAACAAGTCACTTTCCACTATCTTACACATAAACGGTCACAATCCACTGAGAGATAGAGGCACTAGTCTGAAAACAGAAAGATCACGTCACAAGTTCATACTAGACGTGCCATGCGTACCAGGGTAGCAGATAAACATAGGAGGTGTCGGCTACTCGGAACAATAGCAGCGCGGCGTAGAGCGGCGCAAGACGACACAGCAGCGAGCGCACGGCGCGCCGGCAGAGCGGTGACTGACCGGCACACTGCCGCACCACCCCGCCTGGAGCGTTCCTCCGGGACCCTTCCGCCGGGAATCAGACCCGCAACACACGAGCCAGCGCCGCTTTCCTCACGCGACCACTGCACATGTGTACGCACCACTCTTTGTGCTTCATTGTCTTACAGGTTTATGCAATAACTTCTGGATCATCACGCTTCAATTGCGATCTGCCAGGATTTTTTATCGGTACAATTCGGTCGCGCGCGGCGTTGTGATTTAAATTCTCAACATGCGAAGTGCAATCTGATTGTATGAAAAAGTACGCGGATGGCAAATATTCTTTTCATCTGTCCAAATCTTACGTGCAGCGCGCGGTCGTTGACATCGGTATTCATTTGTTTTTCTTACATTATCGAGAAAATCATTGCGTTTGCCGTTTACTTTGGGAACTGTCGAACATAAACACAGTTACCTGTCGGACCTCCCTGATCTTGTAATCGGATACTAATGAAAAAATTGCAGTAGTCGACGATGACAGGGTTGTATGAAATGCATCAAGTAGCGCGTGTCGGGTTTCGCTCGTCATTCTAATCAGCGATGCGACTGTTGCAGCAAGTGTAAGCGGTTCTATAATGGTCTCCAATGGTCTCGGTGGAGAGTGAAAGTGGTCGCGGTCTAGGCGAGCGCACCTCGCGGGGGCGATACAACGGCGCGCCCTGCGAGACCTTGAGCCAACTGTTTGTTAGTGAACCAAAACAGTTGTGCTTTTGACGTGGAAAGTTGAAAATTTTGCAATGTTATAAGCTTACTTACTTTAGTGATTCAATACAATTAGCATTGAGTCACAATTAGTTTGATAAAGGTAAGATTGGAAATGCGTGACTTCGAGAATCGTTGTTTAGATTTCTCATCATTCAGAGGGCATGACCTCTTCTCGATTTTATTGTTCCAGATCAGCACTAATGGTGTCCGTTTAGTAAACAGGCTTGAATCACTTTTCCTGTATCGATGAATCATTGAGTAAGTTTATTATAATTGGTGACAGTATTAGATTGGTAAAACAGGTGTTAGGACTGTTAGGAGCCCCCTTAGTGGAAGCTAAGCCAGCAGGTTAACCATGTCTTTGGCACCGGGTGTATGTATATTCAGATTTTTGCAAGGGTATGTCACTCCGACATGCCTCCATGATTAAGATTGCCACACTTTGTAAAAGGCAGCAAAGCCCTGATTCCAACTATTTATGGTAAACACTAAATGCAGTCCGATAAACCCATCTGTAGTCTTCCGTGACAGGAATTCATAAATAGTTCAGCCCTATTAAAATAAGATTAGTTATGTCATATTTTCCTTTAATCGATAAAACAATATAATCAATCATTTCACGTCGGCAAGTCAAATACAACTTCCATATTACCACAGATTTTTGGAAGATGGCAAGAAAATTTTGTCAATTTTCTTGCCATCTCCGAAAAACTCCCATAAATTTCATTTAATTCCTTGCCGATTCCCATAAAAACTCGTAGCGTACAGTGTAGGTGTAATCTATTGGAGCATTAAATAGCATCAAATAGAAGTAATTACTTGTGTTGAATGGTACCGTTACATTGGCCAGCAGTTCGGTGTAACTTGCAGTCTCAATTTCCGGAGCCAACGGGTCATTAGCCGGGTTTGATCATACGCTATACTTGAACAAAAAGATTGCGTAGAAATACAACATTAAAATGTTACACTCGGTTGAAAGTAAAAGGAACTCGTGTAAGTATATAAATGTATATCAATTATTGCTTATATCTGAAAGTACTTATGCTGGCCGGTGTTCTCAAAGGTCCTTGATATACTTATGTACTGGCTATATCGGTCATTTTGTATCAAGGAAATGTATTGACTTTTTACTCGTCTAAAACCCACTTCCGACACGACTCGTTGTCGTGAATGAACTGGTGATTTCTTAGATGTCTTTCATCCTGGACACCCTGACGAAACATATCATGAAAATTTGCAAGCACAACTACATTTAAGTATAATAATTATGATGATTGAAAGAGTGTATTCGGACATTTCTTGATAACTTTCATCTGCTATTTCAACCCCAAACCGCCCTTTTTCGCATTAAAAAGTAGCCTATGTCCTTTCTCAGGCTCTTAGACTATCTGTGTACCCAACTTCATTTAAATCGGTTTAGTGGTTTTGGCGTGAAAGCGATACAGACAGACAGACAGGCGGTTACTTTCGCATTTATAAATGAATAAGGAAGTAAGAATTATTTTTACATCCAGACAAATTATGATAACTGAGACTAATCTCTAACCCACACATTGTAGAACATATTTTGCAAAAGGAACATGGAAACACACAATACCTAAGAAAATGTTATCATTATTATCTATAACTAGCTGTCCCGGCAAACGTTGTTTTGCCATATAGGGGTGGGTCATTTTAGGGGGATGAAAAATAGATGTTGGCCGATTCTCATAGATACCGGATAAGCACACAAAATTTCATACAAATCGGTCCAGCCGTTTCGGAGGAGTATGGCAATTAAAACTGTGACACGAGAATTTTATATATTAGATGAAGAAACTGATTGACAGACATCGCCCAACCCAAACCACTAAGTTTATTAACTCGAAATTTCGCAGTAGCTTCCTAGCAACCGCTCTAAATGGACTTAGGGAAAAACTCTTGGGGTCGGGAATAGTGAGATCAACGCGTATAACACCGCGGGATATATATATATATATATATATATATATAGCGCAGTTAGCTCTGAATAAGTAACTAAACTGTTGGAGTACATTGTTTAATAGTTGTCTTTGTCAACATTAACATAATTTGTGTTATCAGCGGAGACGTTAGGAAGTGCAGATATTTGTTGGTAGTTATTGACCTTGTCCGAATCGTAACAACAACTTCGTTCGAAAAGAAAGTTCATCGACCAAAAAAGTTCAGTATTCTGATTATACTTTCCTCGTTTTCTTTGTAAACAGAACTCAAGTGGAATAAACCTCGCTAGACGTTTTAGATTTTATAAAACAAAACGAATTTTGAAGAGTGAAAATATGAACTGTACACCCACCGGCATGTTTTATGGACCATATTGCATTTATCAATATCAGTTACTGAAGCATATTCCCAAATAACAAACCAATATCACTGTTTGGTCTGTGAATTGAACCATGGAGCTATAGGGTAGTCCCATTCTGCTACGACATAAACTAAAATATTTTGAAGATAGTCAAGAAATCGTAGAGCGCATTTCTTCTGCGCACGGCTGTTTAAATTCGGTGCACGAACCTCTAACTTTTAATTAAACTGTGGATTGAAAATCCAATATCCACTGTTTGGATCATCAAGGAAAACATAGTGATAAAACTTTCGTAGTTGACGCAAAACTTTTTAAAGTGTGTAAGGTCACAATGGTGGAGTTACCTTATAATTTGAGATTTCGATACAGCAGATCATTTTATAATTGTGTAGGTACACTTTTAGAAAAAAATTCAACCTACAGTTGTCAATGTAAGTACCATATTGACTGGGTAATAAAAGTACAACCTTGAAAAATTTGGTATAAATAACAATGTCTTATAAATACACTGTTATTTATACCCAATTTAGCTAAAGAGGTCAGTCAGAGGATCTCAATTGGTTTATTTTATTATTACATTTTCCCTTTTTGAAGATTTTTAAAACTGGCAAAATTTTTATTCTCATTCGAATAAAATAAATAAAAAATAAAAAATGGTCACTATGTCACCATTTTTTTATAGGACGGATGTAGATTCTAGCTCAGGAGCTTTAGAATCTTAACCGGGCTTGGTGGCGAGGCACCTTTTGTGCCTCCAGCCATGGACACTTATAAACTAAGCAACCGCAGCTAAGGGCGTCCCCTAACGGGACTCGGACCTCGGCTTAGGGCGTTGCTGGGGGGACAGCTAGGGACAGCTGGATCTGGGTTGAAATTATTTAGGGACGAATTTAAAACTACTGGCTCGGCGCGGGCCGGCTCGAGCAAGGGACGGGGAGGGGTACCGTTTCGGGGTCTTCGCGACGGGCCTCGCCGGCGAGGACGGTAAATCGGATGGCGTCGAGCCTGTTTGAGTGCTTCTTGTGCTACGGTAATCGGGTCGTCAGGGTAAGTGAGTGCGTGCCTTGGGCGGCGCACTCTACTTATCAGAGAGGGTTTGTAGTCTACGCTACTGACTACTAGGCGGTTTGGGTGGAGGGGGGCCTGATCGAAGTAACGCTTGGAGGCGCGTTTCATGTACTGCTTGATGGTAGGCAGTTTTAGGTCGAGGTGGAGGTCCCTATTGCGCACGAACCACGGGGCGCCCGTGGCTTTGCGCATAAAACGGTTTTGGAGGGTCTGCATCCTATGGATTGCGGGACTTTCAATGTGAGCGAATACGACGCTCGCATAGGTCATGATGGGGCGAATACACATCAAGTAAATTCTCACCTTGTAATTGAGGGAGAGTTTACTGCGCGCATTGAGTATGCCGTGCAGGCGGCCGAGAGCGAAAGCGGCGCGCGAGCGCACCGTCTTTATGTGCTCTCGGAACGAGAGTCGGTGATCGAGAATCACGCCCAGGTATTTGGCTTTTGGTTCCCAAGGGATCCGTTGGCCGAATAGGGAGATGGGTTG
The DNA here is from genome assembly GCA_946251955.1 of Acronicta psi. Taxonomy (NCBI): domain Eukaryota; kingdom Metazoa; phylum Arthropoda; class Insecta; order Lepidoptera; family Noctuidae; genus Acronicta; species Acronicta psi. The sequence goes on along the minus strand of OX276469.1, from coordinate 12,054,796 downwards.
GGCTTGAGTGGAAAGATTGGAACTCTTGTGGAAGAGAACCGCTGCACTCTTGGAGGGATTCACCTCAATTCTCCATTTCCTGAACCACTTTCCGAGGGCAGTGACCGAGGCTTGGAGGACTTTGGTGATATTTGTTAGGCTAATGCCGGAATAATAGATGGCCGTATCGTCAGCGAATAGGGCCAGCTGTGACTTTGAGCTCTTGGGAATATCGCTGGTGTACAGCGTGAAAAGGAGCGGAGAGAGCACGGAGCCCTGAGGGACCCCGGCTCGGATAGGATGAGGGGACGATAGCGTACCACCCTCAATGCGATAGCGAAAGGTGCGGTTTGACAAGAAGTCTCGAATGATGAGCACGAGACGATCCGGCACATTGAAGGAATACAGCTTGTATATCAAGCCATTGTGCCAGACTTTGTCAAAGGCTTTCGCCACGTCGAAGAAAAGCATGCCAGTCGTCATACCGCGTTGGAAACCAGCGCTGATATGTTCGACTATGCGATGCACTTGGTGGATGCAAGAGTGTTTGGTTCGAAAGCCAAACTGCTCGTCGGGAATGAGATTGTGGGATTCGGCAAAGTCCTTTAGTCGGGCATAGATTAGACGCTCATAAATCTTCCCTAGGACATTAAGAAGACTTATGGGGCGATAACTGGACGGCTCAGTCCTGGGTTTGCCGGGCTTGGGGATACCGATGACGGTGGCTTCTTTCCACGATTGTGGGAAGATGTTATTTTTTAGAGCCGCATTGAAAATGGCGGTCATTAGAATAATGAGGTGGGCGGGGAAGAGCTTTACCACCTTGTTGGTGATGCCGTCTGATCCGGGGGCTTTCCTGGGTCGTAAATTCTTAATGATTTTCTGGACTTCGTCCACAGTGACAGGGGGCACGGAGTCGTCTGGGTCGGGGTCAGGGCGGGAGCAGGGGGCGGGACTTACTGGGGCCGTAAGATTATCGGGGGATAGAGAGAGGGTGACTCTACGTTCGACTTCGGCGTTCACCTCGTCTAGGTGGGCCTGGTCTACAGGTAGAGTGCTGGGCGAGCATTGTGCCTCTAGACTGTCTGCTAGGCATTCGAATTTTTCGTCATCGTCAAAGGCCGGCCTTTGGTTTGGTCGATTCAGAGGGGGCATGGTGGAAACTTGGTCGGATTTGAGTTTCCTAGTCAGATGCCAGAAGGCCTGGTGGGTGGGCTCCAGGTCCTTCAGCAAGTTGTCCCAGCGGGCCTCGCGCAGCTCACTTATGCGTTCCTTTACAGCGCGCTGTAAGTTGCGCATGTGAGTGCGGTTCGGCTCGCAGGGAAAACTATCGTACGCTCTGATAGCCGCGTTTTTCTCCGTCATCAGCCTTCGCACATCCTCCGGCAGATTCCAGCGGTCATCAAATTCCTCTGGAATCTGTCGCGAACATTCGTTCAACACGGATTGTACGTGACCAGTGAGGGAGTCAATCGCGCCCGTCGCGTCGGCTACTGACAGTAATGAGTCGGGGATGGCGTCCAGGTGAACGGATGAAGTCGACTTAAGGCGTTCCTCGAGTTTACTCCAGTCCGTTATCACCTTTGTTGGAGCGGGCTGACCTGGGTCTAAGGGATCTGTCCTAGGGCCTAGTTTGATGACCACAGGTCGGTGGTCGGAGTCGAGCTCTTGTAGCGTCTCCAAGGAGCGCAAACCTAGGTTCACGTTCTTTAAGAGGGCTATGTCGAGTACGTCAGGTCGGTGGTTTACGTCAGCGGGAAAGTGGGTGGGCGTCATTGGGGCGACTATGTCATAGTTAAGCAAGGTGCTCAGATTATCCAGCTCTCTGCCTCTCTGGTTGTTCGAGTGGCTGTTCCACGCGATATTTTTCGCGTTAAGGTCTCCAGCTATGATAACTGAGTCACCTAAGCCTAGGAGGGTTTCAAGGTCGGGGCGGAGGTGAAGCCTAGCATTGCCAGGTGGGATGTATGCCGATACGATGGTGATCGGTTGGTGTCCGGTCATGCCTACTCGACATATCGAGGTCTCAATATGCTCGAGGGTTGGGGGATCCATAGGGATGCAGTACAGGGACCTTTTGTAATATATGAGAGTACCACCTCCTCGAGAACGAGTCCTGTCATTACGCACTATGTGATAGTTTGCAATACCAGGGTTTCTCTTGGAGGGTTTGAGGTAGGTCTCCTGTATCAGGAATATGTCTATTTGATGATCGCGGAGGAAGGTGGCGATCTCATCGCGTTGACCATGCATGCTGTTTGCATTGAAAAAACCTATTTTAAGGGACCGGGGTTTGGTTCTGCCTTTATTTACCGCCATTTGTAAAAGAAGCACTGGTGAATGCATGCATTAGATCAGCATTCTTCACTATAATTTCAAAGATGGCTTGACCGTTGCCCTCATTGGCTCTGAGGGCGTTGGCCATATTTGTTATACGTTCGTAGGGAACGAGGTTGAACGCCTTATGACAGGTGTCCCAGTCAGACAAGGGGGGTTGCGCGGGCATAGGCGCGGGTGCAGGTCGAGAGACCTTTGCGGGCTCGGCCGGGTGGGCTTGGGATGTTCCCACGATGGTGGCCTGGGAGGCCGGTGCGCGGGAAGGAATACCCATAAGGGGTGGGATGTTGGCCACATGTTGTGGCGTTTTTAGGGGCGGGAACGCTTGCTGATGGTTCAGTGCGTTCCATGGCGAGGGCCTTTGGGGGCTGAGGCGGTTTGGGAGGGCCGCCGAGGGGCTTTCCCTCAGGAGTTTAGCAGAGGCACGATTTGCATGCTTGCGAGGGATTTTTGGGGCTTTTGGGCAGCCTCGGTAGTTGGCCGGATGGCCTTGTTCACCGCACAGAACGCAGCTGGGTGGCTCTGTGCAGAGCGTCCTGTCTTTGGGACGACTGCAGTCCGCGGTAGCGTGATCGCCTAGGCATTTCACGCACCGGGATTTTGCGTGACAATTGCGGGCAGAGTGACCATAAAGTTGGCAATTGTGGCATTGCCCGATCGGACCCCCCTTATGGGGTTTTTCGATCCGAATGCCGGACAAGTGGCAGACGGAGCGGATATTAAAAATGGCTTTAGCAGCCTCGGATTGCTCGATGATTGCGAGCACCATGTTATATTTTGTGGCTCCGCGGCCACCGTGCATGCGATGGATCTCGAGGGCGGGAATGTCTTGCGACTTAAGGTCGCTAAGGATGTCCTCCGTGTCTATCTCCTTGGGGATACCTCGGATGATTACACGGAGGGGTTTTTCTGATGCGAGCGTATAGGTGTGGTAGTTCACCTTACGCTCGGTTAGGAGGCTGGTAAAGCCTCTGAAGTCGGTGGGGGAGGGGAGGGTAACTTTAATACCCTCCAGTATTGTCCTGGCCTGGGTGTAGTTGATCTTGCGATCAACGCAGGCCTTTGAAATATTGACCCATGACTCTTTGTCATGGACAATGACGGGGGGTGGGGCTTTGTCCTTCTTGGGAGCAGTCGCGGAAGACTGCGAGGGCTGGGGGCGAGGGGCGGGGGAGGGGTTGACCTGCGACGAGGTATTTGGGAGGGAAGGGGCTGGAGCGGTGTTGACCGTATCGGTCCTGGGAGCCTTGGAGGGGGCGGTTGAGTTGGCCTTATTTTTGCGGGGCCGTTTTTTCCCTGTAACGGGAGTGAAGCCGTCTGAGGCTTCGGAGCTAGAACTGGAGTCCGAGAGGGACGACTCGGACTCATGGTCACTCGGTGCCGATGTATCCATCGGCGCCGGGTTGGGAGGGGGCGGTGTCTGAGAAGTCGACGCACGTGCGTCGGCATTCTCGGAAGCGGACAATAGGGACGCGAACCTATTGTTTTCGAGATTCGGTTTCGGGGAATCCGGGTCGTAATAATTCTCCGGGCTTTCCGGAGAATCGTATTGTCTACGCAGGTGTCCCTTTTGGGTGTAAGGGACATCTGGGTCCGGCGAGGCCGGGCTATCGGGGATGGGAGCGCGGGCGGGGCGACGGACTAACTCACGCGGGAGCTTGGAGCCATATTTGGCTACGAAATCGGGGTCCTTTAGGAGGACCTCGTTGAGAAAAGTTAAAAATAGGGCTTCAGACATCTTGAAGAGATGTCTGAGAGGGAAATTGGGGGCGAATTATTAGGAGTAAAGTATCCTATTACTATCGTCCCCGGGTTGGATAAGCCCGGGGTTGTGTGGGTGAGTGAACCCTCCCTGCCGGGTATAGGCAGGGAGGCGTGAGTACCTGTAGTGTGCCCTAGAGTGTCTCCCGTCGCCAATCTTATTGTGCGAACGGGTTCCTATGCTCTAGTACCTAAGTACTAGAGGAGCTGGAAGAGAACGGGGTTAGAGCTAGGGTCGACTAGGAGACCCCCCAAGGCCGGTGGTCCTAGCTCCTTCCGATATATGCTTTGCCCAGAAGGGGCGCAGCGGGTGTATCGGGTCCACACCCCACTCGGTTTCGTTGGCACCGGATGGTTTCCACCGAGGACCACGAAACTGTGGATTTTACCCTGAAGGGGTCTAAAAACGCGAGCGAACCGTGGCTTGGTAAAGACAGAAAATCAGCCGCCGCCTTGAAAAAGGCAACTTTTGATCAAAAGGGTTGCAGTCGGGTCGACTGCGAGGCACTACGACGGGGCGTAGCGAGACGGACAGAGTGGGAGAAAGCAGCGCGAGCGGTGCGTCCTCTCACGGCGAGCGTCAGCGGCGGAATGTAAAAACACTATGTCACCATGTGACCATGGACGCTATAAAGGGACCGAAACGTCGAGATTAAAATAAAATCAATATAATGAGATAAAATCCATAAAAAGTAGTTTTATTTTAATAAAAACAACGATTTTAGTTTGACTTAAAATTTTTGTCAATCAAGGAAGGAATTGCATTTCAAGGCCGGTGGATGTAGTACAACGAAACGTGTTCTTACGTTGAGTCACTAAAGATCTGAAGAATGTCAAATTACCAGTATTTATAAAGTATCAGATTAGGTTGCAACTTAATCTGAGCCTTGACATAGCTTGTCACCCATTATTAAATAAGTTAGGGTAACTGTCAAACTGGAAGTTGCTTATTTTTTACCCGACTGCCGAAAGCGGGTATTTGAATACCTAGATGAAGAATGTTTTAGAGGGACGGAAGCGGACGTGCGCTTCTGTTAGCTTTCGAAAATCGATACAAAGGGAATCATGCAAATTAAAAAAAATCGGATTATAATGTCGTCGTAGCAAAATATATTGATTGGTGCTGATTCTGTTGATTCTGTCATTTACAAACTAATTTGGTCTCACTCATGGAAGTAGTAAGTATACTTAGTGTAACGAAGTTTGACGTATTAGTTCCATGGTCTCACTGCAATAGTCCTGTCAAATGTGTCAATTTAGTCCGCATTTGTTTTAAAACGTCAACATCGACGTCGCTTGCGAGTAAAGTGGCAATGGCACAGACTAATAAAATTTCATTTGACAGTTCTCTTAAATATTATTTTCCCGTTTTCAATCATATTTAATAGAAAATTACTCTAGTGTTGATTGTTTAATTCAATCGCGACAATTAGAATAATACTTAAATAAGATAATTAAAATATTTACATAAAAAAGGATTTATACACCTACAGAGAAAAAAAAACCGTTAAGTGTTGATTAGGTTTTATTATTAGCTGCAAGTTTTTATACAATGCTTAATTTGAATAATTCGACAAGGTTTTTTTATTCCACCGCCAACACTAACAATTAAACACGATTTTTCTTTGAATAATCTGGGGGTAGTTGGCGAAAGTAGATGACGTCGGAGTGGTACAGGAGCGGGTATCCTCATTGTTCTCGTAGAAATTGACGTGATCGTTTTAGTCGAAAATTGACTTTAGTCGCGAGTTATTGTGCATACCTATGATCCCTTGTGTAAGAATAAGGATGTGAGGAAATCATCGTGCGTAGCGAAGTCGTCGACGTCTGCTGCTCCTTTTGGAGAACAAGGTAGGATTTTGAAGTAATTTCTTTATACCGAACAAAATTATTTTCAAATGTACCTACTACGGAAATTGCGACCAGCCTTTTTTATCTGAAATAAAAATTAAGACGATGGAACATTACTATTCTCTAACATTGTGACTGATTGCAAATTGCATCCTTAATAGACTTTACTTGTTCAGTAAATCCTTCTTAGATACTTCTTGTACCATGGTAGTGGGTACCTTGAGACCAAGTAAATCGCATGAATATTTTTTGTTCAAAAATAAATTAAAAAAGTAGGTACCCTCTAAGTATTTCTTTTCTTTTGATCTCAAACAAATATAGGTATTTTACTTTAATTTGGTGGTCAATCACATACTCTCCATTAGTGTCCATATCATACATTATTTAAAAGGTCATGTCCATTTAAAACTGAATAGCATTAAACGTTTATTATGGCGAAACCCTTCAAAACGTTTCGTTTGGCTATTATTTTATAGGCAAGCTATGACTAACAAAGAGGAAGGATAAGAATTGGTAAATTGTGACTAGGTATTTTATATGAAGTAAAAATCATATAGTACAAACTTATTACGTATTGAAACTCGTTTTGATCATAATCATATTCAACATGATTATGACCCCCCTTCATAAAGAATATATTACGTCTAAAAATGAAATCTGATAAATGATTAATATTGTTTGGCAAATAAGTTAAATACAAATATTTTGTTTCTTTCTTATTGCGTCGAATGGGAAGTGTAAAACCGTCCGGGTATATTTACTCTTTAGCATCTGTGACACTAAACTTTGGCCCTTTTATACAAATATATAAAATGTTTTATACAAAAAATAATTTCAATATTCTATTACGCCTGTATGTCTCCGAAGGGTAAGAAAGAGGTGTACTAATGTACACCTAGTTCCTCCTTACGTATAGGTTCTGTAAAGTACCTGAGAATTAAACCCACTAGACTAATAAGTTGTATTTATTTGTGACGATATAAGTAGATTAATGATTACCAGACACGTGTAAAAATTACCTACACAATTTCAATATAATAGTCCAAGAGTAGCGTCAACACTAAACTGGACAACAGGTCATTATCCCATTTACCTCATTGAACGTTTTGATCGAAATACCTACATTATTAATTATTTATTCCTGAATCCTAAAGCTAAATAAGGAAAACATCATAAAACCTTTCAATCAAAACTCATTTCTCCCATCGCTTAGTTTATAAAATGCGATAGTAATAATAATTCTCTGTTCTTTAATTTAAACATAAATTTTTTATAACTATCAGTTATCAATTCCGAGTTCATGACGCGTAGTGTGTGTGAGTGCGCTATATGTCTGTGTGCGTGTTTGTTATGTCGGGGTCTGCGTACAGTACGCAGGAGCGATTACGCAAACCGCGCTTCCCCGAGGAGTGAGGTCGTTGGCAATGGACTCGGTTCAATGTCACCAAATATATCACCGAGTAGTGTAGCGCGCTCGCTGACACACGATACTTGTAGGGAAATACGGTACTTTGTGTAGAGACATGTTTTGCGTTTGGTTTTATCGTTTTTTTTAGTTGCGTTGTAAATTATACCTACCTAGTCAGTTACACGATCAGATTGTTGTCGAAGTTAGTTTACTAGATCAAAATAATTAGGCAGTTAAAATGTATTCATATAAATGGTAAGTAGATAATTAACAAGTAGGTAAAACAGTCTCTTTGTCAAAAAAATTACCAATTACGTTAAGAAGACATGTCCATTTTACAAACATTTATTTATGCATACGGTTTAATTTTTTACAGTCCCAGTGATACCTATAGTTTAAATCCCGACCAACATAAGGGATGAAAAAAATGTATTATTAACATTTTTAACACATCGCCCACGTTTTCCATTAGACGAAGTATCAAAGTGAGTTGCGCGCGCTCTACGACCGGGCGGGGTCAACGACCGTTTTTCGGCAGGCGCCCCAAGTTTCAGCTGTAACGCGATCCTGACGCACACATATATGCGCTACGCCGATGTGCAACAGCGTGCACGCACACACGCACCCGCACCGCGATACTACCGCCGGAAAACCACTGTCGAAATATCACAATATTTTTTTATTGTTACTATAACAATCAGTCCAAATATATATTTAATAATAATGCAAGGAAAATTCACATAAATACATATAAAGTAGTATGGCCGTTCTTTATTTACAGTAACAGCTTTGACTGCAATTGATGTGAACCTCTTTATAAGTATGTACTTCCGGGAACAGGAATGACTGTCCCACAAAAATGTCGACAGACAAAAGAAAGTTCAATACTTGGACAGAATAGAATTTGTTTGTGAAGTTTGTGGCGAATTTGGTTCAGCCCTGACCTCCATGACCTTTGAACTTGGAGGAGTTAACGTACCCTTGACTCGAGCGGTGTTCCCTCTATAATTAGACGTTGATAACGCCGATATTTTCGTTCATACGTTCAGCCAGCGAGCTATACTAGACGCGTGTGTCACTCAACAGCCCAACAATGACGCACTTCCGAGAAAACGACGTATGTAGGTAAATGCACCGGGAAATCTGACGCGTGACTTTGAAAATTTGTGGGTGGCCTTTACATAGCCCGCTCTATTAAAAACTACGAATAGAAACTCTTTATAAATGTCCAATTGTATCGTGTCCACAGTCGTAGATACGCGGTGTATGGTAAAAATAAAATGTCTCCTCAAAGCATTAAGAGGTTGTTCACCCAATATTTGGGCATCGCCCTGCTCCCTTCAGGGAGTATTTGTCAAAGGATACGGTGTTGTCGCCGTGCTTTTACTTTCTCATTTTACGTGTTAGACACTCGTAAGAACGATTGAGAGATGCCACCTGTCTCACGACACGATAATTCAACTGTCTATAACATTAACGACGCTTTTTTTAACCGCCGTTCGTTAACTTGAATAAATTGTTGTGTGAATTTTGAATGACGTTACGTTTGTTTGTTTGAATTGTCTACGTACATAATACGAGACATCTTAATAGTCGTGTTGTCTATGTTTAGCCACTAATTCCATAACTAAATATTTGTGTTTTTGTGAATAACGCAATAATGTAAAAGAGTGTATTATTACTTTTTATACGTTTTACTTTTCGGTAAAGCGTATCCTCTCCTGTTACATTGTTTCATAAATGGTTCTTAAAAGGTTATATTTTCAGGGTCAAGGAAAGTCAATTATTATACTCTAGTGAACCTATAAATAAAGTTGACACGCGTTGCTCGCAAATTTGTACCATAATAGACAATATTTACGCTAAAAATACATTTTGATGAGCTTTCCGATAATGCGGTTCAACCGCTTCATAAGCGTTGCATAATAATGTGCAGCTTACAATACGAGTACTCAGTACAGACGCAGGCGCAGTCGACGCATACAGAGACACGACACGTGGATGCACACATGCATACAAGATAAGAGCTCGGCCAATGAACCTGCAAAGAAATAGCGCCTGAAATTAGTATAAATCTTACAAGCCAGCATCTTTAAGTATTATAAATAAAGCGTAGGTACTTCCTGTCCTCGATGGTCATAGTTGTAAGGCACTAAGGAGAACTGAAATGCAAAACGAGCAATCTGCGATCTCAGCCAATAAGCAATCAAAGTAAAATGTTATGTAGACAATAGCTGGTTATTGTTCAGAGCAGGGCTAGGCGGCGCGAGGCGGAACGGCGCTGATCTTGAATGGAGTGAAAGTAGCTTCGGATATTTCCTGACACGTGGAAAGTGAACGCTCATGAGCATCTAGGCACGGCACACCGCAGCCCTGCCAATGTCTAGCTCACAGATACACATCTTCCGCGCTCGCGACCTGCTATAACTTTCATACAATCTACACTTTGTTACTTGTTCGCTTACATTAAAAACAGTTTCAAACCGCCATTTTGATACTTTCCTTTATCTTTCTTCGTGTCATATCGACACGAAGGAATCTTAGAAAATTTATAGTATGTATTTCAATTATGTTAGCATGATAACTGGTAGAGGTCTATGCGGAAATTTCTTTAAATTTTTTCTTTAAAGCGCAACTGAAAATTTGTGTTGCTTTTAATGAGTATTGAATATAAGTATACTTTATTGTAACATAATGTATGATTATTCTACATACACACCAGTAATGATGTGAAAACATTTGTCGGTGTAGTTTGGAGAGAAAGGGAAGGTGTGGAAAAACCTAGAGCTAGCGACACGCGTTGCCATGCGTAAGCTAAATAGTGGCCACGTGGCTGTAATTAGATGTTAATACTGTCAGGTCAGGCCCGGATGGTTTCGCAACACTGGCAAATAGTGATTTATAGTAAATAGTGTATACAGAGAAATTGAATAAATAATACTTTCAATCTTCTGATGGCTATTTGTTTAGCAAGTTACAATAGATACTTACTTATCCGACGCAATACTCGTAATGTTACTTGGAATAAAAAGGTGCTTTTGAAAGTTTACAACAAAAATTTGTCTAGATCTAGCTAGAGTTATTTTATTTTACTATAATATTGCCTTCATTAGTTTTCGTGTTGTATGACCACTTCATTAGCATTTATCAGTGATGTGACTTAAGCAATACGGGGTTTACGATAGTGTAGTTGGATCGGACTGCTCTTTAATAGAGATCGATGAAAAGTCAATAGTGTGCTTAAGCTCTTAGTACAATTCGGGCCCCACTTGTCTGGTTATTGCTATTCTTAATTTAGATTTAGAATATAGTATTTACAATTCCAAAAGAAGCCCACGTCCAGCAATGGATCATAGGCTGATCATAATGATGATGATGTACAATTCCCTAAAATTATTATTTATCCATTTACATTTACATGTTTTTTTTTACATCCAGAGATCGTTTGAAGTGAAAGAATATAAACGATGTCGCCTAGTCCCTGGAGTCAATGAACACTGACTATAATTTAATCAGTGAATCACATTAAATTAAAGAATGTGAATTCTTTCAAAGCTCGTTGCTGTGTCATCGTCACGAGTCGGTGTATGTGATTCATATCATACACACATTGAATATGGAGCGTTTTCAGAAATAATGCGAAATGGACGTCATGACTGCTTGTGACGTCGTTTGTTCCTAGCACTGAAACTTTTTCTGTTTATTTACAGCAATAGCTCTTATATTATATTAGCATTGAAAAGACATTAAAATTCAATTTTTTACTTTAAATTAAATAAATAAATATTCGTGTCAATATACTAACATAGGTGTAAGTCTTTATTGTATTTACTAACAAATTGGATCTTAGTTATCTGAATAAAGAAAATTATTATGAAGGAAAGCTCTGCCCAGCAGTGGGATACGAAATTTACCAAAATTTTATTTGTACCTTTTACAGTTCTACCACATGAGCAGGTGTGGTTTTACCTAACATTTTGTGTTCAATAGAGTAACTATATCAACAAAATATTCAATATCTTATATGTATAATAATATCCGAATCTTATTACAAAAGAATCAAGCTGATCGTTAAAATAATATAAGAATATTCAACTAATGTAAGTAGGTATTAATAATATTTTTAATTGTATATTTTTACAAGTACTACATTTATTTTAGACCTAGTTTTATCAACATCTTGTCTTTTTTGCTTGCACGGACAATTTTGTTACTCGAGCTTGCAATCGATCCCATAGTTACACACAATTTCAGTGACGTTCACCACAAATGTAACTTCATTCACTACCGGTGTTTACGCCACCGTCTCGAGCGGTCAATCGATTTTACAAGTTCAGGCGACCGCTCCAAAGTCTCTCTTGATTGATGGTTTCCGGAATAATGTATGAAACTTAAATATTGAGATAGATTCGCCAGTGCGTATGAATGAGATGAGGAATTATTCAGGTGATGTATGGGCGAGGGGCGTTCACCCCAGGGTGCGGGTCTTCGACCGGCCGAGTTTCACACAGCTGATCGGGCCGTGCCCGCTCCCATCAGCATCGTCACTCGCCCTCGACTCGACGCATAACGTGTATAAATAAATATATTTACATCGCTGTTGTTAGGACACCGTTATTTATCATTTCGTATGGATTTGGACGGCATGATTTATACGTTTGGAAGGTACTTTTACGCTCATAAATTTGTTCAGTCATTCGAAATTGTAGAGAATAACGTTGTAAACTACTCGACAACAGATGGCGCTATATGAAACTAATATTACCATGTGCAATTAAGTAGGTACCGTATTATATTTCTCTATTTTTGGAAATTAAGCTATACTAAATCGCCAGAAGTAAATCAATATAAATGCAGTAGATAAACTTTTAATTTCACTTTATGTTTCCTAAAATGAGCTTTAATATTATAATGGATCATTGCAGTTACTAATACTGTAATACTGGTTGCTGTTAATTCTAATGTCAATAAAAGAAACCATTTGTCATTTTATTTACTGTCACTCAACATATCTAGAGAATTATTGTATTTTTTTCCAAATTGCAGTAAACTTATAAGACACAAAAGTTACGTGTAAATCTTATTTTATCTTTACTAAATCTAAGAATTATTTTTTTAATTGATTTGTGTAAACATGGTTGAGCGAAAACATGGCCTTGAGAAGAGCTACGAGGAAGGCATCAGACAACACCTGCAGGTGCTATACGCACACAAAACCCGCGAAAAACAAATATTTATGGAAGAACTTAAGGAGTACCGTAGACGCAGGGATAAACAGATGCTGAAAAGTATTATAGAAGCAGTGGGACCTAAATGGTATCAAGCACTAAGCGTACCACAAAGAAATGCATTGGACACCTTAGAATTCTCTATATACCAAGACTTATTAGAAGGCCGCCCCTTTAGGACGGCAGGCATCATGAGAACACTCGGCCTGTACCCCCGCCCGAGTTATTCCGACCTGATGAGTTGTATCTATTTAGGTCGTAATGATCCGAAGGAAATGATCGCTCAACTCTACCTTTCAACGTATGGTTACCCTATAGAAGGAAAACGTACTACTTACTGTCTTAATGCCAGACTTATGCTATCAGCCATCCTCTACTTAGGACTTGACAGCTTGATATATTTACTTCAAAAAAGGTTTGCTCCTGACACGTCAACTGTAGAACCTGAACCTAAACCTAAACCGAAACCGGAACCTCCGCTACCATCTCCGTATCTTGAAAAAATGGTTGCAGCTTTATACGAACCGCGAAGGTTACGACGTGTTCCACCTCCTCCTATGCCAGATCTATCAGATCTAAATGAGCCTTACGAAGAAGAGCCTGTTATACAGAAACCTCCGCCGCCACCACCTCCTCCGCCGCCACCGAAGAAGAGATTACCACAATCATACTGCGACGAAATAGCTGGCGTTATGACAATAATTCCGCATTCATCGGTTACCAATATTCCTGTGAAAAAGACAATCCGAAGTAATCAGCGTAAATCAAGAGGTTCAAAATCAAGTCTTGAAAGTGGACCAAAGAAAAAGACTTACGGCTTGGGTTTACAAACACGAAAAAAAGTGTTACGGCGAAGGAAACCCGTGCCTCCTACGACTGGCTTGTGGAATGCACAATATACTATAAACGGAGTGTTTCAGATTCATGGCAAGACGTCATATATTTTGGGTAGTATTAGTATACTCCCCGCACAAGGCGAACTCATCCACGGAGGATATTCTTTTGTGGGAGGTGAAAACATCAACATACACTGCGGTTTTCGTGGATGGCCGCCAGCATCGAAACCGGATCCCTGCGATTGTGATAAGAAATGGCACGACACGGTATTTACTTATGTAAGGGAACATAAATGCCACTGTGGCCACTACTTCGATTACGGTAATGAAGGCAACTTCCCACCAGACGAATTGCCTTATTTTCTAAAACCAACCCGCTTCTCTCCTTTAAATTTTAATTACCACACAATATTTGACTTAGATGAAAAAAAACTTCACATAGAGAAAGAATTCAAAAAGGTTTGGGAGGCAGATAGCACGTTGCATGTGGAGGTCGTGGACGATGGTATGAATAAGGTGAAAAACGACAAGAAGAAAAAAAAGAAGAGATCATCGAAAACTTGCTTAGGACAAAACCCCAAACCTGAAGACTACTTGAAATGCGCACTTCGCTTGATGCGACGCATAAACATCGCAGCGCGACTGCCTGACCTGCATTTAGTTCCAGAACTTAAAGAATGGATGAGACGCCGGCTTTATGGGTCGCTTACAGTCGTCGAGAAGAAGGAATTCCTACGCAAGAGCACGACGTATTGGCGCATGTTTACCACACTAGCTGAAAAAGGTTTTGGTCACGTGGCACCTCCAAAAGAACCAATGTACATGGGACACACCACTTGGACACACAAACAGACATTGAATGATACATTCAGACATTATACGCGCAGGTATAGACTATCGATGTACAGATCACACGCTTACGTCACCAACTTGCTGTGGAGATCTATGTATCAAGCGGAGTTTCCAGACAAAAAGTTTCGTGAAATATACTTCTCTTATTTGTTTGGTAGATTAGAAGATGTACAATTAATACACCCTTATAGTATGAGGGAGACCGAAGAAAGAAAATTAATTTTGGCGAAAAGACGTTACATATGCCTTCCAGACGGATTTGAGCCAAAAACATAAAATTTAATAAAAATATTGTCCTTGTTTTGTTGTACAATGTCCCGTTCTGTTCAAAGAATTATAATAATTGGATGGTATTCCTTCTTGTTTCTATCAGTAGGATTATAAAAATGAAAGTCAAGTGTACGTAATTCATAATTTAATGTGATAATTTATATACCTCTGCAGGTATATATTAACTTGAAGTTATGGCTTAAATTACATTTTCGCTGTAACTATGTTGCACAATACGTCATAAGTTGTGGTTTAAACTTATTTAAAACAAATCTTGATACAGGTTTACAATTTTAAGAATTGAGTTGTTTAACATTTTATATATCCCATAGTTAATACTCCAAAGGTATTAAAAATAAATTTAGATTTCATACCACATTTAACTTATCGTATTCTTAAGATTATTATGATACAAGTCTTATATTATTATTATAAAATCTATAACTTTTATTTTAAAATACAACACTAGAGACTCGTGTCGCAGCGGGTTCGATTGCACCGCTGCGACCGTAGTCCAAGGGATATTCAATCGTCTTTGGTATCATTGTTACAGAAAACAAACATGTCAACACATGGAGCGAACGTTCAATCAAATTTACGAAAAATACTGATACAGAAAATTAATGTCATTTAAAGTATATCTCAATAAAACTAAGGAAACAATGTAACAAAAATGTTAAATGGCAAAACAATTATTGCGGTACACAAGATAAACAATACTATCGATACTTAATAGCAAATACCTATTCATTTCCGCCAACGTTTATAATATTGCAATTATTGATGAAGTAACGTTGAAGAGTTAATTTATAAAATATAGATGAACTGCGTGCAAAACTTGTTAATTGTGCAATAAGTATAGAAACTTTAAACTAGCAAAAGTATATATTTTTATTACACGAACACCATTAAACGAACTATTGTGCGTAAAATATTAGAATATAATTTATTTGAAGACATGTACATAACAGAATGTATATACAATCATACTGAATTCACAATTTATACAACTGAACACACTGTTCTTAAAACTCAGAAGCCAGTGAAGATTGAACCATACATCACTGAGAATTAATTTTAACCTCGCAAATATCCAAACAATTTATACAAGTAAGTTTATCTTCATTTCATTCAGTAAAACCAAATGCATCAACATTACATAATAAGCCATTAGTCATCCAATGAGAACAGAGATCAAATTAACAGAGCGTAAACATGAAAAGGTTACAGTATTATTGTAGGACTGGTAGAATATAGATAATTGTAGATTTGTAGGCAAAGGTAGATAATCCGCAGGCATGATCTAATCCGATCAATCGATTAACCTATTGTTCCCTCAGTTTTCACATGCGGTCCCACGTCTCACATCTTTGAATTTATTAATTTCTTCCACGACATAAACCAACCATTCAGTACCTATCAACATTTTGGTATTTCGTTACAAAAAATTATAGGTACAAAATTTGTCTTTCTCTATAGCTCTCTTAGAGCTCACAGAAATACTGGCGTTGGATATAATTAAAGAGCAGTATCTACCTTTGTCTACATGTTTTGATAAGTATGTTGTGTTATATCTGCAGTTCCTGGTGCGAGTGCTGCGCGTGCGTCGTGGGGTGCTGCGCGTGCGCGGGGTGCGCGGCATGGGGCGTGTGGGGCGCGTGGGGGGCGTGGGGCGCGTGGGGCGCGTGGGGAGGCGCGGGCGCGCGCTGCTGCAGGTGCACGAGCGCGGACAGCAGGCGCGTGTTGGCCTCGTCCAGCGCGGCGATGCGGTGCTCCTGCGCCTCGATCACGCGCTGCTTGTGCGACAGAGCCGCGGCCATCTTGCGTTGCTCCCGTCTCAGCTCTTCTTCTACGCAAATCAACCTGTAAGTTAAACATGCATTTCGTTTATACTCCAACTTAATCCCTAGTACCTAATGTTGATTTTTTAGTTATTGTTTCGCAATTTCCAAGTTGTGATAACTACGGATAATTTAAAAATTACCTAGAAATGATGGCCTTCATTTTAGCATCGGTGTGATCTTGCCCCGGTTCAGCTGGTCCTAATCTCCCACGCAACAGTTCTACAGAACATTTTAACCTTTCAATTTCACGTTCGTACTGCAAACAGAAAATAAAAATAAGTTAAATGTAGATACATATAATTGATTAAATCAATTTTGCATAATTTCGCTCAATCGCAGAAAAATATCTAGGTACTATTGAAGAGAGGATAGAAATTGACTGAAAGTGACTGTTAACCTGTTCAATGGTCCTCTGATGTTTGGAAGCGCGTCTTCGTCCCGTAGTGCTGTAGAGCGTGTCCTCCAGCTCATCCGAGCTGTCAGTGAGATCTCGCGCCGACTCCAGGCTCAGGCGCCGCTGCAGCTTGTCTCGCCCAACCGGCCCCCCCACGCTTCCGACTCCCCCCGCACCACTGGCCACCTCACTACGGACCGCAGCACGCTCGCTTGTCTCACTTGACTGCGACTCTCGGCCAAACATCACCCGAGAAGGTGACTCCCGTCTTTCCCGAACCCCATAATAGTCCTGATGCCTCTCCAAATCTTCATTCAGTCTGCTACTCGACATCTTCGCACCAGAATACGTCCGATCTAACGGATAATTTGTCTCCGGAATCGCACTCTCTGTCATAGAGTATTTCTCAGGTGAGTTCTTAGAGTTTTCCATGTTGTAGAGCGCCTTCTGGCTTCGCGAAATCTGTAACCTGTACATTTCTTTGTTCACTTCCTCTACGTTGGAGTCGGACCTGCTCATGGGGTAGCCGGAATCAGTTGAAATGTGGTGAGGCTTGCTTTCGTATAGCGTCTCTCCTCTTTGTCCAAAGTGTTTAAAGTTTAGTTGATTTTGGTTTGTAGAATAAGAGAGCATTGGGTTTGTTCTGGGCATTCGCGTCTTACTACTTTTTCGTAGGCTAGGCGAATTGCTTGAAGATTCATCGTCTCGTATCCTAGGGGAGTGACTGTGGTTGCTCCTCTGATACATTTCATCATAATTACAGTTATCTCTGGTTAGTTTTCGGTGGGTACTGTTGCGATTCTGTTGGTCATAGTTTCTACTATCCTCATTGAAGTTAGCAGAACCTTCTTCAGAGTTTGTCTCGACGTTGTCTGTGCTCAAACCCTCCTCATCTATCGATGAACTGGATGAGCCACAAGGACAACGTTTTGAGTTTCTGTTTTCATTGTTCTTTTTCTCCTGCGCTTGGCGATTGTCATCCATATTGTAAACTGGATTCGTGAACACTAGCGGAGCTACCTTTGGATTTATGTTAACATTTGACGGTGTATCCGCAGTCGTGAAATTTTGAATTCCATACTTTTGGATGTCATAGTCAATTTTCTGTTGCACTGGGCTCTTTGGATAGAACTTTTCGTTTTTGCTGTCGTAATACTGTTTGTCTCTTTGCTTTTGGTAATTTATTTGCGAGTACCGACTCATGGGCTGTCCACCATTTTCGTACGGCTGATGATGATGCGTCGTGTTCTCAATGGGACTAGAGCTTTGGCTGTATGTGGCGATACTTTGATAGCCCGAACTTGCCACGTTAGATAATCCACTAATAGAAACATTTGAGCCATTGTTTGTGTAGTTGGTTTTATTTCCATTTACGATATTATTGTTGTTCGAAATAGACTGCGACAAATTTTTTTTGTTCATGATGAGTTTGTCTTCTACTATTTCCGAGTCGTCAGCGTACTTCAACAGGTCGGATAGTTCCTCCAGCGTGGCGGTTTCCTTCATGATGCTCTGCATGTCGTTGGAGCAGTAATTGTGGTTGATACTGTCGCTGCTCGGTGACCTCTCCGTGCTGTTGTAGTTTGAGTTGTGGAAATGCGTTTGTTGGTTGTTATAATTGTTGTTAGGTTTGTACCTTTCCTGAAACCTGCGTTCGAGGCTTTCGCCGATGCCGTTGCTGATGCCTTTAGGATATTGATCAGAGCCAAAGCCAATTTGCACAACTTTGAGATTGACACAATGCTCTTGATTGTTGTACTGTGAGCTGTATCTATCTGGGTTAACGGCTTGGCTGACGGGACTTGAGCCGTAACCATTTCTGGGCAGCGTGGCTGACCGAAGGTTGAAACTGGGTGACTTTGTGACAACTGCATATCCGGGCTTGTACTTAGACTCTTCGGCATTGGATTTGGACGGACTGATGTTGAATTGCACGCCGTTCTTGTTCATGATGGGTGAGCTATGAGCGAAGTTGTTATTGATCTGACCATTGGTGGCTGGCTCCACCGGCTGCTTCGTTGGAGTATTGCAAGTGGGGTCGTTGAACCTGGAAATTTGAACAGTTTTATTTTACATCCTGCACTATGTTAGATAAATATACCTATTTGGTACATTTATAAACTAAATAAATACCCATTGTTTTTTTATATTTCTTATTACCTAAAGATATTATCAGCGGCTGGGGGTGTCGGAGAGCTGATGTCGTTGCTCACTAGTCTCTTGCTCAATTCATCCAAAATGTCTGACAATGGATCCAACTCCTGAAAACAAGTATACCTTTATTAATATTATATAGATCTCAACGTTATGTAACAGTAACTGCTGTTTGAAGTAAATTTGCTGAAGTTTAACTTACTATTTCCATAAAAATTATAATAAACCCTTTACATGTCTGCAGTCAAATAATGTTTCTTTTACGATATCAGAAATTACTGTCTTTAAAAAAGTAGTAAGAATGAATTCTAAAACTTATAACGGGCTGTTTTAATTATAAAAGTGAACAATGTAATCATTGCTTTGACCTTTTCATAAGTATGTTTTTTAAATCACATAGTTATAAGTACAAGTATACAGTATAACTTCCGAACATACCTGTATCTTATTAGCGGGCAGTTTGGGCAGGCTGTCAACGAGCAGCGCATGCAGCGTTGCGAGTTGTTTGCCCAGATCCACGTGCGGGGCCCACTCGGGGTCGGGCTCCACACAGTCCCTCTGCCCCTCAGACCCCGTGTAGGACCCCTGAGAAGCAGCCGAGTTGCGCTTGCTGCCGTCCTGTTGCTGATGTTGTTGGCTCTGTTGTTGCTGGACTTGTTGTTGCTGTTCTTGAGGACGCGTCTGCGGATGCGAAAGAGGGATATATTAAGTAAATCGTTTGCCTCTTGGTTTATATAAATACATATAAATACGAAAGAAAAAAGGTGAATGATTGATGTATTAACGCACAGCTCAAACCACTGAACGGATTGGGCTGAAATTTGGCACACAAATGATAATATTACGTAGGAATCCACTAAGAAAGGATTTTGGGAAATTCCCACGGGATTGGGAAAAATAGATGAACACGAGTAACACCTACTAGCTAGTATAAATATAAACTTAGTTGTGTCAATCAATCAAAATATGGGTGCGAATGTGAAATGAAATGATTCTGAAGCACGTTTATCTATTTATAATAACGTACAGACAGTCTTTATCGCGGCACGTGCCTCGGCCAGAAAGTTTAACTACAATAGTAATGGTGATAGCTACGGAATGCTGTATTCGGAGTTTTTCCCGAGTTCATTCACTGATGTTGTTACACAACTTGTAAAATTTTCTAATGCAATATTAAAGTACCTGTTTATATAAACAAATCGGTAGGTGTTGCTACCGTAACAAACATTTTTAGGTAAATACAACATATATGTATGTACAGACTAAAGGTACTTACAGATATAGCTCTGAGGAAGGCCTTCATATTAGGCGCTTCCTGCTCCAGGAAGTCATTGAGGAATTCCATAAAGGCCTCCTTGCCCTGGAAGCGCGTGAAGTTGGCCAGAGTCTGCAGAGTCTTCGCCACCAGCGTCAGGTTACGGGCCGCACGCTCGTTAGGGTACTCTGTAAAAGAAAAAAAAGAAAAACTTCAGTTATCCCGTCGTAAATAAAACTAGGAATCCTTTCGTAAAATTCAGTTTGAATATCGAACACTACAATAGATTTCAGTACTAGTGAAGTGAATTTGAAGTGAGCGACTAATCAATATTGATAATTTTATTACAAC
This sequence comes from Acronicta psi, assembly GCA_946251955.1. NCBI lineage: Eukaryota > Metazoa > Arthropoda > Insecta > Lepidoptera > Noctuidae > Acronicta > Acronicta psi. Next base: position 12,034,276 of record OX276469.1, on the reverse strand, counting down.
TAATACGCACCGTGAGTGATTCCAAAGAGGCTAGGAGACAGTATAGCTGGACAAAGGAAGCGAAGGAAGATCGACGCACTGATCAAGTTATCCGAGATATCTTCTCGCCCCATTGCTGTCAATCTGGAAGGATAATGAACATAATTAATCATTGGTCGGCATCGGTGACTATATAGTTTGCCCAGAAATGACCTAGCTATTCTGATTTTACGCCCCGTCATACTTTGCATCTTTCATCAAACTTGTTAAGCTGTTTTCGGGAACGTGGTTATAAATGTATGCAAATATTGCTCATTTAACGAATGAATGAATCAGTGTGTGTTTATAGTCCTCGCGCAATTAGTAGGCCGCGCCTTAGGTTTGTGAGCGGTTTGTCAGAGAGGCGGAGGCGCTTGCTTTCATTACTCAGCAATCCACCGTCTCACCCCCCACCTAAGGCGCAGCCAACTAGTTCCGCGCGGACTATGAAGAGAATTGAACAGTGTTTGTCTCACCTCTCCCGGAAGGTAGCGAAGCAGTCTCTGAGCGGTGGCGGGAAGCGTGGCGCGGAGTGCGCTATGGAGGTCCAGGCGAGCGTGACGGCGTCGCGCAGCGCGGCCTGCTGGCGCCGCAGCGCCGCCGCGCCGCCCGCGCGCAGCGGGTCCACCTCGCACTCCGCCGCGCCCGCGCCCGCCGCCGACGCCACTGCCGCGCACAGCGTGTCCTGACAAACACAACAGGTATAAGTCCCGCAACTTGCCTCAAACTGACGTCATCCGGCGTACTTGCCGGCTAGTGGTAATAACGCGTACTGAAAGTAGTTACGTCATTTTTACGTCACAAAGATGGCCGCCACGCCCATTATTAATTTGCGGGGCTTATAAGTGCTTGATGAATGAAAAGATCAAGAAAGTAGCAAACTTTCTTTGCTTGATTAAAATGCCCAAAATAAATAGTGATTCATATGGAACCGTCGACATCGATATAATATCGTTTTTATCCAATTGAGGGATACACAAATTTAACGATCTTTAAATTTTTAAACTAATTGTTGCGAACTAAAAAAATTTTTAAAAAGTTTTTAAACTAAATCGACGTTTGTAACGATTTCCATGCTTGTTACGCTAATCATTATATAGCCCATAAGAAGTCCACTGTTGACCAAAGGGCTCCCCTATTAAATGGTTTATCACCGGTTAAATGCCGCAACGTTAGTATATATCATAAATAGCCTCGTAACTGACCTGCAGGTACTGATCACCGACGAGCTTGAGGTAAGCCTCCATGCTCTTGGTGGCGAGCGAGTTGCCGCGGAACGTGAGCGAGTGGTCGCCGGTGCGGCGCACGTCCAGCGCGACCACGTCCGCCAAGTAGCGCGGCGCCAGCCCCGCGCCCGCCATGCACAGCACCAGCGCGCAACCTATGTCCTCTTTGGCTTTCACTCCTGTAAAGATTTACTTTAGGTAAGTTTCACTAAATTATTATTTAGGTCTCTGCCAACTGTCGGAGATAATAGGATAAAAGTTGCTTATGTACAATTGTGCAGTACTGACACTATAACTGTACCTATCTATGACTATTGCGCAAGCAGCTGCGCTCTAGTCAATTTTGCGATAAAATTCAATACGAAAACAGTTCGGATCGTAAATGTTTCGCATTCGTATTATTTACCTGATAACTTTCGATATTATATTAAGTTTATACACAATAACACTTATTTATCTAAATATATATCTTCCCACGAGATTTCCCATCCCCATAAATAAATAGCTGCGCAAGCGTATCTCGCTACCAAAAATCTAGCTTCAGAGAGCACAGTTACATCATCGGGAATGTATTTTTAACCTTTCGGGATATTTTTAATAAACCGATACTTTGTCTGTTTCTTTATAATAAGAAAATGGAAACCCTGCTCAAACAGCGGGAGTCAATCAAAGAACTTTTTACACAAAACTTACCGATAACAGGCTCCAGATATTCACACAGCCGTCTGTAATTCCTCTTGAGATAGTCGAGAAACCTTGCGTAGTGGTCTATGGGTAGCACGTCGACACATTGGTAGCGGCACTTGATGCGCAGCGCTGGCGCAGGCGCAGCCGGCGACTGCGGCTTGTCGGTCTCTGTCAGTGGGTACCACCGCTCGTTGAGGTATCTGGAGGATACGTCGTCGACTGGGATCCGTACTGTACCTACAAAATGGAAAAGAAAAATGTTAAAAATAAATAATTCATCATACCATCACGAGGTTAGGCAAGTGAGATCCTGGATGTTACTAGACTTGAGACTTTAGAGCGAATTAATATTAGAAGATTTCTCGCAAACTTCGGATCGGATATCGGATCCAATCAATTAAAGTTTAAACAGCAGTAGGGTAGTTTGGAATACAGCTGATAGACCTCCATAATTTTTTTATCTGGCAAGCGGTTTTGTGCAGATTAATCATAATCATAATATTTATTGCATTTATGTTGTTTTTGTACAAAAAATGTTATAAATATAAATCTATCTATATTTATTTTATTTATTTATTCTTTATATACATGAATAAATTATCAATCTATTCATAAGGAATAACAGTTTTATATAGAGTCTATTGTTGTTATATGCATGTGTTTTTATATAGGTATATGTAAGAATATACATGTGAATAACCAACTAGTAACTAATACTCAATATTTATTGCATTCCACAATGTAATTAGTTAGGTGGTAAACAGTACAATTATTTTGTTCATTATGGACCCCTTATAATTGTAAACCTAATATAGTTTAAACTGGATCGGGAGTAAATATATTTACTATGTTTTGTTGTTTTTTTTTATATTACTTTAAGTAATCTTTGTTATAAGTAAATATAATAAATATTTATTACTAGCTTTCCGCCAGCGGCTTCGCCTGCGTGGTCTGAGTATTACTTATAACTTTCATCTCCTATTTCATCTCCTATTTCAACCCCTTACAGCCCTTTTTCGCATTAAAAAGTAGCCTGTGTCCTTTCTCAGGTTCAAGACTATCGATAATTTTGCTGAAAATCGCAATACACCCGTTTTTGTGACCTTTGACCCCGAGTAATTTTTTTTCCAGGGGTGTGATCGATTCATTTATTATAATAGTGTTTTGAACAATCCTACCAATTTTCAGCCAAATGAGAATTATTGAAATTAAAATTGACCGGACTGAGTACCCAGTGTTTCAATAATAAAACTTAGGATTACTATAAATAATTAAATATTTAAATAACAGGCGTTCTTTAACCACTAAGCACAAGTATAGAATTTTAGTCCTTGGAGCCTAAAGCAAGAATTATTTAGAATTTTGATCCTTTTGAAACGGAAAGAAAAAAATAGTCCTTCGAGCCGAAAGCAAAAACAATTATAGAATTTTGGTCCTTCGAGCCGAAAATAAAATTATTTTTTATATTTTTGGTCCTTTGAAACGGAAAGAAAATTTATGGTCCTTTGAGCCGAAATTCTTTTCGGCTCAAACGACCATAAATTTTCGTGGGCCTTTGAATCGGTTAGAAAAAATTTGGTCCTTTGAGCCCAAAAGCATAAATTATTTTTAGAATTTTTGTTCCAGCTGGAAGTTACAGGTACACTAATTTATTTACAGAAAATGTAACTGTAATCCTATATGGGATAGCTTTCCGCCAGCGGCTTCGCTCGCGTGGTCTGGGTATTTCTTAAAACTTTCATCCCCTATTTCAACCCCTTTTCGCATTAAAAAGGAGCCTATGTCCCTTAGCCTATAGACTACCTCTGTACCAAATTTATTTTAATCGGTTCTGTCGTTTTGGCGTGAAATCGAGACAGACAGACAGACAGATAGTTACTTTCGCATTTATAATATTAGTAAGGAAGTATGGATGTTTTAGATACTCAATACTCAATACTTTATTGCATTCCATAATGTTTTATAAAGGTGGACTATAAATAACTTAGATCATTATGGACCCTGTCGGGCACAGCAAAATTAGGAGAGAGGAAGAGGGTTTAGCATCATTTGCAAATTGATTGCCCATTAAAAAGTATACATTAAAATATTATATTTATGGTGTTTATATTCTTATTATCTCATTTATAGCATAAATTTTGTATTTATCTGTAACATTCATAAGTGAATTTGTGTTATATTTACAATTTAGATATTTAAGTATTGTGTTTATTTTATAGTTAAATATTCTTTAATGCTATAGCTTTTAAGAATTAGGTACTTCTTTAGTTCGCTTTTAAATTTATTTTCATATAAAAATAAAATACATCCTAATACACTTCCCTGTGGTATAGGCATAGTTAACGGATCTAAGTGTTTTTAAACCTATTTATATTATATTATAATATTATTATTTATATTATAGACGACGTCTGTGGTCTAGTGGTTCGAGTACCGGATTGCTGATCACGAGGTCGTGGTTTCGATTCCCACAAGACACCAACATTTATGTGATGAACGTAAGTGTTTGTGTTTGTCTGGGTGTTTCTTATATATTATAAGTATGTATTTACAAAAAAAAATGTAAATAAGTATTATATCCATTTTCTAGTACCCATAGTACAAGTTTTGCTTAGTTTGGGACTAAATGGTGCTGTGTCAAATGTCCCAGAATATTTGTTATTATTATTATTATTATTTATATCCACATTTTTTTAAATATTGTTTTCTTTTTTCACTAAAATTGTTTCGATGTGGTGTCCTTTGAGTACAAGCCTCCTTCATTTGTTTCTGTTTGTTTGGCCACCAAATCCTTTCCTGCTGATAATATATCAACCACCCATTTATTCCTTTGTCTTCCCACATTCCGTTTGCTAGTTAGTATCTACGTGTCAAATATAAGTGGCTATAAGGTGATAAGGATAGGTACTAACCAACGAGTGCATGTTTGTCTCTCTTCCTTGACCTTCGCTCTGGCTCCCGGTACACGTTGACGTGTATCGCCCGCACAGCCGGGAGGTTGGCAAACTCGTACACCTCCCCCCAGAAGCAAAGCTCCGTCTTTAGCTTTGATGATGACCTGCAATGCCGAATAAACCAGTTCTATAATTTCTAGGATTGATGAGAGTGGTCTAAGTAAGCATGTTTACGATTCAAAAATAGTAATGTAACGGTAATAAGTTGCAAACAAAGACATTTAACTTTCTTTCTTTCTAGTAGCTAAAACTAAATTACAAATTGATAGCGTTATGACAATTTGTTTGTCTTTTATAAGGTAACATACCTAGCATATAACGTGTCGTCTAGTAATATCTCGCAGTAGTATCTCTTTTTGGGCGGAATCGCCTTGGCCTCCAACAGCCATAGCTTGACAGTCCGCTCACACCGGCGCGTGCGCAACTCGTCTGGTCGCGCCGCCTGCCGCAAGCTGGAGAAACAAAAAAACAGAATTAAGAATGCGATATCTCGAAAAAAAAATATCACAAATATAAGTTATAAATAAAGTTGTACGGGTATCCAGAGGTGGTGAAACTAGTACTAAGTATCCTACTATAAATGTGAAAGTTTGTGAGAATGTATGGATGGATGTTTGTTACTCATTCTCGCAAAAACTACTGCACGGATTTCGATGAAACTTTACAGTATTATTGTTTATACATAAGAATATCGTATATAATTTATAACGAGATTCTGGGAAATTCCCACGGGATTGGGAAAAAATGGATGAACGCGTGTAACACCGCGAGGAACAGCTAGTAAAGTCAAAATCAAATGTTTTATTTAAATTAGACCATATCAATAGGTACTTTCAAGAAGTCGAACTAGTTGGACGGTTCCAAAAAGTGGATCTTATGAAGAAGAGCCGGCAAGAAACTCCATAGACATTCCTTTAAAAAAATGATTGGTTACAATTATATTATTATTTTATTTACAATCTTTTTTTTGATAGCCACTGAGAATAGTGAAGTTTATATAATGATTTACCTATTAAATGTTATTTAAAGAAAACAGTAAAATATCGCAATAGCAAGTACGAGGTGACCAGCCCCGACAAACAGCACCCGTTCACGAGCGTGACGTGTGTATCTTCGTCGTTCTACTCAACCATGTTGCAGGGAATAAAACGACCCGACACACAACGCCACTATCAGCGAGCATGACAAACTCAAACCGCTAGTAGTAAATAAATGGCATAGGCTTTGATGACTCACCTGTATATCCAGCGGTCCCGCTCCTTTCGTGAGGCACAGGCGAAGTAGCGAGGGGCCCTGCTCTCAGCACTGAGCGCGAAGCAATGTGGCCTACCCAGTACTGATGAGTGGAGAGATCGGATTTCTACCTGGAAACGAGATATACAAATATTACATAGCATAACATACCATTACGACTGTATTCCCGGAAGGCTTAGGTAGAGGTGCACTAAAGTAGACCCACAGTTCGCCGCGGGCGAGCATATTGCCATCAACCGGAAATAAAACCAGACTCCGAGCTGTTACTGGGAATTCCTCAGAAAACCCAACAACACTGCTCAATCCGGGGATCGCACCCAGGACCTCTAGCGTAGCAGTCGCGCTTGGGACCAACGTGTTGTTTTTTTTTTTTTTTCAAAATCGCGAAAATCCTACGCTATAAGCAGCTCGGAGTCTGGATTTGTACCCAGTTGGTGGCAATAGGCTCGCCCCCTATTATGGAACCGAAAAATACCTGCAAACTGTGGGTATACATGAACAATATACATTACTCCACCTCTGCCTAACCCTTTAAACAGGCGTGATGTTATGTTAAAACCTAACTACAAATAACAAGAGCGTATATTAGAGCGAATTCACTAAGCATGAAGGATGTGCCTTTGAATTTGAATCAGAAGTATCTTAAGCATTTACATCGTTAACAAAGATACTCTCAGTCGAAATACTTCAGTTAAACTTTAATATTGTGTAGTTAACGGATATGTATATTAGTTTCAGTCTTAAATAATATTCAACTAAATATAGCATTTCATTTTAAGAGACTTGAATTTAAGTATAACTTTGGTTTCTAATAAGATTATCATTCAAAGTAAATACGTACTTGATTAGGTGGTCCCAAATCCATGGTGGAAACGGCGGGTGAATGCGCAGACAGGAGGCTTTCGTGAGATCTGAAACAAACAGATTTGATTATTGTCAAAGGGAACATTCTAGAAGTGAATTATGGGGGCGGGTTTCAGCCTCCCTTATATACTCGTATTAAACTTTGAGGAGGCTGTTTCAAATCAAAACAGTACGCCTATATACATAGCATTACGCGTATTTTTCATTATTACGGTAGGCAGAGATTTTATTTCATACCTATTAATGTTGCTTCATCAACTTTCATTATTTTAGGACACTTTACCAGCTACGTAAATACGTTCTGTGGAGTCATAATTTCTATAATTTTCTGTTGTGATTTTACTATGACAGCGTGTATAGAACGTTTTTCACAATGACATTTTGTAAATATTACAAGTTAGGTGAACATGTTGTTCATAATGTTTTCACAACCGATCCAGGAAGTATTATACCTTAGGGTATTTCTGAGCCAGTGTTGTGTTTACGTGTAGTCGTTTACGTAAAGTGAGCCTCTACATCTGTTAGACGAACGCTTCAATAACCATTGGTCCACTTATAGCAGGCGTTAATTGGCCGCCAAAAGTTTCACTATTTAATTAGGTCTCGATGTAGTTGTCGTGTTTACATTGGGAGGTAAGTAATTAAGAGCATTTGGTAAATAGCCTGAGGGTAGACGGGGCGGGGCGACACTCCTACACATTGATACACGACACCATATAACCTGGATAACGTTTTACAGTCACGATAGCTAAATACGAGCACATTTAACACTTAGTTTTACGGACTAATTTGCACGGAGTATACGACAAACCTTGTGTCTGGTTTTATGAGCGTCGTTTGCTATCCAATTTGCTGACTATTAAAGTCAATCACATGTCAGTCATTGCCCTGCGTATGCTCCATTTCAAATTTTACAAACACAGCAATATTCGCGATTTTGATTAGTCTGCGTTCTGTGCCTAATGACGTTTTTATAATTATATTAATAAAAAACAATAGGTATGTCAAAATGTTTCAACAAAACAAATGATAAATACAAAAATAATGATAATAAAATAGAAAAGTTTAGTGATACAGAACAGATAACTAAGAATTTAACGAATGAGGGTTGTTTTTACAATACCTATTTACGTATTTACTTAAATGCACGCACTACAATTGATATTTCTGTCATAAACTAATTTACAAGGTGAAAGGGATGTTTCACATTACACAGATTATTTTATTTGCGTCATAAAATCAGAACGTTATTGTATTTTCGAATAATCTACTCCAATAACGACATTTTATAGACGATCATAAACAGTTTATATAGAAGGATCAATAAAGTCAGCTTCAACTGTTCCGTGAGAAAAGAAAATGAAACATTTATGAGAAAAAATTCTGAGAAAAATAAAATTTCACTGTCGTGATTTGGATCAATGCTTTGTGTGTTATTTATACGACATACAACCCTATCTTTTGTATCTAGTTTTATCGCAAAATTTTGATCGGTTTCACAATTTTCTGACATTAGTCAACAAAGATTAAACATTTAATAGGTTTATTAGAGCGGACAATCCCGATTTGATTTCTCTCACTGTCAGCCTGATGTCCCATCTATCGTTCTTAAACTTCTAATGTGTTATTCAATAGGGAATTCTCTATCCTATTTAACGTTAAATTAACTGTCTTGTCTGTCTGAAATCTTTTGTTTCTGCTTATTGATCTTTGACTGCAATACTAGTTTTTTTTTCATACTACATTATGGTACACACGATACTAACCTCGACGTCCGTAAGGCATGTGTTGGTGGATGTGTAGGAACGGCGGCCAGGGCACGTTCCCTCTCGAGTTTGGTCGCCGACTTGGTCCTCTTGAGGGGGTTGCTCCGGAAGGAGCGTTTTGAGAAAAAGAAGGAGGCGAGGCGGGACGGGCTGTGCTGCGCCTGCGCACCCGGCACCGGCGTGCTCGGCGCGGAACCGCGGCGACATGCCTTCTCGTATGACGTGTCTGTAAAAAAAGAAAGTGAGAATTTAAAATAATGTATAATTTAATTAAGTAGTAGTATTAAACAATAGGGCAGGAAGATGCTAGTAAAGCAATTTTATATTCTTTTGTTACAATATTTATAAGAAAAATTAAGTTATTTTATCAAATTCTAACATTACCAACACAAGCCAATAAATTATTTAAAAAATACTGTCTCATAACCGTTTGATCGGCCAACACAATTGACACTGATTTAGCATCAACCTTGCAAGAAAATTATTAGAACTGTATTCGCAATAATACGCAAGTAATGTTCACGAGGGTTCATATTACCACGACACAACAGATAGATATGTAATATGATATCAACTACATAGCAGTAGCCATGTACGGCGTGGTTTCCGCCGGAAGTTACACACACGCCGCCCGTGACCGCTGCGCATGCGACGGCGAATGTATGACAAAAAGTTTTGAGCAACAAATTACTATGGTCCCCGCGTCGTCGGCGCGTCCCAATATTTGTTTTTATCTAGTGCCTCCTAACATTAATTACACATTAGTTTCCTTTGTTATAGAATTAATTATACTAGATGATATAGGCAGAAACAACAATTCATTTAATTTGAGCTTAAAAATAATATTATTCTTGGAAATATGATACTCAGTCCTCCTATGGACAATATTTTGTGGCCACAATTAAACGTGGTATTTATGTATTAAGTTTTATAGTTATTTTGATTCGTGATACGTACAACAGTATTGTTGTTTACAACGCTCTTTTTGCACTAGATAATAAATGTGGGAAAGTTAAGTTAGCAACGGGCTGCAAATGTCAACGACACGGTAACGTGTGAAGTAACAGATGTTCCTTCGAACCCATTATCGTTATTACTTCGGTTTATGTGTTGTACTCTGCGTTATGAGTTATGGCGGCTGTTTACTGACCGGTAGCAACAACACGGTGTCGATATTACACTGTTACAACTACTGTTTCGAATAATTTGCAAATCTAGCATAAAATCATTTCTAGGGGACAGTCTCACCAGCGAAGGTCGAAACACGATGGTACTTCTATAGATCTTTTGTCAACATTTTATATCCAGGAGGGAAAACAATAAGAAATAGGTTATCAATTCCGGCCGTAAATCAGTACTATCTTGGCTAAACTATAAGGTTATTGTCGCCTAAAGGACTTAATACTAAATTTAAAGGCATACTTCCTCCCAATGTCGGACAGAACTATAGGAAAGCATTACGGATGTTGTAATCCAGACCTCACTCACGAATCACTGCGAAAATATTCTTCGGGGTCCGGGGAAAATATTTTTGCTAGACCGGGTGATTTTTCAATTGTAGTTTTGTATCAGCAATCCCAATCAAATAGAAATGCATTACCATAATAAAGCGATTATGACATTTTTTTTAAATATCGCAAACGTTCCAAAAAGAAGTTTACAATTCGCTGACATTTATTCTAGGCATTTGGCCCCACCTACAAAGAACAAGCAAAGAAGGATCAAAGTGTGTACTTTGATCCTTCTTTGCTTGTTCTTTTAAAAGCAGTTGTTTTAAAAGGCCGTGTAAGTCGATACAGTGCGGAATCATTATGTATATGTACACAGTACGATAAGGCGACGATAACCGTCCACGGGGAAGTGCAACGCGACGATACGATAGTGACGGTACATTAGCAACATTTTTATGTTTACGTTACGAAACAATTTATACTTTGTTTTGAACGAGGCAGTTTGATTAGGAAGAAAATCGGATAAAAATAATAATGTTTTGAAATTGGTAGGTACCGAGCAAAAGGTTTTTTCTATCTGTATCCAAATACAACATTTATAATAACAGCTGTGATAATAAAAAATCAACAACGAATCATATCGATTGGAATCGAGATATTTGAATATTCTTTTTATTAATCGTGAAATATCAGTTTTATAATCACACTTTTTAGGAGTTTTTAGGTAACAAATAGATTTGTTTTTAAATATTTACTATTTTGTAATAAGGCCAAAAGACTATTTGATGAGATCAATAAATATTGATTGTCTGAAAATAAATAAATACAACAAACACAAGTACCTACTTCATATTATACCTGGAAAAACTATTAATAGGATGATGACAAAGTGGGAATGCACGCCACAGTGTCATGGGATTCCATACAATCTTTTTACACCTCTAAGAGCAAAGGTACATAGAATTGTTAAGGAAAAAGTCTAATACTGATGATTTATGTGCTGCATGTGAGCATTGTTCTGTGTTAATCACTACACTATTATTAAATAGGATTTAACACAAAAAATGTGGTTCCTAGTAAGAATTTAATGTTTAAATTCAAGGAAATATCGTATTGGTAGGTACTTTTATAACATGCTCATCATATTTTTCATTACCTTCTTGTTCATAATTATAACTCAGAATTCATTATTTATAAGGTTCCAGACTCCCAGTAATATTCATAAATCATCTTGCGATCAACGTTTTACTAAACCTCTATTTGAATAAACCATTGTTTATAACGACAGTCACTTAGCAATAATGGGGTTTGAATAACAAGATGACTTCCACTTTCCGTAATGCCAAGTTTAAGACATGATGTATCGTTTGCTGGAGGCCTTCGCTTTAGATCCTTGCCATGTTATTAGAGGGCATTGTTTGATGTTATGAATCGCCGAGTAAGTACTTGTACGATAGTTCGAAACTGTCAAGTCATCCATATTAGGTACACGCTTAGTAAGGGCTTTCAAACGCTTTCTCCTCTCAAGTGTTTGGTATTGTCTGCTAAGTGCTCCAGTACGCTGTGAGATGGTCTTTCAATACATATAAGTAGATGTAACATACTATATCCAGCACCTAACGCGTAAAGAGTAAGAATGGTATAAAAAAAGACAATATTAATAATCAATATTAATAATTAACAATATTAATAATTAATATCGATGTGAGTCTTCTATACCTAAAAACATAATAGAGAACAAAGCGTGGATAGCTGTTGAGTGACTCACACCGTAGCCAATTTTTTAGAAAGGATAGGATGGTTGTTCAATCAATGTTAGGATTATATGACGATCAATGTCAAACATGCGCTGACTCCCTATTTCAGTTTAATAAGTTATTCTTATAATGGTATCAATTATGGCCAACGAAGAGTTTCTTAATGGAAGTAAATAACAACAATAACAATTTGCTCAAGGTTAAAATGAATCATCTTTTAAGGCAAAATATCTTACCAGAATGTACAGCAACATCGTCATCCACATCGAGGTACGCCCGACGTAAGCTTAAAGGACTGTTGGCCGCTTGGTCTTCATTTTTCTTAATCAGAGCACATATCACTTCTGATTCCCCTCCATTACTATCTACAAAGTTATCATAGTTTTCAGTCAGGTCCGTCACTACGGCAATATGTTCGTCGAGGCCCTCTTCGATGTGTCTCGCAGTAATACTGCGCAATAACGAATTGCTTCGCGACAACTTTGTGCTTCGGGATCGTCGAATGAAATTCAATCCAGACATTTTACCGGGACTTTTATTAGGACTATCAGGCGTGACAGTTATTCTAGGTGTTCTAAATATAGACGTAGAACTACTGCTGCCTCTTATAGGCGATGGCACATTGAGATTTTGTGGAAGTGTTTTTGATTTCTCCTTCGCAGGGGACAAAAGCTTTGGTGAATCCGGTATTAGTGATAAATTAGAGTTCATAATAGAAGTATTAGAAGGTATTTTGTGTCCAATGTTGGTAGTCGAACTATTCAGTTTGTTGGATGAAACTGATCCACCAATCGGTGAAAATACTCGATCGTAACGAGGTTCACACGAGGTCGTGCTTCGTAATCTCGGCTTGGTATTTTTCATGAGAGTGCTTTGGGCGACTAGTCTTGGACTCGTCAGATCACGGTGACCCAGTCTTGTCAGCGCCTCATTAGAGCTAACCGTGGATGACAAAGGCCGACGAAATCGTCTTTCTGGACTAAATGCGCTCATGTCACTTTCACTTTCTGTAAAGGATGAATCACCTCGAGATGGGATTCGCAATCTGCCGTTGTCTGACGCATTCCTCCTTTTAGTTTTTGTAGAGACGCTCTCTAAATTTTGGCCAGATATTAGGGCTTCTTTTTCTTCTGGCGTCAATGGCAAATAATTGTCAAAGCTCTCAAACAATGGCACGTAAAAGACGGAGCGACGTCGCGCCGGCTCGTCGCCGACGTCTGAGGCGCTCTGAGACAGCGCACTCGACATCGCGGCAGCGCAGGCGCAACGGCGGATGCACGCTGCGTTAACGCCTGTTGGCCTCCAAGAAGTTGTCTCGCCGCATCGCCGCCGCCATTCGTTTCACTGTTTCTCTCCTAGTAATCCTTTTTCGGTTTTCATTTCACACTTTGCAACTGTTAATTAAAACACAGAGTGCACTTCGATTACTCACTGTTTAGGATCACATGAAATGACTCGTTCTATAAAACAAAGATGTGAGTGTTGGAGTATTACATGGCCGTACAAGTAACTCATAACGGTTGCTTATAATTTTCATGTCGTTGTGAAACTAACGAATAACCGAAAATGACTTACGGCGTGGTGTGATAAGGTAAGAGAACTGATTCATAAGTGGGTGAGGTACATGTAGTACACAAGTATTGATCGAAGTAAAACTGTTTTGTTTTATCAACCGGCGATAAGATTATGCACTAACAGTAACCAATGAAATTGTTGTATCGAATCAATGGAAAGAGGCCAAGCAAATTACCTACGACTTTTATGAATAAAATTATAAGTGGTTCTAGTAGGTACTTATAATAAGTACGCAAATGGTATTAAAGCCTATGGTAATAAAACAAATTTAATGAATAACTTAAACAAAACGATAACATATTCCACCGAGACCTCAACTTGAATAAAATTAATTAATGCTGATGTACAAGTAATGTATCATAACAAATAAACCACAATTCCCCATAACGTGACATAAAACTTTGTGCATGGCCGCTAGTGTTAGCAAAAATAGGAATAATATTAGGGCAACATGTGTGTTCGTTTGTGTTTGTACTGAGGAGTGGTGGGTGTCGTGTGAATATATTTAGAGCCGCCCTATCCCATACCCACTCGCAATTAGCTTACGACATACGAATCAGTTTAATTTAATTAACGCACGCGTGTGTACAGAATATTTTGTTACAGTAAGCTAAAGAGCGTAAAGACTGATTTATGCAAACTTGTTAAGCTCGTAAATAACTTTCAAGTAGCTGCTTGCAGCTAGGATTTTCCAGGTCAAATTCATTTCCGTATAGATGGAGCATGTAATGATGTCACAAATATTGCTTGCCTTAACATTAAATAACTGAAACTTGATTCTTCCTAGCACCAAGTTTACTACATTAAGTAGGTCTCAGCCATCATCACGCTAAGCAATTTGTGCAATCATAGTCACGAGCGACGTGTTAATGATCGTAAGCTTAAACGCCGCTGAACTAAGCACACTTTAATAAACCCGGAAAGGTATGCAACCCGTCACACAAGTCCGCAGACGACTAGCACTCAAAACAGTAAACAAAAAGTTTACGACGCACTACAACTGCCGAGTACAAGACATAATTTCGAAATATTCGGACAAAATATGAATAACATGCACATAATTGTTCTCAATACAGGCCTGCTTCAAGTTCGTTGTACCATGTTCAAAGAAACGCAAAATAAAATACCGGATGTCGTGAATACAGAGGCGAGGAGCGAATGAGATCTGAACTTGAGATCGCACGACGAAAGCGAAGCTTGCGGAACGAATGCACATAGTCAAGCACCACAGTGTAGTAGCTTACTGAACAAAACAAGTTTACTGTCCAAGATTATCTACGCTGATGTAAGAATTAAAAAACAAGAGTAGCGATTGCATCTTATGTATTATTTTTATCCACGCGATGCTTTATTCAGAGCACCATGTATGAAATTATTGTCATTGGAAATTGTTATCATTTATTGACGCAATCTAAAATCTCTACTTTAATAAATTTTGAAGTGTTAAAATTTCTTCACGATAGGAACTCGGATTACCTCATAGAGCAAAAAGGAGAGCCAAATGTTTGTGTAAAATTCCATACGTAGTTACATTATAACGTCTCAAAGGGCTTTGCGGAGTTCTGGACCTAACAAACACGCGCTCCCAACACAGGTCGAATGATTCCAAGTATTTCAATAGTTTCATTAGAGCGAGAACTGTGTGTATGAAATAGGGGACAAATTGTGAGGAGTTAGCTAATACAAACTAAATTTCCCAATCAACAACTTCGTTTATCAGAACATTGAGTGGTTTAGATAACGATTTCTACCAACAAGATAAAGAAATAACTAGTTAGCATCTCGATAATCTTAACTCTCGCGGTGTCGCCACACGAAAACTATATTTTGGCTTTTAATTCTATAATAATCCTTACGTAAAACAATATATCTGTATATAATGAAAAGGAGCATAATCTATCAAAGCACAGCAATGGATTTTACTTATAACCTTCTAGAAATTTCCACAGAACTGTGAATAATTTTCATCAATAAAATTTGATATAGCTAAACAAAGCTAAACAATTTCATAGTACCGCAATAATGTGAATTATTCGTGAATAGTTACCAGAGCCGCATAAAAGTATGGAAAATAAAAATATACGACAAGGAATGGAAATATGAGCCTTCGCTGAAAGTGGTCGAGCGGTGGCGTGACTAACGCGCGCGGACAATCATGATTCAAGGCAGCGCGGGCGCAGGGCTGTGCAACTTTGTAGCTATGAGTGTCCCTCTCGGTCTTTCAACTTGTAGGAAAGTTGAATATCTGCTTCTAATTGTTGGAGACTTGTCTTGTTGTTGTTAGGCAAAGTAAGTAAGTATCTTATTTAAGTAACTCCATTATTAAAAAACCTTAGAAGTATTTTCTGTGTATTACACTAGCAAAACTCTTGAAATCAACACCAAACACTTTGTTACATTGCTAATTATCAGATATAAAATCGTTTCACAAAGAATCGTAACAAATGCGGCGATCTCCGAGTGTGAAATATGGATGCGAAAATAAAACTAGTCAATATGGCTGCGAAGGCATTTCTTTTTCTTACACAGTCCCTTGTGAATTACAGCTCGCAAGTATCAGGAATTTTATCATCATTTGTGCCACGCAATAATAAACGGATAGGTTTATTCCTTTTTGTTTCTAGCTTTTATGTGAAAGTATTGCAAGACCCGTTGTAATTATAAGTTATTACGTTATTAGATCTAATAGAAAGCATAAAAGGGTTCTAAAGGTGATGTAGCTTTTGTAAAGACGAGGACAGGAGTCGATGCCAACTGGCTGGGCAGCTAGGACCACGAATACTGTTCAGAAAATAGATAAGTACCTATGAATCCGAACAAGTTGAAATGTATCGATTTATCAATAGGTTTATGAACAGATACATCTTATAAATGACGTCAGGAATCCTAATTACTAGTAATTAAAGTAATTCCCAGAAATCTTGCCAAATGAATATGAATAATTTAAATTTTACCTGTGCGATAATTACAGAATATTTGTTACGGATTACCCATAGGTAGGTACTAACTACATCAACATTTATTTCGAGACACAAAACGTTCCAATTAATGATTTTCCTTAATTGGCAAACACAGTTTATCTACTTATACAATAATCATTAGTTTATATTAGTAACATTATTCAGATCTTTTCAATGCCTAAGTTTATTGTAAATATTAATAAAAAATCTGATTAAAATCTCTGTGCTAAAACTGAATGGATTTTAAATTGGACCATCCGAGTCCGATACTATCCAAAAAACACTTTTTTTAGTAATAGTAAAATACGATCTCTCGCACGATTCGAACCGGAGTCCGTCCGGTTGGGTATACCGAACGCTTTAGCCAAATAAGCTCGGTAGCTTAGTTGGCTAAAGCGTAAAATTTGAGATTATAGGCATTGGTCTCGGTAGACCAATGCCTGTGATGTCGAATTTTGCTTCGTCAAATTGCTTTCAGCAAGATCTATTGATGACGCATTAGTTATTACTGTATCTTTTAACATTTATATCTTTTCAGAGATATCTAGCATTTGCTAACGTAAAATACAATAAAAATATAACTACTTAAAAGATTATCAAAATGTGTCGTTATGTGCGCTGTTGAGACATTATCTGACAATGATTAGTGTCCGGCGCCGGCGCAGACGCATGAAACTAAAGCAATTGCAAAAGTTTCCTCTGGGCTTTCGCAAGTTATTCCGACCGCATGCTCGACGAATGCAACGAATACCATAAAACCACAGAACCGTTACTCTTGCACAATCAAAATTATATTACATTCTTTGAGAGCATACACAAAAGTACACGGAAGAAAATCTTTAGAAAGAAAACTACTAACTAAGACGTTTTTCCAAACCCAATATATTTTATAAGCGGTTTATGAATTCACAACATTCGGTTGTACCTAATATTGGTAATTGTCAGTGTTAATTAATGACTCATATTAGCGCAAAACATATAATTATAGTCAAATGTATCTGTCTTGAATTTACCTGTTTCATAAAATATTTATTTTATTCTCCAATGTATTCTAATAAAATAAATATAAATCGCAGCAAATTATTGCTTATAAAATGTAGACGTAAACTATTAACAATGTTATATTATATTTATGTAGGAGTAATTAGTGCGAACACCTAAAATTAATTATTTATGCAAATTATACTGCTCGGAATTAATTCCACGATACTTTTTACTTATGTTCGCACAAGTTTTTGACATTCCTTTAAAGATTTTTGCATCGGATATTTATGTTTTTGAGTTATCTTAATATCACGATTGTAATCCGGAAAGGTTAGGTAGAGGAGTAACCTATTGATTATTGCCGTTAAGATTCCGAGCTGATACTGAAAAATTCACAGAAAAAAATATCACTGCTCGAATAGGAATCGAATTCGGAACGTCAAGCACTTACAAGCACTTACAACCACCAAACCGATTAGACAGTTGAGGTCTGGCAATATTAACATTTAAAAGTAAAACCTGAAACTAGGTTCATTATATTATAGAGATTGAAGATAATTGTACTTACGAGTACAAGTAAGTCGAATCGACAATAGAATGTCTCTGTATTATATGAACTATTATTACATTTGAAGGCTAACAATAACCAGTACTTACAGGAAAGCTCAACACGGAAAGCAGCCGGATTTAATTACTGCGTCTAAGTGCACACTCCCGGAAGGCAAATGGTGTCAAAACTACGAACAGTAGATACAGTTTCTAGTTACCGGATGGTGACAACGGTGTAGTGTAGTATCGTGTAATAGTTCCAATGAACATAACTTAGATGGAGAAGGCGATTATTCTAAACAGAAACCTGCACGACGTTTATATATAACACCAGCTTTTCTTCACTCGCGCTATGTTTGAACCCCCATTACACCCCCACCTTCGCCTCTATTTCAACTTTTCTTTTCACGAGAACCTTGTCGGACTTCATCAAACACAACAAAAAAGAAATCAGCGGTTCAACCGTTCTCGAGTTTTGCACTTAGGAACACATTTAGTGATTCATTTATTTTATTTTATAGATTATCTGACCTGACAAACGTTGTTTTACCATATAGGGGTGGGTCACCCTTATCATTTAGGGGTATGGAAAATGGATGTTGGCCGATTCTCAGACCTACCTGATATGCACACAAAATTTAATACAAATCGGTTCAGCCATTTCGGACGAGTTTGGTAACAAACACAGCGACACAAGAATTTTATATATTAGATATATAACTAGCTGGTTACCTTCGGTTGTACTCGCAACCCAAAGAACTTTTTGATAAGGTACCCTTTGTTCTTTCCCTGTATGAAAACTAATCTATTTGCCAAATTTTATCGAAATCCATTCAGTGATTTAGTCGTGAAAACGTAACAGACATACAGAGAGACAATAGAATTTAGCATACGCTCCTTTACAAGAATAACGTGACATCTCATCAAACGACTTACAAGAATAACGTGACATCTCATCAATCGACGTTTGATGAGATGTGACGTTATTCTTGTAAGTCATTTGATGTGATGTCACGTTATTCTTGTAAAGGAGATCAATCATTAGTATGAATATACGATGTAACGACAATAAATACTCAACACAATTATTAAGTTTGTATTTTCAAATTTAATATTTTACATCAACGTTGTCCTTTATGTATTAGTAAAGCTTGTTCAGTATACTTAACAACCGTAAAACTCACCTTTGCAATTAAGAAAATGACATTTCAAGCGTATAAAAGAAAATCCGGTTTTGTACGAGAAAATTATCGACAATATCTAAGGTTCTTGCGAGTGAAAGGCACGTTAAATACGAATAAAAATCTTCTTGTACACGTTGCTAAGAGACATCGAACACTGCGGATGCATTCCGGTACTTCCTTGGCCCGCCCGACAAGATTACAAGCAATACATACAGGTTTTAGCCGGACATCGGCGTGTGATTTTATAGATAGGTTTTAGCACCGTCTGCGATCAAAGTAACTTCACATCAAATTTAATTGAAATTAACGAAGTTAAAATTGCGATACATGTATCGTGGCAGTCACGATTACGTCCTAGGTTCGATTCCCGGATCGAGCAGTGTTGTTGGATTTTTCTGTGAAATTACTAGGAGGTGCTGAGTCTGGATTGATATTTTATAGGCTCGCCCCCTATGGCATGGGTCCTAAATATACTAAACTTGTGGTATACAGTAGTACACGTCTGTCTTATCCTTTGGCAAAAAGAGGCCTGATGGTATGTTATAAAATTACTGTAATTTTCAATTTCGCCGTCTCAAACACAGAGAACTTTCTAATTACCATCTTATAGTTTGAAAGCTCGATAGAAGGGTTAAGTAGCTCGTCACATCAATAGCAATCACGTCGAGATCAAAGCAAATCACCCAATTCAATGGACGGCTACGATTAAACGCTAATCAGAACCAAAAAGACGATTCAGGCTATCAATCATGTGTTCGCATTGAAAAGGGTCTCAACTTGGTACAAATTTACGTAAGCCCAATTTAATAGGCCTAGAGATGGGGCATTATCGATATCAATTCGAGAAAGTACAAGAAATGTCATGTTATGTAAGAGGCCAATAAAAAGCCGACTCATGTTATGAGTAATTTCGATTACATAAATTCATCATCACTACGAAGTTGCATTTCTTCGTATTTTGAACTTGATAATGTAATCAAAAGCTTCAATTGATCATATAAAAACAGTCGAAACTTCTATCTGAAGAGATTTCTTTGAATAAGTAATAAATCTAACGTAAGCTTTACAAACAACATTACAATAAATACTTGAATTTATATTTAGTCCAATAAATGTCTCCGCTAGAGAAATGACTGCGTAAAACGTATTAAGATAGTTCATACACTTGAAGCCTGATATATTAATAACTGATACAAAGTACCGTTTTGAACTGGGAACGCTTGCCCTGCTCGTAACTCAACCAGACACAAGCTAACTCGAACAAGTTATATGTGCAGTGCCAATACATCAAGCCATCTTTGAACGAGTTTATTGGAACCAACATGTTGCAACATTTTCAGAGACAGTAATTGGAAAGGAGATATATCCGAAATCCCTTATATTGGCCTTTAAAATCATTTCCTGACATTTATTAGACCAAGACACGTGCACAAAAACTACACACTGACGTTTAAGAAATAAACGGAGTTAGAAAGATCCCTGCCTTATAGGTGCAGCAAAAAACAACGAAAAAGACAGCGACCTACCGTTATAAAGTGAAAGACTGTTTTACGGTTGAACTGCACAGAAGAGTCGAGCTCGCACATACACGTGTTTGTATTAACTTGCCCAACGGTACAGTTATCTGCGCCAACCAATATTTTGGACTCGAACTGTTCAAATATCGTTCGTACATATTTGTATCGTTGTAACAATTGGGAACCGGTTCCACCACTTTCTGTTTATTATGCTACGTTTTGCTGCACAAGTGCTTGTGTATACATAGACAAGTTGTAATAGATCATAAGTTCTCGTTGATAAAATATTCTTCAGTGAATTTATCTGTTGATTCAACGAAGTGCTCTTCAATTTAGCAAATTCAATAAAATCTTCACGTCCAAAATGAAAGCTCTGCTCTCGACAAACACAATTTATTTTATTACATTTTCGTAGAGCACAAGTGCCGGCTTTCATATATTCGAAATATGTCCCCGTTTGTCAAATATCGAGGAACTCGTGATGTGACATCACAGCCGCGAGATATAGGGCAGGCGGCGGGTCACGTTAAAAGCTCTTAGTTAAAGCGCACCTCGACAAGACCACGAAACGAGGGCAAGAGCGTGACTACCAAGTACAAAATGTAATTTGTACTTACAACACTACCGTTTATGTTCACCAAATACGTTTTACTACGAACATGGCAAGAAGCCTCGTTTAGTACAACCGCTGGTAAACAAACGCATACATTTCGAAATGACTAAACATAATCTTCCTGCATGGCTTTTGAGGTAGCATAATATTGACCCACTACATCACTAAGATCTGTTTGCTATGACTACCTACATGCAATCCAAATATAGAGAAACGTAGGATGTAGTACGTACCTAACGTTCCTTATAATATAATAGAGAGAGTTTCCGACTGAGTTCAAAGGGGACACGAGCGGGAATGATTGGGAGCGATGCAAACAAAGGTGGCCAGACAACGGAACGTGTTCCGAAGGTAATCAGAATCACGGTTGCGTTGTGCAATAACGATTTTCCACACGACGCTGCCCCAGAAGTTGTTTGAACAAAGAAATATTTACACAAATTTTACTGTCAAAGATTTTATGTTCGTTTTCATTGAATGTACTACACACTGTTACTGTAACTGTAATTGTACACTGTTACTGTAATTTAGATAACTCTATCAATATAGAGCCTTTTTGCTTACATCCTAACACGGAAATGAAAATAATATTAGACCGAATATGACTTGGTTTTCTCAATGTTTTCTGAGATACACAAAAGAAAACTAAATCAAGTCGTAGATGAAATCGTGCCGAGTCTCGGTTGCACAGTAGATATCCCAACATTCACCGACACAAGGTCACGATCAGCCAGTATGACGGCACTTAATGTTTCTACTTATTTAAATGCAACAGCCCAGGTCCGATCGCAAGCGAGTCGGAATTCACATAATCACAATATACAACTACCTAAGTTTTACGTTCCGATGCAGACTCATAGGTATTTAGATTTTCGCCTTGAATATTTAGATTTTGGATATTTCCATGGTTATTTGAAATAACCATCAGTGCTATACTAGTACAATACCAAAATTGTTGCCGAGAATACCTTTATGACATTCTTTTGTTTTATTTAGCACAAATTCTTCCCGCTCTCGTTTGAACCTCTGACGAATTAGAATGTCAGTTCAAAGGCCAATATCATAACAACTATAATTGTATGGCCATATTCATATTGGTATTTTAAATGGCTACGCCGTTTTGCGTTTCTATATCAAAATAAAGCAAATATTAAAATACCAGCTGCACAAAAGAATTATGTAGGTACATTTGTGGTAATATACGTTTCTTAATACGTTATTTACACCCGTTATCATTCGTTATCATAATGGAAAATATAATGACAAGAGTCCGTCATGCTCATTAGCTTATTACGTATGTATTAGGGATCACCAGATTGGCATTAATAAAATAAAATATAACCATGTCTTTTCAATGTAAACAATTTACAGTACAATAATAAAGGCATTTGCTAATGATAAATCGTAAAATAATTAGTTGAATTTCCTGACTAGCTCATTTCTTTTATCGCTCGATTTAAATGATAATTACAGAATCTTTGAGCCAGCTGCCGTTTAGCGTCTGCAGAATGTCGACAAAAAATATAATTAAGAAGCCAAATTCTGGCAGAACACTTATCATTTATAATGGAATGAACAGACGACCGTTTTGGCGAATGAATTTTCTAATCAAAAATTTGTCCCGGATACATTTTTCAGAGCGGACGATAGAAAAATAATTAACTTTATCCGTGGTAACTTTATATCTTTGTAAAATGTTTACTCGTTTGATATGGTATCAATGTAATTATCTTAACACAAGTCTATCTATAGTGAATAGGTATCAATAATTATTTGATTCCGGGGAGTGTCGGAAAATTGGTCGAATCGAAAAACACTTTTTTTCTATTCACGTTTTCATAATTGTTCTGACATCATCGGTTCTGTGACGTTTTTCCAATGCATCTGTACTTTAAGTTTTAACTATAGACAATGAAAAGAATAATTGCATCGAAATTAACGGGTTAAAGCGTTCGAGATGATTCAACTAACAAAAGTGTAGATTACCTAAGTAATTCGCACGGGGTCGAGTGAGTCACTCGTCTATGACCCACTGTTAGAACATAAACCAATCGAGAGGATAATGAACTGAACTTAGATGAACAAAACATAGAATTTATAATATTTATCGATAGATCACCCGTATCTATCGATAAATATTATAAATTCTATGTTTTGCCTGTAAACAACCAGTCATGTCACGCATGATTATAATTAAATTAAGTCATAAACATCTGGGGGAAGCGTAAAGCATTTAACTTGTCATTGAGATAACCCGATTTCCTGTCAAATGTTTTTCACGGTCTGTTATTGGTCAACTCGGGAACTTGGGACCCCGTCATATTTACTGTTCGATGATATTTTATCGTTACTCCATAACCTTGAATCGTGTAATGATTTAATTAAGCGTTGTAATTTAATTGTTTTGATACATTTTAATTGTTGGATATATATAAATATTGTCAGTACAACAATTAAATTAAAATCACTAGTAACTGCCTCATTATTTTAGTGACCGTAAGTATGAGTGCTACGCTAGAGATCGTGGGTTCGGTTTTCGGATCGAGCAAATCTTTTTGGAGTTTTCTACAAAATTCTCAGTAGCAGCTCTGAATTTTGATTTGTGCTCGGTTAACGGCAATAGGCAATAGGGGCCTACCCCTATTAAATGAGACCTTAACATAAATAATAATGTGTAAAGCTTATTGTTTTGCTTTGGAAAACGTTTCAATATTTCACGATAGTATTTTGAACATTTGTTCACAGAGGTACAACATGTTTTTTATATTACCTATTACGCAAGCACAACATGAATTTTATTCGTTTTATAATAAAATTATGGAATAAAATACTTGTGTTCTTTACACATAAAGCACCTATTCCTATATATTATGTAATATTTACACACTAGCTTGTTGTAAACACAGTGATATACGAACACAGCCCAAGTGTTTCAATGCAATCGCATCAAATGAACCGTACCACAGAAACAATAGGCAATAATTTACACATTAAATGCACTGTTACACACTGAAGTCCGTACGTACTAGTGCAACATTTATTTTAATTAAATTTATAAAGTAATGGTTACTTAACATACCATCACGCCTATACAGTTTAGGCAGAAATGTACTAATGTATACCCACATTTCGCCGGTATTTTTAGGACGGATGAGGCATAAATGCATTTATTTTATTTATTTATATAAGGGGTTAATGTTTAAAATCAATAGTCATTTTATTAAAATCAACTTATACCCCTTTCTATCTGTGGAGACTTTTTAATAGCTGTTTTTAATAGATAACAACATGTTTAGTTTAGTTATGATTTTCGTTATTTTAGCTGATAGTCTTCCTAAAAGTTATAAATAAAAAAATTATCGATGACCATTTTTTACCGACAATCCTACTCAAACCATATATTAGTACTTAAGCTAATAGTACATACAAAGGGACGAATCTACTGCCTTAAAGACGAAAGCTTTTTGTTGGTCAATATACTAGTGGTGTATTAATTATCGCCAGCTAGCTGTCATATGAATATATCGAAACCGTTTACAAACGTTAACAAATTATCGTTAATATATACAAGTATTTATAATGAACCTGTATAATATTTAAAATATGTTTGCTTATAAAAGTGAAGCAAACATATTTTAAATATTATACAGGTTTTTGGTAATTAATGATGATTCATACTACGTGAGAGTAAATGAAGAAGTAAACGTTATTGAAACAAAAAATATTAGATTAGATCAACATTATACCTAATAAAATATTAATGGAATCTAATTAGATCGTAAAAATGTACCGGTTCTACAGCTTCCAGCTTGATATAAAAAAATATATTTTAGTAACATAATTTTAATAACATAGGTACACTCATTTTAGTAACATAATTTTGATAAACTCGCATCCTAAAAGACTCTTTTATATCCTACTTGTTATTTTGAAATACTTATTATGAAAAAATAAACTTTACATTATTATAGCCGTAGTT
The DNA here is from genome assembly GCA_946251955.1 of Acronicta psi. Lineage (NCBI taxonomy): Eukaryota > Metazoa > Arthropoda > Insecta > Lepidoptera > Noctuidae > Acronicta > Acronicta psi. The sequence continues at coordinate 12,008,938 of OX276469.1, read as the reverse complement.
GCATAAAAATCTGTCCAGTAGTTTTTGCGTGAAAGAGTAACAAACATATATCCAGCCATCCTCACAAACTTTTACATGATAATATTAGTAGGACCATCACGCCTGTACTCCCCGAAAGCTTGGGTAGAGGTGTACTAATGTACACCCATAGCAATGTCAAATGCTATATTAAATATTTTTGTCATCGATTATATCGTGATTTCTTAGTAAAAACATTGCTATAAAGAAGATAGTTCCAGTTTCACGTATGGTCGCCGGCCATATCTGACATGGAACGGAAATGACAGGCTGTATTAATCCAATTCAATCGTATAACACTTAAAACGAAGTAAAAAAAAACAAAGAAAGGAAAGCGAATTGAAATCACCTGCTTAGTATGTAAGGGGACACCTGCCACGGCAGATGGCTAACGAAAACCGCCCTCTTTATGATGGGGGTTCGAAGCCTATAGCGAACTTTTACACATATGCGTAAGTACCGCACAAGTTTTCAAACAAAATTTAAAAAGTTTCCGAAATAACTGTCACGAAATACCGCTTATTTCATTTCGGTAGCTGTAGTACTACGTATTTCCTTAATCCGTTGCATTCCTTTTTTTAAATGATCATTCTGATACGAAGATCACAGTGAACTTTAATTGGATAACCGCTGCAGTAAATTTGGTGTCTCGAAGAGAGTATTACGTAAACGAAAAGGGCAAAAAGAAAGGTACGATGTAGTCGCGTAGGTCCGGTTTGGTGCGCCCGCGGCGGCCCTGGAATGTAACCCAGACCTCGATGGGACTCGATGTGACTCATATAAACAGTTTTTTTTTTAAACTACAGTTTGTCGAGGCAACATCCCGCCTGTTTAGAAAGTCCACAAAGATTGGACGTGGGTGCATAGGTGAACAGGATTACACACGCCTACGTGCTTTTTTTAGTCATACAACATCCCACATCCAGTTTTCGAATTTATTCACGCTTGTAATATCTTTATCCGTCAATCATACGCCTGTTATTCAAAACCTATAATCAAATGCCAACTGAAATGGGAATGCTGTATCCTTCAATGCAATTTGTTAGGCAACAAAACTCTAAATATAAACGAGGTCAAGGGTTTATTGCAAAGAGTAACAATAGATGTATTTTTCCAAGAGGATTTTTACATTTTCGAAAGAAAACAAAATAGGCTTAAAGGACGCTGATTCAATTTCAATTAATACAGTGGTGTGTCTGAAACTGTTATCTCAAAGCTCTGAAGGATAAGCGGAGCGGTGAGCTGCGAACTCGCTAAGAAGATTAACGCAAGACTGCGAGTTGGCTCCGACACGGATTTATCAAGCGGTGAAGCAGCTACTGAATTTATGCACAACGCCTAGAGACGGATTAGCTCTCTAAATATAAACCCCTCTATCTAATCAAATAAGTGCAGTAAAGCTGGAAGGATAGACAGAATAATATATATCCGTGATTTATGTTTGACTAATTCTCAACAAAAGTAGGTACACCTAAACATTTAAAAGCCTGAAACGCTTTTATAAAACTCAATCAACGACCTTCCTACAAATATATACCTAGGTATATATTCCTGCCGCTGAAGCACTCATGTTTATTATATTTTCATCGAAAAGGTTATATCAAAGGAATTGCCTCCGTATCCTATTACAAAGCTATAAGTATCGCGAAAGTCAATTCCGAACGTGACTTTGATATAAGTGTCACGTTTCGAGCATTTTTCCCTAAACGGCGGTCTTCGTAATAGCTGTCTAAACACGCACATTTGTCCCTCAGGATGACGCAGACGCCCCCGCAAACTTGGCCTGACTATAATTCACACCAATACCCTTCCGTGGAACTTGGGAATTCATGGAGCATCGCCAGTCCAGACATAAACACTTGGAATGTTTACCGTCCGGAGAGCTGAACCGATCTTTATGTAATGAACATAGCCCGTCTTTATTTATTGACGCGTCTAGGGATCGACAAAATGAATGTTTCCTCTATTTCGTCATATTGCTCAGACATACTTGACATAATTATGTGACAGGAATCGATTTATTTGATAGCTCCTTTCTGATCCTACGAATGCCTCACTCTTATCTATAATTACATTTATAAGTTTCAACATGCACATAAGAAATTGCAAAAGGGTCTCTTTGCATTTGACAATATTTATACCACAGTATGTAATATTCTGTTCTGTTATTAATTTTTTTTTAAACATTCTAGAGCCGTTCAGAGAATCCGCCACATTATTAAGATATACGTCCTATTGTGTTTTCTAACAATGTACGAGGAAACGTGAGAGTCCTTTTTTTATGCAACAAGTGAGCACGTGCGATGTCCCATTTTGGGGAGGAATGAAATATTACCTTCAGGACATATTGTGCTCCGTCCAGAAAATAGTGTGTGCGGGCCATTAATGAGGGGGAATATTTACTACCGGCACCAGTATGCTAATAAGATAGCGTCTTCGAACGACACCGCGTTTATGTTTGGGTGAAAGTTTCTTTAGCAACTATTTTACTCCGGTAATATATTAAATAATCGATTAGCTGATTTTACAAGATTTTTAGTATATTAGATAATAGACACATTGTTGGCCTATTCATATCTTTTAAGACTTTAATAGTTGTAGTTATTTAATTTAAGTTGGTGCTATTATAACTTATCAAAGCTATATGTATTTGTTAACTATTATAATTATTGTATTTATAAATTCATTAATTTTGTTTCCTACGGCCCTCTACGACTATCAATACTCCAACATTCCTCAAATCACGTTTACATACCACTTTTTATTTAAACGAAATAACATAAAAACAAACAAACACAATTTCTAAACAAATCCAACTTGTTTAATTCACTTTCACACTTTGGTACACTAAATGCACTTGTAACATTCGCGGTTATAGAACGGAACACGAAAGCGCGCGACCGGTCAGGCAGTCGAAGTCGAGTAACTTTGTTGACAAGCGCTAAGCGCGCCTCCGCCGCCATGTTTGAAGCCTTCGGCAATCTCCGGCGAGGTTCGGCCGCCTTCGGGAGTGTACTCTACCATCGTTGCTCACTGATTCAACGGAGTGGTTAGAATGAACAACTCCTCCTCTATTCAAACATCGTTTTGAACGCTTTGAATACACGAGGTTTTATATTTATTTTAATAAACTAATGACGTATGAGATATCCAATTGTAATGTTATAACAATAATCCCATTCATTATTTCATATAATACTGTTGTTTAAAAACAATCTAAACTAATTTACATATAAAAGATAAACAAAACCATAAACAATCGAAACAGTTCCGTAAAATGTCCAAAACATGTTCGCAATTATGATAACTTTGGATTTTACGAAAAATTGTGTATTTGGTAGCTAGTAACGCTACGAGCTACCCCTTGATGCTACGTTCGAGCTACGCGGCGTAGAACACTTGAAACAAAATTATACTATAATAGCATTTAAGCTTAAAAAAATTACTGGTAGATACTTTTGCATTTGACCAACAAGAACCAAAGAAAAGAGTAGGTATACCAACTGGGTATATCTGATCATACTAACGTAATTAGTAAAATTTGTATTTTAATTTAGTAAATATAAATAGGAATGAAAAATAACTTCAAACTTCAATGAGATTCCTGAATCATATTATGTACAAAAGAATGTTGAATATTATGTAAAATATTCTTCAGCTCACCTACATATGTATAAAATAAAAGACCAATGTTTTGGTTAGGGATAGTACTGACAACTAAAACAATGAATTGTTTATAGACAGGACGGCTTCAAGATTGACGATCTACCTAACAATTACGATAAAACGGACGAATAAGGTTTATTCAATCTGTCGCAAAAGATTTTATAAGCGTTTGGCTACGAAATCTCGTAGAGTTTTCAACAACATGTGTGATACGAACAATGGGAAATAAAAAGCTACTTTTGAATGAAAATTTAAAATTATACTCAAGGCAAAATATTTTAATATATAAATACATTTCCGCATTCAAATAACGACGCCGGCTACACGCAGTATAACGTACCTACCAAATTTTATTTTTAGCCAGCAAAGTTTGACCTCTAGTTCCGCTTTAAAATATGCGTAATGAGGTTTTCATAAAAGAGCGTATGGGTCTAATAAAAATGGTAACAGATCGCGGTTCCTTTCGCGGCCAGTTTTTATTCGCCGCAGGGCACAAGTACATGAATAAATCACGACAAGGCTCGGCATTATGCGGGAGGCGATCGCGTCGGTCATGAACCTACTAAACTGGTTCTTGTGGTATTGTTCTTAGTACACACCAAGGTAAAGACGTTACGAACCTACAATTTTATACTTTATAAAAAATTGTATAAGTATTGACTGTTTAAAAAAAATCGTTGAATTCGTTCCAAATAAAAGCTTCTTCGTCAATTTAGTAAATACTAAGATGTAACCATAGATTAAATTTAATACGAAACTTTACAAAATGTCAATTATGAACTTGTTGCTTTTCATGTACCTATCTAATGTCTAAAGAAAAACATAAAAAAATATTCCAGTAGCTTTGCTTATTAAATTAATAAAAATGTGTTCGACTGTTTGTATTTATTGACTTATGTGGTGTCATATATTAAATAAAAAAATTAAGTAGCTAATATTTTGATAATATTATTTAAATACGTTGATAGATTTTTTTATTACCCTATTATTATGCAATTTTTTTATTGAAAAGAAGGAGGTTGTTAGCTCTACATTGAAAATGTAGAGCCATTGCTAAGTAGCGCTGCTACAGCCATCCGGCGTCAAGTAGCAGAACTACTGTTTCTTACCTTGACGTAGAGGGCGCTACGAGTATCTTAAGCAAACGCTTGTTCGCTCTACTTACCTGAAACAAACATAATTATAAACATTATTACAAGGCTACAATTAAATAAAACATCGTAACAGTTATTTATATGGCTATTTGACCTATTTTACCTCGAGATTACAGGTGTCGCAAAACTGATTTATTACTTTCCCGCTCTACACTGTAATTACGCAGATATTTTATGTATCGAGCTAATAGGAAAATTATTATGTAGATTAAAATGAGTGTTGGTACATATCGGTTGGCTGGTGTTGCAAAATATGTACTAATTTACATACAAACTATCATTTCCTGCGTACGGCATACTTTTCACATGCGATAACATAGTACTGCCATGATTATTGTAGCTAGCTTACACGCTAGTTTTTCACAATTCAATAACAAATAATGAACTGTTTTACGCTTCGCACAAACAGGTCAATTATGATCATTATTTCACAGCCTAATTATCCTTGAAATTGGTTTTTACAACATGCATAATTTGGACTTGATAATTTATGGTAAACTTAGTAGTTAGATAGTATATTTTACAAAAAAATATTATATTGATATCTTTCCGTCCTTCATGTTGGTACAAAATATGTACCAACAAGACATATGCAGAATTGCAGAAATACCCAAACCGAATAAACTATTATAATCTTGCCGAGAATTATTTTAGAATTATTCAGGTAATGTTAAAAACTTACAATTGTTGCAATTGTAGCCTTGTAACAATTAAGTATATAAAACATCGTAACAGTTATTTATACCTACCTACGGCTATTTGGCCTATTTTACCTCAAAATTACAGGCGTCGCAAAAATGAAATTCAAAACGCACGAAAAATCACGCAATACTTACACTAAAGTTATTTTGTGAATGACGTTAGGAACTATGACTGACGTTTGACAAACACTGTTCATATCAAAAACCAGCGGGTTGCCAAGAAAGCGATATAAATAGAACACGAGTGCAATGCACGGGACAAATCAAAACATTCTGACCAACAAGAAACTTATACATAATATTCACACATCGATTTAAATAATTCCTTAATATTTTTATGCGATCAAAAACCACTGACAGGATGATACATTAAAGTGTTAGGTACCAATGTTAAATCTTTTACTAGTTCGACAGATCAACTGCAATTGCACTGAGAGAAGCAGGTTACTACTACACTACATGTGAACAATGAACTAGCATACTTTAACCAATGTAGATAATATACTGTTAATTCGCATTATTGAAATGTAAGTCAATAGGTTTATAGCAACGGCAAGTGTCTGCAGATTTCCACATTTGTATCGCTGTCCGTGTGCTCAACTCCTTAAATTTGCAATATTTAGTAACAAAAAAGCTTCAATGAAATGATAATTATATTATAGATGAACGTCGATAAGTATGATAATTGTGATATTTTGATGAGCTCACGAGTGATCTCATGCGCGTCTGAACTGAACGTACGCGGTAGAGCGAAACGAACGTTTTAATTGTCACAATTTACTTTATAATTGAATATGGCACGCTGAGGCAAGATGTCTACGACGGTCTCGTCATCGAACCTTATCGTGATGCTTCATAATAAGATGTGGAATGTTTAGAACATGCTGAGAAAGTAAACTCGAGGTATTCGTGCTACAGCTGTTTATGTTGACAATTAACACGTGCACCTATTTCCTGGCTTCTAAATCTCATTCCGAACGCGTATCTGCTGTGTAGTCGTACAGGAGTCACGACAAAGGGCCATGGCAGCGGTATGTCAGCTTACAACCCACTCGGCTTCCGTCAGTAATGGACGTCGCTCACAAAAACCAGCCCCCGCGACGAGATGTCGGAGATAATACAGGATTGACAATATCGATGTCGACGCACTCGACGGATGCTAATAATTAACGAAATAGCTTGATACTACGTGACTTCATCCAGGCAAGTAGTGGAGCCGCTTTTTCTTGTTTGAAATATTACTGCGTATAAATTGAACACGATTTTGAACAAAATTGTATTAATGTAATGTGATGTGTGTACAGTATCATCTTTGCCGAGAAAAATATTAAAGCGTTGTTTTATTAGTAAGTGATTAATTTATTTCTGCAAATAGATCTTTTTTAAACACAGTTTGGCAAGTCTAAATTATAATTTGTTTTAAGAGCTTCTAGTTTAAAACACTCACTGTTTTCTTTAATCAGACTAACTGATGAGATGTCTAAAAGGGTTAAACCTATTAAATATTTTTTATAATAATTCACTTACATGAAAAAGAATTATTATAAATTCATCTCAAACCTCAAACCTTAAATATTTTTTGACACTTGCTTTTTATAAAAGCTGAGAAACACCCTATTTTTTTTCTAATACTTTTTGTTTATTTAACCTTGATATTTATATAATTCGGGGCGGAAGTCGTGCCTGGCACCGTGAAGGGTTGTGAAGGCAGGAACACGGGAAGCGGATGTGTGGCGTTTGCGCGCGCACATAGCACAGGCACCGCACAGCGCAGGTGCGGCGCCTGCGCACGAAACTATTTAACTTTTATAGTGAACGTAAACACGTGACTTTTGCATGCTTAGAATAAATATTGACATGTTAGATGTGCTATAATTACTTATTAAAGTTTAGGAATTATTCAGAATTTAGAACAGATCCGGTTAACGTGTCTTTGTACTTGTGCATATTCATTCATTATTATGTAATATCTAAATACATCGATGATTATAGCGCCTTTTTAGAGTTGCCTTCCACATTGAGTTGTAAGGCTCGATATAGCACACACAATCACACATTATCTTTGATATGAAAAGATAAACATAAAGCTCAAACTTCACCTTATATGAATACAACGAGAACAAAATCTACAAGATAAGATTACTTCAGAAAAACGAAGAGCACATGGTTCATTCAACACTTCCTGACAAATTACAAACGAAATGAAATCTACCATATCTCGGAATAGTCCGCGGGACTTTGATCCTTATAGTCACATCTTTATATTAAAAATCATATCAGATGGTATGAATCAACTTCGTAAGTACATATACGTCATCTTACCCACAATCATGTAAGAAGGAGGCAGACGTAATATACCTATCCGGTGTAACAGTAGTGAGTCATAGTGGAAACACGCGAATATCGCGTAGAATCAATGTCAAGATCGAATCATTGATTTTATTACCTTGAAACTTTTAGCAAATATGTTTGTAATTATCGTTTGGAATTGACTAAGCGTTTATTTACCATTGTTGGTAAATAAATCACGTCACCAGACCTGACGTATGAGAAAATATGGACAAAATGAAAGTATGAAACAAGTGAAGCACGTGACTTCTCTAGGTACTGCCTACCCCTATGGGAAAAAGGCGTGGGTAAACTACGTCCAAACTACTGAAAGTATTAAAGAATATGGTATACCTAGGATTTGTGGTATTTTGTGGCAACACATAAAAAGCATAAATAATAAAAATAATAAATATCCTGGGACATTTTACACAGCACCATGTAGTCCCAAACTAAGCAGAGTCTGTACTATGGGTACTAGACAATGGATATAATACTTATTTAGTTTTTTTGTAAATACATACTTATAATACATAGGAAACACCCAGACAAACACAAACACTTAAATTCATATAAATAACATATCTGTGGCATATTTTCCGTAAACTGGTGGTATTTGGTAATTTCCTTCCTATAAAACTGCTGTACCAACTCTAGCTGATGAGTTAGGCAAGTTAAATCGTAATAAAAAAAATGAAAATTGAAGATTCATTACATTTTCATGCTGAAAATTCTATAGTTTTGATCAATAAACTTATATTTATCTTTAGAAATCTATAAGTATTATTTTACACGTCTATTTGAATGATAAGTGACTTTATGTTATAAAACCTTTTTTTAAATATGTTTTACTTAATACGTTTCTAGTCTACGGAACGCTATCTCCCGTCTATTTGTTTGAAAGCTAACCCTTTGATAGCTTCCTCTTCAACACTATAGATAAACAACAAAATACCGGTATGTTTATTTAAGATTACTTACAAACACATAATATGCATCATGTTGTTTTTAGTAGTATCTTGGTTTTTTCAATAGAACTGTTTTAAAATCGACCTCGGACCTGCTTCAAGCAATTTAAAAGTTCATGATTTAGGTCCTATCAATTGGGTCCTAACCTAATATCCTCAAATTCTGCCTCGTTGGTCTAGTAGTCCCAAGCGCGACTGCTACGCTAAAGGTTCTGGGTTCAATTCCCGGGTCGAGCAAAGTGTTGTTGGGTTTTCTGTGAAATTCCCAATAGCAGCTCGGAGTCTTGATTTGTGCCCGGTTGAAGGCAATAGGCTCGCCTTCTATTACATAGGACCTAAAAAAAAATACCGACGAAATGTAGGTGTACATTAGTACGCCTCTGCCTACCCCTTCGGCGAATACAGGCGTGATGGTATTCTGACCTATAGTTAACCCATCTAAATATTAAGACAAGAGGCTATACTTAAAGAATCACCCATCTAAATTTTGAGAGCGAAAAGAGCTTGTCTCCGCAGATCGATTCACTTATGTGGTTATTTTATACCATCTCTATCAGATTTAAATTATACACGTATAAAGTTGGGTATAGTTTTACTTATACAGCAATTCACAGTTTGCGGTTACGCGGTCAGTCTGACAGTTAGATCACCGGCTGGAGATATGCCGTAAATGTCCGTAATACCTTCCTTATATGCTTGCCATTATATATTGTAGCTGTCACCTTGACTTGTCTTGTCTTCATAGGTTAGTACCTCTATATTTAAGTATATGCGATATGTGCTTTATTATTCTGCATAGGAATACTGTACCTCAACCATGAGTTTTATCAAATTGCTTTCGATAGGTGTTTTACGCATCGAAACGCTGTAATCTCATAGCAGATTTTAGTTCCTTACGTAACCGCTAGAGGCGCTGCGAGGGTTTTCCATACAAATATTTTACGGTGTCGCTAGCGAGTCTAGTGAGAAAAACTCATGGTCGAGGCACTGAACCATTTTCGGATTGACACTTACAATAGTACCTAGTTTGTACGAAATAATTTTTTGTATTTCCAAAAGTTGTTTAATTATCTAGGTACATATTATAATAGGTAACCCCTTTAGGATGGCCATCCTCTTCCTGAGTAACTCTGTGTACACCAATGTGATTATTTTTAACTTAATTTTATTTTACTCTTTTATTTATTTTTTTACTCTTTAAAAAAAACACCTCATATACTGTCCCACTGCTGGGCACGGGTCTCCTCTCGGTGAGAGGGTTTAGGCTACAGTCCACCACGCTATCACTGCTTCTCTTACTCTTTAGTAAATTGTTATTCCTTATATACCAACCATATAACGTCATATACACAAAGTATATAATTACATAGAACCATAACACTTATAAACCATTATAAGGACGTATGATTTACATAATAACAGACCGTAGTATGCTTATGTAATTTTACTACATAGGTACTTAAAAACCAGTTTAAACTATACTGGTTTTAATAAGAGAGTAAAAACTGAATTCTTATATCTTACACTATCTAGTTAGATCCCTACATAAACGAAATTGTTTATTCATTTTAATTTCCGTGTAGATGCGGTGATGTTAGGAGACCACCCCGTCGTCGTCGTCTCCCGGAGATATCATAATCCTTCAATAGCCTCGGGGATTGCGTCAATACTTAGAAGTTGTAAATAAGATACACGTTGCTATGATTAGTGATTGATTATACATGCTCTTGATAAGCTTCACGATGTTAACATTCAGGGGCTGCCAGTAGTTACGAACAATATTTTATAATAATGTAAGTACATAAGTATTGATAAAACACGGGTGACTTTGTGATAGTGATTGACACACAGAGACCATACATAGCATATAACGCAGAACGCAGATTCAAATTCAAGTTCTGCCTGTGATTGAATTTTTAGTTCACATAAGTACGTTGGATAAAAGTCGTTTCTTCGGGGTCCTATTTTTCATGGGACTATTGGGATCGTTCACCTCCGTGCCTCGAAGAGCAAAGCCTCGTAAAGCCGTCGGTCCCGGTTATCATACGAACACCTATGATAATCGTTAGTGGTAGTCAGAAACTCAAAAAGCCTGACAACCAATCTATCCTTCGAATATCGGTATTGCCTAGAAATTTGATTGCGGAGGTCTGGTGGCAGTCGCTCTGTGTAAAATACCGATATTCAGCCGCATCTGGTTAAACTGGAAGCTGACCCCAACATGGTTGGGAAAAAGGCTAGGAGGATGATGATATTGGGATCGTTCACCAATGTTTATTATAGTACATAATAAACATTGGTGAACGATCCGACTAGGTATTTGTAATAAGACTGAAAAGAGCTCAACTATCTAAATAAGTTACATCTATGTTGTATACTAAAACTAAAATAACACATCCGGAAAACAGGACGCCAGCTAACGTATAACTAAAATAAGAGAAACAAACCGAGATGATTTGTTTATGAAACTAAATAGAAATGGTGAACAGATTTACGTAGCATATCTTCTGAGGAAAACTAAACATCATCGCATTTATTAGAACGAAGAGAAATAAACACCGGTTATTATAATTATCAATCTGACGGGAAATAATAAACCGAATTAAAATATGGATTCACCACAGTAGAAAATTGAGATAAAATATATACTAATACTAAGCGCAATCATTTATAAATTCTTCGATCTTCACATTATGTCGATAAATGTGGGTCAATGGGCACATTAGGTATGTCCCAATTAGCATGGCAAAAACTATTTGCGACACCTATATTGCTATAATCGTGAAAAAAGTATTTCTGTTGTAGTAAAATAAAAATTTTGATGTTGAAATATCTACATGAGGCAGTAATTGATTCTGAGACCGTGGGATCTGATCATTTGTGATTATCTCTAGCTTAATGCAGGTTAGCAGACTTCTTATATTGTCAAGACTCGCCCAAATTTTTTTTTTACCTGTTTCGTTAGTGAATTTTCTTCCATAGTGAACCAGCGAAAAAACTTATATAGAAATTAGAATGATTGAAATTTAGAATGATAACGACTAAAGCAAATTAACCGTAGCTAGTGCAGCTAAAAGGTTAAGTGGTCCAAGAGTCCAATACTAAATTCAACTTAATCACAATATGAAATTAGGTTGTTACCAAATAGTTAGACCCAATAAGTAAAATACATTGGAATGTTATCAGCATTTCATTAAAATACAATTTTTTATAACCAAAATAAAATGCATAATTACCCTAAAATGTCAAGCACGTATTGCTGAAATGTTAATTGGTTTGTGCAATGTTAAACAGCCGGCATTTCTATACGGTTACGATAACTTTATGAATTGATTAGTTATTAACAAATGAGACACAAATTACAGTATTAAGCGACGTAAATGAAAAGATACCATAATATATATTATCATTAACTGTTACTAGAACTATTCAATAAACCTACAGGGACTGACACACACACTCGACATAATCATTATGTCTCTCATACTTTTAAGTATTTTGAATATTATTAACACAATCAGTGACACATATCACACGGTGTTATGTATTAAGCTACCTCCCATACGCAATGTTGTCCTAAACGATAATTAACTGGTACATACCATTGTTTTCATCCTGTGTTGTTTCAAAATCTGCTAAGGAGATGTTAGTCAGATCCTCCACATAGACTTGTGGCTGAGTCCTATTCAGAGAGTGCCTCCCTCCGAGGGAGTGATAGCAGCTTTCTTCTTCATCCGCGGCCTCCTCCGTGGAGGAACCCTTCAGACAGGAGTGGAAACTCCGTGAGAGGCGCCTCTCTGTACTCATCGTCACTCATGTCCTGAATCCCTCACTTGATTTAAACTTCACCACGTATAAAAACAAAACTGTGCGTTATGTTTCATTCACTGTTTTTGTACTTTTCTTAACACATTTAACCTTGCATATATTAATTGATATCGTTAACTATTGCGTCACTTTTCTATGTCACTAGGGTTCTAGCAACTGGTCGATGTTGTTCAACGTTCCGTGTAAACTGCACACCTTTTTAGATAACACTGTTTATTTCGCATGTAGTTTCCTTATCATTCGTTATCGCGAAGGACTCTGTAATCGTAAAGATTCATTGATCAACTGCCCGAATGCTCTACATGCAAGTAAACAGCATATTTTAACATTATTAAATGTACTTTTTAACCGACTCTCAAAATGGCGGAGGTTCTCAACTCGTTTATTGTTTTTTTTATTCTATGTGTTTTTGTCCATAGCTTTTCGGTAACAACTGGTAGGATTTGTAAAATAACTGTAGCCAAATAACCAAGGAATAAAATAATGTAAAGAACAATTCGTTTACAGCAAAAAAAAATCCTCGCCTTATCAGCGTTCGTTGAATCACTGTAGAGAGCGATTGCAACATCGAGACGTACCAAAACGCGCGTCAACCCGTAAAACACGTTACATGCGGACACGCAGGAAACATGACAGTTCAACGCACTCCTCAAGAATGGGGACCATGCCACATTCGGCTAATGAATGGCAGACGAACAAAGGAGCACATCTTTGTGGCGCCGTGGACCTATTCACGTATTCCTGTGACTGACGAGGCGTGTGTGATGTTTCAGATTTTAGTGTCGTAACTTTTAAGTGCGACCACCACACACACCATCCACTATTTACAGCCATTAACTACTTAACTATAAATACAATAAACAATTTTCGTAAAACAAACCGACTTTTGCAAAACTGTGCAATTCGATATTTCCTAATTGCTTGTGGCCCTGACCATAACTTAATAAGAACGGAACTAATTGAGGAATTAACCATAAAGCTATTAACAAATTTAAGATTTCCTGACACCTAATTACATTGCATGAGCATCATTATTTTCGAAATGTGTTTATAACACAAACACAACTGTTTTCACTATATTACGATATGTTCCACTTAAATTTAAATTTATAGAAATCGAAGATGACCGAGTTATTGATTCATGAAGAAACAACTAAATGTTACAAGTTATTGCTGGACGAGATGAATAAACATAAATATCACAATACTCCCGCAATCGTTTCAAATGTAATTAGCATTGAAAATACAATTGCAGAATAAAAGCTCCATCATGCAACTTGCATACAAGTTACATAAAGGAACTAAATATCGAACGATATTCTGCAGGATTATGTTTACGTAAGAATCCGGACGCGATTGTAAAAAGTGAAAAAGTATATCCATGACATAGCTTGCATGAGCGCATTGCCGTCGACGTGTGGGAGTTGGAAGTCTTTACATAACAATTAGTGAAACAAATGTAAAACATGAACCAAGGAAGAGGCTGTTACGTCTAGTTATAATTAACACCGGATTGTGCTAAGTTGATGCATTGACAAAAACAGTGAAATCTTCAACGACCTATTGTCTCAGTGGAAAGTTCTGCGTGGGAGCTGTTACCGACTTTAATAAGGTTGGTGACGAGAAAATTGCGGAATCAAGCAGTGAACTTTCATACCTAAGTATTTAGTTTAGTGTTATAGAAACAATTGGTGTTCATTTGCTTTCACACTTGTACGTAAATTATATAAACATGGCTTCGTTTCTTGTAAACAAGAGCACGTGGCTATTTTCGCCAATCGTCAAGGGGCTCCTTATGTAAACAATGCTACCAATTTCCTATTGTTCGAAGGTCGTCTCAAGGTGCCAGACCACCCGGAACGGTCTCAATATAATATTTAAAACTATTATAATGTTTCCATTCAAATGTCTAAACAATGCACTCCCAGATTCCCGTTCTCTTCTTCGTGCGTAGCAAAACGCGAATATTTTTATGAACCGCTGATGACCTGAGTGTTACTAAGTTGACTTTATTGAAATCTATTTAGAACACGGTGTAGGTAATCAAGCCCAACATAACAAAGATTAGGTACAATGGTGGAAACGTGTGAGGACAAGGTCTGGCACGAAGCCAATATTTTCCGTACGAGACCGAGATTTTCCCAAGATAAAGAACGCCGGGGCACCAACTGCCTCAGCGTAGCGTGTGCCACCTAAATCATTTCCAGATTATCAACACGAAACGCCGACCGAGTTAAATCATAATGCTGTACGCTTACACTGAAATTTATATATAAGTATGTCAACTCATAAGCGACAGCCTTGCCGCACTCGTAATTCCAGATAAAGAAACCTTTGATTTGATATCTCGAGTGTTTTCAACGTTGACCTTTCTCTGAGATTTCCGCCCAAAGCACACGCGATAAGAATTGAGGATATTTTATTTTCAGGAGTTAAATTAAGAAATGTGTATGACGCGCCATGTGAGCAATACAACAGAGTATAATACGATAGTTAATCTTTCGAGTGAGACATGTCAAGTCTCCATTCTTATAGAGCTGTTTATAAATAGGTTGCTGGAGCAAATAAAATGCATCCGCTAGCGACAATCGTTGACATGTTAACTAATGATAGGTCAGGTATAAATCATGTACATAATAGCGAGTCAACGCGAAGATGGTCGGAGGAAACGGTCGATTTGCGACGGATATGGCGATTGGAGCAAGTAGAGCGGCGTACGCGCGGTGAACCCGTGAACTGAGTTATTAATCTCGCTCATTATGTCTGTGTCTGTGTATTACCACGCCACAATGTCGGCATTGTCCCACTCATTATTGTCTGCTAATCATTGAATAGTTTATTAATTATTATGATGATTTATTTTGTTTAACGCGGAACGTATGTTTTGTATATTGAGTGTGAGACATGTGTCGGCCTTAAGCATCAGTCTGATTTGTGCAAATACATGTTCACAATTCCACATTGTATGTTTACTGTTTTTAGTTGGTCGCGTATGGCAAGCAAGTGCAAAGGTTTTGTTTTTTTTTTTTAAAGCAATAACTTTAGTATTACTCCGACTAAGTCGAGCAATAAAGAGCTTGTTCAATAACATTTGTTTTTGTTCTTCAAATGATTCATAGGACCATAACGTCTCATATTTCATACAACGTTATCGACGTCGCTTCTTACGACAAAGTCTTGAACAACCTTCAATTTGAGTAGCAGAGCCATATTTTTATCACCTTTAGTAGCGATTAGCTTGTAGGTCGTCTTTTCGACTTTCAGTATGACTCTACGTAAAGTGAATACTATTGTAATGCTAATTAAATTGTTGAATCCATGCAATAAATAACGATGCTGTTTAATCACACGAAGAACACCACACAAAAATAGAATTTACCCAGAAATAAATCTAAGTACACGTCACAAATCACAATCGTGCTGAGAAACTTAACACTACACTGGGATCGCTACGCGGACTGGTTAGCTTATGGGCATACTCCACATACACACGGATTCGCCCGACTTTCGTACTACAGCGCAATTTTAAAGTAAAACAGAACACCGCGTGACTGTCTCCATTGACAGATAGCAACACACTGAACTAAGCGGCAACTCGACGAGGCGCGAAGACAAGCAAGAGCGGCGCGCGCGCATGCCTGTGCCCTCCACTGCCGACCGTTTATTTACTATTCACAGTTTAAAATTCGAACGTGCCCTAGTAATCAACATGGCGTAGATCAGCCGAGGATGCCTCAAGGTACTCTCTTAGGGCCAGTATCAGAGAATATTCATGAGGTCAAGTTAGTGGTCGCCAGATAGAAATTAACATGGGACTAAACTATTTTTCTGAATAGGATGTGTTTCTGAATGGAACAAAATTATTCGTCAATAAGTAAACTATATAAAAACCGGATTATTATCTAACAGATATATTAATAAAATCGAAAGTGAAAGTAAGTCATCGCTACGCACAAAATCAACTTGAAAACCTGTTAAAACTTTGGATCACTTTTACTCTTACAAGAAAATATCAGGTAATAAGGTGAATGATAGACACGGGGGCAAAGAACTTTAAAGGGTGGGTTGCACCAACGCACTTGTGTAATTATTTTAAGCCCGCTAGACGAGGACGGGTAAACAGAGACCGACTGGAATGTCGGCCGCATATTAAGGGGGCTCCACACTGTCATAGAACACAGAAGTAAGACAATACACACTGTGTACACACATTCATGGGCTTGTAACACACATACAAACAAGCATGTAAGTTGTACATTGAGCGTTACTGTATCTAACAATGAATTAAATGTAACTTTATACGAAGCTTATCAGCGTTTTGTAAGCGTAAACATAATATTATTGCAACATGTAAACTAGTTTCTTATTTCAGCTACTTTACCTAGCATTCCTCTAAGTGGTGTGATTAAATAATATGAAAGCTATGCTACTCATAAAACTGTAGATATACTAATGTCATAAGGAGGAAATATTTGTTTGCATTGTATAGGCTCCGAAACTACTGGATGGATTTGAAAAATTCTTTCACCATTAGAAAGCTATATCTTTACCGAGTAACATAGCCAGCGAGTAACATAGCCGCCAGCGGCTTCGCCTTCAGCGTGGCCTGGCCACGCTGAAACCGCTGGCGGAAAGTTAGTACATAATATACATACAGTCACGCCTTTATTCCATAGGGGAAGGCAGAACCTACGGAATACTACGATCCCCCAAAATATGCCAACTTATATCTGTTTGCAATTGTTTTATTACACGTGGTTTACAGTTCCAGAAACAAGGTCTGTCATACAAAATTCAACTCATTGTGCTCTAATATTACTAGTGAAATTGTCCTTTTTACTGTGCACAACAACAGTTACGCATGACAAGACAGCCCCGTCCTTACAGCAGGTGCTACCCACTACTACCCACCTTCACACCGGTTGACCTTTAGCCTACATATTGGCAGAAATATTTACTAGAAATACTTAATAAAATATTACGAGTCTCGTGGCCTCAACATTAAACCGAACATTAAACTATCACCATCTCATCATCACAAATCATCGCCAAAACCTAGATGAAGCTTATGCACGTAGCGTTTTGGAGATTTTGCCTATCCCGGCGAAAGAAGAATAAATGAAAGAATACACTGTCTTCTTTGTCCTTTGTGACCGTATGAATGAGCTGGTCGTAAAAAGATAATCCATTCAACGGGTTCATTGCAAAACTTAATAGGTACCCTCTTCAGATCTTCCCGGCAAAATAATCTAATCCATCCTTCGATAATTCGATGTTCCTCAAGTCTGATAGGATATCTGGGATGCCTTCTATTTCCCGTCTTCTTCTTCTATCTAACAAGTGCCATTTCTGGGCTAAAGCTACAAAAATATATGACACGTGATCGGCATTTTCATCGTTTTCATGTCGGGTTAACGCTACATAAATAAACTTGTCTAAAGAACGTGCAGACAGTAAAATTGTTTATTATTTAGATGCAAAATTACGTTTGGCTCTTAATTTTCCTGCTTACGGCCAGCTTGTAGGTGCTGTTTAGGGAAAACCATTATAAAATTCCGTTTAACAATTCAATGCATATCATATTTAACTTTTCTGTACTAAATACAGAAAATTAACATAATACTGTTTTAACATTGACGGACAATTATTTCCTCAAATCAGCTACTCATTTCATACAACTCTGCAATTAATATTCTCAATAACTATTTAATTTTTTTCATTTCCCGGTCGACCGAATTCGGCATTAAGTAGGGCTAAGTTATAAATGTCTCCATCTAAATATCAACACCCCGCCGATGTGTTCCGCCATTTGAACAAGAGAGTTGGTTCCACTCCTCAAGGTAATAAACGCTTCAGCGAACACTCCAATGTTTCTAACGAATTTAGCCATACCAGAAATCACGTGCAAGTCGAACTTGAACGTTCAATCAGAAGTCGTGACAGGACGCAAATCCAGTAGTTCCCTTCCCCAGTCGTTTACAACACGCATGGGATAATAAGCGGCTGTTTCGCTGCATTTATTTTAATTCTTTGATCAGTATGCGCATAAAAAGTAAAAAGAAGAAATATTTGTCCCATGGCAACACTTGAAGCCGAAGTATGTCAGTGGCTCAGGACGACGGCCTTGAGTACAAAACAATGTTACGCTTACGTTGCTATATATCTTGTATCGCTGGTTCACGGACACGCGATATCTTGTCGTGCGAGATGCACTCAATAAAAATAAACGACAGTAGTAATCATTGAACGCTTGAGAACTGCAGACTCAAGTTTTGACAGCCACGGTAGCGAGTTAGGAAAAGGTAACACATTTATATCTGCTACTTTTCTCTACTTGCTTGAGAATGATGTCGAAAAGGAAGATGTTCACAGATAAGATAATTTTAAAGTCTAGGAAACTTAACTATTGAATAGGCCATCGGCTTTTATTTTAGAGATAAGGTACAACATTTTTTACCCAACAAACGGTTAGGTATACTTACTACGTACCATGTAATATAACAACGTTATTTCGCGACTAAAACTGGCTCTTGTTACCTGCTGTCGGCTCCATATCGAGATAAGCATACAATTGTCGAACATTAACAGTATCTGTTGTTGATCGCTACAATCACAAATCCTAATGGATGGTAAGACCAGATTACCGATGCTGCGTAGGCGCATGCTTGGGCGGAAGTGGGCGGCTGAACTTGGCACGCTGGCGTCTCTTGCGCAACTAATACAAGCCCTTCTATATTCAATGACAACTCCAAAAGGATCATAATTTGTTTACAAACGGAAACATCCATTTGTGAAATACAAGCCATTGATGGATGAATACACCAAATAAATAATTAATTATCTACAAACGGTGATTCCGTGATACAATACATAAGTCGCAATTTTATTGATATTGTACTTGATACAGGATTAAATCTGAGTAATTATTATAAACGTCCTCATGACAATCACCTGCGCAATGTAGACAAAAGAAAAAGATGCATTTGATTCCCTTATCTTGGAAATAAAAATGATGAAGCGATTATTTAAAGAATTAGCCACAAATGGAGTGCTCAATCTTTAAGACTTTGATAAGTGGTTAACACGAAGCAAAATACATGGCGCGTGGCAAAGAATCAATTATTAAATCAAACTCTTTAAAAGAACATTGGATCAATGAAGTAGTTGGCGGCAAGGAAAGCGCAAAAAGTAGAATAAATAATAAACTTTCGTTAGAGAGAAGTGTGCCAATAGAATGCGAGGCAGTGTGCGTGTGCGCAGACGAACTGCCGACGACGCAGCCGCAGCCGTGCAAATGTAGTGAATAACTGCATGCGTAAATACTTCAGCAAACGTAAGTGAAACTGATACGTTCCAGACACAAATACAAAATGATCATGTAAATAATTAGACAAGTGTCGAAACGAACGAATTGCAGCGGAATTCAAATAAACATTATTAAATAGTACCAAAAAAAAACAGGCAACATCAGGAAACTTAAACAAAACGGTAATGATAAACATGCATTCGTACATCGATACATAACACTATGCACCAACGTTCATGAATAGTACGGTAGACGAGTCAATCAGGGTAGTAGGGTAAAAAGAATGCAGCCGCCTTACAAATGCTCAATGAAAGAGATTAAGCACGCACACCGAACGAACGACGCGCTACCGTTGCATTACATACCTACCTAACTACTGTATCTATGTGTTTACACTGACATACATATAATAATGAGATCATCCTTATTGCTAAGGGGAAAATTCAACATAAACATTATACCTTTGAAGTTTGAAAAATATTGCATGTTTTAGTATAAAAACAAAACTGAATATGACGGTAGACCCAAATTTTTGCTGCCCGTTGGCAAGGAAACCCTAAACATGGCAAAATAATAAATCATTTTCCAAAGACGTAAATATGATAAATTCAAACAACAATCAAAACTATCACCAATGCATGTTCGTTTATGAATGGCCAGCTATTCAATGAATGTCACAAGCCAAACATGCTACGTAACATAATATTTACAAAGCAAAACGAAAACAAAAATCAACGATGACACACTATTCCGATTAGAATTTTATCGCGGACCATTTCTACGCTGACTGCAGTTCGCATTTCCGCATCCGGCGGGAGTTGAACAACGCCTTTCGGTTCTGAAAAAAGCTTGTACTTAAAGCTTGGAACATATTTAGGTGACGGCTCGGCTCTGTAAACAGCGTCAGCTATAAACTGTTGTTTGGACGAACGCCAGCGTTGATCCCAATCGGCTGCTCCCGAAATCAATGAAACTGTATCTGCTTTAACAGTGATATTGGAACATTCGTGTATAAGAGCGCACCTCTCAATTTAGATGGCCTTACGGGTAAATAGGCCAGTAAATTTACTCGACTCCAACATGAGACTCCCACGGAATGCCGAATAATTACTGCCAGTGTTGTCCATTAACAAACTAGACTAAAATAATTAAGAAAGTGTGACAAACATAGCCGGCGGATGTAACTAACATGAGATCATAACTGATGTAATAAATTGAAGATATTAGGAAGTCTTACTTGTTCCTATTTAAACTCGTAATACTTGAACGTATTAAGGGTAAAATACAAAGTATCAACGCAGGTGAATACAGTGAAATGCAGTAGCATAAACTAAATTTGCCCTTATTACACAGCTTTAGAAAATATTACATCTAGACGTCTAACATCATAAACCAGCATTATCGTCGATTCGCATAACGCTTTATCAGACTGGTTTCGTGGAAATAAATGACGCTTGCTTGTAACAACACTAATGACCGGAGTATGGTGGTTAGAATTATAAAATAAACAATAAGTTTTATTGAACAAAACGTAGACTTCACATTTATCAAGATTTCCTCTGACAAGACGAGCTCCGCAATTATTGTAGGATTAAGTTTAGGCGTCAAACAAATACGGTTTCATACTAACTATCTAGTAGGTATATTAAATGTTAATTTGAAATAATACTCATATTCTTTTTTTAAAGGTTTCTTTAGTAATCATTATTCAGATTTCACAAGATAGGACCAATATCCCCTAGTTCTAGAATGTTACATTGATATGGAGAGTCTTAATTTTCAGTAGCTTATAAGTAAATGAAAAGCTACTTAGCCAACAGTCAAGAAAAACAATGCGAATTAAAATATGGATATGATATACGCATATAATAAAGAAACGTAAATATAATTACTATATGAGTAACATGCATGCAATTATAGTATTCTTGAACAAAAGAAATTATTTCTTTTCTCTCACAAGTAAGTGAGAAAATTATAAACAATTATATTATAATATATACAACAGTATTTTCATCTTGGAATGAGCGTAGGTTTTGAGATGTAGCATTTCGAATATAACTATAACTCAAGATTGCGCCAGCGCAGCATATTTGTATTTTCGTTCTAAACATAACTCGGATAAAACCGATCTACTGGCAATGCGATGATTACACCAGTTTGTATCTTGTAATATAGCTTTAACGGGATGCCCGTAGGACATCAACAACATGTATTACTTGTACATAGTTGCTTTTTAACACTCCGTGAAGAACCCATTCAGCAGTTAACTTGTTGCCAATCTATAGCGTACTTATTTTAAGAAACCCATTGTCCAGAGAATTTTAGTAAAGGTCCGAAGAATATTGCAAGTAGTGAACGTTTTCACAGATTTCGGTAAGTCAAAGAATTTCACTTAAAGTGGCACACGGTTAAGTAGTCTGACAAGTTCTACATGCAGTCATAAAGTGCGAGCCGGCTCCAGTAATTGACAGACCATAGTGAGGTACAAGAACTCACGTGCATACAATGTAAGATTTCTCCACATTTACAATTCACTTGCAAACTTATAAGATTATAGTAACTTTTAATTAGTAAATATACCTAAACCCTACACGTAATAGGCCTTAAGAACATTTGAAATTGCCATAAAAAGTGAAAGGTCTTGTATAACTGTTACAAGAACTAAATATGCCGTTAAAACTCTGAAATAATGCAGTGTATTATAATTTTATGTAGATTATTTCCATGTTT
Source organism: Acronicta psi (assembly GCA_946251955.1). Taxonomy (NCBI): domain Eukaryota; kingdom Metazoa; phylum Arthropoda; class Insecta; order Lepidoptera; family Noctuidae; genus Acronicta; species Acronicta psi. The sequence goes on along the minus strand of OX276469.1, from coordinate 11,986,239 downwards.
CCCACGTAATTACTAGAATTACTCTCATTATAGAGCGTTCCCAAACAAGATTGAATTCGTGACTATCACTAAACGTGTACCTACGAAATTTGTATAGGCCATTGCACGTTTTGTGCTGTTTCCTACTTGCACAATCGTTGTAAAATAGGGCCTGTGTAGTAAAACTACCAAATATCGATTCCGAAAAGGTTAAACGTGCAAGACTTAACAATGGTGTACCGAGAATTGGCAATAAAGAATAATTACACGTCGTTGTAAAGGCGTGTAGAAAACTAGATAGTTTAGTAAGTACACAGTTGCAGTTCAATAGCAACTCACATTGGAAAGCGAATATAAAGTACTTGACGCTTTCCCGCAGCCAAGAGTTAATGTCAATACACATAAACGTTAAGGGTACTATCAATATTTATCAACGGACTCCGATGTATTCGATATGTTCCCGATTCACATAATTTTATTGCTCATAAATCAAACGTATACCAAGATAAAAGTCGACTTTCTAGTTGTAAAATCTTTGATTGTTTGGTGTGAAGTAATCTTCTCTACTGAGAACACAACAATGGGATTCTAGATTGATTTGAGAAATTTAATTGTTTTGAAGTGTGACAGGATACTGAATCTGCTTGTTGTAATTTCTAATGAAAGATTGCAGTTAAAATTATGATATATTGTAAATCCTTTACAGACTTTATTGAGTTATATTGACATTAAGATTCATGGTCACGGATAAATTGACTCCTGACCAAAGTCATTGTAAAGGAAACGAGACGTTATATCGATTTAATCGTATCAAAACTGTTAATTCAATGTCTAATTTTCACGTAAGAATTAAAATTCAGAATGCAATTTAAATTGCCAAACTGCTGAAAAATCACAGCACTTTTAGGACAACTATGCCAACGTTCCTCTTTATTATTCACAATCCCAACGTCGTATAAATAAAAAATAATGCTTTGATGATATTCGTGAATAGTGACATGAGTGACACCATGAGTGTGCGTCAATATCCGGTGAACATCGCAGGTGCCGGAACTGCTCAGGGGAATGACCGCGATCGTATCTGACAACTGACCACTTAAGTCCACTGCATGCTGCAAAAATTTACAATAAGAACCGTTCGCTGCCACACTTTTACGGCAAGATTGAAGACTATCTGTACAGCAATCGCGATTTGTATAATGAGATTTTATACGGAGCGAGCCTACAACAACTACCACCGATGAAGAATTGACAAACCACTGGTTACTAAAATGAATAAGGCTCAGTTAATTTGGTGAACCTCAGGGAAATTATTTACATATTTGCCCAGGATCTTGCAATTACAGGTAAGCAAAACAGTTTCCTCTAGAAAAGGTGTCAGACATTGTCCTCAACTAAGGAGGTCTGCGTAGGTAATCAATGGGTAATTTCATTGACCGTGAATAAACCCAGCTCATGTTACTAATACACTTCGATAAACATTCAGCACATAAGTGCAATGGCATCGAAGTTGGTGCAAATTTTGACAAAGAGAATTCGTGACGTATCCATTTAGTAAAGGTACTTATAATTTAGAATGCATTGCACTTTGTTTTAAAAACTTTTGGGTTACGGCTTATCATTATAAGTAAATAGATTTTGACAAGGCAAGATAAAACATTAATAAAAGCTTAACATTGTAACGCAAGCCATTAAATCTCAGGAAAGCTTTTATAGTAATCAACTTGACTTATGTTTATCGAGCTTAAATGTTCCCCAAAAATCCCGGATTATCCCCCTGAATGCGTGTTCTCACGGCATGTTATCGGCTTCTCGGGGAATTCGGTTCAGTGGCGATAAGCGCACACTTATCTGTCACTGGAGACCGGCCGCGATTTATAAGTTGATGACGTTCTATTAGGGGACTCACGCACTAATCGCGATAACTCGGGAATTATGTAAAAGTATCTACAAGATTTTGAAAATTAATACAGTTACGCTCAAAGAATGTGGAGCATGAGGACCGTTGCTTTTGTTTTCCGTACCTTTAGGTACAAACATTTGTGGATTTTCGCAGTGAAATAAGGGCGACTTTTTGGGTAGCCGACTTTTTTGTAATACATTATCTTTTTTTGCAAAGAGCGGTCCCCGAAATAAATTTCTATTATGAAAACGGCGATTAAAATTCCATCGCACATAAAACCCGAATCGGAATCTCTTTGCATTCAACATGGATGCACGCCGGTGAGGGTAAACGACGTGGTGCGATTGACAAATAACAGCCCGTTGGCCTATTATGAATCGTTTACCTGTATCGCGAAGGCACATAATTTTATATTCTATCAATGTTTGCAACCTCCTGCAACCGCATGACAACACACGCATTTGCAGTATGTAATTGCGTTGATTACACAAAAGGAGCTGTGCTTTATTAAGCAAGCGAGAAGTCACAAATTATAAATAGCGCGGCGGTGTAAGTTGAACTTAACATTCTACTAATCAAGTGCAGCTACGAGGGTGTACTTGAGAACAAAACGACGAGTTATTGTTGTTCGTAGAACAAAACAGGGTAAGCAGGTCTCTTATTACCACGAGTAGGGTAGAGATGCAGAGAACAATGCGTTGTGGGGCAGGTAGCGGGATACGGGCCCCCAAGACGTTGTTGCGGCCAAGACACGACATGTGCAAGCGTGATTCTCAAACACCCGGCATGGCAGATGCTTCGTTTTTTAATCACCATATAAATATTCGCTACGATTAACTGTATAATTCGAGCAGTGTATCAATAGAGAAACCGAAAGTTTTAACACGATATTTTTTATCAAATGTCAGTAGTTATTACGTGAAGATCAAAACACGAATGCTATTGTTAACAATATTGGATACCAAATCGTTCGTGTGTATCTAAACTTTTCTTCATTGACAGCAATCGAACCGCGAAGTGCCGGCCGTTTGGTCACGCTACTAGAGCACAAGATTTAACCAAATATCTTCAATGTTTAAAACCCGATAAGGTAAAACGTTACCGGAGACTAGAACTAATTCATTTCTAAACCAAGAAGTAGTTATCAAATTGTTAACGACTGTAACTAGCAATCAGAGTTTAATCAATGTAATGTGATGATGAGCCGGGCAACGTAAAAACAAACTGAAGTAAAACTGATGAAAACAAACGAGGCAAGTTAAAGAAGAGAATAAAATGTTTTAGGTTAACAGCGACACTTGACAAGGATATCAGTATCAAAGCAGGTAAGTTAACGGCACCTTTCTGTTGTATAATCCAACGTGACAGCGTCCTACGATTGTTTAGGTGCAACCTGTATCTATACACAACAGATGACAAGATCTGCTACTGGATGATACTAATTGTACCATTCGTTTTAAAATGTTGACACGCTCATTAAACGTGGAGCATGTATGTATATGTCACTGCAAAGGGTGACTGTTGTGGCCGCGGCACTGTAGGGCAGCTATATTTAGGCTCCTCTTACACGACCGACCCACCGACGTGTGATATGATGCCTGGGCCACTGGAGGCAATCAATATACTGAGTGATTAATTAATTTATTACAGAACACTGCTCCACAGGGCCACTGTCAACTTATCAACTGACCTTTAATTTATGAAACCTGACATTTGTATGAATAATTATTTACAAGACGATTCGTCAGACGCTTTCGAAAACGTAAGCTTCGTGAAGTTATCGTAGTTATGTAAGTTATCTTAAGTTGTTTACTTTGAAAGTCAGAATGTAGGCATTCGGTGGATCATTGAGGTTGAAGTAAGTTAAAGATCATACGGCAGTTATAAATTGCTTACAAACTGTTGGAAATTGTCACTGAACAAAGCCACGACGTGTAACACTTGACAAAAGCACGTAATGATTCCACAAAACAAGCACAATGGCACGGTGGTTCATTGGGAGCAGACCGCAGAGTTCCTGCGCATTGTGGTCGCGCGGCTGCTGGCACACCGGACACTAGTGTGGACGCACCTCACACAATACCCGGAGAAGCGAGGCGCGACGTGCGCGCGACACGGACCGATGCCAACTGTTTACAACGAGCCGCAGCTCGGTGTGCACTCACCACTACCAGGGCTGGCACCTCATGATTCAGATGAGGATATTACTGTTTGTTTACTCAAATCGTACAATTTAAATCATCACTATTAATATGGAAACGGAAACTATAAATAAATAGTTTTTTAATTAAACCCATTACACCTATCCGAAGAATTATCTATTCTAATTGCACGATGTTTTAATTTATAAAAGGGCACGCGAGTGAAAACAACTCACAATGTTTAATTAAATTTATATTTTATCTATACAAAATACGACCAATATCATTATTCGAAAGTTAGTAAGCAACCCTGTTGAAATATAAAGCTTAGTTCTACAAAAAAACTTGGTCATACACGATAAGCATTATCATATCGCGTCGGAACTTCGAAGTTAGTGTTTATCACGTCTAGTCGGTTATATACATATCTAGTAATATTTTTCTCTATATTAGACACATTACATCATGATGTAATGTTTACTGCACTGCGGTTAAGAGATACATAACATTAAGCCGCTGTAAGGTCATTTGTATAAGCTAATAAAACTACTGTGGGCTTACTGACCGCTGTTGGCAATAACAGCTGTATGACATCTGCGAAAACTTACCATATTAGCTGTTCCAATATTAAATTTTAATCCACGCTTGGCTTTTAACGGATTATAAGAAGAGTAGGCTCCTGCTACTTTTCAGCAAACTTAATGCGAAGTTCCGGCGCATAATAACGAAGTGGATACGGGATTATACTGTAATATAGGTCGACATACTTAAAGCACTAAATTAAAAAAGCACTTTTATTTATTACTTTTACCAATTAAAAACGTTGGAAGAGTGGAAGAGTAGTTAAACATTTAGCGTCCAGATATACAATTTGAAATAAATGATACACGTGTCTCGGGAGTCGTGTAGCGCAAACAAACACGAACTATGTTGTCCATGTTATTGGACGAATCGTTTACTTATACATAATTAAAACTTCACTAACACAAATTGACACTGATAGAACCGTAACGGGGTCGCACGTAACAACGATAATTTGACAGCAATTATCTTTTTGGTCGCGTTTACGACCTTATTATACTACATGTAAATAACGATACGACATGTGTTCAGTACAGTAAACCCTTATCTGCATGCAATAATAATTGAGCAATACATTACAGATAGCACTAAGTAGGGCCGTTTCGAAATCGATACAATTTATTTTCATAATAAGTATGTGTTTAATAGCTTCATTAACGACGATATAAATAATGCATTCTAAAGGTAATTTATGAAGATGTTTGAACTACGAATATTTACAGCTATCGCCGGAAGAAACAAGTTAACGTAAATCTTGGAGCTAAAATTAGCGTCCAAAGAGTGTGAGAGGTTTTCTTTGTGCCGCGTGTGTACACAAAAATGATTGCATGGACAGCGGTCGGTAGGTACGACAAGGGCCAAGCCCATACAGTCACGTCTCAAAGACCGTCTTACAAGTTTACACGCACGTGCTTAAACCCGCCTTCAGATAAGATTAAATAACTACATAATATGATACAACACGATTTAATATAGTTTTATTTACAACCGTAAACCAAAATACGGCACTTAAGTGAGTAGTTTTTTTGTCAAATCTTCCAATTCATTAAAGTGAGTGCTGATCATTTAATGTTTCACGCCATTTCACTTTTCAAGCTAATGCATTTTGCATTTTTACTAAATTGTTTACATACATGATTACCCCTATAATCACACAACACATATTTACGTAGAAAAAGAAACGTAAATGGTACAGTCGACCGCAAAAGTGAACGCTGTACGTGAAAGTTTACAGTTCTAAAGTATTCGACATGCGAAGCTCAGCGGCTGTCCCAATTTGTATGCGTAAAATGGCACATCTGCATTGCCGTCGAAAGTGGGATTCATATTTTTGGCACGGAAATTTAAAAATCGGGCCAAATCACCTCGATATATAGACACTATTGGTTCTGTATAGAAAATAGTTTGTACTAGTTTCTTATGTGTATTGTGACGTCAAGAAGAGTGAATGAACTACAGATTATTTTTCAGGTCATGTTTCATAATTAATTCTACAAATTAAAATGATTCATTAGCTTCAATTCAATATTTTTTATATGCGCCACGGATATGGAAATATACTTGTTTTACTAAGAACCATTTTACGGCCCGTTGAAAATGCCTATTTGTATCTAAATTCTCCATATAAATGTTAGTTTTAGTACAAACTGTTCCAAGACTCCCACACTCCTTATGCGTACAGAATCGTTAATGTGCGTGCACTATGGGTTGTAATGAAAATTTTAAATATCGACTGTTCGATTCTCAGAAAAAATGTACGGAGCTGGCCGCGAGAGCTTTATTCTGTCATGTACGTTGCATAATCAATACAGTTAATTTAAAAGAAATTCTGCTTTTAATTATGGAGAAGGTGAAAACTCGAATCACTGAATAACTTAAATATTACGCAAGAACAGGTTCCGTGTCTTCATAAAACTGTGATTATACAAAGAACTGATTAAAACTGATCACTTCTAGAAAGTAAAGTCGACCTAGTAGGTCGTATATTACGATAGAACATAATACCGTTTTCAACGGTAGTAACAGATTGACACCGGCGGGCCATCATGACATAATCACAACAGGTTTTCAAATCAATATAAACTAACAGTGGTGTTGATGAACACTGTTTCAATAACGGTCGGCCGGTGACGCGACACTGGCACGCTCCTGAGCTATAAACACGTGGATGAAAATAACATTGTAAACATCCACCTAAGTCTGGTGACTACTGAGCGGATGCTATAGGGATGCGAACTTGATAGGATAGAAGTCAACAATATTTTCTTTCTTTAAAACATGTTGTTAGTTAGGTCAAATGTAATAAGGTCTAGCCTATTGCCATTAAACTGCCAAACTACAAGCTGTTACAAAGATTTTCATAAAAAATGAACTCTACATGCACTATTCTCTTTTTCTTCAAATCAAATTAACTCATTATCTTAGACCCTATTATTACTCTAATATTTCTGCTAATTTATCCTCGACAGGTTATTAAAACATGTCTTATGCTGCCTAATTTTCAGGTAGAATACAATATTTTTTCCTGGTGGTCCACAAGTAATTCAGAGGGATAAACTTTGATCTGCAAACAAGATTTTCACAGACCCAATTACGAAAGTCAACGAGATATCTTGTTTGCGGTCACAACATGGGACGTCAGCTTGTAGGCAGACAATCTGACCACGTAACCCTAAGCTGCTGTTGTTTTCACAGGCCGGGTTAACGTGGGCTTCCGGTGGGCCGGCCCGACCGACCCACACGACACACGATACAAAAGAGCTTTAATTACATCACTAAATTATTGCACTAAAAACTTCCTTTAAAAAATGTTGCATTCTTTTTTTGAGTACGATGTCAATTATTTTGATTGCATGAAGATCATGATATCAAAACGAACTTAACAAAATGTAATGACTGTTAATACTTAATTAGTCAAAATTAATTCTTGTTCCTATTTAATTTAATATACTCGTAGATAGTACCTAAGAAGTAAGGACAAGAGCTGTCGTTAAAGCAAAAGAGCGTAAAACAGTTAAAGATACTCATCTTCACGAAAGCATTTGAGTAATTAGTGGTTGGTCACCGAATCAAAACTTAACTGAATTCGCACCAATTGGGTGTAAGATGAGATCATTAAGACCTTTGTTTAGAGAGCGTGAATATAAGATACTTAAGTTAATTTAAGGCACGCATTCGCTTACCATATATTTCCACAAATTAATCCACTCGAAGTAAAGCAAGCGACACTTACCTGTAACAAAATGATTACATAATTAGGGAAAAGTTATTTCACATATAAAAATACGAGAAAGTGTTTGAATATATATTTTTTAACGGTAAACCCTATCGCATTATAACAATAATTGTTTATAAACAAACCAACAGCAATGTGCCTAATTAAAAGTTTATAGAATGAAGTTACAGAAAAAGTATGTCAATTAAAAACGACTCTCTCGCAATTAGCTGCGTACATGTAGGTACTACTAATGTGAAGTAATTAAGTTAAAAACAGATACGGAATAGGAGATTGTCTTGGCTATGGAAAAAACGGCAAGGATAAGTGCGATACGCCGTCAACAATGAGGTGAGGTGAGTCACTAACGAGCACTTCGCTGATTCATTGTTTTCATCGCTATAATGAAAAGTTATATAATTTGCTTCGGGACCCCACGCGCTATACGTACGTAGGTAAAGCATGAAGATAATACAAAATTAACTACCTACTACCCACCCACCAATCAACAGCTACATCCTCTCTTCATTTTATCTTACTCAGACAGATAGCTATCTTAATTTTTATCATTCTATTTTAATGTCACTAAAGTCACCTACGTAATTACGTAAGTATAGGTACATTATTTTTCTAAACCTACGTCAATCTGTAGGTATATTAGTACTATTCGCAGACACAACAAGTTTTAATAAAAAATAATTTAAGTATCTATTTATCTCATGATTTTCTCGATCTAAGATTGAAGATAGATTAATTGAAATCTTTGAAGTAAACCTTATTAGTAGCCGGAAGCTGTTTTATCGTAGTACGGTACTAAAGTAATTTATAAAGTATGAAAAGAGATCGCTAATCGTTTATTCGCATCCTGTTACCCCCAGCTGCGACGAAGGTACATGCCGCCTCCCATATGTCGCGAACCGAACAATATGTAAATAAAACAAAACATGGCCGATGAATACCAGCTGATTTAAAAAACCGTTCTAATGTATAAATACAGGGTAATTTTAGGTATCTTGTATGGCAGAATGGATAGGTTAAATAAATACAACACACAAATACGAACAGTGACTCAAGGAATCGCGACTCAATCACTTGACGTCTTAAGAGATTGTTCATGCCAAAAACAGTACTGACACAACCGGACGTCTAAGGCTTAATCGTGGACTGCCTGTCAATCATGCAACCTTTTGAACACTTAACAGATCGTCGTCCCTTTAATGGAAAGTATAAAATCAAATGTCGTTTAAAAAGTCGAACAGCACCATATAAAGAACGGAAATAAAATGGACCATCATGGGCACGAATCACTCCTAACTCTTTCCTCCGGTACAGGTACCTACAGTAGAGATCGGTGTTCCGTATTCATCGAAAGAACGCAATTGGAATTGCTTCTGAGAGCTTAGTCGAATAAAAACTATGGAGAATTTAGTAATGACGGCCTTCAGAGCGTAACTAGTTTTTTTGTAGGAGCAGCTCTCGCTTCCACATCCACAGTAGGAGGTGGTTTCTTAAGCACGCTGACTTATATGGACAATTAATTTGGACTTGAAAATGGATATCGGAAGATCAAGAGCACTTTAGAAAACAGTATTTTTGTATTTTCAAATTGTATTTACCGAGCATTTAAAGCAGTCTTATATATCGGCTTTACAGTAAATGGAACACAAATGCTTATCGTTCTCTGTACTTGAAACAATGTAATGGAATAAGGTGCAATAGAAAGACGACCTATTCAAAGAAAGCTTCATTGTGCGTAAGCTTTTACCGCAAAAAGATAAAACATGGAGTTCGTGGCACTAAAGTTAATTCGTCATGAGTCAGTTCTTAGAAAACGGATGCGTTAATTTGACACAATTTGAACACAATAGCAGGAGTTGCTCATAACCCGTGTCGCCGTCGTGGACATGGCCATTGGATTTTTGCGAATCTCTCATTGGATGGAGATGGAAACTCGAGAGTTATTCACCCGTGAATTAAGGTTAACCACCAGTTGGTTACAATTATTAACCGCCGACTATAATGACAGAGATTTGATCAACAATTCAACAGAGTTATCTGTAGAGGGGAAAATTAAATTCGTTACAATTACAAATTTACTAGACAGCAAAGATATACAGCTGAATCTTTCTCATATATTTTTTACTGTAATTACTTCCGAATGTCCTAAAATTATAATCATCAAGTACAAGCAACATGTGTCTAATGAGACCGGATGCGCCAGAAACTGTTGACCTCATAATCTAATATATGCGAACCATTGAAGGGACCCATTATACTGGTTTTACCGATTCAGATATGCATAAATACATTGGAGAATACGTGTATAGTTAGTGGTGTTGTTTGATGTCCCGAAGGAAACAATCGTCGGGCCAGAGACGAGGCTAAGTATGTGGGTCAAACCTGTACAGTGACACCGACCAGTGAGGCTTGCGTGAACGACATTCACATGTGTATAAGTAAACATAAGCTGCACGAACACTTTTATTTACTAAGTAGAAAACAGAACTTGAGAGTATTGTAGGTAGTGTATGTCCAAACATTTTACTATGAGCATTCCATTCTAAATATATGTAAACGACGATCATTGATATTTCCTGGTTTTTGTGTTTCCAAAATCTTAGACACAGTTAAGTATATACAGGTAAGAACAACCATTTGTCTAACACGTCAAGAGGACGTTGTTGTAGTCTTTCAAACGGATATTACCGTACATTACAATAATATTTTCTATTATGAACAATTTATGTATATCAAAATGAGGAAATATTTATCATTGTTATGTCTAAATGCGCAGTAATTAGTGGCTTTACGTAAAGTCATGGAAACCATGTCGTGGGAGCCATATTGTCTGCGCGTGGGCAACGTTTTGCGTTATGAGTGTTAGTTTCTTTATAGTCAGCGTATTGTTAAATGGTACCTTAAGATTGCCTCTTTGCATTGCCAACTGATGTCCTTACGAGATTTTTACTCGGAACAATGACAATTGTTTCCGAATAAGGATGGGGAATGACTCGTGTCAGCTCTGGGTGTTATTTACGAACGTTGGCAGGAGGACAAATTCCATGTAAATTAAATTTTGATCAAACTAAAATTTCTGTTTTTATCATCAACCCATATACTATCCCACAGCTGGGCACCGGTCTCCTTTCAGAACGAGAGGGATTAAGCTATAGTCCATCACGCTAGCCTTATACGCCACGCGGTCAAGAAAATCTGTCAAGCAGGTTACCTTACGATGTTTTCTTTCACCGTTAAAGCGAGTGATTTTGAAAAGTCAGAGGTCACAAATGGCCTGGCCTGGAATTTGAAGCCTTGGATTCGAACTCGAGACTTATGTCTTGGCAGTTCAGTGGTCATTCCCTTAGGCTATCACTGCTTATTCGTTTTAAATATTATAACAATTTTCTGTTTTAAATATAATTTTATGGTAGTACCAAATCAACTTGTTTGAATTAAAGTGTTTGGAGTTTTGTCTGTTGCAAGGGCTTCTTTTGTTGTAAACCGTGGGTCACGAGCGTAGAGTAGCCAGAATATAACACAGTTTGACCTCATTGAGAGCGGCGACGTTTGACGCGGTTGGTATAGTAAATACAATGGTATGAATCATATTTTCCCACAATTGCAGTCCGAGTGTCGACCGTCTCTACAAAAAATGTCATTGCGTTCATTTGAAGTATTGTACTGTGATGATTTTAAAAACCGTTCTTCATTTTTCATGCTTTTAAAAGTCTCATTTAAATAAAATGGAATAGTTTTGCAATTATTTAAAAAAAATTAAGCATATCAACTACAGCTACTAAAATACTATAGGTACTACATATCAACATAATCAAGTTAGATGCTAAATAATTAAACTTTAAGCTTTTGATTTAAAATCTAAATTATAGTTATTTTAATTAATGTAATAAAATAATATCAGTTGAGAAGAAAATGCGAAAACCGGAAACTTGATCATCACAGAAAGAATGGGTGCTGCCCTCTAGCGTCGAGTAGCGATAATACTTACATGCTCTCAACGCGTCGAGAGATGGCGGTAGCGTCGCTGAACTACCTCCCTGCATTGCCGCTAGAGCGGAGTACGACTCGCGATCACACGGCAAAACTTCACTGTATTTTCGTTTCCTGTGTATAATCGCCTTCCACATGTTAAATTTTGTACGTTTTTCCCTTTGTAGACTCATAGCATTTTTTTTTTTCACTTTTTATCACTCAGCACTACATACAAAACTTATGTTTAAAAGTTTTTTAATTGACAGTTCATTGCTTCCAGATAATAATATTATTATTATTTTAGCAGTCATAAAGTTTCTGTTGTGAATTGCGAGCGAGTTCAAGGGTCGAATTGAATAGATGCCGACAATTGGCGTGTAAATCACTAGCATTACGACACGACGATGTAACAAGATAACGATAGTGAATGAAGATAGGGGCGCTGCCCTCAAGTGTCCCTCTTCGAATTATGTGATCATCTGACTTTAAATAACGATTTATCTACATCACAGCTCGGTTGCGAAATTCCGTATGCCAAAGTTACTCTTATCTTAAACACAACATACACGAATATGTATGTTTATTATTATGAAACAATAATAAATCTTAAATATGTAATGAAGGAATGTTTAAAATAAATTAATTATATAAAACTATCATAATAAAAATTGACAATAAAATATCATACTTAGTAAATAAAAATCCAATAGACCCGGTTATACTAATTGGTCAATATTATATCACAAATAGGTATGTTTAATATAGGACATTCTGTCGACAAGTCTACTGGTCTTGCTGGATTTTTAATTGGTAAATCGAGTCGTGACTAACGAGCAATTAGACGACTTATTAATTAATTACCTACAATTTAAGTAATCACACAATCATCTATTTGTGGACAAATCAATCTTGTAACGTATAATATATTTATCGTTTACTTAAAATAATACGAGTACCTACATTTATCGGACAACTTTTTTTGGCTTGGGTGGCAACTCGACCACATGAAACTCGGCCAATGGTCGAGTAGCCACTTTTTGAAAACATTAGGCGTCGAATCGGCCATTCGACTAACAAAAATCTCGACCAATGGTCGAAAGGACACCTTTTAAAACTGTTGGTGGTCGAGTCGACCAAAAGCTGGAATTTATCAAATAACTAAATAAAATGTAGGTAATAATCAAAATTTAGATGTATTCCAGGAATAGCAATGATCCGAAAAGCAATTGACGTATTCCACGAATGGCAATTATCAATATTTTTGTCTATTTTGGTCAATTGCGATTCGTGGACTATATTTTTATATAAAAATTTATTCCACGAATGGCAATTTCATCATAGTAGCTACTAGTCATGTGGTTATCAATTTTTAATGTTAGTTGTCTTTTTTAAATTGGGGTATGATAGTTGAAGGTAAACTTCGGCAATCGGACAGAAAGTACTAGGGTAGCATATGCTGTACGAAGATAGTACTTCGTTGCGTGGAGCCGTAGTGTATGATGATATTGACGTTCTGGGAGATTTCGGAATACCAGGCTACAGTCTGCAGGGCATCTACTAGGGTTGCATAAAACATAAAACATGGCGTTGTATGTTGATTCCGGTAATACACGTCTAAAATGTCTACCTGTGTGAAGCCGAGATGGGCCGCTTGTACTTACCTATTTAATCGTATAAAAAGGAATGCGATATTATAAAGGCTGATTTAGTACAAGCACACTGTCCTTAAATTTTTTTTATTAAAATTTAAATAATAAACTCACTGGTGATTTTTATCGATATTTTTCATTTAATGACGATAAATAACATATTACACATACAACATATTACACTAGATACCATGACGAAATTGCCATTCGTGAAATAAAATTTAATATAAAAATATAGGCCACAAATAGCCATTGACCAAAATAGACAAAAATATTGATAATTGCCATTCGTGGAATACGTCAATTACTTTTCGGATCATTGCTATTCAAATCATTGCTATTCCTGGAATACGTCTAAATTTTGATTATTACCTACATTTTATTTAGTTATTTGATAAATTCCACCTTTTGGTCGACTCGACCACCAACAGTTTTAAAAGGTGTCCTTTCGACCATTAGTCGAGATTTTTGGTAGTCGAATGGCCGATTCGACGCCTAATGTTTTCAAAAAGTGGCTACTCGACCATTGGCCGAGTTTCATGTGGTCGAGTTGCCACCCAAGCCCTTTTTTTCACCAGCGTTAACATTAGTGTGTAAAGAATGTAATGTTGAAAAGAATTATAACGCATGGTTTTAGTATGACGTCACACCTTAAATTCCCTATTTGAAACACTTGACAAAGTTATCAGGACGAATAACGGGCACCTGGAATTCCGTAGCGACCGACGACATTAGTGAGGTGCCCTGGGGATTAACGCGCTGTTGTCAGTCCCATGATAATTTAATACGCAGAATAATGTATTAAATATCCACACTGATATTCTTATACGTAATCTTAAGAAACCTAATGATTTATAAATTTCCTATTCAACTTTGGTCATGTTTTAAATTACCTAATCATATAAAACTTGCAAAAAATATATAGTAGGTATATTGTGTTTTTGCATTAATAAATGCTAAAATATCTTTAAAAAGATACATATATAAAATACATAAACTTTCAACATAATAAATATTTAGAAAAATACTAATCAGGTCTTACTTTGGCAGCTACCACGAAAATTCGGGCGATTTGTACCCCGCTTTGAAGTGGATCAAATAACTGTCCGTGACACTTAGAACAATAAAATCACAGGTGCACACTGCATTACAATTGGACACCAATAATTAACAATAAATATGTCGGTTAAAAGAAAAGTCACGTCCCGCAGATTGTACCTTTAAAAAGTGATGCAAATAGCATTTGTATTTGTTTTACAATTAAGTAAATGAGGACACGTGTTGAAACGCTTCGTAGACCCTGGAGTCGAGCCAACGACAAACCTTAATTAAAAACTTATGAGACGCAATCGCCAGTTTTTTCACAGAATTATTGTACACGCTTTTCAAACCTCTCACAAACAATAGACTTCACAAATAGCATTTACAGAAAATATAGTTAATTAGTGATGTTCTAAGATTAGTTAAACAATAAAGAGAATGTGTTTGTAAACGATTGTTAATGAAACAACAATAGTGAGAATACCTACTTCAATAGATGTGGCATTCAGTCTAATTTTATTAAAATATAGGCCATTGTCACAGTGAGCCTGCTACTGGTCAAAACACAGGCTCTATGCTAGTATAAATCGAGTTACGAGATCAGATTAAATTGTAATAAAAATGTAAAAAAAACGTAATTGGAATATTTTTTCTTAGCAACCTAACTGAATTAGGACGGAACCTTGATCACTTAGTTTAAAAAAAATAGCCCAATAACTTACTTAAGTGGGGTGTCACAACTTCCTAGATGAGGCATGACCAAGCTCGATGCAATACCATATCAAATTGACAACTCTTTGTCTTAATTCACCATTGTACCGAAAGTAGGGACGTCACTACGGCCGTTTGCATACAATGCCGTAAATTATTAAGATGAGTCAACTGTACGCAACTGTACTTGTGGCTGTCGATAAAGGAGGGAGTTTGACATCATCAAAGATTTTATTTTGAGCGATCATTGTGATGATGAAATCCTTTTGACGTCTGGGAAAGTCTTGTAAGTCCCATTATCTACTAATATACTTAATAAAAAATTGTACTTGCCTACTTTGTAAGCAATTTTCATGACTGGATACAACTCGGTCGTAATTTTATAAAAAAACAATTACGTGTTTAAATAAGTTTCAATTCAATACAAGCATTTACTTATTTAAATAAATTAATAAAAGACAGAAACCCTCCTCCAGCTTATAATGGGTTGGTTTAAGTATCCAGTTCTTTCAAAACTGCAGGAAACTCAAAACTGAAACAATGAAGTCTTTTACCATTTCAAATAATTTTACGTTGAAGTTTTGCGTGCCACTAAACTGCAATAAAAAGCTTTACAAATGTCTGTAAGCTTTCCTGCAGCCGAACTTTATTTTTGTTGGGGAACTTTTATTACCTACCCGAAATTATTGGTGTAAGTACCTATATGTAGTTTAATTTTATAAACACTATTGAGAATGAGAAGTCATTCATAAGCGTTGTACCAATAAATTATTATCAACGTACTATTTGAAAACACATTAGAACAGTCCGTGATCGACATAATTGAACCCGCGACACCTAATATCGCTTTTGTATCCGATAACCTACCACGAAGCCGCCATTGGTTTGCTTCTAATCTATAAATAATGCATTTGTGTATAAATGAAACAGTTTCAAAACAATACTTGAACGTATGCGTTGAATTTTATCGGTTCGCGTAACAAATTTATGAATAGCCTATAAAAGTACGTTAGTAAAGAGATTTATAACTATTTATAATGTTGATTATTAGGTGGGTATTACAAATCTTCGTGCCTGCGCTCAAGGAGGCGGCGCTGCCTGCCCATCCGACCCACACTATACTCCATCATTCACAAAACAACGATTTACTAATAATAGCCTCGTATTGAAACGTTTCATCATCACGTACTGACGTTGAGCGCACCTACTCAATCCCAAGAACTGCATGCTACATTGAAAATAAATGCGAACTTATTTTAGATTTTCAAAAATAGATCCCATGATTTTAATGTTAAGCGTCACATAACAGGATATGTTGATTGTTAGGTGCCCGAGGAGAAACTGAATCTTACAGTTCTCGTACATTATAGATATACATAGGTACCAATCATACAAAAATCCTAGCCCCATTTCGGTTGTACCCGAATTTAATGTTTTTTCTTGGTCCAAAAAGTTAAATATTCGCACCATTACAAAAATAATACCAAATCAATCCAGTCGATCTTTGATTTTGTATTTATAGTATACACAATAAATATCAATGAATATCTGGTTTGATAAAGAATAAAGAAAATGCATATATAATTAATAAACCACATAAATTACTGCTTCGACTACCACGTCTTAGTTTCATGATGTAAGAAAAATTCATCAATGCAGTACCTAGTAGATTTTGTTTTTATTCTCGTTTTTGAAACAAATCGCGATGACGACTTAGCATCGCGATTAGACAATAAAATGACTACTATTGTTAGTAAACACTCCTAAACAATCGTTACAACATAATAGTATTTGTAGTGTGGAATGCGTTTTGAGTTTTGACACTCGTTTTCAGGAAACTAGCTTGGTCCTGCGTAATTTCCTGATCTCTTTTTCCGAATTTCAGGCGTTTTAGCCTAAGGTAATTTGACATACGGAAGCGTAAGTTTACGCTTAGCGTCGTCTCTGAATATAAGCCTAAATTATGTATGGCTTAATAGAGAACCGCATCGCGTTGGGAGCCAGTTTCCAGTCCAGAGCTGTTGGTTGCTTTTCGTTTTTTTTTTCTTTTGCGAGTAAATAAAATAATATTTTTAACATTATACTCAGCACCATAAAGGTAGTCACTAACTAAACAGGCAAGACAATGACAAAGACTAGGCAATTGATAAATTCATTATAATAATATAAGACTTATATACATTTTTGTAAATAGAATACAGTATTGTATATGAAACCCCTACACTAACACAAACTTGTGTTTTGTTCGAACCCACTACCTCATGATCAACAGTCCGACACTCGATCGTACCACAGACGTCGTCAAACAATTGTGTTCTCATTAAATAAGTAAAGCTAGTATTTGCACAAATAGAGCCGTGAGCACAGAGTTTCCTTACTCATATCGTCTCTGCAAGCCCTCTACAAAATATGTACCTACTATAGCACTATTGATATGAAGGTGTGGTAGCTAATTTACATTACCCTAATAATTATGACAGGAAATATGTGTAATCAAATGCATTACAAAATATTAGGATAATATTACCTGCGCTATCATCGTTAATACTAGTAATTACTGCTATCAGCGTCACATCCCGCGTTAACCTTGGATTAGTCATCAGATGTTCGCGCAAATCACCGGCAGATGGCGCTGTGCCAACACCATTGTTTACTCTAGCCATAAACTAGAAATAAGGCTGCGCAATGAAAAGAATACGGTTACTTGAAACATATGATGGTATCAATGAATGAAAATAGATACAGGAAAGGTTTATTTCACTCGCCTAAATTCGTTTCTATGTTATTTGTAAATCCACGTAGTTGTTGCCCTTATTTCCTAATACCCTACTTTACATTATACTTCAAACGAGTTCTAGGAAAAATATCGTTGGAAAATCCGTTTAATAATTACCCAATAAAGTAATATGAACATGCAGTCATTCTTCCTAATAATGTATGACATTAAATTGTGTAGGTTCCTGTGGCTTCGTCCGCGTAAATGTCGGTTTATGCGAATCCAGGGTTATAAACTATGTGTATTCTAAATTTCAGCAATGGCTCCATGAAGAAAAATAACAATGGCACATAATAATTAGAGGAGGAAAATGACTCAGATTAATATTGGCAAAAGGGTACCTACTTCGATTCTATAAATTACATAATTATAAATATATATGTCTATTAACTTGCAACAGATTTTAAGGTGAGTTTAAATAACTACAGTTTTTCATTTTACATCGTGGAAACGTGTCAGTTTTTCTTGACAGTGTGATCATACCTCAATGTAACGAGTCATAAAAATTAACACATTTGACATTGAAACTCCAGGGTTGCATACTTTGAGCGCGTAGTATACTGATAATACTAGTGGAGAATATTAGAGGAAAACCAAAAATTCTGTATCTAGTCAATATTTAGACTCGCCCGTGTCCTAAATGTTTTCCTACTAATCTTATTTTCCTTTACGATTAATTTCGTTGTAAATACCCCGAACTTGGCATCATTGTTCAGGGACTACAGTACAGTCCAGGCAATTTTCGTTAATCGATATTATTATCCTGGTTTACCAAAGTTTTGATGATAAGAAATAACTAAAAGGGGATTCTCCCAAATTACAAAAGCATACCTTCACAGTAAGTTTTATTAAACAGCAGCAGAGGCAGCAGTAATTTACCAAAAACACACGTTTTCACGTTTTGTAACCTATGTGATTCCACCAAATTAAACACTTAATCTAGGACCTAGGTTTATAATACTTGGCACTTAACAGTCACCACGAAACCGAAACAAGAAAGAATATAAAAAAGAAACGATATGATTAACAGAGATCAGAAAGGACAGTCCGTAGAAAATCCTTTGAGTTTAATTAATAAAGGGTGACGAGTGACGAAAACAAGTGACGACGCACATTTCACAAGCTAAAAGGACAACTTCGTTCCTTTTGCCGTAGTCGAGTAAAATGGAGGATTCGCACATGACGTCAAGTTAGAACCGGGTGATTGTAACATGGCCGACTTGAACATCCTTGCGGAGCGGATGCTGGCACCTTGCCAAGCTGACGTTACCAACAGGAGAAATGATTTAACGCTTTATTTTGGACAGTTACATACTCAGCAATATATAGTTCACTACCATTGAGATTGCTTTGCAGTAATGTTAAAACTGTAGCTAGCTACATATCGCTTAGATGTATCCTAATTTTCTTTGTTTCCTATCTCAGCGTCCTTCGATCTTCCAGCATTGCCTAAGGAGATAGTACCCCGCCTACAGCAACATAATTTCATCTATCTTGCTTGAACGCAGTATCTCATAATTTTGTTTCTATGTTCGAAGTAACGACGACATTCGAAGGTTTGATCTAGTCGATGACTCACAAGTACCCCAGCTATTTTCCTATAATATTCTCATAACAAATTATTGTACCGTTTTAATGAACCCATAACGCGTAGATTCTTATGATGACATCATGTGTCACGCCTATGGTGTTCCGAATTATCGAATAATCATTGAAATAGACACTACCTGTTCTAATCCAACGAAATTTAAAACCGATCTGAGTTTCAACTGTTGACATTAATTATGTAAATTAAATTAACCGCCATTTTATCTTTAAATGTGACCACCCGGAATACAAGTCTATCTTATCTAGCACGCAACTATGACAACAGTATAATTGCATTGCACTATGAATAGTTTAATGTACTGTAAACTAGGTAATACGCAGAAGTTTTTGTATGAACTTAGTGACTATCTACGTAGGTTTGTATATTTCAAATCGCTTACTTCTGTTACCTACTTTAACTGCAGTCAATGCAAAATTATGTACAGCTACTGAACTCTTTCATTTAAACCTTATTACTGCTCTAAAAACGCCTCAATAAAATAAAATATACAGTATAACCTTAATATAAGGTATATTATTTTATAGGTATATATATAAGGTATATTATATACTACTCTACATCCAAAAAGGTTGACAAGGACTGTACGGTGTATGACCTTTTTAATTCACATAAAGCGTAATTACGTAATAAGTAGCAACATGTAATTTAAAGTTTTATAGTTTTTAATATAGGTACTTTGCAATGGCCAAAATTCTCAATTATAGATACTACGTGGTCTTGACTATGACATGTTTAATTAAAAGGTTATCCATGCCTAAAGATTTCAGGGTTACTAGTTTATTAAAAACACCGTTGCGGTAAATCTTTGTGTGTAAAGGGTGTATAGTTTATGGTCTCTTTATAGTTCATAATGGTAATGAAACAATAATAGCTCGGATGTGGTTTACGGGGCCTCCCATACAGCATAAAGACTAACAGAGCTATCAGTTT
Source organism: Acronicta psi (assembly GCA_946251955.1). NCBI lineage: Eukaryota > Metazoa > Arthropoda > Insecta > Lepidoptera > Noctuidae > Acronicta > Acronicta psi. The sequence continues at coordinate 11,965,714 of OX276469.1, read as the reverse complement.
GCGGAACACGTGCTGCTGAGAACTGCTACGTCACCCATGAGGAATATTTATTTATATAGAACTGCTAAACATACATCAATATTACTTATAGCTCGTAATACATAAGTAGCGACTGAATATAAACAATATTGTTTACCTACATAGTTCTTGTAGGAAACAGATTTCTGAGCTCGAGTGTTATTACAATATTTAAGTACCTATCCAAGTCGACCTACCACAAAGATATATCACATCACATTTCTATCTTAGAAATCTACCAACATAATCAAAATTTAGCAACAAAGCAACCCTTTTTAAACCATTTAAAGAATACAATCTACAAAAAATATATATAATAATACCCTCTGAGTATATTTCTTTGCGGTCCATATTCTTTACAATGATTACGCAGAATGTACACAATAATGCGCAGTGATAACTTCGCTATCACGATATCACGATTAAGTAATTCACGCAAGCATTATCTACGCTGATAAAAACTAAATGCAGTATTTGTAAATAAAAGAAGCTCAGGAATCGCAAGGAAACTAATTTCAAAAGAGGCAATTTATTTTAATATTGAATATTTTTATCAATTTCTACGGACGTTGCCGTTACACATTATCTACACGATTTCACAAAACGTTTTAACAATATGCCGATATGTTCAAGTTATTTTTTTTTTATAAATACCCTGTGGATATCAACATATTGTACAATGATACAATATGTCTACGAAGAAAGTCGCACATTACATAACAGTTACGTATGATCTGCTTGTCGTGCACATACAAAAAAGATAAAGTATTTAACGATCATTCAACATCAAACTTAAGACAAGGCCTAAACCTTGCTGTCTACCATTTCAAACCACCTCTTCAGTTCACGTTCATGCTTTTCAAATCAGTGTAGAATGAGCAATGACAGCTAAAACTACGAAGTTAAGAACACTTACATTACAGTGGACCATATATAGACGAGGCTATTGTGCAGTCTCCGCAGTTGGCAGAGAAGACATACAAATCATCGACATTGATTCCGTAAGACCTTGGCATCATTATCTGCCTTCAGTTAGCATTGACTTAGCACGATTAGGACAGCCGTAAAGAGATCTAGTTTTAATGAATTGATATTAAAGTACCATAGTATTCGAATAGATTGTCTAAGATTGCACTATCCAAAAGACTAGGTATACTGATTCTTAATTATTTTTTCTGTATTTCTGATACAAATGTATTTCTTGTGGCACTTCTATTACTTCTTATTCAAAAATATTGATTTGAAACAGAAAAGAAATCCAATAAAGACATTATATCCACACAAAGAGAGATATGGACAGTTTTGATTAAAAAATAACCATAATCTTGTTAATACGAACCACAAAGGACGTAAATACAAATAAAAAGTAATGTATGTACCAATTACAGGCTGCACCCATTGCAGTTGATGCTCATCTGAGCATATCGACTGCACAAATGGATTCAGAGTGCGTCCCCTCACAGGATTTGGCACCGAGAGCTTAGGTCACCCTCCACGAACACGCAATAATGTGACTACCTAATGAATTGCATTGGGGTTGGGGACCCCTGATGGAAAGGGTTCGTTTTGTTAAGCTAGCGATTTTACCACCCAGACTGGCTTTAGTTACAAGACAATGGAAATTCACTGTTTATATGGCAATGTTTTTTAGACCTGACAAGCGTGTTGATTAGTATTCGTGAGCCTCAATGTCAAGAGCCATATTAAGCTTAAAATATTCGGCAAAATAACAAGCAATATAACTCTCAGCATAAGGTTTCATTGCTGACGTTGTTAAGACAGTATCCTTCCAATCAGATAACCAATAGTATATATTAAGTGCGCATTCAATTCAAGGATCAATGGAGATTGTTATCAAGCAGACATCTAAATAGAGGCAATAAAATTAATTATAATCGTGATCTCATTTTAATTGGAAACAATCTTATCCAAGTGTTTGCTTTCACCGACTTCTAGACTTGATAGCCTGCGTCTTATGTCCATTACTCATTTGACAATTAAGATAGTAAATGTAATATTTCCAGTATACGTACTTCATTATTTCTTTGCTGCAATAAAAATATTTTATATCGCACAGCGACGCTGACATAAGACTATTGCCAAGAAAAACTGGTTACTTACATCCTTATTGTCTTCCTTCTAATTTACTGTTTGTATTATGTTTCTTATTCAAAACACACAGATCCATTACTAATTGTTATATGTAAATTTTACGAAAGGTTCTTTACAAATAAGTAGAATATGGTGTAAGTCAGTGTCCACCTTTAAAAAACTAAGCTTTTAATTAAATAAGAAAATAATTTAAAGTTCAAGGTTGTTTATGTAACTAGCACCATAGAGAAAACCTATCAGAGTGTAATCTTGTTAAGTTTTAACACAACGACCTCCAACATACTGTTCTCACACGTCATTAATGTTTACATTTATGTAATAGAAGGGAAATGTTTCCACAATCTTCGCTAATAACGTATCAAGTCGGCTTTCGCTAAAGACATAAGTTTCACTGCGGTGGGGAAATTGTGGTTTGACAAGTTGCGCATGAGTGCCGCTGATTATGATAAAGCTTTAGATCAAGAGATATCGTTGCGTCATAAACCAATAAAGAAATTTCCAATAGGCTCATTCTTTTTCCCTTTTGGAAACTGGCATTGCCAATAGATACGATCGGTACAATATTGCAATTCTATAACAGTTCTATAAAATGGGCATTCAATTCACAGTATTTGTATGTACAAAAAGAGCTCAGTAAAAGAAACTGACAAAAGATTAACGTTGGAAAGACCCGTAATTACATCATCATTGTTAGTAATAAAGATCAACAGTCTTTTTATTATTACTTTACATTTAAATAAGGAAATGACATTTTTTTAATTATTCCATTATGCTTTGATGAAAAAGGTACATAAATTTTACGCAGAGGAGATCATGTTGCCTTAAATTAATTAATTATAATAAATAGGTACTTTGTTATTGACGTTACTCAGTGGTTTGAACTGAATGTTTACTTCGTATGATTTATAATTTCAAGTGTTATCCAAATTTTATATAAAATTTAAACGAAGGACAGAAAAAGTTTTTAGAAAATATTTTCGTTTTCCAAGCGAACGGTACCTAAGCCGAAAACTATTAGCTTGTTATTACATAAATAAACGAAACGATTACATAATCTATTCAATGTCTAATCATTAATCAATCACATAAAAATATACATATTATAATTAAATATGTATTAAAGAAATGCTATTAAATATACTAAACAGATTATTAACAAAATACAAATCAGCTTCCAAATCAGAGATGATATAACAAAACTATCACTATTTGATGTTTATAAATATGTACGAGTATTTCACATACCTGCATAACATTTTTATAATAAATAATGTTTTAAACACTTGAATTTAAATCTTAATGTTACTTGATTTAGTCACGGAGTGTATAACTAATCATATTATAAGTATATTACCGTACACACTGCAAAGATTTAATAATGATTATGTACTCGCGATTACAACCGTAACGGTTTGTGATTATGATATTTTGTATTTCAAGATTATGTAAATGTGTAATATGAAACATTAATAATAATCTACATAATTTTATGATAAATTCAAAACAATCATGCTAGTTGGGAGCTAGCTTTCTGAATTCAGAAACATTCTAAACAAAAAAATTATTATCAAGATACTCCCGAGAGCTCCCAAACAATAGAATGATTACGTTCTTCATAATTATAATTTTTATTGTTATGAGGAACAACTTATGTGTTATTGTGAATCTTCTGCACGAGGATGTCGGGCAATAATAATTCAAATCCAAGGTTCTAAGATAGATAAATATTAATTGAATTGAAATACCAGTGTTGAATCAAACAATACGCATAAATATTGTTATATTTGGCTGCTCGAAGTACCTAATATTTATATAATACATGGTGGCATGTATGTTCAATCATTAAAAATAATATAGTATGTTAATTCTTATTATTATCTGAATAACTTTCTTAATTACACAATTATGTAGTGCAAAGAAAGTTTTTTTGGATCTTTCAAATCTTTCAAAGAGGTTTATTTCTCGACTAAGTATATTTTTTCCAAGTCTTCGTTCAAATTAACATTTATTTTTCAATAATACGTACTACTCAATAATACGTTCGTATTACTCAATAATATGTAGGTACATAATATTACGTATATGTATAGGTACATACATCACATTTAATTTACATAAATTTAAAAACTTACTACATTCTAATAAAATATAGTAGTATTATATCTAAACAAACTGCATGCTTTCGTTTATCACCGCTACATAATTTCCTAGATCTTTCCTAGTTCTAATTAAGTAGTCATCCAGCAAACGCTACTCGTCTCCGACTTTCTTGCGATTATGTACCACTAAACTATACAGTTTCTTTCATATTAAATGGCAATAACTTGGGGAGATACCCCATTGGATGTCCAATCAGTCGTAACTGTCACAACTCATTTAGCATTTATCTATCACATCAGAAAGCACGTCCACATCATAGCAATTTCCCCTCGCGTGATCACATCTCCGATTATCTGCGTATACGTCTCAGTAGAAACTTGCGTATCAAATCAATAAACGAATTGTCAAAAACTTTAATACTTATCTAATGTTCTCTTATTTGTACAGACTACAAAAAGTTATTGAAATTGACGGAGGACAACGGACATAAGTAACTAAATTCATATTATCTAACACTATAAATATTTACACGCTAAACAATGGTCGGAACCTAATGTAGGTGATGCTGTGATGTTTTATGATTGTCATTGATAAATCGTCATATATATAGTAGTTTCGTGAAGATAATCGTACAACGAATCGGAACTAATCGTCAAACATTATAAGTATTAATTGCATCATACACAATAGGAAGTAGACAATATAACACTTTTACAATCAGGAGCTCTATTCAGTTAACCGTTGTTGTGATCGAGTTTGACACGATAGCCACAGCACGGTATTTTTATGTAATACATACCATCATAGTTGTGTGTTACATAAACTATGAAATCGATAATAATTTATGCTGTAACAATTACAAGCATAGGTGGAATGTTTAGAATTTAATCATTACACGGATTCGCAGTTAACGTGCTATCTCGAACAATTAGTAACACAGTCATTATGATCATATTTCTATTTGCTTGGATAACGATATAAAGTGGTCAGTAAAACTGAACCACGCAATAGAAAATGTCTTTAGTTAGGTCCTATTTACGAGTACTATCCATCCTGTGCAGTATTTCGTTCAAGAGGTTAGGTCAAAGACCAAAGAGTTTTAATGTGTTTTCATGAAAATATTGACATAGGCTGCTTATAAAGTCAAATAAATATTTAAAAATGGAATTTCCACTTTCGGACCTGACTTTTGTCAGTAGGACTGTACCTAACAGTCCACGACAAACTTATTGTCCGGGTTGAAGTTGGCACGAGCTAACTTTAACCCAGCCTCAAAAATCGGAGAAATTAAAATATTAGGTTAGAATAATTCAAAACGACAGCCTACGACTTGAGCTTTTGTTTTTATTTATTACAATCTAATAATTTTCTTTATCCGGACAATAAGTTTGGCGACAACTGTACTATCTTTTACTTGCACGTTCTCTAACGCTTGCTTGAATGCAAATCAGAATTTCAAATCTCTCACATTAGTAGGTGTTAATCACTTTGCTCTACATACAATTCCAATCTACTTAATGATAACTTGTGGCGGTCATGTCAGTCATTAAGGTGAACTTCTACTTTACTTTTCCGAGAGCCGTATTAGTTTTTGTAATGCGTAATAAAATATTATGAAAGGTAAATTCACCGGAATCCTATATCGCATCATGTGTTTAGAAGAACGCTCTTGTTCATAATACGTGCCTGTACTATATTAGGACGAAGTTTCACAACACTTAACTAGCGTTGTTTACTGTTTACATTTTCTTGGCATTTCAGTCGCGCAAAAACAGAATAAGAAATGCACGTGGTGCAGTCAATAATACAATTCAAACGGATTTCAATAAGTGTAAACAAGGTTTTATGAAGTTTTTACTTTAAATACACATAAATGGGTAGTGCATTTTCATTTAAATATCGCACATCTACAGTAATAGTGTGATGAAAATGTGAAATAGTTTCAAACCAAGACGCTAAGCAAATTAATAGCTGTTTTAAATTATTAAGGATAATTATGCAAACACAAAAGAAAATCAATTATTTCTATCCTCATTTCATCATTAAAACGATCGTACGCCTTCGTAAAAATGTTCTAATGCCATTGTTTAATTTATCCGCCGGTTAACGGCTATCCAAAGTGAATCAGGCCCTTATTCTTTTTAAAATAATAATAACTATTTATTATCTATTCCAATTGTAAAATGATTGTTGTTTAACATGTTGTGTTTGTTAACGTTTTATATATGTGTCTTGGCCTCAACATGCCCCTGGTTTTAACATTACAGCGATAATATTAACATTATTATATTCAATTAAGACAAGGCGAGCTGTGAGAACGTAGTTGACAGACTCCTACGCATGTGTTACCAGCGGATGCTGATGAATGGTCCTTTTTTATCCAACCAACATGCGAAGGTTGCTATAGAAACTAAAAAAATACTTTATGTAATAAATTTCATATTGCTCTAGATTAAGCCTGAAAAATGTAAATGAGACAATTAATATTAAGGAAATTAATGTGTGTCCATCTGAATACGTAATAAGTGCTAGGTAGATAATATACATAATTTATAAGCTAAGTACTTAATATTCGTTCTATTGAGACGCCTAGCAATGCCTAGATTGTTCGAGGATCGGATTAAATTCCTACTATTTATTACGTATGTCGCTGTCTGTGTTAAGACTGTCAGACTGTTGATCGCTGAGGTCGTATGTTCAATTCCCACAAAACAAATATTTGTTTCTTATGAATCCACGATAAAGTACACAAAAGGATTATGTCTATTGTCTAGTACCCATAGGAGAATCTCTGCTTAGTTTGGGACTCGATCACAAAATTTCAGAAACTAGCCTACAAACTTGAAATTTTGCAAGTAGGTAGGTTCTTCATAATTTCGCTAAAGGTTACCTACACCATTTATGGAAAAGATTTAAGAAATGTGATACGGAATTGTAAAAGACAGCTAGTGTATCTAAATATAATATAAGTGTAATAAATATAATATGACTGCTTCTTTGTCAAAGAACAGAACACTAGACCAAAGAATCTTAAGGTCTTTGGAAAATTCTATTCCCAGTGTTTTTAAGTTTGCTTATGAAATTAGAGTATAGATTTGTCCTCGTTAATGGCACTAAGCTCGCCCCCATTACATGGGATAGAAATATCCTGAACTGTCGGTGTACATTAGTATCCCTCTGGAAAGGTCAGGCCTTTTGGAAAATACTTACAGGCGAGTGATGCCTATGTTAGTTATAAATTATTATCTAATAGGAGTTAATAATTAATCTTACACGTACGACATAAATACGACATACGTTATGTTTACAAGCTACTTACGGAGAATGGAGCAAAATATTTACAAGTTTCAATTTAAAATTCTGAACAAATTGAATCTAAACTTTGATTCCATTAAACTGCACATAAAACCACGTCTAATCTTCTGTTTACAAGTACTTATTTAATGATTGTCTTCTTGAAGACCCGTTTGAGCCTCCAATTGGAATTTAATGGCATCCGTCAATATATTGTTTTGTCAATGAGCTACTCGTTACGTACTATCAGTGAGACATCAACTAAAGGTATTCCGAGAATTTCGTTGAAAAGTAAGTGTAAGTATAAATTGTTTGCTTGAATTAATATCCGATTGTTTCACCCATAGTCAAAGATTTTTGATAACTTATAGCTATAATTTGGAAATTGGGGGTAAACCAAAACAGTTACTAATGTTTACATCTAACAACAGAAACCTTATGACGAGTTAATTCCATAACAGCTGATCGTATCACAAAACACAACACAAACGCACCACTCAGAAGCTTTCAGTAAATTTTCACGCACTGAACTTTACTTTCAATCACAAAAGCAGCGTGTACGTTGAAAATTTGAATAAAGAAAATCGCGCCCGATTCTTTTCGGTATTTGAAAATGCGAATCCAATGGGTGATTCGGTGCCGAAGTGTGGCGAGTCGGAAGCGGCGTTGCACACTGGCGCGGACGCCGCGATCGCGCCTCGCGTCTGCCGCCATTGACTCAGAGAAAAGTAGGGGCGTCACTTACAATGAACGTGTATAATTTTCCGCTTGTTAACAATTAAAATCTGAACTACTGGTACCGCGCACACGATGTTTCAGCGAAATGTCTCTATTGTCGTTTGCACGCCCCAGAGAAAGCACATATAATTATGGGCAATTAAAGTTTTTAATTACGTTTATTTACATTGCTTAATTTTTATAATCACTGCAAAATATTCACACATTCATTTAAAAATGACTATTCTAAAAAGTATTTCTTTAGAGGTTTTATTCACTGTTATTTTAAGACTTGTCGCAGACTCGCAGCAGCGCAGTGCAATGATAGTGGACGTGTCAGCCCTAACGACGCATTATGCAGAGACAATAGACGGTAGCTAGTAGCTGTATCAGCTCGCTGTCGCTGTCGCTGTCGCCGGCTGATATCAACGGACACTGGAAATGCATCGCATCCAATATCGGAAACATTATGATGAATCACTGGCTGCATCCAAAAGTCCGCGAGCTATATTTGGCGGGGTTGAAAACGTTATGGATGGCACTAATTAATGTCGCATCGTGCCCACCCGCCTACACGCAATACCACTCCATGTATGCGTTTATTATACCTTTACTGTTTCTTACGATCGATGCAGTACAATACAATTTTAATATTATGTATTTCTTGTCAACAATTTGCAGAATGATTGCCAATAGACAGATTTTTTTAATTATGCGGTTTTCTTCATAAATATAAATGGAGTAATTGTTGTGGTAAATAAGTAAATTATCAATTTATATGTGTAATGAGTTGACCAACCGGAAAATTAAGTCTATAAACTTAATAGACTGAGTGGGCGATTATTACTAATGCATAAAATATAGACTGTTTACAAGAATTTTATGACAATAGATATTTCCATAATCAAGTATAACTCGACAAGCAACCTTCTAATAAATATTGATGCTCTATGGTCTGCGGTACCTTATACAGTAAGTACCGCACATGAATCACACATTGTCACACTGGTACCTACCATAGACAACAGACTGAGCTGTAATCCTTTCATGAAAGTTCAATACCGTTCGTTTGACACTGAGGACACGCCTTTTATGGCGACTTACTTGTAAGCTTTCCAGTTTTAATATGTAAGAATATCGAGTGTTCGACAGTCGTTAAAGGAATTCGGATTTTCGGAAGCGCGAATATCTGATTTTCGCCTAATTGAATGATATCTTTTAATTTTAGATAGAAGTGGATAGGATAAGGGTCCCCACTAACTATAAAATACAAGGAAACTACTTGTGCATGAGCAAGGATGGGATAAGCCGTTATAGCAGGTTATATTTATAACTTGTAACATAATGGATAAGTACCTACGTATTAATCTTCTAGTTACCTTACTTTTGTTATATGGGAAGATACAGAACAAAGAAAAGGATATGGTTATGTAAGGTTAATACTCATAATATCTTCTTTTATTCTTCATACGACCCATCTATCCTCGATAAAGACATGAATACCGAGTTGACGAAGAAGAAATGCTAGCAAAGGCAAGCTCCATCATCCATGCTTGCACTTTGCTCCATACTTCAATACTAATAAATTGTCCTATAGTGAATGCAAGAGCATTGATTTGTAAGTTCATACTTGCATATTTTCTATGTCTTCTGATGATAGTACAGATATTTTTGTAAGCAAATAACATTCTGTTTACCGCACACAATAAAAATTGAATTAAATTGAATTGAATTTACGTGTATCAATCCAAGCAATTTGTTATTGTTTTGAGTCCATTTTCCTGTTAGTCTTAGAATTTATTGTAAACGTATACGATGTAAACAATAATATATTTATTATTTACAAAAAGGTATTAATTCGTTTTATAGCACATGTACTTAGATCCAAAGGGAAAAAAATAACCTATATCAACAACTAATCATAACCCAGAAATCAAATTAACATGTTTTTATTTTCTGCCCTGTTGGAATAGATTGTAGGTTAAGAATAATAACAAATATCTTGGGCCATTTTTACACAGCACCATCTAGTCCCAAACTAAGCGGAGCTTTTACTATGGGTACTAGAAATTGGATACGATACTTATATACTTTTTTTGTTGTAAATACATACTTATAATATATAAGAAACACCCAGCCAAACACAAACACCTAAGTTCATCACATAAATATTTGTGTCTTGTGGGAATCGAACCCACGACCTCGTGATCAGCAGTCCGGTACTCGAACCATTAGACCACAGACGTCGTCAAATAAGCTAAACTCGGAATTAACTGATAGATAGGTGTAACATTAAGGACTTGTTTTACCACCTCTGGGTAGCCTCTAAACAAAGGTTAAAATGGAACAAAATTTGTACAGAATTATTTGCTTAGTAATTTAACGGGAATCAGTAAGCTGTGACACAGGGCCCTATGTCATAATACCATAAAAATGTAGATCATATTAATTGTAATAACGAGGTTCGCGTTTCACTAGTCCAGTTCTGCCCCTCAACCATGAGTTCTATCGAATGACTTTCGATAGGTTTTTTACGTATCGAAACGCTGTAATCCCATAGCAGGTTTTAGTTCTTTACGTAACCGCTAGAGGCGCTGCGAGAGTTTTCCATACAAATATTTTACCGCGTCGCTAGCGAGTCTAGTGACAAAAACTCATGGTCGAGGCACAGTTCAATGAAACAATATTTAATTTAAATCAGCACTACACCTTCTAAAGGTGTACTTAAAATTCCAACGTTTTTACACTAAACATTCCAACAAGCAACATTTGAGCCGAAGTGATTTACTAGCTTATAAATTCAGTAGACGTTAGAAACTTGAAATTTCTTGTTTAGCACTTTCGTAATACTGGTATTAACGAGTTTATCGACTGGGCGACGTTATTAAGAATTCAGTTTTTGTACGGAAGCCTGTCCTTATAGACGAACAATGTGTTGACCACGACTTTATATTCAGAGCGGGCACCGGTTCATAGGAACCGATGTGTAAGCCGCCTTTACTTCCCTATTAGTCCTACTGACTCACGCTAAATTTAATGTAGGTAAACGCGAGGCATCGCCCTCGTTACTGCTGAAACAGAGTTATTACATTTTTACGTTTGCAGCTTAGTCACCTAACAGATGCACCTGAAATTGTTACTTATAAAGCGAGCTATTAACAACGCTTCGATAACGTCTAAATTAACCCGAAAAGTCATAAAATAAATAATAATTATCGTCGAGTTCTGTGTTCTCAATATAAATATTTTTAAGAATATTTATGAAAGGCCTGTTTTACCACCTCCTGATAAGTTCCCGTTAAACTACTTGGCAGATAGTTTAATTCAAATTTTATTCAATTTTTTAATTTATCCGGCGGTTAGCATCTATCCAAAGGCGGTGAAACAGGCCTTAAGTATTTAAAACGCCCGTGATTGTTCGCTAATCAGACCCTTTGTAAGTAAAATCAATTATAAATAGATAAACATCTTCAATCTTCGGTAAGAAAGTCACCAAAAAGGGAGAATTACAATAAAAGATCAATGGTTTTTTCCACGTTAAGTGCTTGGGCTGACGCGGTTAATTTTCCGAGCCACCAAAAATATTACGAGAGGAGAAATAAAAAAGTAAAACTGTGGTTCGAAATTAGAATTTCTTTTTAGTAAAAGCTAACGTCCGCTATTTCCGAGTCGTCAATCGACCCCGTGTTCGCTTACTGACAAAGTTCGTGGCGTGCGACAGGTTAAGCAGTTGGTATTTCTGTACAACTCTTTCTTCGCAACAAAAAATATGAAAGCTGACTGATGGTTTGTAGATATGTGAATGCATAACACACACACCGACGTTGCATTGATTCTTAGTTTGACTTAAAAGTAAAGACGAATCTAAGAAATTCTAGTTCTATAAATTCCTAAAATTCTCGTCGTTTTGGTTTGATTGACTTAACTACTTGGATCGATTTCTTATTTATTATTATTAGTGGATCATGATGATGATGAAGGTGAAGTATTATTGAGTTTTTCTGCAATAATACGGCGACGTATAAACTATGTAGTCAAGGCAGTAAGTTCTCCCACTTTTTAAAGTGTAAGACCATGGTAACTAGTGAGTTTAAAACAGCACATCAAACACCACATCTTACACCGGTGATGGTGTATTTTTATGTCAATGTGTTTGACCCTCAACTTCCGCTAAAGAACGGAATTTATGTTTATGAATTCAATACATGGGCAAGCCCGAACAAATTAGGACATACCGTATAGATTTGATAGCCATATAAGGCTACCTGAACTATCATCATGCTGGCTAACAAGGTCAAAGCAATAAATATTTTAAGGTCGAATTGTACACCATAAAAAAATAAAAAGAAATGTAAAAACTTCCACCTACGTGTCTGTCTGACTAGTGAAGCTGATTAGATATCAGTACAATCAATTGAATAAAATTATTTTGTGTTCTACTTAATGTTTATATAGTTATATCGGTCTCTCTCTAAAATCTCACTAAACATAAAAGGACTTTTTTTATTATTACAGTCAGTCAGTAAAAAATTACAGCAACTAAAGTAACTCCAAACATTGTATTTGATAAACAAATAAACCCACAAACCTTTGCTTCCACTATAAACAAAAAATAAATGTTTCGCTATCTTTGCCTACAGATGCTACGTATTTTGTAGACGTAGCCCTTACTACGCTGCGCTACGCTCTGAAATACTACGACGACGACGCTTCTCGTAATAATATTATTTAATAACTACTTTCTTTAATTGGAACACCAAAACAATCGTTGTCATAGCAACTCTTTAACAACCTGTTTACTTTCGTAGCGGCCTAAAAAATATTGTATCTATTTGCGTATCAAGTCAGAGATTAATTGTCACAGGGCCGGGCACCGCTCATGACTCGAGGGACCGATGTCAATTAAAAACGGCCGGGCCCTAATTGTATCCATTTTAGCTCGATTGCGCCAGACGGGGGCGAACGGACCCCGGCGCGGGCGTCGCGTGTCGGATTGCGATACCGTCGCGCGTCGTACAGCAGAAAAACATACGCTTTATAAATGGTATTTATGTACATGAATAATGGGTAAGTATTTGTCATCAGTTCCATTTTTTATTGTAAGTAGTAGAAGTACTTACATTAATTTATGTATTTGTTCTAGACTCTACTTAGCGTGTTTGTTTACTATGTTAGAAATTTAAATACATAATAATATCCTTATTACTTATCTGAAAGTTTTGTATAAAAATACTTACTTATTAAAGTATAATTAAGCCTTCATCTGACATAAAAACACCCTATTGCTTCGACCTTAAAAAGGTTATGTTTATGTATAAGTTTATCAAATTTAGCGAATTTACACAGCATTTCTCGCGAACATTAAATTTCCTTGAACACGTCAGTCTCATTTCTGAAAATTAATTATGGCGTGCTACCGACCACCACCAAAACATCAAACAAATATAAATATGAAATACTATTTACCGTAGATATTTTTATTTTGACGATTCTCTTACTCAGTGACAAAAACCATCGAGGACTGTTTCACAACCCAGCAAAGATAAGGAATTCGTTAAAGAAGCTGATATTCTCACAAATTTTACCAGAGATAAAAGAGTGACAAGTACCCAGCAGAGGCGTGAAACCTCTGTCGGAATCGATTGTTGGCGGTGCGTCACGGTGTCCGCCCTTCTTGCATTGCGTTGCCACTGCAACGAAATCTCATTGACTCGGTCTCAACTAAATGCTTACTAATGAAGAGAAGAAGAGAAACGTGTTAAACATGATTAACGACCCCGTTGGCATTAGGTAGTTAACTACCTATTACTACAAAATTTTATAGAAATTTGTATGGTTTTCGCGGAAATTGATGAATAAATGCCTACGTTAATAAATTTGTTCTACTTCATACGAATAACAATTTCCTGTAACTTCAAAAACATAAAATATCATAAATCCGTCAACACCGAGTATTCAACACTGAAGCAAATCTAGTCTAAATATAAACATAATTAGGTTAGTGTGTATAATATCACAGTGTTTATATTATATTGCAATATGTACCATATATAAAAGTTTGACAGAGATGAAAACAGGAGGGTGGTCCGACAGATTTAGCTACATCATTATATACTGCTCAATGTCTTGTAGCGACATCTGTTAGACGTTAAGTAAAATATTTAGTCCCGCCATCTAGTGTTGAGTAGAAACAAATTTTGAAATAACTTGTTTATACACTAGAGGGCGCTAGTTGTTGGTTGTTACTACTGCACGCTAGATGGCGCTAAAGGAAAACTAACGAACCTTGAGCGGGCATTGCACGTAGCGAAACAGCATCTTCTTCAATTTCTTCTTCTACTTCTTCCTCAGTTATAGATGGTGGTGCAGCCCAACAGCGGAGTCTCACGCCGGCGTTACCAACGTTTGCACCGTTGTCTAGCCTCACGCGGGGAAGACTTCGCGAAGAGTATTCTCCGTTATTATTGGTCTGCCAAACAAAAACAAACAATTAGTCGACTGATAAAACATGGGACTACTTTACGAAATCTAATTAAATTTTATGGTGAACATACACACAGCTACCTGTCTGTAGGTAGTTAAACAAGTAAAAAGTAAATATTTTGGGTTAAGTAATGATGCAAATCAAGCAAACAAAGGATTCATCGTAATCATTAGCTATCTCCACATTAGATATAAATGCTAAAATTAACCTGAACAAAACAAATCGCAATCGGAATTTCAAATAAAAGCGGAATCAATCAGCTGCTACCAAAATAGGAATCCAGTAAGTGCATAAAAATATCAGGTTTATAACCGTGGTTAAATCACACTCAGCATTCGAATGAACAACTCACATTTGTAGGCACGAACTAGCAGCTGCTTACTGATAATGATACGGTTTGTAGTATACCGATTATAAGGCAATGTTATGGGAAGGGATTTATATCAAGCTTTACTGTATAAAGAGCTTATCGATGCAATACCTTTGCAACTATTGGAGGAAGAGATAAGAATAACCGTTGTTAACTGTAAAGTCGTCAAATGTTCCAACATTTACATATTATAATGCTACTTCTGTGGTTAGTGAATAGCTTTCTACATCGTTATTGTTATATTTAAACCTAATTATTACCTTATTATTATTTGCTTATGTCATGTTAGCATTAAGCACCTAAATAACTACAGAGAACGAAATAGTGATGAAAGAAACTTCAAAATTAAAGTGCTATTGTGAGCAGGAGCCGTAATCAAAATGTAAATTAATGAGCTAACTCAACAATTTAATTTCAATTTGAATAAGACGACGGGTATTAAAAACGTCTACTTAATTTAGTGATGTGAAAAGCTACAAACTCAAATTCTGATTCAAATTCTTCAGGTGATTTTGAATTCGTTGGCAACTGTACAGACATCGGATCGGATGACTGTAGTATTTTATATTACCTCTTACAAACACACAAAATTAGTTTACCTCTGTATAATAATATTAATATTAGTATACATATATAAATAGTATTCCTTTCCTATTTGTATTATGTTCAGAAGTAGATATCGATATACTCTTCAATCTGTGAAGAAAAGCAAACTAAAACTCATGTTAATCCCGGTACCTATAAATAAAAACTTTCGCATTACTACGTTTTCCTAAGGATGTCCCCAGTCCGCCTGTGACTGTTAGTAACGGACTGACATCCCGTCACCGTTTAGCATATTAGCTTTTTTATTTGTTTAGTTATTTTAGGAGATCCTGTGCCGTACGACGGATTTCGCGTAAGTCACGGTGAATGAAACTGTGATATACCTATATATAATATACATACTTGATACTTGCGAACTTTACTTTTATATATCACGTAGATATCCTATTGTATTGTAAATATGTATTTAAATTAGGTAGGTACCTACAGATTACTGAAAGTTACTTTCTACGTAACCTTACATGTAAACAGCTGAGAATAAGGAATTCCGCCGATTTTGGTGACATTTATCAATTATTTACAAGCTGTATTAGATACTATGTAAAGCCGTCTATGAATGGGTTTGAAAACCATTTGCATAATAATACATAGACAGTTAGACAAATTTCAGCTTTAACGATCAATGTAAGAATACATTAACAAAGTTAATTCATTAAATACAAATTATAAACAGAAATAAGCATAATTAGTTACTACCGCTGCTCGCCTACTCTACTATAGATAGCACAAATTAGCAACCTCTACGCAGTCTGATTCATACATGATTGCTAACAATTTGAATGTTTTGATTAGACATGTTTATTTGATAACACACGTACGTACGCGTACTCGGTCAACGCAAGTGTTGTTTTGAGTAACCGCACAGGCTTAGCGACATTCATTATCTAATTAAGTGGTCGAGCATTCGTATAATTTGCTCGCTCGCTGCATATAATACAGGGTAATATAAAAGTAATTAGGTAGTATGTAGGTGAGACAATCTGGTATCGGTATCGTGGGAACGCACTATATAACTTGTACCGGATTATTTCGAGGCCTTATACGGATCCTTTCGACGCTCAAGATCGTCTCACCCAGTGAGATACTGTGCGGTATATGTTACAAAGAACTGCTTACAACACTTCGACTTGATTGAATTGATCACAAACTAGTTGTTACCGTTAAAGATTATACAGTGTTTGTTTACAAGCTGTGTGTATTTTCTGTGGGAAACTTTTATGGCCCCGTTTAGTTTCATAAGTAATTAAGTATTACTTATCTATACTAATATTATAAAGAGGAAAGATTTGTTTGTTTGTTTGTTTGTTTGTTTGTTTGTAATGAATAGGCTCCGAAACTACTGGACCGATTTCAAAAATTCTTTCACCTTTGGAAAGCTACATTATCCCCGAGTAACATAGGCTATATATCATCACGCTACGACTAATAGGAGCGGAGTAGTAATGAAAAATGTAGCAAAAACGGGGAAAAAATTATAAGACCACGCGGGCGAAGCCGCTGGCGGGAAGCTAGTAATGCTTATAAGTATAGTAGAATATTGATATGTTTGAATACATAGGTATTTAAAAGAGCCATTAGAACTTAACGTTATTACTATCTGAAACCTACATAAGTATATTTCTTAATATAGTATGCAATATTTGAGGATTTTCATACCGTACATTAAAACGATTTCACATGATTACAGCAACAGATAACAATAATAAGATAGCTTTTAAAATTAATTAATTATGTATGTAAATAAAACCTGGGGTTTTTTCATTTCATGCACATTCTGAATAATTCTGATATAAGTAGGTTTTTGGGCGAATGCATGTCTAGTCTATGTCTAAGCAAAAATATGTTAGATACAACAACATTAGAAATTAAATACGGGATTATATAATGTAAGTTTGGACTAAAGCTTATAATCATGCTTCATTCATAGCCAGAAAATTCCCGTCTATTTATTAATAACTAAATGCACTTCATTAGTAGAACCTGCACAACAAATTAAATAGAAAAAATGTCACAATGTGAACGGTTCCGTAACACAATATTGCACCATCGACTTGATCAACATAATGTGTATAAGTATTGGATAAATGCCATACAATGGAGTGGTAACACCCGAGCTCGGAAGAATCCGAGGCACGCGTTATTTCCCATTATTTCCCAGGTACCTACGACATAATATCGCGTCATGTGAACGGCGTGAATACTTGGAGCGTGACGGTTTGGATCGTCACTTGATACTGAGTCTAATGTCCTTGCTATGCCTCTCTAATGATATGTCGATATGACATGGTTAGTTTTAAAGTAACCTATAAGTATGTACTTAATTTTGACAATAATAAATCAATAATAACGTACATACATATAACTTATAAGGTATTGAAATAAAACTACTTTTTACGGATTTTATCGCGTTATATTGATATTATTTTAATCCCGACGTTTCGGACCCTTTACAGCCTCCATGGTCACGGGTGACTAAGGTGGATGGCTGGGTCTTACCACCTGCTTGGAACCCTATTATAGATTCAATTAAATCTAAATCCAAGCCTAAAACTGCAAGACCGAAGGATACGGTGAGCTCGTTCTGCGTGAATCGGATTGCCAACAATTAACAAAAATGTAGGGTAGCTGTTAGTCATTGAAACGTCAAGACGCCTACCACCTTAGTCACCCGTGACCATGGACGCTGTAAAGGGTCCGAAACGTCGGGATTAAAATAATATCAATATAACGCGATAAAATCCGTAAAAAGTAGTTTTATTTCAATGTCTAGTATTCGCGTAAGGGGGCGTTCATAAAATACGTGAGATGTTTAAGGGGGGGAGGGGGTCGAGTCAAATCTCATCTAATCTTACGTTGGAGAGAGGGGGGGTCTCGGCAAATATCACGTAATTTTTTTTCTGATTGAAACAAAAAAAAATATACTATTTTTATTACACTTAAATTAAACTTTCAGCAATATTGATTACTAGTCTTAACTAGTCGTAAATAAAAGCACGAAGCATTTTTTTTTCTTTTTACAATAACAATCCAACGGATTTACCTAAGAAACCCACATTTTGAAAAATCTCACGTGAGATTGGGGGATGGGGGAGGGGGTTGAATAAAATCTGACGACATCTCACCAGGGGGGGAGGGAGGGATAGAAAATTTAAAAAAACACCTCACGTAATTTATGGACGCCCCCTAAGTGTCAGAAATCAGTAACTTATAAGGTACTTATAATGTAAATGTTTAGAGCCATATTAAGTAAAATTTGCTCCTCGTGTGAAAATTGACAAAACTCGATACTTAGCTAGCTCGATAGCTCACGATAGCTAGGTAGTTAGGTACTAGTTAGTTATAATTATCTGTAAAATTTCTGTGGTAAGTCTGTAATGTCCCACTGCAGGGCAAAAGCCTCCCCACTCTTCTTCCAGTTCTCTAATTGGTGTACATTTGATAATTTTTATTTTGAATCAATTTTTACTAGTTTTTGTCATTATTTCCAAATCAATTAGTAAGTACGTACTAGAAGCTAGATAGACCATCTCTAAAGTACAAAATATGTTATCAGGGACGTGTTAGAGTCTATTCCAGACTGTTACAGCTGGAACCGTTCCGAGCTAATCAAAAAATTAACAGTTGTGATTTGCGTGATAGAGATCAAGTGTAAGTAGACAAGTGGTTGGGGACAGCCTGCAAGTATGAGGCTGCAACCACGACACGTTCGTTTATGGTCACGGCTACTGTGGGCAGACAAGTTCTTCAGTAGCCGATCTCACGTTAACATTGAATATAGTTAATTAGCTGTTAAAGAGAATTATCTCGCTATTACTCATTATTACATACAAGTTAATACGTATTTTAAAGAAAATAATAATATTGAGAAAAACTTTGTCCTTGTATTTCCATAAAAAAAAGTGATTTGAGCAATTTCGTGTAAGTAATAAGTAGAATTATTTTAACTTGATTTATCCAAATAGGTATTAATTTCACGATTCAATTTTAAGGAAGCATTTTATACAATAAAGAGATACATAACCTTGAATAAGTAAAAAATATATCACAAAAATAACAGGTTTTTTATATCAAAATGATTCAACAAAACCATCATCAGTATCAATAAGACCTCAACCAGTTTCTAGAAATTAGTAAATAGTTAGCCAATTTTTACCGAAATCTTTCGAGTGGATAAGGCATGAAAGAAATTAAATATCTTAGAAAAATTGAGATCAATTCCACAATTTCATACTTACTATTTATTTATAATATTAATATGGATAATATTTTTTATAATATGGACATTATACCTACTTTTTGCGCAGGTATGGATTGGGAATGGAATAACGACAGGTCTTCACGAAGTCGAAGCTGACAAACACGCCAAACGTAGACATAACAGACCAACATATAGAGACAGAAGCTGTACAAAAGACATACAAAGAGTACTCGGCACAACAACATAACGAGAATACATACAAACAGACACTGCACTTCCACTGAAGTGGTCATATTAGTTCGAATGTAACTAATTCTATCGATTGTCAAAAAAGTTCATTACGCAAAACTTGCTCCCAAGCACAATAATGATAGATCTTTTAGTAAAGGGGAAATCAAAAAGATAGAAGAGTAGTCTGGATTTGAAGGAATCTTGAAAGGCAAGTACAGTACGCGTGGCATAACCTGGCCGTTCTGACATTAGCCGTTTGTATGCGCATAGGTTAAAAATTGTATACTGCGCAGCCAAACGGTCAACTTCAGTCCGGTCACGTTAAGCCACGTGTACTGTACTTTTGAACATGGAAATAAAATAAGTAACAAATTCAAAACAAAGTACATTAAAGAACAGTGCACTGTCAATTGATGCGCATACATGAGTAATTAAATACTGCTGGCAGATTAATGAACATGGATGAAGCTAATGAATGATGCCGACGAGGACAAAGTGAACTGGGTCAGTGGGTGCCTACTGCCTACAATTAATTCAAGATGGAAAAGATCATCATCACTACATAGTATAAAACAAAGTCGCTTCCGCCGTCCGTCTGTCCCTATGTATGCTTAGATCTTTAAAACTACGCAACGGATTTTGATGCGGTTTTTTTAATAGATAGAGTGATTCTTAAGGAAGGTTTATATGTATAATACATGACCACGCGGGCGAAGCCGCTGGCGGAAAGCTAGTGTAGAATAAGACAAAATTTTATCGGTAGGTAATTGAAGCTAGATTTCATAGGGAATTTACTAAGAGCCTGTTTCACCACCTGTGGATAGCGCCTAACCACCGGATAAATTCAAAAATAGAACAAAATGTATATAAAATCATCTGCCAGGTAACTTAACGGGAACTTACTGGGAGGTGGTGAAACAGGCCCTAAGAATAATTATTTATCAACCTACTTCAAAAAAAGGAGGAGGTTCTTAATTCGACTGTATTTTTTTTATGTTTGTTAACTCAGAACTTTCGACTGGGTGAACCGATTTTGATGATTCTTTTTGTTTAAAAATAGTTTTACACAATCTAAAAGAAAAATACATACGGTGATTGCATCACCCAACATAATTCCCAATGATAGTTTGGGATAATTGGATAATTAATATTAAACTTAAAAGCGTGAAGCAATTAAAATATCTGGTGAGCGCGTCATGCTTCTATCATTTTTAAGAACTTATCATGGGCATCGGTATACAACAGATAAATTTTTCAACGAGTTCTCGGAAAATTCTCGGTTTCCCGTTACTAAAATCTAGGTTTAAGACAGTCCATAAATAGCTTCACAAGTTAATAATCTGCGTTCACTCACGATGATATAAAACACAACAAGCATCTCTACGTTCAAAGCGAGTTGGGGCATCAAAAGACTAATAAAAACCAAACGAGCAACATAATTCACGATGTGAAACAGAAAGTTAAACATGACCCAATTAGGACACGGGCTTCCTTTTTGTGTCAAGACTGTCGGAAAATTAGGGCTCCGGGAGTACTCAATGCGTAATTCTACTCTTGGTTATTATCTTTTATGTAGACCTATCTTTTTGGGTATGTCGAGAGAATCGAGGAACGATGATTGACAAAAGGGATTTACAAAGCGAATCCCAGTGGAAGCGCCGGGAGGGGACGCCTTAGAAAGACTTATACCGACCTTATTGGTGAGGTCCTACAAAAAGGTTAGGTGCGGTTCACACCCGGCGCGTGTGTATGACAAGATGTATGAACGTGGAGGAAGCTATAGAAGTACGCAAGAATCGTAGTAAGTGGCGGTCTCTAGTGTCTGCCTACCGCTGTGGAAAAACGGCGTGACTGTATGCATGTATGTTTCTGTTTTGGAAAATCCTTATGGACTGTCTGCTACATAGGGGGTAGCAGTCGGACTTGTAGTCTTGTACCGACCTATCTCGCTTGCCTTCTAAATCTAAAAGTCGACAGTCCTTTATTTAATTCAGATAAAAAACGTAACATTTTTATTCCGTAAAGTATTTTATTAACACAAATATAATCTTCTAACACACATTCAATGCTTTGAAGTTAATATAAGAAGAGAAAATGTAAAATGTAGTCTAGTAAACTGCAAAAGAGTGAACTAGACTGTTTCTTTCTAAAACATCTGATCTGTGGCACGTAATGTATGACATGTAACACGAAACTAGCGGACATTGCACCTTGTAATAGACACCTATAAATAGGTCAGAGAAAGCCGAATGAAATTAGAAACTGCTGTCAAGAGGAGCCCTTTGAAAAGTAGGTAAATTATATGTGGAGGCCACCGCTTTGAACTAGCTGTATTTAATAGAACAATAATTATCACTCATGATTTTGTAAACATTGCGTTAAGAATGATGAATGAGCGTGAGAGCCGAAAATTATAACATTGGTGACCTCGCCGCGTATTAGCATCATTTAAGGGTACCGTTTGAGATGACTTAAGTCTCTTCTTAAGTCTTAATGTTCCATCCTCTAAAACCCATGGTTATAAATTACTTAAGCGTAACTACATATATATTAAGTATCATATTGATGATCTTTAAAGTAATAAACTTTAATAATTGTTTATATTTACTAAATCATGGATTACGTTGGTCAAGGAATTCTACTTACATTCACTTCTTTCAATAACCCTAGGAACTTAGGTAATCAATTAGTTTACTACATGAATGTCAACTGAGACGTAATGATCTTTTGTACGATATAAATTCATGTTTAGCTCTGTGTATATTTCCTCAGTGATAAATCAACGATTTAGTACGATTAATGCCTGTACCCTTATCTCAGCAGAACAAGAGAGTAGATCTTGGACAATAGTGGGCACATGCGGAGACCTAAAAAGATCCAGCTGCATTTGATGTATTTTTTACATCAAGATGTACAAAACGCTGAAATGACACGATCAATCGAACGACGATTTCTTTGTTTAAAAAAAAAACATAAAAAAGTTTGTTACTGTAATCTACTCTATTCCAATTTGTTTTACATTCGCAAGTGGCGATTGCCATAACTACGGGCGCAGTATTATAAAGGATCAACGAGAGGATATTGGCCGCAAACAAACAAATAAATAAATAAAATACTTTCGCAATATTATCTAAATATCTATAAAAGGAACCGCAAAATCCGTCTTGAAAAATATCATATTTGTCGACAAACAAATTTCCCAAGTGCTGTAACTAGAGATGGGATTCTACCCGGTATTTTCCCGGGTAAATATTATTTTGGGTAAAAAGCGGGTATTTACCCGGGAAAATACCCAAAAGGTGGGTATTTATTTTTCTAAGAACGAAGTATATAAATATATTCGTAATTACTTCTGAGAATGTTATTGGTGCAAAAATGATTGCATAGTTAGCAGTTTTCAAAATGCTAGTTATTACTAAACCACTGGGATAACGTATTGTTTGTAAATTATATCAATTCACAAATCAGGCA
Source organism: Acronicta psi (assembly GCA_946251955.1). NCBI lineage: Eukaryota > Metazoa > Arthropoda > Insecta > Lepidoptera > Noctuidae > Acronicta > Acronicta psi. The sequence goes on along the minus strand of OX276469.1, from coordinate 11,942,113 downwards.
TGTCATTTACATACTACCGGAATCAGCACACAACGCCACGATTCATGTTTTATGCAATCCTAGTATTCCGAAGTCTCTCAGAACATTAACGTCATACACAGCGCCCGTGACGAAAACCAGTACCTACTATCTTGGTACAGCTTATGCTACCCTAGTACTTTCCATCGGATTGCTTAAGTTTGTCATCAGCTGTCATGGTAAAGTAGTAGTAGTAGTAGTAAAAAGTATCCTATGTCCGTCTTCTGGTTCTAAGCTACCTCCCAACCAATTTTCAGCCTAATCGGCTCAGCTGTTCTTCATTTATAAATAGTGTAACTAACACGACTTTTTTTATATACATACTAGTATAGCTCTTTGCCGCAGCTTCGCTCGCGCTAAGTTTCAACCCCGTTTTTTTTGTTTTTCTGTTATTCGGGGCGGAGACAAATCCAACAAATTAAAAACCTTGAAAATCGGTCCAGCAGTTCTCGAGTTATAAGTGTTGTAACAAACCCGACTTTGTTTTATATATTAAATAAATAAAAAATAATGTATGTTGGATCACCTATAATGTTATGTTGGATCCAAGGTCGTTTCGCAAGGTCTAGGATTGGGTAAGGCTTTAGGTAAGGAAATCGAAAGCCTTGCAGTTCTTGGATGAAATGAGCAGACTTTTAAATTTAGATAATTATAATGGTGGATCAGGGTTAAGGAAGATTTTTGGGGAAAATGATTTATATGGAGAATGTATCAGATATGGATCCGGTTGGTTGGTGGAAAGGGATCTGTGGAACAATATTTATTGTGTGTATTCTACCGTTTGTACTAGGGGAATGTACTATGTACTGAGGAATTGTTTGAAATATCAGCCCACGGCTACTTTCTATCACTGCACCTGTCGCCAACGAGAAGTTCATCCACATAGGTACCTTAGAACCACTCTGGTCTTATATTATGTGATTTGACACAGTATGAGGTCAGAGTGGTATTGAGATTGACCAGACCAATGAGAAGATTCTTTCCAAGTGCACTCAGGTTGTGGAATCAGATTCCCACTGAGGGTTTCCCAAGGGACTACAGAATTCTTTAAAAAGGGTCTAAAAAGATTTTTCAGGTTCGATAACGCGCGGGTGATACCCTTAATGTTGCATAGACTACAGTAGCCGCTTACCATGGAGGGCCGTATGCTTGTTTGCCAACTTAGTGGTATCAAAAAAAGAAATCTTTGTAAAATAGCAACTAGGTTGTTGACTTCTTTATGTACCTTGGCAGCAACAGAAGGTTCACTTTGTTCTTTGCCACCTACAATGCCAAGCGGAACCGAATAACTAAAGAAATGAAGACAAAACCCTTAAGTCTAAGGAGAGACTGCCTTCTAATGTGTGTTTTACTGCTTGTATAATGGGCAATGTGTGGAATGGATGATGTCGACGCCTATTTTTCACCATCGCACCGCATGCCATGGACAGAGAATTTATAGTCACAACTTACAACCTAGCACCGATGTGGTCGTGTTTCAGAGGCATTTGTTCCTACGTACGCTTAGGTCAGAGACTGGTCCCATAAGTTTAAAGTCGCATAGTGAGCTATGGAGAGAGCTATGCTCGGGGTCTCTATAAGGGATTGATATCGCAATGAAGTTACCCGTCAAAGAACCAAAGTAACCGAAATAGCTCTAAAGCAAAAAGGATTAAGCACGCAATTGGCCTGCTCAAGTCTTTCAGAGAATCGATAACCGTTGGGGCAAACGAGTGGTTGGGTGAAAACCGCGTCTAGGCAAACGTAGTGTGGGACGCCCGCCGGCTAGGTGGACTGACGAATTGCGAAAGGCAACTGGCAGTGACTGGATGGACAGAGACGATTGATGATTTTGGCTCTATGGTGTTCACTAAAAGAGGCCTATGTCCAGCAGTGGATGAGTACGGGCTGATGATGATGACGATTACGCTTAGGTTGTACAATGAATCCCTGCAGAGGTTTTCTTTGGAGATTAGAGCATGAGATTTTACAAGAAGGAAGTTAAGAGGTTTTTTCAGCTTGATGCTTCGGTGTTGGAAATTTCCTTAGACTGTGGTAATTGCTTATACCATTGGTTTATACCCAAGGGCAGCAAATAAGCGTTTGCCACCCTTGTGATATAAGAAAAAACTATCAAGACTAGTTCCTGAAGGGTTAGGCAGAGGGTTAGTTCAACGTAAAAGAGGGCAAGCCCGAGCTAAATTTCAAACTCCGAGCTACTACTGAGAATTTCATAGAAAAACCCAAAAAGACTACTCGACTTCGGAAAAAAAAACAGGATCTCCTCTAGCTTAGCCGTCGTAGAGTACCTTATCAGGAATTAAAAAAACTACTACATAACTAACTTCATCCTAGTGCAGTGAAAACTGCTAGTTTTGCAACCCATAACATGCTAAGAAATAATTACGAACATATTTAAATACTTCGTTCTTAGAAAAATAAATACCCACCTTTTGGGTATATACCCGGGTAAATACCCGATATTTACCCAAATGGGAATTTACCTGGGTATTTTCCCAACGGGTATTTACCCATCGCCCATCTCTAGCTGTAACTGTAAAATACAACAGTTTAAGTTAAATATACATTATTTGTGTTAACAACGATTAACTTAAACTTAAAACACACGTAATAAAATACAACAAACGAATTGTATTTTATTTCAATAACATTTCTCTGTAATAGAATATTTATTATTCATATATTTTCTTACCGTAAAAGAATTCTTGTAATACATAGTTTATTCATATTTTATAGCAGCAGTTTGTGGCCATTTTGAGATGTTCCCGGGTTATGTGAGGGGAGAGAGGCTATTTATGAAATGGCAGTCATGTAAGCGGCATTGAGGTACGTACGCATCTTATGCGTTGTAATAATAATTTATTTTGAAGTAACGACTTTATGTCTTGCCCAACAGGCAACAAAAATAATCAAAGTCTTCTTGATCTTTTGAATTTGGTGCAATCCCGAAATTGAAATTAGTACTCAGTCAAAAAGAAATAACTTATCAAAAGGTACAATTACCTACTTAAAATTGTTGCGAAATACAGAAGCCGTGTTGTTTGAAATTCAGACAGACGACTTACACTCTTGTTGTACACAATACGTAAAGCTCGTTCAAGCTCAAAGCAACAAAGTATTTACAATTTCTTTTATACGTATGTAAGTACATAAATCATGTAAAAACACAGAATGCCTTGGTACATAAAAAGTTCTTCACACATCGACGTAGCGTCCGAATGCAAACGAGATGGACAGGACGAGACTACAATGCACCTACCTTGTACTTGATGCACTTATTGCATGACGTGCACGTGTGCTCAGCTATGCGATTGAACGATTGAACGCATCGGCCCTCTATATTTCAAATGTAGAGGAAGCTCGATACCGTTTTAGAAAGGTTGCATTTCACTACCTCTGGATATCCGCTAACCGCCAGATAAATTAAAAAATAGAACATTTGTATTAAATTATCTGCCAAGTAATTTAACGGGAACTTATCAGGAGGCGGTGAAACAGGCCCTTACAGTTAAAACTTGTGAGAAAAGGAATCTTTTATTGAATTAGGTACTATTTTGTAAGTATGCTTCTACTGACTCTATTCTGGGAAAAAATGTGATAATGCATCAGATAGAAGTACATAACATACATTATGTTACAAATGTACTGTATAAAAATGCAAAAATTTTCTCCAATATTTAAAGTAAACAAAATAGCTACAGGTAGGTACCAACTTTTCATGAGGACATGATCAAAGAATTTATAAATTACCTTTAAACCAATTTCTAAGTCATTATTAGCAATTACCAAAAGTATTTAATATAAAAAAGAACTAAAACTGAATTATCTCCGTTTGCTAAATTCGCTACGGTCAATCAATCAGACTACCACCACTCGTAATTAGGTAGTTTATTACAAAGCAATTTAAATAGATTACTAAGTTCCCATTTGTATACATATATTAATCAAAAATGTTATTCGAGTAGCGATAAAATAGATATACATAAATGATTAGATAGATACATATATACCACTAAATACAATTACTATATGTACGAGTTAAACATAATGTATTCCATATGGTTTTGTCCATACAAATCTTGTAAAATTGTAAATGAGGCGCTAAGTGCAAAAAAGTGGATCTAGAAGAACCACTCTCCAAGGGGTCTACCACAGACGTACCTAGATCACGTCTGTGGGCTCTACAACTCCTACAACCCCCGCTATCCTTCCTAATCACGCCTGAACTGCTGAACAGATTTCGATAACATTTGGCCAGGAGGTAAATTGCATCTTCAGGAAGGACATCAGGCTTCTTACGGTTCCTCAGGTGTCCTTTTCGGATGCAAGTAAAACCGTGGGAAAAATTGCTTTACTCGTGAAAATGCCAAACCTTGTATTGTATCAAAATCACAGGCCTTATAACAAAGTACTACTTCATTTAATAACATGGCGTTTCTAAAGACATGCTGTTTTAAAATCTCTGCACCATTCCATAATACCAGCTTATGAGCCTATGATACGAAACAGGTTTTAAAGGATTCAACGAAGTAAATTCGCTACAACTTTTCAGTACAAGTCTAGCACTTTATCAAAACACTGTTGTTAATCTCTGTACCGGATGGAATACATAAATAGCTCGGACTGTCGATGTCGCGTCGCACCAGTATTAATTGAGAGCGTTTGTTATTCGATATTCAAGGGACAAGTGAGTCTACGCGACTGTACTGGACCGTTGTGCCCACAATTCACACAACTTGTTGTTTTATTAGCAATTAAACTAGTCTCTAGCTTTACTTATTATCTTGAAGGAACTTTAAACAAAATGGTGTCTGCGTAGCAAGCGAGGAGGAGCAAAATAATAAGAATATCGCAATAAAAATCGTTGAGAGCTTAGTCTGTCTGTTGTTAAGTAGGTACAGAACAATAACAAGCCAGTTGAATACGCTTTGTTTCATTAAACCTCATGTGATAATTATTCTGTGTGTGTCTGTTTTTACCAAAGTAACAAACTCGTTTTGTTCAAACTTAGTTTTTAACCGACAAAAAAGTTGAGGAGATTCTCAAACCAAACTATTTCGTTGTTTGTCTGCCCGCAATATCTTTGCCGATCGTGAACCAATTTTAATGATTCTTCTTATTAGTTATAATAAAGAATGTATAATATTGTATTAATTGGTGTCTAATTGGACTAAATGCTTGAAGTCGGTTTTCTTTTCTTATTCTTCTAATCGTGACAATGGTTAAACTATTTTTGGAATCATTTCGGGTCTCCTCAATGGCATTAGGCGTATATTTAATTACTTTCTTAAAAATTTAAAACGTTTGTTTTTAACGTTGGGCCTACACGTATTTTAGCCGAGATTACTTACTTATAACAGTTTTAAAAAAAAAAATATCCTTGAAACATTTTTTAATTGACTAGAGTGCGTTGTTATTTCGTTGCGATTATATCTCCGAGTGCGGCCACATAATGGTAACGAACGGGCGTGGATGGTCAGGTGGAACACCAATTACGCACGATTTTATAAACCACGCGATTATGTACTCGATAACCCGATTACCTACTTCAGTAGTAATGGTTAAACATTTACCAATTGTTCGAAAGGTCAATTCAACGTGAGAGTTGCTCGGTTGTATATTTAACTAGTGCCTGGGAACTATCTGTCCTTGCCTTTAGTCCCTTGAAAATAAAACTTCAAATATTACATCAGATTCAATCGGTATTTCGGATCCAGTCTCTTTATGCAAATATTTAACTTATTTTAGATTTACATATTATAGTACTTACTCATTTAATGTTAAAATAACAAGCTTAGTCACACTTGTCTAGACAACAATTTAAGTTCAAACAAGTAAATGCTAGAAACTACCTATTTACCCTGGGACATAATAAATATATCGATTCAAGCTACATAGCCTGATGAATCAATTAGGACAAAAAGTTCTTAAAATACTTTTTATAAAAATAAACATTAGTCCGTATCCCGCCATGGTCCGCCGCGCACATGGCCTTATAAAGGCCATGACATCACCCAATGTGGTTCCATTTACACTGGCACCACCATCCGAAAGCTTATACTTCCAAGAATCAGGACAAAGAGTAAACGCAGTATTGAATAAGGACTCTTCTGAACATTAAGTTATTATAGTAAACATCCATTATTATCGTAAACGTGAGTGTTATTGCATTAACGCTCGCTTGATTAGTCACTACTTGATGAAGAAAGTTGTATGTATGTCAGTCGGTTTGTTTGTGTTTACTTGACCACTTGCTACTTAGATTACTTTTCACTTCACAATGCTTGTTTTGGTGACTTTATCTTTTTTACTCGACTATGGACTTCAACCAGATGCTTGGGTTAGAAAAATAACAATAGAGGATGCTAAAAGAAAAATATCTGTAACTATTATAGGAAAAACTGGTACTAAAATACCGGCAAACTGGAGACTTATTAGTTTTTAATAGGCACATACAACATTTTATACAAGCAAATCAAATAAAGGGTACCAAAATATTAACACATGATGTTTAAAGGAATTCATGAACGAGGTGATAAAGAAGCGAAACGTCGTATAAGCCACAGCACACATCTTACCTTATCGACATAAAAGCCGGGGAACGACTGTCCAGCCGCGTGCAACAATACAAGTCATAATTAGTCATTTAATATTAACAATTATGTAGTACATAAACTTTAACATAATGGCCAATAAATAGCCTACAGAGGAATCGTCGTTACATAGATATTAATGTATGTAATTCTCGTCTCAGTTATAATGTTTTCATGGACTGTAAAGACATTATACACATTCATAAACATAAAATAAAGTGTTTGTAACAGAAATAGTATTCCTATCTTCAAGCATTTTCCTGAGTAAAAGCGATTCTTACTTCTTTGAAAATGCACGAATTTATATAACGACTTTTCTATTTCCGGCCACACTTAATACGGAATAAATAAGTTTTCAAACGTTAACATTAATCTATAGTTTAGTTTTCAACATTTATTTGAAAGAAAAAGCACAGTACACAAAGTACTAGCTTATCTCATCGTAGTACTAGAACAGTTGATAAGGAAAAGGCGGCATGGGTAACTGTTTTTAAGGTGATCGAAAATGATTAGCTGGCTCTCCGCGCCATATAATTATTTTAATCGGAAAGCCTTAAGCGCCAGATAGACGCACGATTTGAAAGACCGCGGTCTTGCCGTGACACACGAACCAGCAAACTCGCCAAACCACAAGTACGGCGGACGTACTCGCCTGTCTATCCGGCCTTTTACACGTCATAAATATACATGACAGAACCGCGAAATACAATGTAATCTGACTGACTGACTGATCAATTAACGCACAGCTCAGACCGCTGAATATACATATTGGGCTGTAATTTGGTACGCAGATAGTAAATACATTATCACATACAAGAACGTATCGACATCTATAGTTATCAAGTTCCGCCTGAAAATCAATAGAATAGAACATATATTTGGTTAATCGAGTTATCCCTTGCCAATGCTACTCAATCGCTTAAAACAAAGCGATATGACACAACATATCTGAAGTACTTCATGATTCAGCTAGAAAGCGATGCGTCTTCGTGAGAAGCGGAACCCAGTCACTTTGCGTTTCCGTCCTCATTGTTTGAAGACATCCTGCCTTTGATTAGAAACACCATGTAGGACGTATATGACTACGTTTTATCTCTTTGGTCATAAACTTCATTAATACCAAAAATAACCTCATCCAAAACACGACTCCGTAGTTAAAAGCGGAATGTAAATTTTTGGGACAAGAAACTCATTATGAATCATGATTCGCAAGTTGGTTCTTATGATATTTTGACTGATGTTTTCAACGGGGCAAATACATATGACTATAATAATATGAGGTTAAGTGATTGATTACAGTTACAGTAGTAATGGATTACTTAATGATTGCTATTCTACCGAATGACTATACATAAAACGGTTTATTATCTATTAGTAGTAGTTTATTCTGTTTCAGTTTTTGAAACGGTTCTTATTCATAATAACAAAAAAAACACTTCTAGAAAAGACGTTTTAGTTTCAAAATACAAAATATACATAATACAAGCGAGCCATACTCCGTCTCAGAAAAGAAACATCTTCATTTCAATTCACTACAAAGTGACTAACAGGTATCAAATAGGCCATAAAATTGCGGTTCAAACAAAGCTTTAGCTGCAGAGTTCATTCGTCTTATCCTGCGCCTGCGCGGTAAAAAGCCGCTCTTAGGCGTGCAACGCATAATTTTGATTTATGCAGAGTGCCGGCCGCGCATGCGCCCACGCTTCGCATTTGTCTGTTTGTACTCAATGCGCAGGCGACGTACGATGATGAAAATATTGTGGCCCTATTGAGACGAATAGTTCTGATATTAAAATTAATGATGAATTTATTGATATTTTACATTTATTGAAAGGTAGCCGCTATTTTCAATTCTTACATTGACCGCATTTTTGAAGAACTTCACATATTAGGTACTTTAACAGTCTAAAGTAAAATGAAAATATTACATTATAAATCTGAAAACTATAACATTCACTGTATGTACCTATGTACATCAACATTATCATCATTAAAACGGTTCATGTGTGCCCGTTCCAAATGCGTACAAATCGCTTCGTCTGTTACTTACTACACTTAATTTAATTTCCCACAGTGACGTAACATCATCCGTTGGTCCCATAGTTATCATAATGAGTATAATCAAAATCAAAACGCGAGGCAGTTTAAATATCGAACGTACCGTCGTCGTATCGATGAGCTCTACACTACACGAAACTCGACTTTCACTAAACTAAGTAGGGTTGGGAGATTCGACCTTCCTCTATTCCTAGGGGTTGGGACCTTTTGAAGCCGTTCTTGAAACAATATTTGCAAAAAATATACACTAAGCGCGAAAATAAATAAGAAAATAAACATTCTAAAAAAATAGGTACTCAAAAGTATGTTAATGTCAGCCCTATTTTAATGCGTAAGCATAATGATCGGGGAATGTTCCCTTAGTTGCGCGATGATGCGCTCTAGCGCACGAAAGCCGAGCTTGCGCACACGCAACCACAATGCGATCAAAAGTCAAATTGAGCTATTTTTAACATGGTTTTCTAAATAAAGTAACTGTAACGCTCTTATTATCTTGAATGGACAGAGCTTCTTTATTATTGTTTATAACCATTACTTTCTTGCAGTTATTTGTTAAGATTTTCTCGTAACCACATAAAATAAATTGCATAATTAAACTAGCGTTTAAAAAATAAATGACTTACGGAGGAATATTTGATCGCCATAGTGACTACCATCAAAAGTGTACAGAGCCATCAATTTTCACGAAATTAGGAAAGCGGAACAAACGAAGCGATTATCGTTACTTCGGAAATAATAAAGTATCTCGAACATATGTGAGAAAGTTACCATCATTACTTCTAACGAGAATTACTCTTTTTTGTGATTAATGGCAATTCAGTAAGAAATTGGCAAACTAGCAAAAGCACAATATTTGGAAATTCATCCTTCGAAGATTTCGACTAGAGGGGTTGATTTTTCTATTGCTTGTTCTATAAGAAGGAATGAAAGCGCCAATCCTTAGACATTTAGACAAGGATTGTACTTCAACCCCTTCATTAAATTTTACTCCAATTCCACATAATGAGTGGGATTGATAATGTTACATTATAAAATACTTAATGTATTTACTTTCAAACTATATTTTGCTCTAAACGGTTTAGTACAAAATGTAAATCGGCATGTTTTACGTATGTATTGTGGACTCACTACGGGACTTATAGGTACGTGGCCAACAAAAACATTAAAAACGTGTTCGACAATAGTCATGCTCTATTGCATTCAAATTTAGTAACATCAACGCATCCGGTTTTGTATGATTATACAGTAATAAATAAAACCTTCGTGTTTCCATTATTAACTGACCCATACAGAATGCTTAACTAGTCGATTTGTCAAAAAATTGACGTTAAAATGGTGAAGACAGAAAATTAAGCTTCGCGTCCTAATTAATACCTAACAACTATAATACCTAACCACTTTTTATCAACCAACTTGAAAAATAGAAGCATGTGTTCATATCTTTATAATTATTTTTATGTACACAATACTTTTGCTATTTACGAATCGATGTTTCTGGTACCATCTGTTGTGATGCTAAATCGAAAAATGCATAAAGACAACACTAATTTCAAGATTCTTGACAAAAGGATCTGAAATTAATTGGGTCCCTCACCTTATTAAAAGTTCGAGAAGTTGCATTCTGAATAAGTACATAACATTGTTTCTGGTTCCGGTCCAACGAACTGTGTATATTAGCAGCAGTGTATAATTTAGTATTAATTAGTATAATTTGGTAATTATGTGCGCAATAAACGGTTTATAGCCGCAATCAATAACGATTGTGCCAAATTCAATCATCGTAAAAAAAAGATTTCAAATATTATACACTGAACTATTACGCCTTGAATTAAGGGCAATTAAACATAAGGGCATGTTTCCCCACCTCTAGATAGCCGCTAACCGTGAGATAAATTCAAAATTGGAAAAATATTTGTATGAAATGATCTGCTAAGTGATTTAACGGGAACTTATCGGTAAGCGGTGAAACAGGTCCTCAGTTTGATATGTTGATGTTTGCCATACCTTATAATATAAGGTATGGCAAACATTATGTGAACTACTTATGAATCTATCAATCTTTTTTTTTCTTTAGATTTAGACACAAAGGTAGGAAAACCAATAGCTGCAGCAGACCATTACTAGGTACGATATTCTAATAATATCAAATAGTAAACAATTCAAATTCCACATTAAATGTGGATATTAGTGGCTAAGGTATGAATCACAGTCACAAGACAGCGATTTGGTAAATGGCAAAAACTAGAGGAAACTTTTCCCCAACAGGGTAGAGTCAGGCTGCAGATCTCGATGATAAGCATTTAGTATACTTACGGCGAGCTCTTCGCTGGTGTATGCTGTGAGGATGCGGCGGTCCTGCTGCAGCACGCAGTAGAACGGCTCCCAGGACAGCGGCACCCCCACAGCCGCACCCGCCACCGCGCTTGATGCACCATCTGGTGACAAACACAAGAATATACTTAATAATCACCTCCTTTTGAAACAGCAAAGTTCTGTAGAGATCAATTCACGTTTATTGGGGAAAATCATCATGACTACAACCGTTCTTGTTTTCTGACAATTTAAAAGTGTCAAATTCAAGAGTAGTATTTGTATTTTTAATAGGTATATACTTTAAGTTATGAAAACACACACACTAGTATTCCTTCGTATTGCTTGACTTTTCAAACGAAGCTAAAAAATGTGTTTTGAGTAAGTTCACGTCAGTTTCAGTGGTGAACCCTGAAGCTTCGGTCCTATCGCTGCCATAAGCAACGCCTAATATGCATTTTTTTACCCAACTGCCTAAGGAGGGTTATTGTCTATTACATTGTAATCAGAGAAACTAAGAAAAACCCAATATTTCAGGTTAAGAGAAAGCTCATCAATCACACAGTGTAAGATTATTGTAAAATGTATGTAAACTTTTTCTAAATAAGCAATTTATTATTATTATTTATTTATTATGCAACTACATATAAATGGTTTGGAAAAGACGTTTTCAACGCCTCAAACAACTTTTCTTTTATTTTCGTAGTGTAATTCTGCTGTCTTCAATAGATTAAAGCGATACCTAACAAATGAAATGTACATTGTATATTTGTATTAACCTGGCTCTATGTACAATTTCAATGCTAAATAGATTTCTAAGCAATAAAAATAATTTTTTTTTTTTTCAAATAAAAACTTTACTTGTCGTTGATCCCAAACTAAGCTGAACCTGTTTTCAAAGCACATAACACCTAGCACTTTTTCTGTTTTTCATAAATTGATTTGCAGTGCGTGGATTGACCATTTTCAGATCACCGTAACACAGATAACCAAATCTATTTGACCATGTAGGTACAAGACGTAGGTAATAAACATTACTAATTCAATAAAAATAAACTTACGTTACGTTAAAATAGGTTGTAATTGTAATAAGAAGTGAAAGGTACTTATTTAATTGTAAACATTACATGCCACTAATATCTATTAGATTACATGACTAACTAAGGTATCTGTGGTATAGGTAAATTATATACTTCCTTAATAAACATCGTATACCGTCGGTATTTTTTTAATTAACTATTTACGACGATACTACAGAAGATTTAAAAGAAAAGTGGGGGTAAATCAATCAAAAGAAAAATCTTAATGATGCACGCTGAGCGGTGGCGCTGGCGAAGCATAGTGTGGCGTAACATAGGAATATGTAAATAAAATTGAACGCATAAGTGGCTTGTCAACAGATTAGAGAAAAGCTTCTGCATCTCAATTAGCAAAGCTACTGAACATGTTGAATCAAAGTCACATTTTATCAAGCTTTTGTAGCAGAAGATACAGACCAGTTTAATTAGAGTTAAAAAATGAAGCGATGTAATATCATCGCAATAATTAAGTCATTATTCATGGTAAACCCATCAAATATGATACAACGAGACAAGGCTAACAAGCTCCCCTCGTTAACTACGAAGTTATAAAAAGATTTAGTTTACAATTTAAATAATCACGATGCTACTCGTCGGCAACTAAGTAGTTTATGCAATATATTACGACATCGATTGCAGCAGACGAAGTAGAAAAACGAGTCAGGCTGAATGATGACAGGCCAATACCTTAGCTGCGGCACGACTGATCTATTATAGACGCCGCTTCTTCGCTCGACTTCGTCCCAAACACACATAAATAATATTAACTACTTTTTGTTCAATACAGTGCGATCTCAATCAAAAGCTGGTGGCAAATCAAGGACGAATTATTGTGGTAAAGAGGTTAAATTAACCGAACAATACATAATTTTAAAAATCTTGTAAGTATCGAAATAACTAAAATCAAAATTCGCCATTGTTTCGATACATAACATTAACTTATTCCAGTGTCAGACAGTATTTAATAATAGCAACACGTGTGATTAGTCACACTAAGTACTTATTATCAGCATTCAACAACTTTGAAACAAAGGAAGCAGTAATTTAAAACAATCGAAATAAACGTATTTCAATGGAGCCTGTGTCTTGTTCACACTGTATTTCCTTACGAGGTAAACAAACGGGCCCAAGAAACACAAACACGAGGTGTCTGTATCCCTTGTGGCCACATAAGGCAATGATGCTCTTCACTTTAAAGCTATAGCGTTATCTCTACAGAGATGCAACTGCAAAATCATCAGTTGTAAATACAACAGAATCTTTCGCTTATTTGACTAACAGATCAGTCGGATGAGTCTAAGCTCCCATAGACACGAATACACGATTGACACGAAGCATCTAACGGTAGACACTGCAATATATTGACTAGTATTATAAAAGTTCATTGATGCCTAGACGGACTTAGTTTTATTGTTCGAAGAATCATTTTAATAATAAAAAGCATCAAATATTTACAGCTAGCAACACACACTATTCGTACTATACTTCCCTCTCCAGCTACCAATCTTATCCAAGTTCGATGATCTGAATATAGCTGTAATTCGTCATTATTTATCCTGCCTAAAAAGTTACCGTATAAAAAATCTTGGAGTCAATTTTAAGCAGGACAATGGTAGTAATTGAAGCACTTGTTCAGTTAATGAAAGTCGGTGCGGTAGTGTGACGTAGCGTCCATGTGGATTAATGCGTCCCATTTAATCTATTAAGCAGTGAGTCTGGGGCCGACGATTCACAACAAAGGGGAGATATATTAACTTGATGCAGACAAAGCAGTACTTATTCGAAAAATCAACATCACCACTTCTGACACTTCGTCAACGTATGAAACTGACTACTTGCGTACAATAAAAGCAAATAAAAGCTTCGCTTCTACTTAGCTTCGCTTATAAAAGCCCGTTTCATTTTCTAAGAACAGTTTTACTCATAAAACTTAACTTAAAAAAGTTCACTAAAATTATACACTGAAATTAATTCACGTAACGGAATACTGCAGTCTGGAGCAGTGAAACTGAAACAAATAAATTTTACTCTCTTCAGTTTATTGCCCTAACAGTTCGTTCTTGTGACTCATACAGTTGCAATAGCGAAGGTGTAATTATGCTCGTAATATCAATCGTTTCACGTCTATTTGTCTCGTGAAGCACGCGAACTGCAAAACGGTATCAAGATCAACATGTTACTACAGATTTGGACTTACCGCTTAGCTCGTATCGGTAGAGTTAGAAGTGAAGTTTGCAAAAAGTCTTTACAATATAAACTTTAAAACCCACATTTTGAGATATTGTGAATTCACGTAGTATGTAGCCAATCTACGCCAATCGGTTTATAATGATAACATTATATATGTTTATGTGATTTATGTATGTTTTTGAGGAAATCTTGTGGTTGTTCTAATTGAGGCTACTAATGGTAATTGCAGGTCAAAGACTGTGTATATACTCTATGTTGCAGGTACACCTTTAGGTGAAAACCGGGGATAACTTGATATAAGTGATTTAATGGTTTTAAGTTGCCAACTCAGTGCGGTGCTCGCTCACACGAAAATTTTTCAGATCGAATTGATACTGTTTCAATGAGTTGTTGTTATTACTATACAATTTGTATACTCTCCCCTACTACATTACTTTACGTATGTAAAAGATCAGAGCATTGCGTAAATAGTGTTGATGCCAGAACCGACGAATATGATCGTAAACTGTTTCCTTCGTAAAGCTTACACAACTTGTACGGAATGATAAGCAGCAGACTCATGGTTTTTCGTTGACTATTTGAATACACACACCTACTGGCATTAATAATGTTATAGGCAAGTATAGCAAGCCAGTACCCACCCACGGCGATGGAGTGGATTTTTGTGATAATCTATCGCGCAATGCACACCTACTCGTGCCAGCGCTGGAGGCAAGTCGTATTGAATACGCATAGAAAGCACATTTCTTTACACGTAAAATTTAA
Source organism: Acronicta psi (assembly GCA_946251955.1). Taxonomy (NCBI): domain Eukaryota; kingdom Metazoa; phylum Arthropoda; class Insecta; order Lepidoptera; family Noctuidae; genus Acronicta; species Acronicta psi. The sequence goes on along the minus strand of OX276469.1, from coordinate 11,927,100 downwards.
TCCACTATTATCTTATAAATAAAATTAAATGAATTGAAATATTGTTTCTGAGTAAAAATATTACGAATTACGAAAATACCTAAGTCCTCCGGGCTTGATTTCGTATCTCTATTTCTTATTTGATGGATGGAACTAACTGAATATAACTGGTTTAACTGGTTAAGTTTAATGATTGTTAGATGTATTCATATATTAGTATTACCTACTGGTATTTTTCTAGTAGTATACTACATACATATACTACTAGAAAAACTTCCGTTGCGTTAATTAAAATTATGTTAAGTATGTTTTTATTATATTTGTAAAAAGGATGCGTAATTTAATCTGCGTGTGTGTGTGTCAACGAATACCTACAAACTTATACGAGTGTGTCAACAAATACGAACTTAAATACGAGTGTGTGTCAACCAATACGAACTTATAAAAAGTATATATTACAATCACACCTGCATTACTACACGTGCAATGTGCATAAATGTTCCCGACACTTGATTAACATTAATTTCACCTGTTAGCATTGAACGAAATGTTAATGCATTTAGTGTTACGTAATCATGGAACGCAACACACTTTTGTGCATAAGTACATGGATTCAAGTTACATTTCCTCAGCTTATTCAAGCCAATAAAAAAAATTATGACCACCCGCTGTCCACAATAGCTACAAATATTAGTTCATTTTCATTCTTCAATGCAACACGCCGCCTCTGAATACTTATAGTTAATATCGTAAACCTAGAATCGCCTTTATAAGCCCGTCGTGCTTCGAAAATAGCCAGCGGCTATCAAAATCACTATCTCCGACCAAGTCACGCACGCTTCGTTTGCTTCATGATATCGCTAGGAGCTAGGATGCGAAATCCCCAGAATAAAGTTAATAGACAAAATACTTAGAAACAATTATTGTAAGAGCACCGTGTAAAATAACTACAAATGATTTTTAGATTTTAATATACAATTATATTACACGTAATACCTAATTATCTTTACATAATTAATAAGCTCTACATAGAGATACGAATTACGTATTGCATGACATTGCATTTTGAACCAAATTATATAGCCTGCTGAATTCTACATACAGCTCATAATTTAGCCAGTGTACCTTTCACGCAGGTAGGCGTATCTGGTGATCGTATCGTAGATCAGAGATAGTCCTGATTACAAGTCAGTGTGGTAATGCAAGTGGCACCTAGTTAGCGCCAGCCGAAGGCAATGATTCAAGTTAAAAGCGTGTGCAATTCACGACTCGTCAACTGAACGAGAAAGACTCGTCTGTCTACAAGTTGCCTTATAATAACATTGTACATTATACAGCCAGGCGACGGACCCCCGACTCAATGTTACTAAAGCTGCGTCAAAACTTTTGAAATTATCTACATCATGAACAACCCAGAAAAGCAAAAACCACCTTTTCCAGGATAAAACCTTCACCAAATCAAGGATAATATGGAGTTTATTAGATGCAGATGTATCTACAATTTAGGAGTCTATTCACTTTAAAGCTACTGCTTCATGTAAGCAGAGTCCTTCATGTAAACAGATTTTTATTGACTGCACAGAGGTGCCACGGCTCCCTTTCGAATGAGAGCAAGCTTTTGAGGATGTGTTAAAATAATTTCAGTATTTGGGTAGAAGGGGTTCGGTTGTGTGGGAGAGCGGCGCAGGCGCAGACGGCGGCGGTATGGCGCGCCTTCACGCGAGATGGCGCATAACAATGAACTTGAAATAAACAAGCAAACCTCGAGACCGACGCAACATGTTGCCCACTGTTTATTTATAAACATACCGACACCACGACAGATAGATAAACAGATAGCTGCAGACGGTGGCACCGTAGATCGATCTAAAGTCCATAACTTATACTTCGGAGCCTATTGTCTAGTCACTAGTTTCAGACGAACGCAGCGACAGACACAAAGTATGAGTTTCTAAATCAGGTGAATGAATTCAAGATAAAATAACCTAGATATTTCAAAATGTATGCAACAGTTTTTATTTTTCAACACAATTTCGAAAATATTTTAGTAATTCCTCACTCTTTCTCTACATTATTTTGTGTTATCGGATCTTGTCAAATCGAAAACTTGTGATACAATCATGACTAATTTGGGAACTAAATTACAATTCTATTTATCTTCATAACAATAAGATAATAAGTAACTTGTTATGTTAACAATTAGGAAATATTTTAGTCTAATTCTTCACTCTTTCTCTACATTATTTTGTGTGTCACGGATCTTGTCAAATCAAAAACTTGTGACACAATCTTTACTAATTTGGGAACTAAGTTATGATTCTATTTATCTTCATTACAATATGATAATAACTTGTTATGTAAATACCTTGCAAAGTAGCTAGAGAATTTAACATTAATTGTTTCTCACGAAGGTGTTGTACTTAATAATTTATTTATAAATATGTCTTTAAGATTTGAGGAATAGATTAACAATTGATTAAACTACATAGTTCCCCTTGAGCAGGACTGGTTACATTCATGTTAGTTAAAGTATTTTCTTTGACTATGCAAACTTGATTTTGATTGACAATACTGTTCAGTCGAAGCAGAAAATAACAAATTGTGTTAAGTCAACAAATAATATCTAAAACTTTCAAACATTCTTCGTTGTTTGTCTGGAAATATCAGTCTATTCTTAAAAACAGTTTACCTAAGTTCTTGTTTAGAACCAAATTAATTTAAAGGCTTTTAAGTATTATTTTCACTTGCAGTCACTTGACGTTACCCTTTCTCAGATCCTGTTGATTAACTTTATCATCACTCTTTTTTTACAAAATGACAACTGTATTAAAACAATACGAACTATCCAGTGGGTTTTATACTGCCAAGAATAGTTATTCTGGCCGAGACCTCCGCTTCAGTATCATTGAACTCTATTTCTCACTAATTACTGCTTTTACACATGGCATATAATTATATCATATGCCACACATGGCAAATAAATACAATTTAGGATTGCCAATCCACTACGTCTGTTTTGGATAAGATAATTCTGATAATGATGATGCTTACTGCATTTACCTACTGATTAATTTCATGATGATGACTACAACAAACTCAAATCCGAGTAGTTTCTTATAATGTAAACATAGGTAGCTAACCAATTAATTACATATTTCTCAAATTATTTTGCGAATTCCATATTGTAACAGTTAACAGTTACGTGACATTACGTTATATTTAATTTACTGTATGTAACGTTACTCAATGAAGATTAAATGTCAGGTCAATCTGTTTTTTTTATTATTAAAAACTTCAACCTCATTAATATTAGCTGTGTAACATTTACGTTTTAACATATCGTTGCGAAAATTGATTTTCATAACAAAATTGGTTAAGCAATGTCTTGATTAAAATATCAGGTATCATGAAATATTTGTATGGAAACAATTCTGCGTAGCATCTTGACCTCCAATTACTAGAAAAAAGAGGTTGCACTGCACCTAGGTTTCCTGTCCTTAGTAGACCTAAAGGTCACTTGTCGACCGGCTGTAAAGGTCGTCGCCCTTTTGAAGCTACGCCAAGCGGCCACAATTATTAATTATACGTTTGCGCACACGGATCTACTTTATACACGTAATTATATCACCCTACATATACATATGCGTATAAATAGCATAAAAACTAACGTAGACTGGACTAGGAACGTGGGAATCATAATAGTATGCAATTTTCTTCTTGTAAGTAATACTATAATATGCATGCCGCCCATATGCTAAAAGGGCTTACTGATTTTTAATGCATTGCAAAATAAGATCGGTTTCTCTGGATTCATGGTATTCTTATTACCGCTAAGATGAACAGGTTTAGTGAGCACATAATAGATATTATCTACAATAAAATAGAAGACTTAACATTTATATTGCAAACACTCTTTTAAAATTTATATTAAGCAACAATTCCACTCAGTTGACTTTAAACAAGGTCCTCTTATGTCGACGACACCGTACTTACATTTTCATTAATCATATTTGTAAGTATAACATTCACGTCACATTCTAAGGAACGTCTTGAAGCACTAATGCGTTAAATTCGCCTTTATATCTCTATCAAGCTTGTATTGAGGACAATATAAGCTTCCCGTCGGGCATATTGTCGCGTAGGCGTTAATCTTCGAACAGTATAATGCTGGGCGTTAAAAATGTGAACGTTTTGACAGACGATTACGTAGGCATGTGAACGCCGCGCCTGCGCATGAGCACCGGTTGTGTCGAACTTCATGCGTTACATCGTGAGATGAATACAATTAGGTACACAGAGTACCGAATCATAAAACCAGCGATTGTTTGGAAATAATACAAATAAAATTTCAAAAATGGCCGACCCTATCCCATCTTCAGCCTAGCCAGCCACAAACAACCACTGAAAGCTTTCACGTGAGCGTCACGCAATTGTGTGGTATTGATACTCTCAAATGAATTAAATATAATCGTTCTTACTAAAGTGATTCATCATAATTTACAGAAAGGCATTATGAAATGAAATAAGATTAATTTATAGCACAATATGTGAGTTCATGGTGATCATTTCTGAAATGCGTAGGCGCGCAACATGTCGACACCTCGCGCGACAGACTTAAGAGCCCTTCACGATCACGATGCAGAGAAAGTAGATCAGATTATACCTGCGGTTATAAGTCAACTCGTTCTACATAATCATATTAACAGTGTTATTCTAAACATACACATTTACTCGTAAAAACCAAAAACAAATAAGTATGTAATGAAATGCATTTGTCTTATAACCACGAAATATATTTTCATATTTCCCATTAATAAACAATGGCAATCTTACATGATGAATGAAAAGTTATAGTAAAAAGAACTACCTATAAGAAGATAAATATATATAACAGTTGTAAGACAATAGAAGTTCGATGTACTTAAATATCATAAAGAGCAAATAGGTTGCGTATGTGCTCTTATTACCTAGAAAGAAACCATAGTCTAACAATACTGTGATAATTACGAACATATGCAACAGTTCCCACAACTGCACGGTTGATGTAACTGATGTGGCGTTGGATAACCGGCATTATTTGCAGCGGAAACCCTACGACCTCAAAGCTGATTAGCCTCCAACATACACATCACGCGAGAGAGCAATAAACTGATCGATCCGAGCACGAAAATCACAATCACACAAAGGCTTGAATTACCTTTAATTCTACCCTCAAGGATTTCCTCATAGTAGGAATGTTCCCTAGTCGTCGCAGTAATACGATCTGGGTATTATAAATTCCTTTGTTTCCCTCAGAAATAAAGGCGAATTAGATTGCGGTTCGTATTTCATAAGTGTTGCCATTGTCAACGTGATGAACATTTAGCTGACACGGTGTTCGTTGACGGTAGCTATTTCACACGCATCGGGTTGGAACATTAACTTGTGTAAAATTTATTTAGTGTTCATATTTCGTATCAGACGATACTGCTATTCTCTTTGTGCATTTATGTGGACACATTTGGTTTCATAATATTTGAGTTTAAATTGAAGATCTGATTATATTCATCTGAAATCCGGCCTACCCAGAAACAATGCACTTGCTGATACAGAAGCTTATGAAAATTCCAGTTTCAAAGATGAGTGGTTTATCAAACAAAGTCATTTAAAGTATTAAAGATTTTAATACTGAGTCAAAAAAAATGTGGTAGCTTATATTTAGCACTTACTAGTTGTTAAAACGTAAGGGTGGCCAGTGATCACCAAGCAGGGAATATAGTGACTGCTGGAAACATAAGAAAGGAAAGTAAAAGACTAATTTGATTACTTTGAACTCTTATTGCTGAGAAGACAATAAACAAATAAAACAGATTTAACCAAGATCATTAAAAATTGTCAAATTATTTAGATAAACTTCCTGCAAAACTAACCATCATAGATCGAACGTTAGTGATGTGAACCGACGTGATTGATGGCATCACGTCGATTTCATATGAAGAACAAAAACACTGATATTAGTTTCATAATCTCTTCCTGCACCTCGGTACTAAAACTAATCATCCGAAAAAACCGGGGACATGATGTAATGGCAAAATGCTAGAGCATTGTTAAGAAAGAAGGCTTAACAACTTTCTCTATGAGTGAGTGCTCTCTGGTTGCCACCGGAAACGCATTTGTTTGCGCACGCGTCACTCGTCTATGAGAGTCCAAGAATTAACTCGGACTTCCTTCGGATTATGAGTGTAATATAAATTGATATACATAAATTTTGTGTAAAACCATAAAGTTACAAGCGTATGCGAAGTATTTATGAGGCTATTATGCTAAATTCACAGGATGTTAGAAGATTCACAGTATTATAATTATGGTCACACATCTGATAAGTTGTTATATTTATATTATGTGCTTGCTGAATGAAATACTTATAGAAACTTATGAATGAACCACAGAACAAAGATAAAAAGAGGTCACTTCTTCCGCGAGACTGAATACATTCATTCATATGAAAAGAAATCAATTATAACATGAATAAACTATTCAAATTGCTATATGCTGCACACGCGAGCGTTGTGACTTAGTGGAATTGAGACGTACGGTAAACTCGTAAGTAGTTGTCACAAGTCACGAACTCGCTGCCTTTACTATTCAATGCATGAATAACACTTTTGTCGGCTGTACCAAGCAAGGGCTCGCCGAAGGGTTGCAAATGTGCACAGAATTATTTCAATGCCCATTTAAAAATCATTGATCATTCGTCTTCAGTGTATTTATACGAACTTGACTTTTTAATGTATTTCTGGCTGTCTGTTTAGGCCTGGTGTCGGTTTATCTCATGTCATTTTAAACGCTTTATCCGGATTATTTAGTCTCTTCGCGCAGCTTCTATTTTTCTCATAAAATATATTCTTAGCTTCAATACGAAATGCTTTATTCAATGTAGTGTACGCTAACATGAAATTTGTAAGTCTAAGCATGGAATTAATATCAGTATTATTTAGATTAGGCCTGTTGTAGTACTTCAAATGCCGTGCATAATTTAATGTTAACTTTCGTGAGACTAAATCCGACATTTGAGCAACGCAACGCACCGTAAAAGTAATTCAAATGAATAAATTCACAATTGTATATTCTATGTTCATCGTTTTGTTTTGTATATATACATATATTTAAATGTAATAAATACATGGTTACAAACGGGTTCTTGAATGAAGACCACGTACCGAAAAAGTTACCTATGTTACGTTGCGATCGAAAAAGTAATGTTTGAGATTAGAGAGATATGATCATAATTATTCGAGAAACTATGCAGTGTAGGCCTTGCTTACAAACAAGATTGTGTTGTAAAAAATAAACATGAAACAAGTAACAACTATAGATTACTTGGCCTTGACTTTTATTTATCACTATCACTTTGAAAGTTTAAATCAATAAGTATGTATATGCGAAGGTGACGTCAACGCCGAAGTGAACTGGGGAAACTGGACCAGTCCGGCGAGTGGCCGTGCACACTCGTACAGGACACAGGTGCGCCCGCGCCGGCCGCGGCCGAGGCGCGTGCCCCAAACACCACAGCTGCCTACCGCTCATTGAAAACTATTCAGAAAATTTGCTATGGTACAAAAAATGCTCACAATGCAGTACCATTAATTTATCTTCGATCTGACTGCTGCTGCTTCATTGTCTTGACCTAGTACGTTGTTCCTACCTACTTATAAATTCATATTTAATCGTTTGCAAACTCTGAATTCGTAGTCCACTAAGTATCAGATGCTATTTAAATTAAACGTTGCCAGCGTCTTATTTAAGCTATGAAAATAACTCAAACAGGAATTTATCTCACGCACCAAAACACCATAAATCTGTGGAACGGCGATGGATATCGGTACTCCCTAATTTATTTACTAAACGCATTCCGATTTCAAAATTTGATGCGATATACTTCGGAACTGTATTTCGTTCCCATGGTTATCGAGGAATATTTGTCTCTGTGCGAGTTTTAAATTATCTGCAGATAGATGTTATTTAATGCGCTCTTTCCGCAAACAGGATACGCACAAGACGAAGAGCCCTGGTCCATTGCGGAATCGTACCCATTTTTCAAACCAGCTTTCTAAATAGTTATACTTGGACAACATCCCTAGATTTATATATCGTATTGGAATATGAGCTTGAATCTTTGGTTGGGTACGTATGGCATATGAAGCAATGAATCACAATAGGCTGTCAAGCAATTTGACTAGCAAATCAACAATTGAATCTCACAAACATTTAGTACGCGTTTATAATGGTATTTTGAACAAAGTTCATCGCATTAAGCAAACGCATATTATGTAAACAACTTCTTGGCAACTACAACTGGATGTTATTACAACCTATCAAAGGCAGTAATCAATACATGTTCGTATGTAGCTATGACAATATCAACGATTTGATTGTAATTATGATGTTAAATGCCATCACCCAATACGTGCGCACACTTAAACACCATGATGGTAAAATTACACAATTCCATACACTGTTGATATACGAAGGCCGCGTGATTGCGTCGAAATGAAAAATTGTTCAAATTAGTCTCAATCATGCATCAAATTATTTCATTTCACAACCACACGTCACTTCTTTCCGACAAACAATAGAGACAATGCCCCTTGCATGTATAAAAAACCAATAGACATATTTATGCAATCGAAGCGAACAATATGCGGTATTCCGAATCGATATTCAAGATCGCTTCATTGTAAAAGTTTTTCCAGAGAAACGTTCTTCTTTTTTTTATGGTTGGGTATTGAATGCAACGTAAAATCTTCCTTCTGAATAAATTTATGTAAAATTATTGGGCACTTTAAACTTGATTATGAATGTAAGCTACGATTGCTAAATAAGAAAGATTAAAGTCGACAAACGTCCTCACCTTGAGCACAATGACAAACCCAATGATTAATCTAGACTAAGTTGTCTTAGTCATACACGACACCGATTATGTGTGTACTGCTAAAACTTGAAATATTGCTGTATTAAGAAAACTCTAGGCCTATACTTTCTTAAAGGCAATAGCATTTATACATTATCCTTGAGTCCTTGACAAACCTCCTTCTTGGGTAGCTTATGTACGTTGGCCTGTTGCCAGGATCCGCTTTTCTAATAGACTTTCTCCGATGCACACATGTAGAGGATCATGCGGCGAAAATAGCCGTCAAGATAGATAGATGTTATTACGATTGGTAATTGTTTTATGACCGCATGTTTTATACATAACGACTATACCATACACTGCTGTACTGCGCAAACGCACAGTAGTCTTAACGATAATTTTCTCCAGAGATTAATCTCACATGTAATAACAATAAAATTCTAAGAAGGTTTCTTCTTGAAAAGAAACTTGTACTACTGTCAAAGTCAGACATGCTCAAGTAACTGTACAACCGAAGTTACTCCAAAATACACAACCGCATATAACATTATGACATAATTAGATACCGTAAACTCAATTCCGTATCCGTATTGTCTGTGAGTTTCTCATACAAATTGCTGGTTATTACGCGAAATTGCAACTACGGTAGTAGGTGACCGTCCTAGTATTTTTTCTATTAACGAACCGCCAGTTCTCAATATTGTTATAATGTATGTTCTAATTATTTTCCTTATCTAGATATATGATGCGATTCTTCAATATGCTACAAAGATCTTAATTTTATGCAAAGTTTGACTCATTGTTTATTCGTTATGTTATCTTATTCTCTCTATTATTTTTTTCTCCGACGAAAAACCAGAGGAGATTCATGTTCGAATGTATACCTATGTATATATTTTTAATTCTATTTTTTTTAAAAGGGTATATATACTCTAGAGATGGTTCTATTTCAAATATTTGAAATAGAAACCTGAGTGTAGAAAAATAGGTGTAATTGATTTTGATCTATATTGAAACTCAAGAAACGTTTACATAGTTCCAACTTAAATGGTGGTGTGATGATGTAGGTTAAACCTTCAATGGTTTCCAGAAGCTACGTCGTGATTGGGTTCATTAAATTTCATTTACCTTCATGACAAGTTCAGACCTGATTTATTTAAAGTTAGGTAATTAAGCAATTACTTACTTAGATATTAGACACCAAAAAATAGTAACTGGCACGACTAACATACCTAATCAAATGGTTAATTGATGTTATATTTACTTAGAAATGCAGGTTGCTATGCTACGTATAGATTCATTTGTTGACCAACATTTAAATTCAAGTGCATATTGAAAACAAGACAAAAACTTGTAACATTCTGAGTTCTGACATCTAAAAGTTACTAAACTAGTATTTTTAATCAAAACGTCGTCGTGGATGAAATGTTAAATCCTGCGCTTGCTTCACCGCATTGCACGCGAAGTGCTAAGTGCATGCGCAAGTGGCTTCCTTCAAGGAGCGGCTTACAGGAAGGGCAAGCTCATTAGAAAGTATAAGCAAACGATTGCATCACATACATAACTGGACAAGGATGAGCACCCAGTCCGTGATCAAGTCTAGCAAGATTATTGACGTTATAGACTTGAGATTCCATATAAGAAACCTGAAAGAGCATGTGAGGTTATAACTGCGCTGGATTTAGTGCTACTACTGAGGCTTGTTATTGAATTTAATCGTCCCCATCTTATAGTGGGCTCGATTTATGGCTAATGACGATCATAACTTGAACAGACGAACGACTCTTTTAGCTAGTCGCCGGTATGTTGTATTAGAGATATGAATATTATTTCATATCGTGTACATAGCGGACGTATAGAAATTAATTATTTAGTTAGAATCTCTCTGGATTTTATTTGCTTAACTAAAATAGAATGAGTTCCGTGTGGATATTAGCATAGAATGTACCTTGCTTGGTGGATAAGTAACAGCAAAAATATGATGTCAAAGGGATGGCGGTAATGGGTGTACAGTACCTATAAAACTTTCAATCCAATCATGATAAGCTGAATATTTTTTGCCTTTACCCTCCCGTTTATAACTAACACCAGACTGCAATTACCAATTCGTCAGACCTTTAGCAACATCTCCTAAAACAGAAGTTGTTATTGGAAGGCATATATTCAGCAGTAGACGTTTGTGATGAGAAGGATTGAGATAACTTGTCGTATTAAAGCTTGACATGATCTCTGGTTTGTAATGGGCTGTAACAAGTTGTACGGGATCGGCCACATTCTTGAGAATCGAGGTGTCTAGAAGTGACTTGATAAAGTTGATGAGTACCGGAAACCGACATGAAGTAATTATTGCCATTTATAGCATTGCACTTACACAACGCACTCGCATACATATTGATGTTCTGTTGTAATTATGACATCGATGTAGGTATTGCTAATTCTATAAACCTGATCTTTGATCTGAAGAACTTTGCCAATTAAGTCGATCTACGCTTTTTTAATCCCAAATTAATGCTGTTTTGATAGCATAAATATCATCAAAGTATGAATATTTTCATAAATGTGCAAAGTAATTAATTTATGCATAAATCATGTTCAACAACAATAGGTACATAAACATGTTGAATCGCTTTCCGACTAAATCGCATAATGCTCCCTAAATAATAATACTTCGCAGATTTTCGTTTTCACAATGCGGTGTAAATCAACACAAGTTTCCTTGTTTTGGGTAAGCAAGGCGATGTGACGCAGAGGTGTTCGCTCTCACGGTGGCCGGGTATTTAAATATCTGAAAAAACCTGCAGGAAATCTTGCAAACATGGATTTTATATGACTGGGGTAGATAACATAGATAGAGAGTTATCATACATGGAGAGGAAGTGTTGCTTTTATCGACAGAAATAGTTGCAACATAAACAGTAGATAAAAAAATAAGACATCTACCGAAACTTGGTATAATCTTGAACCATCATTTAGAAGAAGAAGAATTAGCAACTCTACCATTCAGTACAAGAAGTAATGGACTTATAAAATATAACAAATGCAAAAAAGATGGTTACAGATGGTGGCAGAATCAGATATTCAATCCATCCATCAAACCGTTATTCTGAGTAAAAGCGAAGGATATTTGCGTACAACCGCGACAGAACATTGTAAAATATTAACAGCAATGACCCCTTACTTTCTCACGGATTGTAAAATACTTGTTTATATGGTAGGCCACGTCCCGCGACGTTTAGCTCTTTTAACAATGAACGCCACGTTTGTTATGAATGTTTTCGACTCCATAACAGTGTCACGAAAATACCATTCCATATTTGTACAATTTACAATCTGCGTCTGTTTGTAAGTTATCTGATAACCTTGAATTTTAACGGCTGCGTTTAAGCTACATTCATTCTGGTAAGCATTCTGATCACTTGATAGGCTGCTTCTGATTTTTTGCGTAGATTTCAATTCTGTAATTTATTACAATTTCAAAAACCCCCTCTCATAAGACTGTAGGAGTTTTACTTTGCGACAGAAATATATTTTACATGACAAATCAAACCTATAGTGTATTAATAAAATAAGTCATTGCTATAAGTTACATAGTGTACATTATTTTATCAAAGCTAGTAAAAACTTGAGAAGGGATATCTAATGTTTGGTTTTGTCATAAGAGTAGGTATAGAAGCACAGATATAATCAAAATGATTTTCATAATACTTACTGTTTCATGCTTCAGTCAAACATTTAATGAATAAGGAGATCAGGTACCTAATGTTGTTGTTTTATATCGAGGAAGCAAAGCAAAGCACGCCAAAAAGTCAAGTAAATATAAAACCAGAACGACTGTTAACTTACTTGCCGTAGGTGCAGTTTGATTGTCAAGCACCATTAAAAAGCCATTCAAGCATTTTAATGGTACACGCTGTTTTGAACCACCGACGGCTGACATTTGTGGTCACACGGAAATAATTACTCCGACCAAATACCAGATGTATTGTCTGAATAAAATTTAAACTTTATTTTATGGTTCATTTACTACTTAGGTACCGTTTTTTTTTTTACCTTTACTCAAACAAACAAACGATACCTCTTCTCTCTTAGTTGTGTACTCTTAACGGGGAAAATACAGAGCATTGACTTACACATATGTTAGCATACTTGTGTATCTCTTTGTATCTTTGCTTATCTGCTCCGGTATCCATCGGATTTGCATGAGGCAACAATCGCCCTCTATCGCTACCAGTAATTAGAAACTTGCGCCTAACGGTACGCAATTTGTAGTTGGCGTTGGGTACAATATAAAAGCTTCGATGGCTTCCGCATTACAACAGTCTTAGATTTTTTCCTGAGACAGAGGCTGAATCGCATCCGTAGGTTTAAATTGATATTTCTTATTTTAGTTTTGACGAAAGAGATGGTACCTATCCTATACCTAATGAGTACTTATAAGTGTCGTCATAGAAATGTGATTAGGTTTTTGGTGACGAGATAAATAGCATGACTTACAAGGTAAGGTATGTAAGCACCGTTAGGTGTATTAGATAGATAGATAGATAGAATATTCTTTATTGTACACCAGAGGAGAAATTAAAATAAACATTTCAGATGTAACTTAAGAGTACAATTGGCGGTCTTATCGCTAAATGCAATTTCTTACAGACAACCATAGGATGGACAAGAGTCGTGTAAAAATGGATAACGGGCGGTTGAGGGTGTACTTACATCATAAATATAAAATTAAATACATAACTATTTACATAATATATATTATAGATACATAAAGATATATATATATATATATATAAATACCATAAACATATTTTATTATACAATACAACAATATACCTAGTGACAAATTAGTTATAATTAGCTAGGTAGTGTTCCTTTACCATTTTTTTAAATGACGTCAGTGTTTGTGCACGTCTCACAGTATTACGTCTCACGTGTATTATGTTATGTACGCTACCTATACGGACTATTGTGCTCACTTGGTGCTGATAGCTGGGTCTGTTGTCATTGCAAGTATGACAAAGCTACGAGTGATTGATGCGATAGCAATTTCCCGCACACCGGTGTTCGTATCGGATACGAGTCGGATTGACGCAGACCACACGGCGGTAAAACGCGGCTGCTCTATTCTCCGTGCTCCTAATCACTATAATTGAGCATTATCACAACAACGGTTCCGGGATGCCTGCGCTTAACTGCGAATAAATTAGTCTACACGTGACTTACCATAGCTGTTGTCAGGTAGCGCGTACAATATCCCACATAACGTAGCTGAAGCGGATACGTTTGTGTTTTGTGCCGACTCGTCGCCACATTCTCCAGTCTCAGTTTGAGCTGGTTCAAACAGAGTCAGATCTAGGCCGTCCATATCACTTCGAGTTGACACACCATCATCTTCCGCCACTCGATCACAAAAGTGTTCTGGAGAGTCGACATCCTTAGGACTACGACTACAGACACCGTCACTCAATGGATCGCAACAACACGTATCCGAGAAGGGCTCAAAGTCTCTACAGTCAAACTCACATCGTTCAAAACTGTCACATGTACACGATGACAACGCATCCGATTCGGACTCTTCCACGAGAAACACATCATTGCTTTGCACTATGTCTTTGCGTGCGGTGTCAGTTTTTGCTGAGATGTAAAACACGCTTGATGTGTATGGCACTTTATGAACTTGTAAAGATACATTCTCTGACAAATTTTCACTAGGATAAGCCTGGTCATCAGTTTCTGACAAGATCTCCTCGATTTGTGGACGACAATCCTCGTAACGGGCAAAACTGGAGGTATCGGTAAGGTTCGAGGAACGGTCAACAGAGTATACGTCTGCGTAGGGATCTATAGAATCACTTTGCAGAGCTGGTAATCTGTAGGGAGCGTGATGTGATCGCGCGCCCAAGAATATGGTAGTGTAGGGGCACGTGTGATGAGGTCTACTGCGGTCGGCGCGGCGCGGGTAGCTGGCGGCGAGTGGGTCCCGCATGGGCGCTCCTTCAGTGTCTATAAACGCCTCGTTGGTCGAGAGCACGTTGTATCGCCAATCTGGCATTGCTGATCACCACCATCACTTTACGGCAGCACAAAATATCTAATACTCTTCATTCCAAGGTCAAGCACTCGTTACTTAACTAGCCTTATAAGCACATTATGTCACTGTCATTGTTCAACCTAAAGAAAATATCTGAATAATTTTACTACTGTCGGTGTCTGCAGCTGTTCAAATATACTTTAAAACATTTCTTTGAACCGTTTTGCGTTACAAATTGACTCGTGTGTTAATTTTATGCCAAAATTTTCTATCAATTTTTTCCTAGTATTTGAAGGCACATATTAATAATATTATATACCTACTAGGTTTGTAGCAGTCTTTATAAAACTACCAAAAAAAGGGGACAAAGCTACCGATACTGCTAGCACCAACCAAAATTCCTACACTTTACCACTTTACATAACGGTTAACGGTATTAGCAGATAGGATGACAATAGAAATATGAGCTTTCATCATAATTACTGATTAATTTGTGAGAGCAAATACAAACGTAAATCGAAAACGCGTCTCACCAAGTAATGAGTGAAACACAGCTTTAAATGGCGCGACTGTTATGTGGGTCAGCGTAATAAAACCCAAACAATGAACGTACATGCATATAACATGCACACCACATGTCTCACCGATGCTGATAACATTACAATAACCGTTAAGAAATGGTATCGTTTTAGAATAACACCTATTGATTCCATATTTAACCTCACTCTAACATCAATCATAGATATTATATATCAAAGGATCTTACATTCGTTCTATTTCCAATATAAACGAGAGTACGTGGTACATTAAAATAAGTAATTTATACAATGGGGCTTGTATTAAAGTTGCCGGATGTATTTAAGACTGGTTGTAGATATGGTAACAGGTTCAGTACGTTACGGTATCGTATCGGCAGGACCGTTACGTTCGAATTATTTGGTTTCACGTCCGTTCCAAAACTTTATTTTAGTATAACATTAGCTATAATACGATCGAAATTATGTTCTCTTAGATAATTATGTTATTATTAGTTTTGTGTTTAGTTATTACTGTAAACCAGTTTCGTTTCCTTGCCTCAAATTATTGCGTTAAATCTCAAGTTCTCAACAAGTTATTCTTTATAATTAACGTGTTTCAGTTAATTGGCCGGTTATCATTTTTTGTAAAACGTTAAGAGGTTAACCCTCCAAATTGATTTTATTTTACGAAAATATGTCATAGACTACAAGAGTTTTGAGCTAAGTACAATTATCGAAAAAAACTAAATAAAATAATATTATATGGTTTTCATTCCTCGTTTTACTTTGAAATTGACAACAATAAGGAGCGACTGACTATCCCCTATAACCAACAATTTCAGGATCAATTGAACCCATGCAGCCACGGTTCAAATTAATTATCATTTATTAGGGTACCTATTATTATTTCATCAGACGTTCTTTTACGGTAGTGTTATTGTGCCTTTCTATAAAATTCTTTGTGCTCCGGATTTTGGATTTGTGCCCGGATTATAAATGGCAATAAAGGGCCTTATTGCATAGAGGATACATATCTAGGACCTAAGAATATACCGGTTAACTGTCATTGTACATTAGCACACCTCTACTTAGCCCTTCAAGGACAAAGGTGTGATGGTATCTTTACCATTTGGCGTTAATTTAACGCCACTTTTAGATTTAATTAAAATCTATATAATACGCGGGAACAAACGCCAGTAAGTGAATAAAGGGTCAACGGCTGCAAGTCGTGCTTAGAAAACGCAATTATTTTATACGCAGTACGTTGAAATTGTTATAGCGGCTTGATAATAAGAGATGCGGCGTCGTGACCACTTGGTACAGTACACTATGACGGAAAAAAGTCCCCAAGCACCCGCTTATTGCTGTACAGATCACGAATACAAACTGATACAAATATTTGGCGGAATCGCAACCCACGCTTCAACGTTTTCGTCTGAACAATCATGACGAGGATAATTTGATCGCCATAACTAGAAGTAGAATTCTAATGCAATGCAAGTCGCAGCTAACTGGGTCAAAGCTATCAAACACTTCCCAGCTTAACATACGCTAATTACTTGTTACTATCACGTTAAATGTGAACGACTGAACAACGAGTTTACCTGACTTTGTTAATTTTAATTACCGTATAAATTGTCAGTACAAATGGAAACACTTCACGGATTGTTAAATTTTTAATCTGTAATTAATTAGCATTACTCTCTGATTACTTATGATAATTTGCGATTAAACTATTCGAATTTAGAAACTATTTTGTAGTACTTTGTCAGCACTCGCGCAGGCGCGTAGCGGTCGTAGGCACGTGCTACAATTCCTGAGGCTCGATGTGGTGGGCGACAAAAACATCAGTTAACCACGGTCAATGAACGAAAATAACCAACCATTTTACTCGTATACCTGCGCACGCGTCTGATACGAATAGGAAATGCTCTACATCTATCATTAAATAAATCACTCCGTGGAATAATGGAGAAAAACTCGTTATGTACTCGTACTTTGCGTACTTCAAAAAGTATTTAAAACTATCTGAAACCATTGATGTTTGTCTCGCATAACTTGTAATTAATTAAAGTACCTGCTGCAAATTAATCTGGTAGATTATTCGAAACATTTAAGTATTTATTACATTTGTTGTTCTAGCTTATAGTTATAGGTCCTAGGACCATCTTAAAAGCGAAATATTTATCAACCACTCACTCACTGCCTAATCATGAAATGTAAGAAAAAATATAGAACTAGGTAAAAACTTTTTTGGCCAGTCCGATAGGATTTAGGAACATATTAGTCATAGTCATATTACATAGTCTGTTAGACTTAGACCTTACATAATAAGTAAAACCCGGAAAATCTTACACTTTTAAATTTTGTGAGACAACGTTAAGTTTAACAATAATGACATAACAGTATAGTATGCAAAAAGCAAAGTGGACTGTGAAGATATTGCAATGTAATTTTGAAAAGGACTATTATTATTACACTCGACCAACCACAAACCAAATTAAGAACTTCGCGAACAAACTGTGTATCATACAATTTTACTGCATTGATGTTCAAAGTATGTGGCAAATATATGTAGGTACTAAACTCATAAAACTCGCCATATTCCTTCACTAATGCTTGTAGATAAATAGTAAAGTACTAAAATTTATATGACCTCTATGCTAAGCTATAAAGCCAAGCATTTATTTTGCTGTTGCAGGACTTACTTGACTTCTGATTCTTTGGCCCTAGGAAATACGACATAACAACATACTATCACGCCTGTATTCCTCGAAGGGTTCAACAGAAGTATACAGTATTCTGCTGTAGGTACGTGTAAACTAACAGTTAGCTTATTATTGCCATTAACCGGACAAATCCAAACTCTGCTGCTCGAGCTCACGAGCTGCTGCTGGTAATTTCATAGAGAAGCACAACACTTTACGATTCATGAAACTAATGTTTCCAATACTTTGTTTTAATCTATTTCTGGTGGTTATAAGGTCTTAGGCTTATATTCAGAGACGATGCTCAGCATAAACTTAGGCTTCCGTATGTCAAATTGTCATACAAATTTGACATACGGAAGCCTTACTTTACGCAGAGCATCGTCTCTGAATACTAGCCTTAGGCTGATATTCAGAAACGAGACTCAACATGAACTTATGCTTCCGTATGTCAAATTTGTATGACAATTTGACATACGGAAGCGTAAGTTCATGCTGAGTCTCTTCTCTGAATCTCAGCCTTAGACTCCCCAGTCCTAGGTGGTACAAATAAATGGAGATAACTTCTTAGTGACTGTAGTAGGCTCTGTTTATCTATTTATTTTTATATACGAATAACCGATAACCGATCAACGCCGGAGATTTGCTATTTCATATATTTTTTTTAATAACTAAGTTTTATGAATGTTGCTGGAAAATAATAATTATTAATTTTGTGTATTTGATGTGGTAACACGACAGACTGAAGTTTGCCGAAACTTTATAATCGCAGTACACCTGACTATCTGCACCCATGCGATATATGTTTCATTCACTTTCTTTTTTATGGACATTCGCGCATCATGCAAACAATTATCTCGTAAAATAAGAAATTAGCACCTTGCTGTTTGAAATGTCAGTGAGGAAAGTTGACCTAGACAAGTGCGGCCCCTTAGGAAAAGCTCCCGAGAGGTTTGACGCGAGGCCACCTCTAGATGTTGCATGGTAAGTAGCGGTGAGAGTCGCGGCTACTATTGGGGATTATAAACCAGGTTTGTTGTTGGCATCGCCTGGCTCCTAGCAACGGAGATCGATATTTTATAGTCTCGCATTATCGCACGATCCTCGTGCTTCGCGTAGCAACAGGCGCAGGCTAGGCATGAGCTTTCTTACACTACATGCTACTAGAAAAAAATCTCTAAGAAACGCACAAAATTCAATATTGATAATTAATTAACTTCACAAAAACGAGGAAATTTGGTAGTAACTCATGTTAATATACTAAATAACTAGAAATTAATGAGTAATTTAGACAATCATCATGGAATGACAGGAAAAACAAGGTATTTTGCCTTTTGTTTTCAAAGATAAAAAATAAAATATTTTTTATTTTTTTAAATACAGACATGTTCCAATTGTAAATGGGCACAATAAAAAGCCAATACTGAACCAAAATAAGAGGGCAGGTACACAATCCGTTCAATGCAGCACATAGACATACAAACGAAACTTTTTATTCACAAACATACTTTCAGTTCAGGTAAATCCGTAAAATGACACGTGAATATCAGACGCCGACAGTAGTAAACATAAACAGCCGAATCTAGGAAACTCCTACCAAACGCAAACACTGAACTTGACACTGGACACAAGCCAGTCACTTTTGTATTTATTTTGGCGATCGACGTTGACCGTTTCATTCGAATGTTTCGGTAGGTAATATTCGTTTCGTTGATGACGCGCGGTACAGAGGTGCGCGTGGCGGATCGCGCTCACACCGACTGGTGCGCACTGCGGCTGCGCTGTGCGGAGGGCGCCTGTTCGTTCAGACCGCTCATCTGTTCGCAGCTGGTCGCCGACGACGTACAGACCGTTACCACTCGTGAGGGACACCAATTTCAAGTCACAAACTAATCCCATATTATATTCATGAATTCATGTCAACCATTAAACATACAACAAAGGATTTGAATTGCTCGCACCTACCAAAGCGTACGCTTTGTTGTGTCAGTCGCCAGTTTTAAAAACTAGTTCGCACTCATAGATTCCCCATAGTGACAGAGGGGCACAATATCATCACATCACTTTTTTAATACTGAGATTTACAATGGTAGGCCATTCATGGTATTTTTACTTTGTTAAAGTATCATAGGGGTCGATATGATCCCCACAATTTCGTCTATTAGAGAAAGAGTGTCGAAAAGTTTTATTAGCGACGTAGCATTTCTACTTGGCATATGAGCGTTACTTTATCATATCGCAGTTCGCGGTGGACCGGTTCGGTTCGGATTATTTGCATTTACCCGTTTGAGATTCAACGAGAAGTGACAACAGCCTGCCTGTTAAGCTGAGATAAAAATAGTACAAACAAATGAGCATGCAATGTGCAAGCAATTTCACAGTGAGCGTTTGTGCCAATTGTGCAAGGAAATTGTATTGTGTTGCTTAATAGAGCTTAATTGAGAAGCCAAAGGTCTCTTATCTTGGGCCATTATGAGCTCCTACGATTACTGACACGTTATTGTACCATTACGGCCCATGCCTCATATTATTACTCTATATTTACTAATTGCGCAATAATGTTTTGACTTTCGTCCGACGCATCTACATAATGACTTTATGAATTCGTTCACATAATGATAATACTCAATAATGCAGAGGCTGTTAAATTAAACCTTTTTGTGGCATTTTAAGTAATTTTCATAGCAAACTAACTATACTATAAATCACGTGAGTAGGTGGCACCCAATGCCATGTACAGGCGTAAGACTTAAGAGGCGTACATATTGCAGCAAATGAAACAATGTTAGAGCTTTTAAAATCTTTCTTTCTTTGACCAATTAAAGTTGCTTACCTATCATTTACTGTTATATACATTCGTATAGCGTTATCGACATATTTAATCGATTTGTAAAGACATGGCATGACATCTGTGTAATCCATAGTATATATTATCTATTGACATATCAATAACGCTACTTAGCAAATGATCATAGGTGTATTCATCTTTCACACGGGAAGCGATTGTTTGCCGAGAGCTCCAAGCAGATGGTTACTCGTGATAGCTCCGTCAATAGTACAGTTTACTGTAGTAACCTAAGTAAATACTTCTGGTGGACACTTAATATTCAGACGGTCTCCCCTGTTTAGAATTAGAAAGAGATAACGTTAAGTTGATACATTTAAGTTCACAGTCAATGATATAATTTAACCATACCTATATAATGTCATTGCATTGGTTATTTAAGCAATTTATTTATTCAAGGCTAATGTTATTGTGTTTTACGCCATCGATTAGGGTCATAACATAATACTTTAAACCCAACGTGAACTTTGAAATAATGTTGAATTTTGTGTATTTCTTCAACTTTTATTCTTCTTTTTCGTAAGTTTAAAAAGTAACACCATTAACCAAAGCCATTCCCAGTTTGCAAAAAAACATTTGCTGAAATAAATTTGATTGTTCGAAATTATTGATTGTCCGCCCTCGCAAGCATCACAAATATTTGATGATTACAGAATAGCTATCTAAGGATGAAATCAGAGAACATCTCACGTCGGAAACTCGGAAATAACAGCTCAAAAAAAATGAACGTAGGCGTATTGACGCAGTGCGAATAGCATTATAGCAGGTCTTCAACCCTGCACCAATTAGTACCTATGAACAATACGACCCACGGCATACAGACTAAATAGGTGCTTTACAAATCAAATTTTAAATGTCGTTGAACTAACAAACAAAAGCTCTAACATCTATGATCTATGATCTACTTCACGTCTGTATTCGTACGAAGCTTTTCACACGTGCTAACCATATTGCGTGTTCCTCTTTTGAACACAGCCATCTTGATAGAGTCTAACGCTAATGATACTGATATATACTTGGAAAATTTATAACAAAAAAATACTTGAAACAAATCCTTTTTGCAAATTTTCTGCATTCTAAGGTTTTCCTCTAGTTTATTTGCTACTTGATCTGCCTTTATGGTACCCTTTTTATCTAAAAGACAGACTAATTCACTGACTGATCGATCAACGCACAGCTGGAACCGCTAAACGGATTTGACTGAAATTTGGCACATAGATAGTTGTTGTAAGCACGCACTAAGAAAGGATTTTGGGAAATTTTCACGGAATTGGGAAAAATTAAACTAGTAAAAACTAGACTAAACTAGTAGGCAGTTTATAAATTAGATACTTAAGTTAATAAACGTAACACAGTAACACACAACGTAGTAACACATTACGCCTGTATTGAGTGGTCTCTGAAGAAATAAACCCTAAATTATCAGATAATCTAATCAATTATTTCAAAATATTAATTCATCATTTAATAGAAACATTAACCCTAGATTAATTTAAGAAATTAGCAAATTGAATATATTAAATATAAATCAATTGTAAACTATTTTGAAAATTATCATTCGATTAGAAACCTTAAAAAACATATCCGTATTCGTATAACCTACTAGCGCCCTCTACCGTCGAGTAGAAGTAAAGCTTAATTGACACGGGCAAATCACGCCATCTAGTAATACAGTAGTGAAACAGCAAATGTTTATGTTAGTTTCATCACTCGTCCCTAGATGGCGGTAGGAAAAATATTTATTCGGGCTTAGTAAAATAAATATTTGCATTTATTCTGAACGTAAATTTTTAATTTAATAAATTTGCCTCTTGGACCTTTTGCACCATTTTCTAGTAAGTTCCCGCAAAATTACTGGGCAGATAATTTCATACAAAGTTTTTACCAATTTATGATTTTATTTTATTTATCCAGCGGTTATCGGCTAGAAACATACCTAGGTAATTATAATTGTTTTTGATTTACTAAAATTATCTAAATTGGAAATAAAACAAATTAACACGAGTTATGTGATTAGCGAACAGTTGAGAAAAAAATTGTTTAGCAATAATAAGACAACCATGTAGAATACCTATTTGTTTTATACACCCCGAAGATCCGGGTTTATTCCAAGGAACAAACAAAAAAGGTTTTTTGGCAATCATTCCATATGAGATGGCATCTCAAATCTCCAAATATAAGGTAGATAGGTAGACTGTATTCCATTACTGCGGGTTATAGACTGTAAATAAAATGGAGATCGTGGCACTACTAACTAAAACACGTTAGTGGCCTTTAGGTAAACGGCCGGCGGCCTGTGAGTCAGTGAATATGACGTTCAGATGTGTGTCAAGAGCTTCTCACGTTAAAATTAATTCACAGTGATGCTAGTTGTGATCAGGTGGCCGAAATCTAACCTCGAATGCAAGTCTACGTGTAAGTAACGGTCACAATAGTTATAATATTATTTGAATAACAAAAGGAGTGAATAATTTATTATATTATATAGATCTGCTTCACTGCTTTGCAAGCTCCTCTGCAGAGTGATCCTCAGCTCTTCCTCTACCTACAGGTAGGCTCGACCGGTATTGCCTGGGAGCTCTACCACACACTAGAGAGTCTTTCTTCATTTTAAATTCAGCTTTAATTACAAGCAAAATTCAACCATAATCAAAATCAGAATCTGTCTTTGAAGTTACCTAATTTTTGCATGGAACTAATCTTTTTCACATAAAAGTATTGTGTATGTATGGGTTTTAATAACAGGTGGCTTAGCTTAGCCTAAAAACATGTTCATCCCTCACGCTTAGTATGCACAACCGTTACGATGAGGTCACTGTTTAGAGTTGTCCCACACGTCCGACAAGCTATCGCGGCGGCAGCAACACATGCCGCATCCTTCCTCACCCATCCATCGCCAATTCTGCTTACCTACATCACTCAATACCGTTAGCGTATTTGCACATCGTGATCGTTTTCGGCAAACGAGCTAAGTATTAGGGCCTGCGATTTTTTAACAGTCTGTTCATTGATCTGTGTACCTAATGCTCGTTGAATAGTTAGGTCATGTTCGGAAAATTTGAAGCTTCTAACATTGATTACCTATATTGTACGATGTATCTACACATACTTAAAGATAACGGACCCGTTTCTAATTATTTACTGTAAGAACTTATTTCGATTTGACATTGATACGCGTTCAGCTAGCTATAATATTCTATTGACAGTCGACAAATTGTCCTCCACATAACGGATGAACAATAATAATAATAAAGACTATGCATGCATCCTTTGTGGGCGTCACGCAATAAACTGTTTTGAATACATAAACAGCGTCTCTATTCAAATTAGTGTGAAGCAGCCTTTGATGACCCCGGGCGGACGTTTCGACATTCGCAGTGAGGTACCTTAAACACAGGTTGGTATATAAAAATATAAAGGCAGAAAAGAGTACATTTATGAATAAATTAGCAGGTTGGGTTGGGTCATTGTTTCTGAGCAAAATCTGCAAAAAATCGATGTTTATTATTCTATTACAAAATAAGTTATTTTAATAATACCTATAGGAAAATTAATAGAGAATGCTTAGTCGAAAAATCATTGATCTCTAGTTTGAAAAAAAGGTAACGCCAGGCTTAAAAGTCATGTGTGTAGTTTTGTTGCTAGAGGAATACAGAAATTCTCTTGTCTGCCGTGTGGTGGTGGATAGCCCAGCCAGTAAAGCGATTTTTGACTCTATTGATGCTGACTGCCATAGCCCATATTGATCGACTATACTTTACAGCACCTACAGCTGCCTCGTTGGTCTAGTGGTCCCAAGCTCGACTGCTATCCGAGAAGGACCTCTTCTCGCGTAGCAGTCGAGCTTGGGACCACGACCACGACCTCCTGGGTTCGATCCCGGGTCGAGCCTAGTGTTGTTGGGTTTTCTGTAAAATTCCTAGTAGCAGATCGGAGTCTGGATTTGTGCCCGGTTGATGGCAATAGGCTCGCCCCTATTACATGAGACCTAAACATACCAGCGAAATGTGAGTGTACATTAGTACGGATCTGCCTACCCCTTCCAGGAATACAAGCGTGATGGTATGTTATGTAATTACAATAAACCTTATTTTTATCATTTTCACTTGAAATATTTTTACAAAGTAGATTATATTCGATATAAAGAATCTTAAGTTACAGTTAATTTATAGCGATAGTATTAACCGATTCATAATACTTTACCTCATTAAATTTTATTTTTGGCGATCCACGCGGAAGTAGCATATGTATACTAAGACTGAATTCAACAGATTGCGTTACAAAGCGCTTTTGCTATTTGGAACAAGCGGCATTTTCCGACAGTTTCACAAAAACTCGTCGGGTTGGGTTGTTATTGGAGCATTTCAATACATAATGGTAATAAAATTGCGCAAACTGCCAAGTCACAATAATCAAACCTAATTAATTATATAGGTTTAGTTATAATTTACTAATACGTTTTATTTGTAAATATTTAGTTAATGGAGGTACTACATTTTTCAAATTCCATTTTAATTTTGATTTAGAAAATCATTTAGGTAATACAATAAACCTACTAAGTTGTTGATAACTCCCGCATGTATACCATAAATAAAAGAGTGAAATCGTTAATTAACGTGGGTTATAAATAAATATACATAATAAAAATTATTGCAGACATAGATCCATAAATTGTTATTAAGTATTATTTCTTACTAGCTTCCCGCCAGCGGCTTCGCCCGCGTGGTCTTATAATTTTTTCCCCGATTTTGCTACATTTTTCATTACTACTCCGCTCCTATTAGTCGTAGCGTGATGATATATAGCCTATGTTACTCGGGGATAATGTAGCTTTCCAAAGGTGAAAGAATTTTTGAAATCGGTCCAGTAGTTTCGGAACCTATTCATTACAAACAAACAAACAAACAAATCTTTCCTCTTTATAATATTAGTATAGATGTAAACTATACGATTGGACAGTTACCTATTTGTTATAATATTAAGTACATAAGTGAAACAATTTTACATTGACAAATTAATTTTGAGAACGATTGTTATGCGTTCTTTTTCGTTGAATTGTTTGATTTGTGAAGCAATCTAAAACATACATTTATACCAACATCGAATCAAATGTATTTTTAATGTAAGAAGCGTTTACGACTCTACCAGGAAAATGGTTGCATAAAAGTAAATATACCTAACATAACTACATAGGTATTACAAAATTCCTTCGACATACTCGTACTTAATGCATTTAAAAAATTTAGTCCGTATTATTATTTTAGTCCGTATTTTGTTACCCAGAGATAGTAACAAACGCTATCTCTCTAAGAAACTCTAAAAACCATTATGCTATAAACTATGTTTTAGGAAATAATAAGAGCAATAATCATTTAGTGATATAATTATAATTTTTGTAGTCGATAAACTGTAATCGATTTAATACAGGAATTACCAGGGTCCAGAAGTAATTTTATCCTCGACTAGTTTTCCGCCAGAGAGGCTTCGCCCGCGTGGGGTGGATTGTTCTTATAACTTATACCCTATGTCACCCGGGGATAGCTTAGCGTAGCTTTCCAAGGGTGAAAGAATTTGTCAAATCAGTCCAGTAATTTCGGAGTAAGTAGTTTCAAACAAACGAACAAACAATGAAATCTTTCCTCTTTATAATATTATTAGAGATATTAGTTTAAATAACCAATGAAGTTATCCGCGAACGTAAGTGCTACACATCAAACTCGATTTCCAGCAGACGCTCTCCATGTACGAAAAGCCTTTCAACATGTATTAAATAATGTGTGTAACTATGTACATAAAAAACATTAGATACGAATAAAGAAACTTAAAAAAAACGCAAAAATAAGGAGAAGATCATTTGAAATAAAATAACATTAAATTTATTGATTGTATTAAATTTATAATGATGCTAGCTAGAGCGAGCTGAGCAGGACTAGTGACGGGGAAAGGAAAGGCAATCCCTCTGGAGATAAATTATATTTCACGGTACGACGAACACTGCACTCAGAGATTAACCAGAACGACGCAGATAAAGTTAACACCTTTAGCCCTAAGCCTATACTGATTTACAAGGAAGTCTGCCACGTAGATTGAAATTGCTTTAGTTCCGACCTTGCGGCGAGGCGATGATTTTGGTAGATGTCCCTAAACCTAATGGATTTTCAGTTCACATAACACGCCCACCTCCGTCTATATTTCGATATTATCATAGTGTACTATCAGAGAAACATAATGATGCCTAAACCTACAGTGAATAATCAACGTTACATTACGTTCGTTTAGCAATAAAGAAGAAAATGCTACAGAAGTAGGTACCTACACCTACCAGACATTTTAATCGCTTTGATATTAATTGGACTACAATGGCTTCAATTTAATGTAGTATTGTTTGCGAACTTATCAGATTAATAAAATTGAAAAACTGAAGGAAATAGGTATGTCGTTTTCTATTATAAAGTGTACAGTCAACTCAACATAAACGCAGGGTCGCGAAATATTTATAATCACTTCAAATAGAATACACAGATCCTATTGGTTATATGATTGTATTATTATCTGTAACTTTTTTCGTGAAAATGGTTACGGAAGCACATCCGTAAACACGTTGATTCAATGATTCTCAACTTATTTCACTATACCTAGTTTCGTATGCAAGCCAGTCGTTTGCCGATTCTGTCCCCGCCTCCATATTGAGTAGTCATCGCTGACGCAGCGGTTTATTTACAATCCAGTCCAATGACTTTGAGTTGCATTTCAATATCCATGTCAAGGGCTCAGTGGGACGACAATATCGTTACATTCAACACTATGTTTATAAATTGGACATTACAAGCTCTATAACATTTTACTACTTAATCTAAATCAATAACGCAAGGTCGACAACCCCTCGCTGTCAAACATGTAAGTCCTACCTAATTATGAATATGTATTCACTAATCTATGCCAATATTATGTCAGAGTGTGCGTTTCTCGTCTCTTTTGGAATTAATGAACAGATTTCTTTAACATACTTCATGAATTTCTAACGCAAGATAAGCCATAACTGTTTCTTATTTATTTAGGCTAAACATATGAATATTGGTATATAGCCTATCCTACATTTAAAATGACGCATAACGGCACTCCTTTGTTCAAGTATTTTTCAGACTTAGTTCAGAACTGTAAGTTTATATGTAGTATTCTCTACTATTATAAAATAGTAAAAAATCCTTGTAGAGTCTGTTGTTTTGTTGTTGTGACCTCTCTGTTGTATGTGAAATTGCGAACCCATATAAAGAAGAGATCATCATTGTTTTTATTGTTTTTTTTTCTATTTCCACGTGAGCGAAGCCGCGGAAAAAGGCTAGTTGTATTACATAAATACATTTCTGTTATTGCTACAATGTGTATATAAATTATGTAGTACCTAAGAAAAAAAAATTTGCTCTCCCGAGTTCCAGACTCAACTTTACTTACATAGTACCTAGCATACCTACGCAATAAATTCGGAAGTAACCCGAAGCCCGCAATAAGAAGCACAACATAAGCACAGTGTATAAAACATTATGACATACGTAAGCTAAGGGCTATATAATAAAACTTATCCGTTCTTTTCTTTTCGCCTGATTAAATTGACTTATAATACCTATTCACTAAATGAACCCCTTTCGCATTTAATTCCACAGCTTTTGGCAACCATTATATCTTGTGAATTACACAAGGGCTAAGGCGCTTTATCAGTAATGAGCACGTCATCATTGCGGGGACTTGAAAAAATATATCATTGGAGAGGCACGCGTGTAACACAACAGCGCTCGGTGGGTGAGGGTTGTTTTGCTCTGTCTACATCGGCGTCTGTCAATATTCGCGGGAAGCGGCGCCGGCGTTGTCATGGCGACGAGGGAGATCTTCCTACATGACGGCGGTCGCTGCCCCCTGTGCACAATGCGTCACAGAGGGTCGGAGGGCGAAAAGCGAAAGAGGCCTGTTGTCTGGGATTTATGCAAGGGTGTCCCCCGTGACGCGAAGCAAAAAACCCGGAGGAGGGTTTTAATGACGTCTAAAATATTCACAACTGGGTGCTGTCTGTCAGACAATGTGCGGCCTGTGAAAATAAATTACTTAATCAACATTGCTGTCTCGATACGTCCATAAATCTAGATTTTATAAATAAAACATATATTAAGTATTATCCTGTTTTATTGCAGTAAACCTATCTTGAGAATAATAAAAATATTATCTAACAGTTATAAATATTTTGGTTTTTCCCAAGCTACACTAGTCGCGTAGCTTATAATATAATGACTCTAGGTTCATTAAACTTCGCCTATTCTTTTTCGAATGATACCTACTATTTTGAATGATTTCCTTTTTCTAGCGACCTTTTAAAATTGGTTTTCTTTCGGGACAGCCCAAAAACGTTATCAATTTCTGGTTACCAAAAAACCTCATTGTAAATTCTAGGGACTAAAGTTCTATATCGAAATACAACGGACATCACTTACGTTCAATGGAAATAACGCTCAAAACATTACACAAGAACAGAGTAATTTTCTGGTAAATGTGAAATTTATATCAATTTACTGTGGCCAGCCTCCCACACTGATGAAGAGGCGTAGTGTCATAATGATGCGTTCCCATAGTAATTCGAGATTCTGTTCTAGCAACAATGGTCTCGCTTGACCGCGCCCCAGGCATTCACTCGTCGGTAAAAAACGTCAAATGTCTAAATGTCAGTCATCGATTTGTATAAATAAGTAAAAAATTGGTAAGCCATTTCAAAAGTGGCCATGCCTGACTTATCCACTTATTGTCGAACTAAAGAAATAAAATGTACATTTGCAGATTGCGTTTCTTTTCAGAAACTAAGAACTAAATAATGAATAATTTTAATTAATGATTTTGAAAATGAACATAATAATTCCCGAAATCGCAATACAATAATTATCAGCTCATATCTTCCAGTCAAAATTATTGGAATTGCAGCTGAAAACGGAAATGAGAAATATGAATAATATATATAATATAGGGAATGATAGTACGAGAATGATGTTTTGCAATGATTTAGGCAAGGAAGATCTATCTAGAGGGAGAACTACTATCCCAGAAAAAAACTAAAGTGTATTGTTCTTTTTTGGCAGGCTGCATGCATACATTATTTATAATCTAAAACCTTTCTCAAGCCATTAAGAAATTTAGCTTATGCAAGTAAAAAAGTCAAATAGTTAAAACTTTCTAAAGAATCTAAAGTAGGTAGATAGAATAAATAATATAATTACTCATCGAGCTACTTGGTTTTACTATAACACATTTTCATGAATTAATGATTTTATACGAACATAGCTATTACAATCAATATTATCTGACGGATCTGGTACAAGTATGTAATTAAATTATGAAAGAGCAAGCGACGTAACATCATTATATAACACCAGTACATTTTATAAAGTTGTTTACAGCCTTAGTTCCATAAACAAATTATGTTATTACATTTTTAAAAGCTCGTGCATGGCTTCGTAAAGCTTTGTGATGTTAATGGCAGACTAATTTAGTTGTACCAAAATAGTCTACGAATTTTTGAGTAAACTAATAAGTATTTTATTCACCGTTCCTATGTGCCTATCTAGAACAAGTGAGACCAGAGCTTTGCGTCTTGTCTTGTGTTAGCTTCTATTAATAATGTACATGTAGGTACGTGTATGTCCCTTTATTAAAAAACAAAGTGCTGCCATAAAACAAAACTAATCATCATCGAATACCAAAATAGCTAACGTTTACATAGATACATATAATCTAAATAAAGTATGAAAGAAACACGATATCCAAAGCAAGTGTCACAAAGTCACGTTGCATTGATCAACAGGCGAATTCTTTGGTTTCGATTACTGCACATTGAGCTTTGAAATAGATCTCTAGGATTATAGAAATTGGAAACGTTTGTAATAATATACGTACTATAACTACTGTTTATTTGCGCTATTGATTTTGTAGTAGCAAAGCCCATGGAAGAAGAATCACTAAAGCAAAAAGCTTTCAGTGGTGTACGAAAGGGCGGATTTTGAAGTTGCATCATTCTACGAAGTTAATTATTATGGAATATTTTGCAGCAATATGAACTAAAATTCGCCCTTAGTTCAGATATGGCACATTTCCCAAACGCAATAATTATACAATATTATGCACTTTGCATAATATCATCAGCAAGGAAGTTACACATAATGAAATAAAATTTCTTTTAAAAACTGTTGTTTACGAAATTGTTGGCACGGAAAACAGTCCATTTCGATGTCCCAACGAAGAAATAAAACTTGTCGCACGCTTTATCGTGATTGAAAGTGTGAAAGTAAAAATATACCCAGCAGAGAGACCGCACTAGTACCAGGCGAGTCCGTTGCATTTTCACGACAACTTTTATAAACATGTTTTGTGTATTTACGCACAAACGTGTTATCATCAAAAATGTTATGACTTTATTATAATACACTAAAGATGGATTAATTTAATTTAAGCTCTACACACCTTCCGCGATCTGTTTCATCCTTGAAATAATCGTAATAAAAATTGTTAGGTACAAATAAAATCATAAATTCATCGTTCAATCAATAAAATTTCTAAGCAAAACTTGCACAAAACTATATACCTAACCTACACCACTTCGTAAAATAAATTTACACTATGCAAAATTTTGTTACATAGTTTTTGTAAATATTCCGGACGTCCACGAGAATCCTTTGTCACAAATTAGAATTATTATCTACTGATTAAAATACTACTAGTTTGAGATGATAATCATCAGAATCCGCTAAAGGTCCAGTTGACACGTAATATCATAATTAGAAACGGGTTGTCGCTGGCACAGGCTGGCCGCCGACCCCGGTCCACTTCTATTGATAAGCTGTGCGACCGTGGGAGGAGATTCCATGACCTCTCTATTCCTCTAATTGAATGATAGGCTAGTATTTCTCAGTTAAACCGAATCATTGTCATTAATGTGGATGAAATCATATTTTGTTGTGTACCTACTATTTACGTTAGAGTTACTTACTTCAATAAGGCAACGATGAGTCAATGGCAAATCAACGCTCAACGGCTGTTGCATGCGTTTTTACCCGACTGCCGAAGAAGGGTTATGTGTTTGACGCGTATGTATGTATGTATTAGGATGATTAACACTAGTATGGCGAGAAAACAAAATTTGAGGTACGGGGTACGCCCGTTGTTTCGTTACACATACCTAGGGCATTATCTCCTGAAAATTTCAGCCCCCTATCTTATTTAAAAGGGGTGCTCATTGACTTTGAAATATCTGAATTTTATGAAAATTTTATAAAAAAGGACGTTACTGGTTTATTGAGAAAAAATTGTAAGAGCTACCCGAATTAGATAGTTTTTGTATAAAAATGGTATTTAAGAACACACAAAATATTATAACCAAGTAGGTTATACAATAATAGGTACTTAGTAATAATACAGTTATGTATTTTAAACTAAAATTAAGTGTGTTAAAGCTTTTTTGGATGTTTCTATAGGAATGATTTTCGCTTACATTCATGAAGTATTAATTAGTATCGTTCTTCCTCATTTTTGGTAAGTACCTATCGTATTGCAAGAATGTGTCATTAATTTTGTAAACAGAGAATACTTGCATTTGCAAGTATGCAAATGCAAGCAAAAGTATTGCTCTGTGATGCAGTCTTCTAAGATGGCTTCATTGGATAGTTTATCAGAATTACCCCAACTTAATTGTGGATTCAACGTCCATCCTTTGAACAATACCTACCCATTTTCCCGTTATGTGACACCTTGTTGGAAAATAAGGCAAAGGCTATCAGCTCATCAGATATAAGTATACCACAAGTGACGCTCTAAGATTTTGGGTTGGTTTGATGTTGGGAAATGTATTGCAGGCGGGTCACGCAAAGAAACAATTTTGTTTTAGAGTGAACGAATAGCTTGTCCCGCCTGCAATACATTTATTTACAATTGTTTTTAGATTTTTAGTTAGTACTTTTTTTAGTCTGAGACTGAACGTCTTTTGTACTATTTGGGCAGACTATTAATACATTGACACAATACGTATTTCGTGTAAGCATTGCACTTGACTTCTTGACTAAGCGCATGGCACTCACTGCTACTCCTATAAATTATATCTACAAAAAGTTAACAATTAGTTTCAGTTTCAGAAGTAGCGTAGTTCCTATGTTTTTTTTTACAATGTTCAACTTCACCAAGAGTGGCATTTGATTACATAGGTAGTAAGTTAGATATTGCATATATTTAGTTTCCAATGTAAATAATACGTTTGGTTTCGATTAATAATAACAATTCTTAAGTTAATATAAATTTATATTTCCATTGTTTTAATTTGATTGGCTTACGATACGCCACAATTCGTAGAAAATAAATAAATCATTTCAAAAGAATATTACAGCACCTATTTATGTTGAAAGTTGAATTGTTTTGACATAATGTTTCCTTCGCCTTATTATTTGTATTAAATAGTTTTAATTTGTTTATTTTAAACACTCGAGTCTACAACATCTCGCTCTCAGGTATTTCTAAATGAGAAATAGAAAAGCCAATAAGTGTGGTTTGTTTATACAGGTTGACGTTAAACTACTAGGAATTGCCGGTTTGCGCAACACTTGACTGTGTCGGTGATGCAACGCGGGTGTGGACACAGATGAACTGCCCTTTTGGCGTGCCCAAACATGAAACATAACCAAGCCCAGTGTACGAAGTTACAGTTCAAGATGTTGAATGAAATAGCTACAAATGCTAATGCAACATGGTAAATATTTTTTTTAAGAAAAGCGCCTTTTAACGTCTTCAAAATTGCATTAGCATTGGCATCCTTGGAAGTAACTTCATCAGTGTCGTTAAGGAGAATCAATTTAGTTGGGATTCCGATGGCGTGTCTGCTAAGCCGAGTTAGCAGTGATTTATACACAAAACTCCAGAGATCCCCTTCAAACATCGCCCAGGGGCGTAATTGCCCTGCGTTTCGAAAAGCCCTTACGCCAGAACATTCATTAGATTGTTACCACTCACCCTAGACTTCGACGACCAACGACATTACGAAGTTTCGGGACAGTTACAAACTAATTGTATTTTAATTATGGTTCTTTAGATACACTATAACAATAAAAACCATATAAAAATTTGAAATGACACGCATGAGAATTTGGAAGCTGGCTTAATATTAACAACTTTCTAACGCAAACAAAGCTGGACAATTAGAAAAACGGTATGATCATTAGTTAATTGTGTCGTAAACTGTGTGAAAATACATCAAAGAAGAAAAATCTTCAGGTTGTTTTATTTTTATTTTACTGGAGACTTGCTCTAGAAAGTCGATGGTAAAATTTCACGAGATAAACATGACGTTTGAGAAGAAAACAATGGCCTCCGGTTAGGAGAGTCAACAGTAGCGTCAGTAGCAACTAGCATCGAGGACGACGCAAGGCGATGCGAGAGTTTACTTTCTACCGAATGTCATTCGCAGGTGCGGCACGTGCCCGGGTCTCTATCCAAGTCAGTATTAAAATAACGGAGCTTTTCTCGTCACGCTAAGAATGCATTACCTACTGGATCGCGAACAGGAACTGCCGTACGATCGTCGTTGTCCAATTAATACGTATTATCGATTACAAGTTATTTTAATGAAGGAAGAAATCGGCTAGCGGGCAGGATTTGAACCTGCGTCTTCTCGTTCGGTACACCAGACGCTTAGACCGCTAAGCTACCGCAAGGCCTGCCCGCCAGCCGATTTTTTCCTTCATTAAAATAACTTGTAATCTTAGCATGGAAAATGCTTAAAAAAATACAAAAAAAGATACGTAATATCGATTTTTATATTTTATTTTTCAAAGTTTAACTGTATGGTTCCTCCTGATTGTTATCGATATTAAAAATTATCTGCTAACAACAAATGAATAAAAACATAAGACATAGGTAGTCATCCGGTAATCAAATTCAAAATCCAGACATTAGTATTTTAGTATTTTATTCGTAGGTGAATAAAACGTTACATTACGTCTATTTATCACATAAACTTACGACATTTTCACACGGTTAAAAGGTAATGACCGCTAATTCTTTTATGAAACGGTTTATTTCGTTTGCAGATTTTTTGTCAGAGTTATCTTCCAAGAAATTGTCAATTTATGTTACTGCGAAACGAGTGATGATGAAGTCTTCACATAATTTAATTTAATACACAAGGATATGATAAATTATAAAAAAAACTGGCGTTCCTAATTTAAGCCGTCGGCTCTACAAAAATACCAATTGTTTAATTGGAAAAGTTTAATCATGGTTTCTGTTATAAGTCGAAAGATCTATTCTATATACACTGTGGTTAGATGTTAGAAACAATCACACAAACAAACGATAGTTATGAAGGGCACAGTATGACATCACTCCTCCACGAATTTCGTATAAATTTCAACATTACGCGGCGTGACCGAATCCGTTGTTAATGGGCATTAATGTGATCAAGGCACACCATAGACATACCTACAGTACACGACATAATACATTCTTGATAACATTTAATAAATAGGTATACATAATGTACTAAGTACCTATAGAAAAGTCTGTCTCCTTCTAAATTTGGGTTTTCTTCCAAATTGTCTCAAATTAACAACGCATGTTAAGAGATCTAGTGTACCATTTACAAATCGTTCTGAAATGAATTACCTACAAAGCTATGATTACTACTAAACTTATTCAATATAGGTACCGAGGACAACAAGCAAAATAGAATTCTAATGAAAAATTGTGGGTAGATGCCAATTCAATAACGTAATATGAAACATACCTGCATACACAACACAAAATACGTACTTAGGTATAAGGTACATATGAGTAATGAACTAATGATACGAGTGCCAAGTTTCAACGAAACTTGTGGTTTTTTAGTCTGCCTGAGGTGCCTACGTTGCGGTAATGCCCATTTACGTAAGTGAACCCGGTGAAAATACTCGTAGCGAGCTCGTAGCGATATTTCGTAGTATGAACAGTATGAACGTCTGTAGTCTTGGTCTCTAGTGGTTCGAGTACCAGACTGCTGATGGTCGCGGGTTCGATTCCCACAGGACACAAATATTTATGCAATGAACATAATTATGTGTTTATGTTTGAGTGGGTGTTTTTATATATTATATATAAGTATGTATATAATGTTGTAATGAGTGTACTACTATGAAAATACTTGAATGAGTAATTAAAAATTTCGAAATAAAGCCTTGAAATAGCCAACAAATCGACTCAGATATCGGTGAATTGAAATT
Organism: Acronicta psi; assembly: GCA_946251955.1. Taxonomy (NCBI): domain Eukaryota; kingdom Metazoa; phylum Arthropoda; class Insecta; order Lepidoptera; family Noctuidae; genus Acronicta; species Acronicta psi. Next base: position 11,890,860 of record OX276469.1, on the reverse strand, counting down.
TGTTGCGGGGAAAGCTTAAATAATTGCGCTACCAGTCACAGAAATCGGTACATTTAATAAAATATTAATAGGCACCTTCCTACCTACAATAAATAAAGTTATTCTATGCGCTCATTATTAGATAAAATAAAGAATGATGACACAGTGTTTACTTGAGTTGTGACATATATCGACTAGGTAACGTCAATGACATTATAATAATTATATTTAAATAGAAACTTGACATTACATACATTCATAATAGTAAGGAAACATGGCAATCTATCAGTTAAGGTTTGCCAATTATTGAACAAAGGAAAAACTTGGCTAAGTCTCTAGACTAACAATCCTTTCTGAATACCTCAGTTTCTATTCTAGATTCTACGTAAATGGTGGGTTTCATAAACGGCTGAAGGTATTAGGTTTATTTCGATCATTTAATTCGATAAGTTTAAGTACCTACTTAATTCTCACCTTTTACCTCACCACTAGGGAATACTTGACTTTTATATCGCGTAGCTACAACCAGTACTGCCACTTTTTTAAATAAAAAGGAGTCAATTTAATAATTCTAATTGCACCTAGGTATACCTTGGTGTTTACGCGTGTATATTCGCAAACATTACAATGAATAGCATTGCATATTAGCATAAACACAGAATAATGTGAATAATTCAGAAGGTATTCAGTATTATAATGATGTAAGAAAGTATGCAATAATGATCCACTTGGGTACACATACACACGCACGCTTATCACTAGATGGCCACTGGCCCATGTAATACATTATTTGTTCGAATCAACCTACTATTTATTAATCGGGCAGGGAAATTAATTGTAGCTTGCCTGAAACTGCTACTCCAAGCGAAATATACGCGAACTTACAAATTTACGTAATAAATGAGAACATTCATCTACCCCTATCTCATATATGTATATTTAGCACTATTTATAAGGTCCGACATTATAAGAACTTCTGTACTACGTGGATGAGACAAGCGCAACATCGTACACTGTGGCAAGCTCTAGGGGAGACCTATGCTAGTAAGCAAGACATTCAGCTACCGGTGTCAAATAATTAAGTAATAACAAAGTAATCGATTTTAGTGTGATTGTTAAATAAAGGCTATTATTATTATTATAAGGTCCATAACTACATATACATCGCGCCTGTAGGTATTTCCTGAAGGGTTAGGCAGAGGTGTACTAATGTACAGGTACACCCACGGTTGGCCGGTATGTTTAGGTTTAATGTAATAGGCGGGCGAGTCTATTTACATAAATCCGGACTGCTGCTATTGTATATTTTACAGAAAAACCCAACAACAATTTGTTCGACCCAGGCACACCCAGCAATGGAACCGGCAATAAATATTTTTAAATAAATCGTTTTTAAAATGTATTACCGTACATACCTATTTTAAATTTTATTGAGTAGGTATTGAAATTTTAGTCAAAGGCTCTTATTTGGTATTTTATTCAAAATGTCTAATACAAACGTGTAACTCATCTAAATAATATCTTGAGACATTTTTACACAGCACCATCTAGTCCCAAACTAAGCAGAACTTGTACTATGGGTACTAGACAATAGATATAATACTTACATACTTTTTTTGTTGTTGTAAATACATACTTATAATACATAAGAAACACCTAGACAAACACAAATACTTATTCATCACATAAATATTTGTGTCCTGTGGGAATCGAACCCACGACCTCGTGATCAGCAGTCCGGTACTCGAACCACTAGACCACAGACGTCATCTATGATAGTTTTCTTAGTAACTTGCACACCTACCTTCTATATTACCTAGTTGTACTGCCTTAAATATAAATAATCAGACGGATACCACAAACCCTTAAATGAGGCTAGAAAGTGAGTCAATTGGTCCCAGCTTGATGGACCGAAACTCGATAGAAACCACAGAGCTGCGGCGTATAGTTTTCACTGTAAGTGGGCCATACGCGAACGACCTGCTACTCTCTTGACGATAAGGTCCGTTGTATTAATTAGTCATATTATTATAGTAGTTAGGAACACGCAGTGTAGAAATAGTAAATTCTCTCTTGTCACAGCTACGTACAGAACACATTAACCTTTTAATATCAATAGATAAATAATACTCTGTGCTGTGTTAAAGTATGATGATAAACCTAGTTGATACTTGATCGTTATTCATTATTACAATGATTTTATCTGGTTTTCTATAAGTAGGTACTTCTACGATACTTGGAGGAGTCGAGCCTTACAAGAACTTACTTGTGAAACAGTTCACTGTTAGACCGACTCAAGAAAACTAGCTCCAAAATAGAACAAACGGAACATGTTAACTTTGCTGAGTATTAAGTTTGGAACTAGTACAATATAGATGTTAATCATAGAAGATTGCAATAGTTATATTTATTGAGCTGTCTAAAGTTTTCATTACATAACTATTTTCAGCTCTTACTCAATTTCTTCAGATGATCAGAATGACTAAGCGAACAGTGCACGTGGTCGGTTGTGGGTCTGGTCAATTTAGGTCTTAAACAATTAATTACTTGTAGTCCGCGTCAAGTCAATATACATAATTGCTGGATGACGGTGACATGCGGCTGTGGGACGCCCAACAACCACCGTTGAGCAATATGACAATTAAGCACAATCACAACATCTCGGCCACAAATCAAAATCAATTCACGCAACACTCGTTGATAATGCGTCATGAATTCGTTTCCCTTGATAAAATATAGGTACAGCCATTTCTCAAGTTACCGTGACAGTACAAATAACGAAATTATTGGCGAGTATTTTTAAAGTGTGGATGTGGACATCACGTTTGTTTTGCCTGCATGTCCTGGAGCTGCTTAGCTCACAGCTGTGCGATAACTGGTAGTAAAAAGGGGTGTCGAAATAAGCTCGAAGAAGGAACTCGGTAAAGATACACTTCGTTTTCAAAGTGTGACTGCTGGCTCGTCTTAAACTTGGTGGTGCGCTACTTACCCCGGGCACACAGTCAGATTGAATTATAGTATACATTTTTAATTTAAATAATATTAATATAGATTAACAAATACATGTATATATATCTATACAAATATATGTATATGTAACAATAAAAACTAATGATAATAAGTTAAAATTTATATTAAAGAAAATGTCAAATAATTAATTGGTAATTACCTAAAAGTGATAGAATAATATGTGCGGTTCAAAAAGAATTTGACCTTTATTAGTCACTTGCTCATGATACATGTCACTGATTGAGCACTTACGTAAAGCGCCCCAAATAACTTGCGAATAATTTCACGGTAAAAATAGCAAGCGTAACTTAATGTAGGTACTTGTAGTAGTAGTAGTAGTAAGTACATTATATCGTAACACATCGCAGTGCCTCGTAGAACTCACCACATCTATCTAGCCAGCCCTCAGCGCGGCAGGGGTACGGGATCACCACCGCAAGATGTTCGCTCCTCATATCTTGCGCACAATCACTTGTCAATAACAAACACTTGCAGTCCCGCGGCTGATACAACATACATCGCTTCAAATTTCACTGTACACCGAGTGTAGCTGATGAAGCGTTCCCAACACAGACATCTCGACTACATAACTTGCACTTTCACCAACTGCAGATAAAAAGAGAACTTGGTAATTTAATCATTGAAAATATCAGCGGTAAGATAAAAATATATTACTATGAAATGCTTACTAATACATCTTCAATGATGCACATTTTTAATCCATTTAATTTGTTGTGGTGTTGAAGTAGTAGCCTACCTACATACCTACCTAATTATTTTAGGAGAATTGACAAACCCTACAATTAACCAGTAAACACTTCATTGCCTTAATATTTGGCATAGGTAGTTTCACAAAATTATCTCAAATATATGAAAATCCACAAAATTTTATCATGAAAACTAGATTATGCTTGCGATATATTAGTGTTACGCAATTTTTACCTTTATTAATTCGTTTTGAAGTAGTAGCTTTTCAATAAAGTCATAAATAGTCCTAATGAATTAATCATAATCAATATATAAAATATACCTACCCACTTCAAGCAAGTTCACATAAAACCAAAATATTTTTTTAAGTTGACTTCACATTGTATAATTTGTAGGGTAATAAATTGATAATTTTGAGGGTACAATAATATTATTTATTACCAACGAACCTAGCAATATTCTAATTTTAGTTCAACTTAAAAAAACCTATTTTAAAATTATACTAATCTGGTATTTTACCTTTAACGTTGAATTGATCAGTGCAGTAGATACTTAAAATAAGTTGTGTATTTTTAAATCACGCGCACGTGATAATTGCACTAAACCTCTAACCATCAACACACCCACTGTCAACACCAGCACACAAAAAACTAATGTAATTGCCGTTTCGTTCTATTCTGTTTGCCGTTCTTTCTATTCTACGGTGAGAGAAGGATATAGCAATATGTTCCGTCTTTATCACATCTTTATTGACCCGCCTACATTCATATCAAAATGCGCGCGCATTTGAAGCGGCTAATTACATTGTTAGATTTTTTTCTGTAGCCACATGTTTTAGTAATATCAATATTTACATTATTTTATTAGAACAATTTCCGTAACTTGCAGTTTGTGAAGGTATTTTTAAGTGAAGATATTAATTTTCCCTGGACGTTTGTATTGTTGGTATTGTCTTAGCATACGTAAGTAGTATACTTGATACTTCCATGGCATTACTACCTACCTCCTGCCACTACTCTTCCCTACCCTCCATATTGCCAACACCCACATTGGAAGATATTGCCTTGATCAGTTTAAAAATACAGTGATTATCTTTTTGTATTTTTTTAGAATTTTCCATGTTAAGATTATCAGCCACAGCGAGTCCTTAGCTTAGACTAGGGATGTTGGAAATGCAATAAAGTATCGACATATATACGATATATATTAAAGATATTATCAATTTCGATGTTGATATTTTCAAAAAATATCGCTATATCGGTTAACTTAAAAACCTAATTATAAAACAGCAAATCAAGTCGACCAAAAAACATAAAATATAATTTGTTAAAAAGATGTTAGTATAAAGAAAATGATTCCATTTTGGGATTTTTTAATCTTAAAACTTATAAATGTTTATTGGTCTGAAAAAATATAGATTTTTATACCTTTTCGATACTTGGAACTTTATATCGATACATCGATATATCGAAATATTAAATATCGCTGAAAAATATCGATTCATTGAAAAAATAATATAGATATATCGATATTTTTTCAACAAGCCTAGTTTAGACGTCATAGCACAGGGTCTGCTATATTTAACCAGAAGACAAGAGGCAGGTTCGAATCCAGCAAACCAGTAGATTTTTCCTTCATTAAAATAACTTTATACAGTGATTTTCAAGCTTGTTGTGGTTATGGTAATTTTTACTGTCGCTGTGCTGCCTAGGATTATTTATTCTATGGTCTAGGTCTACAAAAAATACGATACATAATGTGAAATATATTTTTGTCTTATTCTTTCCAATAGAATAATCGTATTTGATATAAGAGAACAATATTTAAGTTGGTGACTTGGTGCTTATAATGGCAACATTTTACGGTGACGTAGTGACAGCTGTAGCCAAAGACCAGGGTTGGATTTCGTACTATAATTATAGTATTTGTACTATAATTTCATGCTTCGTACTATATACTATCCATATCTAAGGATAGTACGAAAAATACTATAATTTCATTACTTTTCATTAATTATTATTATAAATACCATTTACTACGAATCCAATATTTAAAAAAACAAAATTAAAAATAAATCACATAACTTCACGTCTCCACTCCTCAAGTGCCCTTCGAAACGAAAAGTCTTGTCTTTGTGAGAGAATTTCAGTAAATAAACCTTACTAAGATAAGACACAAACTGGTAACAATTCAAAGGCGGTAGCGCAAAAGTGGTAATTGTACTGATTTTATTCCTACTAAGGATAAAACAAATATCGAATAACTGATAAACTTGGAAGAGACTAAACTTGATAAATAAACTTGATGCAATAAATATGTATTGAATTATGGTAAATTGATATTGATTTTAATGACTTTTGATCCAAATTAATCAAGTGTACTAAAAATTTTCTACAACTACTATCCTTTTAAATTTTTTGTACTATCGTTTTGAACATGCCCAAATCCAACCCTGCCAACCAAAGACTACAATAAATTATAATAAATAATAATAATATATGTTGTATGTAGCCCTTTGTAAGCAGTGTTGCCAACTTAGTGGATTTTCCACTAAAACTGGTGGTTTTGACCCCCCGTTTAGTGGCGAAATATTGCTTTTAGTGGCTGGTGGATTTTTCTAGTGGTTTAGTAGAATTCAGTTTCAATTACTGAATATGATATCACTCAAACCTAAACCACTAACACGTTACGAAATATATTATTTCTACTTAATTTAATTTTCAGGAGTACTATTTACTTTTACTAGCCAACACTGATCCGTCAAACGATTCATCCCACCACATCCCGCTCAATGCAATATACGCAGGGATGCCCCGTAGAATGTTTTAAAGTTGTATTTATAGTTTCTATATGACAAGCTTTCCGTCAGCGGCTTCGTCCGCGTGGGATACCTTTTTCCCCCGTTTTTGCAACACTTTTCATTTCTTCTCCGCTCTTTTTAGTCGTAGTATGATAGTTTATAGCCTTCCCCGATAAATGGGCTATCTAACACTGAAAGAATTTTTTAAATCGGTGCAGTAGTTTCAGAGCCTATTCAATACAAACAAACAAGCAAATCTTTCCTCTTTATAATATTAGTATAGATATAGATTTAAATTACGTGTGTCCAATTTGTGCGTAATAATTATGCACAAACCACAATATACGCAAAAAATTCGGGATTCTTGGCTCAAATATTCTTACATTATTCTAAAAAAATATTTTTTTTTTCCGCAAAATTCAAATTTTCTTGCGTTTTTTGTAATTTGTCGGTCAGTGCCAGGTTGTATCTCGATCAAAATATGATATGCGAATAAAAAACGTATATACATAATTTAAATTATCTTTACACTTCTAAGTAAAATTTCATGCAGATTTGTCTGTTGTGGGAAACACGAACGGTGCGAAACCTGTCAATTGCAAAAATCGCAAGAAAATTTGAATTTCGCTAGCTACCAAAGCGCACCCTCTTTTAACTTATTGATTTGTACGTTGATTTTGTTATTATGTTTTGAAATATGTTGATATTTAATAATATTGTATTATAAAGAAACCTAATTACTTCCTTTTTTTATTGTAAAAGTTTGTTTAGTGGAAATAGCGATTTTTAAAGTACATCCGATTTTTGTTAGTGGTTTTCTGGTGGTTTTAGGAGTTGAATCTGGTGGAAAGCCTGTAAAACTGTTGGCAACACTGTTTGTAAGTTTGTATAATACATTTTAATGGTTTTAATTTATTATTAATCTGCGAGTCTAACTTAAAAACTTGTTGAAAACTGTAAAAGCACAGGAAAGGAAAAAGGAGTAGAGTTATAAGTTATTTGTAATATATTAATACAGAAAAGTAACATACATTTACAATGTGTGAATGTTCAAACAAGTGATGAGTGTTCAAACAAGCAAAAGGGATTATATACGACACCAGTATTCGGGGCCCCGAAAATCTCGAAAACGTATTCGAGGTGGATTACGACAATTTCATCGTGAGGAGAGGTATTCTATTTCTATTTATCTTCGGGGACCTGCAGGCACCAGGCGGGCGATCAGTCCTCTTGTTGGGATTATTTCGCCCAGTTCCCTATTTTTTTTTATACCACTGAGGTGCCAAACAATCATACGGCCCGCCTGATGGTAAGCCGTTACCGTAGCCTATGGACGCTTGCAACACCAGGGGGTATCATTCGCGCGTTGCCGACCCGAAAAACCTATTAGAGGTTTATGGAGGATTCACTGCGCCGACAGTTTGAGGGAATATTCCTCTTGCTGCCAGCGCAGCGCATCCTTAGAAGGAGCTCTGGTGACCTTACTCACTGCAGGAACACAACACACAATAAAGTGTGTTATTTGGCTGCAGTTTTCTGTAAGGTGGAGGTACTTCCCCAGATGGGCTGCTCCAGATTTGAGCCATAAATGGCTGTGCCCTACCTCTCTATAGTGGATCCCTTCATGGTTTACTGGCGCATTGCAAATCTTCTGATTGCTTAGCAGAAGCCCAACAGTTGTTTGATTGATATTTCTGCAAGTTGCTCTTCGTTTACTTCATCAGTTCCTAGTATTTCCCATCTGAGTAGTGCATACATTTTGCATTCTGCTACTAGATGGAAGCATGTTTCTTCTGCTTCCCCGCATACTGTGCATACGGGGTCTTCTTTTATTTACATGATTGTCAGGTGTCTGTTGAGGCTACAGTGTCCTGTTGCAATTCCTACTGCTAGCCTTATGTTATCCCTACTAATTCTGAGTAGTTTTTGGGATTTCCTTTCATCATATGACTTTAAGAAGATTTTTGACTTTCAACAACCTTCAGTTGTGTGCCATCTTTTATTTGACTGTCTTATCATTATTCTATGGATGATTCCTTTTGTGATGTTGTATGGGATCGTTAGCCTTGGTTCTGGTTCCCACAAAGGTTTCATCTACTCCTTTCCTGGCTAGTTTGTCCGCTTCTTCATTTCCTTCATGTCCTCGGTGTCCAGGGACCCACACTATTATGACTACTGCTTTCTCCGCTAGTTTCTGAGGAGAGGTAAGTAAACAAAAATGCTTAAATGTAACTAAATCAGCCAAGTTTGGATGTAGAATTTCATAAAATACCTATTAGTAGAAGATCCGAACTAATAAACTAAATTCATGATAAAATATGTTTCATTCTAATAACAGCTTGGTAAAGGTCAATGTAGGTTCGGATCTTAGACTATATGTACTATCCTATGTACATTCCCTGTTGACAAAAGTTTACATTCCTAAATCATACTTATTACAGCCGTGCAAAAGTTTGGCGTTCTGTAAAAACAAAGAAGATGCCAGTGAAACAAAATATCATCATAGATAATTCTACAGTGTATGTATGATTTATTATACCTACTTGCTAGGTACTCGTAAAAGCGGCATGTGGTGTCTGGTCAAACATTAGTAGTAGTAACATTTTGATTTGTTTCTTTCAGTACCCCGCTAAGAACTTATGGTAGAAAATCGAAAAAAACTGTGATTGTACCGAATTCAAATTTAAGTGAAGGTGAGCCTACAGAAACAATAATTAAAGTTTTTTTTTAATATCACCCTAAAGACACCAGCTACACCAGAGGTGTTGCTGATGTTTGCAGATCCTTAATTGGTGGGTGTTCACCAGGTAGAACATCCTCGGTGGAAAGATGTTTTGGTCCACCCCAAAATATCCTGCCAATGAATAAGTCAGATCTTTTCTTGCCCCTTAAGAGATTTAAATTTGAGTGGCAGTGAGGCATTCTGCCCACTCAGGCTAATTTAAATTACACTTAAACCTGATTTCAAACTCACATTTATTCCACAGATAGACCTGACTTAGTGCTTTTAGAACCACACATTGAAACAATATATCTGAAAGTTGAATCGGATAGCAAAGATGAGACAAGTGAAACTGCAGAGAACACCCACATCTCTCCAGAATTACCATTTAAAATAAAGGAAGAACCAATAGATATGGAAATGGATATTGAAGAAACTCGCGTAGAAGAACCTATTAAGAAATCATTGCACGACGTAATTTTAGAATCAACCAGTTTAGAACAAGAAAAGATAGATCATATACGTGATACTGAAACAAAACTACAGATAACAGATTTAACGTAAGGAAAATGTAATTAAAATAGAATAGACATTGAAAACATAAGTATTGCCAGTGCCACCGACAGACAACTAGCGTTTTCGGTAACATTAGTGATATCAGTGAACTAACTGATAACTCACTTAAAGTAGATGATATTGACGAGAGGAGACGTAATTAATGTTAAAAATATTAAAATTGGCCGTATGAATATTCTTGTTGACGAAAAAGGTCAATTTTATCCAGGACTAAAATAAAAAAAAATGAAATGAACATTGCGGTGGCCGCACCATATAAAACTAGACCATAAAATTATTGTGAAATTATTTTAGGATAAATATGTTTTATTTGAGCCATCTTGGGGCACGTGCCCCTGTGTCTTAAAATTAAGCTTTATAGCTGTATGTACTTAAAATAATAAAATTATTATTTACCAAGCTATTTTAAACAATACAATATTATTCCTTATCCAATTAAATGCATTAGATAATTATGTTGTGCCTGTTGTGGATCAATAAAAAAAAAAGGCTGTCGGGCCGTACGCCTCTCCGACTCGGTTGGTAGCTGTCAGCGGGCGCGGGGTTGGCCTGCACAGTGTTCAAAAATGCCTTGGGCTCGGACATTTTTAGAGAAGGTTAGCCCATGATACGTCTAGAAATTCTCAGCCTTAGAGTAGAATACCCGAGTGACAAATCCTCATGGTTACTGAGAAAAACGACTTCAAAGTTCATCATTTCTGGGTGTAAAAAAGTACAAAATAATTTTTTTTCCAGATAAGTAAGCAATTGTCTGTAAATTTCTGATAGTCGTGTTACAAAGCATTTTAAACTACATTTAATAAGCTTTGTCGCATGTCCGAAACGCGAGTGTATCGGTAGTAAATGCAAAATTTGCATGAATCGGTTTTGATTTTTATATACTTATTACAGCCGTGCAAAAGTTTGGCGTTCTGAAAAAACAAAGATGTCAGTGAAAAAAGATATCATCATATATAATTCTACAGTGTATGTATGATTTATTATACCTTCAATGCAAATCTAATGCGTCAGCAGTGTCCCTACAATACCTACTTGCTAGGTACTCGTAAAAGCGGCATCTGGTGTTTGGTCTAACAATAGTAGTAGTAACATTTTGATTTGTTTCTTTCAGTACCCAGCTAAGAACTTATGGTAGAAAATCGAAAAAAACTGTGATTGTACCGAATTCAAATTCAAGTGAAGGTGAGCCTACAGAAACAATAATTAAAGTTTTTTTTTAATATCACCCTAAAGACACCAGCTACACCAGAGGTGTTGCTGATGTTTGCAGATCCTTAATTGGTGGGTGTTCACCAGGTAGAACATCCTCGGTGGAAAGATGTTTTGGTCCACCCCAAAATATCCTGCCAATGAATAAGTCAGATCTTTTCTTGCCCCTTAAGAGATTTAAATTTGAGTGGCAGTGAGGCATTCTGCCCACTCAGGCTAATTTAAATTACACTTAAACCTGATTTCAAACTCACATTTATTCCACAGATAGACCTGACTTAGTGCTTTTAGAACCACACATTGAAACAATATATCTGAAAGTTGAATCGGATAGCAAAGATGAGACAAGTGAAACTGCAGAGAACACCCACATCTCTCCAGAATTACCATTTAAAATAAAGGAAGAACCAATAGATATGGAAATGGATATTGAAGAAACTCGCGTAGAAGAACCTATTAAGAAATCATTGGACGACGTAATTTTAGAATCAACCAGTTTAGAACTAGAAAAGATAGATAATATACATGATACTGAAACAATAAGGAAAATGTAATTGAAATAGAAAGTACATTGAAAACACAAGTGGTTGCCAGTGCCACAGACAGATTGATAACTCACTTAGTAGGTTAGAGGAGACGTAATTAATGTTAAAAATATTAAAATTGGCCATTTAGAGAGGTAGGGCACAGCCATTTATGGCTCAAATCTGGAGCAGCCCATCTGGGGAAGTACCTCTACCTTACAGAAAACTGCAGCCAAATAAGACACTTTATTGTGTGTTGTGTTCCTGCAGTGAGTAAGGTCGCCAGAGCTCCTTCTAAGGATGCGCTGCGCTGGCAGTAAGAGGAATATTCCCTCAAACTGTCGGCGCAGTGAATCCTCCATAAACCTCGTAAGAGGTTTTTCGGGTCGGCAACGGATACCCCTGGTGTTGCAAGCGTCCATAGGCTATGGTAACCGCTTACCATCAGGCGGGCCGTATGCTTGTTTGCCACCTTAGTGGTATAAAATCAATATAAAAATTGTTGTGGATCAATAAAAAAAGGCTGTCGGCCCGTACGCCTCTCCGTCTCGGTTGGCAGCGGTCAGCGGGCGCGGGGTGTGCCTGTACCGAGACTATTCATAAACACTCTACACTGCCCCACATTGTAGTTACTAGCTACCCCACTAGCTTTCCGCCAGGCTTCGGCTTCCGGCTTCGGCCGCGTGGTCTTATAAATTTTTCTCCCGTTTTTGCAAAATTTTTCGTTGCTACTCCGCTCCTATTAGTCGTAGCGTGATGGTATACAGCCTTCCCCGATAAATGGGCTATCTAACACTGAAAGATTTTTTCAGATCGGTCCAGATAGTTCGGAATAGTTTCCAAATAGTTCGGAGCCTATTCAATACAAACAAACAATCAAATCTTTCCTCTTTATAATATTAGTATAGATAAAAATGGTTACTGTGGGTTTATCCTTAGCAGATAAAAATATACCCTGGTGGACTTATTTATCGACCTTTTTAGGATATACAATTCCGTTATTCCGCAGTACATTCATTTGATCTACTTATCTTTTTTTAGGCCAGTGCTTGCAATGTACGCGCACAAAAATATGTTTGTTACGACAATGTTTGAAATTTTCGATATAATATGCATGTATACTACATATAAACCTTCCTCTGGAAACGCTATAAAATGGTGAGAACTGCATTAAAATCCGTTGCGTAGTTTAAAAGCGCACAACATGTACATGATTATTTACCTGATATTTTTTAGTAATGATTTGTATCAAACTGAGTAAAAATCTCAAACTGGAAGTTTTTTTTAAGTTTAATTTTTATAAATAATTAAATTTTTGATGAAAATAATGTTATTTGTTATTTAAATTTTATACCAATCTCAAGTTTTGATGATAAAGAATGTACAATAAGGCTCGAGATTCAGAGAAGAGACTCAGTATGAACTTACGCATCCGTATGTCAAATTTACGCATTACTTTACGCTTAGCATCGTCTCTGAATAATTAGCCTTAGTAGTGTAATCTCTATTCACCAATCTTCCACACAATCTCTATTAACCTTCTCAGTATATCTATGAGAATATTATGTACGTAAGAAAAGAATCAACACCTTTTTTTCTAAAAAATGTGAACTGCATGATTATAATACTAGACATAAATTAAAATTAATGCAGCCACAGTTCCGTCTCGCTAAAGTCCATACGTCATTTAGGTACTTACAGTGTAAGATTTTATAATAGAATTCCGGACGTAATTTTAAAACTTACTGAAAATAAATTCAAGAATGTAATTAAATCTACCCTGTCCAGGCAAGCTTACTACAAATTGGAAGAATATCTCTTAGATAAAAAGGTTTGGCAAAATGCTAGTCCGGCTCCACAGGGTATGTCTTGACTATAATCTACTGTAGGTACGACACAATTTGACATTGTCAATTTATACGCACTTATTATATTAGTTTTGATGACATATATTTTTATTATTTATTAGCATTTTATTATAAATTTTTTGACATGCAGTTCATTCTAATAAATGATTTGTTTTTCAATAATATTACACATTACCTATATGCTTTTCTAATGATCTAAAATGGTAATTGTAAAGTCTGAGCCTTTAATTTTAGTTGTTATTTTACTGTACATTGCCTAGCAGTTTGAGTTTGTCATGCTCGCTTAAATGTCCTGCTGATGGTGGCGTTGTGTGTCGGGTCGTTTTATTCCCTGCAACATGGTTGAGTAGAACGACGCCGATACACACGTCACGCTTGTGAACGGGTGCTGTCTGTCGGGGCTGGTCAGCTCGTACTTGCTATTGCAATATTTTACTATTTTCTTTAAATAATATTTAATAAGATTTTTGAAAGGAGTGTCTATGGAGTTTCTTGCCGGCTCTAAGATCAACTTTTTGGAACCGTGCAATTAGTTTGACTTTTCGAAAGTACCTATTGATATCATAGACATACATAAAAATGTATTTACTATGTATTTACTAGCTCTGATTGATATGGTCTAATTGAAATAAAACATTTGACTTTGACTTTGACTTGACTTTGACTCTATTAGGATACTATACTTAGGGGACGTCCATTTATTACGTGAGGCGTTTAGGGGGATGAGGGGTCGATCCGATTCTCATCCAAACTCACGTAGGGGTGAGGGGAGGTCTCGGCAAATATCCTGTAATTTTTTTCAGCAAGAATCAGTGTAAAATTTCGAGAAAATATGTGTCTCCTCTAAAATATGGCTAAATCCTACAAAGTTAATAATAATTAGTATTTATTAAGGTACTCTGCCGTCGTCCTAGACGGAGAGTCCTTCTTAAAAATGGTTTGAATGTTCTTGATACTATGAATGATCTCGATTTGACGATCAATTAAAGCCTCCATAATCATAAATGGAACGGACCTACTTGAACAACTGGAATCGATCTGCCGATCAATTGATGTTTGCTCACTGAACTGCTCGAACTGTAACCCAGTTGAAGATGATAATGGATAAGCAGGCTCGATGCTCGTGACAACACTTCACTTAGGTACACAAACAGTACGCAATAAGATCTGTCCACATTACAGGGCGCTACGAGGCAGCCTTGAATCCGTGGTCCCGCCAGTCGTGGCGATCCGGCTCGAAGGACCAAAAAAATGTATGGTCCTGATATAGTGGTCCCATACACAATGATATGATACTATGATGAAGATATGATAGAGGGGTCGATCAGGAATGATAATAAAACCACCCGATGATGAAAGTACACTGATTTTATTGCATTCAAATGATACGCTGTACACCACTGCAACGGTGTGTCGCATGGAAACGCTGAGATTGCAGATTTGTACAGTTGACTACAATATCGGTTATGCGAACGCCGGCGGAGAGTCGAGTTAAATCTTACAATATCTCATAAACGAAAAATCGCCAAAATCACCTCACGTAATTAATGGACGCCCCCTTCAGTAAACCCAAGTGGGGAGATGTAATGAGGATCCGTAACGTTTTGAGTTGAGAATGTAGATTTATAGAGCTAGGATAGAATACATTGCAAACATTTTTGTTCTACGACAAATATTGACGAAGCTATGATCAAATTACTAGCAAAGTTCACCGAGTGACCGCCCGCGGTAGCTGTGACGTCACAGCGACGGATGCCGCCCGGCAGCGCTAGGGCGCGAAGTCATGTTTTTAGTTTTTTGTGATTTTGAAACAGTAAATGTCCGAATTGTGTCTAATTCAGCTTTTTATCTAAAGATGAATATTGTGCAGTGCCGAAATTTATAAATATGTCTATAAAAACCATTGATTACTATATATAAGTCAATGATTAAAACGCTAGAAAAACTTTTCTAGCGTGCGAAAAGACCCAAAACTTCGTTGAAGAGATATTCCGTTGCAATGACATTATACCTATATATTATATTCCGTTGTAAAAAAAGGTGATAGAACCACCATATTACCTACCTATTATTTAGTTGATATCGTAATAAGTTGGTAAGTACCTACTATTACGTATAGTGTACCTATGTATTCACTTATTTTGAGCCTGCTGTATTAATAAAAACATACCTAAGTAGGTTCTAACTTTTTCTGAGTTTTTTAGATAAACCTACGTACAGTTCTCGCCAAACTTATTGTCCGGGTTGAAGTTGGCACGAGCTAACTTTAACCCACCCGTAAAAATCGGAGAAAGAAAAATATTAGATTGTAATAAATAAAAACGAAAGCTCAAGTCGTAATCTGTCGTTTTAAATTATTCTAATCCAATATTTTTCTTTCTCCGATTTATAAGTTTGGCGCGAACATTCGCCCATTCCCATTTTTACGTAATATTGCAAGGTCAAAACAATGACACAGGGACGTACTCGGATAAAAAGCGAATGATAATATTTAATCATTTATTTTTTACTACACGTAATAGTAGGTACTTACCAACTCTAACCATATCAACTAAATTATTTATTTATTTTAACAAGGCACTTCAACGACTTATTCACTAAATACAGTTTATATTTATATAAAATACAGTTTCTTTCTACAGGAAACTATTTTATATAAATATGAACTTACAGCATGAAATGCATATCAATCGACTTTGCAGCATGAAATGCATATCGATCAAATGTACTCCTCTTGGCGATCATTTTCTACTTACTTCGTTTTATTTGTACCGCTCTAGTTAAAATGTTTGAGGCACTTTTTTGGGGCCGGGCCAGCCTGACGTTTTCGGCTCGGAAGAGAAAGAAAAATATTAGATTTTAATAAATATAAACGAAAGCTCAAGTCGTAGCCTGTTGTTTTAAATCATTGTAATCCAATATTTTTCATTCTCCGAATTTTTCGGCCGGATTAAAGTCAGCACGTGCCAACATCAACCCGGACAATAAGTTTGGCGTGATCTGTACAAAATGCTGATGGGGTGCGTCCACTGCAGCCGGATTTTAAATCGGCGTTCTCGGCATCAGGGCTGCCAGATGTACAATTTAAGTCGTATTCCTACGATTTTTTAGGAGTTTATTGCATGTAAGACCAAAAGTTAAAAAGCGCACATAATTATACGACTATTTAGTATTTTATGAAACCAAATCCACTACTGGTTAATCAATAGGTTAACTTATATAATAGGTATAGGCTATATTTTTTCACACTACAAAAAAAGTACTCAAATATTAAAAACAGGTGAATGGTAATTATTTTGACTGGTTTTGTATTAAAAACACTGTTTTGTTAGTCTTATTTCAGTATCTTTTGCTATTAAGGAGGCGCGGCATCCAGTGGGCACGGCAGATTGTTTAGTGCGGAATAACTTATTAGTGGGTAGTCCTAGTCCTCACCTTACTATTAAAAAAAATAAAAATAATGGACACTCAAAGAATGTGGCGATTGTGTTTCTTTTCAACGAACTTAAGAAATGGCCAAACAGATGAATGAAAATCATATAAAACGCTTTTGAAGTTGTATTGATATTTCTCCAACATGAGAAATATTAAATAATATTAGCACACTTTGTGAGTACCTTTTTATTATTACAGTAAACTCTATGTTAAGATAAAGAATCTTAATTTTGTAATTTTGATTCTTTATTACACTAATCCGTGGGCGTTCATTAAAAGGAGCTTACGTCTAGCAGTGGACGAATACGGGATGATGATTACATTAGTAAAGGAATACGACTTTGTATGTACCCATCGTATGATCGCTCGTTCAAAACGTCTGGCAACACTTATCGGCTAGAAGTGCTACGAGGGTTTTCCATACAAATATTTTACGGCGTCGCTAGCGAGTATAGTGAGAAAAACTCATAGTCGAGGCAGGGGCGTACCAATAGAAAATGGCGCCTAGGGCACCCATCATATTTGCGCCCCTTAGTAAATGAAATGAATTGGATCTCTTTTCTTACTACTACAATAGTAAGTTATAATACGGGTATGCGTTATGACACAGCGAGCGAAGTGAGCTCGAAAAATTGGACACCCCACCTGGGACAGGTTAGATTAGAAGGGCAATTACAATTAGTTTGTTACTACCTCCAGTTGTTTCATTAAGAGCGAGCGCAGCGAGCTCGAAATTTTTGCCACCCACCTCGGGTAAGTTAGGTTAGAAGGGTGATTCCAGTTAGTTGGCTAGTACTTCCAGTTGTCTCATGTAAGAGCGAGCGATGCGAGCTCGAAAATTGGGGCCACCCACCTCGGACAGGTTAGATTATAAGGGTAATTACAATTAGTTTGTTACGCCCCCCAATAGTCTCATGAATAAGCGAGCGAAGCGAGCTCGAAAATTTGAGCCACCCACTTCGGACAGCTTTTTTTTTATACCACTAAGTTGGCAAACAAGCAAACGGCCCGCCTGATGGTAAGCGGTTACCATAGCCTATAGACGCTTACAACACCAGGGGTATCACTCGCGCGTTGCCGACCCGAAAAACCTCTTAGAAAACGCCAGTAGATTTTTTCCTTCATTAAAATTAAGGGTAATTAACTAATCGTGGTTTGTGACTACCTTCAGTTGTCTTATGAGCGAGCGCAGCAAGCTCTAAAATTTCGGCCATCCACGTCGGACAGGTTAGGTTAGAAGGTTATGCCTGACTGATGATGGAATTTGCTAGAGCGTGAGCAAAGCGAGCGAATGAAGCTCCCGTTATCCCCTTCGTGTTAGGTTACTTTACAAACCCCTTTACACAGAAATAGGAGCTCCGTGTCTCCGTCATCTACACCATTACCTACACTGATTTTTTTCATTGCATTATATAAGTGTATGGTATTAAGCATTGCCTCAGTGATGCGGAACGAGACAATTGGAGCTAGTAACAATTCAAATGTATTATGAATAGAGTGTATGAGATGTAAGCAAGACGGGATGAAATTGCGAAGTAAATAATTATAACATTATAAAATGGTTATGGCTTTGATTTGAAAAATTTAATGATTGGCGATTTTGCGCTCCCCTTCGATTGGTGCCCAGGGCACGTGCCCTGCCTGCCCCACCCTAGTTACGCCACTGAGTCGAGGCACTGTAGCTCAATGGTTGAACCATTGAACCCGTGCGATCTGACTCATTGAAATGACTCAGAGCTGAGTTACACACCTCTGCCACAGAAGCAATTATTGGCTTCCTTCTTATAAAGAGGTTAACTGCTATGATTTTAATATTTCCAAAAATAATATGATTGCTAAAATGTCATCAGAGAGGTGGTAGCAGTAGATTTTTTATAAGATTAAATTTTAGATTGTAAGAATATGATTTAAAAAAGGTTGTATTATTCCATTCGTAGATATTTAATAATAATTGTAAATACGTAAGTAAATCTTCGTTTTATTCATAGGTTTATTAATAAAATCTCCCGAATTCTACCTTTTTTACTGGCAAACTTGGTTTTGCAACACTGCAAACACGTCTGAACGCGAAGTGATTGGGATCCGAATGGCGCGTTCACTGCGGATGACGTCATCGGCAGAAATTCCGGTCTCCGGCGCAGAAATGCCGTTCCAGTGGACGCACAATACCGCTGGGCACGGGTCTTCTCTCAGTATGAGAGGGATTAGTCTATAGTCCACCACGCTAGCCCAATGCGGGCAGACTTCACAAGCCGTCGAGAAAATCTCTCAGGCATGCAGATTTCCTCACGATGTTTTCCTTCACCGTTAAAGCGAGTGATAATTACGCACATGATTTCGAAAAGTCAGAGGTGCCTTGGATTCGAACTCGAGACCTTTGACTTGGCAGTCCAGTGGTCATACCTCTAGGCTACCACTGCTTGTGATAGAATACAAATCCATACAAGTAATAAAATCCGTCCGCTCCGTACGGACCGATTCCGACGGTGTGGACGCGCAGCTTTAAAGTTAGCTCGTGCCAACTTCAACCCGCACAATAAGTTTGGTGGAGAACTGTATATCATTCTACTCTTTGGTAAATAATAACGTTTCTCTACTGGGCTACTACATATTTAGGCTATCGCAGCTCAAATTCGGCTATAATAAACCACTCAAGCTGTAAAAAGGGGCGACATCGGGTGGGCCCAAAGAGATAGAAGCTCTATGGCTGATATTCAGAAACGAGATTCAACATGAACTTATGCTTCCGTATGTCAAATTTGTATGACAATTTGACATACGGAAGCCTGAGTTTATGCTTAGCATCGTCTCTGAATATTAGCCTTTGGGCCCACCCGATGTCGCCCCTTTGAATTTTGATGATAGATATGTCTATGGCCCTTAGTTTAACCATATAACCATAGATAATACACTTATATTGAAACCAACGTAACTCTAGTCTGTAGTCTTACTACGCTTTTTTAGTTTTTACTTGTCTTTCTTTAGTTAGTCTACGGTTCAAGATGGCTCTCAAAGCACTTGTCGGTCAAAGTGAGTTTTAAAAAATTTTATTTATCCAGTTTTCATTCATTTATAAACATTAAATCATTTTGTTTTCTCAATTATAATTAATAATACGTGTTACTGATTTGTTTTACCAGCATTTCAATTGATTTCATAATGTCAACATTTATCAAACTTATCGATGACTAATAAATCTAGGGCTGCAGTTTTTAGATTAATTGTTTTTATATTCTCTACCAAAATACCTAGACATTGAAATTTATAGCACCGTATCCACGGCCTTTTACAGGGGTTTATTTTGGCATGTAAACAATGAAGCCCTATCGCTTAGCTAAAATTGGGTAAAAATGCATGTATTGACTAATTCAATGCTTAATTATCGTTTGTAGATTTTGCAGAATCACGCTACTTGTAAATAACATTCAATGGAAGCAGAAAATGCATGGCACATAATATTGATTTTCTTGTGTCACTTGGGCTAGGGGGTGGGTGGGTGCTATGCTATATAACATACGTAGATGTACGTCACATAGATGCTCCAAATCATCAATGAATTGTTTTGGTATACTTTCTGTTCTATTCTGATGAAGAACTCATTGTTACTTATTTTCTATAAGTATTATTATAAGTTAAACATTAGTAGTTAGTAGTGATTATGTTGTAATCCCAAATTTTGAAATAGTAATTTAGATAGGTTTCCAAGGACAGTGATGGATAGTGACAATGTCTCTGTCTCTGTCTCAGTGGTCTGTTTAAGGCTGCTGCAGTTCAGGATACTTTGTTTAAATAAAAAAATAAAAGGTCAGAGAAGATAGTTTTAAAAGACTACAAGATGTTATAGATTAAATTCTATAGGAAAAAACTAAACTTAAATAGGTGGTTGAATGTAATGCAGCCTTACTTAACTTTAGTTATCATTGCAATCTATTATGTTTACTGTATTAAACTGTATCATCCACATTATAATAATGTATAACACTATAATTACAGAGATTATGAATGAGGTGATCCGGTATCGGTCAAAAGG